>CM061130.1:69846185-71190342 GCA_030789695.1 Scilla litardierei
CCTCCCATTTAGCCGCGAGCTTCCCTTTGCGAGCAATATCCGGGTTGAAGCTTGCTTTCCTGAGGACCAGGTCCCCAAGGTGGAAACTCCTTCCCTTGACCTGAGAATTGTAGTATCGGGCCACCTTCTGCTTCTGGCGGATAATGGTGGCTAAGGCTTGCTCCCGCCGCTCGCCGAGGAGTTCCAGACCGAGCTCCAGGCCTTGTGAATTCCTGTCTTCGTCGAAGCACTTGAGGCGGAGAGACTCTTCACCCAGTTCGACCGGTACCACTGCCTCGGCTCCGTAGGCAAGCATGAACTGGGTTTCACCGGTGGCCTCCTTATGGGTCGTTCGGTATGACCAGAGTATCCCGGGGAGCTCTTTCGGCCAGTTTCCTTCGGAGTCCTTCACTTTCTTTCGGAGGGGCTCTATGATGCATTTGTTGGCTGCTTCCGCCATCCCGTTGGTCTGGGGGTGTGCTACAGAGGCGAAGAGGAGCTTGATCCCCCAGTCCGCGCAAAAGTCTTTGAACCCCACGAAGTCGAACTGTTTCCTGTTGTCTGTGACGATGGCCCGAGGTACTCCGAATCTGGAGATGATGGAGTTCCAGACGAAGCTTTTCGCTTTCTTCCACGTGATGGTGGCCAATGGTTCAGCCTCGATCCACTTGGTAAAGTAGTCCACCGCCACAATCAGATACTTCTGCTGCCCCCGACCCGGCTTAAATGGTCCGAGGATGTCGAGCCCCCATTTCGCAAAGGGGATGGGGCTCACGATAGGGATGAGCTCCGACGGGGGAGTTGAGGTGTGGTTGGCAAACCTCTGACATTCTTGGCACTTTTGGACGTAGTCCGTTGCGTCTTGGACTAGGGTCGGCCAGTAATATCTCTGCCTTAAGATCTTCTGTGCGACCATCTTGCCCCCGTGGTGATTCCTGCAGATCCCTTCGTGAACCTCCCGCAGGACGTAGTCGGCTTCCTGTGGTCCGATGCATTTCAGGTATGGGAGAACATCTGCCTTCATCCAGCGTCTTCGGTAGAGCGTCCCCTCATGGATCACGTATCGGAGCGCTTTCCTTTCCAGGGTCCGACGCTCGTCCCAATCCGTCGGCACCTCCCCATGAGTGAGGTACCGTATGATCGGGTCCATCCAGGTGGGATCTTGGTCGATCGCCATCACCTCCCGCACTTCCGTGCTGGGGGACTGCAGGTTCTCCATGTAAATGGTGCGGCCCAGCTCCTTGGTCGAGGATGAGGATAGCTTCGATAGCGCGTCTGCCCGCGCATTCTCCGACCGTGGGAGATGTAAGACTTCCGCGCTCTTGAACTTGGACAGCGCCGCTTTGGCAACGGCGAGATACCTCTGCATTGCTTCCTCCCGCGCCTCGTAACTTCCCAGAAGCTGGTTGACAATGAGCTTCGAGTCGCTGAGGAGGCACACGGACTCGGCCCCGAGCTCCTGGGCCAGCCTCAGGCCGTTGATTACCGCTTCATACTCTGCCACGTTGTTGGTGGCCGGGAACTCGAACCGCAACGCGTATTCCATGATGTTCCCTTCCGGAGACCGGATCGCGATCCCAGCCCAGCTTCCTGACTGTGTTACCGATCCGTCCACATGGACTATCCATGCTTCTGGGACTCCTGACTGGACAGTGTGGAGGTGGTCAGCCGAAAGAAAAGATAAGGGCTGGGTGATTACCGTTGCTGGGCCTTCTCCCTCCGGGGGATGTCCTCCTTCCGTAGTGCATTCAGCGATGAAGTCGGCCAAGGCCTGCCCCTTGATGGCAGTGCGTGGCTTGAATCGGAGGTCGAACTCGCTCAATTCCACCCCCAGTTCAGCATCCTTCCCATCCGATCGAATCTCTTGAGATTCTGCTCCAATTGCGAGTCGGTCAAGACCAATATGGTGTGGGCTTGGAAGTAGGGCTTGAGCCTTCGCGCTGAGAGAACGAGGGCGTATGCCAGTTTCTCCATGGGCGTGTATCGCACCTCCGCTCCCTTCAAGACCCGGCTCGTGTAGTACACCGGCCATTGCACCCCACCGTCTTCCCTGATCAGTACCGAGCTCACCGCTTCTTCCGCGCATGCCAGGTAAAGGCTTAGCGATTCCCCTTCTCGTGGCTTGGACAGGAGAGGCGGGCTACGAAGGTACTCCTTGAGATCCGCGAATGCCCTGGAGCAGTCTTCGTCCCACGGTATCGCCTTCCTGTTGTCTGACGGTTCTGCGATCGCTTTCCTCAGAACTTTGAAGAAGGGGAGCGATCTCTCCGCCGATTTGGATAGGAATCGCCCCAAGGCCGCGATGCGCCCATTCAGCCTTTGCAGTTCTTTGATCATCGTTGGCTCCCGCATATTGATCAATGCCTCGATTTTGTCAGGGTTAGCTTCAATGCCACGGTTAGTTATCATAAATCCCAAGAATTTGCCGGATCTTACCCCGAACGTGCACTTCGTGGGGTTGAGTCGGATGTTGTGTCGCCGCAACCGCTCGAAATTTTCACGGAGGTCGGCGACATGGTCCTCCGGCTTTCTCGACTTGACAAGCATGTCGTCGACGTAGACCTCCAGGTTCCTCCCGATCTGGGAGTAAAAAACCTTGTTGACCATCATCTGGTAGGTGGCCCCTGCGTTTTTCAAGCCGAAGGGCATCTTCTTGTAGCAGTAGGTTCCCCGATCCATCGTGAAGGCTGTCATCTCTTCGTCCCGAGGATCCATCTGGACCTGATTGTACCCTGGGTAGGCGTCCATGAAGCTAAGCATCTCGTACCCCGAGGCATTGTCCACGAGGTGGTCTATGCGCGGTAGGGGGTAGTTGTCCTTGGGACAGGCTTTGTTGAGGTCACTGAAGTCCACGCACATTCGCCACTTTCCGTTGGGTTTTTTGACCATCACCACGTTCGATAGCCACTCCGGGTACCAGACCTCTCGTATGAAGCCTGTGTCGAGAAGACGCTCTACCTCCTCGGAGGCCGCCTTCATCTTTTTGCCACCCAGGTTTCGCTTCTTCTGCCTGACCGGCTTGAAGTTGGGGTCGGCGTTGATTTGGTGGACGATCACCTGGGGATCTACGCCGGGCATGTCCTCCAGTGACCAAGCAAAGACGTCAAGGTTCGCCTCCAGGCACTCGACCAGTTGGCTCCTCAGGTCGTGGCTTAGTCCTCTCCCGATTGAGACGAACCTGCCCTCGATGTCCGTGACCAGGATCTGTTCTTGTTCCTCCGCAGGGGCGGGTCTCGGCCCGCTCCTTAAGTCGAGCGTGGCCATCTGGTCGACTAGACGATCCTCGGGCCCTTCCTCCTCCAGTTTGGTAGCAGGTATTCGGTCTCCCCGCGTCGCCTTCGACCTGCCCCATCCCCCTTGGCGTTCGAAACTTGATAGTCTGATGAAGGGTCGAGACTACTGCGCTGATGGGTTGAGAAGGGGTCGGCCGATGATTCCGTTGTACTCCGACCTGATCCCCAATACGACAAATTCTACCGCCAGGGTCACCGAGTCTGGTGGGCTCCCGAGTGTTACTGGGAGGTGGATCGTGCCGACAATGTGGGTGGAGTGACCTGTGAACCCTACCACGGGACCCGAGCGAGGTTCCAAGTCTTCCTTCCGCAGCCTCATCTTCTCCTGGGTTGACATGAAAAGGATGTCGCAGGAGCTGTCGGTGTCGATGAGCAGCCGCCGTACCATTGTTGTGTCGATGATCACCGACACCATCAAAGCAACGTCTGACCTGCGCGCTACTCCTGTCGTGCCCGTCCTCCCGACCGGTAGGGTCGGCGAGGGTTTCTCGGTCTTCTCCTCATGGTCCTCCTCGCGCTGGGCCCGGGCCCTTTCCTGCCAACTGTGGGGGGCCCTGTCGCCTCGCAGCTGAGCCTTGCCCTCCCTTCGCCGTGATGGGTGAAGCCGTGTCATTGCAGGTGTGGTTTGTTTTTTGTGGGATAGTTCGTTCCCACAGACGGTGCCAGATGTTTCAGAGTGTTTTCTCACTACAGTATCGTTGACCGTGGAGTGCCCGGTCAACGTGGTCAAGGGGCCGATTAGGGTCCCTTGGGTGTGTCGAGCGCGTGTAGACGCAACACGAATCGGAGATGTGGCCGATGCAGAGCACGTCAGCTGGGCCGGGTCTGGATCCTCAGCCTCAGGGGGGGCTGAGGGGAAGCCTCGGCCCGGTGTGGGGTGCTCGGCCTCAGACAGCCGGACGACGAGGGAAGCCTCGGCGCCTTGGCTTGACGCGTGAACGACGCGGAGCTGAGGGGAAGCCTCGGCTCGGATGAGTGCGCTCGGCCTCGGTCGGTCGGACGACGAGGGGTAGCCTCGGTCGTCTTGCTAGATGCGCGGCCGGCGTGGAGCTGAGGGGAAGCCTCGGCTCGGATGGATGCGCTCGGCCTCGGTCTCTCCTGGCGTCGAGGGGTGGCCTCGATGCCTTGGCTGATGCTTGATGGCGTTCGTCTAGTGTCGAAGGGAAGCTTCGGCACTTGGATCTAACGTCTTCCTGAACAGATGAGAACACTCGTCAGGGAGGCCGGACCTTGGTTCCGGCCAAATCCCCTCCGATGCCTAAGTCAAATGACAGTCTGAAAGAGGAGGCTCGGCGGGGATGGTTCAACTCGAGAGGAGATCAGAACGACGTCCTCCGGCGTGAGCGGGGGGAAGGAGATGAAGTGGGGGAACCAGGTCGTTGATGGAATACCTTAGGTTTTGTTACCTGAGATGCGGTCCTTTGTTCAGTCGTCCTCCTAGCTCTTTTATAGGCCTCTCGTCATGACTGCCCGTCATCCACGTCCTTCGCCCGCCCCCAATCACGCCCCCTCGATCCGCCCCACTCGCCACTCGCCCGCGTCGTGCCAGCACCTCCCCTTAATGGTCATAAAAGGGGGGGGGGCGGATTTCGTGGGGGCGGTTATCCGTGGGTGAGTCGCACGCTTCCAGAGTCGGGCCGATTTGACGTTCGGGGCTCTCTAGGGGGCCTTATCGGGCGGGCCCGATCTCGCAGATGGGCTTCTGATCGGTAGTTGGGTTTCTGGGCTTCGGCCAAATAGGCGTAACAAAAATGAAGACAGATATCTCATTTTTGAGTTCAAAATGAAGACAGATACACGTTCACTTTTGTTTCACCCATATCTCATTTAAATAACAAAAGTTTTCAGAGGATAATTTTTCTCAAAATTGAATGATATCCATATGTGTTAACACCTCATTTAAATTACAAAATGAGTTCAATTTTGTTTCACATGATATGGGAGAGGATCCTGTATCAAAACCCATATGTGTTAACACCTCATTTAAATAACAAAAGTGAATGATAAAAATCAAGATGTTCACATATAACACTGTTGAATATCCCAGTACATGATAAAACTCAAGATGTTCACATATAACATATAACATTGTTAAATAACAAAAGTGAATGATAAATAACAAATTTCTGTCTTCATTCAAAAGTTCACATATAACACTGTTACACTCAAGTTCACATATCTCTCATGACAATGGGTGAAACACAAAATCTTGATTAATATCTCTCACCTGTTGAATATCCCAGTTAACTGTTCAAATCACCAACTTGAACGATTGCAGAGCACACCTAGCCACCTTGCAAAAATCTGAAACAACCAAGTGAGGAAGATGATTGATAAAACGCAAAATGTTGCTACAACATGGATATGTGAATTACTGGATAATCCATATGTGTATCTGTGACTTAATGGATAATAACATGATATCATTATCAAAATGCTAATCATATCAATGTATGGGTTGATGTATCTGTGAATATTTGGAACCAAAAAATTACAAATTGAATAAAATTCACAAAGTCTCCTTGTAAACCTGCAAATGAAGAAACCCAAGGGCTCGGGGGACCTCGCATGGGAAAACCCAACAACTCAAATAAAATTCACAAAGTCTCCTTGTAAACCTGCAAATGAACCAACAAAAGCAACAAAAAATACGGACACTAAAATCCACAAAAATTAGATCGGCATAACTTCCCAAATGAATCAAAGAAGGAAATAAAAATCCAAAAGACTGCACAAACTTTTTGCATGGATATTTTGAAGGGAGTTTTCCCCAAATCATAGTTTCAACCAAAATAGTACTTAAGACAACATATTTTTACATCGACTTATAATAATATCACACAACCTAAACTATATGCCAAAAGAAAAAAACCCTTAACTGTGAACAAATATACACAAAAATACATTTTGGATTGAACAACCATGCAGTCCATTTTCAAAAACACCATCTCTCACACAGGCATTTAAATCCAACAAAATTTACATATGAAGCTAGGGCCTTGTGTCCTGAAAATAAAAAATAAAATCATAGCTTAGAATAGAAAAATTAGAAACGAAGATATATCTAATTACTTTGTACAACTCACTTTTATTACCTTCATCATGTTTAAGCAGAAAACCTTTTCATCATCACATTATAAAAAGATGATGTGTCAAGCTCAATCCAAAGTGGAGAGTTAATGGGATGAGCAATAACCTAGATAAATTAAGAACATAAATTTCTTAGAAAAATTAATATATATTTGATAATATGGAAAATTTTAAATTTATACATTTATTTACCTTTTTTCGTTGGAGTGGTGGAGGCCGTGCTTTCTGGAACCAAGCAAACTCTGCAAGAACCATCTTCCACTTCTATAACAAAAAAGGTATTTGGATGGTCAACGAACATGATATTTTGAAAAACAAAATCTAAGATTTTTATATTACCTCGGAAAAGAAGATTGCTTTGTCTTCAATGTGACTCGTCGCCGTTGCTTGTAAAGTTCTTTTAGCAAGTTGCTGGAAATAATAATAATAATAAACAGTCACTAATTTTTAATTTAAAAAATGGGAATGTTTGTAACGGTATCAAACCAAAATCCGATATAACCCTGTAGCCTGACATTTATGTGATTGTTTTGAAGTAACAAAACCTGTGAGAAGAAAAATGTTAATGCAAACATAATAGATTAAAAATATAATGTAGAATT
Organism: Scilla litardierei; assembly: GCA_030789695.1. Taxonomy (NCBI): domain Eukaryota; kingdom Viridiplantae; phylum Streptophyta; class Magnoliopsida; order Asparagales; family Asparagaceae; genus Scilla; species Scilla litardierei. The sequence continues at coordinate 69,853,150 of CM061130.1, forward strand.
ATGATAAGAAACTTACAGTTTTTGCCAAATCTGCATCATCATCTATCTATATAAAAATACAAACCAATATTTTATCAAACAATGCATACCGAAAACTATTAAGTCATGCAATGAAATGTAGTAAAGGAAAAAATTTCTTACCCTGCCATATATGGTAATGTGGGTCCACATTTTAATGCTTGGTAACGTATGATAATGCTATACATGCATGTTAGACAACAATCGATAATAATTTTTTAAAACATCATTTATACAAATAATATAAATAAAACAATGTAAAGAAAGAAAGTTAAAAAATTACATACAATTTTTATCATACATTGGAAATCATAGTAGAACTTCTGGGTAAATGATGTTTAATGTGTTATTTATGTTGGGCTGAAGAAGGACACATACACGATCAAAAGATGTGCACCTTAAAAGTGCAACATAAATATGTCCATGACTGAAAACTGGGGTCCGCAAATCAACTCCAACGAATTTTACAGATTGTCCTTGGGCTTTATTAATCATCATAGCATATGTCACACGGACATGAAACTGCCTTCTTGTCATATGAAAAGGTAATTCTGTAGCTGATGGTGACAAAGATATTCTTGGAATAAACACAAAATAACCGGCTTTATCTCCATTTAAAATTTGAGCTTCAATGACACGTGATGCACATCTGACAACCATCAATCGAGTGCCATTGCAGAGCCCGTCTTTAGGTGCAATATTTCGTAATAAAATAATAGGACAACCAACCTTAAGCTCAAGTGTAAATTATGGCAACCCAGGAGGATCCAAAGAGTTTATGTACTCAGTTGGATATCTATTCATAATGGTTGGATCGGTTTCATCATTTTCAGAAAAACTGTCTGCAGCTTGATACGTAATCTTCTGTCCCGGAAAAATGTTTAATGCTGCAGCATTTATAAAAGTAACATCATCATTCCGTGCAGAAAGAATTATTCGTTCAGTAAGGTATGCCGGAGTCACGGCACCCTCAATATGAAGCTGCGGATAAATTCGAAGTATTAACTCGTTTAAATCCTTGCACCTGAATATGTTAGAAGGAAGTTCTACCACTTCTGTAGGATTTGTCCCAACCTAATACATATAGATATAATTTTAGTTAAGGAATGGCTAAGATAAAAATAGTAAGTAAAATTAAATTAGGCATGAAATAAAATACCTCCAAAATAAATTTTGCAAAATTTGCATTCTCAACAGATGAGTTATTTAACCGCATATTTTGATCCAAGATCAAAACTTGTACAGAGCACCATAATACAGATCTTCTCAATGAGGCACCAACAATTTCTTCTCGAACCCCCTTTGGTATGACGGGTAGGATTTGTCGGAAATCCCCACCAAGAACAATAGTAATACCACCAAATGCTCTAGGGTTATCACACATATCTTGTAATGATCGATCCACTGCCTCAACACAGTGCCGATGTTGCTGACCGGCGCCCCGTTTACGGTATGGGCGCGGTGTCGTTTTACTGCAAGTGCACGGTTAGTGTAGGGTGCGGGTTTATCGAACTCAGGGAGGTGGATGGCTTGAGTGGCTACTAGCCTCGCCTAGGTCGCGTGCTAGCTACGCGGATGATATGGATGGAAGTGTAGGAATACGGGAAATAAATGAAAAAGACACGAAATGAATCCCCGCTAACACGGGCTAGAGCATTCATGAAACTTGGCATTTGACTTGACCCAGGGTGAGACATTGCCACAAAAGGTGGTACCTAGCATCCATGGCCCGATATTTCAGTCGGTGCCAAGCACGCTAGGCCTACCCGGTTCCGGACGGTGGGCATTCCCATGTCCATTAACACCTTCCGCAACCGGGAGCATTAAGGCCACAATGATAACTCCCAACACTTCTTCCAAGCCGTTCCCAGGCGCAAGGACTCGATGTCAACGCTAGGGGCATGAGCTGTGGTTAGGGGGTCAACCGTCAAGTTTATTCCCCCTTGGCCCGACGGTCAGAGGCGGTCTTTCTCTCGCCAATGACAATGAAACACCCCCGCGTAACCCTAATGGCCAAATAGGTCAAATGTGATTTCTAGCGATACATCGAAGCAGATCTTGACTGGACAAGCACCGGACCCCAACCCCCAACACATCTAGTGTGTTGTCGTACGAATTGGACCCAGATCGCTACAAATCCCCATTGACACATGTCATCGAACACATGCCATGCAACCAAGTCTAATGTAAATTTCCAAGCAACAATCCTACCCTAACCTGTATTAGGGTTCATCAAAACTACTCAATGGTGAATAACATATAAACAAACAACACAAAAGACATATAAACTTTCACCATCAAGCAAAATAAACACAATACAAACAATGGAGAAAAAGAGAGGAAAATACTTATCTTGAGTTGAATCGTCAATCCAATACAAGACTTATTGAACAAAAGACCTAATCTAAACTAACCTAAGACTAACAAGAGAAGGGGGGCATAAAGCCCTAGAAAAACTGAGGAAGAACCAAGAAGAAGATGATCTAAAAGTCGGCCAGCATTGGGTATTTATAGCCCCTATTCCGAGCCCTAACGGATCGGGTCCAAAACCATAGGAAAAACGCCACCCGATCGGGTGACAAGTCAACCGATCGGGTGATCTGTTACAAATAATAAACAGAAAACGGCGGAGCTTCACCCGGTCAGATGAACCAGTCGGTTGAGTTCTTGGGGTGACCGGTTGGATCATGGCGCCATCAGGTGAAGAGGTCGGTTGGATGCCCGTGTCTTGGCTCCTCAGAATCAGCTACAGATGAACCGATCGGGTGAGAGTGTCACGCCCCGCTTCCCAAAAATATGGAGGCGAAGCGTGAGAAGGTCCGCTCAGACTTGAAGCTGTAAAGCTGCAAGTCCGATAAGCGTCAATCAAATTTAAAACTGCAGGTCCTTGCAACGCGAACGAAACAAGGATAATAATAACGAAAAGAGACAAGAGATATATCTCAGAATATCCATATAATAGATTTCAACATCGCAGAAAAGCCACCAGGCTCAAATAAAAGAGTCTAAGGCCCAAACATGGCCAACAAAAGTACAACGTACAAAACAAAGGTGCCACGCACCGACAACTAACCGAAAACCTAAAACAAAAGGAGAACTCAGCATGGTCACAAAGAAAGGTCACCGGGGTCCACAAAACTCCCCCTGGACAAACATGGACTCAGGCTCAGCATCAGCAACACATCACGTACACAGCAACGGTCTCTGGCTCAGGTCTAACATGTGACACCCAAAAGAGCAAGGGGCACATGTCAGCAAGTTTACAAGAGACTTGTGCAAGGAAACTGAAAGTAGGTAAAAGTAAAGCAACCTAGCAGTTCTAGCATGATGCAATGACATGGCAGTTAAAGTAATGAGTGCAACAGGTAAGGTAAAGTAAAGTAAAGTACGAGCATGGCATTTAAACATGGCATGGATGACAAGTATAGCATGAATCATTCACAAGACAAGAAAAGTAAGCACCTCGTGCATAGGGATTCCGTCTTTTAGCTAGAGGGCTGATCAGGCCACTCCTAAGCTTAAGTAACCGTTTATCCCTACCCCTCCACGTGTGTCGAGCCAGGGCCTTACCCCCGAACGGGAATGCTCGCTTCTGGATCACGAGCCAGGAAGTGTTTTTAACAAGTATGGCATAGGGGTGCACCTAGCCGGTCCAGGAACCCGGGCATTGGCTTTTGGCCAACACATGAGGCCCGTTTCCCTGGAAGTAGTATTCAAGGAGTACAAGTATTGTAGCGTGTGCTACGAATGCAACAATCAACTTGGATGACATGTAGAATGCAATGCATGGCAGTTAAAAGTGCGTACAGATAAGGAAAGTAAACGTGACAGTTTAGTATGCATGAACAACAAGTTTAAGGGGTTGGATCTAGCTTCGTTGTCAAGCTAGATCAATTAGGTGACGGATCTAGTTTCGTTGTCAAACTAGATCAAGTAGGCGCCTAGCCAGCTATCATTTCACTGACTAGTCTCTTTTACGCTAGGAACAAGGAAGTGGCCTAAAAACATGGCCCTACACAAGAGTTGGCAAGTTTCACTTGCCTGCTTTCGGTGGTATCGGGTGACCAGGTGGTTGCAACAGGAGGCGTGATATATCTGTATCAACGGATATCAAAAAGTCAAGCTAAAGAACTCTATCTGCCAATAATATCATTTCTAACTTATACAATAATATGATACACCTACTTCTATATCTATGTAACCCACTGCTGACATAATAACATACATGTATACAACTTAATATATATAAATAAATGCATTCTAAACTACTAACATATCATTATTATAATAAGTATTAACACATAACTTTATAACTGTGCCAACATTTTATTAAGTTACTGCTCAAGGTTCATGTGTACTAACATTCACGGCTAATAGCATACTACATGTATATACTTATCAAACTGGACTCATACATTACTGTTCACCTACATGAATATTTTACAAAAACTTTATAACATAACTTGATATATATAAATATAAACGGTACATCAACTTAAGCCCATAGATTATTTACTCTGCACATGCGCTCCTATGCATGAAGATAATTTAATTGATAACATGGTGAGTTGGGTCCATGATCAAATGGAATGTTATCCGCATGCAACTAATTTCATTAACCAAATGTTCATCCTATATGAGATTATTTAATCAACGAACGTCTGGGAGTGCATTGTGACTGTGTGTGTGCGCGCACGGAACTGGGTGCGTGACTAGAGTTCGGCCAAGGCTAAGTATGAGCTAGGATATACAAGTGGTCAGGGTATAAATAATTTTTCGGGTTAACTATAACAGATTGGGAAGAATAGTGAAAGTGGTTCGACGGAGCCCTAAAATTATGAAATAAATACTGGAGCGACCGGGACGACGAGAGAAAGAAGACAGAGAAGACGGATCACAATTTCAAGGTCGGTCGACGAAACTAAAAATAGAAACGTCTCCCGTCGAAAGTGAAGATCGCAACGTCTCATCGAATAAGATTAAATCGTGGGAAACGACTCGAGAAATGTCGTTCCAAATTAGTGCCACTATTTAATACTCTCAGAGACGTTCACAACGGCATATCACACTAACGTGTTCACAAACAAACAAAGTCTAAAATAAACACGTGCACGGTCAAAGCACGTGCACGAACAAAGTACAACGAAAAGTGGTCGTTACAGAGAGTCACCCGATCGGTTGGCATTTGGCTCGAAAAGATAGAGAAACGGCCGCAATGAACCGGCCTGAGAACCGGTCGGGTGACATCCGCTTGAGCTCTAGCTGAGACCGGGTGGTGCACGCGTGCATCACCCGATCGGTTGACTTTGTTCAACCGATCGGGTGAGGGGCTGAATGATGCAATCATCGTCGTTTGACCCCCTGGGTCACGCGTGACTCCTCCCGTTGCGCCGGTGACTTGTGATATCGTTGTTTTTATGTCCAAAATGGTAGAAATTCCTGCAAAATACCAAAAACACGGAAAAGTGAAAGAAAACAAGAAAATACAAGAAAACAAATAAAAGACGGCAGAAAATACGGAGAAACACGGAAGGAAACACGCGCAAATATATGAAATATAAACGCACGTCAAAATCCACCAAGCTGAATTCTTCCTCGTCCTCGAGGAAGACGAGTGGGAGTAGGAGCTCGGAGGGAGAAAATAGAGAGAAGGAGAGAAAAAGAGAACTCTATATCCTAGATCGCCCATAAGGTCCAACAAAATCAAACACGCCACACGAAGCAAGCATACGACAAAACACAATACTAAACCAAGGAATGTGAGTCCAAACAAGTGCCGTGGGCCCACGCGGTGAAGCGCGAGTGAGCGTGGTCGTGTGCTAGCAAACGGTATCACTATCTACATTGTGCAATAAAGCTCCATATACACATACCCAAAGAAAGACCCAAATATCGATTCAATTTGAAATTGCGGTGAATATTAGCTCAAGCACGCATGAGAAGAGTATAAGAATAGAAGCGTATCATGCATCGGGGACTCCACAGCTAGGGACTAGGAAATCACCACACTATAGCCTAGGTAATCGCTAGAAGGTCCCTATGCCAAGTGTTTTCGAAAACGATGGAGGTTGAGAAGATGTGGAGTAGAACACTCGGTGAAAATTCTCGCCTTCCCCTTATTCACGGCAAGTAGGAAAATATTCACACTGGAATTTTTTTTGGGTTTTGGGTATTTGTATTTTTTTTTATTTTCTTTTCATTTCTCACCTTTTTGGGTTTTTCTTTTCTTTTCTCCCTTTTTTGGATTTTTGGGAATTGGGATATTTACATGTGTACTCTCCCAAGTAGGAGAACGGTACACGACGAGGGGATTTGCACCAAGTAAAATAAAAATGAAATCGGATTCTAAACACTTGGGCAAAGGAAACTATTCTCGCTAAATAGAGCATGGGCTAAATGGGTTATCCTAGTCCTTAATTGTGGAATCCCGACACATGCGAGATGAAGTACACGATATATATATAGCATGCATATAGAAGCAGATAGTAGAAGCAAATACCGCATATTCAAATCGAAGCATGATAATCTAGGGGTCAACCAAGGATAGGTATATAAAACATAATCACAAGGTAGAAGCACACCAAACAGCTAGGCACGACGCACGACTCACAAAAAGCTAAGTGGACCCGCGATGCATGAAATGCAAGAGGACTCGATATCCTAGGGTTAGTGAATGTGATTATCGAAGCTGTGCAAGGTGTGCGTGTGATTTTCGTGGCAATTCATCATAGGGTTCATCTCTAGGAGAAAGAGATAAAAAGAAGAAAATAAAAAGTAAAAGAAACACACGGAGAAAAACGACTCAAATAACGAAGAAAAAGAGACAAATGACGCACGAAGTGCGACTCCCCCAAGCTGAAACTTGCATTGTCCTCAATGCAATAGTAGTGAATACGAGAGGGCAATGAAAATGGGGGGGAGTTACGCACCGACACAAAAAATGAAAAACACGAAAAACACTTGAGCGAAACTAAAAAATAAAGAAAAAGAAACACTCAAATAAAAGATATAAAACATGACAAAAGAACACCTAGACACAGACACATAACAACGACACGTGAAAACATGCACACAAAAGTCGGTTTCCCCCAAGCTGAACATGACAATACTAGCAAAATGATATGATCAATGGGGATGTAGAGACATGCTAGGGGGAAAATCGGAAAAGAAAGAAATCAGAATGCAGGAGAGACAGTGCTCGTTCTCCTCGGAAGAGGATGGGGGTGAAATGATAGAAGAGCACGACATGATGGGTTATTCTGATGCAAAAGCAAATCCTAGATACGCTCCCCTCGCTAATGAGAGGAGACGAGATTATTCAAATCTAAACTAGAAAGCGGTAAATTTTTACACTACTGGATTAGGATACACCTGAGCATAGGCGGATCCAAGATCTGAAGTGGGGCAGGTAGCTGCTCTAACTGCTCCTTCTGTGGCTCCGCTAGAAGCGTTGTGCCACGTATGCCAATGGACCCAAGCAATGCACCTCCAAGCATCCCTCGTAGGTGTCCACCTGTGACCTGCAAAGGACGAGGTGCATTAGTCCATGGCAAGAAATTATTTCCCAAAATAAATATATCCCAGAGATAGTCGCCGACAAATGATGGTAAAATATATGAAATGTGGCGAACACTCCCTGAAAATGGTATGATATCCTCTGTGCTAGCGACGATCAAATCCCCGCTCTTCATGTGAAGTTGCTCTCCAGGTGGTGACACACCGCAGCATACCTCACGGGAAGTCAATCATGTGTCCTGCGAGAGATATGGTGTGTCAAAAATATATAAGTCTAAAGGAATAGGACTTGAAAAGAGAGACTTAAATGTGGAGTGAGAGTGAGTATGAAAATCTCCCTGAATAAGGGCAATATGCTCAAGTAGATGCTCAGCCGCAGAAGAAGTGGAGCGTGACGGTAGAGGTAGATGTAGCTCGGGCTCCATGGAGTGGACCATCGTATCCAAGCCCTCATGCACATCCTCCTTGACGATATGCTCATGCTCCACCATCTGCCCGATGTCCTGAATGACATCCTTATGGTTGACCACCGACCAAGGAGGAAGCTGTGACAGAGATGGCTGTGGAGGTGGATGTGGAGCGGACCACTCGTATGTGGTCGTGGTGTCATCGTCCTCACGCACATCCTCCTCGCTGGTATGCATAAGCTCTGTGGTCTCCTCGGTGCTCTCATAGGACTCATATGGGGTATCCAAATAAAGATGAAAAGTCTCTCCCACAGATCCTAGAGAAATCTCCCCATCCTCACTATCATCATCAAAAAACGCTTCGTCATCCAAGTGGTAGTGTGGGAAAAATGTGGTATCGGCTTGAGATGTGTCTATGGTGGTCGATGGCATGGTGGTCTCAACCATGAAAGTGGGTATATCCTCTCCTTCATCCCCTCTCCTCGGTGTCGGCTCGGTGATCGGTACCATTAAGTTTTGTAATATTTGACCTTGGTTAAACATGGAACTTTCAAGGAGAGACACGTGGCTTGATTCTTCTTGTGTTTGTGGAGGGGTATAAGGTTGAGGAAATGGATGGGAGATGTTTGGGCTAAGGTTGTGGGAAAATGTTTGGCCTTGGAGTGGGGGGAGGCTCTCGAGCGTAAATGGGCAATCATAATACACATGCCCCGCCATCCCACAAGTCTCACAAACCACAACCGAATAAGGATTGTATCCTCCCATCTGAGCATCGAAATTTGATCTCCACATGGTTACACCAAAGATACCTGGACAACAAAAATAAGAAAACTAGATAGGAGCGTTAATAGTACAAGAGAATAACAAAAAGATAATATAAAATTGGGGGAAAAATTTCTTGGTTATTGAATAAATTTTTTTTAAAAAAGAAATTTTTTTTGTTTTTTGTTTTTATGCGTAGTCTAATGAACCCAAGCTAAGCTAATATCAAACCGAACGCCTCCCCGGCAACGGCGCCAAAAACATGACCGGCGCCCCGTTTACGGTATGGGCGCGGTGTCGTTTTACCGCAAGTGCACGGTTAGTGTAGGGTGCGGGTTTATCGAACTCAGGGAGGTGGATGGCTTGAGTGGCTACTAGCCTCGCCTAGGTCACGTGCTAGCTATGCGTATGATATGGATGGAAGTGTAGGAATAAGGGAAATAAATGAAAAAGACACGAAATGAATCCCCGCTAACACGGGCTAGAGCATTCATGACACTTGGCATTTGACTTGACCCAGGGTGAGACATTGCCCCAAAAGGTGGTACCTAGCGTCCATGGCCCGATATTCCGGTCGGTGCCAAGCACGCTAGGCCTACCCGGTTCCGGACGGTGGGCATTCCATGTCCATTAACACCTTCCGCAACCGGGAGCATTAAGGCCACAATGATAACTCCCAACACTTCGTCCAAGTCGTTCCCACGCGCGAGGACTCGATGTCAACGCTAGGAGCGTGAGCTGTGGCTAGGGGGTCAACCGCCAAGTTTATCCCCCCTTGGCCCGACGGTCAGAGGCGGTCTTTCTCCCGCCAATGACAATGAAACACCCCCACGTAACCCTAATGGCCAAATAGGTCAAATGTGATTTCTAGCGATACATCGAAGAGGATCTTGACTGGACAAGCACCGGACCCCAACCCCCAACACATCTAGTGTGTTGTCGTACGAATTGGACCCAGATCACTATAAATCCCCATTGACACATTTCATCGAACACATGCCATGCAACCAAGTCTAATGTAAATTTCCAAGCAACAATCCTACCCTGACCCGTATTAGGGTTCATCAAAACTACTCAATGGTGAATAACATATAAACAAACAACACAAAAGACATATAAACTTTCACCATCAAGCAAAATAAACACAATACAAACAATGGAGAAAAAGAGAGGAAAATACTTATCTTGAGTTGAATCGTCAATCCAATACAAGACTTATTGAACAAAAGACCTAATCTAAACTAACCTAAGACTAACAAGAGAAGGGGGGCATAAAGCCCTAGAAAAACTGAGGAAGAACCAAGAGGAAGATGATCTAAAAGTCGGCCAGCATTGGGTATTTATAGCCCACATTCCGAGCCCTAACGGATCGGGTCCAAAACCACAGGAAAAACGCCACCCGATCGGTTGACAAGTCAACCGATCGGGTGATCCGTTACAAATAATAAACAGAAAACGGCGGAGCTTCACCCGGTCAGATGAACCGGTCGGTTGAGTTCTTGGGGTGACCGGTTTGATCATGGGGCCATCGGGTGAAGAGGTCGGTTGGATGCCCGTGTCTTGGCTCCTCAGAATCAGCTACAGATGAACCGATCGGGTGAGAGTCACCCGATCGGTATGCATTTGGCTCGAAAAGACAGAGAAACGGCCGCAATGAACCGGCCTGAGAACCGGTCAGGTGACATCCGCTTGAGCTCTAGCTGAGACCGAGTGGTGAACGCGTGCATCACCCGATCGGTTGACTTTGTTCAACCGATCGGGTGAGGGGCTGAATGATGCAATCATCATCGTTTGACCCCCTGGGTCACGTGTGACTCCTCCCGTTGCGCCGGAGACTTGTGATATCGTCGTTTTTATGTCCAAAATGTTAGAAATTCCTGCAAAATACCAAAAACACAGAAAAGTGAAAGAAAACAAGAAAATACAAGAAAACAAATAAAAGACGGCGGAAAATACGGAGAAACACGGAAGAAAACGCGCGCAAATATATGAAATATGAACGCACGTCAGTTGCATAGGTACTTCATCCTATATTATAAGTTTTGCTTTTCTGAATAATTGAGCTTGCATGGATTGCTTGCTAAAATTACAAATTGAAGTATCATGCACATCTAACGGGATACGAAATGTGGAATGTGCAGTCCGACCTCCGCTAAGTAGCAATGATGCAATACCGGAAGACGCGACGGTGATAACTATATTTCCAAGACTACGCAACATTGTTGCTATTGCATTGTACAAAAAAGTCTTTCCAGTTCCAGCACCGCCGCTCAAGAAGAATGTAGTACCTTTGTTTTCAAATACTGATGACGTAATTGCTGAATAAGCATTGCGGTGTGCATCATTGAGGCAATCAATGTCTTTTTGTGCATCCAATTGTTTCGCTTTATTTATAAGTTTCTGATGTTCATGCAACAATCTATTGCCAACAATTGCATTCCAATCTCCAGCAGGAAGTGGCATTGGTGGAAAGTCGGATAGACACTTACTGTACTCCTCAAGCAATTCATTGATAAGGAATAATCCATAATCTTCAAGTTGGCCTTGAGTTGGGGTAGAAATTGCAAATAAAGTTTGCAATTTATGTGGAAGATCATCACAAATGTGCATTGAAAATTCAGTCCATAATGCAAGGGGGTCGATCGGCACACATTCGATAAGAATAATACAAAACAGTCTTCGTAATTGATATCCTGTTTTCATAATTGAAGCCTCGAAAAGGCATTGTCTCCACTCGGAATCATCTTCAAGAAGACCTCTTGCAATACATGTTGCTTTGAATGTAGGGTACTCGATAGAATTGAATGTGCGTAAATTTTCCCACGATGTTGGCCCTTTAACAACTGTTAGTAGCAACCGTAAATAAAATCTCTCACCAGAATTAGGGGAGGCAAAATACATTCTGCCAATTGCATATCCAGATTGTCTTGGAGTCTAGACCTTTGTTGACGAATGCCTCACAAACTTTTGGGGAAATTCTTGATATGTGAGATCATGTGCAGACTCATGTAAAGCGCAACATGTAAAAATTCAGTCAAAGTTGTCTTATCATTTTCAGCCCTAGACCTTATTGCATCTACATCTACATCTGGATCAAAAATAACACCGTGTTGCCCTGGTAAATGAAGTATCAATCTTTGAACTGACGGAATCTCTTGATGCAAAGGATGCTCAAATATTCGCCAGGCAGCCTCAGGTGGTCCAATATATCTTGCATCAAGGTATTGTTGGATCTCATTTACTGCACCCAATACCATTGTGGTCCGATCATGACCTTTATAAATATACTTATGAATGTACTTCACACATCTGACCCCGACACAAATTTCGACATTACTGTGGCAGTTAAAGCGCCTTGAGAGATACCTGTTGTGCGGCACAACATCTCGGTTATCAACCTGATGCCCCCTTATAGTATATAGATGCCCATTACTACGACGACGGTAAATAGGATATCCTTCACGATCCAAGGTTGTTGCATCTGCATAATTTCGAGGGTATTTCTTAGTACACTTACCATTTTACATACATGAAGCATTTGGATTCCGAGCACCACATGGTCCATGTACCATACATTTTGACACAGTATCGAATAATGCAGGATCTTGAGCAGGATCAGGAAATTCACCACATACAATTCTATCCACTTGATCACATGTATGAATCTTATCGGGTCCACGAAGAAAAAAAAGAGCATGCATATGTGGAAGACCCCGTTTCTGAAATTCAATTGTAAATACATGTGCTACTTTCTTTCCAAATACATTATTGCCATCAATCTCCTTCATCAAAGCCTTTCTTTTTAACTCAAATACACCTGCGACTAAATGTGGACGGTCGGTAGCCTTTTGATTGGGCAGTAGAGCCGAAGTAATTTCTGGCCACTTTGGATTTGAGGTCATGGTAAGAAAAATATCCGGGTGCTGGTTATAACGTGTGATAGCCATCGAGTCTTGAAATATTTCAAACATGTGACGTGCACTGCCAGTGAAAGATGAAGGAAGTATCATGCGCTGTCCAATTTGGTCGCATCTGGCATATGCATCGATATCTGCAAGACCCTGATAGAGCTCTGAGCAGAGTTTTCGTTGATTAAGTTTGATGAATGTCAAACGATGTTGCTCAATTGCTGCCCAAGCATCAACTATGAACTCCTGGAATAACTTTCCCGCTCTCAAAATTAAAGAATACTCGTTTTGTCTTTCAAACAGACGGTAGCTATAAAACTCACACATGGTCAGGCGTCTACTTGAGGATATGTTTTGAACTGGATCCCACTGCTTCAACTCAGGTTCCCATCCAAGCTGACCATCAGGAAATAATAAGACGTAGTGTAATGGTAAGTATGCAGGATGAGTCTCATTGATTTGCATTAATTGATGATTTCCTCGAAGATGTAAAACTATATCTCGCATCCCGGAAGGTCGATAGCCATCGCCAGGTAAAATAACCGCAATCTCATCTACGGTTGGGAGGTAATAACGGTGACGATCCTTGTTTGAATTGTAATGCAGATATACATGAAGATCATGACCACCTGAATCTGCTTGAGATAAAATAGAATACGCCTGACAATATAGTTTGATGAATGGATTTATGCCCAATAAACAATTTTGAATAATTTGTAAGACATCCTTGCTCAAATGTGGATTTCTATTACTTCGGAACTCCATAGCAGAATCCGGATCATATATGTAAAGTTGACAATAACTTGCTGTTTGATCCGGTTGGGGCAGAAGTGATCCTGTTCGATGGCGTAATTCCCCATGAATAGTAAATATGTTCGGGCCTCTGCCAGCAATCAATCTTTGATCCATTGTCACACCAAGGCTGGTAAATGCATTAGCTGCATTATACTCCCGAGTATACATTCAAAATGATTTTGATGCCGCACTGTCACCATTATATAATTCTTGAAGTGCTGGAGGGGGTTCATTAAGTTTCGGCAATTTTACTTTTCCTTGCAAACAACATGTTCCAAAAAGATGTGTTCTCAAAGTTGACTTCGACAACTATTCATCCAACCAGTGTAAGGCTGAACAATGCGGGCATGGAATGTTCATTAATCCAAGATAGTGCCGACCAAAATCAACCTGAGTTGGTGGACCAGAGCCATGCGGAGTTGACCGACATCGGAAGATCGAGGATGAGCCAATGTCTTCTTGTTCAACTGGAGAAGTTATTAATCCAGGTGTTATTTGAGGTATACAGATAGGAGTCATATATCGAGATATGTTTCGTTGAGCTTTTTCTCGTTCTCTCCTTTGACATTGAGCTAAACACCTAGCCAAAATAAAACCATAATAATAATTAAATAAAATTAAGTTACATTAAAGCAGAGTAGCTTTTATGAATAATAACCTGACAGATGGTTCATCATCTTCAGCACATATCGTATCGTTGTGTGAGGCTGAGACCTCCTCTTCATGATCAATGAGAGAAGTTGGTACTGCATATGTGCTTTGAGGCATATCGAGAACACTGGTAGGAGTCATATATCGAGATGTGTTTGCTTGTATTTGTTTCGTTCTCGCCTTTTGCGTTGAGCTAAAGCCCTATACAAATTTAAACACAAAAATAAACACAACTAAAATAAATGGGAGGAGAAAATATTTTATGTACAGGCGGGTTGATAATGACCTGACAGATGGTCCAGGAACTTGTCCGGAAATCATATCGTTACGCAAGGCTGAGACAGAAGCTTCTTGTGCAACCAGAGAAGTTGTCACTGATGGTGTTATTTGAGGTATATCAAGTACACCGCCAGAAGTCAGAGCGTGAGATATGTTTCGTTGTTCTTGTTCTCGTTCTCGCCTTTTGCGTTGAGCTAGAGCCCTATCCAAATTTAAACACAAAAATAAACACAACTAAAATAAATAGGAGGAGAAAAGATTTTATGTTCAGGCGGATTGATAATGACCTGACAGATGGTCCAGGAACTTGTCCGGAAATCATATCATTATGCGAGGCTGAGACAGCATCTTCGTGTTCAACCGGAGAAGTTGTCACGGATGGTGTTATTTGAGGTATATCAAGTACACCGTCTGAAGTCAAAGCGTGAGATATGTTTCGTTGTTCTTGTTCTCGTTCTCTCCTTTTACGTTGGGCTAAAGCCCTATCCAAATTTAAACACAAAAATAAACACAACTAAAATAAATGGGAGGAGAAAAGATTTTATGTACAGGCGGGTTGATAATGACCTGACAGATGGTCCAGGAACTTGTCCGGAAATCATATCGTTACGCAAGGCTGAGACAGAAGCTTCTTGTGCAACCGGAGAAGTTGTCACTGATGGTGTTATTTAAGGTATATCAAGTACACCGTCAGAAGTCAGAGCGTGAGATGTGTTTCGTTGTTCTTGTTCTCGTTCTCTCCTTTTGCGTTGGGCTAAAGCCCTATCCAAATTTAAACACAAAAATAAACACAACTAAAATACATGGGAGGAGAAAAAGATTTTATGTACAGGCAGGTTGATAATGACCTGACAGATGGTCCAGGAACTTGTTCGGAAATCATATCGTTACGCGAGGCTGAGACAACATCTTCGTGTTCAACCGGAGAAGTTGTCACGGCTGGTGTTTTTTGATGTATATGAAGGACACCGTCAGAAGTCAGAGCGTAAGATATGTTACGTTGTTCTTGTTCTCGTTCTCTCCTTTTGCGTTGGGCTAAAGCCCTATCTAAATTTAAAAACAAAAATAAAAACACCTAAAATACATGGAAGGAGATAAGATTTAATGTACATGCAACATGATAATGACCTGACAGATGGTCCAGGATCTTGGCCGGAAATCATATCGTGACGCGAGGCTGAGACAGAATCTTCTTGTTCAACCGGAGAAGTTGTCACTGCTGGTGTTATTTGAGGTATATCAAGTACACCGTCAAAAGTCAGAGCGTGAGATATGTTTCGTTGTTCTTGTTCTCGTTCTCACCTACTGTGTTGAGCTGAAGCCCTTTCCAAATTAAACCTAAACTAAGTACAATTAAAATACATTATTAGCGTATATTAGATGTTTGGCACAGTCAAGTGGATAATCACCTGGCTGATGGTTCATCATCTTGTGCAAAAATTGTGACATTGTAATTCCTTCTATGTTGCCATTGTCGCAAGGGTGAAATTTGATATTCTTGATATAATTTGAAATTCTTGATATAATTTGATATTACATAATGAGTTTGTCATGGTTAAAAATGAGTTTGTCATGGTTCAAATACATATTTAAATTCACACATTCTCCAAATTCACACATTCCCCAAAGACACATTCGTCAAATACATATTTCAAAATTTCGCATTCAAACAGTTTTTAGCCTTAAGTAAAACATTTTGTAGACAACAGTCAAAGGTTTTTCTCATTCAAAATAACTTTATCATTTTTTTGCAATCATCCAAGCTCATCCATTCTCCTATTCAAGCTCATCCAAGCACATCCATTCTCAAAATACATAATGCAAAACAGAGTTAGAAAGATTCTCATTCAATCAGTTTGAAATTTAACAAATGCTAATATTCAGATGCTAATCAATTCTTAGAGAATTGACATATGTCCTAACCAAAATAGAGAGAAATTTGGTTATAACATAGAGAAATTTGGTTTTGGGTAATTTTGTGTCCTGCTAATGTTAAGAGTTGTCCTGGTAATGGATTCAGTTTCATTTCATAACTCAGTTTCAGTTTCAATATTGGTTTTGGGTAATTTTGTGCATTTGACAAATTAGTTGCCATTTTTTTCTAAATGTATTCAACCTCTTACCCAAATGCTAATGTGAGACTAAATTTCAAACTCTTACCCAAAACCAATTGAACAAAATTACTCAAATTGAACCAATTGCACCAAAACCAATTTAAATCCTCAGGATAGTCAATTGGTTTGCAATACATATGAAATAGAATATTGACATTCCTTATATCATTTTTGATAACCCAATTTTGCAATACATAGAGAAGTTTGACATTGCCAGGATTTGAAAATCATATGCATTGCCAGGACGCTGTAGAGAATTTTGCATATGCATATCAAAATTTTGCATATGTAGAGAATTTTGCATATCAAAAAAATTGACATTGACAGGACCCAAAAAATTCTCTACATATGCAAAATTCTCTACATTGCATATGCAAAATTCTCTACATATGGTTATCCAAGCAACTTGCTTTTATGGTTATCCATTATATAAGCAATTCATCATGTATAAGCAACTTCAGGTTATCCATTATATTTATGTAAGAATGATCTATTATCCAATTACACATAAAACCCAATTACACATAAACATAATACCCAATTTATATGTGTAATTACACATAAATTCAGCCCTATAATGAGGGAAGCAAATATAAGAAGCATGTCAATTACATATGCAATAACATGGCAATGACAGGATTAGTGTTGTGACAGGATTTTGGAACCTGTTAAAAAATAACCAAAATGAAGCAAATCAGCAAGCTCTCATCCAACATTAAAATTTTCATTAACAAATTAAAAAAATCATCAAGCTCTGATCAAGCTCTTATCAGCAAGCTCTTATCATTAACAAATTAACAAATTCATATTAAAAAGAATCTTCACAGGACCCAAAAACTGACATTATATGACCTTATATGAAAAAAACTTATATTGAACAATTCCAAATGCCATTCACAGTACCTTATATTCATAGGACCTTATATGAACAATTCCAAATGCCAAAAACTTATATTGAACAATTCCAAATGCCATTCACAATTCCAAAAACTTATATTCACAGGACCTTATATGAAAAAACTGACATTTGAACAATTCCAAATGCCATAATGCAATACTTCAAATGCCAATTCTCATTGAAAGGACCCAAAAATCCTTATATTGACATGACCCAAAAATTATCAATTGAATTGGCATTTGAAGTATGAACAATTCCAATACTTCAAAATACTTCAAAATACTTCAAATACTTCAAAAAACTTCATTGGCATTCCAACCTAATACTTCAAAATACTTCAAAATAATTCAATTTGCTTGGAATGCCAATGATTTGCATTATGTCAGTTTTATATGAACAATTCCAATACTTCAAATGCCAATTCATTAGGTGAAATTGAAATACTTCAAAATACTTCAAAATAATTCATTAGGTTGGAATGCCAATACTTCAAATAATTCATTGGCATTCAAAATACTTCAAAATTATATGACTATTATATGAATGTTATATGAATGTTGGTTTTCATGCCATATTGAAAGTTATATGACTGTTATCAACTGCAGGAAAAAAATTCAAAACAAAACATGCAAAATATTAAACATGAAAGCTTAATGAAAATTACACCCAACTACTCTGAAAATTACATCCAACAGTTAAATTATAGTTTGAAAACTCAAAAATATAAACATCACATGGACTAAAATTGAAGCATATGAAATATTCAAAAAGACTGTTAAACAATTCCACTTCAGGTTAACAATGATTCCAATATCACTTCATGCAGCCTGACTGAAATATAAACATCAACAGGCAGGGTTCAATTTAAAAATATTCAAAAATATAAACTCAAAAATATAAACATCACATGGACAAAAATTGAACTAAGTTGAACCCTGACTAATTTGAACTAATTTGGACAAAAATATAAACATCACATTTGGGCTAATGGAAAGAATGGCAGTCAAATTAAATTTCTCAATCATTGGCATTTTCAGACTTGAGTATTCAAATTATCAAATTTCTCATGATTATCAGACTCCCATTGGAAAAAATCAGTGGCATTCAAATTTTGAACCCTCAACTTGTGATAATTTAGCAAAAATCAGTGGCAGTCAAATTGAACCCTCAAAGTTGATTTCTCAAATTTTGATAATCATGCCTACTTGATTTCTCAAATTATCACATCAACTCATGAGAAATTTCTGACTTGAGTATTCAAATCATTGGCAAAAATCTGAAAATATCAAATTATCAAATTATTATTTCAAATGCAAATGAACTCATGGGCATTCAAATTATCAAATTATCAAATTATCAAATGATCCCTGTTTTCCATATCAATAACTCAAATCCATGATGAAGCTGAAACATTGAGCATGAATGGATATATGGTCAACTAAAACTACAATAAGAAAGATATATGCTCAACTAATACTCCAATAACAAAGATATATGCTCAACAATAAACAATAAACTGGAAATTTGCTTAATGATTTGATACTTTGTTATATTTGTTAAGCAGAAATATTCACTGCTCAACTAAAACATTGCCAAGTGAATAATGTCATTTTGCCTACCTTCCCATGTCATATCAGGATATCCTATAATATATCCATCATTCAGGATATCCTTTTAAGCCCTATATATTCTGTTATTCCACTTCCACTTGAAATTCATAAACTGTTGCTAATATCTTGGCATTCCACTTCTGACTTAATAGGCTTTAGTGGATTTTCTCACCAATCTTGAATAGGCATTAGGATATTCTCACCAAACCTAATGAATTCAACTTAATCTCTGAAATTCTAAATATTCTCACCAATATTGAGCACTGAGCATTCTAAAATATTCTCATCTATCTTGAAAACCAATAAAAACTGAATTCAAATACAAAATCTTTTGATGAACATTTTGAAGAATACATCATTTTGAATAGATGAGAATATTTTAGAATGCTCACCATATGGGGTACTGTTAAATTTATCAACACTGAATTCAAAATGCTCATCCATTCTCAAGCTTTACATTCTGCAACAGAATATTCTCAAGCTTCATCCAAGCTTCATCCAAGAACATTGAGAATTGAGAGAATTTGTGAATTATAACAACAGAATACATAATGCAAAACAGTTTTACATTCTCAAGCTTCATCCAAGCTCATCCATTCTCCTATTCAAGCAAAACAGAATATTCTCAAAATTCAGTTTGTAAGTTTCACATTCAAATAATATGAAATTTAACAGGACAATTATAAAGCTCTCAAGCTCAAACTAAAAGAAAAAAATTTAAATAACTTTGAGAGGGTTCAATTTGGCCAAAGAAAAAAATTTAAGGGTTCAATTTGAGGGTTCAATTTAAATAACTTTGAGAGGGACAATTATGAAAGCATTGGCAGTCACATTCAAATTTAAATGTTCTAATTCAAGTGTCAAATGATCATGCCAAATGTCCATACAAATTTTTATGCCAAATTTGTCAGTCCAAGTGTCAAACTGAATATGAAATAAAAAAAACAGAACTCTAAAAATTCAGAAGTCTAATATTCAAATACATACTCATACTCTAAAATCAAATTTCTTCTAGCTATAAAATTTAAGTTTCCAATCTTCTAGCAATGAAAATAGGAAGTCAATTTTGGACATAATATATCAAGCTAAGATTGTTCAGGACATAATATACCCAATTTTGGATTAATATATTTTTGAATCCAATTGCATTATATCCAGTTTGATATATTGGAAGTTGCTATTATATCCAGCTTATCAAGCTTATCAAGCTTATCAAGTTTACATTGTGCTATTATGTGTATAATATATCAAGCTTATCAAGTTTACTTGTAAATTGTTCACTTCCAATATATCAAACTTGATATGCTTGATAAGCTTGATAAGCTTGATAAGTTTGATGGATATATTGGAAGTTGCTATTAAGCTTACATCCAATTGCATTAATATATTTATGAATATCTCAATTTCTCATTAACATATAAATATCTCAATTGCACTGAAAAATTGAATATATAGTTCGCATAAACTCAAAAATATAAATATCACACCCAATTAGATATGAAATATATATTCAATGTAATTATATTTTAGAATATCTCAATTTCTCATTAACATATCAAGTTTTCTCCATAACTGAATACACATCTCTGACCAAAAACATGCCCAATACAAAATTACACATTCAATTAATTTTTCTCCATACCTGAAAAACCAAACTCAAAACACCAAGCTGTGATGAAGCTCTAACCAATGGATGAAGCTCTCACTGAGAGGTTGATCTGCAAGGGGAGTGTGGGTACATGATAATACAAAATTACACAATCAGTAAAAAATTCAATTGGGTACATGATAATACAAAATTAACAGGATATCAAGTTTAGCATTAAAAAATTACACATTCATTAAAAAGTTTGAGTGACCTTAGATATGTTTGAGTGAGTGATATATTTTTGATAACACATATTAACAGGACAATTGGTTACTCAGAATATTAACATTATTAACATTATGATATCAGGATATCAAGTTTACTGAATATCACTCAAAAAATTTTAAAATTATGCAGATTACTCAGAATATTGGTTACTCAAAAAAATTTATGAAGATTATGAAGATTGCTTAAAAAATTATTAACATTACTCAGGACAATTGATTACTCAGGATATCAAGTTTAGCATTATTAACATTATGAAGATTACTCAGAATATTAACAGGATATCAGAAAAATTTTATATTTTGGATATAAACATTGTCCTGTTATCAAGTTTAGCATTGTCCTGTTAAAAATTAGAATATTAACAGGATATCAGGACAATGTATCTGAAAAATATAAACATGATATCAGGACTTGGATTTATGTTAAAAATTAGCAGGATATCAGGACTTGGATATCCTGTTAACTTTGTCCTGTTAAAATTAACATTGTCCTGTTAACATTGTCCTGTTAAAATTAACTTGATATCCTGTTAACATGACTTGGACTTGGTTTTTTAACATGATATCAAGTTAATATGTTAACAGGACTTGGATTTTTAACAGGACAATGTTAAAAATGCTATCCTGTTAACAGGACTTGGATTTATGTTAAAAACAGGATATCAGGACAATTGGATATCAAGTTATAAATATTAACAGGATATGTTAAAAATTAGAATATTAATATGATATCAAAAAAAAATTTAACAGGACAATTGGATTTATTTTTAACAGGATATCAAGTTTAGCATTATTAAAATTTTATATGTTTATAACAGGATATCAGAATATTAACAGGATATCCTGTTAAAATTTTTTTTTAATATGTGTTATCAAAAAATGTTAAAAATGTTTAAAATTGAACATTATTAACTTGGATTTATGTTTACAGGACAATGTTTCTAGCATTTTTGAAACATAAACATAAGTTTATAGCGTCAAATGTATCCATCCAAGTTCAATTTTTTTTGATATGAAATTGCAGACAACCATATCAAAAAAAAATTTGATCAAAGGAAACATGAAAATAGGAAATATGTTGAAAAAAGGAAAAGTTCACAAAGCTCACCAAGAGCGTGCTTGAGCTCTCCCGTGATGAAGGCTTGATGTTCTTCCTCTCCCGTGATCAGAGGTAGAAGAGGGTAGGTAGAAGTCTGAGGTAGAAGAGGGTAGGTAGAAGAGTGCGCTGGAGGAGGTAGAAGATGATGGCGATGCTGGAGGTAGAAGAGGGTGATAGCTCTGCCTTGAGGAGGTAGGATGCTGGAGGTAGATGATGGCGATGCTGGAGGAGGTAGAAGATAAGCTGCTTCCTCTTGGCGCGCAAAAATAAACAACAAAAAACTCATTTCCCTCCTCAGCGTTGATGTGGTGTGAAATTATGTGATGTGATCAAAAAACTTTCCCCCTCAGAGTTGATGTGATCAAATCCAGTTCCCTCCCAATGGTAGCTAGGTAAAACAAAATTTTGAAAGTTTGATTTCTCAAAAATCTCAATTTCTCATATCTCAATTTCTCAACACACCCAATTACACATAACAACACACCCAATTACACATAACCAAAATCTCTTATCCATTTTCTCTTAACCAAAATCTCTTATCCATTTTCTCTTAACCAAAATCTCTTATCCATTTTCTCTTAACCAAAATCTCTTATACATTTCTCTTATAAACAACTCACCCAATACAAATCTAAACATAACCAATTTCTCTTATACAAAAACTCTTATCCAATTTCTCTTGATAACATCCCTGTTTTATAATATAGACTAGTCGTAACCCGTGCCCGCGGGCACGGTTCATTTAAGATTTCCCCCCGCAAAATATATGTTCCACAAAAAATTATTTTCACAACCAAAATTTAAAAGAACAACAAATTAGTGTACCATGAAATTTAGGTCCTCTCAAAATGTAGTTCTCACCAGAAAATTTAGTTCTCTAAAAAATTTTAGTTCCACCTCTACAATTTAGATCCATCAAGATTTAACCTCATTTAAAACATTGCCCCTTTAAAATTTTGGATCCCCCAATGTTAAATGAACAACAATGATTAACGAACAAAAATTACTATTTAGTTCCCCAAAAAAAATTAGTCCCCTCAAAATTTAAGTCACACGTTCATTTAAAATATTTCACCATCAAAATCATGGATCTTCTAATTTTAAATGAACAACATAATTAAATTGCAATAATTATTATTTAGTTCATCTGAAAAATATTAGTATACCCCCTAAAAAATCAGTTGTTGCTCTATGTCGATGTAGCACTATTATCAGATCGTTCCCTTTGTTCTATTCTATCTGTTCATTGATTATCTCTTATTTGTAAAAGAAAATGAAAAAAATATGATCATCCGTTCAAATTGGAAACACAAATTATAATTTTTTTTAGCATCATGTCTGCCATTTCTTGCTATTGATTGATTTATTGATTGATTGATGCCCCCCAGTTATTGACTTCTTGTTCTCATGTCCAAAAAAAATAGTAAGGAGCAAGAAATTCATATTTATTAAAATCGATAACAAAAGTAGTAAGGAGCAATCTTATATCTTTAATCTTAATCAGAAAGTTAAAATTTTTAACAATCCAAAATGAAAATACAAAATAGAAAAAGGAAAAGCAATCGACACATAAACTATCTAATCGTCGTTTGCTCTCGACTGCTCCTGTAATGAAACCGTGTTTTACAACATTGGCTCAAACATCACCAAAATAAGAAAACATAAACAAAAAAATAAGCTTCCTTTTGCACTTTTAGAAAGAAAAGTGTAAAATGAATATTGATCGAGCATAATCTTCTAACACTGAGCAGTTATTTGCTCATCCCAAAACAAAGAAAGAGATTGAATTCCTTACATACTATGGTATTTCCATCCAGTTAATTATTTTAAGGCATTTGTCATATTAATTGGTAGATACAATAACTGTGACGTCTATATCGTGTAATACAGTTCACACCAAATCAATGTATTTTGCATTACAAAAAATCAGACAATTTACAGAACGAAATATGTTGTAGAAAGCCATTGTTGATTGAACTACGCTTGTATTCTTTAAGAATTCAAAACGATCAATGAATAACATCAGTGCCGACATTTGTCATGGAAAGATGAAATATATTCAGGGGCAATCTTCCTTATACCTTTGAGCTATAACAACCAATGTAATAACACTGAAAAAAATAAAAAAATTGGGCATAATGCTTCCAGTTTCAGAATGGAAGTCATTCCTTTGGCAGATCAAATTATCCTACTCCTCATCGCTCTTTTTAGAAGCATCGGAATCAGCTTGGGCAAAAGATGCATTAAATCTTGGACCGTGTAGTCTCATGCGGTTCATTCGTGTTACCTGTTCAAAATAATTCAAAGTAACAAAACATAATTTCACCCAAACAAAAAACAAAAAACATAATAATGGTGAATTGTTTCTTATAAATTTGATGATTATAAATCAAGAAGTGAACTATTAATAGTACTTGTAGCTAAATATCTGGACAAATGAAATATAAGGTTGAGAATATTGGGGTGATAGTTACAGGTAATAATCTCATAGAATCTTTACAGGTAATATCATTACCCCTGGAAATGAATTATTTTTTGAAATAATATTTTAAATTTCAATAACTAATATTAATACATGCATAATAATTCATTTAAAGAACAAAATCAGAATGTTTCGCATGAAAGTTCATTACCCCTGAGACATAAACACATAAAGTAGCATAAGCTTGAGTATTCTGATGGGAAACACAATATCTCTTAGAACCAAACATGCACTTTAAGGGGTTGGGTGTTCTTCACGCAGGATGTCACCAGATTGCAGCATCAAATTGTGCTGGGTGTCCTTCTGTGCATCAATTTTGCGTTGCTGATTTACTCCCACCAGATGTTGCCGTGACTTGTTGCCAGGACATGTTAGTGTACCCCAAACTGCTAGCACTTGCTGTGTTGAGTCAACCTGGGAATTTCCTGGATTCCCATATTGCTTGCTGTTAACAATTGTCTTATAGGGTGGTTCCTCTTGGATTGTTCCCAGACAATGCACGTGGGGTTCTTGATGATCTTTGCATATAGTTGTCTCATGGGATTTCTTGGGGCATTGTTTGTCACTATGGCCAAAACAAAGGCAGTTCCCACACCTAATAAGCTCACCCTCGTAAACGACATCGAGTATGTAGGTGGAACCATCGTCATACTCCAGCGTGACACTGCAGGGAAGGGGTGTCTCCAAACTAACCTCAACGAAACAATACATGTGAAACAAAAATCTGTGAAAATAACATATATACCTTTTTAAGTTGCAAGAACAAATCTGTGAAATGATGCAAGAACAAACTCATGGATTTAATCTGCATATGGTGATCTTCAGTTTCAGGCTAAACAAAAAATCCGTGAAATAATGCAAGAAAAAACTCCAGAAAGAGAAATAATCCGCACATGGTGATATTCAGTTTCAATTTAAACAAAAAATCTGTGAAATGATGCAAGAACAAACTCCAAAAAGAGCAATAGTGAAAAATAGAGAAAAAGAAGAAGTCAAAAGAAAAGGCCCAAGTCTTTAACAGAATAAAACCCGAATCAACCAAAATCAAGAATCAAGATGAAGATTTACCAATTCTTCGCTCTTCATCTGTCATCCACCGCTCAATGCCATCTACAGTTTGAGCCCTTAATGTCTAGGCTCATAATGCAAGATGTTCATTAGCATCGTAAAGCCTATGACTTGTGTTTCGAGCAGCAGGAGCATCAATCATAGAATTAATTGTAACATCATGATCATTTCTATTATCTCTACCAACAGTAATAGTAGTAACCTGAATTGCCTTCTAACTTGCAACTCCTTTTAGGCCATGTCCTTGAGAGAATCTCCTTCATTACGTGGGTGATAAGTTTCCTAACCAAAAAGAGATAAAAGAATTAATTTGGGCAAGTAAGGCACTTGAATGAGATAAAAGAATCAACCATGTTGCAGCCATCCTTGATAGATCTTATTCAATCTTAACAGGATCAAATACAATTTCACTCATCCAGCTGTCCACAAACACGTCACATTATAGACATCCTACAGGCGCATCAAATTATGGATGAGAGAGAGCCAATCAAGTCTAATATATGGGCAATGAAGTAAAATATGACCATGAAATCATCCTATCTCTTACATAAAAGCAACAATTCCTTTTTGCTTTCGAAACATCCTATTTTGTATAACTAACCAAGCAATAGTTCTAACTTTCAAATGACCATGAATTTTTCAAATGAAGGCTCACATGCAACTTTGATACCTCTAAAATTCAAAAAGAAATAATAAGCTTTGACCATAAAACCCCCTAGCTATCCCAAATCCAAATTTTTTGATTAGAAGAACTATTAATGGTTACAATATTCAGTAGTTGTATGAAACTAATAAAATTATCTACTAAAGAATTTGCAAGATTTCTGCAAGTTAAGCTGACATGCTCAAGAATTTGCACACCAACTATAGCTTGACTAACTGCTAAAGATTGGTCAAAAGAAATTGTCAATAGAGAAACCCAAAGAGAAGCAATACCCATGTTATATATATATCATCAGTTGGTTCAAATGCAGAGTCTATCCCCAACCTCCCCCCACCAAAAAAAATGCGCACACACACACAACACACACCCCCCCAAAAAAAACCCATTGCCCCAGCTAGAAAAGAAGGAAGTTGCTTAAGGACACATTTCAAAATTAAGAGACAAAGATTAATCTAGGAGTATGAAGCCGCCAAATAGATCCAATTTATTAATATGTATGATCATTATACAATTGAATATATTATGTAATGCTTGAGGTTCTATGTGATATAGTTAATTCTAATTATTACCACCGCTTACCTCAGGCCAGAATTCTCCTCTTTCAGGTGATTTTGCGCTGCCTCAAGCTCCACAGTGTAAGCTTATCCACACAAACAATAGAGACGATAAACTCAAAATCTCAATAGCTCTCAGAAACAAACTGCATGTGTAATCAAATACTTAAATTTCGGCTATTTTGCATTTTACTCACCGATCCACTCCCAATCGTAGAGATGCTTGCTAGTAGAATGGGCATGCTCTTTCTAAATAAACCCATCACATACCTCATGGAGGTCTTGTCAAGCCCCAATCCATTCTGATCACACATTAAATCCCACATAAAAATACATAAGAGAGGAAGCTAAGGTCCTTTCCCCCAAAAAAAAAACCGAATCTCCCAGAATACAGCCAAATACTGAAGAGGAGGAAGCTAGGGTCCTTTACCAAAAAACCAAATGCCAGATCATTCAAATGAATGTGGGAAGGAAACTTACAAAAAATCCCAACACCACGTCAAGTTTAGCAGGCCTCATCTGGTCATTGATCAGATTCATGTATTATTGATAAAGAAATTATATCGTCCCAAGAAAAATCAAGTCAAGTGCTCTTTAAGTTGTTTTTATTGTGCTTATTAATAGTTAAGCATGGTCAATGCATCAAGTGACAAATTTTGTTACTGCAGATGGGAACTCAAACTTCCCCTCAACTGATTTGACATATTCAATATATAAACTTCATTTTGACTGCGTGTGACAGTAGTGGTGGCCTCACCCCATGTAAGAGTGCATGTCATTTAGTTAAATGAGCATCAACTCAAAAACATTAACCCCATATAGTAAACATATTTTCTTCTTGGAAGCACATATCAAAATTGTACATGGTAGTGTGAAAAACCAAAAGCACAAACCAAAAGCACAACTTCATAGAAAAAGAATAGGAAAGCTACTGCATAAAACTGCATTTCTATTTTGTTCAAATTGATCAAACTGAAAGCTCATTAAGAATTAAGGCGAAAGTACATCTAATATATAATATAAAATGTACCAACATGAGTTTAATGGACTGTAGCAAACATACTTTCTCAAAAAGATACGAACAATCTTGGTTGTCCTCGAAATCAACTTTTGCCCAGTCTATGCCATCTTGGATGTATTCCTGGCAAACATGAAATATGTGAGATTAACAATTTCATCTTAGATGCAAATATCAAGCTCCTTCATCATCATCTTCTTCTTCTTTTGATTACAGTCAAGAAGAGTGGAAGCGAGAGAGACTTTGTTATTCTACATCCAAAAAACTCTTCATTTCCTTTGTAAATAAAACAAACAGAAAAACAGTCAAATACAAAACAGAGTGGGATAGTCTTACATCAATAGCAACCTCATCTTCCTTGGAGCATTCCACCTATGATTGCCAAGTTACAGTAATGCGTATTAGAATAGTTAGAACATGCAATAACCCAAGTAACAATACATTACTTTACTGAATATACCTCAACCATGGTCTTCTCACGTAGTTCTTTTATTAACTTCTTCTTCTCCTATATGGAAAGAAAAATAAAGACCAAAAAATATATTAACAACTACAATTCATGAAAGTTAATAATAATCCATAGTGTGGTGTAACTATTACTTTGAGTTTGGACTTACATCCAATGCTGAGTTCTTTAACTTAAGGACTGTCATGGTGCATTCAAGCTCATGTTGCAATACCTTGAGCTACATTCCAAAAAATTCCAAGTATATTGCAAGGACATTTATATTAATGGCATATCTCTGTATCTCCTTAATACATGCATGCATATAGAGACACTACAAAAATTACACATAAGAATATGGCATGTAATATGAATTCTTATGTCCAGCTGAAACCATTTCAACCATTATGCCTTAAATAACATAACAGCAGTAAAAAGCAAATACCATTCGTTTAAAGCTAAAAGGGAGGAGCGACCTACTTTTCTTCTTCTTGATGATGGTTCCTGGTATATGCTTAGATTTTGTTTTAAGAATCAGATATAGATTCAAGAATAGAGTTTGAAAAAAGAAAATGAAAAGTACTCTTATTATTCATTTGGCAATGAATCTTAAAAGAAATGCTACAGTTCATAGCATCCCTATCAACTTCCAAACTTTTGTATTCTCACTCCTGGGTCACTTCCTCACATTCTTGTTTTGACTTAACACCTGCAATTGTTACATATGACTCGCTGTTAGTAACTTTATAATGCATGTGTTTAATGAAGCCATGACCAACCTTCTACTGATGCTTTTGTATCCACTATTCTTACTTTGCTTGCCTCTCTTTCCTTGCAAAATTTTCTCTATGAACCAACCATCTTGATAATTACATCATGTTTTCCACAACTGCTTCAACTCAATGTCTGATCAAGTGCTGTTTTGACTTGAAAGTTCACAACAATTACCTTTTTACCACAGTTTTTGTCATTTTTTCCCTAGGTCTGCTACACTTAGTTGATCCTCTCTCCCCTACTACAAATTGCCCAAGTCACTGGGAAATACAGTATGCATCATAATAATACACATAAGAATATGGCCCTGTGAAATAAAGTCTGCAGCAAGAATAGAGTTTTAAAACAGAAAAAGAAAATAAAATTTTTTGATGTTCACTTCCACCCATTTGCCTAAAACCAAAACCAATTCAAGGCAGCTCCTCTGCCTACTCCTATACAACAATCTGCAGCAAGAAAAAAAATCCAACCTTTAGAACCCTCCACATTAACAATCCCAATCCCAATCATTGATTGTCCCATAAAATCTGGGAGGAAGCTCCTCTCTCTCTCTCTCCGACCAAGTCATGCCACTGTCCATCCATCTCTTCATTTCCTCGTCACATCTAAGCATTTCAACAACATGTAATGTGCAATAACAGTATTAACATTAAAATGACAAAAGTAGTTCACTTTTTAAACATTCTGTCCACTTCTATAGACCAAAAACAGATACAAACTTTTAGCTCTCATATCCTTAGTTCATGTTGATTTTCAACAACTGTATATGAGAACAGTGTAATTTTTGAAATAAATGCATCTCAAGAAACAAAATCATATTAGTCGATGAAGTATATGGAATTTCCTTGAATGACATTAGATGAAAGAACTATTTTCAAAAAGCAAATTTAGCTCGGTGGATGAAAGAGCTGTTTTCAAAAGGAATTTAGTTCGTATACTCAAGATAATAACAATGGTTGAAAGACTTGTTTTCAAAAAGCAAATTCAAGGTAATTTTTCTGCTTAAGAAGCAAATTCTTTACACTCGAAAACTACAAATCCTTCACCGTCTCAAGAAGTAAATTCATGGGAAGATCATTCTGAAACAAATCTATCTAATTTCTCTAAACATTTCTCTAAACATTTCCAGTCAATACTATGGGATTTTAGACAAATCAAAAAAACATTGTTGTAAGATGAAATTGCATTTTTAGACATATCAAGACTATTGGAACTAAGTGCATTTTTTTAAAGATGAATTGCAAGATGAAGTTGCAAGATGAAATTCCATTGTTAATAGATAACATGGAACCCATGAAAATTGCATTTTCGTATGCATTCCATGGTTCAACTAATTGTATGCATTCAACGGTAAAAAATGAAGTTGCATGGAACCCATCTATTATATATTTTCCATGGAACCCAACTGTTCAACTAATTATTTGCATTCCGGGGTTCATAAAAATGAAGTTGAATTAGTTCCAAGGTAAATTGAATTAGGAACTAATTGCATTTTTTAAAGATGAAATTGCAAGATGAAGTTGCAAGATGAAGTTGCAAGATGAATTTCCATTGTTAACAGATAACATGGAACCCATGAAAATTGCATTTTTTTAAAGTTGCAGTGTGATATTTTCATAAGAATTGTATTTTTTAAAGATGCAAGATGAAACAAATAATAGGTGTCCATAAACCCACTGCATTAATTCTATGTATTACATGGTTCAACAAAATTGCAATGGGTTCATAAAAATTGCAGATAATCATAATCAACTGATTGCATGTTGAGCACATAATCAAACATCGAGCACATAGTTAATAAGCAGAGGATTCAAAAAAATTGCATGAGTGAGGGTTCAACAAATGAGAAGAGGGTTCACATAATCATAATCAGTGAGCACACAAACAATGGGCTTCCTCATCTTCTTCTAGAGTTAAACAGAGGTTTCAAAAAAATGTTTCGGGCTAAATTTAAACAGTGTGTTCAAAAAAATGGGTGACCTGTTTTGCTCACAGCCTACTTCCTTCTCTTCTGCGCAAGCAAAAAAATGCAGTATGAGCAGCTTCCACCTCTTCTGCGCAAGAAAAAAAAGATCACTGAGCTACTTCCTCAACAAAGGAGAACCATAGTGTTACTAATTTTGGTCTAGAAAACAAAATGCTTCAGCTTTAAACATTGGAATGCCTTCCTAAAATTTGCTTTGTTCAATTTGCTTAGTTAAAAGTACTTAATCTAAACAATTTGCTTTGTTCAAAAATTTGATTTGTTCGGAAAAAATGGAAAGCCTTCCTAAAATCAATAATGGAAAAGCCTTCCTAAAATTTGCTTTGTTCTAATCCAAACATCACATGCTACTATATTTGATTTGGTCAGATAAGGAATTTATCCAAAAATTAAAATCCCTTAACAAACTGAAAAATTAAGCAAACATATTGTACAAAGCAAACAAACTGAAAAAACAGAACACAACCTCTTTTTTTAAAAGGGAAGGCCAATGTTGATTTTCTCATATGTGGATAGCCACACGTCCTGTTCTTAAAATGACATGAAACAACAACAAATCCATGAGAGGAAAAAAGATTTCTCATAATAATCTAAGCAGAGCAACTTTAAATGGAAATTGAGCTACTTCCTCAACAAAGGAGAACCATAGTGTTACTAATTTTGGTCTAGAAAACATAATGCTTCAGCTTTAAACATTGGAATGCCTTCCTAAAATTTGCTTTGTTCAATTTGCTTAGTTAAAAGTACTTAATATAAACAATTTGCTTTGTTCAAAAATTTGATTTCTTCAGAAAAAATGGAAAGCCTTCCTAAAATCAATAATGGAAAAGCCTTCCTAAAATTTGCTTTGTTCTAATCCAAACATCACATGCTACTATATTTGATTTGGTCAGATAAGGAATTTATCCAAAAATTAAAATCCCTTAACAAACTGAAAAATTAAGCAAACATATTGTACAAAGCAAACAAACTGAAAAAACAAAACACAACCTCTTTTTTTAAAAGGGAAGGCCAATGTTGATTTTCTCATATGTGGATAGCCACACGTCCTGTTCTTAAAATGACATGAAACAACAACAAATCCATGAGAGGAAAAAAGATTTCTCATAATAATTTAAGCAGAGCAACTTTAAATGGCAAACCATAAGAATTCAATAAAGTTATCTCCAGAACAAAAAATAACATCAAAGCTCTATTAAAATCTGCAAGATTTTGATTGGCAAACTTGTAAGATTTTGAATGGCTAACTATGAGCTGGTGATTTTGAATAGCAAAACTGTAAAAAAATCATGAGAGCAAGCTACAACTAATATTTACATGAAGCTATATTCCCTTCCAAGTTAGCAGGATATTCCAGCATATGACAACACATTTTAGTTTTATGATGACATCATATTCAACTTCCAGGACACATATGAACCCAATATGACATATTCAAATATCAGGACACATATGAACCCATTAGGACACATATCCAAATAAGTGCATCTCAAATCCTCTCCAATAGTTCAAGTATGTGTACCATCTGCAATATTATTCAATGTAAACAATTTCAAATTAAACAATTAAAAGTGATCACATAAATCATTCTCTCTTATTTCTTGATACCACACGATAGGATAAGATGCATCGAAGGTATTCAGCTTCAAATGTACAAAAATAAACCTGAGGAAAGCCAACACAGCAACCCGTGGAAAGCCAACATATTTTATGCTACCCAAAATAAAAATAATAAACTAAACTAAACATTAAAAATTTGAACATGAAGTGAGCATGCGTAGCAAATCGTAGCCTTAATAGTCTTACCTACAAATGAACTGAAGCATCATTATTGTCTTGAGGGGAGGCAGTTGGAGAAGACATAGGTGATGGTGAGTACACTATCAAGAAGTGAGTACACTACCAGGATGATTTTGCTCTCCAACTTGCACATTCTGCTTCTCCTCTTCAAGTTTGGTTTTCTGATTCCCCTCATCAGCAACCGACCCCAAATGCCCATCAGTTTTCTTGTTCACATTGGTTTCTTCTTCTAGAGCCTGAGCGATCCCTAGCCTCGACATCCAAACCAACCAAAAATAATTAGAAAATTTTACGAAAAAAATTCAGAGATGTTACCTGTATGATTTTTTATGACGCCTTTCTTCGAGCTGCTAGGGTGTTGGGCTTTGGGGTTTTCTCGAGCGCGAAGGGGGAGGCGCAATATCATGCTGCTAGGGCTTGGGGGGGATCCCGTGAAAAGAGGAGCAACGGGTTGTCGAACGTTGAAGAGATAAGCTCGCAAAGGGGGAGGCGCACGATCGTGCTGCTAGGGCTTGGGGGTTTTAGATCCCGTGAAGAGAGGAGATATGGGCCACGAAGAGAGAATCCAAAATAGAATTGATGGGTTTTTTTTTTGCGCTGAGTTGTTTTCTTCCCCCCAAAATTTATTTCCCCCCTAAAATTTTGTTTCAAACTTAAAATTTCAAACTCAATTTCTCTTCACTTATCCAATTTCTCTTATCTTATCCAATTTCTCTTAACAACATCACTCATTTATACCCAATTTCTCAACTCTTATCCAAAAACTCTTATCCAATAACCCATGATAACATCCCTGTTTTATAATATAGATAGTTATATATATATATATATATATATATATATATATGTATATGTATGTATGTATGTATGTATATATGTATGAATATTGCTCCGTATAAAAAATGGATACAATTCATGGCAAGTATACTATCCACGAGTATCCAACATATGCTTTATGGGTAATCTTTAGCGTTGGTATTATACCCGTCAAGCAATGCCACCCCCACATCTAAGAGTCCTTATAGGCTATGTTTTTCGGGTGTGGTATCTTGAACTCATTTTTAATGAGATGGAGAAAATCAATCCTATGTGATTTCATGTTTAATGGAAAATGTGGATTGGTTTTGGTTGATTTTCTTAAGAGTTTCTCCTCATGTGCTTCACTGTTTAATCATCACACTTACACGAAGGTGTTGAAGTCTATGCTATAATTCTTATTGAATTTGAAGTGCATATTCTATGAATGTCTACATGTAAGTGCTTGTCGTAATTTATAATACTCTTTTGTTTGCATGT
The DNA here is from genome assembly GCA_030789695.1 of Scilla litardierei. Classification (NCBI taxonomy): domain Eukaryota; kingdom Viridiplantae; phylum Streptophyta; class Magnoliopsida; order Asparagales; family Asparagaceae; genus Scilla; species Scilla litardierei. Next base: position 69,887,166 of record CM061130.1, read on the forward strand.
GGTATGAAATTTGACTTCATATATACACTTTTGATGATAACAAAAGGTGGAGAAAATATTGAGAAGATTTGTGCATTAATGCTTATATGTGCATACATGAATATTGGTTTAAGGGTGAGCATTAATGAATAATGAAAATATGCTTATTGAATATATGAATATTGGTTCAAGGGTGAGCATAAATAAAGGGGGAGCATGCATACATGTTTGAATGCTTAAACATCATTATTTGCATGCTTGTATGTTTCACATCATTGTTACACTTGTTGCATATTGCATACATCCTCCATTTTCACACTTCACACACACATGTCACGATATTCAATGAATCATTATTGCTCAAATCTTATATTGGTTTGTCATCATCAAAAGGGGGGATTGTTGGATACAACGTGTAGTTGGATACAACGCTCGATGACTTCGTGTTTGATGATAACAAATATGTGTGAATGATTTAATTTGTGTGCTTAGTGTTTTTCAGGAATGGCACTCTCGCAAATATTTAAAGAGAGACTAAGTAAAAGTGATGGAGAATGTGCCATGCATTAGCCAAGTGGACTAAGTCAAAGATGGAGAATATAGCTGTAAATATTGGACTAAGTCAAAGATGCAAAGATAATGAGGAAATCAATTCAAATCCATATTAGAATTGATTCAAATCAATTGGTGTTGTTGGGAATTGGGCGTTCCCTTAAGGCACAAAATTCTAGTCCCGTCCTAAGTCGGACGGAACATAGACAGAAAAACATAGCAGCGGAAGGAAAAACAGTTAATCTAAATTAACATGCAAGTTAAAACAATTTTAACTTGGCCCTAAGGTCCAAGACCCTATGCCAAGATCTATGCCGACTTGGGATGGGTCTGACCATCCCAAGAAGGATCTAGCCTACTGCGATTAAACTAAACTAATGCTAATAATACTTTAACCACATACCCGGAATCTCAGCCCTGGAGCAGGCGAGATGTTCCGCGCCGTCTTCCGAGCTGCTCCCGTCCCACGCCGAGCCGCTCCCCGAACCGCTCCCCGAACCGCTCCTCGAACCGCTCCGCATCCCGAGGCGATCAATCCCCGTGCCGCCGAGCCAACCAACCGCCGAAGAAAGTTTCACGCGAGTGAAACCTCCGCCAAGATTTCGGATCCAGAATCCGAACTCCTTTGAGGCTTTGCTAGAGCCCGCAGGAGTAAGGCAGAAATTTTAGGGAGATAGAGAAATATTTAATTTAAGCTTAGATCCGAGCGTGCTCCAACACTTACGAGAGCCGCTCAGATCTAGAGCTTGGGACGAGTTTTGAGAAAGGGGGGAGACCCCTATTTATATAGGCGGCGGACTCTCCCCTTTTCTCAAAATCCGATGTGGGACTAAAATAGAGTTAATTTAAAATCAAGTTAGTTTGCACTTCACAAAGTGCAAACTTCCGTGAATTTTAACTCACTCACCGTTGAGCTTCAGTATTGATATAACCTATCAATACGACAAGCGTTCAACGGTGAACGCATAGGAAAAAACCGTTCGTCAATCGGAGGTCGTTTGACCCTCCAATTGAGTGTCCAAAGATTGACAAAAATCAGATTTTCGCCAAAGAAATCAGCCGTCATGCAAATCTGTGACTAGGGTTCGAAACCCTAGGCTTGGGGCCCACCAGTGGGCCCCGCTGCATCAATCGCGCGCGCAAAATGGCCTGGGCAGAGCCCAGGCCGCGCCTGGGCTCGCCCAGGCGCCTGGGCGAGCCCAGGCGCCTGGGCAGAGCCCAGGCGGCCTGGGCTTAGCCCAGGCCGAGCCTGGGCTTAGCCCAGGCTTGCGCCTGGCTAGCCCAGGCCGAGCCTGGGCTTAGCCCAGGCAGCGCCTGGGTTAGCCCAGGCAGCCTGTTCTGCCTGGGCTTGTCCTGGTCTGATTCTTTGGGCTTTTGGGCTCTAACTTGAGCATTTGGTGTCCGATTTGGACGCCGTTCAAACCTGGGTCTAGACCGGGATATTCCCGTCTTACCCGTGAACTTTTCCTTGCGTTTATTTTATTAAATATTGTATTAAACAATTTAATACATATTTAATCTCTTTTGCATCAAATGCAAAATAGTCCCTATCTAAGCTTAAATTACCATATTGCATCAAATGCAATTATTTCATCCCTTGCATCAAAAATGCAATTATTCTCCCTAACTAATTTCTACCTATTACTAGACGAAGCGTTACACTCTGTGTGAGACCCTACAGCCTGACCCTTACAACAGGTTGGGCTCGAAGCCCTATACGGCAGTGACCACGAGCAGTGGTTGCCGTCCCTGCTTCAGGAATCATCATTATGTGGTTGACTCATTGACATGAGTATTGTCGGGACCACCTGACTGTTTCCGTGATGAATTCCGTAGTTATAGTCTTTTCGTCTAAACTGTGTCATGTAGATCAAGTCTGGGGTACGGTCAAAACTGTCAACCCCAATAACTTGACTCCGGTTAGTTTCGATCAATCTTTAGTCAATAAATGTTGGACTTCTTCCAACATACTCTGCGCAGAGTTTTTACTAAAGACCGAACTAACTCTACGACACTAACTCCCATTGACCGGGAGAGACGAATCCTCTCTTGGTCATTACTCGCCTCGTACGTTTCAAGTGACACCCAATCAAAAGACCTTTCGACAGGCCTTGCCTCGAAGCTAGGTCAGTTGATCTAAGTGGCACCGTTCACGCACAGGTCCGTCAAAATGACCTCAAGTCAAAAGACCAACTATCCTATCATCACTCAGAGTTATCACTGACAGATTGGTCAATATAACCATATGATAACTCTAGTGGATCGTTCAGTGAACTCATTCTAATGAGCACCTGTGTCTCGTCTTCGACTTCGCCAAGTCAAGTAATCATGAGATCATTGCCACCGCTAAACGGTGAAGACTAAGACACAATGGTCTGTCCGATGTTTCGATATCCTTGTCTCGAAACATCTATGACCACGAACCATTTTAGACTTATGCTACAGACGGTCAAACGTTTCTCCATGATCGAGATACTCATCTCGATATCCGTCTGACCTTGCATAAAGTCTCAGGACTTTACCTAAGTCGACATCTGATTACAATATAACTTAGATAAATTATTACCAAACAGCTTACTGTTATTTCGAACAAGATGTTTGTGCTATTCACACAGGAATAAATGGCCTCGAGGGCATCATATTCCTACATCTCCCACTTGCACTCAGGCCCATTTATCTCGATATCTAATATCGTTTTTACACATAAGTTTTCCCGACTTCATGTGGTAGAGCCTTCGTGAGTGGATCTGCTAAAACCGTCTATACTATAGACTTAAGGGGTTTCTATGTTTATGTTAGACCAACAATTTGAATCTCATTCAAATAATTCATTTGGTCTATCAGAATCTATAATATTTTATTTTCCTGGATCTTATCCAGTTCATCGTACCTTACGATAATAATTTTAAATTAGTTAATGGTCATTTTAAATGGCTCATATCTATTATTGATAAAGTATCAAACCTTTTGATTGCTTTGTCAAAATATATGTTCCATCCTCTTGATGATTCGCATGTAATTTATACGCTCCCACTGACCTTGAAAACTATCTGGCTAATTCATATAAGTTGGTTCGTCTAAATCATATTTAGAAAAACGAACTTATAAGTGAATGCACAAATTTTTATGGTCAACTTGAGCGTTTACATCGAGTTTGGTCCGAGTAGATCTGTACACATCTGTTGGTGAAACCGGTTTCATCATAATCCGTTTTAAAGAAATTAGGATGAAAACCGTTCCCGTCCAACATTATTGTACTTCACTATTTTCTTTTCTGCACCAATCTTTCCACTTAAAGATTTACTTGCAGAAAGTGAGGAAACATTTTCCTTGGGCACGTAAATTAAATTCTCAAATTTATTTACGCACACGGACCTTCATCAAGTTTTAAATTGGAGTTACTACTCCGAATTTCATCTTAGAAGTTGACTAAGTCATCATCAGTTATGATGTCTAACTCGACAATTCGTCTCACGAGATTCGAGTATTTTTACAACTTTCTTACGATTGATTTATTGAATATATTATTGATAATGTCCTCATAGAACATTATTAAAACCTAGGCATTACTATCTGGGACTTAACCCAGATGGAGGATTTAACTCAGAGTCACTTACAATGGATCACACTAAATCTAATTAAGTGTGATTCATACCTTTTAACACACCGATGTGTTAACAGACTTGATCTGAGAGAAAATCACATTTTCTTTTAATTACACAAGATTTTATTTAGCTAAGTATTTGACCATTCGATCTAATCGAATTAGTTTAAATACTTTAGTCATTTCGTTCTTTATTTTATCAGACTTGTGTTTCATCAAGAACACGTGTCTTAGTAAAATATATGAATAACTTATTTTGGTTAATCTAGACTCGGGTACATCAGTATGTACTAGACTGAGTTCGACAACTCATTCTCCCACTGTCTCATAGATGGGTTTCAGCCATTGTATCTAAGAGGCTAAGACTCACAAGTGTCCGTAGACTTCATAATACGAGAGGTCAGACCCCTCTTTATGTGACTTGTGAAGCTTAATCTCTTGATACGGCCTAGTCTAATTTTACCATATAAGTTTGCTACTATCTTGTGTATTTATATATTAACATTTAATATATATATAGTTATTTACAAATTACTTAACACAAAACATTACTTCAGAAGCAATGTGACGACATTCGTCAAAATGTGTCAAACGTCTTTTGTATAACAATTTATTCTGAAATCGTGACATCAAAATATGTCACATTTTCATTTCCTCCTACTTATGCCTTTACTAATGATAAATTAAACTATTTAACTCGATTGACTTTCCGGAGTGCCTTCTTCCTTTTCTAAATCACATTTAGATATCAACATAAATAAATAGCTATGCAAGGAACTTATGTATCCAAACGCTTGAGCTTTGCAATTTTGAGTGTAGCTCAAGAAGTTGCTTGTCTCAAGATCCGGTTGGGATACATAGTCTTGCATCGCTCATGCACTCGTATTCGACTCAAACGGTTTGATCGAATCTTTGAACTTTGCGGATCAAAATTGTTTATCCATACAACCTTGAGTGTAGCTCAACAAGTTGTAGGGAGAAACATACTTTGAATGTCCTATATGTTCAAGCTGCCTCATATAGAGACGAGTGACATGTAGCTTTAATTTATTTGTTGGACACAGAACTTAATTGAAATTATATTTCTTAAGTCTGTTCTTTAGAAGGTCATTTAATGTCAACGAGAATATAGTTTTAATTCTATCAATTAGAATTTAACTTTGATATTCAATTAATCAACTTTTTGACCAATTAACTTATTAAAATATTATCAATTGATTCTTTCGGTAAACATATTCTTGCCCTAGTTTTAGCATATGTTCAATATTAAATATAGGTAGATTGGCTTTTATCTATCTATATCCTCCCACTAATTTTACGAACGTTTTAAAGCTTAATAACGAACGATTTAATCGAATTAAAATTAATGGGTAAGAGTTCCAATCACCTTGGGTCTAGACAACCTTGAGTGTAGCTCAACAAGTTGATTGACTCTGCAATCGGAAGATGACTCTTCATCGATCATATCGGATATGACTCTCTTAATCGGTTTTTGCCCCTAGCCATTTGTGATCATGAGTGTGCTCATCCAAATCACAATGTCTAGTCTAGTCGGACCCTTGTTTTCATGTCTAGCCTGACTCGCCCCTCAGCTCGGTGTATGCACGACACGTCGGTTTGGGTCAGGTCTTAGACTACATCTAGGCAGACTACATCGTTGACTTAACTTACGCCGACGCTCGGGGTACGAGACGACGGTTAGGGTCAGTCAAGATTTCATCTTATGTATTTAAGGAGTTGGTTTCTACAGGGTTGCCATGTCACAGCTTGAGTGTATCTCAACAACTATAACACGGGCCCTATAGTTGCTAACCCCTAAAACAAGGAGGGCTACGGCTAATCTTGAAAAAGATCATTAACGTATTTGACTTAGATATAGTCCAGGGTGTCATACAATCATGATTCGCGACATTGCGGTCCAGCGGAACTCAGCCAGGGAATTGACTAAGCCAGGATCACTACCCCTTGGACTAGCAAGGGTTGACCCAGAACTCTTAGCCAAGCACATTGACTGGATCATGGTCCATTGAATGAAGCTTGTCATTTTTGTATGTATGCCATAGACTAAACAGCTTTTATTAACAACTAATTAATCCTATCAACTAGTTGGATCCTTAAAATCAAAATTTTTAGGATTTGTTTAATAACTTTTATTAAGTCCTTATCAACTATAAGGTTCACGTGCTACCCTAATCGTTATTAGGATTTTAATAAATTATTAACAACGCTAGAAGCGAAGTCCTTTAATGAAAATTAATTATAACAATTAGAATTTGAAAATTCATTAAAAGGACTACCCTAATCAGGAATTAGGTCTTAATATTGTTGTTAATGATTTATTAAAACATAGCATGTCATTAAAATTCAAGTAATAAATTTTAATCATTTTTAATGGCTAACCTAAAGGGTTGTCTTGTGTTATCAAATAAGGGACAAGATAGTACAAGCCATTGAAATAAAGCTACACTAATTTTATCAACATAAAATGAAAGTGTATATCTATTTAACAATTAAATAAACTAAGTTTATCGCATAAACAATTTTTAGCATGCATACATAAATTTAACATTTAAATTTAAAATATGATTTTAAAATTATTTTATTTTTTATCTCATAAAAAAAACTTAATATTAAAATCACTAATTTGCATGCTATGTTAAAAATTTATCGCATAAAAAATTTTTAACTTTTAAAACAGTTTTAAAATATCTCATAAATTAAAACATTATATAAAAAAAAACTTTCATGCTTAAAAAAATTTATCAAATAAAAATTTTAGGCATCCAAAATAAATTTTAAACTTTTAAAGATTTAAAAAATTAGTTTTAAAATTATCACATAAATTTTAAAACGTCATTTAAAAAAAAATTTCCATGTTCAAAAAATTTCATAAAAAAAATTTTAGAACATCTAAAACATTTTTAAAATTTATCTCATAATTTTAAAAACATTTTAAAAAGTATTTAAAAGCATTCTTAAGTTTAAAATTAATCGCAGTACCTAGATCGCTACGCAAACCTAGGCTTTGATACCACTGTTGGGTATCACTCTGATATCATTGTGACGCTGTTAAGGCCCATCATCCATGGCACCCTAGACCCGTCACAAGATACCTCAGAAACTTGTTTTACGGCATGCCTCTCGACAATGCCCAACCCATTATAAGATCACCATCTTATCGGGACTTGGTACGGTAAGAGCGATTACTTCGGGTCGGCTCATAACCCGAGAACCCGTACTCAAGCTCAACAAGCTCTGATACCACTGTTGGGAATTGGGCGTTCCCTTAAGGCACAAAATTCTAGTCCCGTCCTAAGTCGGACGGAACATAGACAGAAAAACATAGCAGCGGAAGGAAAAACAGTTAATCTAAATTAACATGCAAGTTAAAACAATTTTAACTTGGCCCTAAGGTCCAAGACCCTATGCCAAGATCTATGCCGACTTGGGATGGGTCTGACCATCCCAAGAAGGATCTAGCCTACTGCGATTAAACTAAACTAATGCTAATAATACTTTAACCACATACCCGAAATCTCAGCCCTGGAGCAGGCGAGATGTTCCGCGCCGTCTTCCGAGCTGCTCCCGTCCCACGCCGAGCCGCTCCTTGAACCGCTCCCCGAACCGCTCCTCGAACCGCTCCGCATCCCGAGGCGATCAATCCCCGTGCCGCCGAGCCAACCAACCGCCGAAGAAAGTTTCACGCGAGTGAAACCTCCGCCAAGATTTCGGATCCAGAATCCGAACTCCTTTGAGGCTTTGCTAGAGCCCGCAGGAGTAAGGCAGAAATTTTAGGGAGATAGAGAAATATTTAATTTAAGCTTAGATCCGAGCGTGCTCCAACATTTACGAGAGCCGCTCAGATCTAGAGCTTGGGACGAGTTTTGAGAAAGGGGTGAGACCCCTATTTATATAGGCGGCGGACTCTCCCCTTTTCTCAAAATCCGATGTGGGACTAAAATAGAGTTAATTTAAAATCAAGTTAGTTTGCACTTCACAAAGTGCAAACTTCCGTGAATTTTAACTCACTCACCGTTGAGCTTCAGTATTGATATAACCTATCAATACGACAAGCGTTCAACGGTGAACGCATAGGAAAAAACCGTTCGTCAATCGGAGGTCGTTTAACCCTCCAATTGAGTGTCCAAAGATTGACAAAAATCAGATTTTCGCCAAAGAAATCAGCCGTCATGCAAATCTGTGACTAGGGTTCGAAACCCTAGGCTTGGAACCCACCAGTGGGCCCCGCTGCATCAATCGCGCGCGCAAAATGGCCTGGGCAGAGCCCAGGCCGCGCCTGGGCTCGCCCAGGCGCCTGGGCGCGCCCAGGCCCGCGCCTGGGCGAGCCCAGGCGGGCCTGGGCTTTGCCCAGGCGCCTGGGCAGAGCCCAGGCGGCCTGGGCTTAGCCCAGGCCGAGCCTGGGCTTAGCCCAGGCTTGCGCCTGGCTAGCCCAGGCCGAGCCTGGGCTTAGCCCAGGCAGCGCCTGGGTTAGCCCAGGCAGCCTGTTCTGCCTGGGCTTGTCCTGGTCTGATTCTTTGGGCTTTTGGGCTCTAACTTGAGCATTTGGTGTCCGATTTGGACGCCGTTCGAACCTGGGTCTAGACCGGGATATTCCCGTCTTACCCGTGAACTTTTCCTTGCGTTTATTTTATTAAATATTGTATTAAACAATTTAATACATATTTAATCGCTTTTGCATCAAATGCAAAATAGTCCCTATCTAAGCTTAAATTACCATATTGCATCAAATGCAATTATTTCATCCCTTGCATCAAAAATGCAATTATTCTCCCTAACTAATTTCTACCTATTACTAGACGAAGCGTTACACTCTGTGTGAGACCCTACAGCCTGACCCTTACAACAGGTTGGGCTCGAAGCCCTATACGGCAGTGACCACGAGCAGTGGTTGCCGTCCCTGCTTCAGGAATCATCATTATGTGGTTGACTCATTGACATGAGTATTGTCGGGACCACCTGACTGTTTCCGTGATGAATTCCGTAGTTATAGTCTTTTCGTCTAAACTGTGTCATGTAGATCAAGTCTGGGGTACGGTCAAAACTGTCAACCCCAATAACTTGACTCCGGTTAGTTTCGATCAATCTTTAGTCAATAAATGTTGGACTTCTTCCAACATACTCTGCGCAGAGTTTTTACTAAAGACCGAACTAACTCTACGACACTAACTCCCATTGACCGGGAGAGACGAATCCTCTCTTGGTCATTACTCGCCTCGTACGTTTCAAGTGACACCCAATCAAAAGACCTTTCGACAGGCCTTGCCTCGAAGCTAGGTCAGTTGATCTAAGTGGCACCGTTCACGCACAGGTCCGTCAAAATGACCTCAAGTCAAAAGACCAACTATCCTATCATCACTCAGAGTTATCACTGACAGATTGGTCAATATAACCATATGATAACTCTAGTGGATCGTTCAGTGAACTCATTCTAATGAGCACCTGTGTCTCGTCTTCGACTTCGCCAAGTCAATTAATCATGAGATCATTGCCACCGCTAAACGGTGAAGATTAAGACACAATGGTCTGTCCGATGTTTCGATATCCTTGTCTCGAAACATCTATGACCACGAACCATTTTAGACTTATGCTACAGACGGTCAAACGTTTCTCCATGATCGAGATACTCATCTCGATATCCGTCTGACCTTGCATAAAGTCTCAGGACTTTACCTAAGTCGACATCTGATTACAATATAACTTAGATAAATTATTACCAAACAGCTTACTGTTATTTCGAACAAGATGTTTGTGCTATTCACACAGGAATAAATGGCCTCGAGGGCATCATATTCCTACAGGTGTAACATTCAAATCCTAATGCCATGCAAATTGGAGACTTGGTCAAAGATGGAGAGATATGGAGAATCTTATGCAAATCAAAGGTGATTAAATGAGATCTAATTCAAATCTTATAGCTGCTCAAATTCAATTCCATATCCATCCATATTCAAACTCCATATCCAAAGAGATTCATTCAAATCCTAATCAAATTAGGATTCCTTCCAATCTCCATCAATTATGGGATTCTAATTAATTCTATTATATCCCATTCTCTCCTATATATACCCATCTTCCAAAGAGAGATAATTTGAGAGAGAGAAACTAAAGCAAGGGGAAATTCGGCCAACACAAGAGGGAAAGGGCAAGGCTGCAAGTTTCTTGTCAACTCTCTCCTAGGTTCAACAAGTCTTCAATAGCCAAAAACTGCATCTCCTTCCTCCTTGCATCAAGCATTTCAAAGGCCATAATCTCCAAGAGCTCCATTGCCATACTCTTTTATCAAGGCCGCAACTTCCCAACTCCGTTGCCAAGCAACCCCTCCATGCGCAACCTATCTATGAGCTCAACCTCTCCAAGCATCAAAGCTCCATAGCCAAGAGCCTCCTCTACATTGTGCAACTCTCTAAGGGGATTACTATCACAAGACCGCAAGTTTGCAAGCATCTACACCCTTGCTACAATCTTCAATCATCCAAGGGGTTCCTCATCTCTTCATTTCGCAAGGCACAATCAAGTTCCTCCATGGCTTCTTCCTTCTCTCCATTGCACAACTCAAAAGGAAGGCCACCTACAAACATTGCGCAACATCTTGGGAGACATACCATCAAGGCCGCAACTTTCAAGGAGCCAAGAGCACCTAGGCCGCAGTTGCAGAGGCGATGATGTGACGTTGGCAATTACATCCTGTCAGATACGATCTGACTTGAGCCGATTGACAGAGACGACTGCCGCTACACAAACTGAGATTCTCTAAACTTTTTATCATTGTATTTGTGTGGTAGTATAGATCTCTGTAGGGGAAACTTTACCATTGATACATGTTTTGGGGTCTTGTCTAGTGGGTGCCAAACAAGAGAGACTTGGCTAGTTGGGATTAGCCAATAGAAAGCTTATACTAGGATTAATTTTGTTAAACACGATGAGTGGAGTACTGAGAGCCTGGTGAGTGTAGAGACGTGAGGTCTCTAGCTCTTAAGGTTGTACCTATTACATTATTAATCTAGTATCTGCTTTGGGATTGGATGTAGATCGTGGTGACGACCGAACTAGGGTAAATCTATTGTGCATCTGTGATTGCTTTTTATTTACTCTGAGTCTGCTATAATTATGTGTGATTGCTCGTGGGTTGCACGAGAATTTTTATTAGCCTCTTCCCCCCCTCCGCCCGATCTAGGCTTAGATACAGATCCACCACTATTTTCTTTCGAATCCATAGGGTTAAAGATATTATGAAATCAATTAAATGATATTCAATAGACCTTAAACTTGATTATCCTAAAAATATACAATAAGCATATATACTCAACATTGTTGGGTGCATTCAAGATCATCCAATAGGAACATGAACCCATTTAGGATTTGTTTTCCTATCATACAAAAAATTTCCAGAATTATGCGTCTTCATCACAATATTACGAATATATGCATTTTTATCCATCAAACTCAAATTCTTAGGAACTCAACACATATTATCATGTAATCTCACATGGACATAGAATTATTCTTAGCATATGGATGCATAGTCACATGATTAGTAGAATCCAACTTATGACTAGAATTATTAGAAACATTGGATTTTACCAATTTATTTCTTGCAATCTTACCATACATGAAATCATATTTCTTTCTAATAACATTATCATGCATATTTTTTCTAACATGATTAGTTTGTCTCTAATAACATTCTTAGGTAGGGAATCATGTTTGCATGAAGAAAAAGTACTCAAACAAGCATTACGCTTGAAATTGTCAAATTTAGAAATAAGCTCTTCATGCTTACTTTTGCTCAAAGACAAATCACTAAACAACAAATTAACTCTGCCATTAATGCTCTTACATCTATATTACATTTGAGGGATGTTATCATGGGTTTCTGGATTAGAGATATTGGATAAGAGTTGAGAAATTGGGATAAGAGAATGTGGTTAATACAATTTGGATAAGAGAATTTGGTTAAGACAAGAGAAATTGAATAAGAGAAATTGGGAGAAGAGAATTAAGACAAGAGAAATTGAATATAAGATGATGACTAGGATAAAGTGTTGTGTAATTTGAAGGGAATGGTTGAGGGATGTTTTTGAATTTGAAAAAAAACATTTGAACAATTGGGGGGGAAATTGTATTTGGGGGAAACTCCAAAAGATAAAATGTTCGGGGGAAAACTCTAAAAGAAGCCCATCCCTCTTCTCTATTTCACACTCACCCAAACCCTCTGTCATGCCGTGACCCCGACCCCCTCCCCCTCCCCCTCCCATGTCGTGACCCCGACTTCCTCCCCCTTCGACCCCCTATGCAACCCCTCAGCCCACGGCAACCCCGCTCCCCTGAGCTCCCCACCGTTGCCTTCAACCTCTTCGTCGTTCACCACTCCTCCCCCTCCCCCCTGCTCATCGCCCTCCCCTCCACCACCTCCACCGCCACTTCCTCCTCCCCTCCTCCCTGTCCTCCTCATCATAACCCCTCTCTCTCCAGCAAACTCCAACCAAGCCCAAGACTGCCGAGGAGGCCAGCATGCTGGCAGGCATTACCGGAGCTCTGACGAGGATCTGATGGTGCTCAATTGGAGGACTAATTAGGGTTTAGGAGGCTCGGTCTAGCATCTTTGGGAGGCTTCTGGATGATTCCAAGAGGGATGGCACATCGCTGTCGAAGCTGCTAACGAGGACGCCAGTACAAAGCAGGATAAGAATTCTCAATGAGGTCAGGATCTGCAAGCTCCTTGATGATCTTGATGCCCTCGCTGATTCCATTGTAGTCAAGGTATCTCAATTTTTTAAAAAAAAATTATACATGTTTCTTCTTCAAGATTTTAGTAGAAATTTGTGAAATTTTAATGTCGATAATATCACAGAATTTGGGGGAAAATTTTATTTTTCAAGCTTACTTAAATTTGATCAATTGTGAAGTTCACAGAGCCATCACCCATCTATCTCTCTCTCAACCGCAATCTTTAATAATGCCAGCACAAGATACATGCACAGAGGAGAAGCACCTGACCATACTTATTTGTGTCAGTTGTGAAGTTCACATAGCCAGATGATGCATGAATGTTGGAAAATATATATGTTGCCACCAGTGACGGAGCCAAGAATCCAGTAAAGGGGGGGCAAAGTATTTAATAAGGCGCCAGGAATTTGGTGAATGGGGCAAAGTATTTAATAAGGAGGTGCCTTCACCGGAGAATTCAGTGAAGGGGGCAAAGTATTTAATAAGGCGTTGGAGGTGCCCACTAAAGTTTTTTACGCTGATTTGTTATTCCATGTCGAAGGTGCCCTCGCTGAATTTGTTGTTCTATGCAAATTTGTTTTTGTCATGCCCCGCTTCCCTAAAATGGAGGCGAGACGAGAAAAGGTCCGCACGAGAGTGGAGCTGCGAAGCCCCAAACCCGATAAGCGTCAATGAAACATAAGCAGGTCCCTGTAACCGCAACGGAACAACAATAATAACACAAGGAGAGACAGAAATAAAATTCTCATATATCATAAATTGTCCAACATGAAAATAAGTTCAACATCCAGAAAAGCCACCAAGCTAAAAGAAAGAGTCTAAAGGCCCAGAACAAGGCCAACAAAAGCAACAACGTAACAAAGTATAGGTGCTACGCACCGACAACAAAACAGCAGTCTAAACAAAAGGAAAACACAACGAAGACACTAGGACTGGTCCCCAGTGTCCACGTACTCCCCGTCAAACACGAGCTCGGGCTCGGCGTCAGCAAACACCTCATCCTCAACAAGGTACTCAGGCTCAGGATCTTACATGTGTCACCCAAAAGAGTAAAGGGGCACATGTCAGCAAGTCTAAAAGACTTGGGCAAGGAAACTGAAAGTAAGGCAACTAGCAACCTAGCAGTTTTAGTATGCATGACATGGCAGTTATAACATGAGTGCACAAGCAGGACATGGTGAAACAATAAGTACAAGAGAACAATCATCGGGACAAGTCAAGAGTAGCCAAGCTACTAACAATCTCAATCAATTCACTAGTCACGTTTCAAGTTGTTTGTAGATGTTTACGCCTTACACCTGAATGGTTTGGCATTCACGCTGATTGGCCGCTTAACACTACCCCAAAACCCAGAGTTTACGCCTTACCACTGCAGTTGCTGATCGGGCAGACTCCCAGTTGATTGGCCGCTTAACTCTTACCCCCAATACCCACATGTAAACGAGCCAGGGTCCCTGCACACGAGCTCAGTAAATGAGCCAGGGTTGCCCCGCACAGGAGCTCGCATTCTAGTTCACGATTCATAAGCATTTGGCATAGGGGTGCACCTAGCCGGAAACAAGCAATTCGGGCATTGGCTATCAACCAACACATGGCCCGCTTCTGAAACACGAGCCAGGAAACACAAGCATTGTAGCGAAGCTATGCAATCACGAAAACACTTAAAGAATGCAATGACATGACAATTAATTTGCGTACCGTTAATGGAAATTAAACATGACATGGTAATTGTGCTACATGATAAATGTCGGATCTAGCTTCGTTGTCAAGCTAGTTTCTCAATTTTGTGCCTAGGCAAGTATCATTTCGTCGCCTAGCCTCTTTTACGCCTACAACAAGCAAATGGCCTAAAACATGGCCTAAACCCTAAGTGGCAAGTTTTACTTGCCTAGCACCGGGGATGACGATCACGAAGGTTCTTCTCGCAGATGCTAATCTACGGGGAAGTCGCTGTTACGGAGAAACAATCAACAAACAATATTCATTTCATTAGGGTTTTCATAAGAACACAAATGGGTTATGCTAAAACTAAAGAATCGAGTATTACCGTGAAGAAGCGGATGAATGATGCCGAGCAACCACGGCAACGGAAGAAACACTCTGGTGAACCTAGGGTTCAGATCTGGAAATGAATGGAGAAGTTTGGAGAAATAGGGTTTTGGGGGATTTTAGGGGTTTGATGAGATTTTAGGGAAGATGAGAGGTAGAATGTGTTAAGGGAGGGTTTGGATGATGGATTTTGGGCTTGGGATGAAGGAATAAGGGTTTGAGGTAGAAGGGGGCTCAATGGGGGAGAAACTATGGTTTTAGGTCGTGAGGAAGAAGAAGAAAACGTTTGGGGGGGTATTTATAGAGTTTGGTGGCGGCTAGGGCAAAACTAGGGTTTCCTGTACTGCTTAGTCGGTCAAAGAACAACTGTTGACCGACTAGTTTGAGAACTAGTCGGTCGGTTGACCAACGCAGACCGACTAAGCGTAAACAGTAGCTCCAGTCGAAAACCTGAACTAAGAGTTAGTCGGTCAAAGAACAACTACTGACCGACTAGTTTGACATCTAGTCGGTCGATGAACGTTCTTAGACTGACTAAGAGTAAACAGTAACTCGACTGTACAGAAGAACTAAGAATTAGTCGGTCTGAGTACAGAACTTAACCGACTAGTTTAACTACTAGTCGGTCGAAAGATGAACTTAGACCGACTAAGAATGAACAGTACTGATACCTAAAATTAGTAAATCAGTTAGTCGGTTAAAGAAGCATTGCTAAACGACTAGTTTGTAACCTAGTCGGTCAACCAATGTTCTTAGACCGACTAACGACAAACAGTAACTCCTGAGAAATTTAGAAAGCCAACTAGTCGGTTCAAGAAGGTTTGCCGACCGACTGGATCGTCATCTAGTCGGTCGGTGCCCCTTCTTACACCGGCTAATGAGCACCAAAAGTTCCGATATGGAGCGCGAAGCTCCGGGATCGATTCCTAAGACTCCTAGGCTTGATCTAACAATAAGATATGACCGATACGGAGCCCGTCACGAATGACTTGCTCCAAAATCGATGAATCCAAGGAAGAAGCTAAGAAAACACGACGATACGATCGAAAATGAAAGTCACGGAGACGAAAACCACATATAAGGAGAAAATCCACCAAAACATATAATATAATATAATAAATCCAGATACATGAAAACCAGTCGTTACATCCTCCCCAACTTAAGAAAAATTCCGTCCTCGGAATTTCCAAACACTCACGTGTCCGAAAACAAAAGTGGGAAACGCTCTCGCATCTCATCCTCATTCTCCCAAGTAGACTCTCCAGGCGAGCCGTGTCGCCACATCACCCTCACAAGATTGACAACCTTGTTCCGAAGTGACTTCTGACACCTGTCCAGAATCTGCACTGGCTGCTGGTCATACGTCATATCGGGGCGAACGGTAATCTCCGAGAAGTCCACAGCATGAGATGGATCGCTAATGTATCGACGAAGCTGCGACACATGGAAAACATTGTGAACTCCCTCCAAAGATGACGGCAAGGCTAAGCGATAAGCTACCTCGCCAACTCTCTCCAGAATGTCAAACGGTCCAATGTATCGCAGGCTTAACTTCCCTCGCTTCCCAAAACGAATCACACCACGATTCGGGGAAATCCTCAGAAACACTTGGTCGCCCGGTTGAAACTCCAAAGGACGACGTTTAACATCCGCCTAATGCTTAAAACGGTCCTGAGCAATCCTCAACCTCTCACGAATATTCCTGACAATATCCACAGCCTCCACGATCATCTCAGGTCCCAACAACTCCCGATCACCAACGTCATCCCAACTCAATGGCGATCGACATTTCCTCCCACAAAGAGCGACGAAAGGCGCCATGCCAATACTCGCCTGGAAGCTGGTGTTGTAAGAAAACTCCACCAGATGTAGATGGTCCTCCCACAAACCCTTGAAATCCAACATGCACGCCCTCAGCATGTCCTCCAAAATCTGAATCGTCCTCTCGGACTGGCCATCTGTCTGCGGATGGTACGCCGTGCTGAAACTCAGACGCGTACCCAAACTCTTCTGCAAACTCTGCCAGAACTGAGATGTGAACCTCGTGTCTTTGTCTGACACGATACTCACGGGGACTCCGTGAAGTCGCACAACCTCCTGCACGATTCAAGTTACATCACCATCCAAACTAGGAAAAAGGAAATAAAAACGGAGAGGAAAAGAATCTACCTCCATATATCTCCTCACTAGCGCCTCAGTGGACTGTCCCACTTGGAACGGAATAAAGTGCACGGATTTGGTCAATCGATCTACGATCACCCAAATCGCGTCATTCTGCTTCGGACTCCGAGGTAGTCCAGTCACGAAATCCATAGTGATGTGTTGCCATTTCCACTCCGGAATCGGAAGTGGTTGTAGCAACCCGGCCGTACGCTGATGCTCCGCCTTCACTTGCTGACAAACCAAGCACTTGGCTACACTCCGAGCCACACTCCTCTTCATACCATGCCACCAAAAGTTCAGACGAAGATCTTGGTACATCTTGGTGCCACCAGGATGCACAGAATACGGCGAACTGTGTGCCTCCACCATCAACTCCTCTCTAATATCTCCAGCTGGCACACACAACCTGGCTCCAAACCTCAGTGAGCCATCCTCATGAACCAAAAATTCAGTCCGCAGACCGGCTTCCACCTGCTCCCGAATCTTCACCAGCTTCGAATCCTCTGCCTGGCCAACCTTGATCCGATCCACAATCGTCGACTGTATCTGCATACACATCAACGAAGAAGCCTCCACAGAAAGAACAATCTCAACACCAGACTCGCAAAAATCCTGCTGCAATCTCCACTGCGAAGTCAAAATCATCACCGCTGGAAGCCTACTCAGCGCATCAGGAACCACATTCACCTTGCCAGGGTGAAACTGCAAATCAATATCATAATCCGCCATGAGCTCCAACCATCGACGCTGTCGCATGTTGAGCTCCTTCTGAGTAAAAATATACTTCAAGCTTTTGTGATCGGTGAAAATCTTCACTTTCTCACTCAGCAGGAAGTGCCTCCAAATCTTAAGAGCAAACACAACGGCAGCCAACTCCAAATCATGCGTCGGGTAATTCTTCTCATGAACCTTGAGCTGACGAGACGCATACGCCACAACATGCCCGTGCTGATGCAACACACAACCGAGACCCTTGCCAGAAGCATCGCAAAAGATCTCAAATCCACCGCTGCGATCAGGCACAACAAGAATAGGGGCAGTCGTCAACCTCTCCCTCAGAACACCAAAAGCATTCTCACAATCACCCGACCAAACAAAAGGTACATCCTTCCGCGTCAACCTGGTCATCGGCTCAGCAATACGGGAAAAGTCCTTAATGAAACGCCGATAGTAACCAGCAAGCCCAAGGAAACTCTGAATCTCAGACGCCGACGACGGAACAGGCCACTCCCTGATGGCCCTAATCTTCTCGGGATCCACTGAAATACCCTCTCCAGTCACCACATGCCCGAGAAAAGCAACTCTATCCAGCCAAAACTCGCACTTCGAAAATTTAGCATACAAATGATGCTTCCTCAAAATCTCCAACACCGTCCTTAAGTGCGAGGCATGCTCTTCCTCCGACTTTGAATAGATCAGAATGTCGTCAATAAAGATAACGACAAACTTATCCAAAAAGTCGTAGAAAATCAGGTTCATCAGATTCATGAAAACTGCGGGTGCATTGGTTACACCGAAAGGCATAACCATAAACTCGTAGTGTCCATACTTCGTCCTGAACGTTGTCTTCGGAACATCATCCTTCTTCACCTTCAACTGATGGTAACCACTCCTCAAATCCAACTTAGAAAACACCCTCGAACCTCCAAGCTGATCAAAAATATCATCGATGCGAGGCAACACTAGGATTGATATAACCCTTCTGCAAAAGCTCATCCAGATGCTTCCGCAATTCCTCCAACTCAGCGGGTGACATACGATACGGCGCCTTCGAAATCGGCTGCGCTCCCGGAACAAGATCAATAGAAAATTCTAGTGCTCGATCAGGTGGCAAACCAGACATCTCCTCGAGGAAGACGTCATCAAAATCACGCACCACAGCTGGCCATTCCAACTCCATCTGCATAGCCACAACCTCCACCGGTCTGGCCCGAAATCTGACAGGACCAAGCGAACTGCTACCACGGCTGAACTCAAATACCGGATGTCCGGGAATCTCGAACACCACCTTCTTCCTCTGACAATCAATCGTAGCATAGAAGCTCGCAAGCCAGTCCATCCCAAGAACTGCATCATAGTTGATGATGTCGTGGACAATGAAATCAGCGTAAAGCTCATGTCCACAGACCACCAACGAGCAAGAATTGCAACCAATATGCACCGAGACCACGCCATTCCCTGTAACGATATTCCAACTCTTGGGAAGAGGGGACGTCGACAAGGAATGCTTCTCCACGAAGCTCCGAGAAATAATGCACATCGATGCACCAGAGTCAAAGAGGACTCGTGCAGGGAATGTGCACACCAAAACCACACCTAATCAAGCAATTAACAATCAAACCCTAGTCTAGCAAACAATCATGTTCAAGCAAACAACACAATCTATTAATCAAAACCGGCTAGGAAAGTAACAGCTAGATTGAGGATTACCTGCTGATACGTCTATTTTGCGAAGGCCCAACAACATAGGCCCAGAAGCACAGCCCACCGAAAGAAGACCGAAAGATACGAGCCCGGATGCCCAACAGCCGATCGGAAGCGCATCTGCGCGGTCAGGCCCGCCCGACAAAGCCCCGTAGGGAGCCCCCAAATATCGATCCGACCCGGCCCCGATAACGCACGAGTCACTCACCCACTCCAGCGATAACCGTTCCCCCGATCCCGTTACCACTTAATGGCTATTATGGGGAGGTGCTGGCATGGCGCAGGGAGTGCCGACGGGGGGGGTGGTGGATTGAGGGGGCACGATCGAGGGCAGACGATCGACGTGGGTCGGGGGTAATCACGGCGGGAGGTCTATAAAAGGGTTAGAAGGACGACTGGACAAAAGACCGCATCTCAGGTATCTAAAACCTAAGGTACTCCATCAACGACCTAGTTCCCCCATTTCATCACCTTCCTCCCCCGCTCGCGCCGTGAGACGCCGTTCCGATCTCCTCACGAGTCGAACCGTCTCCGCCGGGCCTCCTCTTTCAGATCACTGTCTGACTTAGGCATCGGAGGGGATTTGGCCGGAACCAAGGTCCGGCCCCCTGACGAGCGTTCTCGTCTACGCAGGAGGACATCTGATCCACGGGCCGAGGCTTCCCCTCCGCCCCTCGCTGACCACGCAACCAGCTGGACGATCAAGGCTACCCCTCGTCGTCCGACCACCGAGGCCGAGCACGTCCGACCGAGGCCGAGCGTCTCAACCCGGGCCGAGGCTTCCCCTCGCCCTACCAACGACCGAGGACCCCGATTCGGCCCAGCCGACGCGCTCCACGTCGTCTACAGTTCCGACTCGCGCCTCGTCTACACCGACTCGACACACCCGAGGGACCCAAGCGGACCCCTTGACCACGTTGACCGGGTTGTCCACGGTCAACGCTTTTGTAGTGAGAAAACACTCTGAAACATCTGGCACCGTCTGTGGGAACCGAACCGTCCCACGAAGAAACAAACCGCACCTGCAATGGCACGAGCCAGCAACGGAAAGAGACGCATGCCCCCCATCCCAGAAGAGGGGAATGGCACATCCAACGGCAACCTTGAAGACACGCCCGTCAGCAATCACCCCGCCCCCTCAACCGAAGAGATTGGCGGGTCGGAACTGGCCACACAGGGACAACTCCGTGCCCTGGCCCAGGAGACCAATGCGAACATCCAGACGTTGGTCGCGGCAGTACAGCAGCTCGTCGGCACTGCGCCAGCTAACGGAGGCGCGTTGGGCGACGACCATCGTTGGACGGGGGATCCCCCGCTCTTCCGATCCGCTGTGGTCGATGACCGCGGGAACCAAAGACCGAACACGGAGCGTCGGTTCACGTTGTCCGGCTCCCGTCAGGCGAGATCGCGTGCCTCCTCCCCTCATCGTGAAAGGAGCCGAAGAGAAACTGAAGGCACGGGGGACAAATCGGTGACTGCGTCGTCTCGTCGACCACGATCACCCCACCGCAGGAGAAGCAATCGACACCACTCGAGAGACCGATCACGACGAAGCGGGAGCTCCCGCCGGAGGAGCCGGGAACGCCGGGTCAGCCCGACCCCCAGTGTGGCGAGGGCCGTGGAGCCGACCCCGCCGGCGCCTGTGCCCCCTCCACCACCGAACGAACCAGAGGCGAGCGGGTGTCGAACCCCCGGGGGCATCCACGGAGACCGGTGTCCCCTATCACGGAGAATAACCGACGCGCGGGTCCCCTCTCGATTCAAGATCCCGGCGCTGGGGAAGTATGACGGGATAGGAGACCCGGGAAACCACGTGATGGACTACGAGGGGGACATGTCCTTCCAAGGAGCCGACGATGACCTGCTCTGTCAGGGCTTCTATTCGACTCTCAGGGGAGCGGCGAGGACCTGGTACCGCAGCCTACCCAGCCGCTCCATCGACAGCTTCGAGGAACTCACCCAGCTGTTCTGCAAACAGTTCATGGCAGGGAGACAGGTAAAGCCTGATGCTGAACATCTGTTTAACATAGTGCAGGGCCCGGCCAAGCCGCTCCGACAGTTCATGCGCCGCTTCAACGCGGAAAGGCTGAACGTGAACAGCCCTCCCGACCTTGTTGTCCAAACGGCCCTTAAGAAAGGGCTGCGCCATAGAGGCCTTAAGAAATCTCTGCACAACGATCCCCCGAAGGACCTCCCAGGGATCATGGCGAGGGCCGAGCGCTTCATGTTGATCGAGGAGACCTTGGCCATTGAGGCAGGAAAGGCCACTCGAGGGACCAAGCGCGGCGACAGCGGACGAGGCAGCCCCGACGGGTACCGGGCCGAGAAGAGGCCGAGAAACAGGCAGCGGGGAGAGGGTACGAGGGACGCCACCCCAGACGCCTTCCTCGCTCAAGTACAGAAGGAAGAGCACGCCGATCTCCCCCCACCGAAGGCAAAAAGAGGTGGGAAGAATGGGGAGAAGTACTGCAAGTACCACAAAGAAAATGGCCACGACACTGAAGACTGCTGGCACTTAAAGAAGGACATTGAGAAGCTGATGAGCCGGGGGCACGCCAGGAGTTTAGCCGACGAGCCGGCCCAAGGAGAAGGGACCTCCATGCAGCCAGACAAGGGGAAGAAGATCAACACCGTCCAAGGACCCCTCCGCATCATAGAGTGAGCGGGCGAGGTCTCTCCCCCCCAGTCGTAGCCTAGTCCGAGGGGATAATCTAGGTTTACATCCCTCTGTCTAGCTTTATTTCCTTTTTCCTTTCCTCCAAATGTACTAGTCCGATAGGACTCTTAAGAGTACAATTGCATTCCATTTTGTCTTTTCTTAATCTTCGACGGAATCAACGTTTCACTAAGGGTGCAAAAGAATGAAGACCGCCGCCTCACTGGAGGGGGAGGAGGAGCTTCGCCGTCGCCGACCAACTTCTGCGCTCATAAGTCTGGGGGCAATTCCCCCCGCCAGCGCGGACGCCGACCGGTCCTGAGCCGAAGAGCTTCGCCCTTGCCGACCAACTCCTGCGCTCGAAAGTCTGGGGGCAATTCCCCCAGCCAGCGCGGACGCCGACCGGTCCTAAGCCGAGGAGCTTTGCCCTCGCCGACCGACTCCTGCGCTCATAAGTCTGGGGGCAATTCCCCCAGCCAGCGCGGACGCCGACCGATCCTAAGCCGATGAGCTTTGCCCTCGCCGACCAACTCCTGCGCTCATAAGTCTGGGAGCAATTCCCCCAGCCAGCGCGGACGCCGACCGGTCCTAAGCCGAGGAGCTTTGCCCTCACCGACCAACTCCTGCGCTCGAAAGTCTGGGGGCAATTCCCCCAGCCAGCGCGGACGCCGACCGGTCCTAAGCCGAGGAGCTTTGCCCTCGTCGACCGACTCCTGCGCTCATAAGTCTGGGGGCAATTCCCCCAGCCAGCGCGGACGCCGACCGGTCCTAAGCCGAGGAGCTTTGCCCTCGTCGACCGACTCCTGCGCTCATAAGTCTGGGGGCAATTCCCCCAGCCAGCGCGGACGCCGACCGGTCCTAAGCCGAGGATCTTTTCCCTCGCCGACCAACTCCTGCGCTCATAAGTCTGGGGGCAATTCCCCCAGCCAGTACGGACGCCGACCGGTCCTAAGCCGGGGAGCTTCACCCTCGCCGACCGACTCCATTGCTCGTGAATCCGGAGGCAATTCCCCCAGCCAGCTCGGGCGTCAACCAATCCTAGGCCGAGGACGAGGCGGCAAAGCAAAACACGCGAGAAGTCCGAGTAAGTCAATTTCGTTTATAACAGTTAACCAAGGTACAAAAATGTGTCTTATTTACAGGGAATCGAAGACTGAGGGAACCTCTCAACAAATAATCCACTCTTGACGGATAACAAAGTTCGTCCCCAACAGAAACTAGGGCGACACCGACAGAGCGAAAATTGTTGGCTAAGGACCCAAAGTTGCCGGCCTCAGCGAACATCCATGCAACCAGCAATTATTGGCTCTGAAGCAGGGAGTCTGTAGCGAAGCCGAAGGAGATAGCAGGGGCAGGGATCCATTTCAAGTAGACTGGCCCAAAGCGAAGCGGATGCTAAAAAATTTGAGGATAAGGCCAGGAGGGACGACTTAGGGAGCCCAGGCTCGAGAGGACACATCCTCGGGCGCTTCGCCCTGCTCGGAGCGAGGGGGATCGACAAGCGGGGGAGCTTGCCGAACGCGCTCCGCACAATCCCGGAAGGAAGACTGGACGACTTCGACAATCTGAGGGGCGATGAGGTCTTCATACGTACCGAAGGCCTCCCTGAGAACCTCGAAGATCTTCTCCCCTAGGGTCCTGACGACACCCCTCTCCACCTCCTCCGCAACCCGCGCCACCTGACGCCGATCCGACAGTTCCCTCTGAAGCTCCTCCCTCTCCAGGCGGAACGACTCCGCCGCTTCCTCAGCTGACTGCCGAGCCTCAACCAACTTTCCCTGGAGATCACCCACTCGTCCCTACAGCTCGGCAACACGAAGCTTGAGATGCCGAGACACCATCTGAGCCTCCGTCATAGCTACCTCCGCCGCCCCAGCCCGCTTGTGGGCCCTCACAGAGGACTCCTCCAGCTCCCTCAAATGGACGGCTCGACGCTGCAACTCAACAGCGAGCGTTGAACCCTGAAAGACGAGACATGAGCCAAGAAGAGAGTGAAAGGAAGGGAAGGACTGCAGAATGGCCGAACCTGTTGGAGGGTCCAGACCAAGGAGTCCGACACCTTGTCGGCGGGGATCTTCTCGAGGAGACTGCGGTCCCGGGGAAGGACAGAGCCCTCAGCAACCTGCTGGGCCAAGGCTTGGTCGACAAACACCGAACTCCTGGGGGTGACATCGAGGGAAGCCAAATTGCTCGCCAACAGGGTTCCGATCCCCGGTGATATAGGCGGGGACGCTGCGACGGGGGTGGTTGTCAGGGCCACCGGAAGATCCCTGGTGGTCGCCGCCGGAGGTGCGGAGCACACCGGACTGGAGGGATCCACATCTCCCTTCCTCCTTTTCCCTCCGCGAGGCTCGGCAGGCGCCGAAGGGGAACGTTTCTGCCCCGCACCATCTCCACCCTCGGGGACGAGAGGGGAGACGCCAAGTGCAGGAGGGATAGCACCGGGCCCTTCGTTACCCCCCGCCACTTGGGCTGGAGGGACGGATACGGCCCTCGCGACCCCCCCGGGGAGGAGATCGCCAGAAGAAGAGGCGGGAGGAACGGCCACCACCCTGCCCACGGGGGGCTCGGCTCGGCGCACCTCCTCCTCAACGGTTCGCCGAGGCGCCCTTCCGGAGGTACTACCCCGGCTCCGAGCGGCTCCACGACGGATCAGCTCATCGACATCACGGGTGAACTCGTGACCAGCCATTCCTGCAAGGGAAACCGAAATCAGGGTAAGCTACGGGGCAACCCAGGAATGAAAAAGCGACCTACCCGGAGACCACAAGACGGCCTTCAAGAGTAGGTCGTCCAACAAAGACCAGATGGATTTCGCCTCCAGGGGGAGGGTCGACAGCAGCGCGGTGGCCGCCTGATCCACCTCAGAGAGGGCTAGCACTGAGTCGGGTCGGACCGACCCGCCCTAGCCTGTCAGAATTTGGGCACCCTCCAGGAAGACCACGAAGACATAATCCGAACTCCAATCCCCCGACCAGCGGGGTAGCCCGATCAGGCATTCCCTCCTCGACCGGGCTCGGAGTTGCAACCATGGCCCGGGGCCGACTGTCTGGATCCGATAAAAGTAAAAGAGAAGGGGGAGAGACGGCTCCAGACCACGGGTACAGCAGAGCATCACGAAGCCCGTCAGTACCGCAATCGAACAGGGGGTGAACTGGCAGAGGGGCACCGTGAGATACTCCATGAACTGGATGAGGAAGGGATTGAGCGGGAAACGAAGACCCAGGCGGAACATCTCGACGTAGACGTCGACCTCATTGTTCCTCGGGAGGCAGATCCGCTCGTCGATGAACGGAACTTGAACATCGTACGGGTAGCAGAGATACCTCTCCCGGATCTCCGTGGCCACTGAAGGAGGTGTCCTCGACGACGTTCGAAGGATAACCGGGGGCACATTGAGCCGCACGGCAGCTGACGCCTCATCATCGCCAGCGTAGTCTGGGAAGAGCTTCCCCTTCCCCTTATCTCGAAAGGAACGACTCCCAGAGGAGGAACCTGATCCCACAAGCCGGGGCCCGCCCCGCCTCGACTCAGGAGGGTCCCTCGCCCCTTGGCCGGAACCACCTATCCTAAGAGCAGCCATAATATGAAAATAAGAAAGGAGTTACCTTTTTTAATTTGGAGAAGACAAGGAAACGAAGGCGAGGGGAGACTCCAAGTTGCGACAGAGGGGAGAGCAAGGAAGAAGTTGGGATCCACACAGCCGGGGATCTTATATACCAGACTCAGGGGCGAATTCGAAGCGCCTGACAGGAACGCGGGGCAGGCCTCGGAGAACCGGCGGCGTTTCGAAATCGGCGCCAAAGGAAGTCCAATCGATCCGCCTCATCATTACCTTCATTTATAACCGCGCCTTGACTGACGCGTCACTCGGAACCCCAGGAGTCACATCGGTCGAACCGAACCGGCCAAGGCCGATCGGCCCCACCGATGGGGCAATTGATACGTCTATTTTGCGAAGGCCCAACAACATAGGCACAGAAGCACATCCCACCGAAAGAAGCCCGAAAGATACGAGCCCGGATGCCCGACCGCCGATCGAAAGCCCATCTGCGCGGTCAGGCCCGCCCGGCAAAGCCCCGTAGGGAGCCCCCAAATATCGATCCGACCCGGCCCCGATAACGCACGAGTCACTCACCCACTCCAGCGATAACCGTTCCCCCGATCCCGTTACCACTTAATGGCTGTTATGGGGAGGTGCTGGCATGGCGCAGGGAGCGACGACGGGGGGGGTGGATTGAGGGGGCACGATCGAGGGCAGACGAGCGACGTGGGTCGGGGGCAATCACGGCGGGAGTTCTATAAAACGGTTAGAAGGACGACTGGACAGAAGACCGCATCTCAGGTATCTAAAACCTAAGGTACTCCATCAACGACCTAGTTCCCCCATTTCATCACCTTCCTCCCCCGCTCGCGCCGTGAGACGCCGTTCCGATCTCCTCATGAGTCGAACCATCTCCGCTGGGCCTCCTCTTTCAGATCACTGTCTGACTTAGGCATCGGAGGGGATTTGGCCGGAACCAAGGTCCGGCCCCCTGACGAGCGTTCTCGTCTACGCAGGAGGACATCTGATCCACGGGCCGAGGCTTCCCCTCCGCCCCTCGCCGACCACGCAACCAGCTGGACGATCGAGGCTATCCCTCGTCGTCCGACCACCGTGGCCGAGCACGTCTGACCGAGGCCGAGCGTCTCAACCCGGGCCGAGGCTTCCCCTCGCCCTACCAACGACCAAGGACCCCGATTCGGCCCAGCCGATGCGCTCCACGTCGTCTGCAGTTCCGACTCGTGCCTCATCTGCACCGACTCGACACACCCGAGGGACCCAAGCGGACCCCTTGACCACGTTGACCGGGTTGTCCACGGTCAACGCTTTTGTAGTGAGAAAACACTCTGAAACACCTGCGATAACCTCATCCACAGCATCGCTCTCCACATCGGTCATCAGAAAAGCCTGCCTCCTTGGCAGAATAGCCTGCTGAAAAGCCTGCCTCTGTGGAACAAGAGCCGCTCCACGTCCAGTAGGAACAGACGCTCGCTGCTGCAACGGCTGTGCTGCAACAGGTGCCCTCCGCAGCTGATTC
This sequence comes from Scilla litardierei, assembly GCA_030789695.1. Classification (NCBI taxonomy): domain Eukaryota; kingdom Viridiplantae; phylum Streptophyta; class Magnoliopsida; order Asparagales; family Asparagaceae; genus Scilla; species Scilla litardierei. The sequence goes on from CM061130.1 coordinate 69,914,422, forward strand.
GCATGCCGACAATCCTTCGCGACATGAGAAGCATCACCACAAACCAAACACTGGCCCAGAAACTTCCTACACTGATCTTTGATGTGGCCAGGCTTTCCGCAGAAATGGCAAGTCTTCTGAACAGGCCCTCCTGGCCTCTTGAACTGAGCTGGCTGATTAGGCTTGAAACCAGGCCTAACCACCGCCCTGGCCTGCTCCATAGGCCTCTTCCCAGCACTAGAAACATGTCCCCTCCTCTGACTCAAGTTCAGCTCCTGCCTCCTCGCAGCGACCAGAACCTTCTTATAAGAGTCCAGATCAGAGGAAGACACAAAACTCTGGAGCTCCAAAGCAAGTCTCTGCAGGAACCTCTGAGCCCTCTCATTAGCATCCTGCACCATCTTCGGTGCGAACCGACTCAGCCTAGTGAACTCTTGGTGGTACAGGTCCACCGTCAAGCTCCCTTTCTTTAGATCAATGAAGCGCTGCAGCATCTCCTTCCTAGCAGCCTTCGGAAAGAACTCCTTATCAAACCTGGACTTGAAGGTAGTCCAAGCTATCGGCTCCACCAACATCTTCTCTTCCGCATCCCACCAGTTCCGAGCATTATCCTTAAGTTGCCTCTTCGCCAAATCAACCCATCCAGCCGGGGTGATCTTGGCCATCTTCAAGTTATCCTCAATGTTCTGAATCCACTCATCGGCAGCCAGAGGACCCTCAGACCCATCAAAATATGCAGGACCCATCTCCCGAAATTGCTTCGCTCCCGTCTTAGAGCGAGGAACATCCGGAAGTGCCCGGGCAGCTCGAGCAAGTGGAGCATTCTGGACATGCAGTAGCACGCCCTGCTGCACTTGCATCATCTGAAGCATCATCCGCATCATCTCCCCATTGGTGGGTTCTCGCTCAGGCTCCTCATCATGAGGGGGCGCACCACTACCTCCACCACGGGTGAATCGCCTTCCTGCCATCTAATGACACAGAAAACGAAGCAGATTAGACTCATAGCTTATGACTCGGACGTCGAACTTAGTTTATTGGACATTCTAATATTATTATCGTTATTCCGATAATCGCAGTTACAGAAGAGGACCTTCATGGGCAACCAACAAAACCTGTTACGCCCCGCTTCCCTAAAATGGAGGCGAGACGTGAAAAGGTCCGCACGAGAGTGGAGCTGCGAAGCCCCAAACCCGATAAGCGTCAATGAAACATAAGCAGGTCCCTGTAACCGGAACGGAACAACAATAATAACACAAGGAGAGATAGAAATAAAATTCTCATATATCATAAATTGTCCAACATGAAAATAAGTTCAACATCCAGAAAAGCCACCAAGCTAAAAGAAAGAGTCTAAAGGCCCAGAACAAGGCCAACAAAAGCAACAACGTAACAAAGTATAGGTGCTACGCACCGACAATAAAACAGCAGTCTAAACAAAAGGAAAACACAACGAAGACACTAGGACTGGTCCCCAGTGTCCACGTACTCCCCGTCAAACACGAGCTCGGGCTCGGCGTCAGCAAACACCTCGTCCTCAACAAGGTACTCAGGCTCAGGATCTTACATGTGTCACCCAAAAGAGTAAAGGGGCACATGTCAGCAAGTCTAAAAGACTTGGGCAAGGAAACTGAAAGTAAGGCAACTAGCAACCTAGCAGTTTTAGTATGCATGGCATGGCAGTTATAACATGAGTGCACAAGCAGGACATGGTGAAACAATAAGTACAAGAGAACTATCATCGGGACAAGTCAAGAGTAGCCAAGCTACTAACAATCTCAATCAATTCACTAGTCACGTTTCAAGTTGTTTGTAGATGTTTACGCCTTACAGCTGAATGGTTTGGCATTCACACTGATTGGCCGCTTAACACTACCCCAAAACCCAGAGTTTACGCCTTACCACTGCAGTTGCTGATCAGGCAGACTCCCAGTTGATTGGCCGCTTAACTCTTACCCCCAATACCCACATGTAAACGAGCCAGGGTCCCTGCACATGAGCTCAGTAAATGAGCCAGGGTTGCCCCGCACAGGAGCTCGCATTCTAGTTCATGATTCATAAGCATTTGGCATAGGGGTGCACCTAGCCGGAAACAAGCAATTCGGGCATTGGCTATCAACCAACACATGGCCCGCTTCTGGAACACGAGCCAGGAAACACAAGCATTGTAGCGAAGCTACGCAATCACGGAAACACTTAAAGAATGCAATGACATGACAATTAATTTGTGTACCGTTAATGGAAATTAAACATGACATGGTAATTGTGCTACATGATAAATGTCGGATCTAGCTTCGTTGTCAAACTAGTTCCTCAATTTTGCGCCTAGGCGAGTATCATTTCGTCGCCTAGCCTCTTTTACGCCTACAACAAGCAAATGGCCTAAAACATGGCCTAAACCCTAAGTGGCAAGTTTCACTTGCCTAGCACCGGGGTGACGATCACGAAGGTTCGTCTCGCGGATGCTAATCTACGGGGAAGTCGCTGTTACGGAGAAACAATCAACAAACAATATTCATTTTATTAGGGTTTTCATAAGAACACAAATGGGTTATGCTAAAACTAAATAATCGAGTATTACCGTGAAGAAGGGGATGAATGATGCCGAGCAACCACGGCAACGGAAGAAACGCTCCGGTGAACCTAGGGTTCAGATCTGGAAATGAATGGAGAAGTTTGGAGAAATAGGGTTTTGGGGGATTTTGGGGGTTTGATGAGATTTTGGGGAAGATGAGAGGTAGAATGTGTTAAGGGAGTGTTTGGATGATGGATTTTGGGCTTGGGATGAAGGAATATGGGTTTGAGGTAGAAGGGGGCTCAATGGGGGAGAAACTAGGGTGTTAGGTAATGAGGAAGAAGAAGAAAACGTTTGGGGGGTATTTATAGAGTTTGGTGGCGGCTAGGGCAAAACTAGGGTTTCCTGCACTGCTTAGTCGGTCAAAGAACAACTGTTGACCGACTAGTTTGAGAACTAGTCGATCGGTTGACCAACGCAGACCGACTAAGCGTAAACAGTAGCTCCAGTCGAAAACCTGAACTAAGAGTTAGTCGGTCAAAGAACAACTACTGACCGACTAGTTTGACATCTAGTCGGTCGATGAACGTTCTTAGACCGACTAAGAGTAAACAGTAACTCGACTGTACAGAAGAACTAAGAATTAGTCGGTCTGAGTACAAAACTTAACCGACTAGTTTAACAACTAGTCGGTCGAAAGATGAACTTAGACCGACTAAGAATGAACAGTACTGATACCTAAAATTAGTAAATGAGTTAGTCGGTTAAAGAAGCATTGCTGACCGACTAGTTTGCAACCTAGTCGGTCAACCAACGTTCTTAGACCGACTAACGACAAACAGTAACTCCTGAGAAATTTAGAAAGCCAACTAGTCGGTTCAAGAAGGTTTGCCGACAGACTGGATCGTCATCTAGTCGGTCGGTGCCCCTTCTTACACCGGCTAATGGGCACCAAAAGTTCCGATATGGAGCGCGAAGCTCCGGGATCGATTCCTAAGACTCCTAGGCTTGATCAAACAATAAGACATGACCGATACGGAGCCCGTCACGAATGACTTGCTCCAAAATCGACGACTCCAAGGAAGAAGCTAAGAAAACACGACGATACGATCGAAAATGAAAGTCACGGAGACGAAAACCACATATAAGGAGAAAATCCACCAAAACATATAATATAATATAATAAATCCAGATACATGAAAACCAGTCGTTACAGTTTTTATGTGAGGTTATAATTTGTTTTTGTTTTTCCCCCTAAAAGCCTAATTTGGATGGGATTCAAGTCAGCTGTTCCAATTAAAAGTATAGGTAGCCTATCCCCTAGAAATGGACTGGTGAGTGAATGAGGGTATAAAAAATTTTTGGTTTTTTTGCCAGGCAACTAACCTAATTGAATTCTCTATGCGGCTACCCCATATCATGCGATTCTGCGAAGTACGGATTGAGGAGATTGGTGTATAAAATTTTTTATGGTGTATAATTTTTTTTTAAAATTTGGGTGAGGGCGGCAGCTGCCCCCCTTGTCCCTATGTGGCTTCGCCACTGGTTGCCACTTCTATTTTTCTTATCAGATGTTTCAGGTAACCAATTCTAAAATTTTAACAAAGAGCTAAAATGTCTATGATGCTATTGGATATAATAAATATGAGGGGCCTGAAGACACCTTTATGTTTCCTTGTGCAATGAGAAATTAATAAGCTATAGCATGTGCATTTCTTAGGGAAAAAAGCTATTGTTCTCCTTTTAAGCTCTTGCAATCTCCTTATGATTTTTAGCTTTACTGATTTTACTTGAAGTTGTATCTACGCTTTGAAAAATTGCTTCTGTACATAGGAGTCCTTATGAGTAAATCTAATATTCATGCTGCGTACTTGTATTATTTTGATCTTTGATCTTACTCTGTCTTTTTAGAATAAGCGTACTTGCTGTTACAGTGTCTTAAGAATATTAATTTTAGTAATTTTGCAATAGGTTCATTTGTTGGGATCAATATCGCATGGAGATTTCCGATCTGCCTTCACCATCAGATATAATATCAATTCTTAAATCCCATAAGATCAGACATGTATGCTTACACCTGGAAAAAATGCAAGCCACCGAGATCCTCCGTGCATGCTGGCTTGGGTGACAGCTCCAGCTTAGGTTGCAAATGGCGGAGGACAAAGTTGGGGCATTGTATGTACTTCACCCTTTTTTAAAGCTGGGTCATTACAAATGACAGCTCCAGCTCAGGTTGCAAATAGCAGAGGACAAAGTTGGGACACAACAAAGCTGCCAAATAACACAATGTAAGTCTTCATCTAACGTGTCAAGTTTGATCAAAAAGATGCCAAATAACACAAAGCTCAGTTGACACAATACCTACTTGATAAGTGATGGGAAATCGAATCCCACCCCTAAGTAGATTTGATGATGAGCACACCAAATGATGTTAGTGTACTTATAAATACTATCTAAAGTGTGTAGTTTGTGCGATCAATAGCTTTATACATACTCTGAAGAAGCTCAACCACTCTCAGGGATGTAGACGAATTTGATAGCTCTAAGTCAAGCACAAGTGAAGATCAAAGATAAAGCTCATGGAACGTGCTTAAGCCTAATGAAAGAGGAGCTCAAATTCAAAGTGAAGTGCGCATCTACATCAACATCTGATCAGCTTCAACACGTCATCATTTTAGTCTAGTGTTTGAGTTGGTCTTTAAAGGTATATGTTAAAGCCAAGTATTATTGCACACACGCACAAAATGATTTACGAAACAAAAGTTTTTAAACTCGTTTTTAAACCTCTTTGAGAGCATAGCTATTTGCTTAATTCATTGTAGTCAATCTCTAGACACCCAGGAGTTGATTACATATCTTTTCAGCTGAGTTTCACTGAAAACATGCTCTGGGAGTCGACTACCAAATGAGGGAGTCGACTACCAGCTGTGAGCAGAGTTTTCAACGAAAACTCTCTGGGAGTCGACTACCTCCTTTGGGAGTCGACTACCAGCTTGGTTTTTGCTGCAGTTTGACTTCCTGATTTTGCTTTCATTTCCTTGATTTATGGGCTGAAGTCAAATGTTTTTGAATTTCAAAAACGCTTTTGAAACTATATAAATAGCGCCTCTTGAGAACATTTCTAAACACCAATTATGCAATGCCCCGCTTCCCAAAAGACACCGGAAGCGAGAACGTTACGCGGTCCGCTTGAACTGGAGCGGTGAAGCTCGAGTTCAATAAGCATCTGTGATAAAAACACAGATGAGGTCCTTACAACTGCCATTCAGAACAATCAGAAACACATTCAGAAAAAGATAAAGCCACGTCCAGATATAAATAAGGCGTACACGAAATTACAAGACAAGCCACAGCAGGGCTAAAGAAATTACAACAAACCATTAATCCTACTACAAGGTACAGAAACCAAAACTCAAAATAGTGACGGAAGGGACTCTAGTCATCCGCAGAAAGTGGCTCGGCGTCTACGACGAACTCTGGCTCTCTAAGTCAGGCGTCGCGTACTGGTCCTCCTGGTACTCAAGCTCTGAACCTGACACACATCCACAAACATGAATGTATGTCAGCTAGGGGTCTGTAAGAAAGATTTAGCATTCCAAGGCGAAGTATATGACAGATATATGAAATTTAGAAGCATCAATAATTTAAAAGAAGTGACTGCAGCAATTTAACATTTAACAATTTTATAGAACGGGAACGTACAATCCTAGCAAGCAGTTCTAGTCGATGGCAAGTTTAAAGTTAGATTCTCTAAGTTTGTTAGCATTTCAATATTCACGATGACCAAGTTAGCGTTACAATGACCATGTCAAGAATTCGCATCTAATCTAGGGTTCTCGCCTTTAGGTCATGATGAGAAGGTCGTTCCTCTCACAGGGGCTTACCGTGATTGACACTAACCCACCGCGTCGGGTGGTGTTCTTGAGGAGAGTACCTTTCATACGCCCAGTGGCCGCTCAACCCTAACCCCACCCAAAAGTTTTGCTGGAACACAAGATGGCCTAGTCGACTCACACGACATCACGATATCACGATACCGCCTTCGAGGCACACGATTTCACGATGTCCATATTGTTAATCATGTTAAGACTCACTGAATTTCATTGTTGACAATATTAAAGTTTTATGGTGAAAGTTCTGCAAAGCGGAAACGGGTCGAACGACCGTTTCCGTAATTCAAATAATGACGATTTTGTCCTTTTTGTTCAACTTGCTACAGAAACAATTTCTTTCTCTAGTTGTTTAAATTGGGGATATATCGTATGATATACCGTTGGATCCCAATTTCGTCCTAGTCATTATGGTGTCAGTTTTGTATGTCATTTCACGTCTAAATTTTGAGTTACACGGCAAAACATGAAAGCGGCGTAAACGTGCCGAAACTTCTAAAATTCATAACAAATCATATACTTGCCTGTTTTTGGCGTTCTTGGTGTCGTTGGATTCGTCTCGACGAATACTATGATGTGGAAGGTTCGGTTCGCTGTTTTGGCAGAAAATAAAATCAGAATAGGCGTTTCTTGTTCAGGACAGATTTACAAAAATACCCCTACGACGTCTAATCACCCAATTTTATTAAGTCTTCTACTTTACGGTGTGGGTTAAGAGTTATGGGGGTAGATCTACCAACCTGAAGTGTAGCGAGGGATCAGATGACGCCCACGAGCAACGATGACGCGTACGGTGCTGAAACTTCGACGTCTACCCTCCGAACTCGTAGCGGCAGCGAGTAGGCGACGGACAGAGGTTGTCAGCGCGCTCCGGGGGCTGTCGGCGTCAGATCTGAGGGAAAGGGGCTATGGGTTGTATGCCAGAGAGGAAGAAGAGGTCGTGGGTGCTGCTCACGGCCTGATGGAGTTTGTTTGGCTGTGGGGATGCTGTTTGCACGGAGAAGATGCTGGCGGCCTGGAGATGTTTGCGTCGGCGGCTAGGGATGTTGAAAATGGAGTTGGGAGGGTGGAAAGGAGCAGGTTGCGGGGGGTAGGAGGAGGCTGTGAAAAAGAAACCGTGGCTGAGGGGGAGGAGCTGGCCGTGGAGGTGTGGTTGCGTGAGGGTGCAGGCCGTGGAGAGGAGGAGAACTCGGAGAAGGGAAGAATGCTTAGGGTTCTAGAATATTATAGGCTGCGGCTGAGGTATCAACCCTAGGGCCTTTATTTATAAACAAGGAATATGGTTTTTAATAATAGAGGCTGCGGCTGTGATGAACTAGGGTTTATAGGGTTTGAATGTTGTAGGCCTAGGTCTAGACTTAGGAAAATAATGTAGGGGCTCGGGCTGTGTAAGTCCTAGGTGTTGGTTTCTTTATATTTGAGTGTAGGCTTAGGGTTGGTCTTTTGTTTCTTTTTTTATATATGTGTAACAGGCTGTGCGTGAATAGTTTAGGGTTCGAAGTGAAATACACAGAGGAAAGTTATGGGCATAGGGTTTTAAACAATAGACTTAGGATGGCTGGGGTTTTGTTACCCATTGATTTAAAGAATATTAATAGGGTGTTATATTAGACGCTAGGTTAGTATATAAGATGTTGGGAAATATTAAAATAGGAGATACAAAAAGATAATAGTAATAATAATAATAACAATAATAATAATGATGAATAACCAAGTGTCACAACAATGATAATAACAATAATAGTAAAAATAATGATAAGGAATAAAACTAATTAAGGCTAAATATAAAGATATGAAAAATTACGGATACGGACAAAAATAAATCAGTAGAGAAATACAGATAATATCATCGATTAGAACCGGTCGTTACATCCTACCCACCTTAAAGAAAATTCCGTCCTCGGAATTCCTAACCATCACTGACCAGTGGATAGATTGGGGTAACGCTCTCTCGTCTCATCTTCTGATGCCTATACACCATTAACAACCACAAGGACATATCCAAATAGTATTTCTACTATTCGTAACGTCGCCAAATGTATCACCATAAATATATCTTATACACCCACAATCCATAGTGTTATAGTACCACATGTCACTTAGATATACCATTAATGCAAAATACAATCATTCCTAGTCAATTAACACTGCAATCGTACAACCACTTTTACATACCACATATCACCATATACACACATAATAATACAAATCATTACACGTATATACATGCACGTAATACGTTACACCACACACAGATTTATACAATCCTTACTCCTAGCACTAGGGTCATCGTAATCTACCCACCTTAAGATCAAGTCCGTCTCCTGACTTCCCTAAATAGGCCGACGTAGAGGTGGGGGACTTAGTCGCTAAATTCATTCTATTCTGGACACACATACACTATAAAGAAACCATATCTATTCTATAAAAGATGACCTTTTTTGAATTTTGTCCCAGTCATAAGTCCAGTCATATTGCTTTGTCCCAGTCATCAAAAATGTCCCAGTCATCAAATATTTGAACTGCACACGTCTTCCCAAGGCGCATTGGGAGCAGTGAAGTCACAAAGATCGAAAAAATGGGGGAGCTAGAAATTTTAGGGGGGAAACGCATCGCTCTACCTCAGCCCCTTCATCCTTACGCCGGTACGGCTCTCCTCCTTCAAACCTCAAACCCTCAAACCCTCCTCCTTCAAACCCTCCTTCAAACCTTCAAACCTTCAAACCCTCACACCCTCAAACCCTCAAACCTCATCCTTACGCTGGTAGGGGGAAAGACATCAGCTTCCCAACACACCCCCAGTGCGCTCACAGCATCTTCATCTTTGGGGGAACTCACATTTGGGGGGAACTCGAAATTTTGGGGATGCGCTCGCAGCCTCTTCATCTTGGGGGAAACTCACACTGGGGCGGACTCAAAATTTTGGGGGATGTCCTCATAGCCTCCTCATCTTCACCATCATCAGCATGAAGAAGTCGGTTTTGGGGAACGATGGAGGTTGTCGGTAGATCGGTGAGCTCAGCGAGGAGGCAGTAGATCATGGAGAGAATGAGGGATGCGCTAGATTTCGGAGGGACCGATGGATGTTGTCGAGATCTGACTATGAAACTTGTAAGATTTTGATGCTTTAAAGTTGAAGTTTTTATGAAAAATTGCTTCTTTTTCCTATTCATCTTCACACTCATCAGGAAGAAGAAGTCGGGTTTGGGCATGCACTCAGTTAGGATGCGGTAGATCATGGCGAGTATGAGGGACGCGCTCGATGTCGGAGGGAATGATGGAGGTTGTCGAGATCTGACGAGGAAACTGTAAGATTTTGATGCTTCAAACAACTAGATTTTCCACAATGTTTCCCTAAAAGTTGAAATTTTTATGAAAAATTGTTTCTTTTTCAGAAATTTTAGCAATTCTCTCTACAATTTTACACATGGGTTCTTTCTCTCTATAATTTCTGTGTTTCCAAGTTTCGAGAGTGAAGAGAGTATTTTTGCTTTTATTTCTCACTATTTTCATGATATATTGTTATTCTTGGAATTCTGCAATTGATTCATTGTGATATGAAAATGTGTCTCATGGAATTCTGCATGTATTTTTGCTTTTAAATATGCCACATTGAAGGTTTTTGTTGTAGAGAAGCGCTGGAATTTGAATGATTTAGACATCGGCAATGAATCAAGCTACATCAATTTATATCTCTTTTTCAGAATGAAATTTCAATCTAGGTTGGCATGTTTGATTTTGCAAGGCAGCCACATGCTATAGCCAAAAGTTCATATGCATGACATATCAAATATCAAATATTAGTTTAATTCCTTTAAATTCTTAAATCTTTGAAATATCTAGCCACATGCTAAAGCAATTTCTGAAATCTTTGATAAGCAACATCAAATATCTAATTAAACTAATGATAAGAGCAACTTATCCGGGGGAGGCCCCTTCAGTTTGCCCCACACATGCTGTATATATGATGTGACCAGAAGATTGAAGCTAACATTGGGAGAAAATTGGGGAAGTTCTTTCCTCTCAGGTTCGCATTTGGTGAGCACCTGCAGGGTTGCATTTTATTTCAGGTAAGCATTTCATGTAAGCATGTCTATCAAGAAAATTGGGGAAGTTCTGTCCTAACAGGTTTGCATATTATACATGGTTGCTTCCTAACAGGTTTGCATATTTTGGTTAGCAAAAAGAAAATCTCTCCCCCTCACTAGCTTATACTTATTTTTATGCATATGATAACTGCAAGCTATTGAGAACATTTTTGATGGTGGAATTAGTAGGAGAATCACTAACTATGATCGAAATTAGGAGAGATCATGTGGAGATATTTTGTGATCTGTCACACAAACTAACATACAACATTGATATATGTTTCCTTTAAACATGTTTAAGGTCTCCATTTTGTAAACTATATTTGATGTAATCATAGGCATATACAAACGTAGAATCAACAATCATTGGATGAATCCGCAAGCAATATCTACCTTTTATTTATGCAAGCAATATCTCTAATCTTTCATTTACTTTTTATTTATGCAAAAAACCATGGTCTTATCGTTTATCTTTGCAATAAAAAAGTTTTGTGCATTCAAATTAAATAGTATGAATCTGCTTTTGGCTAAAGCCAGTATTCTAGCTGGCCAAAAAATAACAAAAGGTATTGGATACTTAATTTATTTGAAATTTGTTTTTTCTAGTCAGAAATATAGTGTTTTAGATATGCATCTAGCACAGAAATAATCAGATTGATTGGTCAGCTTATCAATAACAACATATTCCATGACATTGCTTATGTTGAGGCAGCATAACTACCTTCACAACCAATCTATTACATATTTGAGGGATGTTATTGAATTGGTTTGCTAATTAGGACAAAATGGTTGGTAGGAAGACTGTTGGAAGGGAAGTGGATTTTGCATTGGAGAGTTACTCATTGTAATGATTGCAGAGGGTAACTTTTTGAAGCAATTATTGAGGATTTTTCTCATCGTTGTGAATGTTAATCTTTAGCGAAATGTAGAAGAGAGAACAATGAAATATGACCATGTTCATTTATGTTTTGGAATGTCAGGGGTTTAAAAAATCGTCAAAAATGTAAGATGTATGTGATATAAGTGATCCCAAAAGGATTGTGCTCATAGAGAAGGAGATCTACTCTTATCTCTATCAGTGGAATCCATTCGATGGTGGAATTAAGGGGAGAAAAATTTGGAATTTGGTGTAAAGTACAAAATTTTATTTTAGTTGTTTTGTTGATCTTTAAAATATTGATTTGGTGACTTTTTCAGGAATTTTAGATGGAAATAAAAATTCAGGTTAGTGTTAATAGATGTTTGGTGCACAATTGTGCACCGAACATTCATGTTTTAGATCAGTTTGGTGCACAATTTTGAAGGGATTTGCCCATCTCCATGGTCATGCTATCGAACTCAGGTGAGAGCAGAAAGAGTATTCTAGGGTACTTAGGGTTTCCTTTAATTCCGAAAAGTAGAAAAAAAATGAATAATTTGGCTCAACATTATCTCTGCAAGTTGGTTAGAGTCAAGAGCTAGATGATCAAAATAATGGGTTAATTTGACAAATTCAAAAAAAGTATAGAATTTGTGTGTATTTGGGAGGTGTGAAATTTCAAAATCGATGTGTAATCTATGAGTAATTCATCGGTCAATTTTACGTATTAATATAAACATGCACATATATTGTTTGTTAGATCTTGCATGGACATGATGGATTTTCATATATAACTTTTTTGCAGGCTTTTCTTTGCTGGTTCCGATGATAAGGTACAATCGATATTAGCATTATCAAGGTAATGTTCTAAACAATGTTGCATTTGTGCTTGCTGCAGTTTTCCTAAACATGTTAATTTTGAAATTTTCTTTATTTATTAATTTTATGGAAGATTCGATCTTTAAATGGAGTTAGAATAATGTCTATGGTATGTGGAGTATGTGAGCAGATGCAAATACTGAGTATAATGTGCTAAATTTTAATGCTTTTGGAAATTATTTCATTATGGTCATGAAGTATCTTATATCAAATATTAGGGTGTGCATGTACATGTAGATTGTTTTCGAATGTTAGGTTGTTGATTCTGATTGTGTCATAAGAGATCTCTGTATCAATATATTCATTATAGCGTTATGCTCTGAATACCGTCACTTCGTAATTTCTCCCTTTACTTTTTTTTCATTTTTATAATATCTTCAGTTTATAAACTGAATTTATTATTAAATCTGTGAGATACAAAAGCGGATTAGAACTGTGCATTTATTGAGCGAAATGGGGTTTTTGTTAGGTTTAGTTATTATTGATTAAGATTTGGTGTCTTAATTAATTGTTTTTTCCATCTATTAAACTTGGTAATCTTGCAGATTCAAAACAGGTTTTATTTATTGACATTTACATAAATTTACATTACAAAAATTTTATTTGAATTTTGAATTCCATTTCCATAATTCTTTTAGATTGTTTTGATAAGTATTTACATCCGATATACCTCTCAGAATGGCAAGGAATTTGTGATTCACTCATGGAAGTGTCCATAAACTCTGATGGTTATCTCATTGAAGTCATTTCTAAACTTCTTCCTCTTTGTTGTGCAGATAGAATCAAAGTAAAGTCCCCAACAAAATAGTATAGATTTTTTTTGCAGAAATGTTTTTCTTAACAGAGTGTAAATGATGGCAAATTTGAACTCCATGTATCCAATTTACCTGTGAATATTCAAATACATTCCCATTTATGGATTTCTCAGGAGTCTCAGCCATTTGATAAATGTCAGTAAGACAACTTGAAAGAGTTCTCACAAGCATCCACTTCATAAAAACTTTATTTTTAGAAAATTTGGGTTTCTCTTTTCTTCCTATCCTTTATTATCCGGAGTTAATATTATGCAGAAAGTTCATAGTTTAATTAGTTTACAAGTACCTTGACTTTAAGTACACGTGGAATTGCAATTCCAGATATTACAACCTAGAAATTAAATTCTCAGCCAATCCTACAAATGGAATATATGATCTGAACAAAAGTAATGAATCAGTCCTACTTGGCAGTTTACACGGTTGGCTCTAGCTTGAAAACCATAATCTACTTAAAGGTGCAGAAACCTGTGATTGCTTCATTACACATGTCTTTAGTGCCTGTAAGAGAACACACGTCTTTTGTTTAAGTTTCATGGTTAACATCCAATTTTATTACACGTCTTTAGTGCCTGTAAGATAACATGAGCACATGTGGTTAAAAGCCATGTTCAAGTTTCATGGTTCAAGTTTGATCTCAGCTTTAAAATTGTTTCATTTTGATATTGTAAGTTAATATGATCAGGATCACGAATATTTTAGTGAGTGAAGCCCATGTTAGATTACAGGCACAATTGATAAAACATCAAACATGCACAACTGATAAGCAAATTAGGATGTTTTAGCAAGATATGTGAATTTGGTTTCATGCACAACTGATTTGCATGTTTGATATTTTATTGAGCGAATCAAACATGCACAACTGATTTGCATTTCTGAAGAGAGCTGTAAGGCGCATGACAGCTCATTTCAACTTCAGCAAAAGAAACTGAAGATCATGGAGTTTGTTCAATTTCTGGAGGTGCGGTATGAGAAGGTGCGTCAAAAGAAACTGAAGCTGCAAATTTCTGGAGGTGTGGCAAAGGATCCTGGAGTTTGTTCAAAAGGCATGTTATTTGATTGCTATTAAGATTGCTATTTGAGATTGCTCGGCCTTTTAAGGTGCGTCAAAAAAGTTTGTGTTTCTGTAGTTTAAAAAAATTTATAATCAAAACGAAGGTATCCCCTATTTCTGGATTTGGTGTTTCACAGATTTTGTATTTTGTGTTTCACAGATTCTTCATAGAGGATCCAGAGCAAAAAAAAGTTGCGGATTTGTTCTTGGAACTTAAAAAAGGTACACGGTTAAATTTCACAGATTTTTGGTTCTTTAAATTTGAAGTAAAATACCCTATTTCTGGAGTTTGATACATTATTACATAGCTAATTCAAAAGAAACCAAAGTCATGGTACGACATAAAGTAACAAACAAATAGAATATGAAGCACAAAATCCCTACTTCAACAAAAAGAACCCTGATTGTGGACAATCCATGGACTGGAATGTTCAAACAAAAGCTGATTTGGAGCAAGAATTTTTCTGTTCATTGTACTGATCAAGATGTCTTCCCAATCCAAATAAAGAGTTGGCATCCATTACATTCATATGTAACTAATTTTTATTAGTTATAGATGAACCAAACAGTGTTGGTAGGTCCAACTATATTATCAGATCCCACACAACATAAACATGTTGTTTCATGTTATATCCACACAAACAAGCATGGAGCACTAGAGAGAAGACTCAGTTTATCAACTGAAATCTTTTCAGTTTCTAAATGCAGGATAAATGCAGGACACCCACCGAAGGCACCCCAGAGGAGGAGGCGTCTGAGGAGGCCAGGGTGGCCCAATCTGTCTCTTTTAAAGAGGAGAGCAACTTGGTCACCGATCTTGATGACCCTGAAAAGAAATCCATTGATGAGTTGAATTAGTTGATTCTGGCCGCCATCGCCAACATGGAGTTCACCCCTCCTCCTCCTCCTCAGGTAGTCGCCGAAGAGAAGAAGGCTAAGTGGAATAGAACCGAAGCAAAAACTGAAGAAAACCCCGAAAAAGTGAAGTTTGAAGAAGCACCAAAATCAGATGAGTTGATTACTCGAAAGCTTTTCTTTTTCCCCACCGATTTAATTTATTTGACTGATCAATGTTTGATGTTGGTGTGTGTAACCTGAAAGAGAGGGGAAAGTTGAAGAAAGGACAAAAGATTTTATTTTTTTTCCCATTTATTCCTTTTTTTGGGTTGAATGCATTTGCTCGAATTTAGTTTCAATTATTGGTTAAAAAATTTTGTGGAATCCTTGGCACTTGAGGCAAAGCTGAAAAAAGAGAAGAAGATGTAGGCCGCTCCAAAAAGCAGAAGTAGCTAACTTCCAAGTAAAATCCACTAAAAAGATGGCTATTATAGGCAATTATATGTTCAGATTATTACATAACGAGAAATTTTTTGTTATATGGTTTGATGTTCTTTTTGTTATGTATTTCACATAGCTTCAATGGCCATATTGAATTACATAAACATTATTTTGAAGAATGTTGGAAATACTGATCAATTGTTATATAATGTCATGACCAAGGAGGCGTAGAAATCGAACTGTTGCGCAATGAAGCCTATATGCATGGAAATATAAGCTCTGTAACTATGATGAATAAGAGAAAGCGCCAAACGAAGATGATGCATGTACATAATGTATTGCCAAATTATTTCGAGAAAAATCTGGTATGTTTATTTATCTTTAGTTCACTCATGTTTTCGTGGATAAGTGTTCTATCAGATTGTTGGCATGGTGATTTAATTGATAAGTTTATACTGCATGCAGAAGATACAGATTGGATGCTTTTCATTATTTTTCTAGATCACACTATTGAATGTTGTTGAAGAACAATACGTTATAATCTTATCGTGACTGTACTAAGAATCCCAGAGAGCTATTTCTGCCAGCCCAGATGTATAGTATGAATATTTTGAACTAGAGTATAGTATGAGTATTGTGAATTGCAATTTTTTAAAGAAGTGTATGAAATTTTTTGATGATATAGAAGTGTATAAAATAAACATGATAATGCTATTCCAGTAGAACACTTGATTTGAAGAAAATGGTACTTCAAACCATTGAGGAATCTATTGAAGATTGGAGAATTGTTGTCAATAAAGTACTCACTTGGATGTTGTAACATCGAATCAAACATGCTTGACAGAAAGGTTGCACTTTTTGAGTGATGGCAAGAAGGTATGCAGTATTATATGAGCCTGTGAGATTCTTCTTTGGCAATATCCTTTTAAACCAATCTATGCAATGCTAAAATCAAACTAGGCTAAACATGATATGCTTGAGCCCAGTTGGCTACCATGACTAAGTTATATTGAATCAAAATTAGTTTGAGCTGGGTCTATATGTAGCCACCAAGTTTTAGGGCTTGCTAATCTCAGTTGGCTACCCTTAGCTTGAGTTCTTTCAGTCGAGCTGGCTTCCTTCTTAACATGCAGGAAACATTCATGTCCTCGGCCCAATTTCTATATGTTCATTCTTTTCTCTCATCTTACGTACTAAGCATGGACTCATATTGCATAAATAAATGCATTGAAAAGAGATCCCTGATGACTTCAATTATGTTAGTGTTTGTTTCCATCTAATAATATCTTCTATGTTGGTGGCCCTAGCAGGACATTGCTCCCAAATACGCATGATCTCTTCATGGTTTGTTCATAAATGCTGCATTATGTGTATTCAAGACCTAAATACTAGATTATTTGTATTCTATCTAATTTGCATGCACTTTCGATAAACATGTATCGGGATTATAAAATTGCCACGCTTGCTGCTATAATCCATACCATAGGAGCTGGTTATTTTGTGCAGTGCTTATGATCATTCCAGGCCTTCCTCACTCTTACATCGACTCTCCACTTCAGCTGCACTGGTTTCTAGGATCTCTACGCTACATGGGAGCAAGGTTTCTTGCGTTATTTTCTTATATTTATGGTTTTTAGTTTCTTACTTTTAGGTATACATGGATTGTGACCTCTTTTGTATCATAAGATACACTTGGAATCATTCAAACCAAAAGGGTATACACATTTTTCAACAGATTACAATTTTAGTTAACAATATTTTGCACCAAGGATATTCCATGTTATTCTGTGTCCAACACAACAACGATTTATATATCTTAATAAAAACAACATGAAAGATGTACATTACAAATTGAATCTAAAAGTAGACATAGGCATTCAACAGAAGTTTGTTTGTGGCTGAAAATTTCAGTGTGCTTCCTGAGATTATATAATTGTGGCCTCACCTACAAGTCCAATAATGAAGGTTATCCATGAATCAACACAAGAAAGTAATATTTATATATTATTTAAATTAAGAAAAGGATAAACAAGTTTCAACAAAGTGATTGTTCTAATTATATGTGCCAATTAACATATACCATTCGAATGAACCTTTAAATATTGTATCGTAGCTATGGGAAAAATAGTCTAAAAGCTTGGGGATTCTTTTGCCAGTTAAGGTAAAACACAGATTGCATATTGGTCAGCTTAAAATAGGCTCATTAGAAAAAGCAGAGCTATGATTTAAAGAAAGGAGCTTCAATAGCAAAAAGAGCAGACATTCCAATGTTGATACCAACTAGAGAGAGTATTGTTAATGTTAACTGGTTAAGTAGCATGATATTGTGATTAATTAATAGGAAACTAAAATTCATACTTTGATTAATGGCAATGTGGAAGCTCTAACAGAAAAATGCACCAAGCATTCTGGTGATCTTTCATGATAATGAAATGGCAGAGGGTGTTGCGAAATAGATGTAGTCAATGAGAGAGAACAGATAGACAGATGTTTTATGGTGTAGATTACGGTTGATAAGATTGTGTAATATATTTCTTGAGGAAAACTGAAAAGTAATAAGATATATTAGCTAATTTCTGTTTTATAATACAAGCTGATTGTTGTCTTTGGTTCATTTATATTTTCACATTTCCTTTTTGATTTAGCTGGTTGCTATTTGTCCAATGATATATTATGAATGTCATGATTCTAGATATTCAAGAATTGGTCCTCTCTCTGAAATATATTTTATAGTTTTATCCGGGATTATGATTTGATTTAATTAGGCGTATATGGTATTATGCTTGATGTTTTTAATCAAAAGATGCGTTTATGTGAATATCTGTTTAATAGTTGTCTGAGAAATTTTTTAGTGTTCAAGATGATTGTTTCTACTCTTTACTTCTTTATGTGATGCGAATTTCTCTTTTTTTACCACATTCCTCATGTCTTGATGATTGAAATGTGATTGCTATTTGGTTAGGTGTTGCTACTTTCTCGAATTCTCTTGGCCTATGTGAGTAATCAATTTTTTTATCGTGAAGAAGAGGATGAAGCAAGTCACGACTAATTTTCGGGGGAATTCTAAAGCAGGTCATGATTCATCCTCTGTTTTGCTCTGTTTATTTTTAATACTGTATTTAATTTTTGGAGGAAATCTAAAGCATGACGTAAAATTCTCTCCACCTTCGACTTTTCACTGTATGTCGATGTCTTAATTTCTGTAATTTATTTTGTGTAGACTTGAAACTGACTCAGAATTTTGATATTATTTGAATTTTTTGAGGAATGTGGTTTTTATCTGTATTTAATTCCAGTTCGGGGGGCATGGAAGCTTTGGAAAGTGATGTGTTTTTGTTGTTTACCTCCAATTTAACGATTTCCAAGTTAATGAAGCAATAAAATCTCCTTCATCAGGTTCCAGGGCAAGGGAGCTTGGGAAAGCAATGAAATTTTTGTTAATTTGCCTTCATTTGACGAATTTCATTTGTTTGTAAGGGAAAAATACACTATTTATGATTTGGATTGTCTCAAGACTAAATGAAGCGGGATAACGGAGTTGTGAGACAATAAAATTAGGAAAGTATATGATAATTTTTCCTTTTGTTCATATAACGTGAAACCAAAAAAAAATTATCTTCCATTTGCCAACTACCATACTTTTTTCACTTATATATGCTATTTATTGTATGCGAAACAAAAGAAGATTCATATTTGTGCAACTGGAGTAATAACTTCTATGGGTGAGTCTAATTTTCAGTGTAATACTTCTCTATTTTTGGTACAGGAATGTATGCTGCTTTCTATTTCAAGTTTGGGATTTGCCCCATTTCAATGTAGGGAATTGCACAACCAACTAAACTATATATGTTAAGACAACACAGTAGCTTACCATCAGTCAGAATATATAAACGGCAGTGGAAAGTCTTTGCCGGTCTGTACTATTAATCATTTATTCTGACCACCCCCTCGGCTTGGAAACCTGAATCTGGAGAGCTAGAGTTTCGTTCAAGTTAATTTTAGAACGAAATTTATATGCATGCAAACTATGCTTTTCTTTCCCAGTCCATAAAACCCTGGTGATAATGGAGCTGCAATTTGTATTTTAAATTGAGATTTATTTACTCCAAATGCAAAAATTCTGCAGTTTCATTTATAAACTCCATTTTAAGTTTGGGGAAACTAAGGCAGCTTAGGAAACCCAGCCTAGAATCTGTCATGACATTAATATCTCATGAAGAGTAATATCAAACACCCATAACCAATGTCGATTCATATGCAGCTTTTGCAACGAATGTGTTTACATGGAAGTTGAATACTCTCCTGCAACCATTAAGATCTCCAAAAAAAACTTAGCCCCACCTCTCATCCGCTTGCTGAGGGATTTATTGTATGGCTGAGGGCTAAAGCAATCAATGAACTCCAAGTTTTTTAATTCAATCAAAGAAAAAAGGTGGATTTTCTCCTTGCACCTCTCCCTGCTTTCTCCCTCTATTCATAGATCTATGTTTTTCGAAATTTTGTTTCTTCTTATTTTTGTTGTGGGCTGGTGTGATTCGATTCTGAAGACACTTATTGTCTAATGCACTCATTGTCTCTAAGGTATTATTCTGTTGAACTTCAAGGTTCCAAATGCATCTTGCAAATTTTATTTTTTCTTTTGAATACACATGCGATTTGGATATGCATTTGGAACATTGAAGAAAAAATGTATTTGTTCATGACTTGAATGTGCAATTTTCTGAAAAAAAACAATTTTGAGGCAAAAAACAGTTTTGAGGTTAAAAACATCTAAAGTGCAAACTTCTGAAAATTCCTATCATTTCTGAGAAAACTTGAATGTGAAAATTAGATCCAATGTTGTTCCTGATATATAGAGAGATAAGGAACCGTAGGATTTTCATTCGGCATCATCCGAGTCCAAATCGCATATATTATAACCAAATGACATAGAAATTGATATGTTGGCCCGTTTTGTTGAACTTCAAGGTTCCAAATGAAAATTTTCTTTTTCCTGTTGAGAACAAATGCAAATTTTCTTTTTCTGTTGAACTTCAAGGTTCCAAATATATTCTATTGGCCTATTTTGTTGGCCAGGGTTATAAGCATGTATGGTATTATCTGTATGTCAATTTCATAGCTTAATGATATCTAATATTGTACAAATTTGCAGGTATGCAGGTAGTCAGATGTGTGGGGAGACAACGGTATTCATGAGGTATCAGCTCATCTGGAGGGTGCCCAGAATATAAGCTCATCTGGAGGGTACCAAGTAGGCTCAGACGATGCATCAAGGCCATGGTATTTCTCTACTATGGTTGTTGAGAAATGGGTCCATCATTGTCTTACCTAAAAGAAGGCTCCATACTAAGAAGAAAAAAACGAGAATTAAGTGTACATCATTGTTGTAATTCATCGGACCTACTGTTGAACTTCCATTCATGAAATAATGCATGATGCAACATAAAGAACCAATGTTCTATGATTTTCCTTTTTCTTTTCAAGAATGATGCTTATATTGCTGTTGAACTTCCATTCATGAAATAATGCATGTTGCACCATAAACTTCCGTTCATTGAAGAATGATGCTTATATTGCAAGTTTACTCTCATTAACTAATGAAGTTAAACTTATGGCAAACTCTTAACTCCATGGCTTTTTTTCAGGGCAGTGATAGAGTGACATATTGCATCACTGATTCCCATTCATCACCTGATCAACCTTCACGTTTTCAAAGGTTGTCGACATTGTGTCATGATAATTGAGAATTCTGCCAAAAGCTGGGAACAATGTGTCATGATTATTGTGACTTTTTGCGAATACACCCTTTTCTCATAATTTATATAACTCCAAGGAAATTGGTGTATTTTGCTGTGGATTCTGCTCAAGTGGATGCATCAATTAATGTAATCAAATTTGATTGTGGAGTTATATGGGGCAGCAACCGGCTTTGAATGAATCAGTCACGGTAATCCCGAGATCAGTTAAAAGAAAGGGTGTATTCTGCTGCATGATTGTGTATTCTGTGTGGTTGTTTCCTATATTCATGTGTAAAGGCAGCCAAGTCATGGAAGCATCGGATCTTTAGATGGATGTAAGAGTGTGCAGGTCTGTAGCTACCTTGATCTTATCAAGGCATGTTGATATATGTAAACAGTGAATCCCAAACATGTTACAGATGAAATCGTGTTTTTTTCAAATTGACATAATTTGTACTTGTGAAGAGTTTTTGAGCTTTGACTCAAATGAAGATCATTTTTGAGATCTGCTAAATATGAAGCAATGTACTTCGAGTGAAAAAAAACAAATTTTCCAGGAAAAGAGCATAGCCATCCAAATGCCATGACTATACACTTTTAGACCGTGCCGAATTTGTTGAGCTTTGAAAGCAGCCAGTGAACATGTTTCAAGCTAAAGGTGCTCGCACCATTTTTTACGCTGATGTATTGTTCCACGCCAAAGGCGTCAGTGCCGAATTTGTTGTTCCGCGCCGAACGTGCCAATGTCGAATTTTTTGTTCCATGTCGAATGCGCCTGTGTCGAATTTGTTGTTATGTGCCTAATGCGTTTGCGCTGAATTTGTTGTTTCGTGCCGAAGGCACCCGTGCCGCTAAATATTTTACGCTAAATTTGTTTCGCGTCGAAGTCGCCCGCGTCGAATTTTTTGTGTCGCGCTGAAGGCGCTCGTGCCGAATTTGCTGTTCCACGCCGAAGGCTCCCGCACCCTATTTGTTGTTCCGCGCCGAAGGCGCCCATATCGAAAGTGCACGTGTCACTAAATATTTTTACGCTAATTTGTTATTTTAAATTTTGGCTGTGGAAATAATTTTTTGGGGAACAAAGATTTCGCGGGGGAAAATCTTAAATGAACCGTGCCCGTGGGCACGGGTTATGACTAGTACATCCATATACACACACTTAATCATATAGCACACACTTTCAAATTCCCATACATATATCACATACGTATACATACTCACACTACATCACTCTTATCTCGCATCTATATAGGTCACATATACACTCACCGGCATACACAACCATGGTAATCTACATAGGTAAGTATACTATTTCATACATTCACATATACGTAGTCACAAACATACGGCTATGCATACCTCCTGGTATACACATGCTCACACATCATCCCATAGGGGTAATATTATAATCTTACTATGCATACAACACACTCATTCCTACAATACATATGTATACACACCTATAACTAACCACATACATATATATGCATAAGTACACACCGACATGCTATCACACAAAGAAATCTGCACACACAGCTATGCGTACACCTATCAACATTGCACTTAACACGCATACCACTATACTAGCATCCAAATACAAACATTAATAAGTACAACTATGGTACATATACTCCTAGTAACTGGCCAAAACTAAATCTAATATTCCTATAATGATATAGTCAATTACTCGCCTAAGTATAAACATAACACTAACTATTCTATACCCGCCTATATACATATATATCACAAATTACCGTACATGCACATATGACACAATAGACAATCACTCCATAGTAATATCGTAAGGGTAAGCACACTCAAACATGGGTGGTATATTGAGGTTAACATACGTGGGTCCACAGTCACTATCTATATACATGCACCACAACACCACAATCAAGCTAAGGGTCCCACTATACTTTAACTAAAACTGACATAAGGAAAGATAAGCTCTAATGTGATAACTAAACAAGGTGCAAGAATGAGGCAACGAGTTGATGTTGTGAAGGTCGGTTTCGAAGATGGTATGGCTAAGAGAGTAGTTTGGTTTGGCGACAAAAATATTTATGAACCAAGGTAAGGAGATAAGGATGATATGTGTGAAAAATAATAACATCGTAACATTGCGAACATATGGTATAAGTTAAAAATGTAAAATGTGATTAGTCAAATAACAGGTGAAGAGTAGTACGGTCCTAGTGATGTGGTGCTTGTTTTGCAAGTGGAAATGGTTTTTTTTTAAAAAGTGAAGGCAATGATTTTTTTTTTGAAACTGACACACAAGGTTTTGAAGTTCGTATTTAACTTAGTAAGGTATATATATATATATATTATTTTTTTTAAAAAAACTATATAGGAATGACTGTTTTTGAAATATGTTGGTAAGAAAAGATGGTATTTTGAACTTAGCAAAATAGAAATAGAGGTTTTTTTAAAAAGTTCATTGTCTGAGGAAAATAGAGTAGTTATATGAATTAGAAGTGCGAAAGATGTATGTGAGGAAATCGTTATAAGTTAGTAATTTAAAGGTCGCATCAAAAGAGTTTCAAATCAAGATTGGGTTTAAGTCGACTGAATTGTAGAGAATCTAAGTGAAAGCTTTCGAAAATGTTTAAACTTAGTGAAGAATTCAATAAATGAAATATTGAAAATACTTTTCAGGAGGAGAGGTTCAAGGTTAAAGATGGCGGATATGATGAGTTGATGTGAATCGGGGACAAGAATCAGGTTCGACGATTCAGACATAAGGACGACTAAGAAGTAACTCTGTGAATACGCCATGGTGGCTTTCTACGATCATTAACATGGAAGTGTAATGATTGTAAAAATAATAAAATCAGGGGGGAAAATGGTCATTGGGTCGACTAAGGTTTAGCACTAAGGTTTGTCAAGAACTAGACTGTGATAGGTAAGCCGAGGTGGCAGTTCATAGGGGGATCAAGGTCGGGATCTTATGGATCTCGGTTGTCTTACGTCTCGAAGTCTACTCATTACATGCGTCTCAGGTTCGACTGGCTTGGCGACGGTCGCTACGGTCGGTTGGGCCCTAGATACGATAAATCTAAGCGAATGACTAATGAAGCTAATACGATCAGAGAAAAGCTAGGGTGACTCCTAATATTATAATACGAAGATGTGGCAAGGGTGTCTAACTAATGGGCACAAGCATCTAACTAACTCTTCCTATCATCCTGACATTAGGTTCCTACCGTGCTGAGACAAGACATTCGAGTAATTTCACGTACGAACTAATTCTGGACGTTTTGGCTAATGAAAAGTGTTCTCATTGTTCTGAATTTCGTAGTTGCATGACCTGCATGGGCCACCACTAAAACCTGTAACGCCCCGCTTCCCAAAAGACACCGGAAGCGAGAACGTTATGCGGTCCGCTTGAACTGGAGAGGTGAAGCTCGAGTTCAATAAGCGTCTGTGATAAAAACACAGATGAGGTCCTTGCAACTGCCATTCAGAACAATCAGAAACACATTCAGAAAAAGATAAAGCCACGTCCAGATATAAATAAGGCGTACAAGAAATTACAAGACAAGCCACAATAGGGCTAAAGAAATTACAACAGAGCATTAATCTTACTACAAGGTACAGAAACCAAAACTCAAAATAGTGACGGAAGGGACTCTAGTCATCCACAGAAAGTGGCTCGGCGTCTACGACGAACTCTGGCTCTCTAAGTCAGGCGTCGCGTACTGGTCCTCCTGGTACTCAAGCTCTGAACCTGACATACATCCACAAACATGAATGTATGTCAGCTAGGGGTCTGCAAGAAAGATTTAGCATTCCAAGGCGAAGTATATGACAGATATATGAAATTTAGAAGCATCAATAATTTAAAAGAAGTGACTGTAGCAATTTAACATTTAACAATTTTATAGAACGTGAACGTACAATCCTAGCAAGCAGTTCTAGTCGATGGCAAGTTTAAAGTTAGATTCTCTGAGTTTGTTAGCATTTCAATATTCACGATGACCAAGTTAGCGTTACAATGACCATGTCAAGAATTCGCATCTAATCTAGGGTTCTCGCCTTTAGGTCGTGATGAGAAGGTCGTTCCTCTCACGGGGGCTTACCGTGATTGACACTAACCCATCACGTCGGGTGGTGTTCTTGAGGAGAGTACCTTTCATACGTCCAGTGGCCGCTCAACCCTAACCCCACCCAAAAGTTTTGCTGGAACACGAGCTGGCCTAGTCGACTCACACGACATCACGATATCACGATACCGCCTTCGAGGCACACGATTTCACGATGTCCATATTGTTAATCATGTCAAGACTCACTGAATTTCATTGTTGACAATATTAAAGTTTTATGGTGACAGTTCTGCAAAGCGGAAACGGGTCGAACAACCGTTTCCGTAATTTAAATAATGACGATTTCGTCCTTTTTGTTCAACTTGCTACAGAAACAATTTCTTTCTCTAGTTGTTTAAATTGGGGATATATCGTATGATATACCGTTGGATCCCAATTTCGTCCTAGTCATTATGGTGTCAGTTTTGTATGTCATTTCATGTCTAAATTTTGAGTTACACAGCAAAACATGAAAGCGGCGTAAACGTGCCGAAACTTCTAAAATTCATAACAAATCATATACTTGCCTGTTTTTGGCGTTCTTTATGTCGTTGGATTCGTCTCGACGAATACTATGATGTGGAATGTTTGGTTCGCTGTTTTGGCAGAAAATAAAATCAGAATAGGCGTTTCTTGTTCAGGACAGATTTACAAAAATACCCCTACGACGTCTAATCACCCAATTTTATTAAGTCTTCTACTTTACGGTGTGGGTTAAGAGTTATGGGGTAGATCTACCAACCTGAAGTGTAGCGAGGGATCGGATGACGCCCACGAGCATCGACGACACATACGGTGCTGAAACTTCGACGTCTACCCTCCGAACTCGTAGCGGCAGCGAGTAGGCGACGGACAGAGGTTGTCAGCGCGCTCCGGGGGCTGTTGGCGTCAGATTTGAGGGCGAGGGGCTGTGGGTTGTGCGCCAGAGAGGAAGAAGAGGCCGTGGGTGCTACTCACGGCCTGATGGAGTTTGTTTGGCTGTGGGGATGCTGTTTGCGTGGAGAAGAAGCTGGCGGTCTGGAGATGTTTGCGTCGGCGGCTAGGGATGTTGAAAATGGAGTTGGGAGGGTGGAAAGGAGCAGGTTGTAGGGGGTAGGAGGAGGCCGTGGAGAAGAAACCGGGGCCGAGGTGGAGGAGCTGGCCGTGGAGGTGTGGTTGCGTGAGGGTGCAGGCCGTGGAGAGGAGGAGAACTAGGAGAAGGGAATAATGCTTAGGGTTTTAGAATATTATAGGCTGCGGCTGAGGTATCAATCCTAGGGCCTTTATTTATAAACAAGGAATATGGTTTTTAATAATAGAGGCTGCGGCTGTGATGAACTAGGGTTTATAGGGTTTGAATGTTGTAGGCCTAGGTCTAGACTTAGGAAAATAATGTAGGGGCTCGGGCTGTGTAAGTCCTAGGTGTCGGTTTCTTTATATTTGAGTGTAGGCTTATGGTTGGTCTTTTGTTTCTTTATATATATATATATATATATGTGTAACAGGCTGTGCGTGAATAGTTTAGGGTTCGAAGTGAAATACACAGAGGAAAGTTGTGGGCATAGGGTTTTAAACAATAGACTTAGGATGGCTGGGGTTTTGTTACCCATTGATTTAAAGAATATAAATAGTGTTTTATATTAGAAGCTAGGTTAGTATATAGGATGTTGGGAAATATTAAAATAGGAGATACAAAAAGATAATAGTAATAATAATAATAACAATAATAATGATGATGAATAACCAAGTGTCACAACAATGATAATAACAATAATATTAAAAATAATGATAAGGAATAAAACTAATTAAGGCTAAATATAAAGATATGAAAAATTACGGATACAGACAAAAATAAATCAGTAGAGAAATACAGATAATATCATCGATAATAACTGGTCGTTACAAATTATCTATCATTTTTGAGCTAAAGCTATATTATTAAAATTTCTCAATCGCTCTTAATTTCTCTCATCTTCCTAGCCGAAATTCTGGTTCTAAATTTCAGATCTCAGGTTTTTAATATCTGAAATTCTCTCTGAGATATATTTTATTTTTAGCTATTGAAAATTGTTTTTCAAAATCTCTCACTCTTGATTTAATATTATTTGAAGGAGTTTTGAAAAATAAAAATGATCTAAATCACATCGAATCAAACTATATTCTTTGTGTGATCTAAGATCACTTTGAATTCTTTAAGCCACTTAAGCACATTTGCAATATTATCTTGGCTATAGAATTTCTATTGGATGTAAACCAATCTCCATCATTAAATATTGTGGAGAGTTGGATCTTGTTTTTATTTAGGATTCCCTTTGTGATAAGGGTTGTGAAAATCCTAGACAAGTTTAGGTGGTTGAAAATCCTGGTAGGGATACTAGGTCATTGGAAATCCTAGTGAGTGAAGCTAGGTAATTGTATGGCCAAGGAAATAGTGGATTGAATCTCGTACTGGATTGGTCGGGGACTGGACATACCCAGGTTACGAGGAACCAGGATAAAGATCTCTTGTCTCTGCGTATTTTCTAAGTTCTTTTATTCATATGTGCAAGAATTCATTTATTGTTAATATATCATCTTTGTAATCATTTATTAATATATTGCAAAGTTGTTCTCTTTATTCCACTATATTAATATCACTCTGATTGTAATATTCATCTGTTTGTAATTATTCTTTGTAATTGTTCTATATTACATTGTTGATTAAGAACCAAGCGTAGATCACTCTACTTGGTTTCTTAGGCAACATTGGAATAGAATTATTGTGTTATAATTATTAAAGGGGAAAGTTGTATAATTCATGCAACACTATTCAATCCCCCTTCTAGTGTTGTTTGCCATCCACATGATCCAACACTTGGTATCAGAGCGGGTCTAAAAGACGATGGCATCAACATCCTTTCATTTGAAAGACTCAACACCATGCGACCACCGTTGTTCAAAGGAACAAACTACAAAAGCTGGAAGATACTTATGAAGACTCATTTAGAGTCATTAAACATTGAAGCATGGATCGTCACCACCGATCCATACAAAGCACCCATTGAAGTCGACACCGAAAAATGGTCTGTCGATGAAAAGAAGAAAGCCAACCGCAACGCCAAAGCCATGAACGCACTATTCTGTGCTGTAACTGGCAATGAGTTCAATCGTATCTCTCAATGTGAGATGGCACATCATATCTGGCATACTCTTCAGGTAAGTCACGAAGGAAACAAGAAGGTAAAAGAATCTCAAATTAACATTTTACATTCTAAATTTGAATCTTTTAAAATGGAAGAAGGAGAGAGTATTACCGAGATGAATACTTGTTTTACTAACATCACAAATGAGCTTGCAGGTCTAGGCAAAAAGATATCTGAATATGATCAGGTAATGAAGATATTAAGATTTTTTAGACCCGAATGGAAAGGGAAGACAACGGCCATTCGAGAAGCTCACAATGTAAAAGACCTCACCATTGAAGAACTGATGGAAAATCTCATGGCATATGTGATAGAGCTTGAGGAAGACACAAAGATGTAGGAAAAGCCGAAGAAAAAGAACATAGCATTCAAAGCACAAGAAGAAGACTCCGACTACACCGATAAAGAAGATCATATTGCCATTTTCTCGAAAAACTTCAAAGACTTCATGTCAAGTAAGTATAGTAAAGGATCATTCCGTCCTACTAATAGTATTATTTTTTTAAGTTGCAACAAACCAGGGCATGTAAAAAGAGACTATCCATTGGAGAAGAACAACCGAGACATCAAAGATCGTTACAAAAGCAGAGAGAACAACAAGAGAAGGAATGATAGAAGGAATAAGCTTCGATGACCAAGGAAGGAAGCATATGCAGCCTTCGATCAAAGTGATGATTCTACCTCCGACAAATCATCATTAGATGACAAAGAAGAGAGAAGAGAAACAGCTAATATGTGTTTCTTGGCCTCCACATCGATACAGGTAAGTTCATTGCATGATTCATCATTTAGTGAAAATGATTCATCATCAAGTGATGATGAAGACATGGATTATAGAGGAGCATATAAGGAGCTTTACTCAATGCATGAGAAGCTCATTAAAGAACATTGAAGAACACTTAGATTAGTTAAAAAGGATGCAAAAGAAAAAGAAGAACTTCTTAAAGAAAATGTTGTTTTAAAAGAAAAGAATGATTTATTAGAAAAGGATGTACAATCCATGAAAGTGAAAATTGAAGGTTTGGATAATATTCTTGTGTCTATTAAAGACAAATATGATTCTACGATGAAGATTGTTGAAAAATCCAATAAAGGGAAAGGAAAGTTAGATAGTTTAATAAATAATCAAAAAGCATCATCTAGCAAAATCGGTCTTGGTTATGATTCTAATCATACCAAAAAAGATAAGCATACTAGGATGCATCATACTAACCCAAAATTTTTGAGCATATGGGTTCCCAGGAATTTGACGGATCAAAAGAGAAAAGATACGCAGTCGATTTTGTTCAGAATGTTCATTTAAATTAAAATTATAAGTATATTTCTATTGAAGGAACTAAACCGTATTGGCTTTGGTTTCCTAAAAGCTAACCCCTTTGGACTCAATGTATAAAGAGTACCATAAATGATCATATTTTTCAGGTACTCTAAACCAAGGAGGAGGAACACAAATCATATCAAAGCTTTGCGAGAAAAATAAAATTACTTCACAAAACATAATTTTATGAATGTTTAAATGTTTCTTTAAATTTTTTTGCTTCATATAAATGCTTATATATGTTGATTATATTTGCTTGTGAAGTATTTTGGCCAAACATTCAAACAATTGTATTAAAAAACCCTCGGGATGAGGAAATTGCTCAACCCAGCAGGTAGTCAACTACCATCCCTAGGGAGTCGACTACCAGAGTGATGAGCCAAAAATCTATGTTTGATTTCTTGATTTTTGAGTAACTCCTATTGGATTTTGTTGAGCCTATTGGGTTCATAACCAAGGAATGACTTAAACCCACTAAGAGAAATTGATCCTAATCCTTTACTCTCAAGATCCAAAGGCTATCATTCATCACTTCTCTTCATCTCAAAACTTAAATCACCCTCAACACATGCCCTAGGTAGCCGACTACCCCATTGAGATCATCTCCTTTGAAAAAAAATTGGGATCTTGCTTTCTCTTCACAGGAGCTCTCATTCCCTCATCTTCTTTCAAAGAGAATTTCAAAGATCAAGGTGTAACCATTATTAACTCTCTTGAATATTTCATTTTTCCTATTTGAAATCTTTCTTAATATCAGTTTACTATCAATATGCCTTTTAAGAAAGTAATTGGAAAGAGGAGGAAGATTAATGAATCTTCTCTAAGTGAAAGAGAAATCATTGAACCCTATCTTTTTAAATCTGCTAATTATGATAAGTTTATCAACATCACCAAAAGGAAAATTCTCCATGAGAGATTTGTCAAACTTGATGATGTTGAAAACTATGGAATTGATAGTATCCTGGAGTTCCAAAATCTGTCTAACCTGTTTTCATCTGACAACATGTATCTCTGCTGCCCAAGACTTGTCCACTTATTCTATGCTAATATGGACATCGACCTTGCTAAATTTTATTTCATCACCAAAGTTCTTGACACCAAGCTTGTTATCACTGTTAAATCATTATGTCATGCTTTAGGGATTCCTTTTATAGGAAAGCTACTAGATGAGATCGAAATGATCGTGGGGATACATTGGATAAAATGTACTTCCCTGGAAAAATTTTCCTAACTACATTACCATGTGGGGATCTTCGCTATCCCGGTAGAATTTTGGCAAACATTTTATCATACAATATTACCCAAACGTCTGGCAGTCACTCTGTTCTGTCTGAGAAGCAAGCTAAGCGCATCTATGCTATGCTAGGTAATATTCGAGTCAATTGGTCCAGAGTTATTATGGACTCAATTCTTTCATCTGCTGCTTCCAATAGACTTTTATCCCCTCTAGCTCATGGTCACTTTCTCACCCTCCTCTTCAATACCTATGACATTCCTTTGGATAATGAAACTAAGGTTCTGGAACCCGCCCTTGTCATTGATGCGCATGCACTTGGTCGAATGGGTCTTCACTAAGACCTTGATCAAAATGTTCCAGAAGAGAAGCTTGTCGGTGAAGCTAGCTCAACCTCGAGGAGGAAAGGTAAGAAACCTGTCGTTGATTCAGATGAAGACGAAGAAGAAAGTGAAGAAGAAGAAGAAGAAGAAGAAGAAGAAGTGCCACTGGAGGAAGTGTCTGATTACATCATTGAGCTTCAAGACATTCTCTTGAAGAAAATTGAGAAACTAAAAATTTCTCAAGAGAAAGGCTTTGAAGAGCTCAACCAAAAGGTAGCAAACTTGAAGGACTTTATGGCTAAAAGCAACGAGATGACCGAGAAGACACTTGCAATGATCCTTGATGAGATCAAGAAGCTAAACAAGGAGAATAAGAATGGCGGTTCTTCTTAAGTATCTTGGTTCATTTTTTTAAAAAAAACAATGCTCTTTTGAAACTATGCACTTTGGTTTTGTAATTATTTTTACTATGGTATGGTGGACTTGGACTTATGGTATCAACTTTAGTAGTTGGAACAATGCTTATGATTATACTATGACATGTTTTAAAACATTGATATATCATTCATATCATCCTATATATATCTTGAACTACTAATCTTTTTTTCCAGATATATATATTTGGTTGAAAAAAATTTCTTCTACATGATAAAATGCTTGATTGATTGTTGAACTTTGCTTAATTGTTAAAATTATATTCAACATACTACTATGTTATCATAGTTGTCATCTTTTTGATTGATGACAAGGGGGAGAAAATTGGTAAATGCAAAACATGGAATTGAATAAGTGATATATGCTAACGGCTTTGATGCATGGGGGAATATGAGTACATAATACCTCATCTAAGCAGGGGGGAGTAAGTTATCTTACTTATCATTCTATTATGCTACTATTCATTTTATTTTTCATTTGGGTGTCATCATCAAAAAGGGGGAGAGTGATGGGAAATCGAATCCCACCCCTAAGTAGTTTTGATGATGAGCACACCAAATGATGTTAGTGTACTTATAAACACCATCTAAAGTGTGCATGTTGTGCGATCAATAGCTTTACGCACACTCCGAAGAATCTCAACCACCCTCAGAGGATGGAGACGAATTTGATAACTCTAAGTCAAGCACAAGTGAAGCTCAAAGATGAAGCTAATGGAATGTGCTCAAGCCTAATGAAAGAGGAGCTCAAATTCAAAGTGAAGCATGCATCTACATCAACATCTGATCAGCTTCAAGACGTCTTCATTTTAGTCTAGTGTGTGAGGTGGTCTTTCTAGGAATATGTTAAAGCCAAGTCCTATTGCACACACACAAAATGATTTACGACACAAAAGTTTTTTAACTCATTTTTAAACCTCTTTGAGAGCATAGCTATTCGCTTATATCTTTGTAGTCAATCTCCAGACACCCAGGAGTTGATTACATGTCTTTTAAGCTGAGTTTTAGTGAAAACATGCTCTAGGAGTAGACTACCAAAGGAGGGAGTCGACTACCATCTGTAAGCAGAGTTTTCAATGAAAACCATCTGGGAGTCAACTACCTCCTTTGGGAGTCGACTAACAGCTTTGTTTTTGCTGTGTTTTGACTTCCAGATTTCACTTTCATTTCCTTGATTTATGGGCTGAAGTCAAACGTTTTTGAATTTCAAAAACGCTTTTGAAACTCTATAAATAGAGCCTCTTGAGAACATTTCTAAACACCAATTATCTATCATTTTTGAGCTAAATATATATTATTAAAAGTTCTCAATCGCTCTCAATTGCTCTCGTCTTCGTAACCAAAATTCTGATTCTAAATTTCTGATCTCAAGTTTTTAATATCTGAAATTCTTTCTGAGATCTATTTTATTTCCGGCTATTAAAAATTGGTTTTCAAAATCTCTCACTCTTCATTTAATATTCTTTGAAGGAGTTTTGAAAAACAAAAAAGATCTAAATCACAACGAATCAAACTATATTCTTTGTGATCTAACATCACTTTGAATTCTTTTAGCTACATAAGCATATTTGCAATATTACCTTGGCTATAGAATTTCTGTTGGGTGTAACCCAATCTCCATCAAATATTGTGGAGAATTGGATCTTGTTTTTATTTGGGATTCCCCTTGTGATAAAGGGCTGTGAAAATCCTAGACAAGTCTAGGTGGTTGGAAATCCTGGTAGGGATACTAAGTCGTTGGAAATCCTGGTAAGGATACTAAGTCGTTGGAAATCTCGCACCGGATTGGTCGGGGACTGGACGTACCCAAGTTGCAGGGAACCATGATAAAAATTTCTTGTCTCTGAGTATTTTCTGAGTTCCTTTATTTATTTGTGCAAGAATTCATTTATTGTTAATATGTCATCTTTGTAATCATTTATTAATATATTGCAAAGTTGTTCTCTTTATTCCGTTGTATTACTATCTCTCTGATTGTAATATTCATCTGTTTGTAATTATTCTTTGTAATTGTTCTATATTACGTTGTTGATTAAAAACCAAGCGTAGATCACTCTACTTGGTTTCTTAGGCAACATTGGAAGGGAATTATTGTGTTATAATTATTAAAGGAAAAGGTTTTATAATTCATACAACACTATTCAACCCCTCTTTTAGTGTTGTTTGCCATCCATAGGATCCAACTATAAGAAGATCATTTTATAATATTTTTTGAAACACAAGGTTGATCAAAAATGTTTTACACAAATTCGAAGTGTCTGATACATGTCGGGAAATTGGCATGCAAAGTGAATCATTTTGAAATGTGTGTACTTCATAGCCCATCCCCATATGATATGATAAGAGTTAATGCTAGTAACAGTGAGTTAGGGTTAAAAGAGAGGGCTTGGTGGGAGATGACAGTAAGGGTAAAAGGGAATAAAAGCCTTTATTCTTTATGTCCTCCAAAAAAATAAATATCTGCAACATAGGAAAACAGAGAAACTACATGTTTTTTCCTTTGAAAAGAGATAAATAGTTTTGGTGTCAATTCGTAAAGATTAAGACGTTAGGTGACAAAATGAAACAAGTGGAGACATTGCGAGCCTTTCTGACCATGAATCCCACTTTTCTTACTACAGTAATCTTGATATTGGATATGCAGTAATGCAACTTTTGGAGTAGTTAATAAAACTGAAATTTACATGCATGATTTCCTCACCAGTAATTGCTAATGGAAGTGAAACCATTCATTGATGTTAAGAAATTGAGAATAAAACAGTTGCAATCCCAATCCGTGTTTTCAGTCCTAAATTGTAATGCTGCAATCCAACATATGCTTATTCTTGGTATGTATAAAAAGATACTAACAGTAAGTAAGATATGTGTAACGACTGGTTTTCATGTATTAGGATTAATTATATTATATTATATGTTTTGGCGGATTTTCTCCTTATGCGTGGTTTTCGTCTCCGTAGCTTTCACTTTCGATCGGTTCGTCGTGATTTTCTAGCTTCTTCCTTAGAATCGTTGGTCTTGGAGTAAGTCACTCGTGACGGGCTTCATATCGGTCATATCTTATTATTAAATCAAGCCTAGGAGTCTTAGGAATCGATCCCGGAGCTTCGCGCTCCATTTCAGAACTTTCTGTGCACGTTAGCCGGTACAAGAAGGGGAACCGACCGACTAGATGACGATTTAGTCGGTCGGCAAACCTTCATGGACCGACTAGTGGGCTTTGTTAATTATTCAGGAGTTACTGTTTATCTTTAGTCGGTCTAAGAACATTTGTCGACCGAATAGGTTGCAAACTAGTCGGTCAGCAATCGTTCTTTAACCGACTAGCTCTATGATCATTTTGATACCAAGTACTATTCATTCTTAGTCGGTCTAAGAACGTTCGTCGACCGACTAGATGAGAAACTAGTCGGTCAGTAGTTGTTCTTTGACCGACTAAATCTAAATCCTATTTTTCATCAGGAGTTACTGTTTACACTTAGTCGGTCTGCGTTGGTCAACCGACCGACTAGTTCCCAAACTAGTCGGTCAGATGTTGCTCTTTGACCGACTAATCAGTGTCGAAACCCTAATTTCTGGGCAGCCGCCAGGTTGTTTTCTATTTAAACCCCACTTCGTTTCTTTTCTTTCTTTCTCTTCTCCTGGCCTCTTTCCTTCCCCCTTGACCTCTGATCTTCCCCAACCTTCCCCTAGCCTCCCTCCTTCATCAAGAGCCTCTCCCCCTCTCCATTTAGGCCGGCCACCACCTCTAGGTCGCCGAAAAACCCCCAAAATCCTCAAAACCCCATTTCTCCAGATTTTCTCCCCATTTCCAGATCTGAACCGTAGGTTCCCTGGATCGTTTCTTCCGTCGCCGTGCTTGCTCGATATCGTTCTTCCGCTTCCTAAGGTAGTGATCGATCCTTTGATGTTCTCATAACCCTTTTTGTGATTTTTGTGAAACCCTAATAAAAATGGATGTTGGTTGATGATTGTTTCTCCTTAACAGCGACTTTCCCCTAGATTAGCGCTTGCGAGACGAACCTTCGTGATCATCATCCTCTGTGCTAGGCAAGTGAAACTTGCCACTTAGGGTTTTGGGCCATGTCTTAGGCCATTTGCTTGTTGTAGGCGTAAAAGAGACTAGGCGCAATTTTAGGAACTAGCTTGACAACGAAGCTAGATCCGACATTTATCATGTTGCATAACTACCATGTCATGTTTAATTTCCATTAACGGTACGCGAATTAATTTTCATGTCATTGCATTCTTTAAGTGTTCCCGTGATTGCGTAGCTCTGCTACACCTTGTGAAATGATTGAGGCTAGGTGCACCCCTATGCCAAATGAAATACGCTTCTGGTTTGTGATCCAGGAAACGAGCTCTTATGCAGGGCAACCCTGGCTCATTTACTGAGCATCGTGTACAGGGACCCTGGCTCGTTTACACGTGGGTTTTGGGGTAAGAGTTAAGCGGCCATTCAACTGGGAGCCTGCCCGATCAGCAACTGCAGTTGTAAGGCGTAAACTCTGGGTTCTGGGGTAGTGTTAAGCGGCCAATCAGTGTGAATGTCCAACAGTTCAGCTGTAAGGCGTAAACATCTACAAACAACTTGAAACGTGACTATTGAAAAGATTGAGATTGTTAGTAGCTTGGCTACTCCTGACATGCCCTGATAATTGTTCTCTTGCACTTATTGTTTCACCATGTCTTACTTGTGCCCTCATACCATAACTGCCATGTCATGCATACTATAACTGCTAGTGTGTTAGTTTACCTTCATTTTCAGTTTCCTTGCCCAAGTCTTTTAGACTTGCTGACATGTGCCCCTTTACTCTTTTGGGTGACATATGTTAGATCCTGAGCCTGAGTTCATTGTTGAGGACGAGTTGTTTGCAGACGCCGAGCCCGAGCCTGTGTTTGACGAGGACTTCGTGGACACGGGCGATCAGTCGTAGAGACTGTTTGTGTTGTTGTTTAGACTGTTTTGTTGTCGTTGCGTGGCACCAATACTTTGTTATGTTGTCCCTTTTGTTGGCCTTGTTCTGGGCCTTTAGACTCTTTCTTTTAGCCTGGTGACTTTTCTGGATGTTGAACTTAATTTTCATGTTGGACAAATTCTGAGATTTGAGATTTTATTTCTGTCTCTCCTTGTGTTATTATTGTTGTTCCATTTGTGGTTACAGGGACCTGCTTATGTTTTATTGACGCTTATCGGGTTTAGGGCTTCACAGCTCCACTCCCGTGTAGACCTTTTCACGTCTCGCCTCCATTTTAGGGAAGCGGGACGTGACAGGTTTTGTCGGTGGCCCATGCAGGTCCCTTCTGTAACTGCGATTATCGGAATGACGATAATAATGTTAGAATGTCCAATAAACTAAGTTCGACGTCCGAGTCATAAGCTATGAGTCTAAATTGTTTCGTTTTCTGTGTCATTAGATGGCAGGAAGGCGATTCACCCGTGGTGGAGGTAGTGGTGCGCCCCCTCATGATGAGGAGCCTGAACGGGAGCCCACCAATGGGGAGATGATGCGGATGATGCTTCAGATGATGCAGGTGCAGCAGGGTGTGCCCCTGCAAGTCCAGAATGCTCCACTTGCTCGAGCTGGTCGGGCAATCCAGGATGCCCCTTGCTCCGAGCCAGGAGCGAAGCAATTTCGGGAGCTGGGTCCCGCATATTTTGATGGGTCTGAGGGTCCTCTGGCTACCGATGAGTGGATTCAGAACATTGAGGATAACTTGAAGATGGCCAAGATCACCCCGGCTGGATGGGTTGATTTGGCGCAGAGGCAACTCAAGGATAATGCTCGGAACTGGTGGGATGCGGAAGAGAAGATGCTGGTGGAGCCGATAGCTTGGGCTACCTTTACGTCCAGGTTTGATGAGGAGTTCTTTCCGAAGGCTGCTAGGAAGGAGATGCTGTAGCGCTTTCTTGATCTGAAGCAAGGGAGCTTGACGATGGACCTGTACCACCAAGAGTTCACTAGGCTGAGTCGGTTCGCACCGAAGATGGTGCATGATGCCGATGAGAGGGCTCAGAGGTTCCGGCAGGGACTTGCTTTGGAGCTTCAGAGTTTTGTGTCTTCCTCTGATCTGGACTCTTATCAGAAAGTTCTGGTCGCTGCGAGGAGGTGGTTAGGCCTGGTTTCAAGCCTAATCAGCCAGTGCAGTTCAAGAGGCCAGGAGGGCCTAGTCTGAAGACTTGCCATTTCTGCGGCAAGCCTGGCCACATCAAGGATCAGTGTAGGAAGTTTCTGGGCCAGTGTTTGGTTTGTGGTGATGCTTCTCATGTCGCGAAGGATTGTCGGCATGCGAATCAGTTGCGGAGGGCACCTGTCACAGCACAGCCGTTGCAGAATAGAGCGCATGTTCCTGCTGGACGTGGAGCAGCTCTTGTTCCACAGAGGCAGGCTTTTCAGCAGGCTTTTCTGCCGAGGAGGCAGGCTTTTCTGATGACCGCTGTGGAGAGCGAGGCCGTGGATGAGGTTATCGCAAATAATCCTCAATCTGGCTGTTCCTTTCCTATTTGGCTTTGTTTGTTAGATTATGTTGTTTGCTTGGATATGATTGTTGCTAGACTAGGGCTTGATTGTTAGACTGTTTGTAGGTGTGATTTTGGTGTGCACATTTCCTGCACGAGTCCTCTTTGACTCTGGTGCATCGATGTGCATTATTTTTCGAAGCTTCATGGAGAAGCATTCCTTGTCGACGTCCCCTCTTTCCAAGAGTTGGAATATCGTTACAGGGAATGGCGTGGTCTCGGTGCATCGTGGTTGCAATTCTTGCCCGTTGGTGGTTTGTGGACATGAGCTTTACGCTGATTTCATTGTCCACGACATCATCAATTATGATGCGGTCCTTGGGATGGATTGACTTGCGAGCTTCTATGCTACGATCGACTGTCGGAGGAAGAAGGTGGTGTTCGAGATTCCTGAACATCTGGTATTTGAGTTCAGCCGGGGTAGCAGTTCGCTCGGTCCGGTTAGGTTTCGGGCCAGGCCGGTGGAGTTTGTGGCTATGCAGATGGAGCTGGAGAGGCCAGCGGTAGTGCGGGACTTTGATGACGTCTTCCCCAAGGAGATGTCTAGATTGCCACCTGATCGAGCTCTCGAATTTTCGATTGATCTTATTCTGGGAGCGCAACCTATTTCAAAGGCGCCTTATCGTATGGCACCCGCTGAGTTGGAGGAATTGCGGAAGCAGCTGGATGAGCTTTTGCAGAAGGGTTATATCAATCCTAGTGTGTCTCCGTGGGGAGCACCGGTGCTGCTGGTGAGGAAGAAGGATGGTTCGCGTCGTATGTGCGTGGACTATCAGGAGTTGAATGCGGTGACCATCAAGAATAAATACCCGTTGCATCGCATCGATGATATTTTTGATCAGCTTGGAGGTTCGAGGGTGTTTTCGAAGTTGGATTTGAGGAGTGGTTATCATCAGCTGAAGGTGAATATGGAAGATGTTCTGAAGACAGCATTCATGACGAAGTATGGACACTACGAGTTTGTGGTTATGCCTTTCGGTGTAACCAATGCACCCGCAGTTTTCATGAATCTGATGAATCTCATCTTCTACGACTTTTTGGATAAGTTTGTCATTATCTTTATTGACGACATTCTGATCTATTCAAAGTTGGAGGAAGAGCATGCCTCGCACTTGAGGACGGTGTTGGAGATTTTGAGGAGGCATCGGCTGTATGATAAGTTTTCGAAGTGCGAGTTTTGGCTAGACAGAGTTGCTTTTCTCGGGCATGTGGTGACTGGAGATGGTATTTCAGTGGATCACGAGAAGATCAGGGCCATCAGAGACTGGCCTGTTCTGCAGTCAGCGTCTGAGATCCAGAGTTTCCTTGGACTGGATGGTTATTATTGGCGCTTCATTAAGGACTTTTCCCGTATTGCCGAGCCGATGACCAGATTGACGCGGAAGGATGTGCCTTTTGTTTGGTTGGGTGATTGTGAGAATGCTTTTGGTGTTCTGAGGGAGAGATTGACGACTGTCCCTATTCTTGTTGTGCCTGATCGCAGTGGAGGATTTGAGATCTTTTGCGATGCTTCTGGCAAGGGTCTTGGTTGTGTGTTGCATCAGCACGGGCATGTTATGGCGTATGCTTTGCGTCAGCTCAAGACTCATGAGAAGAATTACCCGACGCATGATTTGGAGTTGGCTGTCGTTGTGTTTGCTCTTAAGATTTGGAGGCACTTCCTGCTGAGTGAGA
Organism: Scilla litardierei; assembly: GCA_030789695.1. Classification (NCBI taxonomy): domain Eukaryota; kingdom Viridiplantae; phylum Streptophyta; class Magnoliopsida; order Asparagales; family Asparagaceae; genus Scilla; species Scilla litardierei. Next base: position 69,954,263 of record CM061130.1, read on the forward strand.
AAGTGAAGATTTTCACCGATCACAAAAGCTTGAAGTATATTTTCACTCAGAAGGAGCTCAACATGCGACATCGTTGATGGTTGGAGCTTATGGCGGATTATGAGATTGATTTACAGTTTCACCCTGGCAAGGTGAATGTGGTTCCAGATGCTTTGAGTAGGCTTTCAGCGGTGATGATTTTGACTTCGCAGTGGGGATTGCAGCAGGATTTTTGCGAGTCTGACGTGGAGATTGTTCTTCCTGGAGAGGCTTCGTCGTTGATGTACATGCAGGTACAGTCGACGATCGTGGATCGGATTAAGGCTGGCCAGGCTGAGGATCCGAAGTGAAGGATCCTGTCCAAAACAGAGTTAGGATCGATAATATGAAGTTTAGACTTACGCTTGCGTACGCTGCACGGTAGTCTACGAACTTCGCCTTCGGATTCGCCACGACGGATCGAGTCTACTCACGAACGGAGTAAGGCTACTAAATCCACAATCTAAATCTCTACTTTAGATTAAGAACTTGGATAGAGGGAGAGGAAATATTTCTGCAGAGCTTCGCTAGGATGAAGATGCATGCATGAATTTCATGAAAAAGGTGTTAGGAAAATGGCTACCCTTGGGTCTTATTTATAGCCCCCAAGGTAGTTATTTTAGGGTAAGTTGTTCCTTTGGAACAACTTAATTAAGGTGTACCATGATGCATGTCACATTATAAGCTTAAGTTGTACCATATGCATGGTACAACATAAGCTTAAGATATTCCCCCTTTATTAGCCATATGTCGCATGCACTTATGCATATATATAATGCGACTTTCCCATCAATCTAGAGATCCTCTCCGCAAGGGAACATATTCCCTTTGCGTACGACTTCGTGTACGCGACGTTCGAGGTCCGTATTCCCTCGTACATCCCCTACAAGGGTGTACTAACGTCTTCCATATCCAACATCTCACACTCACACTTGAGGGGATTGTAAGAGAACGTCTTTCTCTTAGTTCTTTCATCTATCATACCGAGAAATAGACCGTGCGACCGTCATGCGCGTAGAGTCTGTTGTTGTGCACTTGTTAGAGATACACAACGACCTCGAAGGTGCAAAGTTGAGTAGTTCAACGCATGCTTTACCCTAGATTATTTCTTCGCATTTCTTGTACTTTATATTCAACAATTGAATCCCATCTGGATTACAATTGGCTGGCCAGCTTTGAATCATTAAAGTCCAAATGCGAATATGAAATCAATCTTCCTCTTCTTGCGAACCTTCTGATCTTGACTTGATTCGCTTTTCTAACGTGCCCCGCCGAGCCGAATTACCATAGCCCATTAGTAACACGCTAAGATAGCGATCATCTCGTCAAATCTAAAGGAACCAATTGGAGTCCTTGAGGGTAAGAGTTAAGACCCGTATGGCCTTTGAGTCTCACATAATAGCAAACACTATTGCTACTAACTCAGTGGTCAAAATGCATACGTGGTATGAACACGTATTACAACATCACTCATTTCCCAGGGAGAGTATGTCTTAATGATGTTGTACGGATGAATGATCAGACACCACAGTGCCTATCTTTTGAGTCCCCTTACTACTCAGGAAATATTCCCGGACTCTCATCCTGCATAAGACAGATAGGATTATAAAATCCAATGAGATCTTTTTATCCTTGTGATACAGATCTCAGATCTTTTGTAAGCATCCATATGATGCAGATCTTTCATTCGACTATCTTTGTTAAAGTCATGACTCTAAATCATTCGTCTAATGATTTTGACTTTAAACTAGTCTCATCTCTATCTTATCCATCTGATAAGATAAGGCGGTTGCTCATGTGAGAGAGCCAACCTTAATCTGTCCGACATACACACAATTCGGCTGAGATTTCAAAAATGTACACAAACATTTCTTTAAGAAATTCATATGCAATGCTTGAAAAAGAACTTATTCTTTTATTAAATTTGATCTTTCTTAGACATGGGAATATATATTGGTACAACTCAGCTCATACGCAATCCTTGGGATGATAAGTGTTTATAAAACACATTTCTGGGGATCGCTTTCGTAAGCTGATCCTCTATCATCTCATGCGTAGATATGTACCTTATGTCTACCTTCTTGGTTTTATTATAGTCTTTTGCAAACCTGCAGTTCCTTTAAGATACTGCATTATCCTCTTAACCGCTTTCCAGTGTTCTTGCCTTGGGTTGGATTGGTAACAGCTTACCATTTCCAACGGCAAAACAGATGTCCGGTCTCGTACACACCATAGCGTACATAAGACTATCAACTGCACTGGAATATGTAACTTTTTCCATAATTTCCTTTTCCTTTTGGTTCTTTGGACACGATTCTAGATATAAATTATCGCATATGCTTATATGAATATCAATGAACTTGCAGTCCTGCATATTAAATCGTTCTAGAACCTTCTTTATATAAGTCTCCTGTGAAAGAGAAAGAAGTTTCTTCGAACGATTCCTTGAAATCTTAACTCCAAGGATATATGCGGCTTTTCCTATGCCTTTCATCTCAAATACTGATGAAAGCCAAGCCTTGATACTCATCTCAAAGCCCTTGTCATTTCCGGCTATTAAAATGTCATCTACATATAGAGACATAATAACATGCTTGCTTTTAATCCTCTTGATATATACGTAGTTATCTTCATCAAGTATGGAAAATCCATTTGATAAGACAACTTCTTGAAATTGTATATACCATTGCCTCGAGGATTATTTAAGACCATATACGGATTTACGAAGTTTACAAACCTTATGTTCGTTTCCTTCTTTTACAAACCCTGTTGGTTGTTCCATATAGATCTCCTCGTCCAATTCTCCATTGAGAAAGGCAGTCTTTACATCCATCTGATGTAATTCGAGGTATGAGCAAGCTACCATTGCCAGAATCATGCGAATCAGGGTAAAACGCACAACAGGTGAGAAGGTTTCTTCGTAGTCTATCCCTTCCTGTTGCGTAAAACCTTTCGCGACAAGGCGAGCTTTATATCTATCTATAGAGCCATCAGCCTTATGCTTGATCTTGAGAACCCATTTGTTCCCAATTGCTCTATGTCCTCTGGGTGAGTTAACTAAGTCCCAGACTTGGTTAACTTTTATTGATTTCAATTCCTCCTTCATCGCTTCCATCCATTTGTCTTTTGCAGGGCATGATGCGGCATATTTGAGATTCGTCAAGTCCTTGTTGACTCGAATTAAGATCAATTCTAATATCACTCCCACTTGAAATGTTGTTAGAATTGCTCCCACTTGGATCATTATTCCCGTATGGAATAGGATAATCGTCATTCGTATAATCCATTGGTGAAGGTCGAAAAGAATTTTTCGTTTTTCACCAAGAATTTCTCCCACTCGAATGAGGTAATCCCTTTTGATCATAAATCTCAAAATAAAGATAAGTCTTGACTTATCTCGCCCTGTCTTGGAAACTCGTTTTCCAAGAAAGTGACATCCCTCGACTCAAACTCAATTAGCCCACCATTGTCTTCCTGACTAACAAAAATATAACCTTTGGAGTTTTCTGCGTATCGTATAAAGATACGTTTCCTTCCCCTTGGCCCAAGTTTGCCATACTTATGGGAGGAAATATGTGCGTTGAATGCACAAACTCAAGGTAAAAATGTTTAAGTCAGGAGACCTTTGGTTCCACAACTCATAAGGAGTGGAGCTAACTGATTTCGAGGGTACGCGGTTAAAAATGAAAATGGTTGTCAATAATGCATCACCCCAAAAGGTGATTTGGCAAGTTAGCTTGCGCCATCATTGAACGGACCATTTTTCATTAAAGTCATATACCTCCTTTCTGCAACACCAATTTGTTGAGGAGTATAAGGCATAGTTACCTGATGTACTATGCCTTTTTCATCACAAAGTTCCTTTAAACTTGTTGATTGATATTCACCGCCCATATCGGTTTGCATGACCTTAATCTTGCGATCTAATTGATTCTCCACTAAACTCATATAGTTTTTAAAGCAGGTTTAGTGCTTTCACTTTTGTGGGATATCAAATAGATATGACCGAATTGGGTGAAATCATCAATAAAAGTGATGAAAAATAGGACTTCCCGCGACTTGTCTCGACATTCATCGGACCACATATGTCCGAATGGATAAGCTGTAATGGAACCTTGGCCCTTGTGCCGGTTCCAAATGGCTTGCGACAAGATTTCCTCACAAGGCAATGTTCGCAGGTCGACATTTCAACCTTTGAAACATTGGATAGAAGGCCACGTTTGGCAAGTCTATCCATACGCATTGGTCCAATATGACCAAGCCTTGCGTGCCAACAAATTATATTAGACTCATTAGTCAAAGAATTTGTCACAAGGAAACTTTCATTACTTGAGGAAATACATTGTACTTATTACAATAAATCCTTTGAAATACAAAACCCAGTACCAATAAAAGAATTATTACAAAATAGGTCCATATTACAATCATGAAGGAACCAACTATAACCAAGACCCATTAAATTGACCACAGTATTAATATTCCTTTGAATATATGGAATGAAGAGAACATCATAAAGTAGGAGAGTGTGGCCGTTGTCCAAGTCTAGCTTGCAATTCCCAACGCCTTTCTCTACAACACGTGAGTTGTTTCCTACATCGATCCACTTCATTCCATGGTGTATCCGGTGATACTCCACGAAGGACCGTCTGTCCTTTGCTATGTGGTCGGTGGTACCTGAATCAATTATCCCATAATGGATTAGATTCCACAAGAAATATTGAACTAGAAACACATATGTAACTAGTATTACATGTTACCTCGTCACTTCCACTCGTACACGAACGAGCATAGTGACCGAGTTTGTTGCACTTGAAGCACTTGATCCTTTTCAAGTCTTTCTTCTTGTGCCATTTCTTGTGCCCACCCTTATGTTTGGGTTCCTTGGTAGACTCAGGTTTCTTATTACGTTCATTAGAAAACTTCGAACGATCTTTACGTTTCTTTCCCCCGTGTGAGGAACTAGCAACCATGTGCACTTCTGCACTTGGCTTGGCAGCCGCAAGCCGCTCTTCCTCTAATTCGAGGTGCTTGGAAACGTCGTTGAAGGTCTTGATGCTCTCATTATGAGTGAGATGCATCTTCATCTGATCCCACCCATTTGGCAGGGAACGTATGACTGCTTGGATTTGTTGCTCATCCGTGAGCACATGACCTGAGTCCTTTAACTCTGAGATAAGGTTCGCCATATGTCGCAGATGTTTCCCCATGGAATGACCTGGACGTTTCTTATATGTATCGAACCTTATAGTTAAGGCGCGAAGTTTGGACACCGATGTGCCACCGAACTTTTCCTCTAGCTTGGACCATATGTCCATGGCTAGGTCATATTCTCGGAAGATGCGCATTATGTCATCAGCCATACTGCTTAATAACGTAATGCGCGCTATTTTATTCTTCCGAGACCAAGCATCAAAAGCTTCCTTGTCTCTTCGGTGTTGGGCCGTAGTGCCCAACTCGGGTTCAATCATTACGTTCTTTAGAGTTTCGAGCACTTCTTGCTCCTCTAAAACATATTGTATCTTAATGGACCAAAGTTTGTAATTATCGCCGTTGAGTTTTTCACCTTTGTTTAACTCAGCGACGATATTCTTTGAAGCGGAAGACATTTTACTTTTAAAATGCTGCAAAAGACACAAAACCGAAGGTTCGATCAAAAACATTGCATAAAAATTCTTAAAATATAACTCCCACTTGAAATGATAATAGAGTATCCCATTTGGATAGTTCTAAAAATTCAAATCCCACTTGGAATTATATTATATTTGATAAGTTACTTTCGAAAAATATTGAAGATGTTGTTCTAGAATCGAAAAGCTCTCTATGATTCCAATCACCATCTAGAACAACCTTCAATATTCCCCCATCACTTATCAAACAATAGTACTCTTATAGTACTAGCAGCGGAAAACGAGTATTTGATAAGTTACTTTCGAAAAATATTGAAGATGTTACTCTAGAATCGGAAAGGTCACTATGTTTCCAATCACCATCTAGAGTAACTTTCAATATTTCTCCCTCACTTTATCAAATGTTAGTACTCTTATAGTACTTTGCAGCGGAAAAGCGTTTTTGAAAACGTATTTTTAAAAACGAATTTAAAATACACTGGCTAATCTCCGTAGAGTAGAGCACAACGTCATAAGTTCATAGGCTAATCTCCGTGGAGTAGAGCACAATGACATGGCTAATCTCGCATGAAGTAGAGCATTACGGCTAATCTTCAAGGAGTAGAGCACAATTACATAAGTACATTGGCTAATCTCCGTAGAGTAGAGCACAATGACTTGGCTAATCTCGCATGAAGTAGAGCACTATGGCTAGTCTTCAAGGAGTAGAGCCCAAGTTAAAAAACTTCATTAAAATGTTAGTTCCGTATGAACTAGTCGGCACTGTGGTTAGCCCCGTATGGGCTAATCGGCACATCCGAGTTTGGCCAATGCCTTTTGTCACCCCGTATGGGTCAGTAGGCAAGTTTGCAGTTGACCCAGACCTTCTGCCAGATTGGTCGACCAAAAACAAAAAATTGGTCGACCAATTTTCGAAAGCAACTTCTTCCCGGCCAGGGCCTCTGCCCTGGCCGGTGCTTGGCCAAGGGCCGGCCAGGGCCTCTGCCCTGGCCGGCCAGGGGCCCTGGCCTCGGCCAGGGCCGGCCGGCCAGGCCACTGGCCGGGGCCAGGGCTCCTGCCCTGGCCTCGGCCAGGCCCTGGCCTGAGGCCAGGGCGCCGCCCTGGCCTCGGCCAGGCCCTGGCCTGAGGCCAGGGCGCCGCCCTGGCCTCTGCCAGGGCGGCCTGGCCGTTGGCCGGGGCCAGGGCTCCTGCCCTGGCCTCGGCCAGGCCCTGGCCTGAGGCCAGGGCGCCGCCCTGGCCTCTGCCAGGGCGCCGCCCTGGCCTCTGCCAGGGCGCCGCCCTGGCCTCTGCCAGGGCGGCCTGGCCGCTGGCCGGGGCCAGGGCTCCTGCCCTGGCCTCGGCCAGGCCCTGGCCTGAGGCCAGGGCACCGGCCCTGGCCTCTGCCAGGGCCGGCCTGGCCCTGGCAGTGGCCAGGGCGCTGGCCCTGGCAGTGGCCAGGGCGCTGGCCCTGGCAGTGGCCAGGGCGCTGGCCCTGGCCACTGCCAGGGCCGGCAGGCCGGCCAGGGCCGGCCCTGGCCACTGCCAGGGCCGGCTTGGCCGGCAGGCCTTGGCCAAGGCCGGCCACTGCCGGCCTGGCCTTGGCCGGCCTGGCCATGGTCGGCCATGGCGTGGCCATGGCCGGTCATGGCCATGGCCGGTCATGGCCAAGGCCATTCGGCGTTGGCCGGCCATGGCCCCTTTGGCCATGGCCGGCCACCCCCTTTGAATGGGGTTGCCGCACTTATTCCTCCCCCTTGATGGGGTGGTCGCCGGTGGTTATTGGCCGTAGCCAACCCCCTCCGCTTGAGGAGAGGGGGTGCATGGCCTTCATAGCCCATTTGGCCATGGTGCACATGCACCAAATTTCCTCTTACCCGATGGAAGTAACTACCATCATCTTCCTCGATGAAGCACCCGTTCGTCGATGAAGCACCCGTTCGTCGAGAAATTAGTTATTTCCTAATGGCCGTGTGCCAAAAAATGAAAAATAACACACTATGTGAACGGTCGGTTCTTCCCGTCACGGAGAGTTCCTACCATATCCGTAATGATAGGAGACCCTAACGTGAAAAGAACAACCGCTGCGTTCTCTCCGTCACGAAGCGTTCCTACTATATCCGTAATAGTAGGAGACCCATTCGTGAAAAAGACAACGACTCGTTCATAGTTTCGACGGGGCGGTGGTGTGACCGGGGCGAACCCATATGGCTCTGATACCAATGAAGGATCCTGTCCAAAACAGAGTTAGGATCGATAATATGAAGTTTAGACTTACGCTTGCGTACGCTGCACGGTAGTCTACGAACTTCGCCTTCGGATTCGCCACGACGGATCGAGTCTACTCACGAACGGAGTAAGGCTACTAAATCCACAATCTAAATCTCTACTTTAGATTAAGAACTTGGATAGAGGGAGAGGAAATATTTCTGCAGAGCTTCGCTAGGATGAAGATGCATGCATGAATTTCATGCAAAAGGTGTTAGGTAAATGGCTACCCTTGGGTCTTATTTATAGCCCCCAAGGTAGTTATTTTAGGGTAAGTTGTTCCTTTGGAACAACTTAATTAAGGTGTACCATGATGCATGGCACATTATAAGCTTAAGTTGTACCATATGCATGGTACAACATAAGCTTAAGATATTCCCCCTTTATTAGCCATATGTCGCATGCACTTATGCATATATATAATGCGACTTTCCCATCAATCTAGAGATCCTCTCCGTAAGGGAACATATTCCCTTTGCGTACGACTTCGTGTACGCGACGTTCGAGGTCCGTATTCCCTCGTACATCCCCTACAAGGGTGTACTAACGTCTTCCATATCCAACACGAAGATGGTGAAGATTCGGGAGCAGGTGGAAGCCGGTCTGCGGACTGACTTTTTGATTCATGAGGATGGCTCGTTGAGGTTCGGAGCTAGGTTGTGTGTGCCGGCTGGAGATATCAGAGAGGAGCTGATGGTGGAGGCACACAGTTCGCCGTATTCTGTGCATCCTGGTGGGACCAAGATGTACAAGGATCTTCGTCTGAACTATTGGTGGCATGGAATGAAGAGGAGCGTGGCTCGGAGTGTAGCCAAGTGCTTGGTTTGCTAGCAAGTGAAGGCGGAGCATCAGCGTACGGTAGGGTTGCTACAACCGCTTCCGATTTCGAAGTGGAAATGGCAACACATCACTATAGATTTCTTGACTGGACTACCTCTGAGTCTGAAGCAGAATGACGCGATTTGGGTGATCGTAGATCGATTGACCAAATCCGCGCACTTTATTCCGTTCCGAGTAAGACAGTCCACTGAGGCGCTAGCAAGGAGATACATGGAGGTAAATTCTTTTACTCTCCGTTTCTATTTCCTTTTCCTAGTTTAGATAGTGATGTATCTTGAATCGTGCAGGAGGTCGTGCGACTTCACGGAGTCCCCGTGAGCATCGTGTCGGACAGAGACACGAGGTTCACATCTCAGTTCTAGCAGAGTTTGCAGAAGAGTTTGGGTACGCATCTGAGTTTCAGCACGGCGTACCATCCGCAGACGGATGGCCAGTCTGAGAGGACGATTCAGATCTTGGAGGACATGCTGATGGCGTGCATGTTGGATTTCAAGGGTTCGTGGGAGGACCATCTACATTTGGTAGAGTTCTCTTACAACAACAGCTTCCAGGTGAGTATTGGCATGACGCCTTTTGCCGTGATGTATGGGAGGAAATGTCGATCGCCATTGAGTTGGGATGACGTTGGAGATCGGGAGCTGTTGGGACCTGATATGATTGTGGAGGATGTGGATGTTGTCAGGAACATTCGGGAGAGGTTGAGGATTGGTCAGGACCGTTTTAAGCATTGGGCAGATGCTAAATGACGTCCTTTGGAGTTTCAGCCAGGCGACCATGTGTTCTTGGAGATTTCCCCTAATCGTGGTGTGATTCGCTTTGGGAAGCGAGGAAAGTTGAGCCCGTGATACATTGGACCGTTTGACATTTTGGAGAAAGTTGGCGAGGTAGCCTACCGCTTAGCCTTGCCGCCATCTTTGGAAGGAGTTCACAATGTTTTCTATGTGTCGCAGCTTCGTCGATACATTAGCGATCCATCTCATGCTGTGGATTTCTCGGAGATTACCGTTCGCCCTGATATGACGTATGGCCAGTAGCCAGTACAGATTCTGGACAGGTGTCAGAAGTCACTTCGGAACAAGGTTGTCAATCTTGTGAGGGTGATGTGGCGACACGGCTCGCCAGGAGAGTCTACTTGGGAGAACGAGGATGAGATGCGAGAGCGTTTCCCACTTTTGTTCCCGGACACGTGAGTGTTGGGAAATTCCGAGGACGGAATTTTTCTTAAGTTGGGGAGGATGTAACGACTGGTTTTTATGTATTAGGATTAATTATATTATATTATATGTTTTGGTGGATTTTCTCCTTATGCGTGGTTTTCGTCTCCGTAGCTTTCACTTTCGATCGTTTCGTCGTGATTTTCTAGCTTCTTCCTTAGAATCGTTGGTCTTGGAGTAAGTCACTCGTGACGGGCTTCATATCGATCATATCTTATTGTTAGATCAAGCCTAGGAGTCTTAGGAATCGATCCCGGAGCTTCGCGCTCCATTTCGGAACTTTCTGTGCACGTTAGCCGGTACAAGAAGGGGAACCGACCGACTAGATGACGATTTAGTCGGTCGGCAAACCTTCATGGACCGACTAGTGGGCTTTGTTAATTATTCAGGAGTTACTGTTTATCGTTAGTCGGTCTAAGAACATTTGTCGACCGACTAGGTTGTAAACTAGTCGGTCAGCAATCGTTCTTTAACCGACTAGCTCTATGATCATTTTGATACCAATTACTATTCATTCTTAGTCGGTCTAAGAACGTTCGTCGATCGACTAGATGAGAAACTATTCGGTCAGTAGTTGTTGTTTGACTGACTAAATCTAAATCCTATTTTTCGTCAGGAGTTACTATTTACACTTAGTCGGTCTGCGTTGGTCAACCGACCGACTAGTTCCCAAACTAGTCGGCCAGAGGTTGCTCTTTGACCGACTAATCAGTGTCAAAACCCTAATTTTTGGGCAGCCGCCAGGTCGATTTCTATTTAAACCCCACTTCGTTTCTTTTCTTTCTTTCTCTTCTCCTGGCCTCTTTCCTTCCCCTTTGACCTCTGATCTTCCCCAACCTTCCCCTAGCCTTCCTCCTTCATCAAGAGCCTCTCCCCCTCTCCATTTAGGCCGGCCACCACCTCTAGGTCGCCGGAAAACCCCCAAAATCCCCAAAACCCCATTTCTCCATATTTTCTCCCCATTTCCAGATCTGAACCGTAGGTTCCCCGGATCGTTTCTTCCGTCGCCGTGCTTGCTCGATATCGTTCTTCCGCTTCCTAAGGTAGTGATCGATCCTTTGATGTTCTCATAACCCGTTTTGTGATTTTTGTGAAACCCTAATAAAAATGGATGTTGGTTGATGATTGTTTCTCCTTAACAGCGACTTTCCCCTAGATTAGCGCTTGCGAGACGAACCTTCGTGATTGTCATCCTCGGTTCTAGGCAAGTGAAACTTGCCACTTAGGGTTTTGGGCCATGTCTTAGGCCATTTTATTGTTGTAGGCGTAAAAGAGACTAGGCGACGAAATGATACTCGCCTAGGCGCAATTTTAGGAACTAGCTTGACAACGAAGCTAGATCCGACATTTATCATGTTGCATAACTACCATGTCATGTTTAATTTCCATTAACGGTACACGAATTAATTGTCATGTCATTGCATTCTTTAAGTGTTCTCGTGATTGCGTAGCTCCGCTACACCTTGTGAAATGATTGAGGCTAGGTGCACCCCTATGCCAAATGAAATACGCTTCTGGTTTGTGATCCAGGAAATGAGCTCTTGTGCGGGGCAACCCTGGCTCATTTACTGAGCATCGTGTATAGGGACCCTGGCTCGTTTACATGTGGGTTTTGGGGTAAGAGTTAAGCGGCCATTCAACTGGGAGTCTGCCCGATCAGCAACTGCAGTTGTAAGGCATAAACTCTGGGTTCTGGGGTAGTGTTAAGCGGCCAATCAGTGTGAATGTCCAACAGTTCAGCTGTAAGGCGTAAACATCTACAAACAACTTGAAACGTGACTAGTGAAAAGATTGAGATTGTTAGTAGCTTGGCTACTCCTGACATGCCCTGATAATTGTTCTCTTGCACTTATTGTTTCACCATGTCTTACTTGTGCCGTCATACCATAACTGCCATGTCATGCATACTATAACTGCTAGGGTGTTAGTTTACCTTCATTTTCAGTTTCCTTGCCCAAGTCTTTTAGACTTGCTGACATGTGCCCCTTTACTCTTTTGGGTGACACATGTTAGATCCTGAGCCTGAGTTCATTATTGAAGACGAGGTGTTTGCAGACGCCGAGCCTGAGCCTGTGTTTGACGAGGACTTCATGGACACGGGCGATCAGTCGTATAGACTGTTTGTGTTGTTGTTTAGACTGTTTTATTGTCGTTGCATTGCACCAATACTTTGTTATGTTGTCCCTTTTGTTGGCCTTGTTCTGGGCCTTTAGACTCTTTCATTTAGCCTGGTGGCTTTTCTGGATGTTGAACTTAATTTTCATGTTGGACAAATTCTGAGATTTGAGATTTTATTTCTGTCTCTCCTTGTGTTATTATTGTTGTTCCGTTTGTGGTTACAGGGACCTGCTTATGTTTTATTGACGCTTATCGGGTTTAGGGCTTCACAGCTTCACTCTCATGCGGACCTTTTCACGTCTCGCCTCCATTTTAGGGAAGCGGGGTTTGACAATATGTTAGTTGATGATGTGTGTTTCATGATTTATAACTATCTTCACCTTCCAAATAGACAATGTGAATCTAACACTTTCTCTTCTTTGACCACATGGATTGGAACAAACTCTAGTTTACCAGAGTTAATATTATGCAGAAAGTTCATTGTTTAATTAGTTTACAAGAACCTTCAATTTTAAGTACACGTGGAATTGCAATTCCAGATATTGCAACCTAGAAATTAAATTCTCAACCAATTCTACAAATGGAAGATATGTTCTCAACAGCAGTAATGAATCAGTCCTACTTGGCAGTTTACACGGTTGGCTCTGGCTTAAAAACCATAATCTACTTAAAGGTCCAAAATCTTATGGTGGCTTCATTACACATGTCTTTAGCGCCTGTAAGAGAACACATGTCTTTTGTTCAAGTTTCATGGTTAACATCCAATTTTATTACACATGTCTTTAGTGCCTATAAGAAAACATGAGCACATGCGATTAAAAGGAATGTTCAAGTTTCATGGTTCAAGTTTGATCTCAGCTTTAAAACTGTTTCATTATGATGTTGTTAGTTAATATGATCTGGATCACAAATATTTTAGTGCGTGAAGCCCATGTTAGCTTACATGCACAATCAATCAAACAGCAAACATGCACAACTGATAAGAAAATTATGATGTTTTAGCAAGATATATGAATTTGCTTTCATGCAAAAATGATTTGCATGTTTAATAACATGATAAGTTTGATATTTTATTGAGTGAATCTACAAAGTTCTCTATTCTTTGTGGATACATTTTACTGAATGCTTGCTACAGGAACAACTAATTTGCATGTTTGATAACATAATAAATTTGATATTTTAGGGAGTGAATATACAAAGTTCTTTGTTCTTTGTTGATACATTTTACTGAATATGTCAACATATTTCTAAATGTATCAACTTTAATGGGCTAATTAGTTGGGCTAATTAGAACCATAATGTATTGAGTTAACATGATATTTTAGTTGATATCATAATGTATCAACATTTTTTATGCTTGGGCTAATTAGAACCATTATATTGTTAACTAAAACTTGGGCTAATTAGAACATTTTTCTGATCATGATCCTGATATTGGTTTTTTAGTTCATGACCTACGCAATTTTTTAAAACAATAGTTTAGGCACAATTGTGCAAGGCATCTTGATCCAAGACTTTTCAGTTCAAAATTATGTTAAATTTAACCTCATATGCATTACTTCTCAACCTCTGAAATTTAATCTTATATGCATTAGTTCTCATACAGTATGAACTTTAACCTCATATTCATTGTGCATTTTTACTTCAAAACCTCATATGTATTATGCATAAATGTAATTGTTTAATGTTCTGAAGATTTTAATTTTTTTTTTGCATTCTTCAAAACATTCTTGCCTTATTCATAGTTTTGCATTCTTGCATTATGCATTCTTGAGGCTCAGTTTAAAATTGGTCCATTTCATTTGTTTGATATATGAGTTCTCATATATTTCAGAGTTTTGCAAGTCAAAATGTGTGAGTTGCATTGTAGGGGGAGATAATCTTGCTTAAAAAGGGCTGACATGCCTATAAACTGGGTGAGTTAACTTTTATGACCTTATCACGTGGTTCCACTTGAATGTGATCAATAATAGCTTGAAAATGTTATCTTAAATATTTGTTTTATTTTCATTATATGCTTCCCTGAACAGAATATGTTACTTGTTTACAATATCATGTTCATGTGTTTCATTGGATTGGCAAATATTGATTCCTTTCTTCAAGTAGTCTTTTTAACAGTTTTGGTAAATTGCATCATAATTAAATTGCTTTGTTCAAATTGTTGTTTTTGTGTTGTTGTTGTTTTATTTTTTTTTAATTTTTACAGTGTAATCAATACAAACCTACAAAAATACCTTTGAATTCTGTGAGGCCTTTCAGGTATGCAGAGGTAAGTTTTTTAAACATTCAGAATTCATTTTTTGTTTATTTTTTTACATTTCTTTATGTCATACAGGTTGTGTTAAAGGACGAACCAGACATTGATCTAAATGATCAAGCGTTTGTTCTTGAACACTTAGATAAAGTTGTAATTTGAAAAGGTCATCTTTCATTTGCAAGACATGCTATTATGTTTTATTCTCAGTGTCTTTATAAGCTATAGTGCGTCAGGTGAGAGATCCAATTGAAAAAAGTCGGAAAACAACTGTCAGCAAATTAGAATTAAAGCTTGTCTTGGTTGTAGATAAGATTGTAGCATACATATATTCCTGTTCTCCACCAATATTGTCACTGTGAACATGTCACACCAAAGTTAACAGGGATGAGTGTTTATTAAGAGGTGTCTACATATTTATTTGTTCGTTTAGTTCTCCATCAAATTCTTTTAATATAATTTTTTTAATTTTGGTTTTTTAGTTTGAGCAATATGACCTTGCTGAACTTAAACCTTTTTAATTATCTTGCAAGTTGGCTACTCTAGATTCATGACTATAAACCCTCAAAGGTTTGGTCAGAAGTATGTCAGCGGAGGAAGAACATGACTGGTCTAAAGCTGAGACCGCAAAGGTGAGCCCTAGATCGACGACTTCCTGATCCCATAAAGGGCCCTAGGTTGAATAAATTTCAATTTTTTGCCTTTAATTTGGGTAAAGACTTCATCTTTGTGGTATCATTTTAGATTTCTTTCTAAACGATTGGTTCTGTTGATTATCTTTTGTTTCTCCCATCAGATATCAAACAATCTTATTATTGTTGCGGTCAATGGCATCTATTATCATATATGGAAGAATTGCAGATGCCATTGACAACAATTCTTCCTGTCATTAACAATAATTCTTCCTTCCCTATAAGAATTGTTATATCAATTTTTTACATCTTTCCATAACAATTCTTATATCAAATAATTCTTATTATCATGTCATATTAAGTTATCCTGCCATATCAGACAATTCTATGATATCAAATAATCATGGGATCAAGAATTCTGTGAACAACTTAATAAGCGATGTGTCATTATATTCCACATTTTATCTATAAGATTACATGTCAAAATGATTGCTCAATTACACATTTCATACACTTTTACGCTCAAAATTGGAACTATTCTACTTTAAGAGCATTTGGTTGCATTTCAGGGAATATCGAGCGATTTGAAGTATATTGGAGGAGAGAGCGCGTGTTTTGACACCCGAACTCATGAAGCGCCATATCCGATAACTCGAATCTGCTGGGGAGTAAGGAAGGGGCAAGAGAGAAGGGACGATGAAGAGGAGAACGAAGAAAGCATGGTTCTATGATACCATGACTCATGGATTCCGGGTTGCTCGATCGAGCTATGATGTGGCGAAGGAATCGAGCGACCCAAAGTGCTGGAAACAGGACATCCGTGCACTATTTCCAAATATTCTATTATCTTGGATTTTTTTCGTATTTTTCTAATATTTTTTCCAGATAGTAGACTTCAAGACGGTTTCAACGCCACCAAGAATGCACCAATTGGAGGTTGGATGAGCTCTGAGAAATTTCTGCAAGCTGATGCAACAGTGCTGAAATCTGTTTTCATCAACCTAATCGACCGAGCAGGACCCTACTTGACCGAGCAGAGTGACAAATGCTGCTGAAATGTGTTTTTGACCTCATACTCGACCGAGCAACCTCCTACTCGACCGAGCAGATGTCTACTCGACCGTGCAAGGTGAAAACTTGACCGAGCAGCTGCCTACTTGACCGAATAGCTACATACTCGGTCCGAGCAGGCAGTGCGATGTTTTGGGACGTGAATTCAGACTTCTAACGACTCGAACAAGAAGCCTCTTACTCGACCGAGCAGCTAGCTGCTCGGTCTGATCAGACCCTACTTAGTTGCGTCCGGATTTTGGGGTTGATTTTGAGAGGGTTTCTGGGAGTTGTTTTGCAGGGTTTTAGAGGGGAAGTTAGCGGCCGTCAGAGGACAACTTTTGTATACTTTTGAGGGGAGTTTTTAGGGAGTTTTTATAGAGCTTTGGGGATGATCTTTTTGGGGAGTTTGGCTATGCCCGAGGCCCCTCCCTTGCATCAAGATAAGTACTTTTGCCCGTTTGAATCCTATTATTATTTCTTTGTGGTTTCTTATTTTTTTATCTCTTTTTGATGCATGTAATGAAGTTTTCGTGCGTTCTATTATCTATTGCTATTCTTGAGTAATCTTTTCTAGGATAAGGGATTAGCCCTATGATCTTAGGATTTAGATGCAAAGATAGGATTTTTGTGATCCATGGGATATAAAATGGGTTGTATTTTGGTTGATCTAACAAAATCCCTAGGAGAACTCGTACTGAGATCGTGCCCACGATCGGTGGAGTCGATTATCTTAAAGAGTATCCTACGGATTTAATTAGGGAGTTTGTGGATTCAACCGAGGCACGTAACCATGCCCGGCTCATGCCTTGAAGGAATCCACTAACGAACTATATCACTAATTGACGGCTATCGCCATTACGTCAATAAGAGCCACCAAAATACCTCGAAGCTCTAACCCACGAGAGTGGTACGAGTTGAGAGCGTTCGAACCACGAGAGTGGTGAGAACATTGTAGATCCTTAACACACGTATTGTATGCGCCTATCGCGCGAGCGGGGTTAATGTGATACGTTAGATTCATGATGCCCAGACACATGAATTCACTTTTTAGATGCTACAATCCTCCAATAAAACCAATGCAATGTAAGAGTCTTAGCCATGCATCGACATCCGACGGTCCTAGCAGCGAGTCCTAAAGCCTTGGTATTTTTTGTATTTTATTCTTTTATATTGTATGGAACCCCTCATTTGCGATATCGAGTGAAATGACCTTCGCATCCATCAACATTACATCATTCCATATTCTCCATCCACCAATAAACCTGCAAGTCTAACTCAACCTAGGAGTAGATAGGTAGTATAGCACAGCTTCCTCCTGTTTGATACCCGCTCGTCACTAAACCGTGTGCTTGCGACAAACGACATCTTTCGGAGTTAGTTCCAGGTCGATCAAGTTTATGGTGTCGTTGCCGGGGATTTATGGCGCATAACTAGGTTGCTCTAGAGTTACATTTGGACGCATCAAGTTTATGGCGCCGTTGCCGGGGAGGCGTTCTGCCATATTATCTATTTACCACAATTAGGTTGATTAGATTGCGTTAAAAAAAACAAAACAAAAACAAAACAAAACAAAAACAAAAAACAAAAAAAACAAAAAACACACAGAGAGATTTTTTCTCACCACCTGCTTTATCATTTTTTCTATCTTCTTGTGCCACTGATATTTTTATCCAAGTATTTGTCTTTGTTGATCATGTGTTATGGACGAGATGGTTGAGATTATATGGACCAATATTTTTATGCGTACCTTGATAAGATTCTCGCACGGTAGGTTGAGGACCTTGAGGTTTCAACCTATGAGGAGAAAACGGTCCTAGAGCTTCTGTAGCCACCTCATCCTTCCACTAACGCCGAGGACTATCCACAGACTTATTGCTCCCATTCAGGGAGAATCTTTTACTTTCTCGCCCTTTGCTTTTGATTCCCCCCATGTATATGAAGTTTTTTATGATTCAGATTTTGATGACTCATTGTGCCTTGTGCAAGATACACTTACATATGATCAAGAGGTACGATGGGACGTATACGAGGAGAAGAGCGACGAGCCACCTACCACGGATGCGATTGAATATGATCGAGAGGTGCGCTGGGATGGGTCTAACGATGATAAGGAGTGGTCTAATGAGATCCACACTCATATGCTAAAGCTACCTGAACAACATGAGGCGAACAACGAGGAGTTGATCGACGTGGTGCACGAAAATAGAGATTTATTTCCAGGGAAGCGTTGTCAACCATCTTTAATTTTAAATACTATTGTTGATGACCCTATCTGGAATACATTTATTTTGGAGAAGAATTATCCACATCAGATTGATGCGGCTTATCTCTTGTAGGATACAGGTGGAGTCCTTGGAGAGATGCTGGGAGCCGCATTGCTGGAATCTGATGGAGCCTGTGGAGATACACACCTGGCAAAGCCATGGAAAGTGCAGATAGAGCAGTTGCCTGCACCGACAAAGATATTGGACCTGCCTTTTACTACAGGTGGTACCAATCTAGTAGTATAGTATTTTATGCTTTCAATAATCACAAATCCTCTCGGCAGCGAGAGGACCGTATAGGATTTTATATGCTTTCTTAGTTTAATAAATTCACACCATATGATGGCTCAATTATCTTTTGCACCTAACCTATTATTTATCATCCATGCACACCCTTATATTTGGCGCTTATTTCGCCTCTCTCCCCAATTTTTATGTGATGTTTAAGCTTGGGGGAGAGAAACTATTTTGTTGAGTGGCACCCCCTACCTTGTCGTTGTCCTCTATTTATATCATACACACATTGAGTTCAATGTGATGTTTAAGCTTGGGGGAGTGCATAGTGCCTGCACTTTGCTTCATCGTGAAACAGACTTCGAAATTTCCATATGGACCATGTTCACATATATATTTTTGTCTCATATGCTTCATTTTCTATTAAATATCGTGGATTTATTTTTTTATGAACTCTGAATCTGCTAGATTAGAGTTCGATTCCTTGATTAGTGTATCTTTGTTAATATGCTTTTTCATAGTAGAATACATAGTTTCACAACCATATTCTCGAAACAATTAAACTAAAAATGAATGAATCAAATCTGAACATCATTTGACTCCTGCGCGATTTGATTGATAATTCTATTGCTTCATGGATGTTTAGTGATTCAAAAGAGATAAGATACCCCCACGACAACCAAAGTAGTGATGATTAGGATTCCTGAAACCGAGCCATGTCTAGATTCTATGCTTTTTCTTTTTCTTTTGTGAATAGCCAATAAATGATCTTTGATCATGTTTTGCATTCCATCGCGTTTACGTGAGTATGCACAAATCCCAAAAATGCAAAAAAAAAACAAATATCCTGAATAAAAGGCCATATGGGTTCTTCGTAACCCAATGCCCTAAGACCATCTGGTCTGGGATGCATATGCTGCTTTTTGTATATATTGAGTTATCTCATGTATATAAAAGGAAAAATAAAAAAGTCATATGAAATATTCATATAGCCAAAAAAATATAAAAGTACGAAAATCCCATATCCTTATCTCCATTTCTATATAGAACAAAGACATGGCAAAGTTGATGGGCTCTAGGAGTCTTGAAATGGTCGTAGTGTGGTGATGCCTTACCTTAATTGAATTTGCTAAATTCATTTCATGAAGTATAACAAAATACCACGCATGCTTGAAAAAGTTTGATCATGACATATTATACTACTTAGAGAATGAGTTGTGGACATTGGTTTCCTTTCTGTGAACTTAGTATATTGCATGATAAACTATGATATGGTATAACTCTACTCTCATTTTATTGCTTATCAAGTTCATTACATTTATTGAAATCCACGTTATTTTAATTTGAGCGAGATTTAATTATTTGTCGTGTATATATGTTCTAATTTCATATTGACGTGTGTTCACGAGATCTTGCATACCTTGGATTCTTATATTATCTGAATTTGAGATTGAACCCCATGTCTCCATTACACACCACCACCTCATATCTCCATTGTATCCCTCTACCGTGTTAGCTTCTTCCTAGTCTTTCTCGAGGACGAGAAAGAGGTAAGCTTGGGGGATTTTGATGTGTCATTATAATCTACATTATATATATATAATTACACGTCAAAATGATTACTCAATTACACATTTCATACACTTTTACACTCATAATTGGAACTATAGTACTTTAAGAGCGTTTGGTTGCATTTCAGGAAATATCGAGCGATTTGGAGTATGTTGGAGGAGAGAGCGCGTCCTTCGACACCCGAACTCATGAAGCGCCGTGTTCGGTGACTCAAATCTGCTGGGGAGCAAGGAAGGGGTAAGAGATAAGGGACGAGGAAGAGGAGAACGAAGAAAGCATGGTTCTATGATACCATGACTCATGGATTCCAGGTCGCTCGATCGAGCTACGATGCGGCGAAGGAATCGAGCGACCCAAAGTGCTGGAAACAGGACATCTGTGCACTATTTCCAAATCTGCAATCATCTTAGATTTTTACGTATTTTTCTGATATTTTTCCCAGATAGTAGACTTCAAGACAGTTCTAACGCTACCAAGAATGTGCCAATCAGAAGTCGGATGAGCTCTAGATAATTTCTGCAAGCTGATTCTGCAGTGCTGAAATCTGTTTTCAGCAACCTACTCGACCGAGCAGGACCCTACTCGACCGAGCAGAGTGACAATTGTTGTTAAAATGTGTTTTTGACCTCCTACTCGACCGAGCAAGGTGAAAAATCGACCGATCAGCTGCCTACTCGACCGAGTAGCTACATACTCGGTCCGAGCAGGCAGTTCGATGTTACGTGAATTCAGACTTCTGATGACTCGATCGAGCAGCCTCTTACTCGACCGAGCAGACCCTACCCGGCCCGAGCAGACAGACCAATGTTTTTGGGCGATGGTTCAGACTTCTGACGACTCGACCGAGCAGCCACCTACTTGACCGAGTCGCAGTGGGCCCAAATTTTATGTTGCGTTCGGATTTTGGGGTTGATTTTGAGAGGGTTTCTGGGGGTTGTTTTGGAGGGTTTTAAAGGGGAATTTGGCAGTCGTCAGAGGACAACTTGTGTATACTTTTGAGGGGAGTTTTTTAGGGAGTTTTTAGAGAGTTTTGGGGATGATTTTTTTTTTGCGGAATTTGGCTATGCCCTAGGCCCCTCCCTTGCATCAAGATAAGTACTTTTTCTCTTTTGAATCCCATTATTATTTCTTTGTGGTTTCTTATTTTTTTATCTCTTTTTGATGCATGAAATGAAGTTTTCGTGCATTCTATTATCTATTGCTATGCTTGCATAATCTTTTCTAGGGCTAAAGGATTAGCCCTAGGATCTTAGGATTTAGATGCAAAAATAGGATTTTTTATGATGCATTAGATATAAAAGGGGTTGTTATTTGGTTAATCTAACAAAATCCCTAGAAGAACTCGTACTGAGATCGTGCCCACCGTCAGTGGAATCGATTAGCTTAAAGAGTATCCTACGGATTTAATTAGGGAGTTAGTGGATTCAACCGAGGCACGTGACCATGTCCGGCTCGTGCCTTGATGGGATCCACCCACGAATTATATCACTAATTGACAGCTACCGCCATTGCGTCAATAAGAGCCACCAAAATACCTCGAAGCTCTAACCCACGAGAGTGGTACGAGTTGAGAGCATTCGAACCACGAGAGTGGTGAGAACTTTGTAGATCATTAATGCACGTATCGTATGCGCCTATCACACGAGCGGGGTTAATGCGATACATTAGATTCATGATGCCCAAACATATGAATTCACTTTCTAGATGCTACAATCCCCCAATAAAACCAATGCAACGTAAGAGTCCTAGCCTAGCATCGACATCCGACGGTCCTAGTGGCGAGTCCTAAAGCCTTAGTCTTTTTTTTGTATTTTATTCTTTTATATTGTGTGGAACCTCTCGTTTGTGATATCGAGTGATACGACCTTCGCATCCATCACCATTACAACATTCTATATTCCACATCCACCAATAGACCCGCAAGTCTAACTCAACCTTGGAGTAGATAGGTAGTATAGCACCGCTTCCCCGTGTTTGATACCCGCTCGCCACTATAACGTGGGCTTGCGGTAAACGAAATCGTTTCGGAGTTAGTTTTGGGTCGATCAGTAAGATATGGCATGATATGTCACATGATATTGTTAATAAGAATTTTTTAATTTCCGTGATATGGCAGGATATGGCACATAATATTTAATAAGATTGTGTAAACAATTAAATTTTTGCATATATGGTAGGATATTGCAGGAATTTGAAATGGGATATGCATCCTGTCATATGCACAATGGAATTTAAATAGTGAAAAAAATTCCTTGTTAATTCTGTGATCAATTTATCCTGCTATATGCACAGAATTATAGAAAATGCCATTGTATACACTCTTCCATATATGCAAAAGCCATGTACGCATCCATGATGTGTAGAAAATTCCATTGTATTCAATTTGATGGTTATAATCAAGTGAAATGGGATTCAAATTCATATTGTGTGTATGCCAGTATAAATTTTGATAGGATTTATAATCAAGTGAAAATATACTTTTGCTGTAGGAAGAGTGATCAAAACACATATCTACCAACGACTTAGCAGATTAAATTCCAGCTTGACACGGTTAACCAAACTGGAAATTACAAACTGTGGGTGGCACTTGCATCAGCTACGCTTTCAGATTTTGCAAGTATAAATTTCTTTTTGTACTTACAGTACATTTTCCCTAGAATTCTAATTCTCAATTCAAATTAGTAAGGTATGCTTCTCTTTGTATAGGTTCGTTTCAATGACTTGAATGTGAACCCTCCGCACTTCTCAACGGGGCAAATTCGTAGGGACAGCATGGTTGCAAGACATGAAATCCATGGCATGTATTGGATGTACAACATAAACGTGCAGAGTGCGTGGCTCCTCGAAGGCAAGAATGTTATCTTTCTAACGCAAGCAAGACGTACAAGCCCTTGGCAGGCAATTATGTATGACTACATTCGATTAGAAGGGCCATCGGACCGATTCAAACAAAAGCGCATAATTATGCATTTTGAAGTCAGCATTGATTTCATATCCTTTTGATATAGCGAAGTGGTGCATAAATGATATGTAGATAGGCTGATCGTATCGCTACTTTCTGTTGTTGATGTAAACTATGGATGGATGTATGATGTAATTGTGTGTTATTTATTTGAAATGCTTATCATGTGTTAGTTGTAAATTGTAACTGGTGGCTGATCGAGTTTATTGTTTAGATGATTGAATTTAAAAGGGGTTCGTGAACTGTTTATGTGATTGAGTTAGATTGCTAACATGAGTGTTCTTGTATTACAGGGTGAGAACCAAGGATGTTTTGGTGCGTAGAATGCAATATTATCATTTACAATCATATTCACATAAATATGATTCTCATGCATTAGATTCCTTAAAACATTATAATATTTAATTTGGTCCATCTAAGAGGATTTCTGATCGCGCCCCGGATACACGTCCCGGAGCGACGATTGTAGTTTTACCGCAAGCGCACGGTCAAGTGGCGAGCGGGTATCGAACACGAGGAGGTGGTGTTGGCTCCAATCTATCCTAGGTTAGTTTGACTACGAATGTCTTATTGGTGGAGATGGTTATGGAATGATATAATGGAAATGGTGGTGGATGTCGGTGTCGATGATAAAGAAATCGGTCAAATATCGATTTAAATACAATATAATAAAAGAGGGAATTTGCCTTGCGGCGATCCTGTCACAATCATCGGGCAAAGTATGGGGATATAAAATCAAATAAAGGCGTCTAGGGCTAGGGAATCCCCACTACGGACCGTCATGCATCATTGTTAATAGTGAATCTCAATATTACTAGACTTGCGTTGAGGTGAACTAGTCGTAACTTAATGTAGAACCAAGCTCACGCTCTCGCGCTATTGCCGGTCTATAGCAAACCTAGGTTAGGGCCCAATCTCTTGCAAACCCTAACATAAGACACTAGCATGAAGATCGACATCATAGTTCAATCACTCCTCGAGCCCACTCTCGTGCAAACTCGAGTTACGATCTAGGTTGTGATAGTTCGTATTCGTCCAATCTCTTGCAAACGAATATGGGTATAGATTTACAATTAAAAATCCTAGCTTTGGTCCAATCTCTTGCAAACCAAATCTAGAGAAACCCAATTGTAAACCTAAATCGAATATCTAGGCCTTCCCATCGATTAGAATCCAATCTCTTGCAAATCCCAAATCGATGGAAATCCCTAGCTATCCGTAGTAAATCAATCATAACCTAACCTCCTAGCAATTATAGCAATTTAGAAATTCATTCATCACAAATATGAAATTAGATCCATAGGGTTCATCCCCAAACCCTTGAATAATAAATCTACTCTAGCATAGCAATAAGGATATGAGAATCAATAGAAATCATTGCTTGCATACAAAAAGATAGAAAAACAAAGATTCAAATAAAAAGAAGAAAATACTTAGCTTGATGAAGATCTTCAATCCAAATACAAGCTTTTAGATCAAAGAGGGGGACTAGGGCATGGCCTAACCTCTAAAATAATCCTAAGAAAAACATATACGGGGGCTAAGAAAACATGGGGGGATCTCCTCTAATGGTGGCTACAAACTCTCCCAAAAACCCTAGCAAAACTGCCTAAAAAGCCCCTGAAAATCAGGCCCAAAACCGAATCTGCGCGTGCCCAGAAATCTTCACCAGTTACGACTCGGCCGAGTGGAAATCTCACTTGGTCGAGTGGAAATCTCACTCGGTGGAGTAGACAGCTCACTCGGTCGAGTGGAAATCTCACTCGGTCGAGTGAGATTTCCTGCAGAAACTCTAGAAAATAGCACTCTGTCAAAACTGTCAAAAACTGTCAAAAACTGGTCACTCGGCCGAGTGGAAATGTCACTCGGCCGAGTGACACTGACATGCAAATTCCAGCACTGCAGCATCGACTTGTAGAAATTCCCCAGATTTCATCCGACCTCCGATTGACGCGTTCTTAGCGGCGTTGGAATCGTCATGAAGCCTACTATCCATAAAAAATATGATAAAAATACTTTACCCATTGGAATAATATCAGATTTCAAAAGAATGGGAGGATGTCTGAAAATCTGGGCGCTTCGTGTCCTCGGCATCACTCGGCCGAGTGGCAAATGTCACTCGACCGAGGGGCTTTTGGAACTCGGCCGAGTCGGAGCTCGTAGTCGACTGACGGATTACAGAGAGTTGGACATTTTGGCTTGCCGTCGTCTGGGTGCCACTCGGGCGGACGGAGTCTACGCACTCGGCCGAGTGGGCGTGCGATGCTCGGCTGAGTGCATGCTGATACATCTCTGTTGTGTGTCCGATCTGGCTGGCCGAGCGGGGTCTCAATGCTCGGCCGAGTGACTCCTTCACTTGGCTGAGTGGCATGCTGAAAATGCCCAATCTCCATCTTTTCGCTTCCTCGTCGCTCCTACGACGTTCTTTCTTCTTCCACTCGTCTTACATTGCAGAATAACCCTCAAAAGAGCCATGGTTGACACTCCGGAGTGGGTGCAAATCCTTTAAGCTCATTTTTGCTCCCGATCGCTCCATATTTCCTGAAATCCGACAAAAACAAGAAATAGTGAAAAGTAACGCAATATCGTCGAATAATCGTGAAAAGCGTGATATGGGTGATCGAAATGGCATGCAAATATGCAGAAAAAAGGTGTAAAATATGGACCGATCAATTTCTAGGAATCTTTCATTGTCATGATGTTCGTGTGGAAGTTGACTCGATTGCGGCGCTAAAGGAGTATTGTTCGGCAGCTGAGCTATCTTGCAATTTCCGGAATTTTTCGGGAAAAAGTTAGATTTTTGTAATGTTTTAATGGTTTTATTAGGTTGGAGATGACATGGATGACACAACAAGTGAACATTTTGTTCATCAGATTATTACCAATTTAGTTCCAAGTTTCCAAACAATTTAACAACTCCAACACTATACACACCATATACTATCTGTAGGCTTTCCATATTCATTCAATACAAGTTGAACATTGATAATAAAAAGAGACTTACAAATATTATTTATAGCGAACATACACATCAATTATGTAACATGTTCTGTAATTCAAAATACATCCTACTGTAACAAATGTGGATCATGAACCGTCATTAGAGAAAAGTTCTTATTTATGTACTTCTTGAGAAAAACATGCCAATGACAAACTTAGCATACTAAACAAACAACATCCCAGTGTGGCGTACTCTCCTATAATAAAACAGAGTAGCTGGTCTTGAACATGGGTCTGTAAGCACTAGCGCTCTCAAAGAATTCAATCTTGCAAATCATTGATTAGCTGGAATCCATAGAAGTCAGTTTCTTCCCAATCTCGCTAGTGATGTTCTTGAGGGAGTATATATACTGTAATGCATGCAGAAAAAACCAAGCAAATGAGGTAATATTACATTAGATTTATATCTCAGTATTGCTTGGCATTTCAAGGAAATTATTTGTTATTAAGGGAGATGTCCAATTCAAAAATTAAATAATCCCAATAAATTTTCCCTTTCTTTCATTGCATAAAGGCAAAAGATCTAATATTGTGGCAAATGCTTGGAATGTGATTCTGTTAAAAAGGTGACTTGTAGTTAGATTAAGATGAAAACATACATTCATGACCAAACAGATCAGCACTTGAAATGGACGATGAGCCCTAATCAAGTAAAAGTTAAGTTGTCAAAAAAGTTTTAAAATATAATTCCACTTTAAAGTTCCCCCAGTAAGTTCTCCTAATATTAACATAATATTGGAATGAACAGAAATAACATCTTAACTTGAGTATGCATACATATGCAATAACCTAAAAGCCAACAGGAAGCATGGACCAGCATATAAGCCGTTTTGTTTCCAACAAAGATATCTCACAAGAAGGGACATATTGAATACTTTACAGTGAGATTTGGGCCTCCCTATTCACAGGCTTCATCTGATCACTAAAAATTGGGTAATTGAAATTGATTTTGCATTTGAAAATTTATGTTTGGCTTCACTACTTTCTTGGATCTGAAAGCACAAAATATCATATCTTAGTGTGATCATTGCGTTGAAAATAATAGAACCAGATTAATAACTTGGTAAATAAAATGTGATCACTTACAACCACCAGAATCTAGAGGCATAAAAATTGCAATAGATGCAAATTTAATCTGAAATAAAGTTATATGTATCAAGAGTGATGCTAATTAAACTCCAAACATTAGACTGGCATGTGCTCATCACGGACTAAAAATGTAAGGCAACAATCCGGTGAAGGGCACTTCTTTGTCACCGGGAAAACATCGTATATTTTTAGTCGTAAAACAGTTTACATATATATAAATTTCAACACAAAGTCACATGCCTTAAATGACTGTAACTCATACATTAACTACATTACTTTTTAGATCACATTTAGGCTGAAACCAACAATGGAAAGGTTTAGGTTGTTTGAACAACTAAAAAGAATTTGTTATAGGGACCAAGCAGAATTTTGGAGGAACTATAGTTTTTGGTGTAACTTAATTTTACTATAAAATTTTGATGAACTAAATTTAAAGGGAACTAAAATTTTAAATTTTTGGGGAAAAATAAATATGAAAGAAAATAAACTTTAGAGTGAACTAAATTCTGGTTTGAATGTAGTTAAAATTTTTTGTTAGGGTGGATATTTTGAAGGTAGCTGTAATTTTTTTCAGGGCTTATTTTGAAAAGGCTATAAATTTTTTTGGGATGATATTTTAGATGGGTTTAAATTTTTTGGGGAAATATTTTGAGTACAACATAACCCATAGTCATGAATTATGATAAAACTTTTGGGGGTACTTAATTTTTGGGGGAACTAATTTTTTTTGAACTAAATTTTGGGGAAACTAAAATTTTTAGGGGAACTAAATGTTGAGTTTTGATTCCCCGGATTTGGTTTTGGATGATGAGCAAACATAAATATCGTGTACTAACTCTTTGTGAGCACAGTTATGGAGATCGTCGCCAAAATACTATGTACATCAAAAGCGACATCTCAAGACTTCTCAATACGCGTGATCGTGTGCCTGAAGTTTCGTTGAAGCTCAAGGAGTATTATTGAAGTCAAGAGTGAAGATTGAAGCTTTGAAGACGGTTCGTCATGTTTAATTTAATGTCTTCTAGCTTTATAGAATAAAATGATAAGCCTTGAGTAGGACTTACATTATAATCTTCATTTCGCTCATATCTTAGAGCTAGGATTATCTTATAAGCCATTAGAAACTTTCTCGAAGCCTATCGCTTCTTCCCTCGGCTTCTAGTGCATGTTAGTTGGTTCAAGTAGAAGAACCAACCGACTAGATGATGATCTAGTCGGTCGGCAATTCCTCTTGAACCGACTAGATGTCCTTGCTCAATTCAGCCTGACACTGTTGATCAATTAGTCGGTCAAAGAAGGTTCACCGACCGTGTAACGACTGCTTTTCATGAATCTGGATTTAATAGAATATAATATGTGTTTTGGTGGATTTTCTCCGCTTGTGTGGTTTTCGTCTCCGTAGATTTCATTTTCGATCGATTCGTCGTATTTTCTCGATTCTTCCTTAGGATTGTCGATTTCGAAGTATGTCACTCGTGACGGACTTCATAACGGTCGTATCTAACTGTTAGATCAAGCCTAGGAGTCTTAGGAATCGATCCCGGGGCCTCGCGCTCCGAATCGGAACTTTTCTGTGCTCATTAGCCGGAGTAAGAAGGGCCACCGACCGACTAGATGACGATCCAGTCGGTCGGCAATCCTTCTTGGACCGACTAGTGAGCTTTCTAATTTTCTGAGGAAGCTACTGTTTATCGTTAGTCGGTCTAAGAACGTTGGTTGACCGACTAGGTTGCAAACTAGTCGGTCAGCAATGCTTCTTGAATCGACTAACTCATCATCTTATTTTTGTATCTGTTACTGTTTACTCTTAGTCGGTCTAAGAACGTTCATCGACCGACTAGATGCTAAACTAGTCGGTCAGTACTTGTTCATGGACCGACTAACTCTAGAATCCTATTTTCGTTCAGGAGTTACTGTTTGCACTTAGTCGGTTTGCGTTGGTCGACCGACCGACTAGTTGCCAAACTAGTCGGTCAGTGGTTGTTCTTTGACCGACTAGTCTGTGTTAAAACCCTAATTTCTGGGCAGCCGCCAGCCTAGCCTATAAATACCCCTCCCAAACGACTTCATCTTCTCCAACACGACCCTAAGCCCTAGTTCCACCCCCATTGAGCCCCCATCTTCCTCCAAGCTCCATTGCTTCATTCCAAGCCCTAAATCCATCATCCAAACCATCCATCTACCCTATCTACCTCTCATCTTCCTCAAATCACACTCAAAACCCATCAAAATCCCCAAATCCCCCAAAATCCTAGTTTCCCCAAACTTCTCCAATCTTTTCCAGATCTGGTCCTAGGGTTCCCCGGAGTGTTCCTTCCGCCTCCTCTCGGTAAGAAATCGATCCACCGTTGTTTTCTTACCCTATTGCAATTTTTATGAAACCCTAATAAAATACTTGTGTTTTGATGATTGTTCCCCATAACAGCGATTCCCCGTAGGCTAGCATCCGCGGAGACGAACTTTCGTAACCGTTCTCCCCGGTGATAGGCAAGTGAAACTTGCATCTCTTGATTTAGGCCATGTCTTAGGCCATTTACCTTGCTTTAGCGTAAAAGAGACTAGACGGTGAAAGGATAGCCGTTTAGACACCATTGACCTAGCTTGACAACGAAGCTTGGTCCGTCACTTTCATCATGCTTGTATGTCACGTTTACTTTCCTTAACGGTATGCGAAAATAACTGTTCATGTCATCCATGCATCCTTAACTGCTATTGCATTTTAACTGCCATGTTTAATTTAACTAACGGTACGCGAATATGTTCATGTCATTGCATTTCGCCTGTCACGTTTAATTTAATTAACGGTATGCAAATTATCTGCTCATGTCATTGCATGCTTGAATACTCATCGTGATTGCGTAGCATCGCTACATACTAGTGTTACTCGTTCCGGCTAGGTGCACCCCTACGCCATACTTATCAAATACACTTTCTGGCTCGTGTTCCAGAGGACGAGCTCCTCACAGCCTGCGGGCAATAGGGCACTCGTTGAGTGACCCCTTGTACTTGATACTTGAACACAGCCTGCGGGCAATAGGGCACTCGTTGAGTGATCCCTTGTACTTTACTTGTTACTTGACATTACATGTCACCCCTACCACTTGATACTTGCCACTTGTACTCTCCTTTACCTTACTTGTTACCACCGTACTTTACTTGCCATGCACCATGTTTTAATTGCTAGGTTGCTAGTTTACCATTATTCCCGTTTCCTTGCACAAGTCGTTCGACTTGCTGACATGTGCCCCTTTTCTCTTTTGGGTGACACATGTTAGAGCCCGAGCCTGAGTTACTTGTTGGGGACGAGGTGTTTGCAGACGTCGTGCACGTGCTTGTGTTTGACGGGGAGTACGTGGACACTGGGGACCAGTCCTAGTGTCTTCGTTGTGTTTTACTTTTGTTAGACAGTTGTTTTGTTATCGGTGCGTGGCACCTATACTTTGCTTTGTTGTTGTCGTATCTTTTGTTGGCCTTGTTCTGGGCCTTTAGACTCTTTTCTTTTAGCCTGGTGGCTTTTCTGGATGTTGGACTTTTGTGATGTTGGACAATATTTGTGAGATGTGAATTTTATTTCAGTCTCTCCTTGTGTTATTATTGCTATTCTGTTGTGGTTACAGGGACCTGTTTTTGTATTGTGGACGCTTATCGGGTTTGGGGCTTCACAGCTCCACTCTCGTGCGGGCCTTTTCACGTACTCGCCTCCATTTTAGGGAAGCGGGTCGTGACAGGTTTTAGTGGTCGCCCATGTAGGTCCTTTATGTAACTGCGATTTTTGGAATAGCAATAATAATATTTGAATGTCCAATAAATTAAGTTCGACGTCCGAGTCATAAGCTATGAGTCTAATCTGATTTGTTTTCCGTGTCATTAGATGGCAGGAAGGCGTTTCACCCGTGGTGGTGGTAGTGGTGCGCTCCCTCATGATGAGGAGCCTGAGCGGGAACCCACCAGCGGTGAGATGATGCGGATGATGATCCAAATGATGCAAGTGCAGCAGGGCGTGCTTTTGCAAGTCCAGAATGCTCCACCTGCTCGAGCTGCCCGGGCTCTTCCCGATGCCCCTCGCTCTGAGCCAGGAGCGAAGCAATTTCGGGAGCTGGGTCCCACATACTTTGATGGTTCTGAGGGTCCTCTGGCTGCCGACGAATGGATAAGGAACATTGAGGATAACTTGGCAATGGCAAAGATTAACCCGGCTGGATGGGTTGATCTGGCTAAGAGGCAGCTGAAGGATAACGCCAGGAATTGGTGGGATGCTGAAGAGAAGATGCTGGTGGAGCCGATCGTCTGGGCTACCTTCAAGTCCAGATTCGATGGAGAGTTCTTCCCGAAGGCTGCTCGGCAGGTGATGCTGCAGCGCTTTATAGATCTGAAGCAGGGGAGCTTGTCGGTGGATCAGTACCACCAGGAGTTCACGAGGCTCAGTCGGTTTGCACCTAAGATGGTGCAGGATGCCGATGAGAAAGCTCAGCGATTTCTCCAGGGACTTGCCTTGGAGCTTCAGAGCTTTGTGACCTCTTCTGACTTGGAGACATATCAGAAGGTTCTGATTGCTGCGAGGCGGCAGGAGTTGAATTTGAATCAGAGGAAGGGACATGTTTCTGGAGCTGGGAAGAGGCCTATGGAGCAGGCCAAGGCGGTGGTTAGGCCTGGTTTCAAGCCTAGTCATCCGGTGCAGTTCAAGAGGCCAGGAGGGCCTATCCTGAAGACTTGCCATTTCTGTGGCAAGACTGGACACCTCAGTGATCAGTGTAGGAGGTTTCTAGGACAGTGCATTGTCTGCGGAGATCCTGCCCACACCATCCGGGAGTGTCCGAAGTCGAGACAGCCTTGGCGGGCTCCTATTGCAGCACAGCCGTTGCAGCAGCGAGCTCCTGTGCCCGTTGGACGTGGAGCGCCCCTTGTTCCACAGAGACAGGCCTTTCGGCAGGCTGTTCTGCCGAGAGGGCAGGCCTTTCTGATGACTGAGGAGGAGAGCATGGCCGTGGATGAAGTTATTGCAGGTGTGATTTTGGTGTGCACATTTCCTGCACGAGTCCTCTTTGACTCTGGTGCATCGATGTGCATTATTTCTCAGAGCTTCGTGGAGAGGCATTCCTTGTCGATGTCCCCTCTTCCGAAGAGTTGGAATATCGTTACAGGGAATGGTGTGGTCTCGGTGCATCGTGGGTGCAATTCTTGCCCGTTGGTGGTTTGTGGACGAGAGCTTTGTGCTGATTTCATTGTCCACGACATCATCAACTATGATGCAGTTCTTGGGATGGATTGGCTTGCGAGCTTCTATGCTACGATCGACTGTCGGAGGAAGAAGGTGGTGTTCGAGATTCCCGGACACCCAGTGTTTGAGTTCAGTCGTGGTAGCAGTTCGCTTGGTCCTGTCAGATTTCGGGCCAGGCCGGTGGAGGCTGTGGCTATGCAGATGGAGCTGGAGTGGCCAGCTGTGGTGCGAGATTTTGGCGACATCTTCCCCGAGGAGATGTCTGGTTTGCCGCCTGATTGGGCTTTGGAATTTTCTATCGATCTTGTTCCAGGTGCGCAGCCGATTTCGAAGGCGCCGTATCGTATGGCACCTGCAGAGTTGGAAGAGTTGCGAAAGCAGTTGGATGAGCTTTTGCGGAAGGGTTATATTAATCCTAGCGTGTCTCCGTGGGGAGCACCGGTGTTGTTGGTTAAGAAGAAGGATGGTTCGCGTCGCATGTGCGTGGACTATCGGGAATTGAATGCGGTAACCATTAAGAATAAATACCCGTTGCCTCGCATTGATGATATTTTTGATCAGCTTGGAGGTTCGAGGGTGTTTTCTAAATTGGATTTGAGGAGTGGTTACCATCAGTTGAAGGTGAAGAAGGGAGATGTTCCGAAGACAGCGTTCAGGACGAAGTATGGACACTATGAGTTCGTGGTTATGCCTTTCGGTGTAACTAACGCGCCCGCAGTTTTCATGAATCTGATGAACCTGATTTTCTACGACTTTTTGGATAAGTTTGTCGTTATCTTTATTGACGACATCCTGATCTATTCGAAGTCGGAGGAAGAGCATGCCTCGCACTTGAGGACGGTGTTTGAGATTTTGAGGAAGCATCGTTTGTATGCTAAGTTTTCGAAGTGCGAGTTTTGGCTGGATAGAGTTGCTTTTCTCGGGCATGTGGTGACTGGAGATGGTATCTCAGTGGATCCCGAGAAGATTCGGGCCATCAGGGAGTGGCCTGTTCCGTCGTCAGCGTATGAGATTCGGAGTTTTCTTGGACTTGCTGGTTATTATCGGCGATTCATTAAGGACTTTTCTCGTATTGCTGAGCCGATGACCAGGTTGACGCGGAAGGATGTTGCTTTTGTTTGGTCGGATGATTGTGAGGGTGCTTTTGGTATTCTGAAGGAGAGGTTGACGAGTGCCCCTATTCTTGTTGTGCCTGATCGCAGCGGTGGATTTGAGATCTTTTGCGATGCTTCTGGCAAGGGTCTCGGTTGTGTGTTGCATCAGCATGGGCATGTTGTGGCGTATGCGTCTCGTCAGCTTAAGGTTCATGAGAAGAATTATCCGACGCATGATTTGGAGTTGGCTGCCGTTGTGTTTGCTCTTAAGATTTGGAGGCACTTCTTGCTGAGTGAGAAAGTGAAGATTTTCACCAATCACAAAAGCTTGAAGTATATTTTCACTCAGAAGGAGCTCAACATGCGACAGCGTCGATGGTTGGAGCTTATGGCGGATTATGATATTGATTTGCAGTTTCACCCTGGCAAGGTGAATGTGGTTCCGGATGCTTTAAGTAGGCTTCTTGCGGTGATGATTTTGACCTCACAGTGGAGATTGCAGCAGGATTTTTGCGAGTCTGGCGTGGAGATTGTTCTTCCTGGAGAGGCTTCGTCGTTGATGTACATGCAGGTACAGTCGACGATCGTGGATCGGATTAAGGCTGGCCAGGCTGAGGATCCGAAGTTGGTCAGGATTCGGGAGATGGTGGAAGCCGGTCTGCGGACTGACTTTTTGATTCATGAGGATGGCTCGCTGAGGTTTGGAGCCAGGTTGGGTGTGCCTGCTGGGGATATCAGAGAGGAATTGATGGTGGAGGCACACAGTTCGCCGTATTCTGTGCATCCTGGTGGCACCAAGATGTACCGGGATCTTCGTCTGAATTATTGGTGGCATGGTATGAAGAGGAGCGTGGCTCGGAGTGTAGCCAAGTGTTTGGTTTGCCAGCAAGTGAAGGCGGAGCATCAGCGTTCGGTCGGGTTGCTACAACCGCTTCCGATTCCAGAGTGGAAGTGGCAACACATCACTATGGACTTCGTGACTGGACTACCTCGGAGTCTGAAGCAGAATGACGCGATTTGGGTGATCGTAGATCGATTGACCAAATCTGCGCACTTTATTCCGTTCCGAGTGGGGCAGTCCACTGAGGCGCTAGCGAGGAGATATATGGAGGTAAATTCTTTTACTCTCCGTTTTATTTCCTCTTCCTAGTTTAGATAGTGATGTAACGTGAATCGTGCAGGAGGTTGTGCGACTTCATGGAGTCCCCGTGAGTATCGTGTCTGACAGAGACACGAGGTTCACATCTCAGTTCTGGCAGAGTTTGCAGAAGAGTTTGGGTACGCGTCTGAGTTTCAGCACGGCGTACCATCCGCAGACGGATGGCCAGTCCGAGAGGACGATTCAGATTTTGGAAGACATGCTGAGGGCGTGCATGTTGGATTTCAAGGGTTCGTGGGAGGACCATCTACATCTGGTAGAGTTTTCCTACAACAATAGCTTCCAGGCGAGTATTGGCATGGCGCCATTCGCCGCTCTTTATGGGAGGAAATGTCGATCGCCATTGAGTTGGGATGACGTTGGTGATCGGGAGTTGTTGGGACCTGAGATGATCGTGGAGGCCGTGGAGATCGTCAGGAATATTCGGGAGAGGTTGAGGATTGCTCAGGACCGTTTTAAGCATTGGTCGGATGCTAAACGTCGTCCTTTGGAGTTTCAGCCGGGCGACCATGTGTTCTTGAAGATTTCCCCGAATCGTGGTGTGATTCGTTTCGGGAAGCATGGAAAGTTGAGCCCGCGATACATTGGACCGTTTGACATTTTGGAGAGGGTTGGCGAGGTAGCTTATCGCTTGGCCTTGCCACCGTCTTTGGAAGGAGTTCACAATGTTATCCATGTGTCGTAGCTTCGTCGATACATTAGCGATCCGTCTCATGCGGTGGATTTTTCGGAGATTACCGTTCACCCAGATTTGACGTATGACCAGCATCCAGTGCAGATTCTGGACAGGCGTCAGAAATCGCTTCGGAACAAGGTTGTTAATCTTGTGAGGGTGATGTGGCGACACGGTTCACCTGGAGAGTCTACTTGGGAGAATGAGGATGAGATGCGAGAGCGTTTCCCACTTTTGTTTCCGGACTCGTGAATTTTTGGAAATTCCGAGGACGGAATTTTTCTTAAGTTGGGGAGGATGTAACGACTGCTTTTCATGAATCTGGATTTAATATAATATAATATGTGTTTTGGTGGATTTTCTCCTCTTGTGTGGTTTTCGTCTCCGTAGATTTCATTTTCGATCGATTCGTCGTATTTTCTCGCTTCTTCCTTAGGATTGTCGATTTCGAAGTATGTCACTCATGACGGACTTCATAACGGTCGTATCTAACTGTTAGATCAAGCCTAGGAGTCTTAGGAATCGATCCCGGGGCCTCGCGCTCCGAATCGGAACTTTTCTGTGCTCATTAGCCGGAGTAAGAAGGGCCACCGACCGACTAGATGACGATCCAGTCGGTCGGCAATCCTTCTTGGACCGACTAGTGAGCTTTCTAATTTTCTGAGGAAGCTACTGTTTATCGTTAGTCGGTCTAAGAACGTTGGTTGACCGACTAGGTTGCAAACTAGTCGGTCAGCAATGCTTCTTGAACCGACTAACTCATCATCTTATTTTTGTATCTGTTACTGTTTACTCTTAGTCGGTCTAAGAACGTTCATCGACCGACTAGATGCTAAACTAGTCGGTCAGTACTTGTTCATGGACCGACTAACTCTAGAATCCTATTTTCGTTCAGGAGTTACTGTTTGCACTTAGTCGGTCTGCGTTGGTCGACCGACCGACTAGTTGCCAAACTAGTCGGTCAGTGGTTGTTCTTTGACCGACTAGTCTGTGTTAAAACCCTAATTTCTGGGCAGCCGCCAGCCTAGCCTATAAATACCCCTCCCAAACGACTTCATCTTCTCCAACACGACCCTAAGCCCTAGTTCCACCCCCATTGAGCCCCCATCTTCCTCCAAGCTCCATTGCTTCATTCCAAGCCCTAAATCCATCATCCAAACCATCCATCTACCCTATCTACCTCTCATCTTCCTCAAATCACACTCAAAACCCATCAAAATCCCCAAATCCCCCAAAATCCTAGTTTCCCCAAACTTCTCCAATCTTTTCCAGATCTGGTCCTAGGGTTCCCCGGAGTGTTCCTTCCGCCTCCTCTCGGTAAGAAATCGATCCACCGTTGTTTTCTTACCCTATTGCAATTTTTATGAAACCCTAATAAAATACTTGTGTTTTGATGATTGTTCCCCATAACAGCGATTCCCCGTAAGCTAGCATCCGCGGAGACGAACTTTCGTAACCGTTCTCCCCGGTGATAGGCAAGTGAAACTTGCATCTCTTGATTTAGGCCATGTCTTAGGCCATTTACCTTGCTTTAGCGTAAAAGAGACTAGACGGTGAAAGGATAGCCGTTTAGACGCCATTGACCTAGCTTGACAACGAAGCTTGGTCCGTCACTTTCATCATGCTTGTATGTCACGTTTACTTTCCTTAACGGTACGCGAAAATAACTGTTCATGTCATCCATGCATCCTTAACAGTTATTGCATTTTAACTGCCATGTTTAATTTAACTAACGGTACGCGAATATGTTCATGTCATTGCATTTCGCCTGTCACATTTAATTTAATTAACGGTATGCAAATTATCTGCTCATGTCATTGCATGCTTGAATACTCATCGTGATTGCGTAGCATCGCTACATACTAGTGTTACTCGTTCCGGCTAGGTGCACCCCTACGCCATACTTATCAAATACACTTTCTGGCTCGTGTTCCAGAGGACTAGCTCCTCACAGCCTGCGGGCAATAGGGCACTCGTTGAGTGACCCCTTGTACTTGATACTTGAACACAGCCTGCGGGCAATAGGGCACTCGTTGAGTGATCCCTTGTACTTTACTTGTTACTTGACATTACATGTCACCCCTACCATTTGATACTTGCCACTTGTACTCTCCTTTACCTTACTTGTTACCACCGTACTTTACTTGCCATGCACCATGTTTTAATTGCTAGGTTGCTAGTTTACCATTATTCCCGTTTCCTTGCACAAGTCGTTCGACTTGCTGACATGTGCCCCTTTTCTCTTTTGGGTGACACATGTTAGAGCCCGAGCCTGAGTTACTTGTTGGGGACGAGGTGTTTGCAGACGCCGTGCCCGTGCTTGTGTTTGACGGGGAGTACGTGGACACTGGGGACCAGTCCTAGTGTCTTCGTTGTGTTTTACTTTTGTTAGACAGTTGTTTTGTTATCGGTGCGTGGCACCTATACTTTGCTTTGTTGTTGTCGTATCTTTTGTTGGCCTTGTTCTGGGCCTTTAGACTCTTTTCTTTTAGCCTGGTGGCTTTTCTGGATGTTGGACTTTTGTGATGTTGGACAATATTTGTGAGATGTGAATTTTATTTCAGTCTCTCCTTGTGTTATTATTGCTATTCTGTTGTGGTTACAGGGACCTGTTTTTGTATTGTGGACGCTTATCGGGTTTGGGGCTTCACAGCTCCACTCTCGTGCGGGCCTTTTCACGTACTCGCCTCCATTTTAGGGAAGCGGGTCGTGACAGACCGACTAGATGACGATCTAGTCGGTTAGGAATCCTTCTCAGACCGACTAGTTATCTTTGCCCGATTTCAGCCTGAGCTACTGTTTACAGTTAGTCGGTCAAAGAACAACGACCGACCGACTAGTTGTGAAACTAGTCGGTTGAAACTTGTTCTTAAACCGACTAGCTGTCTTTGAATCCAGCCTATACTTTTTCAACTCTTATTCGGTCAAAGAACACTCACCGACCGACTAGTTGGCAAACTAGTCGGTTGGCAAGTCTTCTTAGACCGACTAGTTCATATCACCTGGAATTCTCTTTATTGGATGTTCTGCTGTTAGTCGGTTCATGTTGAATCACCGACCGACTAGTTGAGAAACTAGTCGGTCAGTGATCCTTCTTTGACCGACTAGTCTGCTTCAGAATAGAGCCGTTGGGAACTTTTTCAACACGATTTTTCTTGCCTCTATAAATACAAACCTGATTCGTTTGAGGCAAGACTAGAGGTCCATTATCAAAGTTATTTCAGACCTAAGAGAGGAGTTTTCTCAAGCTATTTCCAAGCTCTCTCTTCTCACCAAGAATCTCTCCCTCACTTCTTGAGCCCTAATTCCTCACGAGAGATTCTCTCTATTGTGAGCCTCTCAAGCTAAGAGCTTGATCCAAGGTCACCAACTCCACCCTGGGCTTCCATTGCTGGTCAACTTCTTGGAGCTAGGGTTTGGTGACATCTTCTTCCTCAAAATCCCTCTTTGCCCTAATTTGGTAAGTATACTCAAGGCATAGGATTTTGTGGTAAGTGTTTCATTATTTCATCGCATTTGATATTTGAATTATTCTCTCTGTTGTGAGAGAAGTGTGTGATCCCGGGTTGTGGGAGTCACATGTTCATTGTGTATGATTTGGTCTTGTAGAGGTTTTTTCTACAAGAATTTCATAATGCAAAATCTTGGGTTAGTGGTTTCTAACTCAAGTATCCGGAGGGTATCCAGGTGGTTGGGACGTAGGATCACCGGGAACAAGTCAGGGAGACTTGGGTGGATCCAAACCCGTTACATACTTTGTTTGCATTGTCTATTCTTGTTGTTTGTAGTCTAATTCTGCTTTGTTGTTTGTGTGTTTGCACAATAATTAGGAATAACTCTCTTGATTATTTTAAAGTACTATTCACCCCCCTCTAGTACTTGTGCAATAGCTTCCTAGGGCACTACAATTGGTATCAGAGCCAGAGTTCAAAGCTATGACAAACAACGACTACAACGTCTTCAAAGATAGTCAAGGATCTTCTTCAATTATGGAAGGACAATCCTCTGTTAGGCCTCCTCACTTCAACGGTACCAACTATGGGTACTGGAAATGTCGGATGGAAAACTTCCTCCGGAGCGCTTCACTTTGGAGAGCCACATTGACGGTGTATGTCGAGCCCACCGAACAAGAATTCACGAAGTGGACTACCGCGGAGGTTGTCGCGGAGGTAAACAATGCCAAGGCAATGAGTGCCTTGCAATGTGCGTTGAAGCCCGAAGACTTCAACAAGCTATGCACATGTAAGAGTGCATATCAAGTATGGAACCAACTCCTCATCTTGCACGAAGGAACGAGTACGGTAAAAGATTCTAAACTCGTTGTCGCTAACAAAGAATACGAGTTGTTTCACATGGAACATGGTGAAACTATGAAGGACTACTATGCTCGCTTCGTGGACATATCCAACGAATTGGAAGCTCTTGGGAAGATCTACACCCAAAAGGAGAAAGTCGCGAAGATTATTGACGGACTTCCTTCTTGTTGGGAAAAGCGTACCTTCGCCATCGAGGAAGGTAACGATATGAATAAGTACACTGTTGTACAACTAATGGGTACCTTGTTGTCTTACGAGGTACGCAAGGAAAGTAAGGTCAAGATGAAGGAGAAGATGAAGGCGTACTTGAAGCAAGACGAGCCAAAGAAAAAGGCGATTGCGTACAAGGCCGCTCCATCTACCGATGATGAAGAATCGGAAGACGAGTTGGACATAGAATCCATTGCACGTATGGCAAAGGAGTTCGATCGATTCTTTCAAAAAGGTAACTTTAGAAATATATCTAAAGTTAGTTCGACTAATGCTTCTACTCCCGTGTGTTATAAATGCAACAAGCCAGGACACATCAAGCCGGATTGTCCTCTCAACAAACACAAGGAGAAGTGGAAGGCATCCAAATACGACAAGTCGAGGAAGTACAAGAAAGGGTACAAGAAAGGACTTGTCAGCATATTCATCGACTCTGAAGAGGACTCCTCAAGTGGAAAGTCGGATGATGAACAAGTGGAGAAAGCACACACGTGCTTCATGGGAAAAGAGGAACGTGATCAAGAGACCTCCTCCGATGAAAGCGAGGATGAAAGCGAGGATGAAGGAGAGAGGTAACTACGGATGAACTTAGATTAGCCAACGATCAACTTTGGAATAAGTTTTCTAATTTGGCTACTAGATTTATTAAGACTAAAAATGAGCTAACTAGTCTTCAAACCTCGCCTAAGCCTATCATCGTCAACAACGACACCGTTGTTGAAGGGTTGAGAAATGAGATTGTAAATCTCAAATCTCAACTTGAGCATGTTCATATAGAGGATTCGAATGAACATGTGATAGCAGATTTGACGTCTCAAAACTCAACTTTGAGTATTGAGAATAAGAATCTCAAGTCACGTGTTTGTGCACTCACATCGCAAGTGTCCACCTTGGATGCTTCTAAGCATTCTCTCACCGAGAAGTATGAGTGCACATTAGGCTGAATTCATGAATTCAATAAAGGTAAGGGCCATTTGGATAATATCCTAAATGACTTACTTTCGGCCAATCATCACATTGGCTTTGGGTATAAGATGGGAGACTCGTCCAAATCGTCCGCCACCTTTGTTAGGCCAACTTCCGATGCATCTACTAGTGGGAGTAAACACTTCATGGGTAGTTCTTCTACCAATGATGCTTCCACTAGGTACACACCCCCATTTGGAAAGAAACTCACTTTGGGTGGACCTCCAAAGAAGGGTCATGCTTTCTTGTATACCATGCCACGTAGGAACACACATCCTACTCCACATGTTAGCACGTATGATGATTTTTATGCTCCGCATCCATGAGCACGTGCACACCATGTGAGACACACTCACGCACGTGTTCCACCACATGCATATGTTCATCCACATTCTCATATGAACAATTATCATCATGCACCATTTCATCATATGTCATATGCTTATCCATGACATGCATCACATAGACATCAACAACGTATGCATGCTCCCAATAGGATTAGGACTCCCAAGACATACACTATTTGGGGTCCGAAGAACACAAGCATGCATGCTAAGGATATGTATATGCAATCGTATATTAATGATATTATTTTGAATGATGATTATGTTGGGAAATCACGGTCCTCGTGGACTTGGTTTCCGAAGGGTTAGTTTCCTTTGACCCTTCATTGCTTGGTACCATAAGTTTAATTTCATTTTATGGGTACCAAAGCAATTGTGGTAAGAATTGGTTTATTTTTTTATTTGCATATTGGTCTTGGATGTGCATGTTTGTTTGAAACTTAAATTCACATTGAATTTGAATTTAGTTGAGCTATGGGTGTAACGGCTGGTTTTAGTATGATGAATATTATTTATATATATATGCAATTGTTTGTATTCTTTCTTTACTTCTCCGCGCTCACATCTTAGTATAGGATCACTCTTGGAACTCATTAGAATCATCCCGAAGCTTCCCGCTTCAATTGGCGACTTTCTGTGCCAATTAGCCGGTTCACGTTGAGGAACCGACCGACTAGATGTACATCTAGTCGGTCAACAACTCCTCATGGACCGACTAGTTTTTGTCAGGTTTTTTCCTTGAGTTACTGTTTATGCTTAGTCGGTCTAAGTTCAACCATCGACCGACTAGTTATCGAACTAGTTGGTCAACACTTCTTCACAGACCGACTAAGTACAGAGATCATTTTTCGCATCAGGTTACTGTTTACCGTTAGTCGGTCAAAGAACGAAAACCGACCGACTAGTTGACGAACTAGTCGGTTAAGTATCCTTCTCTGACCGACTAATCTTCAAAATATCTTATCGACCATTTTCACCCTTTAGTCGGTCTATGAACACTGGCCGACCGACTAGGTTACAAACTAGTCGGTCGACGAGCCTTCACAGACCGACTAACTCTATAAATTCTACAACAACCCTGTTCACGGTTTGGATTTTAGTCGGTCACAGTTATACGACCGACCGACTAGTTCCCAAACTAGTCGGTCAACCGCCCTTCTCTGACCGACTAGTTGACCCCGAACCCCTAATTTCTGTGCTAGCCGCCGCTTCATTTTCTTATTTAAACGGTGCTCTCTCTTTCATTTCTCCTGATTATTTTCAGTCTCCCTCTTCCCTAATCCTACTCCCCTACCCCCCACGTCCTTCCCTTGCTCGTTCCTCCATCCTTGCGCCTCCATCTTCCCCAAAGCTTCCCCCTCTTCTCTCATTTCTCCTTCTTTTGCCCTAGCACGGTGTTCCCACCTCAGATCCAGCAGCAACGACACCGGAAGACACTGAAATCTTCACCACCACCGGTGATCAACATTCCTTGCCGCGCTACCCGCGGCCTAGGAATTTCCGGACGACGCAAAGCTTCCACCTTTCCAGATTCGACGCCGGATCTTCGTGCAATCGTCAATTTCAGGTTGGTACCCTAAATTCGTAGTAACCCCCACAATAGATGATCAAACCCTAAATAAAAGTCGCAACCTAATCAAACTAAATTTATTTTCCGTGGATCTTTAAAACGTTGTACAACCGTAGAAATCGACGAATGGACATTATGCATGCACACATAGGATAGATCGTCGATTAGGTTAATTCATTAAAAATGTGATTTTTAACTGGATAGGATAGTCCCGATAACCTAGACACAACCCTAATAGGGATTAATGAATCGGGATCTGACACCGTCGCCGTGTCACGATTTTCAGACACTTTTCCACCGACGAGACGATTGGACGAGGCGTACCAGGGAGACGACGCGCTCGCCACCACAGGCAAGTGTATGACTTGCGTTCTTGGCCATGTTTTGGGCCTTCATCTTGTTAGGATTGTTAATTTAGAAACTTGAGGACCGGACGTGAAATGATAGTGTCCGGGACGCCTTTGATGGCTCAGATTTGACAACGAAATCTGAGTCCAACAACAACAAATTCTGACATCATAGGATTGACATGCGTGTGCGTGAGTTGTGGACACCCGAGTACAACCCCTTCCTGTTTTGCCATGTCTTGTTCCCTCCCATCTGCACAGCCCGCTGGGCAATAGGGCACTCGCCAAGCCAGAGCGAGTGATCCCTTGTACTAATTCACAGCCCGATGGGCAATTGGGCACCTGTCAAGCTAGAGCAGGTGATCCCATATACCGATACACAGCGCAGAGAGCAATTGGGCACTTGTCAAGCTAGAGCAAGTGATCCCATGTCTTGTCATGATTCTTGGGGTTATGGGGTAGGGTTGAGCGTGCAAGCGGCAAGAGGGATTGATCCCCCTCGAACCGAACAGGCGTGAACCCTTTCGTGTCTTGTCTTGTCTTGTCTTGTCTGGCTTCCCGTGTTCCGTCTTGTCTTGACACCTGTAGGCTAGTCCCGTAGTCCATAGCACTCGCTCCGACTGCTACTTGTCTTGTTTACTTTCTTGTTGCGTTTACTTCTGTTGTTAAAACCTCAACATGTTAATCAACCAGTAAAACGTTGTAAGTAATTGGTACACTTGTAGTTTGGTCTAACCTTTTTCTTGTAGACCTTACCTGACGTACAGTTCCTTCTTTTGGTGCTGTATGTCAGGGATTGAGCCAGAGTACGTGGAGGAGACAGACCTGACTGCCGACGTGGAGCCAGAGGGCGTCGATCTTGAGTACGGCCCCGAGGAGGATCAGAGTTAGAGACTTTTAGTATCAGATTCCAGAGGCGTTATTATCTTTGTTGGGTGCGTAGAACCTTTTATGGTTCTTTGTTTAGGTTGGGTGCTTGCACCATTAGTTTTACTTTTATGCTGTTGTAGCCCTTCGGGCGTTGAGACTTGGTACTATTGATATGTTGGAATAAAATTTGTGATGTTATCTACTTCTTGTAATTTTATTGTTCTGTACTAATATGCAGGGACCTGTACCTTTGCCTTGGTACCACACAGACGCTTATTGGGTCATGGCTTCGTAGCTCTGGCCTAAGCAGGCCTAGTCACGCTTCGCCTCCGTTGTTTTGGGAAGCGGGGCGTGACAGGTTTTAGTGGTGGCCAATGCAGGTCACGT
This sequence comes from Scilla litardierei, assembly GCA_030789695.1. Taxonomy (NCBI): domain Eukaryota; kingdom Viridiplantae; phylum Streptophyta; class Magnoliopsida; order Asparagales; family Asparagaceae; genus Scilla; species Scilla litardierei. Next base: position 69,998,538 of record CM061130.1, read on the forward strand.
CCCATCTTTCTGCAAGTACAGAACAGTAAGAGTAAGGACATTCACTTTTGATATTCAAACATTGTATGAGTCTAACCTTCGTCTTTCTGTCAATAGGATGGCCGGACGACGCGTTACCCGATCGGGAAACTTAGGCGATGGAGTTCCGGAGGACCGGGGCGGAGAGTTCCGTCAGTTTCTGGGCGTGATGAGGGAGATGCTGGATGTTCAGCATCAGCTGGTTCAGCAGTCTCAGCGTGCTGCCCAGGCTCCACCAGTTGCACCACCTCCACCTCCGCCTGTTCCGCAAGCTGCTCCAGGAGTGAAGCAGTTCAACGAGCTGCAGCCGAAGACCTTCTCTGGTAAGGAAGGATCTCTGGGTGCCGATGAGTGGATCCAGAGCACTGAGGAGAAGTTGGTTGCTGCCAAGATTCCAGATGAGACTCGAGTGGAGATCGCGAAGATGCAGCTGACTGAGATTGCCCGAAACTGGTGGCGTATTGAGGAGAGGCGTCTGCAGAAGCCTATGGAGTGGAAGACTTTTCGCCACATGTTCAAGGAGAAGTACTTCACCAAGGCGGCTAGGAGAGAGATGATGGGCAGATTTGTAGATCTGAAGCAGAGGGACATGACGATAGATGAGTATGCGGCTGAATTTGAGATGCTGAGCCGATTTGCCCCGCACATGGTGAAGAAGGAGGAGAACCGAGCTGAGCGGTTCCGTCAGGGACTTCGTCCGAAGGTCTAGGCTTCCATGTCCTCTGCTAGTTTCTCGACTATGAGGGAGGTGTTAGATGCTGCGAAGAACCATGAGACGATTTCGCACCTGCCTGACACTCCAGAGGACAGAGGAAAGCGCCCTATAGAGCAGTACCGGCCACCTGCTAGGCCGATGATGAGGCCAGTCCAGACCGTGCCATTTAAGAGTCCTGGAGCACCAGTGCAGCAGCAGAGCAAGGGTCCGTGCCATTTCTGCGGCAAGCCCGGACATGTTCAGACCAACTGTCGGAGGAAGCTGGGACTGTGCCTACTTTATGGAGATGCTTCGCATGCTACGAAGGACTGTCCTAGAGCCCGCACTGCTGTTGTTGGAGCGCCAGCACCGTTACAGATGAGGGCACCTGCTCTGGTTCAGAGAGGGCCTGCTGTTCGTGGGCCACCCTTGGTGCCACAGAGGCAGATGAACCAGCGAGCAGTGCAGCCTCCGAGGCCGGCCTATACTATGACTGCTGTGGAGACTGAGGAGCTGGATGGAGTGATTGCAGGTAATATCTTGACCTAGTCATTTCATTTCATAACTATATTGTATTGCTAGTCTTGTTAGTGTTGTTTGTTTGTTTGATTGTTAGAGTAGTGTTTGACCTTAGACCCCTTGTTTTCCTAGGCACTATTCTTGTGTCCTCTCACCCTGCTTTGGCTTTGTTTGACTCCGGTGCATCTATGTGCATCTTATCCTGGAGGTTTATAACAAAGCACTCCATTCCTACCCATACACTTCCTAAGTGTTGGGACATCTCTACTGGGAACGGAGTAGTGACGGTGAATCTGGGATGTCGGTCGATTCCTTTAGTGGTTAGTGGACATGAGCTATATGCAGATTTTATCGTCCACGATCTACCGCATTTCGATGTCGTCCTTGGCATCGATTGGCTGGGAGATTTCCATGCTTCGATCGATTGTCACAGCAAGAGAGTGGTTTTCTGGATTCCAGGTCATCCGGAGTTCGAGTTCCGAAGTCGAGATGAGTCGCTTGGGCCCATCAGATTTCGGGCCAAGCCAAAGGTGCCGGTGATAGCAGCGTTGCAGATGGAGATGGAGATTGACCGACCAGTAATTGTCAGAGACTTTGACGACGTCTTTCTGGAGGATATCTCGGGTCTGCCACCCGACAGGGCTTTGGAGTTCGGTATCGATCTGATGCCGGGTGCGCACCCAATATCGAAGGCGCCGTATCGGATGGCTCCAGCGGAGCTTGAGAAGTTGCGGAAGCAGTTGGATGAGTTGTTGCAGAAGGGTTTCATCCACCCTAGTGTGTCACCGTGGGGTGCACCTATTTTGCTTGTGAAGAAGAAGGATGGGTCCCGCAGGATGTGCGTGGACTATCGAGGATTGAATGCTGTCACTGTGAAGAATAAGTATCAGCTACCGTGCATCGTCGACATATTTGATCAGCTGGGAGGTTCAAGGGTTTTCTTGAAGTTGGACTTGAGGAGTGGTTACCATCAGTTGAGGGTAAAGAAGGATGACGTCCCGAAGACAGCTTTCCGGACGAAGTACGGACACTATGAGTTTGTGGTGATGCCTTTCGGTGTGACCAATGCTCCAGCTGTGTTCATGAATCTTATGAACTTGATTTTCTACGACTTCCTGGATAAGTTTGTCGTTATTTTCATTGACGACATTCTTATTTACTCGAAGTCTGAGGAGGAGCACAGCTGTCATCTGAGGACAGTGTTGGAGACGCTGAGGCGACACAAGTTGTATGCCATGTATAGCAAGTGCGAGTTCTGGCTGGGCAGGGTCACGTTTCTGGGACATGTGGTGTCTGGTGATGGCATATCTGTGGACCCGGAGAAGGTCAGAGTAGTTCGAGATTGGCCGACTCCGCAGTCAGCGTCCGACATCAGAAGTTTCCTTGGGCTAGCAGGCTATTATCGGCGGTTCATCAAAGATTTCTCGAGGATTGCGGAGCCGATGACGAAGCTAACGAGGAAGGATGAGGAGTTTCTGTGGTCTGATGCTTGTGAGGAGGCTTTCAGTATCTTGAAGGCGAGGTTGACCACGACACCAGTTTTGACGGTACCGGATCGGAGCGGAGGCTTTGAAGTTTATTGTGATGCATCGGGGAAGGGCCTGGGATGTGTTCTGCATCAGCATGGCCACGTGGTCGCGTAGGCTTCTTTTCAATTGAGGACTCATGAGAAGAATTACCCGACGCACGATCTGGAGTTGGCAGTAGTGATCTTTGCGCTGAAGATTTGGAGGCATTTCTTGCTGGGTGAGTGTGTGAAGATTTTTACAGATCATAAGAGCTTGAAGTACATATTCACCCAGAAGGAGCTCAACATGCGTCAGAGACGATGGTTGGAGCTCATGGCTGACTACGAGATAGATTTGCAGTATCATCCGGAGAAGGTGAACGTGGTGCCGGACGCTTTGAGTAGACTTCCCACTGCTATGGTGCATACTGCTGACTGGAGGATTCAGCAGGAGCTGAAGGAGATGGATTTGGAGGTTGTCCTACCTGGTGTGGTTCATACTTTCATGAATTTGTAGATTCAGTCCACGATTGTGGATCGGATCAAGGCAGCACATGCAGGAGATCCGAAGTTGCAGAGGATCAGGAGGCAGGTTGAAGCCGGGCTGCGAGCAGAGTTCGTGATTCATGATGATGGTTCGCTGCGGTACGGCAGCAGACTCTGCGTACCTGCGGGAGATGTTCGTGAGGAGCTATTGAGTGAGGCTCATAGCTCGCCTTATTCTATACATCCTGGTGGCACCAAGATGTATAAGGATCTCCGACAGAATTACTGGTGGATTGGCATGAAGAGGAGTGTGGCACGGAGCGTTGCCAAGTGTTTGGTATGCCAACAAGTGAAGGCCGAGCATCATCGTATTGCTGGGTTGCTGCAACCGCTTCCAATTCCGGAGTGGAAGTGGCAACATATTACGATGGATTTTGTGACTGGATTATCTCGGACCCCGAGGTAAAACGACGCAGTCTGGGTGATCATAGATCGGTTGACCAAGTCTGCGCATTTTATTCCTTTTCGAGTAGGCCAGTCTACGGAAGCCTTGGCGAGGAAATATCTTGAGGAGATTGTACGCTTACACGGAGTCCCCGTGAGCATCGTGTCTGACAGAGATACGAGGTTCACATCTCAGTTCTGGAGAAGTCTGCAGGAGCATTTGGGGACGAGTCTGAGTTTCAGCACGGCGTACCACCCGCAGACCGACGGCCAGTCCAAGAGGACTATACAGACTCTGGAGGATATGCTGCGAGCTTGCACACTCGATTGGACGGGATCTTGGGAGGACCATCTCCATTTGGTGGAGTTTTCTTATAACAACAGCTACCAGGCGAGCATCGGCATGGCGCCGTTTGCTGTCTTATATGGGAGGAAATGTCGATCGCCACTGAGCTGGGATGACTTTGGAGATCGGGAGCTGTTGGGTCCAGAGATGATTGTTGAAGCTGTGGATGTCATGAGAGACATCAGGGAGAAGCTCAGAGTTACGTATGATCGCTTTAAGCTTTGGGCCGATGCCAAGAGGAGACCGTTGGAGTTTCAGCCGGGAGAGCACGTCTTCCTGAAGATTTCTCCGAACCGCGGAGTTATTCGATTCAGGAAGAAGGGAAAGCTGAGTCTGAGGTACATCGGACCTTTCGATGTGCTGGAGCGTATGGGAGCAGTGGCCTACCTCCTTGCTCTGCCACCATCTTTGGTGGGTGTTCACGACGTATTCCACGTATCACAGTTACGTCGGTACGTCAGTGATCCGTCGCACACGGTGGATTTCTCGGAGATCACGGTCCGTCCGGACCTGACCTATGACCAGCAGCCCGTGCAGATTTTGGACCGTCGACAGAAGCAGTTGAGGAATAAGGTTGTCGACCTGGTGAGAGTGATGTGGCGTTGCGGATCACCTGGAGAGTCCACTTGGGAGAGAGAGGATGAGATGAGAGAGCGTTACCCTCACCTATTCTGAAAGAAATTCCGAGGGAGGAATTTTCTTAAGGTGGGTAGGATGTAACGGCTGGTATTTGTATGATGAATATTATTTAAATATATATGCAATTGTTCGTCGTCTTTCTTTACTTCTCCGCGCTCACATCTTAGTATAGGATCACTCTTGGAACTCATTAGAATCATCCCGAAGCTTTCCGCTTCAATTGGCGACTTTCTGTGCCAATCAGCCGGTTCACGTTGAGGAACCGACCGACTAGATGTCCATCTAGTCGGTCAACAACTCCTCATGGACCGACTAGTTTTTATCAGGCTTTTTTCCTTGGGTTACTATTTACGCTTAGTCGGTCTAAGTTCAACCACCGACCGACTAGTTATCGAACTAGTCGGTCAACACTTCTTCGCAGACCGACTAAGTACAAAGATCATTTTTCGCATCAGGTTACTGTTTACCGTTAGTCGGTCAAAGAACGAAAACCGACCGACTAGTTGACGAACTAGTCGGTTAAGTATCCTTCTCTGACCGACTAATCTTCAAAATATCTTATCGACCATTTTCACCCTTTAGTCGGTCTATGAACACTGGCCGACCGACTAGGTTGCAAACTAGTCGGTCGACGAGCCTTCACAGACCGACTAGCTCTATAAATTCTACAACAACCCTATTCACGGTTTGGGTTTTAGTCGGTCACAGTTATACGACCGACCGACTAGTTCCCAAACTAGTCGGTCAACCGCCCTTCTCTGACCGACTAGTTGACCCTGAAACCCTAATTTCTGTGCTAACCGCCGCTTCATTTTCTTATTTAAACGGGGCTCTCTCTTTCATTTCTCCTGATTATTTTCAGTCTCCCTCTTCCCCAATCATACTCCCCTACCCCCCACGTCCTTCCCTTGCTCGTTCCTCCATCCTTGCGCCTCCATCTTCCCCAAAGCTTCCCCCCTCTTCTCTCATTTCTCCTTCTTTTGCCCTAGCACGGTGTTCCCACCTCAGATCCAGCAGCAACGACGTCGGAAGACACTGAAATCTTCACCACCACCGGTGATCAACATTCCTCGTTGTGCTACCCGCGGCCTAGGAATTTCCGGACGACGCAGAGCTTCCACCTTTCCAGATTCGACGTCGGATCTTCGTGCAATCGTCAATTTCAGGTTGGTACCCTAAATTCGTAGTAACCCCCACAATAGATGATCAAACCCTAAATAAAAGTCGCAACCTAATCAAACTAAATTTATTTTCTGCGGATCTTTAAAACGTTGTACAACCGTAGAAATCGACGAATGGACATTATGCATGCACACATAGGATAGATCGTCGATTAGGTTAATTCATTAAAAATGTGATTTTTAACTGGATAGGATAGTCCCGATGTAACGACTGCTTTTCATGTATCTGAATTTATTATAATATAATATATGTTTTGGTGGATTTTCTCCTCATATGTGGTTTTCGTCTCCGTAGCTTTCATTTTCGATCGATTCGTCGAATTTTCTCGTTTCTTCCTTAGGATCGTCAATTTCGAAGTATGTCATTCGTGACGGACTTCATAACGGTCGTATCTTACTATTAGATCAAGCCTAGGAGTCTTAGGAATCGATCCCGGGGCCACGCGCTCCGTATCGGAACTTTTTGTGCTCATTAGCCGGTATAAGAAGGGGCACCGACCGACTAGATGACGATCCAGTCGGTCGGCAATCCTTCTTGGACCGACTAGTTAGCTTTCTAAATTATTCAGGAGTTACTGTTTATCGTTAGTCGGTCTAAGAACGTTGGTTGACCGACTAGGTTGTAAACTAGTCGGTCAGCAATGCTTCTTTAACCGACTAACACATCATCTTAATTTTAGTTGAGTTACTGTTTACTCTTAGTCGGTCTAAGAACGTTCATCGACCGACTAGATGCTAAACTAGTCGGTCAGTATTTGTTCATGGACCGACTAACTCTAGAATCCTATTTTCGTTCAGAAGTTATTGTTTGCACTTAGTCGGTCTGCGTTGGTCGACCAACCGACTAGTTGCCAAACTAGTCGGTCAGTGGTTGCTCTTTGACCGACTAACCAGTGTTGAAACCCTAATTTCTGGGCAGCCGCCAGCCTAACCTATTTATACACAACCCAAACGTTTTCTTCTTCCTCAACACGACCCAAAACCCTAAAATCTTCCCCCTTGAGCCCCCATCTTCCTCCAAGCTTCATTCCTTCATTCCAAGCCCTAGAATCATCATCCAAACCATCCATCCACTCTATCTACCTCTCATCTTCCCCAAAATCTCACCAAATCCATCAAAATCCCCAAATCCCCCAAAACCCTAATTCTCCCAAACTTCTCCAATCTTTTCCAGATCTGAACCTAGGGTTCCCCGGAGTGTTTCTTCCGCCTCCTCTCGGTAAGAAATCGATCTACCGTTGTTTTCATAACCTATTTATATTTTTATGAAACCCTAATAAAATTTCATGATGTTTGTTGTTTGTTTTCCCATAACAGCGATTTCCTCGTAGATTAGCATCCGTGAGACGAAGTGGTCGTCATCCCCGCTGCTAGGCAAGTGAAACTTGCCACTTAGGGTTTAGGCCATGTTTTAGGCCATTTGCTTGTTGTAGGCGTAAAAGAGGCTAGGCGACGAAATGATACTCGCCTAGGCGCAAATTGGGGAACTAGCTTGACAACGAAGCTAGTTCCGACATTTAGCATGTTGCACAATTACCATGTCATGTTTACTTTCCATTAACGGTACGTAAATTAATTGTCATGTCATTGCATTCTTTAAGTGTTTCTGTGATTGCGTAGCTTCGCTACAATGCTTGTGTTCCTGGCTCGTGTTCCAGAAGCGGGCCATGTGTTGGTTTATAGCCAATGCCCAAATTGCGTGTTTCCGGCTAGGTGCACCCCTACGCCAAATGTTTAAGAATACGAGCTCATGTGCGGGGCAACCCCAGGCTCACTAGCTGAGCTCCATGTGCGGGGACCCTGGCTCCATTACGTATGGGTATTGGGGGTAAGAGTTAAGCGACCAATCAACTGGGAGTCTGCCCGATCAACAACTGCAGTGGTAAGGCGTAAACTCTGGGTTTTGGGGTAGATGTTAAGCGGCCAATCAGCGAATGTGAAACCATTCAGCTGTAAGGCGTAAACATCTACAAACAACGTGAATAGTGAATCGATTGAGATTGATAGTAGCGTGGCTACTCTTGTCTTGTCTTGTCTTGTCTTGTCTTGTCCTGATGATTGTTCTTTTGTACAAATTTTCTTGCCATGTCTTGATTGTGCACTCATGCTATAACTGCCATGTCATGCATACTAAACTGCTAGGTTGCTAGTTGCCTTACTTTCAGTTTCCTTGCCCAAGTCTTTTAGACTTGCTGACATGTGCCCCTTTACTCTTTTGGGTGACACATGTTAGATCCTGAGCCTGAGTACCTTATTGAGGACGAGGTGTTTGCTGACGCCGAGCCCGAGCTTGTGTTTGACGGGGAGTACGTGGACACTGGGGACCAGTCTTAGTGTCTTCGTTGTGTTTTACTTTTGTTAGACAGTTGTTTTGTTATCGGTGCAAGGCACCTATACTTTGTTATGTCGTTTCTTTTGTTGGCCTTGTTCTGGGCCTTTAGACTCTTTCTTTTAGCCTGGTGGCTTTTCTGGATGTTGGACTTATTTTCATGTTGGACATTTTATGAGATGTGAGGTTTTTATTTCAGTCTCTCTTTGTGTTATTATTGTTGTTCCGTTGTGGTTACAGGGACCTGCTTATGTTTTATTGACGCTTATCGGGTTTGGGGCTTCACAGCTCCACTCTCGTGCGGACCTTTTCACGTCTCGCCTCCATTTTAGGGAAGCGGGACGTGACAGGTTTTGTTGGGGGCCCATGCAGGTCCTTCTGTAACTGCGATTTTTGGAATAGCGATAATAATATTAGAATGTCCAATAAATTGAGTTCGACGTCCGAGTCATAAGCTATGAGTCTAATCTGATTCGTTTTCTGTGTCGCTAGATGGCCGGAAGACTTTTCACCTGTGGTGGGGGTAGTGGCGCGATCTCTCATGATGAGGAGCCTGAGCGGGAACCCACCAGCGGTGAGATGATGCGGATGATGCTCCAGATGATGCAAGTGCAGCAGGGCGTGCTTTTGCAAGTCCAGAATGCTCCACTTGCTCGAGCTGCCCGGGCTCTTCCGGATGCCCCTCGCTCTGAGCCAGGAGCGAAGCAATTTCGGGAGCTGGGTCCCGCATATTTTGATGGTTCTGAGGGTCCTCTGGCTGCCGATGAGTGGATTCGGAACATCGAGGACAATCTGAAGATGACCAAGATCACCCCAGCTGGATGGGTTGATTTGGCGAAGAGGCAACTCAAGGATAATGCTCGTGATTGGTGGGATGCGGAAGAGAAGATGTTGGTGGAGCCGATAGCTTGGGCTACCGTCAAGGCTAGATTTGAGGGTGAGTTCTTCCCGAAAGCTGCCAGGGAGGAGATGCTGCAGCGTTTTATCGATTTGAAGCAAGGGAACTCATCGGTGGACCTATATCACCAAGAGTTCATGAGGCTGAGTCGGTTTGCACCAAAGATGGTGCAGGACGCTGAGGAGAAGGCTCAGAGGTTCCTGCAGGGACTTGCTTCGGAGCTTCAGAGTTTTGTGACCTCTTCTGACCGGGAGTCTTATCAGAAGGTTCTGGTAGCAGCTAAGAGGCAGGAGCTGCTCATGAACCAGAGGAGGGGGTCTGTTGTTGGTGCTGGGAAGAGGCCTGTGGAACAGGTGAGAGCTGTGGTTAGACCTGGATTTAGGCCTAATCAGTCCGCTCAGTTTAAGAGGCCAGGAGGGCCTATTCTGAAGTTTTGCCATTTCCGCGGCAAGTCTGGCCACATCAAGGATCAGTGTCGGAAGTTTTTGGGCCAGTGCCTGGTTTGTGGTGATGCTTCCCATGCCGCGAAGGATTGTCGGCATGCGAATCAGCTGCGGAGGGCTCCTGTTGCAGCTCAGCCGTTGCAGCAGCGAGCGTCTGTTCCTGCTGGACGTGGAGCAGCTCTTGTTCCGTAGAGGCAGGCTTCTCAGCAGGCTGTTCCGTCGAGGAGGCAGGCTTTTCTGATGACCGCTGTGGAGAGCGAGGCTGTGGATGAGGTTATCGCAGGTAATCCTCAATCTAGTTGTTACTTTCCTAGATGGGTTTGATTGTTAGATTGTGTTGGTTGCTTGAACATGGTTGTTTGCTAGACTAGGGTTTGATTGTTAATTGATTGTTAGGTGTGGTTTTGGTTTGCACATTTCGTGCACGAGTCCTCTTTGACTCTGGTGCATCGATGTGCATTATTTCTCGGAGCTTCGTGGAGAGGCATTCCTTGTCGACGTCCCCTCTTCCAAAGAGTTGGAACATCGTTACAGGGAATGGCGTGGTCTCGGTGCATCGTGGATGCAGTCCTTGCTCTGTGGTGGTTTGTGGACATGAGCTTTATGCTGATTTCATTATCCACGACATCATCAACTATGATGCAGTTCTTGGGATGGACTGGCTTGCGAGCTTCTATGCTACGATTGACTGCAGGAGGAAGAAGGTGGTGTTCGAGATCCCCGGACATCCAGTATTTGAGTTCAGTCGTGGTAGCAGTTCGCTTGGTCCTGTCAGATTTCGGGCCAGGCCGGTGGAGGCTGTGGCAATGCAGATGGATCTGGAGTGGCCAGCTGTGGTGCGTGATTTTGGTGACGTCTTTCCCGAGGAGATGTCTGGTTTACCGCCTGATCGGGCTTTGGAATTTTCTATCGATCTTGTTCCAGGTGCGCAGCCGATTTCGAAGGCGCCGTATCGTATGGCACCTGCAGAATTGGAGGAGTTGCGGAAGCAGTTGGATGAGCTCTTGCCGAAGGGTTATATTAATCCTAGCGTGTCTCCGTGGGGAGCACCGGTGTTGCTGGTGAAGAAGAAGGATGGTTCGCGTCGCATGTGCGTGGATTATCGGGAGTTGAATGCGGTGACCATTAAGAATAAATACCCGTTGCCTCGCATCGATGATATTTTTGATCAGCTTGGAGGTTCAAGGGTGTTTTCTAAATTGGATTTGAGGAGTGGTTACCATCAGTTGAAGGTGATGAAGGATGATGTTCCGAAGACAGCGTTCAGGACGAAGTATGGACACTATGAGTTTGTGGTTATGCCTTTCGGCGTAACTAACGCGCCCGCAGTTTTAATGAATCTGATGAACCTGATTTTCTACGACTTTTTGGATAAGTTTGTCGTTATCTTTATTGACGACATTCTGATCTATTCGAAGTCAGAGGAAGAGCATGCCTCGCACTTAAGGACGGTGTTGGAGATCTTGAGGAAGCATTGTTTGTATGCTAAGTTTTCGAAGTGCGAGTTTTGGCTGGATAGAGTTGCTTTTCTCGGGCATGTGGTGACTGGAGATGGTATTTCAGTGGATCCCGAGAAGATTCGGGCCATCAGGGAGTGGCCTGTTCCGTCGTCTGCGTCTGAGATCCGGAGTTTCCTTGGACTTGCTGGTTATTATCGGCGATTCATTAAGGACTTTTCTCGTATTGCTGAGCCGATGACCAGGTTGACGCGGAAGGATGTTGCTTTTGTTTGGTCGGGTGATTGTGAGAGTGCTTTTGGCGTTCTGAAGGAGAGGTTGACGACGGCCCCTATTCTTGTTGTGCCTGATCGCAGCGGTGGATTTGAGATCTTTTGCGATGCTTCTGGCAAGGGTCTAGGTTGTGTGTGGCATCAGCACAGGCACGTTGTGGCGTATGCGTCTCGTCAGCTTAAGGTTCATGAGAAGAATTACCCAACGCATGATTTGGAGTTGGCTGCCGTTGTGTTTGCTCTTAAGATTTGGAGGCACTTCCTGCTGAGTGAGAAAGTGAAGATTTTCACCGATCACAAAAGCTTGAAGTATATTTTCACTCAGAAGGAGCTCAACATGCGACAGCGTCGATGGTTGGAGCTTATGGCGGATTATGAGATTGATTTGCAGTTTCACCCTGGCAAGGTGAATGTGGTTCCAGATGCTTTGAGTAGGCTTCCAGCGGTGATGATTTTGACTTCGCAGTGGGGATTGCAGCAGGATTTTTGCGAGTCTGACGTGGAGATTGTTCTTCCTGGAGAGGCTTCGTCGTTGATGTACATGCAGGTACAGTCGACGATCGTGGATCGGATTAAGGCTGGCCAGGCTGAGGATCCGAAGCTGGTGAAGATTCAAGGGCAGGTGGAAGCCGGTCTGCGGACTGACTTTTTGATTCATGAGGATGGCTCGTTGAGGTTCGGAGCTAGGTTGTGTGTGCCGGCTGGAGATATCAGAGAGGAGCTGATGGTGGAGGCACACAGTTCGCCGTATTCTGTGCATCCTGGTGGCACCAAGATGTACCAGGATCTTCGTCTGAATTATTGGTGGCATGTTATGAAGAGGAGTGTGGCTCGGAGTGTAGCCAAGTGCTTGGTTTGCCAGCAAGTGAATGCGGAGCATCAGCGTACGGCCGGGTTGCTACAACCGCTTCCGATTCCGGAGTGGAAATGACAACACATCACTATGGATTTCGTGACTGGACTACCTCGGAGTCCGAAGCAGAATGACGCGATTTGGGTGATCGTAGATCGATTGACCAAATCTGCGCACTTTATTCCGTTCCGAGTGGGACAGTCCACTGAGGCGCTAGCGAGGAGATATATGGAGGTAAATTCTTTTACTCTCCGTTTTATTTCATTTTCCTAGTTTGGATAGTGATGTAACGTGAATCGTGCAGGAGGTTGTGCGACTTCATGGAGTCCCCGTGAGTAACGTGTCTGACATAGACACGAGGTTCACATCTCAGTTCTGGCAGAGTTTGCAGAAGAGCTTGGGTACGCGTCTGAGTTTCAGCATGACGTACCATCCGCAGACGGATGGCCAGTCCGAGAGGACGATTCAGATTTTGGAAGACATGCTGAGGGCGTGCATGTTGGATTTCAAGGGTTCGTGGGAGGACCATCTACATTTGGTGGAGTTCTCTTACAACAACAGCTTCCAGGCGAGTATTGGCATGGCGCCTTTCGCCGCTCTTTATGGGAGGAAATGTCGATCGCCATTGAGTTGGGATGACGTTGGTGATCGGGAGTTGTTGGGACCTGAGATGATCGTGGAGGCCGTAGATATCGTCAGGAATATTCGGGAGAGGTTGAGGATTGCTCAGGACCGTTTTAAGCATTGGGCGGATGCTAAACGTCGTCCTTTGGAGTTTCAGCCGGGCGACCATGTGTTCTTGAAGATTTCCCCGAATCGTGGTGTGATTCGTTTCGGGAAGCATGGGAAGTTGAGCCCGCGAAACATTGGACCGTTTGACATTTTGGAGAGGGTTGGCGAGGTAGCTTATCGCTTGGCCTTGCCGCCATCTTTGGAAGGAGTTCACAATGTTTTCCATGTGTCGCAGCTTCGTCGATACATTAGCGATCCGTCTCATGCGGTAGATTTTTCGGAGATTACCGTTCGCCCCGATATGACGTATGACCAGCATCCAGTGCAGATTCTGGACAGGCGTCAGAAATCACTTCGGAACAAGATTGTCAATCTTGTGAGGGTGATGTGGCGACACGGCTCACCTGGAGAGTCTACTTGGGAGAATGAGGATGAGATGCGAGAGCGTTTCCCACTTTTGTTTCCGGACTCGTGAGTATATGGAAATTCCGAGGACGGAATTTTTCTTAAGTTGGGGAGGATGTAACGACTGCTTTTCATGTATCTGAATTTATTATAATATAATATATGTTTTGGTGGATTTTCTCCTCATGTGTGGTTTTCGTCTCCGTAGCTTTCATTTTCGATCGATTCGTCGAATTTTCTCGTTTCTTCCTTAGGATCGTCGATTTCGAAGTATGTCATTCGTGACGGACTTCATAACGGTCGTATCTTACTATTAGATCAAGCCTAGGAGTCTTAGGAATCGATCCCGGGGCCACGCGCTCCGTATCGGAACTTTTTGTGCTCATTAGCCGGTATAAGAAGGGGCACCGACCGACTAGATGACGATCCAGTCGGTCGGCAATCCTTCTTGGACCGACTAGTTAGCTTTCTAAATTATTCAGGAGTTACTGTTTATCGTTAGTCGGTCTAAGAACGTTGGTTGACCGACTAGGTTGCAAACTAGTCGGTCAGCAATGCTTCTTTAACCGACTAACACATCATCTTAATTTTAGTTGAGTTACTGTTTACTCTTAGTCGGTCTAAGAACGTTCATCGACCGACTAGATGCTAAACTAGTCGGTCAGTATTTGTTCATGGACCGACTAACTCTAGAATCCTATTTTCGTTCAGAAGTTATTGTTTGCACTTAGTCGGTCTGCGTTGGTCGACCGACCGACTAGTTGCCAAACTAGTCGGTCAGTGGTTGCTCTTTGACCGACTAACCAGTGTTGAAACCCTAATTTCTGGGCAGCCGCCAGCCTAACCTATTTATACCCAACCCAAACGTTTTCTTCTTCCTCAACACGACCCAAAACCCTAAAATCTTCCCCCTTGAGCCCCATCTTCCTCCAAGCTTCATTCCTTCATTCCAAGCCCTAGAATCATCATCCAAACCATCCATCCACTCTATCTACCTCTCATCTTCCCCAAAATCTCACCAAATCCATCAAAATCCCCAAATCCCCCAAAACCCTAATTATCCCAAACTTCTCCAATCTTTTCCAGATCTGAACCTAGGGTTCCCCGGAGTGTTTCTTCCGCCTCCTCTCGGTAAGAAATCGATATACCGTTGTTTTCATAACCTATTTATATTTTTATGAAACCCTAATAAAATTTCATGATGTTTGTTGTTTGTTTCCCCATAACAGCGATTTCCCCGTAGATTAGCATCCGTGAGACGAAGTGGTCGTCATCCCCGGTGCTAGGCAAGTGAAACTTGCCACTTAGGGTTTAGGCCATGTTTTAGGCCATTTGCTTGTTGTAGGCGTAAAAGAGGCTAGGCGACGAAATGATACTCGCCTAGGCGCAAATTGGGGAACTAGCTTGACAACGAAGCTAGTTCCGACATTTAGCATGTTGCACAATTACCATGTCATGTTTACTTTCCATTAACGGTACGTAAATTAATTGTCATGTCATTGCATTCTTTAAGTGTTTCTGTGATTGCGTAGCTTCGCTACAATGCTTGTGTTCCTGGCTCGTGTTCCAGAAGCGGGCCATGTGTTGGTCGATAGCCAATGCCCGAATTACGTTTTTCCGGCTAGGTGCACCCCTACGCCAAATGTTTAAGAATGCGAGCTCATGTGTTGGGCAACCCCAGGCTCACTAGCTGAGCTCCATGTGCGGGGACCCTGGCTCCATTACGTGTGGGTATTGGGGGTAAGAGTTAAGCGACCAATCAACTGGGAGTCTGCCCGATCAGCAACTGCAGTGGTAAGGCGTAAACTCTGGGTTTTGGGGTAGATGTTAAGCGGCCAATCAGCGAATGTGAAACCATTCAGCTGTAAGGCGTAAACATCTACAAACAACGTGAATAGTGAATCGATTGAGATTGATAGTAGCGTGGCTACTCTTGTCTTGTCTTGTCTTGTCTTGTCTTGTCCCGATGATTGTTCTTTTGTACAAATTGTCTTGCCATGTCTTGATTGTGCACTCATGCTATAACTGCCATGTCATGCATACTAAACTGCTAGGTTGCTAGTTGCCTTACTTTCAGTTTCCTTGCCCAAGTCTTTTAGACTTGCTGACATGTGCCCCTTTACTCTTTTGGGTGACACATGTTAGATCCTGAGCCTGAGTACCTTGTTGAGGACGAGGTGTTTGCTGACGCCGAGCCCGAGCTTGTGTTTGACGGGGAGTACGTGGACACTGGGGACCAGTCCTAGTGTCTTCGTTGTGTTTTACTTTTGTTAGATAGTTGTTTTGTTATCGGTGCGTGGCACCTATACTTTGTTATGTCGTTGCTTTTGTTGGCCTTGTTCTGGGCCTTTAGACTCTTTCTTTTAGCCTGGTGGCTTTTCTAGATGTTGGACTTATTTTCATGTTGGACATTTTATGAGATGTGAGGTTTTTATTTCAGTCTCTCTTTGTGTTATTATTGTTGTTCCGTTGTGGTTACAGGGACCTGCTTATGTTTTATTGACGCTTATCGGGTTTGGGGCTTCACAGCTCCACTCTCGTGCGGACCTTTTCACGTCTCGCCTCCATTTTAGGGAAGCGGGTCGTGACACCCGATAACCTAGAAACAACCCTAATAGGGATTAATGAATCAGGATCTGACACCGTCGCCGTGTCATGATTTTCAGACACTTTTCCGTCGACGAGACGATTGGACGCGGTGTACCAGGGAGACGACGCGCTCGCCACCACAGGCAAGTGTTATCACTTGCGTTCTTGGCCATGTTTTGGGCCTTCATCTTGTTAGGATTGTTAATTTAGAAACTTTAGGACCGGACGTGAAATGATAGTGTCCGGGACGCCTTTGATGGCTCAGATTTGATAACGAAATCTGAGTCCAACAACAACAAATTCTGACATCATAGGATTGACAAGCATGTGCGTGAGTTGTGGACACCCTAGTACAACCCCTTCCTGTTTTGTCGTGTCTTGTTCCCTCCCGTCTGCATAGCCCGCTGGGCAATAGGGCACTCGCCAAGCTAGAGCGAGTGATCCCTTGTACTAATTCACAGCCCGATGGGCAATTGGGCACCTGACAAGCTAGAGCAGGTGATCCCATGTACTGATACACAGCTCAGAGAGCAATTGGGCACTTGTCAAGCTAGAGCAAGTGATCCCATGTCTTGTCACGATTCTTGGGGTTATGGGGTAGGGTTGAGCATGCAAGCGGCAAGAGGGATTGATCCCCCTCGAACCGAACAGGCGTGAACCCTTTCGTGTCTTGTCTTGTCTTGTCGTGTTTGGCTTCCTGTGTTCCGTCTTGTCTTGACACCTGTAGGCTAGTCCCGTAGTCCATAGCACTCGCTACGACTGCTACTTGTCTTGTTTACTTTCTTGTTACGTTTACTTCTGTTGTTAAAACCTCAGCATGTTAATCAACTAGTAAAATGTTGTAAGTAATTGGTACACTTGTAGTTTGGTCTAACCCTTTTCTTGTAGACCTTACCTTACGTACAGTTCCTTCTTTTGGTGTTGTACGTCAGGGATTGAGCCAGAGTACGTGGAGGAGACTGACCTGACTGCCGACGTGGAGCCAGAGGGTGTCGATCCCGAGTACGGCCCCGAGGAGGATCAGAGTTAGAGACTTTTAGTAGCAGATTCCAGAGGCGTTATTATCTTTGTTGGGTACGTAGCACCTTTTATGTTTCTTTGTTTAGGTTGGGTGCTTGCACCATTAGTTTTACTTTTCTGCTGTTGTAGCCCTTCGGGCGTTGAGACTTGGTACTATTGATATGTTGGAATAAAATTTGTGATGTTCTTTCCTTCTTGTACTTTTATTGTTCTGTACTAACATGCAGGGACCTGTACCTTTGCCTTGGTACCACACAGACGCTTATTGGGTCAGGGCTTCGTAGCTCTATCCTAAGCGGGCCTAGTCACGCTTCGCCTCCGTTGTTTTGGGAAGCGGGGCATGACAATGGGTTACGTTGATTTGAATTTAGTTTGTTAAAATTGTTGCCTAACACATAGGATCCAAAAGGGTTTTTGGATACCAAGAATTGTGTCTTCTAGGTTCAATCCACCATGGGATACCAACCCTACCAACTCATTGTTTTGCAAAGGATTTTTCATTCAAATGGAGTTGATGGTGCTTAAGTGATGCACCAAAGTAGGGGGAGCTTAATGTTTTAAGTATATTCATACATTTGATTTACATTGGTATCCATGTGTGTTGAATGCATCCATTGGTAGACTATATTACAATTGATGTCATTTTGTGCTAGAATTGTGTATGTCATAGTTTTTTGATGTTCTACCTATTTTTGGCATAACACTTTTGCATATTACTTTTAGTATCAATTCGCTACATTTGGTATTCTCATTGGATTTATGTCTCTGATATTGATTTCGTCGCTCGACGATTATTTTGGTTAAATAGATTTACTTTTATGAAAACATAGAATTGTTTTCCATGCACTAAATTAACCAAGAATGTTGATATTGGAGAGTATGTTCCATAACTCAATAAGTGAAATTGATTTGAGTTTTAATGATTTCGTTTTTCGATTTTCGACTATGGTCACGTTGGCACGCTTTGATTTTCTTCTGTATTTTACATTTGGTAATTTACATTGGTGTCATTTGGATCATGGTCGTATTCTTAGACTCTCATGCTTTTATATTTTAACCATTGTAATCTTGTTGTTGATCTCCTCCCGCTCTTTTTGCTAATGCCAAAGGGGGAGAGAATTAATAATGACAATGTGCTAATTGATAATTCAAAGCAATTTACCATGAATCTAATTTGATATGTTAGATTCAAGGGGAGTTAAGATATAAAATGGATTTAGAGATCCTAAATTGCAATAATAGGATTCATATTTTGTATCTCCCTCGTCTGCTTGATGTGTATGATTATTGTTTAATTCGGAACTAACGTGTCATCAATGCAGGGGGAGAAAGTAAATTTCTTTTGAATCATTATTATTGATTATTATTTATGTTGGTTTGTCATCACCAAAAAGGGGGAGAATGTTGAGTATTGATTTCCCGGATTTGGTTTTGGATGATGAGCAAACATAAATATCGTGTACTAACTCTTTGTGAGCGCAGTTATGGAGATCGTCGCCAAAATACTATGTACATCAAAAGCGACGTCTCAAGACTTCTCAATACGCGTAATCGTGTGCCTGAAGCTTCGTTGAAGCTCAACGAGTATTATTGAAGTCAAGAGTGAAGATTGAAGCTTTGAAGACGGTTCGTCATGTTTAATTGAATGTGTTCTAGCTTTATAGAATAGAATGTTAAGCCTTAAGTAGGACTTACATTATAATCTTCATTCCGCTCATATCTTAGAGCTAGGATTATCTTAGAAGCCATTAGAAACTTTTCCGAAGCCTATCGCTTCTTCCCTCGGCTTCTAATGCATGTTAGTTGGTTCAAGTAGAAGAACCAACCGACTAGATGACGATCTAGTCGGTCGGAAATTCCTCTTGAACTGACTGATGTCCGTGCTCAATTCAGCCTGGCCCTGTTGATCAATTAGTTGGTCAAAGAAGGTTCACCGACCGACTAAATGACGATCTAGTCGGTTAGGAATCCTTCTCAGACCAACTAGTTACCTTTGCCTGATTTCATCCTGAGCTACTGTTTACAGTTAGTCGGTCAAAGTACAACGACCGACCGACTAGTTGTGAAACTAGTCGGTTGAAACTTGTTCTTAAACCGACTAGCTGTCTTTAAATCCAGCCTATACTTTTTCAACTCTTAGTCGGTCAAAGAACACTCACCGACCGACTAGTTGGCAAACTAGTCGGTTGGCAAGTCTTCTTAGACCGACTAGTTAATATCGCATGGAATTCTCTTTATTGGCTGTTCAGCTGTTAGTCGGTTCATGTTGAATCATCGACCGACTAGTTAAGAAACTAGTCGGTCAGTGATCCTTCTTTTGTAGGGATATATGCCCTCAGAACATTTGTATTTGATGCAAATGATATTTTAAGCTTAGATAGGGACTAATTTGCATTTGATGCAAAAGAGATTAAATGTGTTTTAAATTGTTTAAAACAATATTTAATAATATAAACGCAAGGAAAAGTACACGGGTAAGATGGGAATGTCCCGGTCTAGACCCAGGTTCGAACGACGTCCAAATCAGACGCCAGATGATCAAGTTATGCCCAAAACAGCCCAAAGGGTCAGATCAGGCCAGACCAGGCAGACCAGGCAGACCAGCTAAGTCTGGACCTGGTCTGGCCTGCTGGCCAGACCCAGTAAGGCTAAACCGGTCTGAGCCTGGGCACCCAGACCCGCCTGGGCCTGGGCGCCCGGCCCAGGCCCTGGCCCCGGGCGCCTGGGCGCAGGCCCAGGCGCTGTGCGCCTCGGCGCTGGGCGCCCAGGCGTTCTGGGCCGGGCGCCTGGCCCGGCCCAGGCACCCGCCTGGGCGCCTGGCGCCAGGCGGCTGGGCACCCGCGCCCAGACTTAGGCGCCCGTGCCCAGGTCTGAGTTTGGGCGCCCAGTCAGGTTTTTTAGGCTGTGGGGCCCACTTGCTGGGCCCCATTAATGGGTGCAGAACCCTAGATCTATTGGGCAGATTTGACGGCTGATTTTAGTCGAAAATCAAGCCTTGGGCTGATCTTTGGACACTCAATTGGAGGGTCAAACGAACTCCGATTGACGAAAGGTTTTTTCCTATGCGTTCACCGTTGAACGCTCGTCGTATTGATAGGTTGTATCAATCCTGAAGTTCAACGGTGAGGGAGTTAAAATTCACGGAAGTTTGCACTTTGTGAAGTGCAAACTAAATTGAATTTGATTAAACTCTATTTTAGTCCCACATCGGATTTTGAGAAAAAGGGAGAGTCCGCCGCCTATATAAATAGGGGTCTGCTCTCCTCCTCAAAAACTCGTCCCAAGCTCTAGATCTGAGCGGCTCTCGTAAATGTTGGAGCACGCTCGGATCTAAGCTTAAATAAATATTTCTCCTCTCCCTATAAATTTTTGCCTTACTCCTGCGGGCTCTAGCAAAGCCGCAAAGGAGTTCGGATTCTGGATCCGAAATCTAGGCGAAGGTTTCACTCGTGTGAAACTTTCTTCGGCAGTGGGTGGCTCGGCGACACGGGGATTGATCGCCTCGGGATGCGGAGCGGTTCGAGGAGCGGTGCGTGGAGCGGTTCAAGGAGCGGCTCGGCGTGGGACTGGAGCAGCTCGGAAGACGGCGCGGAACATCTCGCCTGCCCCAGGGCTGAGATTCCGGGTATGTGTTTAAGTTTTCATTTAATTATTCGCAGTAGTTAGATCCCTCTTGGGGTGGTCAGATCCACCCCAAGTTGGCAGAGATCCTGGCTAATAGGGTCTGGTTCCTTAGGGTTGCATGTTAATTAGATTAACATAAGAAATTTTCGCTGCATTTCTGTCTATGTTCCGTCCGACTTAGGACGGGACTAGAGTTTTTGTGCCCTAAGGGTCCTAGAAAACCCTGCATTGGTATCAGAGCCATCTCTGTATGCTGATCTAGGACTGCGAATTTATTATTTGAATGCTTTTTCAGAAAAATGTTTTCTTTAAATTTATGCGATAAATTTAATTTTTTTTTAAAAAAATGTTTTCTTTAAATTTATGCGATAAATTTAAATTATTTTTAAATGTTTAAAATTTTTTATGATAAATTTTAAACATGAAATTTTTAAAATGGAATTTTAAATTTATGTGATAAATTTTAAAATGGTTTTAAAGCTTTAAAACTTTATGCGATAAGTTTAAAAGGTTGTTTAAAATTTTATGTGATAAATTTTAAGCATGGAATTTTTTAAATGATGTTTTAAATTTATAAGATATTTTTTAAAACTGATTTTAAAAGTTTAAAATTTTTATGCGATAAATATTTTAAAGGAGCATGCAAATGTTATGATTTTAAAACAAGCTTTTACTTTATGAGATGAAATAAATGTTTTAAAATCATATTTTAAATTTAAATGTTAAATTTAAGAATGCATGTCAAAACTGTTTATGCGATAAACTTTAGTCTATTTAAATTGTTAAATATTTGTACACCTTTTTATGCGATAAAATTAGTGTAACATTATTTTAATGACTATGTCATCTTGTCCCTATTTGATAACACAAGACAACCCTTTAGGTTAGCCATTAAGTAATGATTAAAATTTATTACTTGAATTTTAATGACATGCTATGTTTTAATAAAACATTAACAATGCTTCAAGACCTAATTCCTGATTAGGGTAGTCTTTTTAATGAAAATTTTAATTTTAATTGTTATTATTAAATCATTAAAGGACTTCGCTTTTAGCGTTGGTTAATAATTTATTAAAATCCTAATAAAGATTAGGATAGCACGTGAACCTTATAGTTGATAAGGACTTAATAAAAGTTATTAAACAAATCCTAAAATTTTTAATTTAAGGATGCAACTAGTTGATAGGATTAATTAGTTGTTAATAAAAGTTGTTTAGTCTATGGCACACATACAAAAATGACAAGCTTCATTCAATGGACCATGATCCAGTCAATGTGCTTGGCTAAGAGTTCTGGGTCAACCTTTGCTAGTACAAGGGGCATGATCCTGGCTTAGTCAATTCCCTGGCTGTGTTCCGCTGGACCGCAATGTCGCGAATCATGATTGTATGACACCCTGGACTATATCTAGTCAATGCGTTATAAATCTTATTACAGATTAATTCGTATCCCTCCTTGATTTTGGAGCTTGGATACTCAAAGAAGACAATTATAGTTGTTGAGTCTCCTCAAGCTGTGACTTGTTTTTCTTTAAGAAACAAACTCCAACATACATGTGATGTAGTCTAGACTTGACCCAAATCGATGCTTCGGGTCTCCTCGAGTATCGATCTAAGTCAAATCTGGACACGAAATCAAGGGTCTGACTAGACCAGTCATTATGATTTGTTGAGTCTCCTCAAGATCATAAGTGACTGTGGGTAAAAATCGACAGGGAATCACATGTGATGTGATTGACCAAGAGTTAGTCTACCAGTCATGGAACCAATCAACTTGTTGAGTCTCCTCAAGGTTGTGAGGTTCGGGATGATTGGATCCCTCTTTCACTAATTTTTAAATTCGATTAAATCGTTCGTTATTAAGCTTTAAAACGATCGTAAAAATAGTGGGAGGATATAGATAGATGAAAGCCAATCTACCTATATTTAATATTGAACATATGCAAAAACTAGGGCAAGACTATGTTTACCGAAGGAATCAAAATATAATATTGGAATAAGTTAACTGGTCAAATAGTTGATTAATTGAATATCAAGTTAAATTCTAATTGATGGAATTAATCTATATTCTCGTTGACATTAAATGACTTTCTAAAGAACAGACTTAAGAAATATGATTTCATTAAGTTCTGGGTCTAACATATAAATTAAAGCTACATGTCACTCTTCTCTATATGAGGCAGCTTGAACATATAGGGTATTCGAAGTATGTTTCTCCCTACAACTTGTCGAGCTACCCTCAAGGTTGTATGGACAAACAATTCCGATCCGCAAAGTTCAAGAATTCGATCAAACCGTTTGAGTCGAATATGTGTGCATGAGCCGTGCAAGACTATGTATCCCAACCGGATCTTGAGACAAGCAACTTCTTGAGCTGAACTCGAGATTGCAAAGTTCAAGTGTTTGGATACATAAGATGCTTGCATAGCTATTTATGTTGGGTTAATTAATATCTAAATGTGATTTAGAAAAGGAAGAAGGCACTCCGGAAAGTCAATAGAGTTTAATAGTTTAATTTATCATTAGTAAAGGCATAAGTAAGAGGAAATGAAAATGTGACATATTTTGATGTCACGATTTTATAATTATTGTTATACAAAAGACGTCTAACACAATTTGACGAATGTCGTCACCTCGCTTCTGAAGCAATGTTTTGCGTTAGTAATTTATGTATAACGATAAAATATATATTAAATGTTAATATATATATATACACAAGATAGTAGCAAACTTGTATGGAAAAATAGACTAGGCCGTATCGAGAGACTAAGCTTCACAAGTCACATAAAGAGGGGTCTGACCTCTCGTATTATGAAGTCTACGGACACTTGTGAGTCTTATCCTCTTAGATATAATGGCCGAAACCCATCTGTGAGACAGTGGGAGAATGAGTTGTCGAACTCAGTCTGGTACATACTGATGTACCCGATTCTAGATTAACCAAAGTAAGTTATTCGTATATTTTATTAAGATACGTGTTCTTGATGAAACACAAGTCTGAAAAATAAAGAACGAAAGGAAAAAAGTATTTAAACTGATTTGATTAGATCGAATGGTTAAATACTTAGCTACATAAAATCTTGCGTAATTAAAATAAAATGTGATTTTCTCTCAGGTCAAATCTGTTAACACATCAGTGTGTTAAAAGGTATGAATCACACTTAGTTAGACTTGGTGCGATCCATAGTAAGTGACTCTGAGTTAAGTCCTCTCTCTGGGTTAAGTCCCAGATTGTAATGCCTAGGTTTTGATAATGTCCTATGAGGACATTGTCAATAAGATGTTCATTAAATCGATCATTAAAGAAGTTGTATAATTACTCGAATTTCGTGAGACGAATTGTCGAGTTAGACATCATAACTGATGATGACTTAGTCAACTTCCGGGATGAAATTCGGAGTAGTAACTCCGATTTAAAACTTGATGCAATCAAAATAGGTCCGTGTGCGTAAATAAATTTGAGAATTTAGTTTACATACCCAAGGAAAATGTTTCCTCACTTTCTGTAAGTAAATCTTTAAGTTGAAAGATTGGTGCAGAAAGAGAATAGTAAAGTACAATCTTGTTGATCGAAAACGGTTTTCACCCTAATTTCTTTAAAACGGATTAGTTGAAATCGTCTCGCCAATAGATGTGTACACATCTACTCAGACAAAATCCGATGTAAAACGCTCATGTTGACCATGAAAATTGGAGCATTCACTTATAAGTTTGTTTTTCTAAATATGATTTAGACGGACCAACTTATATGAATTAGCCAGAGAGTTTTCAAGGTCAGTGGGAGCGTATAAATTACATGCAAGGCATCAAAGAGATGGAACATATAATTTAATTAAGTAATCAAAGAGTTTGATACTTTATCAGAAATAGATATGAGCCATTTGAAATGACCATTAACAAATTTAAATTATTATCGTAATGTACGATGAGCTGGATAAGATCCATGTATATTAAATATTACAGATTCCGATAGACCAAGTGAATTATTTGAATGAGATTCAAATGGTTGGTCTAACATGAACATAAAAACCCCTTGAGTCTATAGTGTAGACGGTTTTAGCAGATCCACTCACGAAGGCTCTACCACATGAAGTCGAGAAAACTTATGTGTAAAAACGGTATAAGATACCGGGATAAATGGGCCTGAGTGCAAGTGGGAGATGTTGAGAGATGATACCCTCGAGGCTATCAATCTTCATGTGTGAATAGCACAAACATCTTGTTCGAAATAACAGTAAGCTGTTTGGTAATAATTTATCTAAGTTATTTTATAATGTAGTTAACATTAGACATTAACTTAGGTAAAGTCCTTAGACTTTATGCAAGGTCAAACAGGTATCGAGATGAGTATCTCGATCATGGAGAAATGTTTGACCGTCTGTAGCATAAGTCTAAAAGGGTTCGTGGTCGTAGATGTTTCGAGACAAGGATATCGAAACATCGGATAGACCATTGTGTCTTAGTCTTCACCGTTTAGCGGTGGCGATGATCTCATGATCGCTTGACTTGGCGAAGTCGTAGATGAGACACATGTGCTCATTAGAGAATGAGTTCACTGAACGATCCACAAGAGTTATCATATGGTTATATTGACCAATCTGTCAATGATGACTCTGAGTGATGATAGGCTAGTTGGTCTTTTGACTTGAGGTCATTTTGACGAACCTGTGCGTGAACGGTGCCACATAGATCAAATGACCTAGCTTCGAGGCAAGGCCTGTCAAAAGGTTTTTGATTGGGTGACACTTGAAGCGTATGAGGAGAGTAATGACCAAGAGAGGATTCGTCTCTCCCGGTCAATGGGAGTTAGTATCGTAGGGTTAGTTCGGTCTTTAGTAAAAACTCTGGCCAGAGTATGTTGGAAGAAGTCCAACATTTTTTGACTAAAAGATCGATAGAAACTAACCGGAGTCAAGTTATTGGGGTTGACAGTTAGACCGTACCCTAGACTTGATCTACACGACATAGTTTAGAAGAAAAGACTATAACTGAGGAATTCATCACGGAAACAGTCAGGATGGTCCCGACAATACTCATGTCAATGAGTTAACCACATAATAATGATTCTTGAAGCAGGGACGGCAACCACTGCTCGTGATCACTGCCGTATAGGGCTTCGAGCCCAACCTGTTGTAAGGGTCAGGCTGTAGGGTCTCACACAAAGTGCGATTTTTCGTCTAGTAATAGGTAGAAATGAGTTAGGGAGAATAATTTGCATTTGATGCAAGGGATAAAATATTGCAAAAGATGTTTGCAATAATCTCCAGCATTCAGAATAAATGATCCTGAGTGCAAGTGGGAGATGTAGGGATATATGCCCTCTAAACATTTGTATTTGATGCAAATGATATTTTAAGCTTAGATAGGGACTAATTTGCATTTGATGCAAAAGAGATTAAATGTGTTTTAAATTGTTTAAAACAATATTTAATAATCTAAACGCAAGGAAAAGTACACGGGTAAGACGGGAATGTCCCGGTCTAGACCCAGGTTCGAACGGCGTCCAAATCAGACGCCAGATGATCAAGTTATGCCCAAAACAGCCCAAAGGGTCAGATCAGGCCAGACCAGGCAGACCAGGCAGACCAGCTAAGTCTGGACCTGGTCTGGCCTGCTGGCCAGACCCAATAAGGCCAAACCGGCCTGGGCCTGGGCACCCAGACCCGCCTGGGCCTGGGCGCCCGGCCCAGGCCCAGGCGCCGGGCACCTGGGCGCAGGCCCAGGCGCTGTGCGCCTGGGCCTGGGCCCAGGCGGCCCAGGACGCCTGGGCGCTGGGCGCCCAGGCGTTCTGGCCGGGCGCCGGGCCCGGCCCAGGCGCCCGCCTGGGTGCCTGGCGCCAGGCGCCAGGCGGGCGCCTGGGCGCCCGCGCCCAGACTTGGGCGCCCGTGCCCAGGTCTGGGTTTTTTGCAACCAGTCAGGTTTTTTAGGCTGTGGGGCCCACTTGCTGGGCCCCATTAATGGGTGCAGAACCCTAGATCTATTGGGCAGATTTGACGGCTGATTTTAGTCGAAAATCAAGCCTTGGGCTGATCTTTGGACACTCAATTGGAGGGTCAAACGAACTCTGATTGACGAACGGTTTTTTCCTATACGTTCACCGTTGAACGCTCGTCGTATTGATAGGTTGTATCAATCCTGAAGTTCAACGGTGAGGGATTTAAAATTCACGGAAGTTTGCACTTTGTGAAGTGCAAACTAAATTGAATTTGATTAAACTCTATTTTAGTCCCACATCGGATTTTGAGAAAAGGGGAGAGTCCGCCGCCTATATAAATAGGGGTCTGCTCTCCTCCTCAAAAACTCGTCCCAAGCTCTAGATCTGAGCGGCTCTCGTAAATGTTGGAGCATGCTCGGATCTAAGCTTAAATAAATATTTCTCCTCTCCCTATAAATTTCTGCCTTACTCCTGCGGGCTCTAGCAAAGCCGCAAAGGAGTTCGGATTCTGGATCCGAAATCTAGGCGAAGGTTTCACTCGCGTGAAACTTTCTTCGGTGGTGGGTGGCTCGGTGACACGAGGATTGATCGCCTCGGGATGCGGAGCGGTTCGAGGAGCGGTGCGTGGAGCGGTTCAAGGAGCGGCTCGGCGTGGGACTGGAGCAGCTCGGAAGATGGCGCGGAACATCTCGCCTGCCCCAGGGCTGAGATTCCGGGTATGTGTTTAAGTTTTCATTTAATTATTCGCAGTAGTTAGATCCCTCTTGGGGTGGTTAGATCCACCCCAAGTTGGCAGAGATCCTGGCTATTAGGGTCTGGTTCCTTAGGGTTGCATGTTAATTAGATTAACATAAATATTTTTCGCTGCATTTCTTTCTATGTTCCGTCCGACTTAGGACGGGACTAGAGTTTTTGTGCCCTAAGGGTCCTAGAAAACCCTGCATCTTTGACCGACTAGTCTGCTTCAGAATAGAGCCGTTGGGAACTTTTTCAACACGGAATTTCTTGCCTCTATAAATACAAACCTGATTCGTTTGAGGCAAGACTAGAGGTCCATTATCAAAGTTATTTCAGACCTAAGAGAGGAGTTTTCTCAAGCTATTTCCAAGCTCTCTCTTCTCACCGAGAATCTCTTACTCACTTCTTGAGCCCTAATTCCTCAAGAGATATTCTCTCTATTGTGAGCCTCTCAAGCTAAGAGCTTGATCCAAAGTCACCAACTCCACCCTAGGCTTCCATTGCTGGTCAACTTCTTGGAGCTAGGGTTTGGTGACATCTTCTTCCTCAAAATCCCTTTTTGCCCTAATTTGGTAAGTATACTCAAGGCATAGGATTTTGTGGTAAGTGTTTCATTATTTCATCGCATTTGTTATTTGAATTGTTCTCTCGGTTGTGAGAGAAGTGTGTGATCTCGGTTTGTGGGAGTCACATGTTCATTGTGTATGATTTGGTCTTGTAGAGGTTTTTTCTACAAGAATTTCATAGTGCCAAATCTTGGGTTAGTGGTTTCTAACTCAAGTATCCGGAGGGGATCCGGGTGGTTGGGACGTAGGATCACCGGGAACAAGTCGGGGAGACTTGGGTGGATCCGAACCCGTCACATACTTTGTTTGCATTGTCTATTCTTGTTGTTTGTAGTCTAATTCCGCATTGTTGTTTGTGTGTTTGCACAATAATTAGGAATAACTCTCTTGATTATTTTAAAGTACTATTCACCCCCCTCTAGTACTTGTGCAGTAGCGTCCTAGGGCACTACACTAAATTCTCTAGGAGAAGCAAATTTTGGGGGAACTAAAATTTATGTGTGAACTAAATAACAATTATTCTGCTTTAATTTTGAGGGAACTAAGATTTTGTGGGGGGGTATTTTAAATGAACCGTGCCCTACAAGCACGAGTTATGACTAGTTCATTCATAAACAAAGAATTTTCTACTACTAGTATATTGTTATAAATTTTCAATTGTTCAATAATAGACTTAGCATTATCCAATCTATCAAGATATTCATTATGCACAAGCTTTAAACATTCATAATCATTCAATAAAGCATTATGATCCCTTTTTAACTTATCATGATCAACAAGAATTGGTTTATGATCTTTCTTTAAACTCCTATGATCATGCTTCAAAGAACTAAAATTGCTTTGCAATGATTTATAATCTTTAACTAAATCATTGTAAGCATGAAGTAAATCAGTATTGTCGTCTTCATCACTAGATGTAGAGATTACATCATCGTTTGATTATGCCATGTAGCAAGCATAAAAATCTTCTCTTTCTTTATTAGATGATGAATCCTTAGAGGTGGATTCCTCAAGCTCCTCAACCATGTGCCATAGTTGATACACTGTAGTAGCTCCTAACACAAGACTAATAATTTTGTTACTTAAAAAACTTTGACTATATCCAATTACCTCTCCATCTTTGATTTCCATTGTTGTCCATTGTGGCTTGGGTGTGGCAAAAACTTCCTTTTTTTCATTGTGGCTTGGGTGTAGTAGGTGGGTGATAAGGCTTCTCTATTGATTAGTGCTTCAAATTTGAAATCTGGGAGGTGACACAGCCGTGCTAGTTTTTTCACAGCCGTGCGTGTAAGTACAGGAGTATTAGCTTTCTGTCAAAGATTGGACACAACCGTGCTATAGCCCACACGGCATTACAGGTCTAGCAACACCGACATATAACTTTTTGTTTTATTAGGACACGGCTGTGCCGATTGTCCACACGGCCGTGCTGATTGTCCACACGGCCGTGCCCATTATTCTGAAGCTACATGTAGATTACGCAATTCTACGCACGGCTGTATCGCATACCAGCACGGTCGTGCCGATGACCAGAAACTCTAATACGCCCAAATTTCGGCTTCTAATCTGGACCGTTGCTTTCAATTAGGTTTTTATTGGATGGGAATGATCTAAAATATCTTATACTACCCTAGTAAGTATTCATATGATATACATAACTAGTGATACACTTTTTGACGGGATGTGACAGAGAATTGAGAAGAATTCCTTGCGTCTTCAAGAGAGAAGCAGATATTTTGCAGGTGATAGGTGAAAGTGCTTTGAGATGACTGTGAACTTTGGGAGAGGAGGCATTCCTTGTTCTAGATTCTCTGATAAGATCTCTCCATTGGTTGTGTGCAAGAGACATTGTAATTCTAGAGTGCTAAAGTTATTTTGTCGATAAGGCATACATTGGTTTGAAGGAGAGTTGTAGTCGTTGTATTCTCTATATTATCATCTCTGATATATTAGAAATAGTGACAATGGAAGACTGGACGTAGGCCATAGGTTGGGCCGAACCAGTATAAATCCTTGCCTCTCTGTGTGATTGATTGGTCTTGATTTTATGGTGGTCTTCTTGTGCTTCTTATGATTCTTCCAAGATCCTAACTCTGCATTGATTTAGTTGGCGACGCTTCATTTTCATATATTATGCTATTCACACTTAAGTGATGTTTGATACTGTGTCATATTTCCAACGAGTGGCATCAACACTATTGATGAGGAAGAAGTAAGGAGTAAAGATGTTGTCCTCTACCACATCGTTTAAGATGGACAAGATCGCTGGGAGAAACGACCTCAATCTTTGGAGATTAAATATAAAGGCCTTTCTTGTGAGAGATGGTTGCTCAAAAATGTCTTTAAGAAAGACAATTTCGATAAGGATATCACAGAGGCACAGAAGGATGAGATAGAGCGAAAGGCATTGAACCCACTGCAGTTATAACTTTCAGATGAAGTGCTCTGAAAGGTGTCTAAGGAGGCTACGTTAGGTGTATTTTACACCCATTTTCCACCCTTTTTCCCGTGTTTTTTCTGCTTTATTTTATATCATTGCCTTTTTACTGCTTTTTATTCTCTTTTACCACTTTTACACTCGGGGTTGTTTCTCTCCATGTTGCAGGTAATCGAGTCCAAATAATGCATTTTAGGCGATATTAAGACCTACGGAGTGAAGCCAAGGAGAGGGAGTGTCATGGTTGAGCTCGGAGGCAAGGAGAAGGAGAAGAAGATATGACACGGCCGTGCGTGCATTTCCACGGTTGTGTCAGTGCACCAGATGTAAGGAGGAGCTGCAGAAGATCGGCACAACCATGCCACACGACCGTGCTACTTTTTGGCACAGCCGTGTGCAAGGCTGTCTATTTAAGGAAAAGCTTGTAATGAACTCATTAAGCTTGTTATCTTCCAAAACATTATTTTGTGTGTTTTGAGTAGATTTTTTGGGCTTCTTTTGGTTGTAATCAGATGTGGTTGATTGTAAGAATCCTTAATCCTTGCTTTAGTTAGTTATTTACCTCCAATTCCTTATTGCATTGTGTGTTGCATTGATTACATATTTTAGCTTATTTCTTGACTTGTTCATTGCTGATATTATCTCATTGATTCCATTATTATAACTATGATTAGTGAGTAGTTCCATTAGCTAGGGCCATGTAGAGCCCCATTATAGGGATTGATCATAATGGATCATCCAAAATATCGACACAATTAAGATTTTAGTCTAGGAATATGATTGGATGATGAGTCAAATTCAACCTACCCCGTTATGGAGCTATATAATCCTAATCACCAACTAACCATTGGGGTTTTGATTTGACGCCCCTAACGGAAGGTTAACTATCTAGTGCTTGATGTTGTAACGACCACTTTTCGTTGTACGTTTTTCGTGCACGTGCTTTTGGCCATGCACGTGTTTGTTTTAGACTTTGTTTGTTGGTGAACACTTTTGTGTGATATGCCGTTGCGAACGTCTCTGAGAGTATTAAATAGTGGCACTATCTTGGAATGACACTTCTAGAGTCGTTTTTCCACAATTTAAACTTACTCGATGAGACGTGACGATTTTCACTTTTGACGGGAGACGTTTCTATTTTTAGTTTCGTCGTCTGACGTCGAATTTGAGATCCGTCTTCTTAGTTAGCTCACATTCGTCATCACGATCACCTCGATATTTATTTTATAATTTTTGGAGTTTATTTGACCACTTTTATATTTTTAACAAGTTTTATATTATTTTTAATAATTAATTTATAAATTATTTTCGGCCAAATAAAATTTATTTGAGTTTTAAACGTTTTAAAGAATTTTTGAGCCAATTTCCAGCTCATTTGGACCAAGTCAAATCCTAGGGTGAGTTGGAGAAGTTGAATTTCAAATTTTAAATTATTTTAAACTTCTAATCCTATTAGATTTAGCCCTAGACCAAGTCAACCCATCTATACTATATAAGCAACCCCTAGGAAGACCTATTTTCGCAAGAAATTAGCCCTAGCCTCTTCCAAAAGAAAAATTGGACGTTGCGACGATTCGTCGCAACGTTGCGACGTTCAGCCACCGATCTGACCGAGAAAACCAACCCATTTTCCCCGCTCCGACCGATCGCCCCGCCCGCATCCGCTCCGCTCTACACGCTGCAGCACCGCACGCTCCGTTCGCTCGGTCTGACCGACCGCTTGGCCCGCACCCCGCTCCGCACAGGGCTCCGCACCGACCCGCCTTGTCGCCCCGCTCCGCACAACGTCTGACCGGTCGCCCCGCCCGCAGCGACCGACGTTGCAACGTTGCAATGTTGCAACATCGCCCGCCTCACATCCCAAGCGCACGACCGAAGCCCCCGACCGGTCTGACTGAAGGATCTACCCGCCCCCGCTGCTGCGACCGACCCAAAGCGCCGCACAGCTCCGTTTCCCCGCAGCGACCGAGAGAATCCCCCGCATTGGCTGAGTACGACCGAGAGCCACTCGTCGCAACCCCGCATCCGTCGCACCACTTGCCTCCGTGGGCCCCCAAGTTCTCCAGAGGTATTGTGGGTCCCCCAAAGGTCCCTAGGACTACTGTGGGCCCCACCTAGGTGCGTTCTCTTCGACGACTTGCCGCGTACGACGTCGTCGCACGTCGTAGCCCGTCGTCGCACGTTCGAGCTTTGGAATCTGGAATCGTCGACATGGTTGATTGCTCTGAAATTTCCAGCGAGGAATCTAATTGGAATCTGGACTTGGAGCGCGATCTTATTATTCCAACCCCCGGCATCGCTACTCGACGCCGGTGTAGCTTTCGCGTCGTGTTGAGGTAACGTTTTGCACCCCTAGGACCCCCAACCAAATTGCATGCTAACCAAGACTAAAAATCAGTATTTTAAAGTATTTTAAATGTTTTAGCAATCACTAATCAAGATTAATAAAACGGATGTAGGCCGGTGGACTTGTGCACGTAGGAATCGTGACTTTAGACTCGTTGGACGGTGTTTTCTTGACGTGATAGTTGCAGGCAAGTGAAACTTGCCAACTCTTGCTTAGGGCCATGTTTTTAGGCCACTTCCTTGTTTTTAGCATAAAAGAGACTAGTCAGTGAAATGATAGCTGGCTAGACGCCTACTTGATCTAGTTTGACAACGAAACTAGATCCGACACCTAATTGATCTAGCTTGACAACGAAGCTAGATCCAACCCTTAAACTTGTTGTTCATGCATACTAAACTGTCACGTTTACTTTCTTTACTTGTACGCCTTACTACTTGTCATGTCATGGCATCCATGCATTGAATGTCGCATTCGTAGCACACGCTACAATACTTGTACTTGTACTCTCTTGACTGGCTAGGTGCACCCCTAGACCAGCAAGATAAAACACTTCCTGGCTCGTGTTCCAGAAGCGAGCATTCCTGTTCGGGGGTAAGGCCCTGGCTCGACACACGTGGAGGGGTAAGGATAAACGATCACTTGAGCTTAGGAGTTGGCCCGCGCAGCCACTCTAGCCAAAAGGCGGAATCTCTGTGCACGAGGTGCTTACTTTCCTTGTCTTGTACTTGTCTTGTGAATGATTCATGTAATACTTGTCATCCATGCCATGCCATGCTCGTACTTTACTTTACTTGTTGCACTCATTACTTTAACTGCCATGTCATTGCATCATGCTAGAACTGCTAGGTTGCTTTACTTTTACCTACTTTAAGTTTCCTTGCACAAGTCTTCCAGACTTGCTGACATGTGCCCCTTGCTCTTTTGGGTGTCACATGTTAGACCCTGAGCTAGAGACAGTTGTTGAGGACGAGTTAGTTGCTGACACTGAGCCTACGTTCGTCGGGGAGTTCGTGGGCACCGGAGACCAGTTTTAGAGACTGTTGGCGTTGCTTTTGCTTTAGGTTGCTGTTAGATGTCGGTGCTTGCACCATTACTTTGTTGTTGTACTTTGTACTTTTGTTGTCCATGCTGGGCCTCTTTTAGACTCTTTTCTTTTAGCCTGGTGGCTTTTTCTGTGATGTTGAAATTTATTACTATGGATATTCTGAGATGTTTCTTTTGTCTCTTTCGTTATTATTATCTTTGTTTCGTTTCGCGTTGCAAGGACCTGCAGTTTAAATTTGATTGACGCTTATCGGACTTGCAGCTTTGTAGCTTCAAGTCTGAGCGGACCTTCTCATGCTTCGCATCCACGTTTTTGGGAAGCGGGGCGTGACAGGTTTTGTTGGTGGCCCATGCAGGTCCGTCTTGCAATTGCGAATTTAACGAAACAACGATAATAACGAAATGTCCATTAAATAAATTGCAACATCCGAGTCATAAGCCCTGAGTCTAGTCGTTTTCTTACGACACTAGGTGGTAAGAAGACTTAGTTAGACGTCTGTGCTTGCTAGTTAGAGACCTCTGATTTTTAGTTAGACTCCCTGCTAGGAATTGATTTGATCGTCGTAGGGGTTACCTTAGTGGTTCTTGCCTAACTCTGACCATATTAGACTTCTAGAATTTCTTTAGACGTTCCCTTGGGTTCGTCGACTTCGAGCCAAGCCTAACACAGTTCATTACGGTCTAATCCCTTAGAAGGTCTTAGCGCTTAGTTCTTAACCTTTAGTTGGTCGACCGTAGGAGTTCCCCGTAGATTCTCCTGATTCATAACCTAGGTGTATGTATGTTCTGATCATCCGGCTAATTTCCTTGCCTCGATTCATGAGATCGCCTCATGACAATCGTCGTCAATTTTCGACCCTCTCCATTACAAACCTGAATCTTCTGAAAGTATTTTTCGATTTCCTCTTTCCCTAAGTTTAAATTTGTTCAAAATTTTTATATAAATATACTTATCTTTGTACTCCTCGTTGATTTAATTCTTTTTAAACTTTTGTCGAAATTTTTGGATAATGGTTCATAATATTTTTCCAGCCTATACTTTTCGTACTTATGTAAATGCGTTGACCTTCCATATATTAATTTTATTCTGAACCGTACTTTTATTTTGTCCAATTCGACTTATGATTTCCTTTCTTATTATGCCTTTCAAACGACATGTCGTGTTTACTTTTAATATACTTTTCAAGTCACATAGAATTTTAGCTTTCAGCAAGTTGGTTTTTACTCGTCGTTTTCGCTACTTCAGATTTTTGCAAAATTTCTATTTTCATAACCACTTCCTGCTTTAGACCCTCTATGATTTGATTTGCTATTCGATCTTGATAATTCTTATACTAAGTCATTATTATTTTCTTTCCGCTCACCATACATGCTTTTAGAAAAAAAAAATTTCTAAACCAAATTGAATTTCAATTATTTTTATACCCGTACCAGGCTCGTCGTGCTTGTACGCTAAGAGTTTTGTGTAAACCAGTTTTAAATTTTTGTCACATCCTGGTTCCTCTAAAAGTAGTTCCAATACTGATCATTTTAAATTTTCTTTCCATGGCTTAAAGACTTTGAAAGCGTTTAACACGTGCTTAAATTCTTCAGTTACTTTAATTTCATTTCCAAAATTTTGCCAAATTATATTAAATTACTGCCGTATAAAATTTTCTGAGAAATTATGTCTTTAATATTCGTGTAAATGATTTTACTTCCTTTATAATTATTTTTTTTAAACCAATAGACCATTTTCTCTTATTATGAATATTCGACTCAAACTTATTTTGAACAACTCGTTTTATTGATCTCCAAATATTTCTTTTCAGACGAGGATCTCAACTTTTGAAGTACGACAGTTTTCAAACTCCACGTATTTTAGCTTATGCTATTCACCCTGTTATATCTTCTGTATCCTATTTAAGCATCACTACATCTCCTTTTCCCCTCGACCTAAACACCACCATTGAGCCAATGTTTTCCCTAACCAAGCCGTCTCCTTGTATTTGTCCTATCTGAACTCGTGCTTATCGATCCTTCCCTCGTCACGCTCTCGACCTCTCTTTATTGCTTAGACCTTAGGGTCCATCAATGTCTGTGTCAACCCTTAATTGTTAGTAGGCCCTTGGACCTTGTGAGGTAGTCGTAGTGCACGTACCTAAGTTGTGTACGTGGGCTTGAATGAGTGTATCCCCATAGTATATTGATGTTTTCCTCTTGTGTGATATATATATACTCGGAGTTATTCGTGATAGTATGAAGTTGTTGTGTGTTAGTAGTTATAGATTTTGTGTGGATAGCTATACTATACTAGGGATGCCTGTGTATATAATAGTTAGCGTTGGAATGTCTAATGGAGTGTATGCAATTAGAGAATGCTTATAATGGTTGAAGCAATAATTGGTAAAGCTATGTATATGCTAGGTGTGATGATAATAGGTGTACATATAGATAAGTAAGTAGGCCTATTGTGTGACCCATATATTAGCATGTATGAGTATGTGCTCGTAGGTAGATATATATAAGGTGTTTAGACGTAAGTAGTTATGTTTTGTTGCCTGAGCATATACGTGATATACATATGATAGTGGAATTATAACTTTGATTGGTATTGCTTGCTTTTGCGGGATGTTGCATGCGTGTATACCGTGAGGTATACACGACTATTGCACATCTTAATTATGAACGTATAGAGATGTTAGTATACTAATTATAGGTAGTAGGCTATGGTGTGAATATATACATTACTTATGTGTGACTATACAGTGAATGTTTGTACTAGGGAGGGTAGTATAAATATATGTGTGCTGATGTCTGTATTACTATTATTATGGTATATAAATTGATTTAACTATGTGGGTGTTACCTAACTAAATATTAAGTGTGATTGATCTATGGAATGTATATGGTTGTAATGGTAGACGTATAAATATTGGAGTGGTATTGGTATAAGTATGAATGTCGTGTTACGTATATAGAATATTCTGATATATGTACTGAGTCTCACTCAAGCTTGAGTGGGTATACTCTAAGTATAGTGAATGTATGCCTGAAGTTTGAATATAGCGATGTTTGATGTATGTATAGTGATAGGAGTGTTTGTGCCTGGTTGTGTTACGCACATGATTGTGGGTCGCTACGCCAGTATATAGTTATAGGTGTTGGTCTTGTGGTATAGCTAATTACTAAGGACTTGCTTGTGTGCTAGCTAAACTAGGTGCATAGATGTGCTAGTAATATAATGATATGATTGGTATGCGTAAATGAAATGTTAGCGTGTATGGGTGTGCACCATGCACGGGTAAGTATGTGCTTAGCTATAGGAATTGATGACTATGGTATATGTGGCGTGTCGTAAATGCAGTTATAGGACCGTACGTAAAGTGAATGTATGGTGAAATATTTGAATGCATTGAATGACTATATATTGTGAAATTATAGTAGTTGTGAATATATATTAGATATAGTAAAACTTGATTAATAATGGTATGGCGTGACTATATGTGTTGAGATGTTTGGTATCGGATGACTATTAGAGGGTAGTATACCCTTGATGTTGTGCATAGGTAGCTACCTATAGGTAGAGCAATGATTGTATTTGCTAAGTGTGAGACTATCCTTATACGAGTATCTGAAATATTGTTTTGTGTTTAGGTAAGTAGTAGTGATATAAGGAATGTATGCTTATATATATGATTGAAATACATGTATAAATTTGACTGACTATAATAGGTATAAGTGTATAACGTACGTGAATGTATATATATACGTGTTGGTAGTGTTAATGTTTGACTACCTAGTGCGTATATAAGCACTTGTAATGACTATACCTGGTTGAATTATTATATGACTTGATTGGGGTAGTTACTAGAACGACTAGCTATACTAGGAAGTCCGAGGACAGACTTTATTCTAAGGTGGGGAGGATGTAACGACCACTTTTCGTTGTACGTTTTTCGTGCACGTGCTTTTGGCCATGCACGTGTTTGTTTTAGACTTTGTTTGTTGGTGAACACTTTTGTGTGATATGCCGTTGCGAACGTCTCTGAGAGTATTAAATAGTGGCACTATCTTGGAATGACACTTCTCGAGTCGTTTTTCCACAATTTAAACTTACTCGATGAGACGTGACGATTTTCACTTTTGACGGGAGACGTTTCTATTTTTAGTTTCGTCGTCCGACGTCGAATTTGAGATCTGTCTTCTTAGTTAGCTCACATTCGTCATCACGATCACCCTGATATTTATTTTATAATTTTT
This sequence comes from Scilla litardierei, assembly GCA_030789695.1. Lineage (NCBI taxonomy): Eukaryota > Viridiplantae > Streptophyta > Magnoliopsida > Asparagales > Asparagaceae > Scilla > Scilla litardierei. The sequence continues at coordinate 70,036,302 of CM061130.1, forward strand.
GGAGTTTATTTGACCACTTTTATATTTTTAACAAGTTTTATATTATTTTTAATAATTAATTTATAAATTATTTTCGGCCAAATAAAATTTATTTGAGTTTTAAACGTTTTAAAGAATTTTTGAGCCAATTTCCAGCTCATTTGGACCAAGTCAAATCCTAGGGTTAGTTGGAGAAGTTGAATTTCAAATTTTAAATTATTTTAAACTTCTAATCCTATTAGATTTAGCCCTAGACCAAGTCAACCCATCTATACTATATAAGCAACCCCTAGGAAGACCTATTTTCGCAAGAAATTAGCCCTAGCCTCTTCCAAAAGCAAAATTGGACGTTGCGACGATTCGTCGCAACGTTGCGACGTTCAGCCACCGATCTGACCGAGAAAACCAACCCATTTTCCCCGCTCTGACCGATCGCCCCACCCGCATCCGCTCCGCTCTGCACGCTGCAGCACCGCCCGCTCCGTTCGCTCGGTCTGACCGACAGCTTGGCCCGCACCCCGCTCCGCACAGCGCTCCGCACCGACCCGCCTTGTCGCCCCGCTCCGCACAGCGTCTGACCGGTCGCCCCGCCCGCAGCGACCGACGTTGCAACGTTGCAATGTTGCAACATCGCCCGCCTCGCATCCCAAGCGCACGACCGAAGCCCCCGACCGGTCTGACCGAAGGATCTCCCCGCCCCCGCTGCTGCGACCGACCCAAAGCGCCGCACAGCTCCGTTTCCCCGCAGCGACCGAGAGAATCCCCCGCATTGGCTGAGTACGACCGAGAGCCACTCGTCGCAACCCCGCATCCGTCGCACCACTTGCCTCCGTGGGCCCCCCAAGTTCTCCAGAGGTATTGTGGGTCCCCCAAAGGTCCCTAGGACTACTGTGGGCCCCACCTAGGTGCGTTCTCTTCGACGACTTGCCGCGTACGACGTCGTCGCACGTCGTAGCCCGTCGTCGCACGTTCGAGCTTTGGAATCTGGAATCGTCGACCGGGTTGATTGCTCTGAAATTTCCAGCGAGGAATCTAATTGGAATCTGGACTTGGAGCGCGATCTTATTATTCCAACCCCCGGCGTCGCTACCCGACGTCGGTGTAGCTTTCGCGTCGTGTTGAGGTAACGTTTTGCACCCCTAGGACCCCCAACCAAATTGCATGCTAACCAAGACTAAAAATCAGTATTTTAAAGTATTTTAAATGTTTTCGCAATCACTAATCAAGATTAATAAAACGGATGTAGGCCGGTGGACTTGTGCACGTAGGAATCGTGACTTTGGACTCGTTGGACGGTGTTTTCTTGACGTGATAGTTGCAGGCAAGTGAAACTTGCCAACTCTTGCTTAGGGCCATGTTTTTAGGCCACTTCCTTGTTTTTAGCGTAAAAGAGACTAGTCAGTGAAATGATAGCTGGCTAGACGCCTACTTGATCTAGTTTGACAACGAAACTAGATCCGTCACCTAATTGATCTAGCTTGACAACGAAGCTAGATCCAAACCTTAAACTTGTTGTTCATGCATACTAAACTGTCACGTTTACTTTCTTTACTTGTACGCCTTACTACTTGTCATGTCATGTCATCCATGCATTGAATGTCGCATTCGTAGCACACGCTACAATACTTGTACTTGTACTCTCTTGACTGGCTAGGTACACCCCTAGACCAGCAAGATAAAACACTTCCTGGCTCGTGTTCCAGAAGCGAGCATTCCCGTTCGGGGGTAAGGCCCTGGCTCGACACACGTGGAGGGGTAGGGATAAACGATCACTTGAGCTTAGGAGTTGGCCCGCGCAGCCACTCTAGCCAAAAGGCGGAATCTCTGTGCACGAGGTGCTTACTTTCCTTGTCTTGTACTTGTCTTGTGAATGATTCATGTAATACTTGTCATCCATGCCATGCCATGCTCGTACTTTACTTTACTTGTTGCACTCATTACTTTAACTGCCATGTCATTGCATCATGCTAGAACTGCTAGGTTGCTTTACTTTTACCTACTTTCAGTTTCCTTGCACAAGTCTTCCAGACTTGTTGACATGTGCCCCTTGCTCTTTTGGGTGTCACATGTTAGACCCTGAGCCAGAGACAGTTGTTGAGGACGAGTTAGTTGCTGACACTGAGCGTACGTTCGTCGGGGAGTTCGTGGGCACCGGAGACCAGTTTTAGAGACTGTTGGCGTTGCTTTTGCTTTAGGTTGCTGTTAGATGTCGGTGCTTGCACCATTACTTTGTTGTTGTACTTTGTACTTTTGTTGGCCATGCTGGGCCTCTTTTAGACTCTTTTCTTTTAGCCTGGTGGCTTTTTCTGTGATGTTGAAATTTATTACTATGGATATTCTGAGATGTTTCTTTTGTCTCTTTCGTTATTATTATCTTTGTTTCGTTTCACGTTGCAAGGACCTGCAGTTTAAATTTGATTGACGCTTATCGGACTTGCAGCTTTGTAGCTTCAAGTCTGAGCGGACCTTCTCACGCTTCGCCTCCACGTTTTTGGGAAGCGGGGCGTGACAGATGTCAACAACCAGTTGAGCACACTCACTTGAACCGCCTATATCATAGTTACCGACTAACCATCTGGGCTACGATAGGGATCCAACATATTCTCCGAGTCCACTCTCTCATGGTTAGACATCGAGGGGACGAGGATTGAGGCTTCATGCTCATCGGTGGCTTTAATACTTGTGTTGAGAATCTAGATCTATTTATTGCAATCCTTACAGTTGCGGTGATACGTTAGCCCTAGCTCCTTCCCTAATTGAATTTTCTCCTACTTGATTGATTTTCACCCTAGTCATGCATATTCCCATGCTACACAAAACTCAGCACCAATCCTAGATTTGGACCATTGCCTCCCTGTGATTTGAAACCTGCTACACACGATTCATGCGCTTGCAGACATTAATTAAAGCATACAACAAGCTTTTGGCGCCATTGCTGGGGAGGAAAACGGCTTGACTTTGTATTGGTGAAGTGTTTAGTAGACCGTGCTTCCTTTCTTTTCTCATATTTTTTATTTTTGGATACTGACCATGCTACTGACGTTTGTATTAGTTCTTGTCTCTCTTATGCACATGAGAAGTCTAAGCTCAAGTAACCTAGTTCTACTTGACCCTGAGATAGAAGCTAAGTTATGAAGGTTGAATGGAGAGCGGCGTCACAGAGCACTACATGATAGAATGGCTAATGAACCAAAGCCTCCAAGGTCCCTTCTGAACTTCGTCATGCCTTCAAGTAGCCTGATCTCTAGCATCAGGCGTCTCGCAGTAACGACGACGTACTTTGAGCTTAAGTCGATTTTGATTCAGTTCATTCTGCAAGATCAGTTCAACGGCCACCACGTCAAGAGCCCCAATGAGCACTTGACCAATTTCATGGACAAGTGCGACACTATAAAGCTAAACAACGTCTCAGAGGATGCTATCAAGCTAAGGCTATTCATATTCTCACTAAGGAACATGGCTAAAGAATGGCTGAGGAGCAACGAGGCAGATGCCTTTACTACATGGGATTCAATGGCAAGAACCTTTTAGAACAAATTATTCCCATCGGGCAAAACAGTGAAGCTTCGGAATGAGATTACATCCTTTAGGCAGTATGACAGGGAGAGCTTGTATGAAGCATGGGAGCGTTACAAGCAGATCCAAATAAAATGCCCACACCACGGGATTCCGGAATGGTTGTCGATCCATACTTTTTACAACGAGCTCAAGCACAAGACAAAGATATCCATAGATGCAGCAACATGATGTGCCATTATGACCAAGACCTCAGAAGCAGCTAAGGCATTGTTAGAGGAAATGGCTTCTAATAATTATCATTGTGGGAACGAGAGAGAATCCGCCAAGAAGGGTGGAAAGCTCGATGTCGATGTGATAACACTTTTTAAGAGTAAATTTAACAGTTTAGCGCAGTAAATTTCTCAAATCATATCTGTAGCTAAAGGAGACTCTTCCTCCTCCGATGTGGTAGCTAACTGTGAGGTTTGTGGGATTCAAGGACACCAAGCTTTAAAATGTCAGTTTGGAACGGCTCAGACCCAAGGAATGTCGGTAGAGCAAGCTAATGCTCTGTATAACCAAATGCCGCAATGAAACCCATACTCGCAGACCTACAACAAGGGTGGCAGAAATACTCGAACTTTTCATATCGAGGTGAGAACTTTCAAGCTCCGCCCCCTCAGCAGAGTGGGTTTTAATAGTAGAGGCCAATAGGGAACGCTCCACCACCACCACCGAAATCTCGTCTTGAGATCACCATAGAGAACTTCATGGCCCGGCAAGCCCAAAGGAATGATAGCTTTTAGAACGCTATTATACGGACCAACTCAAGGATGGACGTGCTCAGTTGGCATAGCAAGTGGGTACCATGGCGAGTAACCAAGGACCACTCCAAGCACAACCCGAACAAAACCCTAGGACTGTGAACTCTATGATGCTTAGGAGTGGGAGGAAGCTAGCGGGACCATCTTTCAACGTAGGTTCCTAAGGTGAGCACCATGTCCCCTAGAAGAATGTCATTTCTAAGGAACCCAAGGATAGAGAAGAAATTGAAAAGCTAACACATGTTTACGTGCCACTGGTGCCTTTTCCGTCAAAGCTTGCTAAAGCCGAGTTGGAGGAAAGACATGGAAAATTTTATAAAGCATTGAAGCAACTCAGCTTGAACATTCCATTCCTGGATGCTTTAACGGATATTCCTTCTTTTCGTCAATTCCTCAATGACCTACTAAAGAAAAGGACGGCATCTATGGTTCCATCTCAGAGGGGTGCAGCACGATCATGTAGAACAAGTTGCCAACAAACCTAGACGACCCAGGGAGTTTTTCTATCCCTTGCTTAATTAAGGACATCTTTATTCATCATGCTTTATGCGACTTAGACGCTAATGCCTCTATCTATTTGTAGGAGTTTGGAAATGGGGGAGTTGGAACCAACTATAATCACACTTCAACTGGCCGATCGATCAATCAAATACACCATTGGCACACTACACGATGTCCTGGTCAAAGTGGAAGGAATCACTATACCGTGTGACTTTTGTTAGACCTGGATCTAAGCCTAGAGGGGGGTGAATAGGCTAATAAAAATTCTCGTGCAACCCACGAGCAATCACATGCAGTTATAGCAGATGTAAAGTAAATAAGAAGCAATCACAGAGTACGCAGCAGATTTACCCTGGTTCGATTGTCCCCATGACCTATGTACAGCCCCTAAAGCATATACTAGATTAATAATATAACAGGTACAACAATAAAAAGCTAGAGCACCGCCTCTACGCTTACCAGGCTCTCAGTATCCCACTCCATCGATGTTTAAGAAAACTAATCCTAGTATAAGTTTTCTATTGACTAGCCCCAACTAGTCAAGTCCCTCTTCTCTAGTACCAAACTAGACAAGACCTCAAAACAAGTATGGTAAAGTTTCCACTACAAAGATCGCTACACTGCTACACAAATATAATAAAAAAGAGTTTAAGAAATCTCAGTTTGTGTAGCGATAGTCGTCTCTGTCAATCAGCTCAGGTCAGATCAAGTCTGACAAGTAGTAGTCGTCTCGAACTCTGGAGCAATTAAGTTGCAGCTTTGGCCCCTCTCCTTAGATGTTGTGGCCTTGGCACTCCCCTTGGCTTGGTGGTTCAGCAGTGCGTGGGTCGGTACCAACAGTGCGTGTATGAACAACATCAGTGCCTAGGCTGTAAACCGCAGTGCGTGGACTGCAATCAACAGTGCGTGGGCAGTGCGTGGTCTGCTCCTTGTTGGCTTATGTAATGTGATGAGGAACCCTCGGATGATAACTTGCGGCCTTGGTGACTCCTCAAAGAGATGTTGCTTGGCTAGGCATCTTTGGCAAGATGGCAAGAAGATGACATGTGTTAGGATTGGCTTCCTTGTGGCTAGAGGTAGATTGCTAAGGCTTGGTTGTTTGCGGCTAGGAAGATGGTCAATGAATGCATGGAGATTTCTTGTGGCAAGGAGATGTAGTATGGCAATGGAGTTCTTTAGTAACTTGCGCAAGGAAGAGGAGGTAATGGAGGCTTGCTCTTAAATTGGGCAATGAAGGAGAGGAGTTCTTAGGATGTTGCGCAATGGGTGGAGGATGATCTCTTTGCAATGTTACACACCAACATGTATGGCCGAAATTTCTATTGCTATCATCTCTTGGTTTAGCCGTAATATTTGTGTATGCCTTCTCTCAAAATATCTCTCTTTGAATATGGGTTTATATAGGAGAGGATGTGATCAATTAGAATCAAATAGAATCCCATAATTGACGGAGATGGGAAGGAATCCTAACTTGAATAACATTTGAATGACTCATCATGGATATGGAGTTTGAATATAGATGGCTATAGGATTTGAATTTGAATAGCTATAGGATTTCATTTAAGATCTCATTTAATCTCCTATATTGATTTGCATAAGATTCTTCATATCTCTCCATTTTTGACCAAGTCTTCAATTTGTATGGCTTTAGGTTTTGATTCATACAACAATTGATTTGAATCAATTCAAATATGGATTTGAATTGATTTCCTTCTTATCTCTCCATCTTTGACTTGGTCCAATATGTGTAGCCATTATGTCCATATTTAACCAAGTCCACTTTGCTAATGCATGGAAAATTCTCCATCATTTTGACTTAGTCTCCCTTTGAGTATTTGCGAGAGTGCCACTCCTGAAAAACACTTAGCATACACATTAAATCGTTCACACACCTTTGTTATCATCAAATACGAAGTCATCGATCGTTGTATCCAACTACATGTTGTATCCAACAATCTCCCCTTTTGATGATGACAAACTAATATAAGATTTGCAATAACGATTCAAATGATATCATCGTGACATGTGTGTATGAAGTGTGATAATGGAGGATGTATGCAATATGCAACACGTATGACAATGATGTGCAACATACAAGCATGCTAAACAATATGACAATGATGTAAGCATATAAGCATGGCATGCTCCCCCTATACTCATGCTCCCCCTTAAACATGTATTCACTCATCCATTAAGCACATATTCATAATTCATTAATGCTCCCCCTTAAACCAATATTCATATATTCACATACAAGCATTAATGCACAATATCACAAATCTTAATATCACAAATCTTTCCCAAATATTATCCCCCTTTTGTTATCATCAAAAGTGTATTTTCGAAGTCAATTTCATACCACATGCAAAAAGAGAGTTTATAAATTACAAAAAACACTTGCATGTAGACATTCGTAGAATAAGCACTTCAAATTCAATGAAAATTATAACATAGATTTTAACACCTTCGTGTATGTGTGATGATTAAACATTGAAGCACAAAAGGAGAACTTTTAAGAAATTCAACCAACACCAATGCACATTTTTCATGTAACATGATATCATTTAGGATTGATTTTTTCCATCTCATTTAAAAATGAGTTCAAGGTACCACACCCAAAAACATAGCCTATAAGGACCCTTAGATGTGGGGGTGTCATTACTTGATAAGTATAACACCAATGCTAAAGATTACATGTAAAGCATATGTTGGATACTCGTTGGTAGTGTCGTAGCCAAGGATTGTATCCATTTTTCATACGGACCTATTTTCATTCTTTTCCAATTTTTTGTTTCTTATTTCAATTCTTTTGTGCTCAATTTTTATCCCTGGCAAGACATCATATCCCTTAGATTTTCAGTTATTTTTCATCCTACATTCACTCCAATATTTCTTAAAAGATGTCTCCAAATGTACAACAATATTTAATATTCGTGGAAGTGAAAGTGTAGGTGTAGAAATCAAATTATTCTAATCATTGAACATGTCATGGCTATTTAGAAAATCAAACATGCACATGTAGTCAAAACAATAATACATCACTTTCTACATGGATATGACTATCATTCATTAATATCACTTAAATAATTCAAAAGAAAGATGTACATAATAAGCTCCATTTTTTTTTGCTTTTTGTGTTTTTCAATTTTTTTATTTTTGTTTATAAAGAGCTAAGCTGGCAAGCAAACAAACTAGCACACAAATAAAAAAGCAAATCAAGCACACACAAAATGCTATGAAGGTATGCATTAAATGCAATGTAGAAGACCATAACTTCGCGTTGTAGTTTGGCTAAGGAACCAAAAAATACGATGTCCAATTCATAGTTCCTCGCCACCTCCATCTTACCTACACGGAAGATGTTATGTGCGACCTTGGAATCCAACAAGGTCTACGCACGTTAGTCATCAAATTTTTAAGAACCCATATTTGCTTGAATTTAATGTTCTTGTTCCTATATTTGCAATAATATGAAGTATGACCAACATTAGCACATGTAAAGTACTTTGCATAAATATTTTTAACTTCTGTAGGCTCATTGTGAATTTTCTTATAATTAGACTTTTTAACATGTTTCAAATCATATCCAACTCCTCGTCTATTATTGTCATAAATTTGATTTTCAAGAATAATATCCAACGATTATTTTCCAATAGAAAATTTCTTCAATGACAATTCTAGACTAGTGACTTTGGATTTCAATAAAGCATTCTCATTCACAAGCAAAGTGCATTTACTAATAAAAGCTTTCTTATTTTCCTCTTCTTTCTTTTCAAAATCAATTATTTTTCTTTTAAGCTCATTATTTAGCATGCACAACTTTTCAATAAGCCCATTATTTTCAGTTTCAAGCTTAATAAATTCTTGTTTATACATGCTAATATCTCTTAATAAAGTAGGACAAGAAAGACAATCAATTTTTTCATGCGAGCTAGCTTCTCCTTTTTCAGCAAACTAATGGTAGAAATACATTCAACAAGTTTTTCTTTCAGATTTTTAATTTCTTTAGACATGTCATAAGTTTCTTGTTGCATTTCCAAGTTATCATTTCTATAGGCATCTAAGGTGGATTCTACCTCTACAATTTCATCTTGCATTGCCTTACAAATATTCATAAGTTCAGCTTTACTACCAGTTTTTACCTCATCGTGCTTTCCTATCAAGCAAAGGGAGGAGTGGGCTTCATTTTCCTCAATCTTATATTCACAGTCCATAACCCACGTTAGTGCTAGAGCTTTTCCTTTCTTTTCTACTGAACTATTCTTGTCTTGTGGGCAATCCTTCATGCGATGTCCCATATTCCTGCATTTAAAACATTGAACTCTTTTAGTAGAAATCTGTTCAGAGGAATTTCTAGCAGGATTAGAGTTATTAGAGCGATTAAACCTGTGTTGCAATTCTTCTCTTCCTTGAGGTGTCCTGACACATTTTCAAAAATTTCTGACCATCAGTGCTATCTCCTCCTCCTCATCGTAATCTTCATCTTCCTTAGCTTGAAGAGCTAGACTTAGGAGCTTTGGCCTCTGGTTTCTCCCTTGATTCGATGTTCTACAGCTCAAACTCATGAGACATTAAGTTTCCTATCAAGTCCTCCACTCTCATCTTTGATAGATCTTTAACTTCTTGAATGGTGGTGACTTTAGGATAGAACGAACTTGGCAGCGCCCTTAAGATTTTCCTCACCTGCTCCAAACTTGAATATGGCTTATCAAGGGAGTTAGACTTGTAGACGATGTTTGTGAACCTCGCAAACATCTCTGAGATGGATTCTGATGGAAGAATGTGAAGCTCTCATACTCTGTGCTCAGCAAAGTAAGTCTAGGCTCATTCACATGTGATGTTCCCTCATGCGTCACCTCAAATGTATGCCATATTTCCTACGCAGTTAAACAATGTGAGATGCCATTAAATTCAGATTTATCTAAGGAGCAAATAAGCGCATTCATAGCTTTACCATTTAATGAATAAAGTCTCCAATCAGTATCATCCCATTTATCTTCAGGTTTTAGCATTTCAGTGTCTTTAATTTTAATAACAGGTGGCTTATAACCTTTTTCAACAATATTCCATACTTTGTAATCGACAGACACTAAGTAGATTTTCATTCTAGATTTCCAAAAAGCATACTCTACACCACTAAATTTTGGTGGTCCAGATATGGACTGACCTTCAACAAAATCACAATCAATAGAAGTCATGGTCAAACTAGCCTAGATCCTCTAACCTGCTCTGATACCACTTGTTGGATCTGAATCTAAGCCTAGGGGGTGAATAGGCTAATACAAATTCTCGTGCAACCCATGAGCAATCACAGGTAGCTATAGCAGATGCTAAGTAAATAATAAGCAATCACAGAGTACGCAGCCGATTTACACTGGTCCAGTCATCCCCAAGACCTACGTCCAACCCCAAAGCAGATACCAGATTAATAATGTAACTGGTACAATCATAAAAAGCTAGAGCACCTCCTCTACGCTTACCAGGCTCTCAGTACCCCACTCCACCAGTGTTCAACAAAACTAATCCTAGCATAAGGTTTCTATTGACTAGCCCCAACTAGTCAAGTCCCTCTTGTCCAGTAGCAAACTAGACAAGACCCCAAAACAAGTATGGTAAAGTTTCCCTAAAAAGATCGCTACACTACTACACAAATATAATAATAAATAGTTTAGGAAATCTCAGGTTGTGTAGCAATACTCGTCTCTATCAATTAGCTCAGGTCAGATCAAGTCTGACAAGTAATCATCCTCTTGAACTCTGGAGCAACTCAAGTTGCAGCTTTGGCCCCTCTCCTTGAATGTTGCAGCCTTGGCACTCCCCTTGGCTTGGTGATGCAGATGTGCGTGGGTCGGCAGCAGCAGTGCGTGTATGAAAAGCAGCAGTGCATGGGCAGCAAACCGCAGTGCGTGGACTGCAAGCAGTAGTGCGTGGGCAGTACGTGGGATGCTTCCTTTTGGCCTGCGCAATGTGATGAGGAACCCTTGGATGATAACATGTGGCCTTGGTGACTCCTCAAAGAGATGTTGCTTGGCTAGGGAGCTTTGGCAAGATGGCAAGAAGATGATAGGTGTTAGTATTGGCTTGCTTGCGGCTAGAGGTAAATTGCAAGGGCTTGCTTGCTTGCAGCTAGGAAGATGGGCAATGAATGCTTGGAGCTTTGTTGTGACTAGGAGATGTACTATGGCAATGGAGTTCTCTAGCAACTTGTGCAAGGAGGAGGAGGCAATGGAGGCTCGCTTTTGGATTGGGCAATGAAGGAGAGGAGGACTTCTTAGGATGTTGTGCAAGGAGTGGAGGAAGATCTCTTTACAATGTTGCGCACCAACATGTATGGCCGAAATTTCTATTGCTCTCCTCTCTTGGTTTGGCCGCAATATTTATGTATGCCTCTCTCTCAAAATATCTCTCTTTGAATATGGGTTTATATAGAAGAGGATGGGATCAATTAGAATCAAATAGAATCCCATAATTGATGGAGATTGAAAGGTATCCTAACTTGAATAGGATTTGAATGAATCACCGTGGATATAGAGTTTGAATATGTATGGCTATAGGATTTGAATTTGAATAGCTATAGGATTTCATTTAAGATCTCATTTAATCTCTTGTATTGATTTGCATGAGATTCTCCATATCTCTCCATCTTTGACCAAGTCTTCAATTTGTATGGCTTTAGGATTTGATTCATGCACCAATTGATTTGAATCAATTCAAATATGGATTTGAATTGATTTCCTCCTTATCTACCCATCTTTTACTTAGTCCAATATGTGTAGCCATTATCTACATATTTGACCAAGTTCACTTTGCTAATGCATGGCAAATTCTCCATCACTTTGACTTAGTCTCCCTTTGAGTAATTTGCAAGAGTGCCACTCCTGAAAAACACTTAGCACATACATTAAATAGTTCACACACGTTTGTTATCATCAAACACGAAGTCATCGATCGTCGCATTCTGTAGTGCCCTAGGAAGCCACTGCACATGTACTAGAGGGGGGGTGAATAGTACTTTTAAATAATAGGGAGAGTTATTCCTAATTATCGTGCAATTAACAAACAACAATGCGGAATAACAACGATCAACAAGAATAAATGCAAACACAAACAAATGGTTTAATGGGTTCGGATCCACCCAAGTCTCCCCGACTTGTTCCCGGTGATCCTACGTCCCAACCACCCGGATCCCTTCCGGATACTTGAGTTAGAAACCCTAACTCAAGATTTCCAATATGACCACTTGCGAAAACCTCACAAGTGCAAACGACCTACAATCGATGACCGTGAATCCCACAACCCGGGATCACGCAAAACCTCTCACAACCGAGAGTATACAATTCAAATATAACTGAAATGAAATGCTTACCAACAAAATACCTATGCCTTGAGATTTCTTACCAAATTAGGGCAAAGAGGATTTTGATGGAGGAAGAGTCACCAAACCCTAGCTTCAAGAAGATGACCAGCAATGGAAGCCTAGGGATGAGATGGATGACCTAGAATCAAGCCCTTGGCTTGGAAGGCTCACAATCAATGAATCTCTCTTGAGGAATAAGAGTGAGGGAGATATTCTTGAGAATGGGAGAGCTTGAAGATGAGAGTTGAAAGCTTCTGTAACGACCAGTAATTTCCAACAGTTCAATTTACGTATTTCTACGTATTTTTAAGAATAAATTTTAAATTATAAATGTTAGTCAAGAATTTTCTAACAAAACTGATTTCAAAAATTCTTATAAAAATATTTTAGAGCACTAGACTTATTATAAAGTATTTCAGCAATTTCAGATTTCCTCAAATCCCCGAAACATTTCTGTTAAAATTCATCTTCCAAAATTACCGTTTTGATTCGACGAATTTATTTCCTATCCAAACATTTTCAAAATGTCTTCAAACTTCTACAGTAACATCCTATGATCAATTAGGGCTCCCCACATTAATTTCGTAATTTTCGGATATCATTTCAGTTTAGAACCCGCAGACCCGCTTTCTAAACGTTTTGGCCAAAAAAACTAGTATTTCCGTAGCTCAAACACCGTAACGGACTTCGTATTCGCGATCCTCGTGACGATACGATCCCGTGGGTATGTTTTCGTAATTTTTCAGACACGTTTACTAGTAGGGGCAAAAATCGTAATTTTGTATTTATCTATTAATTACGTTTTAACTTTTTACTTAATTACTTTTTACCCTATTAACTATTTTAAATTAACTTACCTCTCACCCAACCCCGATGTTAGCTGCCCATGTGAACCTCACCGTGCGATTATAGTCTACCCTTAGTCCAATTCCCATACCTAACATCTACCTAACTCAATTAATTTTTGTTTGACTAAGTATTAATTAGGTTTAGTTTTTAATTAGTTAAACTAACCTATATAATGCCCCCCCTAATCTCTTCTTCGAATACCCAGGCTAACTCACGACAAACCCAGACCCACTCTCATCACTCTCTCTTTCGTCCTCCCCTAACTTCTGCAACACACACACACACACAGCCTCTCATTATCTCTCTCTCTTTTTCGAACCAAGGCCGAACCCTCTCTCTCTCGTTCGTTCTCATTCCCCAACCCACGCTCGCCCACGCCCTGTGCCCCTGCAGCCCTCCACCTCATCTCCGACGTGCCCACCGAAACCCCCCACCGCTCCGCCGGCCTTCGTCACCCCCGAAAAACCCCACCTGAGCTCCGAGAGGCCGCCGTTCCATCTCTGATGAGCTCCCCGAGCCTCGAAGGCCGCTGCCCATCGCCTTCCGCTCCTCTCCGCCTCCGGAGCAACCCGACAGCGGCATCGTCCCCATCAGCCGCTCCGACGTCCACCAAGAGCTCCGCCACAGCAATGCCACCGCTCCTCCGGCCTTCAACCCCCTTCTCCGAACAACTGCCGCCGTAGCACGCCCTCCCGAAGCAGCAAAACCCTCGTCACCGCCGTTCCCCACACATCCCCGCTCCTCTCTCCTCTCCGACTTGAGTCACGTAGTGTAGCTACTTTTGCACAGTCACTTTTACTTTACGCACTACAGTCACCTTTACCTTACATGTTCCATGCTCGTTACTTACTACACTTGTGCAGTCACAGTACTTTACTTACCTTTAGCTACAGCAGTAGCATGTTTCACTTGCTTAGCCTGCTTTACACTTGCTCTCTACCACAGTACAGTTGTTCTCTCCTTTCAGTTCAGTTTGCCTTTACGTTTCAGTTGTGTACAGTTGTTACTAAGTACTTTACTTTTTTACTCTAGTCTGCTCATACGTAGTTACTTTTGTCATACTTGTGCACTGCTTCTTTTCTATATTTAGAATTGTTGTGACTTACCTACGGTTCCATCTCCGTGGCACTGCAGACGACGTACATATGTAGGTAGATGCTCCTGAGCTAATAGTGCCAGAGTTCAACTGCAGCTGACAGAGTTATTTTCAATGTTGTGTACTTTATTCTTTCATGTATATTGTTGGGACATCTTGTACGGTATGGAATGTAATAATTGGACACTATTTGAGTATTATTGTACATCTCTGCATCGTGGCTATTTTGAATTCACTGGTAACCTGCAGGACCTGCGTAAATATCAAATAAGTAACGGGCCCTCGGGAGCGGGTCGTTACAAGTTTGGTGGCCCACGCAGGTCCGCGCTAACTACCTCGTGAACAATATAGCAAGATCAGGGTGTACAATATAAAATACTCAAATAAACTCTCGAGTACGGGATGTCTCGAGTATTCACCTGTATTGGAGATACTGGTGAAGTGTTCTTAATACCATCTTAACTAGGTCTTCCTTGATCGTCATCACTTCCTTTGAACTCTTAACCCTTGCTTGGGAACTTGTGTTCCATTCTTGGTTATATCCTCCATAGTAACCTCTTTTGCTAGCCGTTATAGTTATTTTTCATAGGTTGAACTACCTACTCGCTTCATCATCAACCTCCTCTCTTCAGTTGATGATGGCACGCATATAAATGATAAGCTTCCTTCAATGGATCATGATCCGGTCAATGTGCTTGGCTAAAGTCTGTTGGATCAACCTAGCTAGACTTGGCATAAGTGATCCTGGCTTAGTCACTTCCCTGGCCGTGTTCCGCTGGACCGCAAGGACGTGAATCATGATTATGTAACGCCATCGATCTTCATCACTATAACCTTTCCTTTGGCTTGATGACCTTTCGATTGACCTTCTTAGAATCCTTCTATTTCTAGTTAGCTTGAACTCTAGCTACGTTTATTTTAAGGAGGGTAGCGTTCGACTTTTCGATCACCAGAAGTTCTGATTCCTCAACTAAAGCAGATCGAAGGACGTTCAGAAGTATTCGAGGATGATGCTGGAGATTTTGAGACGAGCCAAACATTGCGTGCACGTATAGGCTGTTACGTTTTTGAGCTCGTGTTTCTCTTCTAGACCCTACTTTCATCTTGTACCCATTTCTCTATGAGTTAAACCTCCTTTCTCACCTACCATCCCCCTCATTATAGCCCTTGTCCTCTTCCTCGCCTCGAGCTCCGTTCCCGCCTACCATACACTACCTACCCGTGACTTTCAGCGCCCCCTCTTTATTTCCATTGTTCGCTTCCCCACCTCGAGCCCCGTTTCCGCCTAAACACCGACGACTTTCGGTGCCCCCCTTCTTTTTTTAACCCCTCTTCTCCTTCCTTCTCAAGCCACCCCGTGGTTCCCTTTTCGCTCAGACATCGCCCCTCCTTCTCCCGGCCTCTTCCCCAAGCGAGCTCGCCATCTCACCCGAAGCCCCGCCAGCTTCTGCTCCACTCCATCGGAAGTCCCTGCCATGGATCGTCAACCAGCCGCAGCTCTCACCGCCGAGGACCCGTAACCACCAATGGCCCTTCGACGTTCTGTTTTGGGATTTTTGGCCTTGGCGACAACCCTCGTCGCCACCCTCGCTACCGCCGCTTGGCTGAGATCTTGGGAAGCCGTGATCCTTGGGCTTATCTTGAGCTCTCTGCCCTGGGTCTCACCCAGGTTGAGATCCCGTTTAGGCTTCCTCTTGCGTCTACTCCTTGTGGTGTGCGGGAAAGCGTGTTTTTGGTTGTTCATTTGTGGGGTAATGTTGGGTGTTGCAAATATCGAGTACTGGTCTACAGAAGGAGTGATGGCGATGATTATTGGCATGATATTGGCCTTGGGTGTTGAAGTTGGATGTATGCCTTGTGCTTGGCTCTGGATGAGAGCTTGGATCTTGCCTTATTGTGGGATAGTATGGAGATTGACGGAAGGAATGCTAGCAGTGAGTACTGACTTAGAGTGTTGGCCTTGTACTTACCTTTGGGCGGTGATTTGGACGTTAGCATGTGGTTGGGCCTTATGGAAATTGATGTTGTTGGTGGATTAGTCGATACATGCTATATTATGAACAACATCTGTGGCTAGACCCCGTTAGTTACCAGTAGCACGAATAAACTTTATGGTCTTCCGTTTTTATAGCTTGCTACTGGCTTATCACCTCAGGTTCCAAGTTCGAACAGATATTGTCATCATAATAGCCCTCATTTTCATGTGATATTATCATCTCATGTTAATTTTGGGCTACTTGAGAAGTCAGAGTAATTATAGTGATGACACTGGTCTCAAGAATAGTTACGGAAGCTATGATGATGTCAATAGTATGTATTCACATATAACATCTCTTGCTTTCTTGATGCTATAATATCACATTGTATTTTATGTTATTTACAACATGATTTACTTGATTACTATTTTTTTTTCTATCATTTATTTGCTTGAGCTTCTTCATAAATCCAATTATTTTCAACAGAGATTTTTAAATTCCGAGGACAGAATTATTTTAAGGAGGGTAGAATGTAACGACCAATAATTTCCAACAGTTCAATTTACGTATTTCTACGTATTTTTAAGAATAAATTTTAAATTATAAATGTTAGTCAAGAACTTTCTAACAAAACTGATTTCAAAAATTCTTATAAAAATATTTTAGAGCACTAGACTTATTATAAAGTATTTCAGCAATTTCAGATTTCCTCAAATCCCCGAAACATTTCTGTTAAAATTCATCTTCCAAAATTACCGTTTTGATTCGACGAATTTATTTCCTATCCAAACATTTTCAAAATGTCTTCAAACTTCTACAGTAACATCCTATGATCAATTAGGGCTCCCCACATTAATTTCGTAATTTTCGGATATCATTTCAGTTTAGAACCCGCAGACCCGCTTTCTAAACGTTTTGGCCAAAAAACTAGTATTTCCGTAGCTCAAACCCCGTAACGGACTTCGTATTCGCAATCCTCGTGACGATATGATCCCGTGGGTATGTTTTCGTAATTTTTCAGACACGTTTACTAGTAGGGGCAAAAATCGTAATTTTGTATTTATCTATTAATTTCGTTTTAACTTTTTACTTAATTACTTTTTACCCTATTAACTATTTTAAATTAACTTACCTCTCACCCAACCCCGATGTTAGCTGCCCATGTGAACCTCACCGTGCGATTATAGTCTACCCTTAGTCCAATTCCCATACCTAACATCTACCTAACTCAATTAATTTTTGTTTGACTAAGTATTAATTAGGTTTAGTTTTTAATTAGTTAAACTAACCTATATAATGCCCCCCCTAATCTCTTCTTCGAATACCCAGGCTAACTCACGACAAACCTAGACCCACTCTCATCACTCTCTCTTTCGTCCTCCCCTAACTTCTGCAACACACACACACAGCCTCTCATTATCTCTCTCTCTTTTTCGAACCAAGGCCGAACCCTCTCTCTCTCTTTCGTTCTCATTCCCCAACCCACGCTCGCCCACGCCCTGTGCCCCTGCAGCCCTCCACCTCGTCTCCGACGTGCCCACCGAAACCCCCTACCGCTCCGCCGGCCTTCGTCACCCCCGAAAAACCCCACCTGAGCTCCGAGAGGCCGCCGTTCCGTCTCTGACGAGCTCCCCGAGCCCCGAAGGCCGCTGCCCATCGCCTTCTGCTCCTCTCCGCCTCCGGAGCAACCCGACAGCGGCATCGTCCCCATCAGCCGCTCCGACGTCCACCAAGAGCTCCGCCACAGCAGTGCCACCGCTCCTCCGGCCTTCAACCCCCTTCTCCGAACAACTGCCGCCGTAGCACGCCCTCCCGAAGCAGCAAAACCTTCGTCACCGCCATTCCCCACACATCCCTGCTCCTCTCTCCTCTCCGACTTGAGTCACGTAGTGTAGCTACTTTTGCACAGTCACTTTTACTTTACGCACTACAGTCACCTTTACCTTACATGTTCCATGCACGTTACTTACTACACTTGTGCAGTCACAGTACTTTACTTACCTTTAGCTACAGCAGTAGCATGTTTCACTTGCTTAGCCTGCTTTACACTTGCTCTCTACCACAGTACAGTTGTTCTCTCCTTTCAGTTCAGTTTGCCTTTACGTTTCAGTTGTGTACAGTTGTTACTAAGTACTTTACTTTTTACTCTAGTCTGCTCATACGTAGTTACTTTTGTCATACTTGTGCACTGCTTCTTTTCTATATTTAGAATTGTTGTGACTTACCTACGGTTCCATCTCCATGGCACTGCAGACGACCTACATATGTAGGTAGATGCTCCTGAGCTAATAGTGCCAGAGTTCAACTGCAGCTGACAGAGTTATTTTCAGTGTTGTGTACTTTATTCTTTCATGTATATTGTTGGGACATCTTGTACGGTATGGAATGTAATAATTGGACACTATTTGAGTATTTTTGTACATCTCTGCATCGTGGCTGTTTTGAATTCACTGGTAACCTGCAGGACCTGCGCAAATATCAAATAAGTAACGGGCCCCCGGGAGCGGGTCGTTACAGCTTCTCTTTGAATCAATAGAACTCTGGAAATAGCAGCCTTGGATCCTATGAAATAACCCCTTCAGGTATTTAAAGGATCAAGGGAAAAGAGAGAAAGAAACGTCGCTTTCAAAACTCCAACGGATCTAAATCTGAAGCAGACTAGTTGGTCAAAGAACAACCACTGACCGACTAGTTCATCAACTAGTCGGTCGGTGAAACAACATGAACCGACTAAGAGGTGAACAGCGAACAGATGAAGATTTCAGACCTAGAAATCTAGTCGGTCTAAGAAGACTGTCTGACCGACTAGTTTCACAACTAGTCGGTCGGTCAGTTAACTTAGACCGACTAAGAGTCAAAAACAAATAGTCTGAATACAAGTTGAGTTAGTCGGTCCAAGAACAAATGTTGACCGACTAGATTATCAACTAGTCGGTCACCAAACGTTCTTAGACCGACTAACGATAAACAGTAGCTCAGGAGAAAATTGGCATGTACAGAAAAGCCTAACTAGTCGGTCCGAGAAGGATTCCTAACCGACTAAATCGTCATCTAGTCGGTCGGTGAACCTTCTTTGACCGACTAATTGATCGACATGGCAGAGCTGCAATGAGTTAGGACATCTAGTCGGTTCATGAAGAGTTACCGACTGACTAGATCGTCATCTAGTCGGTTGGTGACTCTACTTGAACCAACTAAGATGCACTAGAAGCCGAGGGAAGAAGCGATAGGCTTCGGGAAAGTTTCTAATGGCTTCTAAGATAATCCTAGCTCTAAGATATGAGCGATATGAAGATAGACATGTAAGAATTACTCAAGGCTTAACATTCTATAAATCAAAGCTAAAAGACTATGAATAAAACCTTAAGGAACGGTCTTCGAAAGCTTCGATCAAATCTTCATGACTTCTAAAAAGGTCCAAAAGCTTCAACGAAGCTTTAGGCATTGAATACGAGCTTTGAGAAGTCTTAAGATGTCGCTTTGAGTGTTCTCGTAAATTTGGCGACGATCTCCATAACTGCGCTCACAAATTGTTAGTTCACGATTTATTTATGTTTGCTCATCATCCAAAACCAAATACGGTGAGTCCAATACTCAACATTCTCCCCCATTTTGGTGATGACAAACCAACATAAATAATAATCATTAATAATGTACTAAATGAAATTTACTTACTCCCCCTGCATTGATGACACATTAGTTCCATATGAAATAATAAACATATGCATCAATCAGGCGAGAAAATTAAAAATACAAATCCAGTTATCGAATTTGAAGTACATTTATATTTTCTTAACTCCCCCTGAATCTAACATATCAAATTAGATTCATGCTAAACTATCATTTAGCACATGCCATTATTATATCTCTCCCCCTTTGGCATAATCCAAAAAGTTCGGGAGGAAGTCAATGATAACAAATCATGGCCAAATAATACATGAATCACGGGAGTCGAAGAATACGACCTCGGTCCAATGACACCAAAGTAAAATACCAAAACATATTAAAGGTGTGCCAAAGAGACTTTAGTCAAAAAACGAAAAAAGAAGTCATCAAAATACCAATTGTAAATTCACGTATTGATGAAAGGAATTTATTCTCCAATATCAACATTTATAGCTATTTTAGTGCATGGAAAACAATTCTATGTTTTCATACAACTAAAGCTATTGAATCAAAATAAATCGTCGAGCGACAAAATCAATATCAGAGACATACATAAAATGTGCACAAAGGAATGAACCATCAGAAGAGTGGTGCACATCATAGAATATCAAATGTCACAATATCGATCGAAAATGAGCATAAAGAAAAAAAACACATCAAAATTAAGTGAAGTGTGCGATGAGAAGTGACAAGGTGATAAAGGTAATACGAAAATCATCATAATAACTTTTAAAAACATGTCATGCCAAAAATAGATATGAATTGCAAAGCATTTATGGCATTCACAATTTTATCTTGCTAGGAGAAACAAAATGATACCAATGTAAAGACATAGATTCTAACCAAGCATGCATTCAACCCTCATGGATACCAAATGTAATATCATACTTACAACATTAAGCTCCCCCTACATTGGTGCATTACCTAAGCACCATCAACTCCGTTTGAATGAAAGTCTTCGCAAATCGAGGAGTTGATAGGGTTGGTATCCCACGGTGGATTGAACCTAGAAAACTTCATTTTGGTATCCAAAAACCCTTTTGGATCCAATGGGTTAGACAACAAATTTGAAATACGAAATTAAAATAATTGTAACCCATGAGTTAATGTAATCAAAATCAATTTTATAATCAAATGCCTTGGTACCCATAACATGATCAAAAACTCATGGTACCAAGCATTGAAGAGTTAAAGGAACTAACCCTTCGGAAACCAAGTCCAAGAGGAACTTGACTTTCCAACATAATCATCATTCAAAATAACATCATTAATATAGGATTGCACATAAACATTCATATCATGATTGCTAGTGTTCTTGGGACCCCAAATAGTGTAAATTTTGGGAATCCTCTTCCTAGTGGTTGCATGCACAAAAGGTTGATTTCTATGTGGTGCATGTGGCCTAGGAGCATGAGATCTAGCAATAGCATTATGATGAGCATAAGATCTATGATGTGGTGTAGCATACATACGTGGATAAGCATGAGGTGTGTATGCATGAGGATGATTATGAGAGAAGGCATTCACATGAGGATTAGATGTGTGAACATAAACATTAGGATGTGCATGAGCATGATTACGTGCATGTGGGTGTCTCATATGAGTGTTTGCACGTGCTCGTGGGTGCGGAGCATAAAAATCATTATTTGCATGCACCGGTGGAGTAGGATGTGTGTTCCTACGTGGCATAGCATGTGAGTACAAAAATGCATGACCCCTCTTTGGAGGTCTACCCAAAGTGGTTTTCTTTCCAATCGGAGGTGTGTACGAAGTGGAAGCACTATTGGTAGGAGAACTACCAATGGGGTGTTTGCTCTCACTCGTCGAGGCATCGGATGTCGGCCTAACAAAGGTGGTAGGCGATTTGGATGAGTCTCCCATCTTATACCCCAAGCCAATGTGGTGTTTGGCCGGAAGTTAGTCATTTAGGATATTATCCAAATGGCCCTTACCTTTATTGAAATCATTGATACGGCCTAACGTGCACTCATACTTCTCTTTGAGAGAATGCATCGAAGCATCCAAAGTGGATACTTGCGATGTGAGTGCGTAAACACGAGATTTGAGATTCTTATTCTCAATACTCAAGGTTGAGTTTTGAGACGTCAAATCCGCCATCTTGTGTTCATCCGATTTCTCAAAAAGAACATGCTCAAGTTGAGATTTGAGGGACTTCACCTCATTTCACAACAAGCCATTATGAGTAAGCAAACTTGCTTTCTCATTGGCGAGTGTCTCAACAATGGTGTCATTGTTGGTGATGGTAGACTTAGGAGAGGTTTGGAGGCTGATGTAACGACTACTTTTCATGAATCTGGATTTAATATAATATAATATATGTTTTGGTGGATTTTCTCCTCTTGTGTGGTTTTCGTCTCCGTAGATTTCATTTTCGATCGATTCGTCGTATTTTCTCGTTTCTTCCTTAGGATCGTCAATTTCGAAGTATGTCACTCGTGACGGACTTCATAACGGTCGTATCTTACTGTTAGATCAAGCCTAGGAGTCATAGGAATCGATCCCGGGGCCCCGCGCTCCGTATCGGAACTTTCTGTGCTTATTAGCCGGTGTAAGAAGGGCCACCGACCGACTAGATGGCGATCCAGTCGGTCGGCAATCCTTCTTGGACCGACTAGTTAGCTTTCTAAATTTCTCAGGAGTTACTGTTTATTGTTAGTCGGTCTAAGAACGTTGGTTGACCGACTAGGTTGCAAACTAGTCGGTCAGCAATGCTTCTTGAACCGACTAACTCATCATATTATTTTTGTATCAGTTACTGTTTACTCTTAGTCGGTCTAAGAACGTTCATCGACCGAGTAGATGCTAAACTAGTCGGTCAGTACTTGTTCATGGACCGACTAACTCTAGAATCCTATTTTCGTTCAGGAGTTACTGTTTGCACTTAGTCGGTCTGCGTTGGTCGACCGACCGACTAGTTGCCAAACTAGTCGGTCAGTGGTTGCTCTTTGACCGACTAACCAGTGTTAAAACCCTAATTTCTGGGCAGCCGCCAGCTCAACCTATTTATACCCAACCCAAACGACTTCTTCTTCTCCAACACGACCCAAAACCCTAAAAACTTTCCCCCTTCAGCCCCCATCTTCCTCCAAGCTCCATTTCCCCATTCCAAGCCCTAAATCCATCATCCAATCCATCCATCCACTCTTTCTACCTCTCCTCTTCCCCAAATCTCCATCAAAACCCATCAAAATCCCCAAATCCCCCAAAACCCTAGTTTCCCCAAACTTCTCCAAACTTTTCCAGATCTGATCCTAGGGTTCCCCGGAGTGTTTCTTCCGTCTCCTCTTGGTAAGAAATCGATCTACCGTTGTTTTCATAGCCTATTTATAATTTTATGGAAACCCTAATTAATTTCATGTGTTTGGTGTTTGTTTCCCCCATAACAGCGATTTCCCCCGTAGATAGCATCCGTGTGACGAAGTGATCGTCAATCCCCGGTGCTAGGCAAGTGAAACTTGCCACTTAGGGTTTAGGCCATGTTTTAGGCCATTTGCTCGTTGTAGGCGTAAAAGAGGCTAGGCGACGAAATGATACTCGCCTAGGCGCAAATTGGGGAACTAGCTTGACAACGAAGCTAGTTCCGACATTTAGCATGTTGCACAATTTCCATGTCATGTTTACTTTCAATTAACGGTACGCGAATATGTTCATGTCATTGCATTTCGCCTGTCATGTTTAATTTAATTAACGGTACGCAAATAAATTGTCATGACCTCGCATTCTTTAAGTGTTGCTTGATTGTGTAGCTTTGCTACGATACTTGTGTTCCTGGCTCGTGACCAGAAGCGAGCATAATGAGTTGGAAACCCCAACGCTCGAAATGTATTGTATTGTGAACTAAGAATGCGAGCTCAATGTGCGGGGCAACCTCAGGCTCACTAGCTGAGCTCAATGTGCGGGGACCCCAGGCTCCATATCGTGTGGGTATTGAGTAGTGTTTAGTGCCGATCGGTCTGAAATGCTATGCCATTCAGCGAAGGGCTTAAACACCTACAAAATGTGAATTGATTGAATTGATAGTAGCTTGGCTACTCTTGTCTTGTCCCGATAAATTGTTCCCTTGTACAAATTGTCTTGCCATGTTTTAATTGTGCACTCATGTTATAACTGCCATGTCATGCATACTAAACTGCTAGGTTGCTAGTTGCCTTACTTTCAGTTACCTTGCCCAAGTCTTTTAGACTTGCTGACATGTGCCCCTTTACTCTTTTGGGTGACACATGTTAGATCCTGAGCCCGAGTACCTTGTTGAGGACGAGGTGTTTGCTGACGCCGAGCCCGAGCTTGTGTTTGACGGGGAGTACGTGGACACTGGGGACCAGTCCTAGTGTCTTCGTTGTGTTTCACTTTTATTTAGACAGTTGTTTTGTTATCGGTGCGTGGCACCTATACTTTGTTGTTGTCGTTGCTTTTGTTGGCCTTGTTCTGGGCCTCTAGACTATTTTCTTTTAGCTCGGTGGCTTTTCTGGATGTTGGACTTATTTTTGATGTTGGACAATTTGTGAGATGTGGAATTTTATTTCAGTCTCTACTTGTGTTATTATTGTTATTCTGTCGTGGTTACAGGGACCTGCTTATGTATTATTGACGCTTATCGGGTTTGGGGCTTCACAGCTCCACTCCCGTGCGGACCTTTTCACGTCTCGCCTCCATTTTAGGGAAGCGGGTCGTGACAGGTTTTAGTGGTGGCCCATGCAGGTCCTTCTGTAACTGCGATCTTTGGAATAGCGATAATAATATTAGAATGTCCAATAAACTAAGTTCGACGTCCGAGTCATAAGCTATGAGTCTAATCTGATTCGTTCTCTGTGTCATTAGATGGCAGGAAGGCGTTTCACCCGTGGTGGGGGCAGTGGTGCGCTCCCTCATGATGAGGAGCCTGAGCGGGAACCCACCAACGGTGAGATGATGCGGATGATGCTGCAGATGATGCAAGTGCAGCAGGGCGTGCTTTTGCAAGTCCAGAATGCTCCGCTTGCTCGAGCTGCCCGGGCTCTTCCGGATGCCCCTCGCTCTGAGCCAGGAGCGAAGCAATTTCGGGAGCTGGGTCCCGCATATTTTGATGGTTCTGAGGGTCCTCTGGCTGCCGATGAGTGGATTCGGAACATCGAGGACAATCTGAAGATGGCCAAGATCACCCCGGCTGGATGGGTTGATTTGGCGAAGAGGCAACTCAAGGATAATGCTCGGAATTGGTGGGATGCGGAAGAGAAGTTGTTGGTGGAGCCGATAGCTTGGGCTACCTTCTAGACCAGATTTGAGGGTGAGTTCTTTCCGAAGGCTGCCAGGGAAGAGATGCTGCAGCGTTTTATCGATCTGAAGCAGGGGAACTCGTCGGTGGACATGTACCACCAGGAGTTCATGAGGCTGAGTCGGTTTGCGCCGAAGATGGTGCAGGACGCTGAGGAGAGAGCTCAGAGGTTCCTGCAGGGACTCGCTTCAGAGCTCCAGAGTTTTGTGACCTCCTCTGACCGGGAGTCTTATCAGAAGGTTCTGGTCGCTGCCAAGAGGCAGGAGCTGCTCATGAACCAGCAGAGGGGGTCTGTTGTTGGCGCTGGGAAGAGGCCTGTGGAGCAGGCGAGAGCTGTGGTTAGACCTGGATTCAGGCCTAATCAGTCTGCTCAGTTTAAGAGGCCAGGAGGGCCTATTCTGAAGCTTTGCCATTTCTGCGGCAAGCCTGGCCATGTCAAGGATCAGTGTCGGAAGTTTTTGGGCCAGTGTTTGGTTTGTGGTGATGCTTCCCATGTCGCGAAGGATTGTCGACATGCGGGTCAGCTGCGGAGGGCTCCTGTTGTAGCTCAGCCGTTGCAGCAGCGAGCGTCTGTTCCTGCTGGACGTGGAGCAGCTCTTGTTCCGCAGGGGCAGGCTTTTCGGCAGGCTGTTCCGCCGAGGAGGCAGGCCTTTCTGATGACCGCTGCGGAGAGCGAGGCTGTGGATGAGGTTATCGCAGGTAATCCTCAATCTAGCTGTTACTTTCCTAGCTGGTTTGATTGTTAGATTGTGTTTGTTGCTTGAACATGGTTGTTTGCTAGATTAGGGTTTGATTGTTAATTGCTTGATTAGGTGTGATTTTGGTTTGCACATTTCCTGCACGAGTCCTCTTTGACTCTGGTGCATCGATGTGCATTATTTCTCGGAGCTTCGTGGAGAGGCATTCCTTGTCGACGTCCCCTCTCCCCAAGAGTTGGAATATCGTTACAGGGAATGGTGTGGTCTCGGTGCATCGTGGTTGCAATTCTTGCTCGTTGGTGGTCTGTGGACATGAGCTTTTTACGGATTTCATTGTCCACGACATCATCAACTATGATGCAGTTCTTGGGATGGATTGGCTTGCGAGCTTCTATGCTACGATCGACTGCAGGAGGAAGAAGGTGGTGTTCGAGATTCCTGGACATCCAGTATTTGAGTTCAGTCGTGGTAGCAGTTCGCTTGGTCCTGTCAGATTTCGGGCCAGGCCGGTGGAGGCTGTGGCTATGCAGATGGAGCTGGAGTGGCCAGCTGTGGTGCGAGATTTTGGCGACGTCTTCCCCGAGGAGGTGTCTGGTTTGTCGCCTGATCGAGCTCTGGAATTTTCTATTGATCTCGTTCCAGGTGCGCAGCCGATTTCGAAGGCACCGTATCGTATGGCACCTGCAGAGTTGGAAGAGTTGCGGAAGCAGTTGGATGAGCTTTTGCAGAAGGGTTATATTAATCCTAGCGTGTCTCCGTGGGGAGCACCGGTGTTGTTGGTTAAGAAGAAGGATGGTTCGCGTCGCATGTGCGTGGACTATCGGGAGTTGAATGCTGTGACCATCAAGAACAAATACCCGTTGCCTCGCATCGATGATATTTTTGATCAGCTTGGAGGTTCGAGGGTGTTTTCAAAATTGGATTTGAAGAGTGGTTACCATCAGTTGAAGGTGAAGAAGGGAGATGTTCCGAAGACAGCGTTCAGGACGAAGTATGGACACTATGAGTTTGTGGTTATGCCCTTCGGCGTAACTAACGCGCTCGCAGTTTTCATGAATCTGATGAACCTGATTTTCTACGACTTTTTGGATAAGTTTGTCGTTATCTTTATTGACGACATTCTGATCTATTCGAAGTCGGAGGAAGAGCATGCCTCGCACTTGAGGACGGTGTTGGAGATTTTGAGGAAGCATCGGTTGTATGCTAAGTTTTCGAAGTGCGAGTTTTGGCTGGATCGAGTTGCTTTTCTCGGGCATGTGGTGACTGGAGATGGTATTTCAGTGGATCCCGAGAAGATTCGGGCCATCAGGGAGTGGCCTGTTCCGTCGTCAGCGTCTGAGATTCGGAGTTTTCTTGGACTTGTCGGTTATTATCGGCGATTCATTAAGGACTTTTCTCGTATTGCTGAGCCGATGACCAGGTTGACGCGGAAGGATGTTGCTTATGTTTGGTCGGGTGATTGTGAGAGTGCTTTTGGTATTCTGAAGGAGAGGTTGACGAGTGCCCCTATTCTTGTTGTGCCTGATCGCAGCGATGGATTTGAGATCTTTTGTGATGCTTCTGGCAAGGGTCTCGGTTGTGTGTTGCATCAGCACAGGCATGTTGTGGCATATGCGTCTCGTCAGCTTAAGGTTCATGAGAAGAATTACCCGACGCATGATTTGGAGTTGGCTGCCGTTGTGTTTGCTCTTAAGATTTGGAGGCACTTCTTTCTGAGTGAGAAAGTGAAGATTTTCACCGATCACAAAAGCTTGAAGTATATTTTCACTCAGAAGGAGCTCAACATGCGACAGCGTCGATGGTTGGAGCTTATGGCGGATTATGATATTGATTTGTAGTTTCACCCTGGCAAGGTGAATGTGGTTCCGGATGCTTTGAGTAGGCTTCCGGCGGTGATGATTTTGACCTCGCAGTGGAGATTGCAGCAGGATTTTTGCGAGTCTAGCGTGGAGATCGTTCTTCCTGGGGAGGCTTCTTCGTTGATGTACGTGCAGGTACAGTCGATGATCGTGGATCGGATTAAGGCTGGCCAGGCTGAGGATCCAAAGCGGTTGAGGATTCAGGAGCAGGTGGAAGCCGGTCTGTGGACTGACTTTTTGATTCATGAGGATGGCTCGCTGAGGTTTGGAGCCAGGTTGTGTGTACTGGCTGGGGATATCAGAGAGGAGCTGATGGTGGAGGCACACAGTTCGCCGTATTCTGTGCATCCTGGTGGCACCAAGATGTACCAGGATCTTCGTCTGAATTATTGGTGGCATGGTATGAAGAGGAGCGTGGCTCGGAGTGTAGCCAAGTGCTTGGTATGCCAGCAAGTGAAGGCGGAGCATCAGCGTTCGGCCGGGTTGCTACAACCGCTTCCGATTCCGGAGTGGAAGTGGCAGTACATCACTATGGATTTCGTGACTGGACTACCTCAGAGTCCGAAGCAGAATGACGCGATTTGGGTAATCGTGGATCGGTTGACCAAATCTGCGCATTTTATTCCGTTCCGAGTAGGACAGTCCACTGAGGCGCTAGCGAGGAGATATATGGAGGTAAAATTCTTTTACTCTCCGTTTTTATTTCCTTTTCCTAGTTTGGATAGTGATGTAACGTGAATCGTGCAGGAGGTTGTGCGACTTCATGGAGTCCCTGTGAGTATCGTGTCTGACAGAGACACGAGGTTCACATCTCAGTTCTGGCAGAGTTTGCAGAAGAGTTTGGGTACGCGTCTGAGTTTTAGCACGACGTACCATCCGCAGACGCCAGCTGAGGGCGTGCATGTTGGATTTCAAGGGTTCGTGGGAGGACCATCTGCATTTGGTGGAGTTCTCTTACAACAACAGCTTCCAGGCGAGTATTGGCATGGCGCCATTCGCCGCTCTTTATGGGAGGAAATGTCGATCGCCTTTGAGTTGGGATGACGTTGGTGATCGGGAGTTGTTGGGACCTGAGATGATTGTGGAGGCCGTGGATATCGTCAGGAATATTCGGGAGAGGTTGAGAATTGCTCAAGACCGTTTTAAGCATTGGGCGGATGCTAAACGTCGTCCTTTAGAGTTTCAGCCGGGCGACCATGTATTCTTGAAGATTTCCCCGAATCGTGGTGTGATTCGTTTCGGGAAGCGTGGGAAGTTGAGCCCGCGATACATTGGACCGTTTGACGTTTTGGAGAGGGTTGGCGAGGTAGCTTATCGCTTGGCCTTGCCGCCATCTTTGGAAGGAGTTCACAATGTTTTCCATGTGTCGCAGCTTCGTCGATACATTAGCGATCCGTCTCATGCGGTGGATTTTTCGGAGATTACCGTTCGCCCCGATATGACGTACGACCAGCATCCAGTGCAGATTCTGGACAGGCGTCAGAAATCGCTTCGGAACAAGATTGTCAATCTTGTGAGGGTGATGTGGCGACACGGTTCACCGGGAGAGTCTACTTGGGAGAATGAGGATGAGATGCGAGAGCGTTTCCCACTTTTGTTTCCGGACTCGTGAGTATTTGGAAATTCCGAGGACGGAATTTTTCTTAAGTTGGGGAGGATGTAACGACTGCTTTTCATGAATCTGGATTTAATATAATATAATATATGTTTTGGTGGATTTTCTCCTCTTGTGTGGTTTTCGTCTCCGTAGATTTCATTTTCGATCGATTCGTCGTATTTTCTCGTTTCTTCCTTAGGATTGTCGATTTCGAAGTATGTCACTCGTGAAGGACTTCATAACGGTCGTATCTAAATGTTAGATCAAGCCTAGGAGTCATAGGAATCGATCCCGGGGCCCCGCGCTCCGTATCGGAACTTTCTGTGCTTATTAGCCGGTGTAAGAAGGGCCACCGACCGACTAGATGGCGATCCAGTTGGTCGGCAATCCTTCTTGGACCGACTAGTTAGCTTTCTAAATTTCTCAGGAGTTACTGTTTATCGTTAGTCGGTCTAAGAACGTTGGTTGACCGACTAGGTTGCAAACTAGTCGGTCAGCAATGCTTCTTGAACCGACTAACTCATCATATTATTTTTGTATCAGTTACTGTTTACTCTTAGTCGGTCTAAGAACGTTCATCGACCGAGTAGATGCTAAACTAGTCGGTCAGTACTTGTTCATGGACCGACTAACTCTAGAATCCTATTTTCGTTCAGGAGTTACTGTTTGCACTTAGTCGGTCTGCGTTGGTCGACCGACCGACTAGTTGCCAAACTAGTCGGTCAGTGGTTGCTCTTTGACCGACTAACCAGTGTTAAAACCCTAATTTCTGGGCAGCCGCCAGCTCAACCTATTTATACCCAACCCAAACGACTTCTTCTTCTCCAACACGACCCAAAACCCTAAAAACTTTTCCCCTTCAGCCCCCATCTTCCTCCAAGCTCCATTTCCCCATTCCAAGCCCTAAATCCATCATCCAATCCATCCATCCACTCTTTCTACCTCTCCTCTTCCCCAAATCTCCATCAAAACCCATCAAAATCCCCAAATCCCCCAAAACCCTAGTTTCCCCAAACTTCTCCAAACTTTTCCAGATCTGATCCTAGGGTTCCCCGGAGTGTTTCTTCCGTCTCCTCTTGGTAAGAAATCGATCTACCGTTGTTTTCATAGCCTATTTATAATTTTATGGAAACCCTAATTAATTTCATGTGTTTGGTGTTTGTTTCCCCCATAACAGCGATTTCCCCCGTAGATAGCATCCGTGTGACGAAGTGATCGTCAATCCCCGGTGCTAGGCAAGTGAAACTTGCCACTTAGGGTTTAGGCCATGTTTTAGGCCATTTGCTCGTTGTAGGCGTAAAAGAGGCTAGGCGACGAAATGATACTCGCCTAGGCGCAAATTGGGGAACTAGCTTGACAACGAAGCTAGTTCCGACATTTAGCATGTTGCACAATTTCCATGTCATGTTTACTTTCAATTAACGGTACGCGAATATGTTCATGTCATTGCATTTCGCCTGTCACGTTTAATTTAATTAACGGTACGCAAATAAATTGTCATGACCTCGCATTCTTTAAGTGTTGCTTGATTGCGTAGCTTTGCTACGATACTTGTGTTCCTGGCTCGTGACCAGAAGCGAGCATAATGAGTTGGAAACCCCAACGCTCGAAATGTATTGTATTGTGAACTAAGAATGCGAGCTCAATGTGCGGGGAAACCTCAGGCTCACTAGCTGAGCTCAATGTGCGGGGACCCCAGGCTCCATATCGTGTGGGTATTGAGTAGTGTTTAGTGCCGATCGGTCTGAAATGCTATGCCATTCAGCGAAGGGCTTAAACACCTACAAAATGTGAATTGATTGAATTGATAGTAGCTTGGCTACTCTTGTCTTGTCCCGATAAATTGTTCCCTTGTACAAATTGTCTTGCCATGTTTTAATTGTGCACTCATGTTATAACTGCCATGTCATGCATACTAAACTGCTAGGTTGCTAGTTGCCTTACTTTCAGTTACCTTGCCCAAGTCTTTTAGACTTGCTGACATGTGCCCCTTTACTCTTTTGGGTGACACATGTTAGATCCTGAGCCCGAGTACCTTGTTGAGGACGAGGTGTTTGCTGACGCCGAGCCCGAGCTTGTGTTTGACGGGGAGTACGTGGACACTGGGGACCAGTCCTAGTGTCTTCATTGTGTTTCACTTTTATTTAGACAGTTGTTTTGTTATCGGTGCGTAGCACCTATACTTTGTTGTTGTCGTTGCTTTTGTTGGCCTTGTTCTGGGCCTCTAGACTCTTTTCTTTTAGCTCGGTGGCTTTTCTGGATGTTGGACTTATTTTTGATGTTGGACAATTTGTGAGATGTGGAATTTTATTTCAGTCTCTACTTGTGTTATTATTGTTATTCTGTCGTGGTTACAGGGACCTGCTTATGTATTATTGACGCTTATCAGGTTTGGGGCTTCACAGCTCCACTCCCGTGCGGACCTTTTCACGTCTCGCCTCCATTTTAGGGAAGCGGGTCGTGACAGCTAACAAGTTCATCTTTGGTCTTGTTATATCTATCTACTAATTTAGTAAATTTAGACCAAATTTCTTGGTTTGCTAACCTCATTTCATCAATAGTAGGTTCTCCACTTTCATCCTCACTACCATCCTCGCTTTCATCCTCGCTATCATCGAATGAGGACTTTCGATCTTTTGCCTCATTAGCCATGAAGAAAAGTTTTGCTTTCTCCACTCTTCCATCATCCGACTCTCCACTTGAGGAATCCTCTTCAGAGTCGGTGAATGTGCCAACAAGTCCTTTCTTGTACTTTCTCGACTTGTCGTACTTCGATGCTTTCCCCTTCTCCTTGTGCTTGTAGAGAGGACAATCCGGTTTGATGTGTCCTGGCTTGTTGCATTTATAACACACGGGAGTAGAATCATTAGTCGACCTAACTTTAGATTTATTCAAAGATATACCTTCTCGGAGGAATCGATCGAACTTCCTTGCCATACGGGAAATGGATTCCATGTCCAATTCGTCTTCCGATTCTTCATCATCGGTAGATGGAGCGGCCTTGAAGGCAATCGCCCTTTTCTTTGGCTCATCTTGCTTCAAGTACGCTTTCATCTTTTCCTTCATTCGGATCTTACTATCCTTGCGTACCTCGTAAGATAATAAGGTACCCATTAGTTGTATGACGGTATATTTATTCATGTCGTTACCTTCCTCGATGGCGAAGGTACGCTTTTCCCAATATGATGGAAGACCGTCGATAATCTTCGCAACTTTCTCCTTTTGGGTATAGACCTTCCCAAGAGCTTCCAAGTCGTTTGATATATCCACAAAGCGAGCGTAATATTCCTTCATGGTTTCGCCCTGCTCCATATGAAACAACTCAAATTCTTTATTAGCAACGACGAGTTTAGAATCTTTTACCGTACTCGATCCTTCGTGCAATATGAGGAGTTGGTTCCATATTTGATATGCACTCTTACATGTGCATATCTTGTTGAAGTCCTCGGGCTCCAACGCACAATTCAAGGCATTCATTGCCTTGGCATTGGCTACTTCCGCGGCGACCTCCGCGGGAGTCCACTTTGCAAAATCTTCTTCGGAAGGCTCGACATACTCCGTCATGGTGGCTATCCATAGTGAAGCGCTCCGGAGGAAAATTTGCATCCGGCATTTCCAGTACCCGTAGTTGGTACCGTTGAAGTGTGGAGGCCTGACGGAGGATAGTCCTTCCATAACAGAAGAAGCTCCATCGCGGTTCTTGAAGACGTTGTAGTCGTTGTTCGTCATAGCTCTCAACTTTGGCTATGTGTAGCTTTGAACTTGGCTCTGATACCAATTGTAGTGCCCTAGGAAGCCACTGCACATGTACTAGAGGGGGGTGAATAGTACTTTTAAATAATAGGGAGAGTTATTCCTATTTATCATGCAATTAACAAACAACAATGCGGAATAACAACGATCAACAAGAATAAATGCAAACGCAAACAAATGGTTTAATGGGTTCGGATCCACCCAAGTCTCCCCGACTTGTTCCCGGTGATCCTACGTCCCAACCACCCGGATCCCTTCCGGATACTTGAGTTAGAAACCCTAACTCACGATTTCCAATATGACCACTTGCGAAAACCTCACAAGTGCAAACGACCTACAATCGATGACCGTGAATCCCACAACCCGGGATCACGCAAAACCTCTCACAACCGAGAGTATACAATTCAAATATGACTGAAATGAAATGCTTACCAACAAAATACCTATGCCTTGAGATTTCTTACCAAATTAGGGCAAAGAGGATTTTGATGGAGGAAGAGTCACCAAACCCTAGCTTCAAGAAGATAACCACCAATGGAAGCCTAGGGATGAGATGGATGACCTAGAATCAAGCCCTTGGCTTGGAAGGCTCACAATCAATGAATCTCTCTTGAGGAATAAGAGTGAGGGAGAGATTCTTGAGAATGGGAGAGCTTGAAGATGAGAGTTGAAAGCTTCTCTTTGAATCAATAGAACTCTGGAAATAGCAGCCTTGGATCCTATGAAATAACCCCTTCAGGTATTTAAAGGATCAAGGGAAAAGAGAGAAAGAAACGTCGCTTTCAAAACTCCAACGGATCTAAATCTGAAGCAGACTAGTCGGTCAAAGAACAACCACTGACCGACTAGTTCATCAACTAGTCGGTCGGTGAAACAACATGAACCGACTAAGAGGTGAACATCGAACAGATGAAGATTTCAGACCTAGAAATCTAGTCGGTCTAAGAAGACTGTCTGACCAACTAGTTTCACAACTAGTCGGTCGGTCAGTTAACTTAGACCGACTAAGAGTCAAAAACAAATAGTCTGAATACAAGTTGAGTTAGTCGGTCCAAGAACAAATGTTGACCGACTAGATTATCAACTAGTCGGTCACCAAACATTCTTAGACCGACTAACGATAAACAGTAGATCAGGAGAAAATTGGCATGTACAGAAAAGCTCTACTAGTCGGTCTGAGAAGGATTCCTAACCGACTAAATCATCATCTAGTCGGTCGGTGAACCTTCTTTGACCGACTAATTGATCGACATGGCAGAGCTGCAATGAGTTAGGACATCTAGTCGGTTCATGAAGAGTTGCCGACCGACTAGATCGTCATCTAGTCGGTTGGTGACTCTACTTGAACCAACTAAGATGCACTAGAAGCCGAGGGAAGAAGCGATAGGCTTCGGGAAAGTTTCTAATGGCTTCTAAGATAATCCTAGCTCTAAGATATGAGCGATATGAAGATAGACATGTAAGAATTACTCAAGGCTTAACATTCTATAAATCGAAGCTAAAAGACTATGAATAAAACCTTAAGGAACGGTCTTCGAAAGCTTCGATCAAATCTTCATGACTTCTAAAAAGGTCCAAAAGCTTCAACGAAGCTTTAGGCATTGAATACGTGCTTTGAGAAGTCTTAAGATGTCGCTTTGAGTGTTCTCGTAAATTTGGCGACGATCTCCATAACTGCGCTCACAAATTGTTAGTTCACGATTTATTTATGTTTGCTCATCATCCAAAACCAAATACGGGGAGTCCAATACTCAACACATTCAACTACATGTTGTATCCAACAACGTTGTCATTCTCGACATGGATGAAGACTCCAGAACGCCTATCATATTGGCAAGACCTTTTTTGGAAACCGCGGGCATAGTGATTGATGTCAAGAACGGAAAATTGTCTTTTATTTTCGAAGACCGAAAGCTTGACTATGAGTTCATGGACAGTCTAAAGGCACCCTTGCCCAAGGAGTGCCTCCGCATGATACACGCAAAGCACCCAAGGAGGAACACAAGGAAAAGTCCATAAAGGGAGGATCTTTTAGCACTAGCCATGCAATCCCTTCCACTTCTGACTTCTTCTTGCCTAGTTTTTCGTTTTCTAACCCTTTTTCGTGTATGAAGGGTGTCTTCAAGGCAAAAAAAAGGGAACACCCTAATGTCGCAACCAAATATACTGCAAGACAAAAGCTGAGGATGAATAACGTTGCTGATGGAACCATGAAGGAGAGGCCGCAACAAGATTGCACCACCCCTGCTGAGAATGCCCCAAAGAAGGCTAAGGAAGCTTATATTTTGTCGTTTTGACGGTCAGAATACGATAGATGGGCACTCACCAAACCTGCCTTGCTGAACGCCTGGATTTTGCGTAACGTCGAGCTAACGACGTTAAACAAAGCTCTTAGTGGGAGGTAACCGACTTTTTGGACCCCCACTTATGCTTTTTTATTTTATTTTAGCTTGAATAAGAGTTTTACAATGTTTCCAGGAAGCTAGCGCCTAATTATAAGTTTAGTTTTCTATGCAAGTAGTGGACACGGCCGTGTTGGTGTAACACACGGCCGTGTCATCCACAAGAGGATGGCCCCAGGAAAAAGCAGCATCGACACGAGCGTATGGCACAACCGTGTCGACAGAGCCATAATTGGACCGGAAGCAAAAGTTTTGCACGGACGGTCCGCACAACTGTGCGGACCAAAGAGGAGAATTTGGCTAAGTTATACTACCAGGTGACACGGCCGTGCTACAATGCGGCACAGACATGCTAGCCATATGTGTAAATCCTCAGTTCCAAATCAAGTGACACAGCCATGTCGCAATCGTGCACCGTGCAGCCACAAAAGTCCCTATTTAAACATTGGCCCACCTTCGTTCCCACTTCATGCCCTCCCTCATTCAAACCCTCATTTTCCAAATTATCTACTACCCACCTCCCAAAATCCCTTCCCCTTCCATAGTCATCCCTCCACAACCCCTCAACCCCCACCAACCCTTCAAATCTCCATCATCTCTTCCCTCTCCACCAAACCCTAACCCCAATTACATACCCCTCCATCAAAATTCCACAAATTGGGCAAGATCTTCACCATGGAGAGGCTTGGTGGAGCTTGATCCGCAACAAAGGGCCTATTATAGAAGAAGATCCGTTGAGATCCACTAAATTTGGGTAAACTCTTTCCTCTTCTCAATTTCCAAGCTTTACATAAGATTTTTTGTCGATTTTTCTTTTGATCATTGTATTTAGTGAGTGTCTCACCCCACTCTCATCATCATCATCACCACCAGCATCACACACACACACACACACACACTCTCTCTCTCAATGTCTAATAGGCCCGCCTCAAGGGCATTTGCCTCCTCTTCCTACGCCAGGCAATCTTGTCAATGTGACGAGCTGCGAGGATGAGCTCGTCATGGTGGCCATCAAGAAGGGTCTGGCAAACAGGAGCCTGCTGAAGTCGCTGCTCCATGATCTGCCTGCCAACCTCGACGCCCTCTTCGCCTGGGCGGAGAAGTATATGCTAAGCAAGGACGCGTTGAAGGAGGCCACACCAGCCAAAGCCTCTCGTGTTGAAGCAAGGCCTAATGAGCACCCGTGACGGGATGAGCGCCATCAAGGGCATGACCAGGACCACCCCAGAGGGCGTCATCAAGACTGCCCCCGAGGGCACGACCAGGGAGGCCCTCGAGGGCAAGATCGCTCCAGATCGCTGAGGGGGTTCCTCGCCCCCAGGAAACCTGTTCCGAGAGGTGGCCCCGAAAGAACGCAGGAGGTGGCACACTACACGAGACTCAACGCTCCTCTGGTAGAAGTGATTTGGCGGCCATAACGGACGGGCTTCTTAAAGATGCACCTCCAAAGATGAGGTCGAGGCCCGCCACAAGAAACTTACGGTCGGTATCACCGTGACCATGGCCATGATACCGATGAGTGCTATGCACTGAAGAAAGATATTAAGCGGCTAATCCAGGGCGGGCATCACTGCAGGTTCGTCGACCAAGAGAGACCGGGCCGCGATGGAGGAGTAACCACATAAGCTATCAGCGGACCCATGGCACCAAGTAAGTGGCCCACCATAGGCCCGAGCCGATCTTGCGTGTGGATGTGATCTGTGACGGGCTGGCCCAGGGCGGTACATCAGCATCAACGCGGAAGACTTACGCCCGACAAGTTATGACAGTAGGCACCGACACATGGGCAAAGCAGAGAAGAGTGGTTCGTCCCACATCTCCTTCTCTAATGACGACATGGAGGGGGTCGAGCTACCACATGAAGACGCCATCGTTATCGAAGCTCTCATAGGGCCAGCTATCGTGAGCAGACTCATGGTCGACACAGGCAGCTCGTGCGACATCTTGTTCTTTTCCACGATCTAGAAGATGTGACTGAACGAGGTAGAGCTAAAGCCATGCTTGGGCCTGACTGTCGGCTTTACCGGCCATTTGGTGCCAATTGTCGTAGTAATCATGATGCCCGTCACCATGGGGGAAGACGCCGAAGGTCGTCACTCGAATGACGCAGTTCGTCATCGTCGTCGTCGCCTCAGCATGCAACGGCATCATTGGGCGGTCTTACATGACCGCAGTCAAAGCTCTCCCCTCACTGCTACATCAAATGGTGAAATTCTAGACTCTGCACAGGGTGAGGCAAGTGCAGGGATGCCAGATGCTCTTACGAAGCTGTTACGTCGGCTCCACCAAACACAAGAAGTCCGAGCAAGCCCTGTCGATCGACCTCCTTGACGGTCGAGAGGACTTTGCTCATCAATGACTAGCTCCAGTGGAGGAAGTAGAGAGGATGTACCAGTGGCGGATGAGGCAGAGAAGACAGTTTCTATTTGCACGAAGCTGCCCACAAAGCTAAATGTAGGGCTAGTTAATCTCCTTAGGGCGAATGCGGAAATTTTCGCATGGTCGCCCTAGGACATGTCTAGAGTCGGCCCTGCCATGATCGCCCATGAACTTCATGTCGACCCGGAAGCTCGCCCGGTCCGGCAGAAGAATCAGAGCGCAAGGGAAGAGAAAATGCAGGCGGAAAGCAAGGAGGTGGAGCGGCTTCTCGAGGCTAAGTGCATTAGAGAAGTGAGCTACCCTGATTGGCTCACTAATGTGGTAATGGTGAAGAAGCTCAATGGCAAATGGAGAACGTGCGAGGACTTCACCGACCTTAACAAGGCCTGCCGAAAAGATAGCTTCCCGCTACCGAGGATCGACCACTTGGTGGACAATGCCTCAGGGTACGAGCTACTGGCCTTCATGGACGCCTTCTCAGGCTACAATCAAATACAGATGGCGACCCACGATGAGTAGAAGGCGTCGTTCATTACCGACCAGAGGACATTCTGATACACAAAGATGCCATTCAGACTCAAGAACGTCAGAGCGACCTATCAATGGATGGTGAACAAAATCTTTCACCCCCAGATCGGTAGAAATCTGGAGGTCTACATCGAAGACATGCTGGTCAAGTCAAAGAAGGCCGAGGATCACCTCACCGACATTGAGGAGACATTTCAAAAGATACGGCACTACAACCTGCAGCTCAACCCAGCAAAGTGCATCTTCAGCATCCGATCTGGGATGTTCCTCGGCTTCATGATCACCAAGGGAGAAATCGAGGCCAACCCTAATAAGATATCTTCTCTCAACAACATGGGCGAGCCAAGAACCATCAGAGACCTATAGAAGCTGAACGGTTGAATCAGTCATGCCCCGCTTCCTAAAACGACGGAAACGAGAATGATACGAAGGTCCGCATGGGCTATAGCCGTGAAGCTCGAGCCCACTAAGCGTCTGTGATAACAACACATAGCAGATTCTTGCATGCATTTCAGAACAATAAAACAACATTTCATTTATAAAAATTTTAAGCCACATCCAGAGTTCGTACAGGAAATAAAACAACTGTGCCTCAGCCTGGCCAAAAGAAACTACCACAAAGTACTAATCCTACTACACAGTACTAAAACAAAACTAAAGGAAAAACATCAACAACACAGACTCTAGTCCTCTACAGGGAGCGAATCAGCGTCTATAGCAACTCCTGGCTCACTAAGTCAAGCGTCTCAACAAGTCCTCATCCTCCTGGTCCTGGTACTCTGTCTCAGTACCTGACGTACAACCACCCAAGAGAAAAGGAGTTGTACATCAGGCAGAGTCTACAAGGAAAGGTAAGAAAGACTCTACTGCAAGGTGTATAGAATTAAAAGACAATTGTTTAATTATTGTTTACATGGCAGTTACAAGATGCAACAGCAAGGCAATTTATATAACATGGCAGGGAAGTAAAAAGACGGTGCAGGAAAGTAAACGTAGCATGGCAATGGCTGTAGCGTGTGCTACCAGCTACAAGACAAGACAAGACAAGACAAGACTGTGTGTCTCACAGAGGGTTCACGCCTTATGGTTAGAGGGGGATCAAATCCTCTAAACCGTGTAACCGCTCAAGACTACCCCAACCCAAGTGCACAAGACAAGTTCGTACAAGGGATCACTCACTCTTCTAGGTGAGAGTCCTATTACCCGCAGGTTATCCGTACAAGGGACCACTCACTCTACTAGGTGAGTGCCCTATTACCCGTAGGTTATCAGTACAAGGGGTCACTCACTCTGCTAGATGAGTCCCCTATTACCCGCAGGTTATCCGTACACGGGATCACTCACTCTGCTAGGTGAGTGCCCTATTACCTGCAGGTTGTGTATCAAGAAACTGTCATATACTGGAACACGAGTCAGAACTAGTCATATATGACCATACTAGAACACGAGCCAGACTAGTCATACATGACCAACGGGAGTAGCCAAATCAATGCATAAGTTCAATGTTGACAAGATGTTCCAATAATGTCCACACACACACGTACACACAGATAATTATTAACATGGTAGTTATAGTGAATTGCGCCAAGACTTCGTCGTCAAGTCTATGTTGTCGAAAGGGTATCCTAGACGCTATCATTTCACCCCTGAACCTTAGTGACCTTAGTGACCTTAGAGTCTTGGGTGATCCACCCCTGAACCTCTAGTTTTAGGGAGTCCGGGGATGAACTTTCAACAGTATAGTATACTATAGATGTATATTGTTGGTACACACATGTACATGTTATTGGATGAATCCGTGTGTATAAGTGCATTTGTTGTGCTTAGAGATTGAATTATATATGTTGCAGTATACTTGTATATTTGATTGACATGAACGTTACATGTATCATGGATGCTTATAGTGGTATATGGATAGGTGTGGGCGTAATGCTAGGTGGGCGAATACTTGAGTGTACGTATATGACATCTCTATAGAAGTACATGATACGGATATGTAAGGCAGGCGTGTGGTATACTTATGTGACTCTGAGTCATAGGTGATATATACAAGTGTCATATCCCGCTTCCCAAAACTATAGAGCGAAGCGTGACTAAGGCCCGCTTAAGCCAGACCCGTGAGGCTCGGACCCAATAAGTGTCTGTATGGTACTCCAAGACGAAGAAACAGGTCTCTGCAGAAAAGTACGGAACAACAAAAGTACTGAAAAGAAAACATTCATTTTATTCCAAAACAACATCCAGAAAGACTGAGAGTATAAACAAAAAGCCTGACACTACTACAACAACTGAAAGTAAACTACTGGTGCAAGCACCCAACCTAGACAGAAAAAGTAAACGGTGCTACACACCCAACTAAAAAGTAGTAAGAACTCTGGAATAGCAACATGAATACCCTCTAGCTCTGGTCATCCTCAGGCACATACTCCGGGTCAACGTCCCCGGGCTCCACGTACTTCGGTAAGTCTGCCTCGTCCACGAACTCTGGCTCGACACCTGACGTACAGCACCCAAGAGAAAAGGAACTGTACTTCAGGTGACGTCCCCTCGTTGTGCATATTAGATGTGTGCAATATATGAATAGGGGCGTGAGATTTAAATATTTATAACCGCAAGCGCACGGTGTTGTAGTGTGGCTTGGGGGGTCGAACTCAGGGAGGCGTGGTTGTGCTTGTGTCAAGAAGGACCAAATTCACCACATGGGCGAGCTAGCCCGAATCGGTAAATGGGTTGTCACGAAAAATAGAATGCGAGGGATAAAAGATATAAAGGGAAACCCGGGACTTCGGTTTCCACCCTATCATGCGCTTCTCGCCAACACGGCCTACGGGTAGGAAAACGATCGGAATTAGGGTCTAATTGTGAGACGTTGCATCTAAGAGTGATACCGGCGTCCCATGGGCACGATATTCCGGTCGGTGCCCAGGATGATACGCCGGACTACCCGGGTTCAGTCAGTGGGCATTCCCATGTCCATTAACACTGACCGACTCCGGGAGCACTAAGCTCGCAACGATAACTCCCAACGTCTCATCCTGCCGCTCCCGCGCGCTAGGATTCGACATCTACGCTAAGGGCGTGAGCTAGGGCTATGGAGTCAACCGCCAAGTTTATTCCGCCTTGGCCCAACGGTCAAAGACGGTCTTTTTCCCGTCGATGACAATAAAACACCCCGCTTAATCGATAGATTCCTAATCCCTATCAATTTCCCAGTCCTATCGACACATCAAGGAGAACCCACGAATGGGTTTCCACCAAAATCTCAGATTTAGGAACTACTCACACATATTTACTAAAAAGCAATCTAAATCAAAATCGACCGTTAAAAACATGATCAGGCGATTGAAAAGTAGTGAGAGCAATGAAAATAACACTATATTAAAGTTTGGTAAAGATCAGACAACTTACATATATCTGAAAAATTACAGCCGTCAAGAGAGAGAAAAAAACAGCAAAAAATAACTACTCTCGAATCTGGAAACCTAGGTTCTATATTTAAAAAAACGACATCACCCGATCGGGTGAAGAATCACCCGATCGGTTGACCTGCTGCGAACTTCGGCAGCCATCTTCGAGACTTCACCCGGTCAGACGACACGGTCGGTTGATGGAAGCTGCTCGTCATTTGGATCTTGATCGTCGTCGGGTGAACCGATCGGTTGATAAATCAACCGATCGGTTGGAATTGTTGCCCAAAAGATAGTAACTTCGAACGTTTTGGCACGGTCTGCTGACGGTCGGGTGAGCTCTCCGGGTCGTCTTCTTCGGGGAAACGGCTACAGGTCAACCGATCGGGTGAATATCACCCGATCGATTGAGTTTCAGCTCCAATTTCCAGAGAGAGGCCGGGTTGAACCGGTCGGTGACCTGGTCGGTTGATACATTCTTTTCTTCAGTGGTTGACCGGGTCGTGCACGTGTGCATCACCCGATCGGTTGGCTGTGTCCAACCGATCGGGTGGGGGGCTAAAAGATGCGATCTTCATCGTTTGACCACTTGGATCATGCGTGACTCCTCCCGTTGCTCTGGGGACTCATGATATCGTCGTTTTATATCCCCTACGTCGGCAAACTCCTGCAAACATACAAAAACACGGAAAAGTGAAAGAAAACAAGAAAACACGAGAAAACGAATACAAGACGGCGAAAAATAGCGGAAAAACATAAAAGAAATCGGGGAGCAGAAGCTATGATCGTGATAAGGCCCCCTCAACAAAGCTTGTCCTTGCCGGCATGGCTAATCTCCAGAAGCTTGGAAATAAGCCAAGCACCGGCATGGACGGGAACGGTGGGGGCCCTAAAAGAAATCCCGTCATCACCTCGAACGAAGAGAAAGGTCATGGCCCAGAGAATGAAGAGATCAGGGATGGTCATGATACATGACTCATCCCTGGGGAAAAACATGGAAGAAATAATCCGGTGGGCCAGACAGAAGATGGGGTGAATGATGGAGGAGGCCTTGGCCTTGCCTCGGGGGTAGTCAGGGTGAAGGGTGAGGCGGAACCAGAACTGATTGAAGTCAAATTCGGGTGGATAGCGTCGTTCCCCAGGATGGAGAAACCAAATATGTCATTGATGATATCCAGGTGGGTGCGAACGGTTCTATTACGGACCCGAAATATGACGAACGACCCCGACTCAGAGACAAGTGTGGATAAAAATTCGAGTGTGAGTGCAGGGTAGGACATGGCGT
Source organism: Scilla litardierei (assembly GCA_030789695.1). Classification (NCBI taxonomy): domain Eukaryota; kingdom Viridiplantae; phylum Streptophyta; class Magnoliopsida; order Asparagales; family Asparagaceae; genus Scilla; species Scilla litardierei. Next base: position 70,079,228 of record CM061130.1, read on the forward strand.
TAGTGTTTAGGAAAGCCAACCAACCTAAGTTTGTGAAGAGGGTCTTGACCTCGATGAATGCACCGAGATCGATAAGCGATTGGGTGTGGGCAAACTTGGTCGATAGATGCCCCCGAGCATCAAGTCTATGGTAAAAGACCTTGTGCTCCTGGTTCCTAAAGCGGTAGCCATGCGGGCCCAACAGTGGGTCCTCAATTAGGACGATAGGTTGGGGCTGGGGTTGGGGCTATGCAGGCTGTGCGGGAGGAGGGCGTGGGTGTGGTGGACGTGTAGTTTTATGTTCTTGCGAGACGTCCCCTCCTCTCGCATGATGGCCTTACCCTTATCCTTATCTTTGTCCATGTGAGAGTGTGTGTATGTGGGTGAATGCGAAATGCGATGAATGCAAACTAACACAATCAAGCAAATCAAAATTCTAGGGCAAAATATGAAATTAATTTAAGGGGCAAAGTTACCCAAACGAGATGATGATCCTTGCTTGTAGATGTCCCAACGCTACACAACAGGGAGAAGTGTGAAGCCACGGCAACTACTTTCAGCAAACTTTCGAAAATGAGGGTGTTAGGGCGGAAATTAGGGTTTGTGTGGGGGTGAAATCGAAGAGAAAGGGGGAAAGATCGATGTAGAGATGGAAAAAGAGATGGAAGAGATCGATTGGAGGGTTGTGAGACCGGTTGGAGGAGAAACGAGGTCGGGCGAGGGAGAGGAAGTCGAATCGGTCGAGAGGGAATTGGGGTCGGGCGAGGGAGATGAACGGGTGAGGGGGTCGGGCTTATTTAGAGTTTAAGTCAAACCGATCGGGTGAAAACTCACCCGATCGGTTGACTGTTAGGTCGGAGATGTTGCTGAAAGTCAGCTATAGGCGACCCGATTGGTTGAGAACTCAACCGATTGGTTCGCCGCTTCACACTTTTTCCCGAAAGTTCAGTACAACTCACCCGGTCTGTCACACGACCATGCTTTGCATCACCCGATCGGTTGATCATTTCCAAAAAATTCCCGAGACTTCTGCTCAGCTCACACGGTCTGCCACCCGATCACGCTTAGCTTCACCTGACCGGTTCACAAGGAGAGCAGATACGGCCATCGTCTGATACGTCTCACCCGATCGTTTGAGTAGTCACCTGATCGGGTGAGGGCTTGTTTCCTGCAAAAATTCATGAGTGGCCTAAGTTCCTCGATGGATGATCTCGCGGCTGAAATTAATTATTAAAATAGAAAAGATAAAGGTGATAAAAATCCTAAAAACGAAGATAAAAGTTTAGAGCATGGATTGCCTCCCATGAATTGCTTTTGTTTAACATCGTTTGCTCGATGCCCGTGGATGATACTCAAGGCAGACGGGGGTGATGCCCTAAGGTCGGCAATGCTTCAGCTTCAGAGTTGGCGGCCTTCGGCATCGTCGGCAGTGAGAAGAAAACTTGCTCGACGACCCTCCCTTTGTTGACGGAATCCGGAGGCTTCTCCCTTATATTGGCGTCTACCACCACTCACTTCAGGATTCGGATCTCGTCACTGATCACTCCGTATTTTACACCTTTTTTCTGCATGTTTGCATGCCATTTAGATCGCTCAAATCGTGTTTTTCATGTTTATTCGACAATATTGCGATGCTTTTCACGATTCGTTGTTTTTGTCGTATTTCAGGAGATTTGGAGTGATTTGGAGTGATTCTGAGATGCACCCCCTCTGGAGTGTCACCGACGACTCTCTTGGGGGGTATTTTGCTGTTGAAGAGGAGTGGAAGGAGAAAGAATGTCGTAGGAGCGACGAGGAGGCGAAAATACGAAGTTCGGGCACTTTGAGCACTTCACTCGGCCGAGTGAAGGAGTAACTCGGCTGACCATAGGAAGCCCGCTCGGTCGGCCAGATCGGACATGCAACAGAGCAATATCAGCGTGCACTCGGCCGAGCATCACCATGCCACTCGGCCGAGCACCGAGTCACCCCTCGCCCGAGTGGAGCCAAGACGACGGCAACAAAAGAGGGCGAACTCTCTGTTTTTTTTCGTCTGTACAGGCCCGATGACTTACTCGGCCGAGTGGAGAACGAAGGTCCGCCCGAGTGACAACCGACGTCTGCCCGAGTGACTAAAGGCCATCCGCCTGAGTGACCTCCGAGGAGACGACCCCCGAGATCCCTAACTCTCTGTTTCTTTACAGGGTTCGTCACTCGGCCGAGTGACAGTTGTCACTCGGCTGAGTGAGCCGCGCTGCCTGTAGCGTAAACTACGGATTTGAGGCTGCCCAGGGGCATTTTTGTCAAGGTTTTTTTGGTCGATTTTGGGGGGTATTTAACCCCTGTTTTAAACCTAGTTTAGGGAGTCTTTTTCAGAACTCTTTCAGCCTTTTTAGATTAACTTTTTAGGGATTAGATTGAGCTTTTAGAGAGGAGAGAAAAGTGATATTTTGTTGGATGCTATCTTTTTCTTCATTGGTTTGTATCTCTCTCCCTCAAAAACTCAATTTTTGTTGATATTTTGAATATTGCTATGAATTCCATTTATTTTACTTGTAAATTTCTATTGCATTCTATTATGAATTGTGAGTAGTTCATCGTCTTAGGGCGTAGGGATGAACCCTACGAGCCCAATTTCGAATTTGTGATGAATTGGTGAAACTATTGCTAGGATTGATTATGGTTAGTTTGGGATTGCTATAAAACGAATAGCTAGGGATTCATACCGATTGGGATTTGCAAGAGATTGGATCCCAATTCGATAGGAAGCCCTAGATATTCGAATTGGGTTGCAATTGAATTTCTCTGGAATCGGTTTGCAAGAGATTGGACCGAAACTAGGGTTTTCGATTGCAAGTCTATACCGATACCCGTTTGCAAGAGATTGGACGGGTAGGAACTATCCCAACCTAGGTCGTAGCTCGAGTTTGCACGAGAGTGGGCTCGAGATACGATTGAACGATGATGTTGTTCTTCACGCTAGTTTGCCTAGGTTAGGGTTTGCAAGAGATTGGACCCTACCCTAGGTTGGCTATAGACCGGCAATAGCGCGAGAGCGTGAGCTTGGTTCCACATTTAGTTGCAACTAGCTCACCCAATTTCCAAGTCTAGCAATTGTGAAACCCACGAATCACGATGATGAGATACGGCAAGTAGTGGGGATTCCCTATCCCCTAAGCGTCTTTATTAATTTGTTATTTCTCTTATACGTTTGAACGACTTTGACCGCATATTGCGAACATTTCCTGACTTTTCCTATAGCCAGGTGATTCGAAGAAGACACTGTTATTAGGCCTCCCTGTGTTCGATACCCGCTCGCTGCTACACCATGCGCTTGCGGTAAGACTACGATCGTCACCGCTCTGGGACGTGTATCCGGGGCGCGATCAAGTTTTTGGCGCCGTTGCCGGGGCGGCAATAGTGTTTGATTCCTATAACCTAGCTATTTTTCTTTTTCATTCTATTATTTTTATTTTGTTACACCCTTCCGTTGTGATAACTATTTCTTTGAAACTCTGTTTTCCCTTGCATGTACACGAGATCCTCGGTGAACCCCGAAGAGATACTATACGATCCGGATATCGAGCATACATTGAGGAGGATCCGAGCGGAGAGGAGACCCGTTACGGAAGGAAATTTTATGACCGATCCTAAGACACCCAAACAATTGGCAGCGCGAATGGTAAGGAATATTTCTATAAGAGATAGGCTTTGGCCTAAGACTTCTTCCACGACCTCGTCCATAGCCATGCCGGAGTTGGCGGCCGACAAAAATTTTGAGTTGAAGACCGGATTGGTGGTCCTTATGCAACAAGATCCGTTTCATGGGAACTCCCATGAAAATCCTCATTACCACATCCAGCTCTTCCTATCAAAGTATGCCACCTTCCAAATGCCGGGAGTCTCCGTGGATGCTATCAGACTGCGTCTCTTCCCTTTCACACTAAAGGACAAGGCATTATATTGGTTGAGGACGCAAGCTGAAGGAATCTTCACCACTTGGGATGAGTTGGCGAGTGCCTTAGTCGACAAATTTTACCCGCCCTCCAAGACGGTGAAGATAAGAAGTGCTCTCATGTCCTTCAAGCAAGGACCACAAGAGACTCTCTATGAAGCATGGGAGCGCTTCAAGGACTTGCAACATCAATGCCCCCATCATAGCATTGAGGATTGGGAGCTTGTCTATAGCTTTTACAATGGACTACAGCCAGGAACGAAGCAGATTATTGATGCCACGGCAAATGGAGCCATTTTGTCAAAGACTCCCGATGAAGCTACGGCCTTGCTTGAGGAGATGGCCTCGAACAACCAACAATGGGGGGACGAGCGAGGACATTCTTCATCCTCCTTGAAGCCGACGAGTATCTATGAGGCCAAGGCCGTGGCGGAGCTTTCTAGCAAGTTTGATTCTCTCCACAAGGTTGTGGAGAGATTGGAGAAATTCATTACGGAGCCTCATAGAGCCCCTCCTACATCCACGCCGACAAATCATATGAGCGATTGGCAAGAACAATCCCAATCCATATATGTGGGAGGAGAACAAGGAGAAGGAGCTTTGGAGCAAGTTCAATACGTCGCGGGGAATTCTGGATATTGGGCCAATCCGGCCGCTAGAAACCATCTGGGTTTCTCATTTGCCAATAATGATGGTGCATTGAACCCCCCGCCACAACAACCTCCTCAAGCTTGGGCTCCACCACCACCACAACCGAATTATCCACAAAGGGGGCCACCGCAACAAAATTTCCCACCGAGGAAACAAGTGGGACCTTATAGGCCACCTGGGTATAATCAAGGGTGGAGAAATCCCAACCCACCGCAAGCTCAACCACGTCTGGATTTTGAAGCTAAGGTGGATGAGTTTATGGCGGAAGAAAGAAAGATCAATGCCACATTGAAGGCGGGACAAGATTCTCTCGCCACCGTCGTCGCTCAAATTGGGGAGCAACTTGCGTTCCTCAATAAAAACAATCAACAATTGCCGGCCCAACCCGAGCCGAATCCACGAGGCAACACCGGCCATATCAATGCGGTCGTTGCGGTTACCACAAGAGAAGGGAAGAATACCACTCCCCCCATGACTCAAGTCAAGGAGTCCGTGGTGAAAATTCTACAAGAGAGCTAGCCGGAAATTAAAGTTGAAAAAGAAAAGGAGTCGCGAGGGGAAGTGAAATCTAGAATGGATGAGCTTGTTGATGAGCGCCGATTTATGCCACCGGTACCCTTCCCTCAACGGCTAGCTAGAGCCAAGATGGAGAAACGGCTTGCCCAGTTTCTCGAGTATTTTAGAGGGGTGAGCCTCAATATCCCCTTCCTCAACGCTTTAGTGGAAATCACATCTTATGCCAAGTTCTTAAAAGACTTGATCACGGGAAGGAAGAGGAAGTAGAAGATAATGCTCGCAAAGGAAGGCACTTGGTTCACAAAGAGGGAGAAAGAGCCCGCCAAATTTAAAGATCCGGGAAGTTTTCGGATTCCTTGAACTCTAGGCGGTGTCCCCCTACAAAAAGCATTGGTAGATTTGGGGGCTAGTGTTAGCCTCATGCCTCTCTCCATGTTCCGGAAGTTGAACACCAGCACGGATTTAAAGCCTACCGACATGCGGATTCAACTAGCGGACGGGAGGATTACAAGACCGGTTGGGATCGTGGAGGACATCCAACTCCAAGTTCCGGGGGGCATATGTTTGCCATGCGATTTCGTGATAATGGACATCAAGGAGGAGGGCGATACATCACTCATACTCGGACGCCCATTCCTCGCCACCGCCGGTGTCATCGTCGATGTGCGGGAGGGGACCCTTACCTTGAACGTCTGCAACATCGAAGTAGAGCTTCATATACCAAAGGCAATGAAGCACATGCCGTGTCACGAGGAGCTTGATTACATGGACCTCCTTGATGAGGTCATTGAAGAGGCGATACCCTACTCCATCGGCGCACCCCACGAAGATAGCTTCGAAGAAGGCCTACATTTGGCCGAGGAAGAGAAGATGGAGCACTCCCCCGATATCTCCATGGTGATTGATGATGGCGACGCTGATGTCGCTAGAATACGGGAGCTCTGCAAGCTCTCGAAGTTGAGGACTCCGAAGAAAGCTCCACCGATACGTAGATCGGTGTCACCGGCAAAGAGGAAGACCGGAGCAAGCTCTAGCTTGGGGGAGCCACCCCCCAACATTGCCCATGACGAAGGGGCGCTGAGGAAGACCACACCCCACCATGACCCAAATCTGAGTGGTCTTCCAAGCAAGTTCGACGGGTGCATCTCGTATGCACCCAACATCAAGCGTTAATTGAAAATCAAAAGGGGTCGAGCTCAAGACCTTAAACGAGCGCTTGTCGGGAGGCAACCCGACGGTTATCGCAATTTTTCTATTTTGGTTTTTATTTTTGTTTTAGACTTTATTAGTGTTTTTGAGTCGTTTGCCCGAAAATTTTTGACAACGGGTCCTATTTTCTTTGACAGGAGAGGAGAACAGGATATCTATCATATGGAGGATGACTAAGGTGAAGAAGAGCGCTCCAGGAACGTGCTCGAGGCTTAGGAGAAGGAAGAAATCAACTGGAGAAATAAAGACAGAGATTAGAGCCAAAACGGAGCATCACAGCAGAAAACAGGGCCTCACTCGGCCGAGTACCATCTCCACTCGGCCGAGCAACCAATGTCGTCCGCCCGAGTGGCGCACCAACGAGGGAAGTCTGCTGCACCCAACTCTCTGTTCTTTTTTCGATTTCAGTATAAATTGCCACTCGGCCGAGTATATATCTTCACTCGGCCGAGTGAAACTGATACGCTCCTAGGGCGGGAATTGCCGAGTAGCTTGGCCACTCGGCCGAATGGACTTTTTCCACTCGACCGAGGGTGGCAAAGCCACTCGGCCGAATCGTAAGCGGAGGGAGAAATTTTATAAACTTTTTCGTTACGATCACTTGACCGAGTGATTTAGTCACTCGGTCGAGTCGTAACTTCACTTATATAAGCGAACGGGCTCGGCGCGGAATTCGAAACGCCCAACTTTCTTTCGTGCCCGAGCCCGATCGACTCCTCGCCCGCTGCGACCACCCCCTCGCCCGAACGCCACCCTCGACCGCCGACCACCGGCGCCCGAGCGCCGAGCGCCGACCGCCGACCACCCTCACCGCCGGCGGCTCCCTCGTCGCCGGCCGACCTCCGGTAACCCCAATTTCGCCCGTTTTCTCCATTTTCTCCTATTTTTTGATGATCCGTGCACCTATCGAGCCCCTACCCCAAATTAATTTTATTACCTATCTATTATACCCCTAATCCCCCATGTATTTTGAATTTTACATGCTGATATCGTTGTTTGATGTGTAGGCTATCTTGGGGAGCTTAGGGGAGCTTAGGGGAGCTTCCGGGGCGCGCTTTTGGCTTAGTGGAGGTTGCGTCTTCGCATGCATCCGCTATTTCGCTCTCGCGGCGTGTTCAGGTAGTTTCGTTCCATTATTTTTGACACGCTGCATTTTATATTAGTTGGGTGATCACTCGGGGCACACATGCCGCCCCGAACACGGCCACGCACTAGGAGAGCTTCCGCCAAGCGGAAGCGGCCGGATGAGCCCGGCCCCTCCCATGAGATGGAGGACTCTCCTCCACCTACACCACCTCACCCCACACAGCCATAGCCTGCCGACCCACTCCACCCACAGCCACTTCCCGCCAAGCCCCCACACCCACAGCCACCACCGGCTCCTATCGTCGGGCCGCTGGGTATTACGTTCCGAGACGACGCAAATCGCGTCGCTTTTCAGCGTATCGCCCAGCGCTCGATAGTGCCCTCCAGGTTTGCACACCTTGCTGACCTAGACCGCCTGGGGGTACTCAAGGGAATGCTCACGTTGTACGACAATGTCTGTTGGCGAGACTTTCTTTCTGTGTCGGCGGACACCTACGTCCATCCGACACTCGAGGTGCTCAGCTCGATCACCCGGACCGCTGAGGGATGCTCCTTCCGACTTATGGATCGAGAGTGTCAGATCACTCTCGATATGCTTCGAGCGTTCTTTCAGTGGCCCGCAGTCCCCACACCCGACCGAGCCTACACCCCCACACACATCCCCCCCCCATCCTTCGATTCACACGCCTTCTGGGCCAGGATCACAGGTTTACCTCAGGCCTTTGACCCTTCTAGGGCCAAGGCCTCGGCCATAGTCCACCCCTGCCTCCGCATAGCACAGCGCCTTATGGCGACCACCTTTCTAGCGAGGTACGAGCATAGGACGATGTCGACGCCTGAGCTCTATATGCTCTACGCGATGACTTGTCCCAGAGTTCTTGATAGGGATGGTGTCACGATGGTCCCCACCATCGAGATTGACGTCACTAGCTGGTTTTTGGACCGCATCATCGTTTCAGTGGGGGATCGCTCCCCGATATGTTGCGGCGGCCTGATCACCCTGCTAGCTCTGATGACCGGTGAGGACCTACTGGCCGACCTGCGTCGACCTTCGGGCCCTACTTCACTCTCGATAGACGTCATGGCCCAGATGAAGATGCTTCGTCCGCACGGTCAGTGGCACTGGGTATGGTTGCACGGTCCGTTCGGTGCTGACTACATGATCCTTCCGAGCCCCGCTCGGACACACATAGGACCAGCACACGAGGACTAGCTTCCGGCGATGGATCTCCTGATCCCCGCCGCCTACGTGCTAGAGGCCGAGGGAGCTGAGCCTGCACCACCTGCATACCCTACACCGCCAGCTGACCCTGTGTTCCCTCAGCCTGAGCCAGGACTTTCTGCCGCTCCCGACACTTCTGTCCCCACTTTTGCCAGTGTCGGGAGTCCACTTGCTGAGCCTACGCCCACCACGTCTACCACTACCACCACCACTGATGTGCCCTTGTCGGTTGAGCCTCTCACCTCTCTACTACCCGAGCGTCCACCCACCATACTTGAGAGCGGCGAGCCTTCCTTCACTTCCGTCGTGGAGACCCTATCCACTTTGATCTCCGCTGGGGTTTCACCTTTTGGACCCCACACTTCCTCCCCAGCGGTTGACCTTTCTGTCTCCACGGCAGCCGTCCTATCTGAGAGTGTCATGACGTCTGTTCCCACGTCTGTGTCACTGACCTCTCTCGCTGCCTCGTCATCGATTTTGTCTTCCACTCCCACTGCTGCTGCTTCCACCTCACACCAGCCTGCGTCCCAGCCTCGCATTGAGGCTGGGCATCCACTAGTGAGCACAGCACCCTTTTGACCCATGCCTGCTATCCCGATCACCTACACTGCACGTATTAGACAGCCCCGACCAGCTCAGCCTAGACATGTCCGCCCCTCCGCTCCACCACCCCCTGACGCCTTAGTTCAGAGCGTTCGAGCTCTTGAGGGGGCGATAAGTGGCCTGTGGGGCGATTTTAGGGCTCTGTCTTCCACAGTCACCGCCATGCAGCATCACCTCGAGCTACTTCCCAGCATTCACTTTTGCCTGACCCAGATCCTCGAGCGACTACCACGACCACCACCCACCTAGCAGACTGTGCCACGCCCACCACCCCCACCACCACCCACCCACCAGACTGTCACCCAGCCACCACCACCCCCACCTCCGCCTCAGGACAGAGATGGAGCAGCACCACCAGCTTAGGCACACCCTTGATGCCATCGATATTTTTTGTCGTTATGCTGCCCATTCTCTGCTTGGTCATGCTGATTTTTGCCCACCCCCTCCTCCCATCACTATTTTTGTCCATATTTTGATCATATCATTCTATATCCTTTTTCGGGAGTGAGGGAGAGTATTTTTGGTGACGCACACATATGTGCATCACTCTTATCCTTGCATGCAGCACATTCGCATCATATTTTTCATTTTGCTTTTTTAATTCCTTTTTATCATGCATACCCACCCCCCTCCACCCATTACCCGTCTCTCGGTGTGCCACACTTCGCACATTGAGGACACTGTGCACTTTAGCTTGGGAGAGTGAGTTCTCACACTTTTTGCTTTTGTCACCTTTATTTTTAGTTTTTTCACGTTTTCCCACTTTTTCACTCGTTTTTCATCACCTTTTTCATTTTTTTTACCATGCATCACGTTTTTCTTATTTTTCTTGTGCGTTGCATTATAAATATTGTTTATTTTCGTTTATCTTTATTCATGTGATGATGATGACGTGGTGTTAGCTTTTCTCTATATGCATGCCATATTTGTCATGTCATAGCGCTTTTTATTTCTGATATCATATGCTATGTTTTGCTTTGCATTTAGAAATAGTAACCCATTCTCTTTTGCTGTATGAAAATGGATGAAATTCTATTATTAGCTGATGTATGATGATTCATATGTATGCTATCGTAGAAAACACACCAAGATTCACGCATTGATGATTATATATGGGGTACTGATTTCCTTTCTCACGTCACTTCTATTTGCATGATTTGTACGCTTCACTTCCGGTTGATTGAAATGTTTGCTAGCTTTGATAAATCTGGATTAGTTTACTTTTTGAGATTAAACTGAGTAGATTATATTACCCTGCTGAAGTTGTCATGCACGTCCTATAGAGTGAACTGAGAGATACATTTATTTCTTTCTCCACATATCTTGAACATTATTTCTCTATTTTAAATTCATTGGTGAATCTCCCCCTTAGCGATTCTATCTTTGGCATTCCCCCGTTATTAAAATCACATGCACCAAATTTTCCAAAACTTAAAGAAAAAAAAAATCCTTGTATATCCTTCTCTTTGATTTGGGATCATTATGTATATATGCTACTTAAAAAAAGAGAGAGAAAAAGAAAAAGATTTGAGAATAAGAAAAGAAAAGAGAAAATTAGTTCGAAAACGATCCCATCTCATACACTTTGTCTCTTTCTTACCTCTTTTGTTTTATTTTTGACTTTTGGAGCTTCATAAAAATGGGGATGTAAATGTCGTTTTATATATGCCACCACGCTTATAGATGAGCTTGGGGGAGAGAATCCAATGATGTGTGAGAGAGTGACTACTTGACGGTGCATGACAACCTAGGCTAAGTAATATTTTATACTCGGTGAGATTGCTAAAGTTTTACGAAGTCCAGAAATCTACGCTTAGCATTCATTTCATGAAAACCACACTTTTTCTATTCTTTCTACTCTATCGTGTGATATCTCTTATACTCCTTACATAAAGCATTCAATTGAAAATTGTGTGATCCACGATGTTGTATACCGCTTTAGATGCTTCAGACGATGTTAATCTTAGAATTATTCCATTTCTCATGCAATATTGATATTCTTGGGTTTTCTATTTCAAATACACCATTATACTGTGATATCAAAATAAAAGTCTTTGACATGTGTTTCATATTCGATGCATGCTATTTGAGTAAGCAAACCCCACGTCCTGAGAAAATGATCTAGCGACTTCCCTCTTCATTTTCTATTTCGTCTTTTTCGTTTTCCGTTTTTCGCCTTTCTGCCGTTTTATTTATCTTTATCCACCGTGTTCGCTTTTTACTTATCTTCCTCGAGGACGAGTAAGAGGTAAGCTTGGGGGATTTTGATCACTCCGTATTTTACACCTTTTTTCTGCATGTTTGCCTGCCATTTAGATCGCTCAAATCGTGTTTTTCACGTTTATTCGACAATATTGCGATGCTTTTCACGATTCATTGTTTTTGTTGTATTTTAGGAGATTTGGAGCGATTTGGAGTGATTCTGAGATGCACCCCCTCCGGAGTGTCACCGACGACTCTCTTGGGGGGAATTTTGCTGTTGAAGAGGAGTGGAAGGAGAAAGAACGTCGTAGGAGTGACGAGGAGGCGAAAATACGAAGTTCGGGCACTTTGAGCACTTCACTCGGTCGAGTGAAGGAGTCACTCGGCCAACCATAGGAAGCCCGCTCGGTCGGCCAGATCGGACACGCAACATAGCAATATCAGCAAGCACTCGACCGAGCATCACCATGCCACTCGGCCGAGCACCGAGTCACCCCTCGCCCGAGTGGAGCCAAGACGACGGCAACAAAAGAGGGCGAACTCTCTGTTTTTTTCGAATGTACAGGCCTGATGACTGACTCGGCCGAGTGGAGAAAGAAGGTCCGCCCGAGTGACAACCGACGTCCACCCGAGTGACTAAAGGCCGTCCGCCTGAGTGACCTCCGAGGAGACGACCCCCGAGATCCCCAACTCTCTGTTTCTTTACATGGTTCGTCACTCGGCCGAGTGACATTTGTCACTCGACCGAGTGAGCCGCTCTGCCTGTAGCGTAAACTACGGATTTGAGGCTGCGCAGGGGCATTTTCGTCAGGGTTTTTTGGGCGATTTTGGGGGGTATTTAACCCCAGTTTTTAACCTAGTTTAGGGAGTCTTTTCCGAACTTTTTCAGCCTTTTTAGATTAACTTTTTATGGATTAGATTGAGCTTTTAGAGAGGAGAGAAAAGTGATATTTTGTTGGATGCTATCTTGTTCTTCATTGGTTTGTATCTCTCTCCCTCAAAAACTCAATTTTTGTTGATATTTTGAATATTGCTATGAATTCCATTTATTTTACTTGTAAATTTCTATTGCATTCTATTATGAATTGTGAGTAGTTCATCGTCTTAGGGCGTAGGGATGAACCCTACGAGCCCAATTTCGAATTTGTGATGAATTGTTGAAACTATTGCTAGGATTGATTATGGTTAGTTTGGGATTGCTATAAAACGAATAGCTAGGGATTCATACCGATTGGGATTTGCAAGAGATTGGATCCCAATTCGATAGGAAGCCCTAGATATTCAAATTGGGTTGCAATTGAATTTCTCCGGAATCGGTTTGCAAGAGATTGGACCGAAACTAGGGGTTTCGATTGCAACTCTATACCGATACCCGTTTGTAAGAGATTGGACGGGTAGGAACTATCCCAACCTTGGTCGTAGCTCGAGTTTGCATGAGAGTGGGCTCGAGATACGATTGAACGATGATGTTGTTCTTCATGCTAGTTTGCCTAGGTTAGGGTTTGCAAGAGATTGGACCCTACCCTAGGTTGGCTATAGACCAGTAATATCGCGAGAGCGTGAGCTTGGTTCCACATTTAGTTGCAACTAGTTCACCCAATTTCCAAGTCTAGCAATTGTGAAACCCACGAATCATGATGATGAGATACGGCAAGTAGTGGGGATTCCCTATCCCCTAAGCGTCTTTATTAATTTGATATTTCTCTTATACGTTTGAATGAATGTGACCGCATATTGCGAACACTTCCCGACTTTTCCTATAGCCAGGTGATTCGAAGAAGACACTGTTATTAGGCCTCCCTGTGTTCGATACCCGCTCGCCGCTACACCATGCACTTGCGGTAAGACTACGATCGTCGCCGCTCCGGGACTTGTATCTGGGGCACGATCAGTCACCGGTGAGCCCCATGGGCTCTTTCCCTTTTCTCGTCGTCGGAGGAGCTTTCTGAAATCCGGGGGAACCGTATGTGTCGCATCCGCTATCCCAGCAACATCATTCTTCTTCGGGCCGACTGGTTCTTCTGAGTCCCCCAAGCTATCGGGGGGATTCCGTGAAAGAATTTCCCAGGAGCTTGCTTCCACAGCTCTCTCTTCTTCTAACTCCAGCACATTGCATCTTGGATCATCCGGGGGATCGGGGTGCTTCATTTACAACCCCAAGTCAAATTTGACTTTCTCGATGCCGACGTTAAGGAAAAGCTTTCCATTCTTCACATCTATCACAACGCTGGCAGTGGCCATGAAAGGCCGTCCAAGAATGATGGGGGTGTGTGCATCTTCAGGCATGTCCATGACAACGATTGTCACGCCCCGCTTCCCAAAAATTTGGAGGCGAATCGTGAGAAGGTCCGCTCAGACTTGAAGCTACAAAGCTGCAAGTCCGATAAGCGTCAATCAAATTTAAAACTGCAGGTCCTTGCAACGCGAGCGAAACAAGATAATAATAATGAAATGAGACACAAGAATAATATCTGAATATCCATAAATATAAATTCCAACATCGCAGAAAAGCCACCAGGCTAAAAGAAAAAGAGACTAAAGGCCCAAACATGGCCAACAAAAGTACAAAGCAAGGGTGCCACGCACCAACAACTAACAAAAAAACCTAAAACAAAAGAAAACTCAGCAAAATCACCAAGAAAGGTCACCGGTGTCAACAAAACTCCCCCTGGACAAACATGGACTCAGGCTCAGCGTCAGCAACACATCACGTACACAGCAACGGTCTCTGGCTCAGGTCTAACATGTGACACCCAAAAGAGCAAGGGGCACATGTCAGCAAGTCTACAAGAGACTTGTGCAAGGAAACTGAAAGTAGGTAAAAGTAAAGCAACCTAGCAGTTCTAGCATGATGCAATGACATGGCAGTTAAAGTAATGAGTGCAACAGGTAAGGTAGAGTAAAGTAAAGTACGAGCATGGCATTTAAACATGGCATGGATGACAAGTATAGCATGAATCATTCACAAGACAAGTACAAGACAAGAAAAGTAAGCACCTCGTGCACAAAGATTCCGTCTTTTAGCTAGAGGGCTGATCAGGCCACTCCTAAGCTCAAGTAACCGTTTATCCCTACCCCTCCACGTGTGTCGAGCCAGGGCCTTACCCCCGAATGGGAATGCTCGCTTCTGGATCACGAGCCAGGAAGTGTTTTTAACAAGTATGGCATAGGGGTGCACCTAGCCGGTCCAGGGAACCCGGGCATTGGCTTTTGACCAACACATGAGGCCCGTTTCCCCCGGAAGTAGTATTCAAGGAGTACAAGTATTGTAGCGTGTGCTACGAATGAAACAATCAACTTGGATGACATGTAGAATGCAATGCATGGCAGTTAAAAGTGCGTACAGATAAGAAAAGTAAACGTGACAGTTTAGTATGCATGAACAACAAGTTTAAAGGGTTGGATCTAGCTTCGTTGTCAAGCTAGATCAATTAGGTGACGGATCTAGTTTCGTTGTCAAACTAGATCAAGTAGGCGTCTAGCCAGCTATCATTTCACTGACTAGTCTCTTTTACGCTAGGAATAAGGAAGTGGCCTAAAAACATGGCCCTACACAAGAGTTGGCAAGTTTCACTTGCCTGCAAGTACGACGTCTGAGCACACCGTCCAATGAGTCCAAAAATCACAATTATCCTACGTGCACAAGTCCACCGGCCTAAAGTCCATATTATTAATCTTGATTAGTGAATTTAAAACATTTAAAATACTTTGAAAATACTGATTTTAGTCTTGATTAGCATGCATTGGGTTGGGGGTCCTAGGGGTGCAAAGCGTTACCTCAACAAGACGCGAAAGCTACACCGGCGTCGGGTAGCGACGCCGGGGGTTGGAATAAGAGAACGCGCTCCAAGTCCTGATTCCAATATAGTTTCCTCGCTGGAAAGTTCAGAGCGTCTACCGGAGCAACGGTTCCAGATTCCAAAGCTAGCACGTGCGACGACGGCTACGACGTGTCGCAACGTCGTGCACGGCGAATCGTCGGAGAGAAAGCACCTAGGTGGGGCCCACAGTAGTCCTAGGGACCTTTGGGGGACCCACAATACCTCTAGAGAACTTGGGGGGCCCACGGTGGCAAGTGGTGCGACGGGTGCGGGGTTGCGACGTATGGCCATCGGTCGTACAGCCTCGGTGTGGGGAGCTCCGTCGGTCAGACACATGAGATGCGGGGGTTGCAGCGCTTGGGGTGTGCAGCAGTGCGGCGGGGCCTTGGTGCGGGGGGTTTGGTCGGTCACTGCGGGCGATCGGGTCGGTCGCTGCGGGCGACAAAGCGTTGCAACGTTGCAAGCGTTGCAACGTTGCGGGCTTCGGCGATGGCGGGCGGGCGCCTCGGTCAGACACGGAGCGATGCAGGCGAACGGAGTGGCTTGGTGCGGAGCGGGGATGCGGAGCTGGCGATCGGTCTGACCGAGATCTTCTCTCGGTCAGAGCAGGCGAACGGAGGGGGTGTGATGCAGAGCGGCTGTGCGAAGCTTGGTGCGGGCGGAGCAGCGGTCGGTGCGGGGAAAATGGGCCTGTTCTCTCGGTCGGAGCGGGGAAACGTGTCGCAACGTTGCGACGATTCGTCGCAACGTCAAATTTGGGTTTTGGAAGAGGCTAGGGTTAATTTCTTGCGAAAATAGGTCTTCCTAGAGGTTGTTTATATAGTGTAGATGGGTTGACTAGGTCTAGGGCTAATCCTAATGAGATTAGGAGTTTAAAATAATTTAAAATTTAAATCTCAACTTCTCCAACTCACCCAAGGATTTGACTTGGTCCAAATGAGCTGGAAATTAGCTCAAAAATTCTTTAATACGTTTAAAACTCAAAGAAATTTTATTTGGCCGAAAATAATTTAAAAATTAATTATTAAAAATAATATAAAACTTGTTAAAAATATAAAAGTGGTCAAATAACTCCAAAAATTATAAAATAAATATCGGGGTGATCGTGAGGACGAGAGTGAGCTAACTAAGAAGACGGATCTCAATTTTGACGTCGGACGACGAAACTAAAAATAGAAACGTCTCCCGTCAAAAGTGAAAATCGTCACGTCTCATCGAGTAAGTTTAAATTGTGGAAAAACGACTCGAGAAGTGTCGTTCCAAGATAGTGACACTATTTAATTCTCTCCGAGACATTCATAACGGCATATCGTACGAAAGTGTTCATAAACAAACAAATTCTAAACAAACACGTGCACGGCCAAAAGCACGTGCACGAAAAACGTACAACGAAAAGTGGTCGTTACATCCTCCCCACCTTAGAATAAAGTCCGTCCTCGGACTTTCTAATATATCTAGTCGCTCTAAATACTACCCCAATCAAGTCACATTATATTTCAAACCAGGTATAGTCATTACAAGTGCTCATATACGCACTAGGTAGTCAAACATTAACACTACCAACACATATATATATACATTCATGTACGTCATATACTTATACTTATTATAGTCAGTCAAACTTATACACGTATTTCAATCATATATATAAGCATGCATCCCTTATATAACTACTACCCACCTAATCACAAAACTATATTTCAGATACTCATATAAGTATGATCTCACTCTTAGCAAATACAATCATTGCTATACCTATAGGTAGCTACCTATGCACAAACATCAAGGGTATACTACCCTCTAATAGTTTCTAGTACACATCCAATACCAAACACATCAACTCGTGTAGTCACACCATACCATTATTAATCAAGTTTCACTATATATATCTATTCTATAAAGGATGAAGATTTTGAATTTTTATCCTACTAGGACAAAGATTTGTCCTACGTGGCAATGTTTGTCCTACGTGGACAAACAAAATTGGTGACTAGGACAAGATAATGTTTGTATTTTGGGAGGGAAATTTTGGTTGTAAAATTTAAAAACTTTGAAAACAATGCAAATTTTTAGAGGGAAATGATTTGGGGGGAAATGATTAGGGGAAAAGCATTTTTGAATATCAAATTCAAATGCACAGGACCTCGGTTCTATGTGCTCAAATCTCAAATCTCATTTTTCGAATCTCAAATCTCAAAAAGCAACATCAAGGGTTTAAGTCTCTCTCTCCCCCCACCCACCCACACACAACCCGCTCTCAAGAATCAAGTGGAGGCTCAGGTTCTGGGTGCGAGACTAGAGGAGCAAGGCGCTCTCGAGAATCAAGACTGGATAAACAACGGATACAATGGTCACACGCGAGGTTCTGCACTCTCTCTATCTCACACACGAGGTGGGGATGAACGCAAAAGATGATGCCACACCATCAATCTGCGGCAAAAACCTTAGCCCCCAAAACTAGAGTCTCTCTCTAAACCCAGCCCCAAAAAATTCATCGTTCTGAAAAGTCTCTCACACTCTCTCTCAAATTCTCCTCTCTCTCTCTCTCTCTCTCTCTCTCTCTCTCTCTCTCTCTCTCTCTCTCTCTCTCTCTATTTGTTGTGGGAAATAGCTTGCTGCGGATACGATGGTCGTTCAAATTTTCCCAGCTCATTGAAATCCCTCCTTTAAAATCCTCATCCCTGGCCACCGGAGGTCACAGCTTGCTGCGGATACAGAGACTGCTGCCGTCCACGCTTTCGACCACAAACTCATCTCGACGTCTTATATGGAGGCTACTGCGAATACGGAGGCTTGCGGCGGATACAGAGGCTGCTGACGTCCATGCCTGTGGATACGGAGGCTACTACGGATGCGGATACGAAAGCTGCTGACATCCACGCCTTCGAGACAAACTACCTCCTCATCTACACTGCCTTTAACTCCTGCAAGAGCAATTACCTCTTGGTATGCTAACGCTCACATTATTTTCTCATTAAATTTTCTGTTTTTCTTTTTTGCTAATTTTGCATGATCTGGGTCGGATCTGAATTTGGGTACTCTTCTTATAATTGAAAGTTGGGATTTTGTAGTTTGTGGAGTGATTTGGTGTGGAGTGATTTTGTAGTTTGAAAATTTCTGGGTGTCGGTGGATCTGATGATGTCACCATCGTTTAGATCTCTCCTATATTTTCATAGAAAGCCAAGAATTCTTGAGATCTTTTGGTTGGTATCTTTCTTGAAGAAAAGCTTAAGTTTGTTAATGATAGATCTGAAACTTCTATTAGTGTGCTCCCTTTTGTTGCAATGTTAATTATTGAATCATGGGTCAGCTGGAGATTGGTTGCAAGGTCCTTCTGTGCATTACCTCAAAAGTTTGGCATTTTTCGATCTTTTCCCTTAACATTGTAGTATCACTTTTGGAATGAGACTGTAAGAACATATAAATGCATGATTTTGTGCGTAAGGCTGGTACTTATATGTGACATTTTATTTCATATGATCATGTTTCTTTTTTTATCTCTGTTTCATTGCTCCCAGGAGCATCTGTATTTTCCCTGGGTTTAAACACACATAAATTGTCATGGGTTAATCACAGTTTGTTCTGTATTATGTTCAGTGAAAAGCAAAAGCATTTGTATGGTTTCATCTCTATGAACAAGTAATGAACTCTTGCTCCCGTTGCTATGCTGTCATCATGAATTGTCACAAAAAGTTGGCATGTTACAAAATGCAAGTTGGCCATCTCTTCATTGCCGGCCATCTCTTCAAATTTTCAAGATGGCATGTTACAAAATGCAAGTTGGCCATCTCTTCATTGTCGAGTTCGGATCATCGATGCTCTTTGGAACCGTTGCCACCTTCCACGCCTCTGCTTTCCAGTGCATATCACAAAACCCCACCACCGACATCTTCAATAAGCTCTTGAGCAAGGGCCAGAAGTCTCAGTCAATTCACAGCATTGCATCAACGAGCTCGATCAAAGAAACATAGCTCGAATTCCAAAGGTAAAAGGATTATTTGATTCGTTCCATTGTTTGAAAGTAAAATTGACACATGACTTTAGAAACTTGCAGGATTATAAGTTTTTGGACAGAAAAACAAAAGAAACCATAAAATTGTGATATATGGTTACATTTTATTTAGGTTCATGCAATCTTGCAGGAAAGAAAACAAAAGAAACCATAAAATTGTGATATATGGTTACATGTTATTTAGGTTCTTCATGCAATCTTGCATGATATTCTAGAATGCCATATGGATACACAAAATAAAATCACTCAATCTCCCGGTGAGTTGAGTTCATTATTATTTTACCTATTTAGAATCTTGATGAGACTAAAGCACTTGCATTTTGAAGCATTATAATGTCACCGACCCAAAACAGTAGTATTTATAGACGTTAATCGTACAAGATATCAACAGTTCTTTGAAAACAATCAGGAGATCGGAGGTAGCCTCACCGGTCCCTGTTGACATTGACATCGCCAACTCCGTCGACTCCATCCATATCTCTGAGATCACCGAGGATCTTGGACTCAACTCCAAGCACTAAGATCTCTACTGAATGTACAAGGCCAAGGTCTTTGAGACATTACCCATGTTCTAAATTTGTCTCATTTTGGGGTTCTAATGGCATGGGTGTTAATCTAGGTGGTTTTGATTGAAGACAATTTTATCCATTCTTGATGACATTGAAGGGTTTGAAGATGTGTATTCTGTGGTTGTTGGTGGGATCACTCCGATGCCACTAGAAGGGAAGAGTAATACTACCGTTGGGCTATGCCAAGCTTTGTGGTTCTTTTCTTGATAGACATGTGACAACTTTGAGGCTTAAATTTCTTTCATTTGGATGTTTGTTGATTTGTTAAGTGAATGATCTTTGTTGGTTTGTTGATGAATTAGCAGGTATTATTTGGTCTGTACATATAATTATTAATTTCTTGAGACCAAGTTTGTTAATCTCTTGGGATAAAGTTTATTCGGTGAGAACACCACTTCTCTGCACATATAATTATTTTGTAAATTTGATATTGTTTCTGCCTTAGGTAAATTGGATGCTACATATGGCAAACTTGGTTATTTTGTAGTTACTGGCATAAATGTTTTTCACCGCTGGGATGATACATACCTGAGAAACTGCATGATACAATACCAATTTATTAATACCAATTCACAGTTTGTTTTCAGCTTGGATGATACATACCAATTTATTGCCATATGTGGAAATCATCAATTAATGCATATTTACCAATTCACAGTTGATGTTAGGCTTGGATGATACATACCAGTTTATTGCCATACTGGAAATCATCAATGAATGCATACTTACCATATGTTTATGCAACATTTTGATCTATTATCATTCTGCTGCCATCATTTTTATCTATTATCAAATTGGAAATCATCTATATTATCGTTTTACTGCTATATCATCATCTATTATCATTCTCAATTAAATTATTTGATCAAATCCATCTAATTTCAAATCTAATCTGTGCTATTCTTTGTGAATTGTAAGCAGGGTTTTAGAGAGAAGATGGTGTGCACGATAATGCCAGTTGCTCAGGATAATTACAAAGATACAATTACCCAAATGCTTAGCTCGATCTTCGAGCTAATATTCATGATCCTGGAGTTGTTTTTCTTTTCTTTTTTTAATTTTTATTGGGTTACCTGGCAAATGAATTTTGGGGATCAATTTGATGTAAACAATGGGGTGATCTGTCTACATTTATTAATTGCAGAGTTTTGTTTTGTTATTGTATGAGTAGGATTTGTTTAATATATAGTCCGAAAGCAATTCAAGACTTTATTTTCTATAATCTTTGGCTCAATACAAGAGCAAACATGGCAAGCTTCTATTAAACACTATAATATGAAAATGTCACCTATTTTTCTTATTTTCTAACGTAAGTCTCTAGCAAAAAATATGGTTGAAAATAACATTTGTAAGAGCTATGATTTAAATTGTCTATGTGCATGCTGATACATGTACTATAAAGAGCTATGCTTGGTACCCATTTGCTCAAGAATGTAGCTTATTTATTTTGTGATTTAGGTGCTTCTATTCAGAGAGAATTGTTCGTGTATTTCATTTTTCTTAATTTAGTTTTTGCTACTCCATATATTTTATTTATTCTAATATTTTGAATTTATTTTGCTTGAATGGGTGACACAATTAATTATTGTTTTTATCATATACAGTTTGTCTAAATAATGGGGACGATGTGAACTAAATTTGTGTAAAATTCTTGAGGGGAGCTAAATATGGGGGGGCTACAATTTTTGTGTTGAACTAAATAAACAATGCGGGGATTAAATTCTTTGGGAAACTAAAATTTTTAACTTTTTGCAGGGAACTAAATTTTCTGGAGAGAAGTAAAATTTTGGGAGAATTAAGATTTTGAGGGGATCTAATAATTATTGCGCTTTAATTACTGTTGTTCGTTTAAATTTAGGGGGTTCAAAATTTTGCAGGGCTAATATTTTAAATGAACAGTTCCATTTAATAATTATTGTGCTTTAATTTTAGGGGAACTAAGTTTTTGACGGGGAAATATCTTAAATGAACCGTGCCCCATGGGCACGGGTTATGACTAGTATGTATATATATATATATATATATATATATATATATATATATTCACCACTACTATAGTTTCACGATATATAGCCATACAGTGCATGCAAATAGTTCACCATATATTCTCATCACATACGGTCCTATAACTGTATTTACGACACACCACATATATCGTAGTCATCAATACCTATAACTAAGCACATACTTACCCGTGCATGGTGCACACCCATACACGCTAACATTTCATTTACGCATACCATTCATACCATTATATATAACTAGCACACCAACACACCTAGTTTAGCTAGTACACATATGTTCACACTAGCAAGTCCTTAGTAATTAACTATACCACAAGGCCAACGCCTATAACTATATACTAGCGTAGCGACCCACAATCATGTGCGTAACACAACCAGGCATAAACACTCCTATCACTATACATACATCCAACATTGCTATATTCAACTACAACATACATTCAATATATTTAGAGTATACCCACTCAAGCTTGAGTGAAACTCAATACACATATCAGAATATTCTATATACGTAACACGGCATTCATACCTATACCAATACCACTCCAATATTTATACGTCTACCATTACAACCATATACATTCCATAAATCAATCACACTTAATATTTAGTCCGGTAATACTTACATAGTTAAATCAGTTTATATACCATAATAATAACATTACAGACATCAGCACACGTATAATTATAATACACTCCCTAATACATGCATACGTATTCATCGTATAGTCACACACACATGTAAATTTTATATATATATATATATATATATATATATATATATATATATATATATATATGAAATTGTGACTCTCTCTCTTCGTATTGTAGAGTGAGAAGCTCCGGGTAGGGCGATTCGTTTTGGGCGATCTCACCGGCCGCTTCTGCGGCTGGCTTAGCGGCGATCGGCGATCGGAGTGGCCAGGGCGCTCCTCCGTCTGAGGCCTCCTCTTGTAGACTCTGATTTGCTCTTGTCTCGACTCTCCGACGGTGGTCTCGAGAGAGGAGATCTGAGATCGTTCTGTGCTTGGAGCTAGATCTGAAGTGGGAGTCGCCGAGGAAGAAGAAGACCTCGATCACCTTGATCCTCTGCCACGGTGTTCTTGGACGGATCGAGATCTTGTTGAGAGATCTCGATCCGGTGGTAAGCGCTTCGATCGTTGGCTTCTTTTCGATTTTTGCCTAGAGCATCTTCTGATATCCTCTTCTTTGCGATTTTTGCTGAGATCTGAGGTGTCTATGATCTGAGGTGTCTGTTGTGTTCTTACTGAGAGATCCCGATCCGGTGATCTGAGGTGGTTGCTGCTCTTCATCGATTATTCTTCACCAATCTGAGGTGGTTGCTGAGATCTGAGATCTGAGGTGGTTGCTGAGATCTGAGATCACCGATCCTGTTCCGACTGATTGGATCAAGATCTTCTTATAGAGCTTGATCCTGGGTGAGTCATTCAGGTCCTTGTCTCTTTTTCGATTGCTGTCGCTTGTTTCCCCCCCTTCTGACTGCTCCTTCTTCCTGCCTTATGGACGGGGGAAAATTGGAGAATGTCGTTTCCTCAGGAAGCTGGAAGGAAATCACAAGGAAAGGCTATAGACCTCCTGTTAAGCGAGATACTATGACGAATCCTGTGGTGAAAGTGGACAGGAGGACTGATGCTCGCAAAGCGTTCGAGAGACGAGCGCTGAGGCCGAGGATTCCTCTTAAGATAAGTACCAATGCTGAGCGGAAGACGTGGTCCGAAGTCTGCTCTGGAAGCAAGAACAGATCTAGCTCCCTCAGTATGTCGTTCATTGCTCCGGAATTTGATGACGATGGAGTTGCGATTGCGGTGCTATCGGAGGATATGCTGGCCGAGGGTGTCGAACGGTGGGAGAATACCGTAGTTGGCTATGTGGTGGGTGACATTCCCTATTACGGTCAGATAAAAGCTTGGGCGATGCGGTCATGGAAGACGAAGGGAGAGGTTAATATATTCTCTCGCGATAATGGTTTCTTTTTCTTTCGTTTTGAATCAAATGAAGATAGAGATATGATCTTGCACGGTGGCCCCTGGCTTTTCGACGGCCGGCTAGTGGTTTTGCAGAGGTGGAGCGCGGAGGCAGGGTTTGATCGAGATTTACTCACGGCTGTGCCAATTTGGGTGCAATTCCCCAACCTCCCTACTAACTTGTGGACTCTTCGCATTCTTAACGCCATCGCGAGTGTGGGCGGCGTCCCAATCTATTTGGATCGTGCGACGGCGAGGCTGGAAAGACTTGCTTACTCCAGGTGCTTGATTGAGGTTAAAGCTGAAGACGAGTTTCCAAAATTCATCACCGTTCAGCTTGGCGATAAGGCGTCGATAGAGGTGGCTGTCAGGTACGAGAGCGAGCCTCCCCGCTGTACAAATTGTGTTTGTTTCGGGCACATTCTTGATCAATGCCCTTCTGTTAAGAATGGTGAGGTTGCGAGGGTGGATCAGCCTGTTGATGGATCTAAAACTGAGGGGGGGACTGTTACCCAGACACATGTCTGTCTGGAGGTTGATGATGCGTGTAATTCGGAGAGGGGGGCAAGTGCTGAGAGTATTGTAAATAAAGTGACTAGAGGCTGTAACGGGGAGAAGGACCTATGCCCTGTAGGGGGAGAAGTAGCTCTGATGCCTGTGAGGATGGAGGATGTCTCAATCTGTAATAAGGTGGTTGGATCTCTGTGGGGTATTGTTGGTGAGGGGAGAAGCTGTGTGAACCACTGTAAAGACCGGATGGGTCTGGGTGAAGTTGTCAAGGCGGGGGTCGACAATGCTATGTGTAATGCTGTTTGTAATCTGGCTGCGACCAGTGATAGCAAGGGGTGTAATGGGCCCGTTCAGCAGGAAGCTACAGGCGGGAGCAGCGGAACTAAATACGCTGAAGGCGGGACTTTTGCTGTGACTACAGGCTGTAATGAGGAGAAGCACTTGGGGGAGGTTCAAGTGACACATGATAGAGACATGACCTTCTATGCTGATACGGGAGATACTTCTGAGGAGGATACAAAGATGGGGGATGTGCAAGAAATGTATGATAAAAATCAGTTACTAGCTGCGACTAGCTATTCGGGGGTGTATGGCGACCCATGTAACAAGGAGGAACACATAGCTAATGAGAAGGGGGGAGGGATCGGGGAACTCTCTGGCACGGGGGCCCATCGCTCCTATCACACTGCACTCTCCCGCCAGGATCGTAAAAATCCAGGGTGAAGCGAGCGATCCGAACAACTCTAATAAGTCATCTATGGATGACACCAACCCGTTTAATATTCTAAGGGCTGAGAATAAGGCTAGAATAGGGGCCTCTCTTCTCAACGAAACCGAGGAGGAGCCAGAAGAAATGACTATTATTAATGAAGCTTGGTACGAGGAACAAGCTGAGTTAAAGCAAAAAAGTAAGGAGCGGAAAAAACTTAAGGGTACCGGGGGAGTCTCCCTCCCTAAGGGCACTCGGAAAAGCTCGAGAATTAATAAGGATGTTGAGCATCCTCCTCCCCCCTCCTCCTAAAAATGACTTTGTTCATATGGAATACTCGGGGGCTTAATAATATCGCTAGACGGAATGAGCTCAAGTTCCGTATTCGCAAGCACGTCCCTTCTATTGTTGGGCTTCTTGAAACCAAAGTGATTGGTAATAATGCCCATAGAATTACTAAATGTTTTCCCAAGAATTGGATGTCTATTGACAATTGTGCTGCCCACCGTAATGGCCGCATTGTCATCATGTATAACCCGGATATCTGGAACTGTATGGTTGATGAAGCATCGGCTCAACATATCTCCATGATTTGTAGTAACACTGCGGGGTTTTCCATGATAGCAACCATGATATACGCTTCCAATTCATATCAAGAGCGCAGAATCCTTTGGAAGGATATTGTGGCTGCTAGACATAAATACAGAAATACTCCTTGGATTATTGGAGAGGACTTCAACTGTGTTAGATATTCTATGGATAAAATTGGAGGTAGGATGATTGATGGTCACATTGTTGAAGAATTAAATGATTGCATTAACACAAGTGGTCTCATTGAGCTCAAAACCGTTGGCAAAACTATGAGTTGGACCAATTGTAGTATTGGGCAAAGCCGAATATCTGCCACACTGGATAGATCTTTCTGCAATAGTTCTTGGATCAATATCCTTGCATCCTCTTATTGTGAATATAGCTCCGGGGGTACTAGTGATCATGCCATTCTCATTATCCATACCCATCAGGTAGGGGGGACCGACCCCAAGCCTTTCAGATTCTTCAATGCTTGGTATAGTAGTCCTGAGTTTCAAGGTGTTCTTCAGGAGCACTGGGGCTACAGGGCTAGTGGTTGCCCGATGATTAGGCTTGTTGCTAAACTTAAGAACCTTAAATTGGGTTTTAAGAGGTTTGGGGCTGCTTTCCGTGTTGCTAATGATGTTTCTATGATCCGTGCCAATCTCGATACTATCCAAAGCAATCCCAATTTGGGGGTTTGTACGGATTTGCAAAATAAGGAGAAGTGCCTTATTAAACAGCTTGCTGATGCTATAGACATTGAAGAATCCATACTTAAGCAAAAAAGCAGACAAAATTGGCTTCAGCTTGGAGATCAGAATTCTAGATTCTTTTATACTGCCATGAGGGCTAGGCAAAGCCAAAATTACTTGGGGCACCTTATCTCTGCTGATGGGTTGCAAAATGATTCTATTAACTTGTTGAAAGTTGAAGCTCCTGATTTCTACTCTAGGCTTTATAATCAGGATGATTACTGGAGGGTCTTTCCATGCCTTACCCCCAAAAGAATTCTTACTAAAAATGTTGCTGAGTGGGTTGAAAGACCTGTTAATGCTGAGGAAGTCAAAAATGATGTGTTTCAAATTGGTGCTGACAAAGCCCCTGGGCCTGATGGGTTCAATGGATACTTTTATCAAAAATCTTGGGATATCATTGGCAAAGATGTCTCCACTGCTATTCTCAACTTTTTCAACTCTGGAAAAATTTTGAGGCAGATTAATCACACATTCCTCACTCTTGTCCCTAAAAGTGCCAATGCTTCTGGGCTTGGAGACTACATACCCATATCTTGTTGCAATGTCCTTTATAAAATCATTAGCAAGGTTTTATGGAACCGCTTGAGCCGTGCCATTATTGAGCTCATATCGCCAAACCAAGTGGCCTTTCTCCAAGACTGGTTATTAGCTGATTATGCTCTGCTTGCTCATGAGCATATTAGGGGTTTTAATAACCCCATGGGATCTCGGGCTTGTCTTAAGCTGGATTTGAGAAAAGCTTTTGATAGCGTTAACAGAGAATTCGTTTTTTATATGCTGCACCAAATGGGATTCAAGCACAAATTTATAAGCTGGATCTGCGAGTGTATCTCTACGCCCTCCTTCTCCGTCATGATTAATGGTTCCCCCTATGGCATGTTCCAATCTAATAGAGGGTTGAGACAAGGAGACCCTCTCTCCCCCTTTCTCTTTGTGATTGTTATGGAGGCTTTCTCTTTACTCATGGCCAAAGCCAACGCATCTCGTTGCATTCTGCCTATGCACAGGATGGGGGCGGTCACCCACCTTCTCTTTGCTGATGATTTGTTGGTGTTTTGTCGGGCTAACTCTAAATCTTTCGAGGGTCTTAGAGATCTTCTTACTACATTCAAATCATTCACTGGTCTTGAGGTCAATTGGAGTAAAAGCGATGTTATCTTTAGCAAAGGCACCAAAAGTCTGGGTAGTCTTGCTGATATTTTGGATATCAAGCGTGCGCAATCTATATCCACATACCTGGGCCTTCCGCTATCCCCTAAATACCCTAATGCCTCTATGTATGGTCGTCTGATTGACAAATGCAAAAGCAGATTGCAGAGATGGTCCTCTTCTCTTCTCTCTATTGCTGGGCGTATTGAGTTGGTTAAAACTGTTATCTATGGTATGGCTAGCTTCTGGATGCAGGCCTTTCGCATGCCCAAATCTGTGTTAAGTGCTCTTACTTCCATCTGCAGAAAGTTTATCTGGGGGAAAAATCATCTTTGGGCCTGGAACGATTTGTGTTCTCCCAAGCATGAGGGAGGGCTGGGGATCAGAAATCTTACTGATCTTAATAATGCCTATGGAGTAAAAATGACATGGCGCATGCTTACGCATAGAGGCATTTGGGCCTCTCATATGAGGAATCAGTATATGAGCAGAACGAGCTTGTTTCAGGCCAAATCTCACCCGATGCACTCTGGAACTTGGAAATTCATTCTCCATTGTCGTGAATTCACCAAAAAACTCACTAAGAAGAATGTCAGGGATGGTGCCTCTACTTATTTTTGGTATGATAATTGGCTTCCATGTGGTCCTCTCAGTGATACTTATGATGTTCCTGTTGGGGAAGAGGGATATATGGTTAGTGATTATTGGGGCGAAAATGGGTGGATAACCAGTAGCTCGCTTAACCCTGTTCATCATATCATTGAGGGTTTGACCTTGACCACCGGTGATGATTCTTGGTCTTGGATTTCAAAGTCTCCCTCCCTTTTTAATGCTTGGGATGGTTCGCGGGTCATAAAGCCGCTCTTTCCATATTATAAAGTTGTCTGGTTTCAGGGACACATCCCAAAGATGGCCATCACCTTATTGCGAGCTTTTCACGGGAAACTCCTCACTCGTGACAAGCTCGTACAATGGGAAGTCCCTACCTCTCCTTATTGTATCTTATGCACAGACAATATTCATGAAGACATATCTCATATATTATTTGAGTGCAGATATACTAATTACCTCCTCTGCAGGAGCTTTCTCAAATTGGGGGTCACCACTACCTTGCCAAACACTTTATCTGGGATTAGTGATCTGATTCTTTCTCGGTTTCGCGCTAAGAGTAATGTGGGTAAGTTGGCCAGGACGGTCTTAGCTGCTCTTGTATGGCATATCTGGAGAGAGCGCAACAGAAGAATCTTTGAGGGATCCAGCCAGCTGCAGACCCTTCTATTTGATAATATTGCAGATGACGTAAAAATTGCCTTACGGCACGTGACTTGGGAGCAGGAGGATGATGATTCTATCCCCTCAAATTGGGGACTATTGGGTTAGCCTGTTTCATAATGTACTTTTGTTTGCATATTTGGCCCTACAAGTAGCGGAGGGTGGTTTGTTGTTTTGGGGGATGGCGCCTGTGCCTTAACCCAACTCAAAATCATCCCTCTTCCACTTGTGAGCGTCTTGTAAATTTTGAAGATGATTAATAAAGATGCAAAGCATATTCTCCATATATATATATATATATATATATATATATATATATATATATATATATATATATATATATATATATATATATATATTCGCACCATAGCCTACTTCCTATAATTAGTATACTAACACATCCACACATACATAATTAAGATGTGCAATAGTCGTGTATACCTCACGGTATGCACGCATGCAACATCCCGTAAAAGCAAGCAACATCAATCAAGATTATAATCCTACTACCATATGTATATCACATATATACTCAGGCAACAAAACATAACTACTTACATATAAGCACCATATATATCTACCTACGAGCACATACTCACTCGTACTAGTATATAGGTCACTCAATAAGCCTACTCTCTTAACCATACGTACTCTTATTATTATCACTACTAACATACACATAGCTTTACCAATCATTTATTTCAACCATTATAAGTATCTCTAACTGCATACACAACTTAGATATTTCAAGGCTAACTCTTATATACACATGCATTCCTAGTATAGTATAGCTATCCACACAAAAATCTATAACTACTAACACACAACAACTTCATACTATCACGAATAACTCCAAGTATATATATATATACCACACAATAGGCAAGCATCAATATACTATGGGGGCACACTCATTCAAGCCCACGTACACAACTTAGGTACGTGCACCACGACTACCTCACAAGGTCCAAGGGCCTACTAACAATTAAGGGTTGACACAGACATTGACGGACCCTAAGGTCTAAGCAATAAAGAGAGGTCGAGAGCGTGACGAGGGAAGGATCGATAAGCACGAGTTCAGATAGGACGAATACAAGGAGACGGCTTGGTTAGGGAAAACATTGGCTCAATGGTGATGTTTAGGTGAAAGGAAAAGGAGATATAGTGATGCTTAAATAGAACACAGAAAAGAAAATAGGGTGAATAGCATAAACTAAAATACGTGGATTTTGAAAACTGTCGTTCTTCCAAAGTTGAAATCCCAGGCTGAAAAGAAATATTTGGAGATCGACAAAACGAGTTGTTCAAAATAAATTTGAGTCGAACATTCATAATAAGAGAAAATGTTCTATTGGTAAAAAATTTAAAAAGGAGTAAAATCATTTACACGAATGTTAAGGACATGGTTTAGAAATTTTATACGTCAGTAATTTAATATAATGTTGTCAAAAGTTTTTGAAAGTCAAAGAATGAACTCAAGTAACGGAAGAATTTAAACTCAGGTTAAATGCTTTCAAAACTTTTAGGCTATGGAAAATTTAAAATAATCAATTGAAACTACTTTTAGAGAACCAGGGTTTGCCAAAAATGAAAAACTGATTTACACAGGGTTCTTAATATACGAGCACAACAAGTCTGGCACGTATATGAAAATAATTAAAATTCAATTTGGTTTAGAAATTTTTCTAAAAGCGTGTATGGTGAGCGGAAAGAAAATAATAGTAACTTAGCATAAGAATTTTCAAGATCGAATCAAATCAGGGAGGGTCTAAAGCAGGAAGAGGTTATGAAAATAGTAATTTTGCAAAAATTCTGAAGTAGCAAAAACGACGAGCAAAGCCAACTTGCTGAAAACTGAAATTCCATGTGTCTTGAAAGTATATTAAAGTAAACACGACGTATCATTCGTATAACACAATAAGAAGGAAAATTATAAATCGAATTGGGCGAAGCAAAAGTGCGGTTCAGAATAAAATTAATATGTGAGGGGACAACACATTTACATAAGTACGAAAAACATAAGCTGGAAAAATATTATAAGCTAGAAATCAAAATTCCGGCAAAAGTTTTTAAAATTTTAAATCAACGAAGGAGGATGAAATATGAGTATATATGCATTAAAATTTGGAACAAGGTTAAACTTCGGAAAGGAGGAAGTCGAAAAATACTTTCAGGAGATTCAAGGTTCGTAATGGAGAGGTTCGAAAATTGACGGCGATCGTCATGAGGCGATCTCGTGAATCGAGGCAAGGAAATTGGTCGGATGATCAAACATACATACGCCTAGGATATGAATCAGAAGAGTCTACGGGAAACTCCTACGGTCGACCAACTAAAGATTAAAAACTAAGCGCTAAGACTTCTAAAGGTTAGACGGTAAAGATATGCATTCAGCTTGGTCCGAAATCGATGAACCCAAAAGCGAACAACCGAAGGAAAATCTAGAAGTCTAATATGGTCAGGGTTAGGCAAGGACCACTAAGGTAACTCCTACGGCGATCAATTGCTGACAGGGAGCCTAACTATCAATCAGGGGCCTCTAACTAGCAAGCACAGACGTCTAACTAAGTCTTCTTACCACCTAATGTCGTAAGAAAATGACTAGACTCAGGGCTTATGACTCGGATGTTGCAATTTATTTAATGGACATTCCGTTATTATCGTTGTTTTGTTAATTCGCAATTGCACGACTGGACCTGCATGGGCCACCAACAAAACCTGTCACGCCCTGCTTCCCAAAAATTTGGAGGCAAAGCGTGAGAAGGTCCGCTTAGACTTGAAGCTACAAAGCTGCAAGTCCGATAAGCGTCAATCAAATTTAAAACTGCAGGTCCTTGCAACGCGAGCGAAACAAGATAATAATAATGAAATGAGACACAAGAATAATCTCAGAATATCCATAAATATAAATTCCAACATCGCAGAAAATCCACCGGGCTAAAAGAAAAAGAGACTAAAGGCCCAAACATGGCCAACAAAAGTACAAAGCAAGGGTGCCACGCACCAACAACTAACAACAAAACCTAAAACAAAAGAAAACTCAGCAAAATCACCAAGAAAGGTCACCGGTGTCTACAAAACTCCCCCTGGACAAACATGGACTCAGGCTCAGCGTCAGCAACACATCACGTACACAGCAACGGTCTCTGGCTCAGGTCTAACATGTGACACCCAAAAGAGCAAGGGGCACATGTCAGTAAGTCTACAAGAGACTTGTGCAAGGAAACTGAAAGTAGGTAAAAGTAAAGCAACCTAGCAGTTCTAGCAAGATGCAATGACATGGCAGTTAAAGTAATGAGTGCAACAGGTAAGGTAGAGTAAAGTAAAGTACGAGCATGGCATTTAAACATGGCATGGATGACAAGTATAGCATGAATCATTCACAAGACAAGTACAAGACAAGAGAAGTAAGCACCTCATGCACAGGGATTCCGTCTTTTGGCTAGAGGGCTGATCAGGCCACTCCTAAGCTCAAGTAACCGTTTATCCCTACCCCTCCACGTGTGTCGAGCCAGGGCCTTACCCCCGAACGGGAATGCTCGCTTCTGGATCACGAGCCAGGAAGTGTTTTTAACAAGTATGGCATAGGGGTGCACCTAGCCGGTCCAGGGAACCCGGGCATTGGCTTTTGACCAACACATGAGGCACGTTTCCCCCCCAGAAGTAGTATTCAAGGAGTACAAGTATTGTAGCGTGTGCTACGAATGCAACAATCAACTTGGATGACATGTAGAATGCAATGCATGGCAGTTAAAAGTGCGTACAGATAAGAAAAGTAAACGTGACAGTTTAGTATGCATGAACAATAAGTTTAAAGGGTTGGATCTAGCTTCGTTGTCAAGCTAGATCAATTAGGTGACAGATCTAGTTTCGTTGTCAAACTAGATCAAGTAGGCGTCTAGCCAGCTATCATTTCACTGACTAGTCTCTTTTACGCTAGGAATAAGGAAGTGGCCTAAAAACATGGCCATACACAAGAGTTGGCAAGTTTCACTTGCCTGCAAGTACGACGTCTGAGCACACCGTCCAATGAGTCCAAAAATCACAATTATCCTACGTGCACAAGTCCACCGGCCTAAAGTCCATATTATTAATCTTGATTAGTGAATTTAAAACATTTAAAATACTTTGAAAATACTGATTTTAGTCTTGATTAGCATGCATTGGGTTGGGGGTCCTAGGGGTGCAAAGCGTTACCTCAACACGACGCGAAAGCTACATCGGCGTCGGGTAGCGACATCGGGGGTTGGAATAAGAGAACGCGCTCCAAGTCCTGATTCCAATATAGTTTCCTCGCTGGAAAGTTCAGAGCGTCTACCGGAGCAACGGTTCCAGATTCCAAAGCTAGCACGTGCGACGACGGCTACGACGTGTCGCAACGTCGTGCACGACGAATCGTCGGAGAGAAAGCACCTAGGTGGGGCCCACAGTAGTCCTAGGGACCTTTGGGGGACCCACAATACCTCTGGAGAATTTGGGGGGCCCACGGTGGCATGTGGTGCGACGGGTGCGGGGTTACGACGTATGGCCATCGATCGTACAGCCTCGGTGCAGGGAGCTCCGTCGGTCAGACACATGAGATGCGGGGGTTGCAGCGCTTGGGGTGTGCAGCAGTGCGGTGGGGCCTTGGTGCGTGGGGTTTGGTCGGTCGCTGCGGGCGATCGGGTCGGTCGCTGCGGGCGACAAAGCGTTGCAACGTTGCAAGCGTTGCAACGTTGCGGGCTTCGGCGATGGCGGGCGGGCGCCTCGGTCAGACACGGAGCGATGCGGGCAAACGGAGCGGCTTGGTGCGGAGCGGGGATGCGGATCTGGCGATCGGTCTGACCGAGATCTTCTCTCGGTCAGAGCGGGCGAATGGAGGGGGTGCGATGCGGAGCGGCTGTGTGAAGCTTGGTGCGGGCAGAGCAGCGGTCGGTGCGGGGAAAATGGGCATGTTCTCTCGGTCGGAGCGGGGAAACTTGTCGCAACGTTGCGACGATTCGTCGCAACGTCAAATTTGGGTTTTGGAAGAGGCTAGGGTTAATTTCTTGCGAAAATAGGTCTTCCTAGAGGTTGTTTATATAGTGTAGATGGGTTGACTAGGTCTAGGGCTAATCCTAATGAGATTAGGAGTTTAAAATAATTTAAAATTTAAATCTCAACTTCTCCAACTCACCCAAGGATTTGACTTGGTCCAAATGAGCTGGAAATTAGCTCAAAAATTCTTTAATACGTTTAAAACTCAAATAAATTTTATTTGGCCGAAAATAATTTAAAAATTAATTATTAAAAATAATATAAAACTTGTTAAAAATATAAAAGTGGTCAAATAACTCCAAAAATTATAAAATAAATATCGGGGTGACCGTGATGACGAGAGTGAGCTAACTAAGAAGACGGATCTCAATTTTGACGTCGGACGACAAACTAAAAATAGAAACATCTCCCGTCAAAAGTGAAAATCGTCACGTCTCATCGAGTAAGTTTAAATTGTGGAAAAACGACTCGAGAAGTGTCGTTCCAAGATAGTGCCACTATTTAATTCTCTCCGAGACGTCCATAACGGCATATCACACGAAAGTGTTCACAAACAAACAAATTCTAAACAAACACGTGCACGGCCAAAAGCACGTGCACGAAAAACGTACAACAAAAAGTGGTCGTTACAACGATTACCACAGGCACATGCACCCCACTTATGTTGACAGGGAGGTCATCTACAACCCCCGCCGGATATTTGACCGATCGGTCTGCAAGCTGTAGGGTCATTCTGGTGGGCTCCAAGTCACCCATCCCTATCCTCTTATACAGCGACAGGGGCATCAAACTGATGCTCGCTCCAAGATCGACGAGCGCACGATGGATCATTACCTCCCCGATCCCGCAAGGGATAGAGAAACTCCCCGAGTCTTTAAGCTTAGGCGGATTTGCTCTCTGAATGAGAGCGCTGCATTCCGCCGTCAATACAACCTTCTCCTTTCTGGACCCTCTTGTCACTAAATCCTTTAGAAATTTGGCGTAGGAGGTAATCGTCTCGATAGCTTCGAGGAAGGGGATTTGCAAGCTTAGATCCTTGACCTTGGCAAAGAATTTTCCATACTTCTCGTCTATCTTGGCTTGGGCTAGCCGTTGTGAAAAAGGCACAACTGGCTTGAATACCTTGAGGCTCCAGATCACTCCATATTTTACACCTTTTTTCTACATGTTTTCACGCCATTTCGATTGCTCATATTGCGATTTTCACGAGTATTCGATGATATTGCGTTACTTTTCACTATTTTGTGTTTTTGTCAGATTTCAGGAAATATGGAGCGATCGGGAGCAAAAAAGAGCTTAAGGGACTTGCACCCACTCCGGAGCGTCACCCAAGGCACTTTTGAGGGCTATTCGACGATGGGAGACGGGTGGAAGAAGAAGAAACTCCGTAGGAGCGACGAGGAGGAGAAACGGAGAAGATTGGGCATCTACAGCATGCCACTCGGCCGAGTGGAGCAGCCACTCGGCCGAGTGGAGCAGCCACTCGGCCGAGTGGAGCAGCCACTCGGCCGACCAGACCGGACATGCTCCAACAGAAGGAATTGGGCGTGCACTCGTCCGAGGGATGATATCCCACTCGGCCGAGTAAGAAGATCGCATCGCCCGAGTGGCATGAGAAATCCACCATCAAAAGAGGCCGACTTACTGGAAATGTACAGTCTTTTGACGGTTCTGACTCGGCCGAGTACCGAATGCCCCTCGGCCGAGTGAGTAAAGCCACTCGACCGAGTCACCTCCAAAGACAGGCCCCCAAGATCCCTGACTTACTGGAATTCTACAGGGTCTGTCACTATGCCGAGTAGAGAAGCCCACTCGACCAAGTAGAGAAGTCAACTCGGCCGAGTGATGCCGAGGACATGCATCGCCCAGATTTTCAGACATCCTCCCACTCTTTTCAAATCTGCTATCATTCCAGCAAGCAAAGTATTTTTCTCATATTGTTTATGGATAGTAGACTTCATGAAGATTCCAACGCCGCCAAGAACGCGTAAATCGAAGGTCGGATGAAATCTGGAGAATTTCTGCAAGTTGATGCTGCAGTGCTGGAATTTCCACTCGGCCGAGTCACATTTTCCACTCGGCCGAGTCGGCGACGGGCCCAGATTTTAAGTTGCGGTTTGGGCTGTTTTTGGGCACGAATTTGAGGGGTTTTCTAGGGTTTCTTGCTAGGGTTTTTGGTGGAGTATTTAAGGGTTTTGTAGCCACCATTAGAGGGGGATCCCCCATGTTTTCTTAGGTTCCCAACATGTTTTCTCAGGGATTCTTTTGTAGGTTAGGCCATGCCCTAGGCCCCCTCTTAGATCTAAAAGCTTGTATTTTGGATTGAAGATCTTCATCAAGCTAAGTATTTTGTTCTTATTGTTTGAATCTTTTCTATCTTTTTGTATGCAAGCAATGATTTTTATTGATTCTCATATCGTTATTGCTATGCTAGAGTAGATTTGTTGTTCTAGAGCATGGGGATGAACTCTATGGATCTAATTTCAGATTTGTGATGAATGAATTTCTAAATTTCTAGAATTGCTAGGAGGTTAGGTTGTGATCGATTTATTACGGATAGCTAGGGATTTCCATCGATTGGGGTTTGTAAGAGATTGGATTATAATCGATGTGAAGGCCTAGATATTCGATTTAGGTTTATAATCGAGATTCTCTAGACTTGGTTTGCAAGAGATTGGACCAAAGCTAGGATTTTTATTATAAATCTATACCCATATTCGTTTGCAAGAGATTGGACGAATATGAACTATCACAACCTAGATTATAACTCGAGTTTGCACGAGAGTGGGCTCGAGGGGCGATTGAACGATGATGTCGATCCTAATGCTAGTGGCTTAGGCTAGGGTTTGCAAGAGATTAGGCCCTATCCTAGATTGCTATAGACCGGCAATAGCGCGAGAGCGTGAGCTTGGTTCTCTATTCAGTTACGACTAGTTCACCTCAACACAAGTCTAGTAATATTGAGGTTCACTATTTACAATGATGTATGACGATCCGTAGTGGGGATTCCCTAGCCCTAGACACTTTTATTATATTGTATTTGAATCGATATTTGACCGATTTCTCTATCTCTGACACCGACATCCATCACCATTGCCATTACATCATACCATAGCCATCTCCACCAGTAAAACATTCGTAGTCAAACCAACCTAGGATAGATTGGAGCCAACACCACCTCCTCGTGTTCGATACCCGCTCGCCACTTGACCGTGCGCTTGCGGTAAAACTACAAGTCGTCGTCCCGGGTGTATATCCGGGGCGCGATCAAGTTTTTGGCGCCGTTGCCGGGGAGGTGTTTCCCGTTGGGTGCCAATTTTTCACAATTAGGTTGATTAGACTACGAAAAAAAATTTTTTTATAGAAATTTTCACCCCCGCCACCATTACTACCATTTCTATATTCTTTTGTGCCACTGATATTTTTCTCCAGGTATTTATCTTTGTTGATCAGGTGTTATGGATGGTTTTATGTGGACCACAGATTTTAAGGAGGAAGCATTTCGGAACTTATTGAAGGGCCTCTTGGAGTCAGTGAGGTTCTCCGGTTCAGAGAGCATTACAGAAGATGATGCATTTGATCTACGATTTGTAGATTTTGTTATGAACCGTGTTTCAGCTGCAGGAACAATTGAGGAGGACATCCATGTCAGTCTTGAGGGGGATAGACTATATTTTCGGATTGCTTGCGGGCATTCCCCTCCATATGATACATCCCCACAAGTTGACATACCTGAGCAGCCAGCATCACCATTCCAGAGAGAGCCTACATTGATAGTTGATGAGAAGGCAAATGAGCACACTGTCGAGCCAGAGCATGCTTTTGAGGAGGCATCACACACGGAGCCAGAGTTTATCGCCGAGGAGGTCGTGCATCGGGACGAGGACATAGCCATTCATGGGATCCCGAGCACTACCCTCCTCCATTTGAGCTACCGCAGCCACCTCATCCTTCCACTGACGCAGAGGACTATCCCATAGAGCTTACTGCTCCCACTCAGGGAGATATTTTTACCCACTCCATTTCTGAATCATGCATTACATTCGATATTTATTTTGATTCAGATATTTTTGACACGTCATACCTTTTGCAGCATACATACGATTATAGACCGGAGGTATGCTTGGACGTGTCACAGTTTGACGAGCCTATCGAGGAAGTCCACACATATGATCTAGATTTACCTGAGCAGCTTAGAGAGGACATCATGGAGACACCTATCACAGCACGTGAGGATATTGGATTATTTCCAGGGAAGTATCGTCTACCATTATTTATTTCATATATTTCTATAGATGATCCTCTTTGGAATACTTTTATTATGAGGGTGAAATTTTTGCAGCGAACTGATGCATCCTATTCTCTGCAGGGTACAGGTGGAGTCCTTGTGAGAATGCTGGAGGATGCATTGCTGGAGTTCGTTGGAGTCCGTGGACACATGCATCTGACGGAGCCACGGAAGGAGCAGTTGGAGCAATTGCCTGCACCGGCAAAGATACTGGATCCGCCTTTTGCTATAGGTGATATCAATCCAGTAGTGTAGAAATTTTTATGCTTTAAATAAACACGAATTCTCTCGACAGCGAGAGGACCATATAGATTTGTTTGAATAAATATCACCTCATATGACGGCAACAAAATTCTTTTACACCCCAAACCTATTATATATATTAATTCCACTCTCCATATTTTGATACGCCACATCCTTTTTGCTCACCACCCATCGAGCATTTCTTTCAAGTGAATACTCACATTCTTATTCGTTTGACTTAATCTCGCTTAGCAAAGCCATGACATTTTTGATCGAGTCATTTGAATAGGATTGTTTGGTATAAGCTTGGGGGAAGGCGCTCTCATGCATCATTGTATGTGCATGTAGTTGCATTAGGATTTCATGTCATTCATAACATCATTTTTCATTCACCCCCTTATTATTATCGTTGTTCCTCATATTCTTTCATTATGATCACATTGAGGACAATGTGAAGTTTAAGCTTGGGGGAGTGCATTTCCATGCCATTTAGATGCATTAGTTGCATTTTTACTTTATTTTAGGATTTTTAAAAATTTTCAAAATTTTTGCATCATCTTTTTGATTTTTCCATCTTATTTTCCTTTTATGTGTGTTCATGCATCATATTGTGTGCTTGTTTTTCTTTTCTTTCCTCTCTTTTATTTTATATCATTATTTTCTTTTCCTCCTTTCGCTAGATTTGTTCCTTATGATGATGTCTCTTATTGCTTTGGCAACCATCACGATGCTTATTATTCCTTGCCATGCTACTTAGAGTGTTTCATAGTCCTACTATCCATGTGCTTGCTTATATATTCTTTTGATGATTCCTCTATATGAATGCATGATATTAATTGAATCTGAATGTATGGATTAGTGTTTGGTATGCTTTTGTTGGAAGTGCACCAAGATTCACGCATCAATTGTATAACGGAAGCATCTGCCTTATTATCTTATTCACCTTCTGTTGCATGCTTGATATGAAAGTACTCTTTACCGCTTGACTTCGCTTTTTATTGAGATGATTGAGAATATCCATACTTACATATGAGTTTTAGTTGAAGTATTATTTTATTGAACCGTTCTTGCACATCTTAGAGTGAACCGAGTGTTACATTATTTCTTTCTCTACATATATCTTTTTATTCTCTACATGTCACTTGAGTTCACCTCCTAAAGCTACTTATATCGCATCTATTTCCCAAAAATCCACACAAAAGAAAAGTTAGCTCCAAAAAGTCCAAAAAGACACAAAGGAGCCAAAAACCAAAAATACAAATCATATAGCTCCTACAAAAAGCCAAAACGAAAAATGAGAAACAAAGTCCAAAAGAAAAAAAATATTTCTCTATCTCAATATTGGAGCCACAAAATACTTGGGAAAACCAAGGCAAAAATCCCATTTTCCACTATCATATTCCTTTAGATGTGATGCCCCAAGCTAAGCTTGGGGGGGTGAATTCATTTGACCAAATAAGTGAGTATGACCTTAGAGTGGAGACGTGCATGAATGGGGATATTCGATAATGCTTAGACTTTGCAAAATATATTAGATATGGAGATTTTTCATGATTTGAAATAAATATATGAATGTCATGTCTCTTATACCATTCTCTATTGCATGCTTGGTGTGATTCTTATATGCTTCAGTTATAACTCTTGATTGAAAAGTGCATTGCCAACATTTGTATATTAAATCCTATGAAATGCGTGACGTGGATATGAAGTGATTGTATGAATTTAGAGAATCCCTTTTGTTGTTCTTAAAAACTTGCAAGAACCATGTTTATGTAAGATTTGAAATCCTTATAGCATGTGATTCGTATTTTCCAAGTTGTCGTGATGTGTAGCTTATGGCTTGAGATCTGAGAGAAGAATCTAGCGACCTCTTCCACCTCGTGTTCTTTCTTTTTTATTTCATTTTCTTTATTTCCATCTCCCGAGTCCGTCTCTCTACTTATCTTCCTCGAGGACGAGTCAGAGGTAAGCTTGGGGGATTTTGATCACTCCATATTTTACACCTTTTTCCTACATGTTTTCACGCCATTTCGATTGCTCATATTACGATTTTCACGAGTATTCGATGATATTGCGTTACTTTTCACTATTTCATGTTTTTGTCGGATTTCAGGAAATATGGAGCGATCGGGAGCAAAAATGAGCTTAAGGGACTTGCACCCACTCCGGAGCGTCACCCAAGGCACTTTTGAGGGCTATTCGGTGATGGGAGACGGGTGAAAGAAGAAGAAACTCCGTAGGAGCGATGAGGAGGAGAAACGGAGAAGATTGGGCATCTACAGCATGCCACTCGGCCGAGTGGAGCAGCCACTCGGCCGAGCAAGAAGACCACTCGGCCGACCAGACCGGACACGCTCCAACAGAAGGAATTGGGCGTGCACTCGGCCGAGGGATGATATACCACTCGGTTGAGTAAGAAGATCGCATCGCCCGAGTGGCATGACAAAATCCACCATCAAAAGAGGCCGACTTACTGGAAATGTACAGGCTTTTGACGGTTCTGACTCGGCCGAGTACCGAATGCCCCTCGGCTGAGTGAGTAAAGCCACTCAGCCGAGTCACCTCCGAAGACAGGCCCCCCAAGATCCCTGACTTACTGGAATTCTTCAGGGTCTGTCACTCGGCCGAGTAGAGAAGCCCACTCGACCGAGTAGAGAAGTCAACTCGGCCGAGTGATGCCAAGGACATGCAGCGCCCAGATTTTCAGACATCCTCCCACTCTTTTGAAATCTGCTATCATTCTAACAAGCAAAGTATTTTTCTCATATTTTTTATGGCTAGTAGACTTCATGACGATTCCAACGCCGCTAAGAACCTGTAAATTGGAGGTCGGATGAAATCTGGAGAATTTCTGCAAGTTGATACTGCAGTGCTGGAATTTCCACTCGGCCGAGTCACATTTTCCACTCGGCCGAGTCAGCGACGGGCCCAGATTTTAAGTTGCGGTTTAGGCTGTTTTGGGCACGAATTTGAGGGGTTTTCTAGGGTTTCTTGCTAGGGTTTTTGGGGGAGTATTTATGGGTTTTGTAGCCACCATTAGAGGGGGATCCCCCATGTTTTCTTAGGTTCCCAACATGTTTTCTCAGGGATTCTTTTGGAGGTTAGGCCATGCCCTAG
Organism: Scilla litardierei; assembly: GCA_030789695.1. NCBI lineage: Eukaryota > Viridiplantae > Streptophyta > Magnoliopsida > Asparagales > Asparagaceae > Scilla > Scilla litardierei. The sequence goes on from CM061130.1 coordinate 70,120,674, forward strand.
GCCCACTCTTAGATCTAAAAGCTTGTATTTTGGATTGAAGATCTTCATCAAGCTAAGTATTTTGTTCTTATTGTTTGAATCTTTTCTATATTTTTGTATGCAAGCAATGATTTTTATTGATTCTCATATCGTTATTGCTATGCTAGAGTAGATTTGTTGTCTAGAGCATGGGGATGAACCCTATGGATCTAATTTCAGATTTGTGATGAATGAATTTCTAAATTGCTAGAATTGCTAGGAGGTTAGGTTGTGATCGATTTATTACGGATAGCTAGGGATTTCCATCGATTGGGGTATGCAAGAGATTGGATTCTAATCGATGTGAAGGCCTAGATATCGATTTAGGTTTATAATCGAGATTCTCTAGACTTGGTTTGCAAGAGATTGGACCAAAGCTAGGATTTTTATTATAAATCTATACCCATATTCGTTTGCAAGAGATTGGACGAATATGAACTATCACAACCTAGATTATAACTCGAGTTTGCACGAGAGTGGGCTCAAGGGGCGATTGAACGATGATGTCGATCCTAATGCTAGTGGCTTAGGCTAGGGTTTGCAAGAGATTAGGCCCTATCCTAGATTGCTATAGACCGGCAATAGCGCGAGAGCGTGAGCTTGGTTCTCTATTCAGTTACGACTAGTTCACCTCAACACAAGTCTAGTAATATTGAGGTTCACTATTTACAATGATGTATGACGATCCGTAGTGGGGATTCCCTAGCCCTAGACACTTTTATTATATTGTATTTGAATCGATATTTGACCGATTTCTCTATCTCTGACACCGACATCCATCACCATTGCTATTCCATCATACCATAGCCATCTCCACCAATAAAACATTCGTAGTCAAACCAACCTATGATAGATTGGAGCCAACACCACCTCCTCGTGTTCGATACCTGCTCGCCACTTGACCGTGCGCTTGCTGCAAAACTACAATCGTTCTCCGGGTGTATATCCGGGGCCGATCAGCTCCCTTCCTCGTTTTTCTTGTTTTCCTCGTCAGGAACTCCCTCCGGACTTGTTGGCTTTGGTGACGAAGCACCGGCATCATTCAATTTTTCAATCGGTCACTCCACGACCAATGGTGCTTCTGGTTCCTTTCTGGGCACTCTTGTGGGGATTTGCATTCCGCTCCTCAACACGATAGAGGACACATTCGCATGCTCGTGCGTGAGTGCCAAAGTTTGGTTTGCTCCCCTCGGGTTCACCTCCGGTTGTGGCGGCAATAAGTTTTGCGACCTTGAAAGGTTCGACACTTGTAACCCCAGCTGGGTTACTTGGTCCATGAGAGCCCGGTGTCCCATTTCCAGTTTCAAATTTATCTTCTCCTGGTTGGTGATATATTAAGTCAAAAGGGACTCAACCGGAGAGATGGCCCTCTGTTGGCCATATTGCTGCTGCTGCTGAACTGGTTGCTGATTCCTGGGAGCATATTGCTGATACTGTTGTGGAGGCTGCTGCTGCTGAAACTGCTGCTGCTGCGGCCTAGCCGGCAGATATATCAGCTGCTGCTGTTGCTGAGGAGGCTGCTGCTGATACAGTGCCCGGTAACTAAGGTTAGGGTGGTTCCGGTTGTTCGGAGAGTAGGCCGGGTTGGAGCTAGTCCGTTGTGGATACGGTGCATTTCCCGTAGGATTGTAGAATAGTGCACTCGCATGGTCCAACGGTGGTGAGATGTCACCACCGTCGAATTCTCCATAGACTTCGGCTTCCACCGCTGCAATATGTTGTGTACCGGCACCACCGGCTCCTACCATCAGTGCGGAGATCTGGATCGACAGCAAGTCAAACTTACTGGATAATTTGTCGACGTCCTCGACCCTGTGGATACCCCCAGATCTAGGTGTGGCTCTCTCGTCACACCACCGCTCATTGTTTGATGCCATATTTTCTAGAATTTGTCCGGCATCTTCTTCACTCCTGTACATGAAGGACCCTCCAGCCGCTCCGTCCATCGATGATTTCAAATCATCCCTCAATCCGTTGTAGAACAGATTAATTATCTGCCACTTGGGAAGCTCGTGATGAGGGCATCTTCGCTGCATCTCTTTAAACCTTGTCCAAGCCTCATGCAGGGACTCGTGGCTGGCTTGGGAGAAGGAGGATATCTCACACCTCAGCTTCATGGTCTTCCCCGGAGGAAAGAACTTTGTCAGAAAAGCATTAGAAAGCTTCTCCCAAGTGTTGAATGTATTTGGGTCCTTCCCCCTAAGCCACAGCTTGGCCTTATCTCGCAGAGAGAAGGGGAATAATTTCAGACGGATCGCCTCAGTTGTGACACCGTTTATCCGGAAGGTGTCACATTTCTCCAAGAAGGAGTCCAAATGTTCGATGGGGCTCTCCATGGGTGCACCCGAGAATTGATCCTACTGGATCCACGTCACTAAAGATGGCTTAAGCTCGAAGCTTTGCGCCGTAATAGCAGGAGGACGGATGGCGGAGGTGGACTCGATGGATGGCATCGAGTACTCCAGCAGAGACTTGTGAGGTGGGGGGTTCTCCCCCATGTCTTTAGGCGCTTCTCTTCTTCGCTTCTCGGTGGCCAGACGCCTTAGGGTGGCGTTTATCTCAGGATCAACAAGAATCAAGTCGTCAAGACTCCTTGTGTTCCTGCGCATTAAAAATAACCAACACCCGTGAAGCGAGAAGTGGGAAGGAAAAGATAAAATAGAAAATAAAAAATAAAAAATAGAAAATAAAAGTGAAAAAGAAGAATGCGAAAATTATCGCGAGATAGAGATGTGAGCTAGACTCAAGGGTTCATTAAATCCTAAAATAACAAGTACGTTGCGTCCCCGGCAACGGCGCCATAAAGCTTGACGTCCCCTCGCTGTGTGTGTCAGATGTGTGCAATATATGAATGGGGGTGTGAGATTTAAATATTTATAACCGCAAGCGCACGGTGTTGTAGTGTGGCTTGGAGGTCGAACTCAGGGAGGCGTGGTTGTGCTTGTGTCAAGAAGGACCAAATTCACCACATGGGCGAGCTAGCCCGAATCGATAAATGGGTTGTCACGAAAAATAGAATGCGAGGGATAAACGATATAAAGGGAAACCTGGGACTTCGGTTTCCACCATATCGTGTGATTCTCGCCAACATAGCCTACGGGTAGGAAAACGATCGGAATTAGGGTCTAATGGTGAGATGTTTCCTCTAAGAGTGATACCGGCATCCCATTGGCCCGTTCCGGTCGGTGCCCAGGATGATACGCCGAACTACCCGGGTTCGGTCAGTGGGCATTCCCATGTCCATTAACACTGACCGACTCTGGGAGCACTAAGCTCGCAACGATAACTCCTAATGTCTCATCCTGCCGCTCCCGCACGCTAGGATTCGATGTCTACGCTAAGGGCGTGAGCTATGGCTAGAGAGTCAACCGCCAAGTTTATTCCCCCTTGGCCCAACGGTCAAAGACGGTCTTTTTCCCGTCGATGACAATAAAACACCCTGCGTAACCGATAGATTCCTAATCCCTATTGATTTCCTAGTCCTATGGACACATCGGGGAGAACCCACGAAAGGGTTTCCACCAAAATCCCAGATTTGGGAACTACTCACACATATTTACTAAAAAGCAATCTAAATTAAAATCGACCGTTAAAAACATGATCAGGCGATTGAAAAGTAGTGAGAGTAATACAAATAACACTATATTAAAGTTTGGTAAAGATCAGACAACTTACAAATATCTGAAAAATTACAGCCGTCAAGAGAGAGAAAAAACAGCAAAAAATAACTACTCTCGAATCTGGAAACCTAGGTTCTGTATTTAAAGAAAACGAAATCACTCGATCGGGTGAAGAATCACCCGATCGGGTGACCTGCTGCGAACTTCGGCAGCCATCTTTGAGACTTCACCCGGTCAGACGACACGGTCGGTTGATGGAAGCTGCTCGTCGTTTGGATCTTGGTCGTCGTCGGGTGAACCGATCGGTTGATAAATCAAACGATCGGTTGGAGTTGTTACCTAAAAGACAGTAACTTCAGACGTTTTGGCACGGTCTGCTGACGGTCGGGTGAGCTCTCCGGGTCGTCTTCTTCAGGGAAACGGCTACAGGTGAACCGATCGGGTGAATATCACCCGATCGGTTGAGTTTCAGCTCCAATTTCCAGAGAGAGAGGTTGGGTTGAACCGGTCGACGACCTGGTCGGTTGATACATTCCTTGCTTTAGTGGTTGACCGGGTCGTGCACGCGTGCATCACCCGATCGGTTGGCTGTGTCCAACCGATCGGGTCGGGGCTGAAATATGTTATCTTCATCGTTTGACCCCCTGGATCACGCGTGACTCCTCCCATTGCTTTGGGGACTCATGATATCATTGTTTTATGTCCCCTACATCGACAAACTCCTGCAAATATACAAAAACATGGAAAAGTGAAAGAAAACAAGAAAACACGAGAAAACGAATACAAGACGGCGGAAAATAGCGGAAAAACACAAAAGAAGACGTGCGTGAATATATGAAATATAAACGCACGTCATCTGGTAAAGTCTACAAAAGAGGGTTAGACTCTACTGCAAGTGTACTGTAATTTAAACCAATGATTTACTGGTTGATTAACATGCTGGAGTTATAACATGGCAGTTAAAGAAAGTAAACGAAGCAGGAAAAGTAAACACGACAAGCAGTAACCGTAGCATGTGCTACCGACTATGGGACTAACCTAAACGGGTCAAGATAAGACGTGACAAGACAAGACGAGACGAGACGAGAACGACACGTGTGACTCGAAGGGTTCACGCTTTACGGTTCAAGGGGGATCAGACCCTCTCCCCGTGCGCATGCTCAACCCTACCCCAAACCTAAGTGCTCAAGACAAGACAATATAGAACCACTCACTCTGCTAGGTGAGTACCTCTATCCTACGGTCTGCGAAGACATTTACTCTTCTAGGTGAATGCCGTGCATCTCGTAGGTTCTTCTATACCATTGTGTGGGCCACTCACTCTACTAGGTGAGTGCCACTATCCTCACGGTCTGATGGGTCACTCACTCTGCTAGGTGAATGCCGAGCTTTCCGTTGGTGTTCTGTAACAAAGATCACCCACTTTGCTAGATTAGCGTCTTATTGCCCGTAGGCTATGTATCCGTACAAGGGATCACTCACTCTCTGGGGAGTGCCCTATTGCCCGCAGGCTGTGCATAACAAGACATGACATGACAAGTAAGGGATAGTTCTCCTAGGGGGTCCACACACGCACACATAGGAAAACCCTAAGGTGTCAGTTGTTGTTGTTGCGCTTAGACTTCATCGTCAAGTTTAAGCTGTGTTTCAGAGTGTTTTCTCACTACAAAGCGTTGACCACAGAGAACCCGGTCAACGTGGTCAAGGGGCTCGCTTAGGGTCCCTTGGGGGGCTTCGAATTGGTGCAGAAGGGGCGAGGGGAAGCCTCGGCCCTGGTTGAGACGCTCGGCCTCGGATAGACGTGCTCGGCCTCGGCTGAAAAGGGGGACGAGGGGTAGCCTCAGTCGCCCGGGTAGATGCACGGCCGACGGGAGGCGAGGGGGAATCTCGGACCCGACTAAGACGCTCGGCCTCGGTAGGGCGTGCTCGGCCTCGGTAGGTTGACGGTAATGGGAAGCCTCACTATCCAGTCGATCGAGTGGTCGGAGAGGGGCGAGGGGTAGCCTCGGCCCGTTGATCAGCTGTCCACCTGCGTAGACGAGAACGCTCGTCAGGGGGCCGGACCTTGGTTCCGGCCAAATCCCCTCCGATGCCTAAGTCAGATAGTGATCTGAGAAAGGAGGCCCGGCGGAGACGGTTCGACTCGTGAGGAGATCATAACGGCGTCTCTCGGCGCGAGCGGGGGAGGAAGGAGATGAATTGGGGGAACGAGGTCGTTGATGGAGTACCTTAGGTTTTGTTACCTGAGATGCCGTCCTTTTCTTCGTAGTCCTCCGAGCCCTTTTGTAGAGCTCCCTGCGTGATCGCCTCTGGCCCACGTCCCACGCCCGCCCTCGATCGTGCCCCATCAATCCGCCCCCTCGCCGCCGCTCTCTTCGCTATTCCAGCACCTCCCCATTACCACCATTTAGTGGTCGCGCGTTCAGGGGAACGGTTTTCGCAGGAGTGGGTGAGTGTCCAGCGGGTTATCGGGGCCGGGTCGGATCGACATTTGAGAAGATCCCTTACAGGGCCTTTGTTGAATGGGCTTGAGGATGCAGGTGGGCCTTCGACCAATAGTCGGGCTCCTGGGCTTGTGTCTTTTGGGGTCTCGGTCAAATAGGCGTAACAATTGCCCCCATCGGTCGAGTTGATTGGCTTCGGCCTGTTCGGCTCGGCCGATGTGACCTCTGCCGATTTTGACAAGCTCGCCAGTCGATGCCGACTCATTTATTAGTCGTCATCATGGGTGGGCCCGTTCGATATTTTTAAGGCGCGGGCTCCGAAGCGCCGTCGGTCCTCTGATGCCGCCACGTGTGGCTGCAAACTTACCTCCTCCGTTCGCGGGGCCATCTTCAATTGAGAAGCTGAGGGATTCGGGCGCCGCCATCGGTGGGATCGATCGGCCTCGGCTAGCTTGGTATAACCGCTTCGCCTCCTGGGGTTCCGAGTGGCGCTTCAGCCGAGGCGTGGTCATAAATGTAGGTCATGATGAGGCGGATCGATTGGACTTCCCCTGGCGCCGGTTTCGAAACGCCGCCAGTTCTTCGAAGCCCGCCGCGCGTTCTTGTCAGCCGCTTCGAATTCACCCCCGTGCCCGGTATATAAAATCCTCAGCCGCGTTGATCTCCAATTCTCTCTTGCTTCTCCCGGTATTCAAAGCTTTCCACAACTCGGAGTTTCCCGTCACCTTCGCTTCCTTGCCTTCTCCAGACTAGTCGAAAAAAGGTAATTCCTCTCTCGCTTTCATCTTATGGCTGCCCTTAGGATAGGCGGTTCTGGTCAAAGGGCAAGGGATCCTTCGGAGTCCAGGCGGGGTGAGCCCCGGCTAGGGGGATCAGGTTCCCCCGCCGGGAGTCGTTCTCTTCAGGATAAGGGGAAGGAGAAACTTTTTCCAGACTACGCCCGTGATGACGTGGCGTCGGCTGCCGTACGGCTTAATGTGCCCCCGGTTGTCCTCCGTACGCCATCGAGGACCCCTCCTACGGTGGCCGCGGAGATCCGGGAAAGATATCTCTGCTTCCCATACGAGGTTCGGGTTCCATTTGTCGACGAGCGGATTTGCCTTCTGAGTAGTAATGAGGTCGGCGTCTACGTCGAGATGTTCCGCCTGGGTCTTCGCTTCCCGCTCCATCCCTTCTTCATCCAGGTCATGGAACATTTCACAGTGTCCCTGTGTCAGTTCACCCCGTTTTCGATCGCGGTACTGACGGGCTTCGTAACGCTCTGCTGTACCCGTGGTCTGGAGCCGACTCTCCCCCTTCTCTTCCACTTTTACAAGGTCCAGACGGTCGGTCCAGGGTCATGGCTGCTACTCCGAGCTCGTTCGAGGAGGGAATGCCTGATCGGGTTACCCCGCTGGTCAGGGGATTGGAACTCGGATTATGTTTTCGTGGTCTTCTTGGGTGAGGCCCAGATTCTAACAAGCTGGGGCGGTTCTGTCCATCCTCGCCCGTCGTTAGTTCTCTCAGACGCCGACTGGGCAGCCGCTGCGCTTCTGTTGGCTCTTCCTTTGGAAACGAAGTCCATTTGGTCTTTGCTGGACGACCTACTCCTGAAGGCCGTCTTGTGGTCTCCGGGTAGGTCGCTTTTTCATCCCCGGATCGCCCTATGACTCATCCTGATTTCGGTCTCCTTTGCAGGGATGGCTGGCCGCGAATTCGTCCATGACGTCGACGAGCTGATCCGTCGTGGAGCCGCTCGGAGCCGAGGTATTACCTCTGGAAGGGCGCCTCGGAGGACCGTTGAGGAGGAAGTGCGCCGAGCCGAGCCTGTCGTGGGTAAGGTGGTGGCCGCGCCTCCCGCCTCTTCTTCTGGCGATCCCCTTCCGGGGGGTGAGGATGGTGCGTGGCGGAAGCGTTCCCCTCCGGCGCCTTCGGAGCCCCACGGTGGAAAGAAGAGGAAGGAGGACGTGGATCCCTCCGGTCCGGCAGGTTCCGCGCTTCCCGTGGCGACCGCCGGGGATCCTTCGATAGCTTTGCCAGCCACCCCCCTCGCAGCGTCTTCGCCCGTATCACCAGGGGTCGGGGCCTTGTTGGCGAGCGACTTGGCTTCGATCGTCGTCCCTGGGAGTTCGATGTTTGTTGACCGAGCCCTGGCCCAGCAGGTTGCCGAGGTCTCCGTCCCTCCCCGGGACCGCAGCCTCCTCAAGAAGATCCCGGCCGACAAGATGTCGGATTCCTTGGTCTGGATCCTTCAACAGGTTCGGTTATCTTGCTATCCTCTCTTTCTCTTTATCCTCTTCTTAGCCCATGTCTCGTCTTTTCATGGTTCAGCGCTCGCTGTGGAGTTACAGTGTCGAGCCGTCCGCTTGAGGGAGCTGGAGGAGTCCTCCATGAGGGCTCAGGAGCGGGCCGGGGCGGCTGAGGTGGCTATGACGGAGGCCCAGATGGAGTCTCGGCGTCTCAACCTCCGTGTGGCCGAGTTGGAGGGACGAGTGGGTGACCTCCAAGGAAAGCTGGAGGATGCTCATCAGTCGGCTGAGGAAGCGGCGGAGTCGTTTCGCCTGGAGAGGGAGGAGCTTCGGAGGGAACTGTCGGATCGGCGCCAGGTGGTGCGGCTTGCAGAGGAGGTGGAGAATGGCGTCGTCGAGACCCTGGGGAAGAGGATCTTCGAGGTTCTCAGGGAGGCCTTCGGTAAGTATGAAGACCTCATCGCCCCTCGGATCGTCGAAGTCGTCCAGTCTTCTTTCCGGGAATGTGCAGAGCGTGTTCGGCAAGCCCTACCGCCGGTCGATCCCCCTCGCTCCGAGCAGGGCGAAGTGCCCGAGGATGTGTCCTCCCGAGCTCGGGCTCCCTAAGCCGTCCCTCCCGGCCTTATCCTCAAATTTTTAAGCATCCGCTTCGCTTTGGGCCAGTCTACTTGAAATGGATCCCTGGCCCCTGCTATCTCCTTCGGCTTCGTTATCGGCTACATGGCCAATAATTGCTGGTTGCATGGCTGCTAGCTTGGGCTACCTACTTCGGGTCTTTTGTCAACCAATTTTGCTCTGTCGGTGTCGATCTAGCTTCTGTAGGCGAAGAACTCTGTCATTCGTCGTGAGTAGATTGTTTGTAGGGTGTTTCCTTCGCCTTGATCCCCTGTAAATAAGACGAATTTTTGTACTCTGGTTAGCTATTATAAACGAAATCGACTTACTTGGACTTCTTGTGTACTTTGCGTTGTCGCCTTGTTCTTGGCTTAGGAATGGACGAAGCTGGCGTTGGCTGGGGGGATTCTCCCCAGACTTAGGGGCGCAGGAGTCGGTCAGCGAGGGCGGAGCTCCTCGGCTTAGGACCGGTCGGCGTCCGTGTCTGCTGGGGGAATTGCCCCCAGACTTATGAGCGCTGGTGTCGGTCGGCGAGGGCAAAGCTCCTCGGCTTAGGACCGGTCGGCGTCCGTGCCTGCTGGGGGAATTGCCCCCAGACTTATGAGCGCTGGAGTCGGTCGGCGAGGGCAAAGCACCTCGGCTTAGGACCGGTCGGCGTCCGTGCCTGCTGGGGGAATTGCCCCCAGACTTATGAGCACTGGAGTCGGTCGGCGAGGGCAAAGCTCCTCGGCTTAGGACCGGTCGGCGTCCGTGCCTGCTGGGGGGAATTGCCCCCAGACTTATGAGCGCTGGAGTCGGTCGGCGAGGGCAAAGCTCCTCGGTTTAGGACCGGTCGGCGTCCGTGCCTGCTGGGGGAATTGCCCCCAGACTTATGAGCGCTGGAGTCGGTCGGCGAGGACAAAGCTCCTCGGCTTAGGATCGGTCGGCGTCCGTGCCTGCTGGGGGAATTGCCCCAGACCTATGGGCGCTGGAGTCGGTCGGCGAGGGCAAAGCTCCTCTTCCTCCTCCAGTGAGGTGGCGGTCCCCAACCTTTCATGCTATTGGTGTCATGTCAACTCCATCGGGGTTTTAAATGAAGATAACAAAAGGGATGCATTTGTACTCTCAAGAGTCCTGCCGGACCGGTACATTTGGAGGAAATGGAAAAAAAAGAAATGAAGCTAGACAGAGGGATGTAAACTTAGATAACTCCCTCATACTAGGCCGTTTCCGGGGGGAGAGACGTCGCCCGCTCACTCTATGATGCGGAAGGGGCCTTGGATGGTGTTGATCTTCTTCCCCTTGTCTGGCTGTGTGGAGGTCCCTTCTCCGTGGGCCGGCTCGTCGGCCTGATTCCTGGCGTGCCCTCGGCTCATCAGCTTCTCAATGTCCTTTTTCAAATGCCAGCAATCTTCTGTGTCATGACCATCGTCCTTGTGGTACTAGCAGTACTTCTCCCTGTTCTTCCCGCCTCTTTTAGCCTTCGGTGGGGGGCGATCAGCTCGCTCTTCCTTCTGTACTTGGGCGAGAATGGTGTCCGGGGTGATGTCCCTCGCGCTTTCTCCCCACTGCCTGTTCCTCTGCCTCTTCTCGGTCCGGTACCCTTCGGGGCTAACTCGTCCGCCGTCGCCGCGCTTGGTCCCTCGAGCGGCTTTTCCTGCATCCTCGGCCAAGGCCTCCTCGGTCAGCATGAAGCGTTCGGCCCTTGCCATGATCCCGGGGAGGTCCTTCGGGGGGTCGTTGTGTAGGGACTTCTTGAGGCCCCTGTGGCGAAGTCCTTTCTTAAGGGCCGTCTGGACCACCAGGTCGGGTGGGTTGTTCACGTTCAGCCTTTCCGCATTGAAGCGGCACATGAACTGTTGGAGTGGCTCGGCCGGGCCTTGCACTATGTTGAACAGATGTTCAGCACCAGGTTTGATCAGCCTCCCCGCCATGAACTGTTTGCAGAACAACTGGGCGAGTTGTTCGAAACTGTCGATGGAGCGGCCGGGCAGGCTGTGGTACCAGATCCTCGCCGCTCCCCTGAGAGTAGAATAGAAGCCCCGGCAAATCAGGTCATCGTCAGCTCCCTGGAAGGCCATGTCCCCCTCGTAGTCCATCACGTGGTGTGCCGGGTCTCCTATTCCGTCGTACTTTCCCAGCACCGGGATCCTGAATCGAGAGGGGACCCGTGCGTCGGTTATTCTCCGTGATAAGGGACACCGGTCTCCATGGATGCCTCCGAGGATGCGATACTCGCCTGCCTCTGGATCGATCGGGGGTGGAGGTAGCACCGGCGCCAGTCGGGCTGGCTCCGCAGCCTTCGCCACGCTGGGGGTCGGGCTGCCCCGACGCTCCCGACTCCTCCTGCGGGAGCTCCTGCTCCGCCGTGATCGGTCTCTCGAGTGGTGTCGTTCGCTTCTCCTGCGGCGGGACGACCGTGATCGATGAGACGATGCCGTCCTCGATTCGCCGTCCGTCCCTTCGGTCTCTCTTCGGCTCCTTTCACGATAGGGTGAGGAGGCGCGTGACCTCGCCTGACGAGAGCCGGACAGCGTGAACCGTCGCTCCGTGTTCGGTTTCTGGGCCCCGTGGTTGTCGACCACGGCAGACCGCAAGTGCGGGGGATCCCCTGTCCATCGATGGCCATCGTCCAACGTGCCCCTGTTGGGCGGCGCCGGGCCGACGAGTTACTGCACCGTCGCGACCAACGTCTGGAGGCTTACGTTGGTCTCCTGAGCCAGGGCGTGGAGTTGTCCTTGCGTGGCCAGTTCTGAGCCGCCGGTCTCTTCGGTTGAGAGGGCATGGTGGTCGCCGACGGGCATGTCCTCGGTGTTGCCAGTCGATGCGTCATTCCCCTCCTCCGGGATGGGGGGCATGCGCTTCCTTCCGTTGCTGGCTCGTGCCATTGTTGGTGTGGTTTTCTTCATGGGACAGTTTTCGGTTCCCACAGACGGCGCCAGATGTTTCAGAGTGTTTTCTCACTACAAAGCGTTGACCGCGGAGAACCCGGTCAACGTGGTCAAGGGGCTCGCTTAGGGTCCCTTGGGGGGCTTCGAATTGGTGCAGAAGGGGCGAGGGGAAGCCTCGGCCCTGGTTGAGACGCTCGGCCTCGGATAGACGTGCTCGGCCTCGGCTGAAAAGGGGGACGAGGGGTAGCCTCAGTCGCCCGGGTAGATGCACGGCCGACGGGAGGCGAGGGGGAATCTCGGACCCGACTAAGACGCTCGGCCTCGGTAGGGCGTGCTCGGCCTCGGCAGGTTGACGGTGAGGGGAAGCCTCACTATCCAGTCGATCGAGTGGTCGGAGAGGGGCGAGGGGTAGCCTCGGCCCGTTGATCAGCTGTCCACCTGCGTAGACGAGAACGCTCGTCAGGGGGCCGGACCTTGGTTCCGGCCAAATCCCCTCCGATGCCTAAGTCAGATAGTGATCTGAGAAAGGAGGCCCGGCGGAGACGGTTCGACTCGTGAGGAGATCGTAACGGCGTCTCTCGGCGCGAGCGGGGGAGGAAGGAGATGAATTGGGGGAACGAGGTCGTTGATGGAGTACCTTAGGTTTTGTTACCTGAGATGCCGTCCTTTTCTTCGTAGTCCTCCGAGCCCTTTTGTAGAGCTCCCTGCGTGATCGCCTCTGGCCCACGTCCCACGCCCGCCCTCGATCGTGACCCATCAATCCGCCCCCTCGCCGCCGCTCTCTTCGCCATTCCAGCACCTCCCCATTACCGCCATTTAGTGGTCGCGCGTTCGGGGGAACGGTTTTCGCAGGAGTGGGTGAGTGTCCAGCGGGTTATCGGGGCCGGGTCGGATCGACATTTGAGAAGATCCCTTACAGGGCCTTTGTTGAATGGGCTTGAGGATGCAGGTGGGCCTTCGACCAGTAGTCGGGCTCCTGGGCTTGTGTCTTTTGGGGTCTCGGTCAAATAGGCGTAACAAGCTGTCAAGGGGTCCCGAACGCTATCATTTCACGTCTGGTTCTTTTTGTTCACGTTTTAACAGTTCTAAGAGTCTATCGGCTAATCACGGCCGAAGGTACATGTAAGTACACTTGCCTACGGTGGCAAGTGCATCGTCTGTCTGAAGCGTCCCGTCAAAGCGTCCCGTCGGTGGTAGTCCGTCTGAAACAAGGTTATGGCGATGTTAGATCGTGCTTTTTGTCAATCCTATTATGATTTGTTTCTAAAATTGGCGGGACTACCATAATAGTCAAAAAGTCTCATTTTTGATGTTTTGTTCGGTCTAGATCGACGTCTACCCTATGTGCACAGAAAATTTATCCATTCGCCAATCTTTCCTACGGTGGGCAACATTTTAAAAATGCAGAATATAACTTTAGTTCACGTTGATCAATTTTAGATTAGGTTTTGATGAGTAACGGCGTGGGTTTTACTACTCGTTAGGGAAACCAACCTCTTGACGTCGTTCAAAAAGTGGAAGTCGGGTCTGAACGGCAAAGCATCGACGTCGTCTGGAACTCTTCAACCACGGGTAGCATAGTGAGGCATCTCTGGACAGTGGGGTGGTGGTGCAAAATCAGTGAGCTAACAGCGATCCTCCTCCCGTTGCGGGTAGCGCAACGGATCTTCACGACAACGACGATGTCGACTAAAAACACATGTGTGAGGCGATGCATGTGAACTCCAAGGGTCCAAGGGGCTGTCGATAGATGAAGTAGGATCAGTGGAAGATGCTCGGCCCGGTGGGGGGCCGACGGTGTGAGCGTTTGGCGGTGGGTGGCCATGATAAGCCGGAGAGGACAGATTCGTGCAACGTTCATTGTCGCGTGTCTCAGCGGAAATCCAGCATGAACAACAATAACGGGAAGTTGCAGAAGATAAAGGACTTCAAGACGAAGCTAACGTTGGTGGAGTTGTTACCGGAGGTGGTCGGAGGTGGTCGTGAGCCGGCGTTGAAGTTCAGCACCCAGATCTTTCAAAAACAGCCAATACGGCTCGTTCCAACGAGGTTTCAAGGAGCAACATGTGGGATATGAGTGTGAGGGAAGTAGCAGAGGGTAGAGGGGTCAAAGAGTAACAAGATGGGGGTGGTGGTCGCCGGCGGCGATAGCCGGCCTTGAGCTATGAATTCCGGCGGTCCTGCTGTGGGTTTTGTGGCTTGGGGAGCACTTTAGAGAGGGAAAATGGAGGAGAGAGAAGAGGGGCCGGATATGGAAGGGTGGCCAACGGCCAGGGGAGGTCGGGGGTGGCCTAGGGTGGCCGGAGATGAAGCAAAAAGTCGCGTGGGGATGGGTTTTCCTGAGTGCTTGCGACTGGACTGGTGTTGCCTTTTGAAGAAGTAGGGTTTTGATAATTGGCTTTGGGATTTTGGTTAATTGGGAGAGAGATAGAGGGATAGGATGAGTGGAGGTTGAGATAAGGGAGGGTGACAATAGGGGCTGAAATTTATTCCCATGATACGTGGGAGAGGATTGAGGGATTGGTTATGATTTGTTGTCAATTCGAAAATCAAATTGATTAAGGGCTAATCAAGGGTTGAAAATTGATTAGGGTATAAGTTCCACTACAGACATCGGAAAAATAATCTGAAAATACCGGGACAATCGTAGAGACGAGAAGTACGGGGCTACAGGGTCTGACCGCGTGCTACACCTACCAAGAATTATTGTAAATCGAAAACTGAGTATTGGGGCCAAAAGACCAAAACGCCCTTCCATTTAAAGCTGTTTTGTGAGAAAACGAGCCGTGAAATGACGTTCCCAAAAATTACTATAAAATTCTACACTTCCATATGGTCACAACGGCATATCACATCGTATATACCGAATCCAAGAAATAGCCAAATAAAATACGTGCACGAAAAAGTACGTGCATGTAGAAACTCATAAGGTCGGAAAGAGACCGTTACATTCTACCCCACTAAAAGAAAGATTCTGCCCTCGGAATCAACATCACTAATCAGAAAACAAAAATGGGAAACGCTCTCTCATCTCCTCCTCGCGCTCCCAAGTGGACTCTCTAGGTGATCCATGACGCCACATCACTCTCACCAGGTTGACTACCTTATTCCTCAAGTGCTTCTGTTGACGGTTCAAAATCTGCACATGCTGCTGGTCATAAGTCAGGTCCGGGCGGACCGTAATCTCTGAGAAATCAAAAGTATGCGACGGATCACTGACGTATCGATGGAGCTGAGATACGTGGAATACGTCGTGAACTCCCTCCAAGGATGGTGACAGAGCAAGGTGGTAGGCCACTGCTCCCACACGCTCCAGCACATTGAATGGCCCAATATACCTCGGACTCAGCTTTCCCTTCTTCTCGAAACGAATGACTCCGCGTTTCGGGGAAATCTTCAGGAAGACGTGATCTCCAAGCTGGAACTCCAAAGGTCTCATCTTGGCATCTACCCCATGCTTAAAGCGGTCCTGTGCAACTCTACGCTTCTCCCTGATGTCTCTCAGCTTCCACTATCATCTCTGGACCCAGCAGCTTCCGATCTCTTATATCATCCCAGCTCAGTAGCGATCGACATTTCCTCCCATATAAGGCAGCAAACGGCAACATGCCAATGCTCGCCTGGTAGCTGTTGTTATATGAAAACTCCACCAAGTGAAGATGGTCCTTTCACGAACCCTTCAGATCAAGCGTACAAGCTTGCAGCATATCCTCCAGAGTCTGAATAGTCCTCTCGGACTGGCCATCGGTCTGCGGGTGGTACGCCGTGCTGAAACTCAGACTCGTACCCAAATTCTCCTGCAAACTTCTCCAAAACTGAGATGTGAACCTCGAGTCTCTGTCAGACACGATGCTCACAGGGACTCCATGTAAGCGTACAATCTCCTGCACGTACACGATCTACATCACAACTAGCTCAAGGAAGGAAAACTATGATGAGAAGTAAAGCGAAATTTACCTCTAAATATTTCCTTGCCAAGACTTCCGTAGACTGTCCCACTCAGGAAGGAATGAAGTGCACAGACTTGGTCAATCGATCAATGATCACCCAGACTACGTCATTCTATTTCGGGCTCCGAGGTAAACCAGACACGAAATCCATCGTGATATGTTGCCACTTTCACTCTGGGATGGAAAGCAGTTGTGGTAAACCAGCCTTATGATGGTGCTCAGCCTTCACCTGTTGGCATATCAAACACTTGACAACACTCCGTGCCACACACCTCTTCATGCCAATCCATCAATAATTCACACGGAGGTCCTTATACATATTGGTGCCTCCAGGATGTATAGAATATAGCGAGCTATGTGCATTGCACAACAGCTCCTCACGAACATCACCTGCAGGTACGCAGAGCCTACTGCCATACCACAGCGAACCATCCTCATATGTCATGAACTCCGTCCGTAGTCCAGCTTCAACCTGCCTCCTGATCCTCTGCAGCTTCGGATCTACTGCCTGTGCTGCCTTGATACGATCCACGATCATGGACTGAATCTGTAAATTCATGAATGAGAGAACCACACCAGGTAGAACGATCTCTAAATCCATCTCTCTCAGCTCCTGTTGTATCCTCCAGTTGGTAGTAAGCATCATCACAGCAGGGAGTCTACTCAAAGCATCTGGCATTACATTCACCTTCCCCGAGTGATACTGCAGACCTATCTCTTAGTCTGCCATAAGCTCCAACCACCTATCTCTTAGAACTTCGGTTTCCACCCTATCATGTGTTCTCACTATTACTACCAGTGGATAGGAATACGATCGGAATTAGGGTTTAGTGGTGAGACGTTGCCTCTAAGAGTGATACCAGCGTCCCATGGGCCCGATATTCCGGTCGGTGCCCAGGATGATACGCCGGACTACCCGGGTTCGGTCAGTGGGCATTCCCATGTCCAATAACACTGACCGACTCCAGGAGCAGACTCCCAACATCTCATCCTGTCGTTCCCACACGCTAGGATTCGATGTCTACGCTAAGGGCGTGAGCTATGACTAGGGAGACAACCGCCAAGTTTATTCCCCCTTGGCCCTACGGTCAAAGGCAATCTTTTTCCTGCCGATGATAATGAAACACCCCGCGTAACCTTTAAATTCCTAATCCCTATCGAAATCCTAGTCCTATGGATGCATCAGGGAGAACCCACGAAGGGGTTTCCACCAAAAATCCCAGATTTGGGAACTACTCACACATTATAGCTAAAAAGCAATCTAAATGAAAATCAACCATAAAAATCATGATTAGGCAATAGAAACACGGTAGTAGCACTGCTATTAAGACTATATTAAAGTTTGACAAAGATCAAAGAACTTACTGATAACAATAAAATTCCAGCTGTCACAAATAGAGAAAAAGACAGAAAAATACCAAAAGCTACGTTTTCTGAAAACCTAGGCAACTATATATAGAAAACGACTTCACTCGATCGGATGAGCTGCTACAGCGCTTCAGTATCGACGTTCAAAGCTTTCACCCGCTCGCTTGGTCCGACCGGTTGGCAGCTCCGGGTCGTCGTTTGGATCTTGCAGCGTCAGATGAACCGATCGGTTGAATCATTCAACCGATCGGTTGGAATTGTCCTCAAAATTGACAGAGACTTCCATCGATTTGGCATGGTCAGCGGACATCAGTTAAGCTCTCCGGGTCGTCTTTTAGAAGAAACGGCTACAGATGAACCGATCGGGTGAGATGTCACCCGATCGGTTAGCATTCAGCTCCAAGTTGGCCGAGAGCTCTGCTATGTTCAACTGGTCGGCAAACCGGTCGGTTGGTGTTCTTCTCACTCCAGCCTACGTCCGGGTCGGACACGCGTGCATCACTCGATCGGTTGGCTGTGTCCAACCGATCGGACGATGGCTGAAAAATGGCGATCTTCATTGTTTGACCCCCTGGATCACGCGTGACTCCTCCCGTTGCTCCAGGGACTCATGATATCTTCATTATATGTCCCTGATCACTCCATATTTTACACCTGTTTTCTACATATTTGCATGCCATTTCGGTTGCTCATATTGCGATTTTCACGATTATTCGATGATATTGTGTTACTTTTCACTATTTCTTGTTTTTGTCGGATTTCAGGAAATATGAGCAATTGGGAGTAAAAATGAGCTTAAAGGACTTGCACGCATAACGGAGCATCGCTCATGGACTTATTGAGGACCTATCAGCGATAGAAGACGGGTGGAAGAAGAAAGAACGTCGTAGGAGCGACGGGGAAGCGAAAAGATGAAGTTTGGGCATTTTCAGCATGCCACTCGGCCGAGTGAAGGACTCATTCGGTCGAGAAAAGAAGCCACTCGGCCGGCCAGATCGGACACGCAATTACTTGAAGATTAGCGTGCACTCGGCCGAGTGACGACATCCCACTCGGCCGAGTATGGAGACACCACTCGCCCGAGTGGCACACGAACGATGGCATCCAAAAGACCAGACTTACTGTAATCCGTCAGTTGACTACAAGCTCCGACTTGGCCGAGTACCAAAAGCCCCTCGGCCGAATGACATTTGCCACTCGGCCGAGTGATGCCGAGGACACACAGCGCCCAGAATTTCAGACCACCTCTTACTCTTTTGAAATCTGCTATCATTCCAGCAATCAAAGTATTTTTCTCATATTTTTTATGGATAGTAGACTTTATGACGATTCCAACGCCGCCAAGAACGCGCAAATCGGAGGTCAGATGAAATCTGGGGAATTTCTGTAAGTCGACGCTGCAGTGCTGGAATTCTCACTCGGCCGAGTGAGCTTTCCCCACTCGGCCGAGTCGTAACTTGCCGAGAATCCAAGTTGTACGCAGACTGTGTTTTGGGCGCGGGTTTCAGAGGTTTTTTGGGGGAGTTTTGCAGGGTTTTTGGGGGCTATTTAAGGGGGTTTGTAGCTGTCATTGAGGGAGGTTCCCATATGTTTTCTTAGGATTATTTTAGAGGTTAGGCCATGCCCTAGGCCCCCTGTGGGATCAAAAAACATGTATTTAGATTGAATATCTTCATCAAAGCTAAGTATTTTTATTCTTATTATTTGAATATTTGATTTGCTATCTTTTTACATGCAAGCAATGGTTTTTATTGATTCTCATATCGTTATTGCTATGCTTGGTTGATTGTTGTTCTAGGGATGGGGATGAACCCTACGGATCTAATTTCATATTTGTAATGAATAAATTTCTAAATTGCTAGAATTTCTATGTGGTTAGGTTGTGATTGATTTATTACGGATAGCTAGGAATTTCCATCGATTTGGGGTTTGCAAGAGATTAGATTCCTATCGATGGGAAGGCCTAGATATTCGATTTAGATTTATAATCGAGATTCGCTAGACTTGGTTTGCAAGAGATTGGACCAAAGCTAGCATTTTTATTATAGATCTATACACATATTCGTTTGCAAGAGATTGGACGAATACAAACTATCACAACCTAGATCGTAACTCGAGTTTGCACGAGAGTGGGCTCGAGGGGCGATTGAACAATGATGTCGACCCTAATGCTAGTGGCGTAGATTAGGGTTTGCACGAGAGTGGGCCTTAATCTAGGTTGCTATAGACCGGCAATAGTGCGAGAGCGTGAGCTTGGTTCTCTATTCAATTACGACTAGTTCACCTCGACACAAGTCTAGTAATATTGAGATTTACTATTTACAAGGATGAATGACGACCCATAGTGGAGATTTCCTAGCCCTAGACACTTTTATTATCTTATATTTGAATCGATATTTTATCCAACTTCTCTATCACCGACACCTACATCCATCACCATTTCCATTATATCATTCCATACCCATCTCCACCAATAAAACATTCGTAGTTGAGCCAACCTAGGATAGATTGGAACCAACACCACCTCCTTGTGTTCGATACCCGCTCGCCACTACACCGTGCACTTGCGGTAAAACTACAATCGTTCTCCGGGTGCATATCCGGGGCAGATCAAGTTTTTGGCGCCGTTGCCGGGGAGGTGTTTCCCGTTGGGTGCCAATTTGTCACAATTAGGTTGATTAGACTACGAAAAAAAAATTAATAAGAAATTTTCGCCCCCACCACCATTACTACCTTTTCTATATTCTTTGTGCCACTGATATTTTTCTCCAGGTATTTATCTTTGTTTATCAGGTGTTATGGATGGTTTTATGTGGACCACAGATTTTGAGGAGGAAGCATTTCGGAACTTATTGGAGGACCTCTTGGAGTCAGTGAGGTTCACCGGTTTAGAGAGCATTACATCAGGTGATGCATTTGATCTACGATTTGCAGATTTTGTTATGAACCATGTTTCAGCTGCAGGAACAATTGAGGAGGACATCCATGTCAGTCTTGAGGGGGATAGACTAAATTTTTGGATTGCTCGCGGGCATTCCCCTCCACATGATGCATCCCCACAAGTTGACACACACGCGCAGCCAGCATCACCATTCTAGAGAGAGCCTACATTGATAGTTCACGAGGAGGCATCACATGTGGAGCCAGAGCATTGCATTATGGAGGCAGCACTTTAGGACAAGGGAAACTTCATTCAGATAAATCCAGAGTCTTGCCCACCTGCAGTTGAGCTTCCGCAGCCACCTCTACCTTCCACTGAGGCTGTGATTATATGGACCACACATTTTTATGCGTATCTGGATGAGATTCTTGGACGGCAGGCTGAGGACATTGATGCTTCCACATCTGAGGAGACAACGGTACCAGGCACAGATGCAGCCACTTCTGATGAGAGAACTGCGATGAGATGCTCAGGGCGTGTTGCTACAGAGCCGGGTTTAATCGTCGTCACTCCCCATCACAGACACAGCTAGTCCATACGATGAGTGGATGGATGGAGGTGATTCAGATGGAGAAGACATTTATGTTATTTACCTTGCAAAGCCGAAGCATGCTTTTGAGGAGGCATTACACACGGAGCCAGAGCTTATCACCGAGGAGGTCGTGCATTTTTTTCATTTCTTTCTTTTATTTCTACACTTCCACTCATATAATCCACGTAGCTCTCACACAACCTAGGCGAGGCTAGTAGCCATTCACGCCATCCATCTCCCTGAGTTTGATATTCCCGCACCCTACACTAACCGTGTACTTGCGGTAAAACGACACCGCGCCCAAACCGTAAACGTGGCATCGGTCACATTCATCCCTATGTTTGCATAATCGATCATGTAGCTAAAAACTTTGAATTAAACCAAAACTCAATATTGCCTCCATGTGGCCGACCCGTTAGCACTACAACTACACTGTGTGCTTGCGGTATAAATTCGATCACTCTTGCGAAAGCAACCAACAAGTTTTCTGGCGCCGTTGTCAAGGAATCAACAATATGACATTGGTTTGGTTCATCGTTGTTAGACTGCGCATTTTTATTTTTCTTTTGCCTTCTTTTGCTATTATTTCTGCGCTATTGACATCCTTTTTTAGTCTTTCCCATTGTATGCATAGGAGATCACAGGGTGTTGATGACCTACTTCCCTTGAATCTTGAGATCTAGGCCATGTCCCGTCAGTGCAACGCTGAAAGAAGAAGGAGATTAGCACATAAAGCAATGGCGGAAGAAGCTCCACCACCACCTACCAAGTCACTCTTAGACTTTTCCATGTCTTTCAATGGGTCAACATCAAGGGTCGCCCACCCACTTGTAAATTCCAACAACTTCGAGCTAAAGCCGTCCTTGATTAGCTTCTTGTAGCAAGATCAATATGGATTATCCCCAATGGAGAATCCAAGTGAGCACCTCAACATCTTCCCGGGTAAGTGCGACACACTTAAGATGATTGGCATCTCCAATGACGTCATTAGGCTAAGACCCTTCCCCTTCTCTTTAAGGGACAAGGCGAGGGAGTGGCTTAGAAGCCATGACCCCGGCACCTTCACCTCTTGAGACGTTTTGTCTCATGCTTTTCTTATTAAGTTCTTTCCTCCAGAAAAACAGTGAAAATAATGAATGAGATTACATCTTTCTCCCAGCTTGACCAAGAATCTTTATACGAGGCTTGGGAGAGATTCAAGGATCTTCAAAGGTAGTGCCCGCATCATGGAGTCTCTGATTGGCACCTTATTCAAACCTTCTTCATTGGGCTACCGCGAGAGGTGAAAATGTCAATTGACGCCATCTCTAATGGGGTGATCATGAGTAAGACTCCAGATGAGGCAAAGAAGCTATTGGAGAAGATGGCCAACAACAATTATCACCTGAGAAATGAGAGAGCGACCTCCAACAAGGGAGGTAATTCGAAATCGATGCGTCACCATGCTGTCTTCTAAGTTTGATGCATTGACGAAACAGTTATGTATGCTTGGGATTGGTGCTACTAACATGCCCACGGTGGCGTTGTGTGAGCTTTGTGGCATGCATGGATACCCCAGTATTGAATGTCCATCTACTTCCACACCGTCGCAAGGAATGACAATTGAACAAGCAAATGCACTCTATGGCAATAATGCAAGGCCACCAAACAACCACTAATTTAGCACCTTAAATCTGGGGTGGAGGAATCACCCCAACTTCTCTTAGAGAAATGCATGACAATAACCTCAACCACCATTCCTGCAGCAACCCCAGCCGGCTTATGTTCCACAACAAACTTCAATCAAATGCCACCGAATCAAATTCCACCCCCACCCCCTATTAAATCTAACTTGAATACGATGATGGAAAACTTTATTTTAATGTAGTGATAGAAAAATAAATTCTTCCAAACATCCATGTAGCAACTCACGTCCACCACACAGTTTCTTGCCTCAAACCATATAGCGATTAGTGCAATTGGAATAGTAGGTGGCACAACTTTCCAGGCCACAAGGACAACTGCCAGGGCAACCTGAGCCCAACCCTAGAGACCACGTAAACGCTATCACATTGAGAAGTGGAAGGTAGACTGAAGGGCCCACCATGCCAATTACTGAGGAGGATGTTAAAGTTGAAATGGAAGCTCTCGTGACCACCGAAGGTGAGAAGGAACATGAAACAACAACACCACCAAAGGAATCATCAGGGGAGAAGGGAGTGTGGAAGAGAGATAAGGATACCTCAGATGAGCCTATGAGAGCATACATCCCCAAGGTACCTTATCCATCGAGACATGCTAAGGTCAAAATAGGGGAGAAGTACGGGAGATTTTTTGATTTATTGAAGCAACTCCACATTACAATCCCCTTCCCCGATGCTATTTCAAAGAATCCCTCATATGCCATGTTCTTATCAATAAGTGAGAAGCTACGGATGGAAGAGCTGAAGACCACCAACATGTTCTTGAAACTTGCAGATCGATCGATCAAGTACCCCTTATGCATTATCAAAGATATCCCTGGTACAAGTGGGAAAGATATTGGTTTCATGTGACTTCGTCATTATGGATATACCGGAATATGCCCACACACCAATTACACTCGTCCTTCTTGGGCACGGCAGTAGTCTTAATCAATGTGGAAGGAGGGATGCTTTCCTTGAATGCAGGGAAGGACAAAGTGGAATTCGACCTTCAACGGTCAATTGTGAAATTTTTAGAAGAAGACCAATGCCTTTACGTGGACATCCTCGAGCAAGTAGAAGAATAAGTAACTTGGGAAGACATATTCTTGAGCCCAACGGAGAAACTTTTGTCTGGAGACCCCAACTACGAGGAACACACAGAAACCATTGCCATGGCAAAAATTTTTGATCAAGTGCCATCGAGAAAGTCAACGAAGAAACCTATTGGACACATCTGCTTGATCCTGATGAACAAAGAATAGAATCCTTATGCAAGTCGATGCTTGAAATGAGAAAGCAACATGGAGTGAGAGCAACCATATCGCTCTCTACCCCGGAGCCACCATGATGACATAATAGGGAGTCGAGCTCAAGGCTATAATCGAGCACTTCTTGTGAGGCAAAATGATTCAATAAAAATCCCCAAAAATCTCAAAATAATCCCAAGTTATTATTCAATGCAGGAGAGATTCACGCAACCGCATGGATACCCCACGCGGTCGCATGGGAGGGAACCAAAAGTAGCCCAAAGCAAGCAAAGGGAGCAATTGATGCGACCGCATGGAATACCCCACGTGACCACGTGGGTGGGAACCAAAAGTAGCCCAAAGCAAGCAAAGGGAGCGATTGATGTGACCGCGTGGGATATCCCACACGACCATGTCAGAAGGAGCCAATAGTGGAGCAAAACATGCTAAGGAGAAGTGGATTGATGCGGTCACGTAAACCTTGACACGGTTGTGTCCCAAGTAGCAACTCTCTGGACTTTTCGAGTAGATATCCATGCGGACGCATAGAATCATGACGCGGTCGCATGAAGGGTAGCAACTGTCTAGAAAGTTTGAGCCAATATCCATGAGGCCAGGTGAAAATGGTGATGCAACCGCGTCAACCAAGCTCCAAAGCCTAAAAAATTTCAAATTGATGTAGCCGAATCAGCTGCGATGCAAATGCATCGCTTGACCATGTTAACCCAATTTTCAAAAGAATCTTAAGCTTTAAAACGACGCGGTCTAACCTTGATCGATGCGAATGCATTAATGGACCATGTCAAATGCCTATAAAATCCCAAAACCCCCACTGATCGCTTGTGCTAATTTCTACCGACTGTTTCAACTTCCCTTCCCCGATTCCTCCCTATTCTAGCCACCAACGACCGTTCAACCTGACTCCTCTCCTCTGAAATCACCACCCACACCCTCTTGCATCTTCAACCTCCTCTTTCATCAACCTCTCCACCGATCTCCTTAACTCTAGCCCTAAACGGCTGATCGAGTGAAGGTTTTTTCTGGAGATTCCGGCGATGTAGCCACCACTAAGGCTTGAGGATCTTGCATAGTAGCTTGGGACATCTCCATCATCGTGAGGAACATCACCACATTGGGTAAATTCGTTCCTCATCTCAAATTTTCATATTTTGCCCAATTCCTCGTTGGTCTCCACAATTTTGCATGAGAGTCGCTTAATTTGCATATTGCTTATCGTCGTGCACATCACTTGCATAGACGCTCAAATTATCACCATGCCCCCACAAACCAATCGCATGAAGCGCACTGCCCTACTGTTCTCGATGTTTTATATTTGTAACCGCTAGCACACGGTGAGGTTGTAGTGTTGACGGGTCGTCCTCTGGGAGGCAGTCGTTGAATACTATTTTCTCTATAAGTTTGTTAGCTAAGCGGTCAATAGGGAGGATATGGTGAATAATAGGAGAAAATATCAATAAAGGAAAGCTCTAGGACCTAGGCATCCCACCATTGGATTGAGGTTGCAATTGAGTCGAATTAACCAATTATTGGATTCATGGGACTCGGGAGAGGTTGTCTAACTTAAGGGCATTCTCTTACCCCCCCACTCTTGTGGTGCATGGTAGGATATTCCCTTATGTTATCACTACCCCGCACTCTTGTGATTCTATGATAGGACCACCTAACCTATATCGGTGCCAACTCTAGTTAGTGCATCGGTATTCGTAATGTGCATTACGTATGACAAGTATCATCGAGATTTCTCCACAACACTTCCGTGGATTAGGATTAGGATCTATGTTAGGAGGGCTTTAATCTATGCCTCACTCTCGTCAGCTGCATCGATAGTATGGAACAATGTAGGGATTGAAACCCCTAGATTAGCACCGACTCTCGCTGTCGACTAATCTAATTATCCACAAGGGATGAGGTCAATGTACATTGATAATCAACATCCTAACATACCCCAAATCACCAATTATCCAACAATCAATCGACATCTCATCAATATATAGTCATATCCAATGGGGTTCAACCCATGGACCTAGATGGTAAACTACTCACGATCCATGCATGAAAACTTAATAAACATCAAAAATCTAATAGCCATATCAATGGATTCAACACAGAGTTTTGCAATTAATAGATCCATAATAACAAGAGAAATGAAAACCATTTCTATTATCAATACCAAAGTCAAAAGCAACATTAACAGAGAGAATAATAAAAAGTGCAAAGGAATAATCAAGGAATACTCCTGAATAATCTTTGAAAAAGATCTGATAATTATGGCAAAAAGCGTTCTCCTATGCAGAGGAGGAAGAAAAGTATATATACTCCCTTAAAAATATCCAGAAAAGACCAAAAACTACCCCTGGTGGTGCCCACAGAACCAGGGGGCCAAATTCTACATGACCATGTCGTAAACGATGCGGTCGTTTGGCAAGGATGCATAACTTGGCCCCCCTTTTGTCTCCAGTGATGCGACCGAGTGGGTAGCCATGCAACTGCGTCGTTTGGCATTCAAATCTTCCACCTTCTTATTGAAACGTTCGTGTAAAGCGACCGTTTGGCTTCAGCGACTCTTGAGATGACGTGGTATTATCGTTCACCAAACGACCTCATCGAATTG
Source organism: Scilla litardierei (assembly GCA_030789695.1). Lineage (NCBI taxonomy): Eukaryota > Viridiplantae > Streptophyta > Magnoliopsida > Asparagales > Asparagaceae > Scilla > Scilla litardierei. The sequence goes on from CM061130.1 coordinate 70,146,803, forward strand.
GATTCCTTCTTCTTCAAAACTTTAGTGATGCGATCGTTTGGATTGCCTATGCGACCGCGTCGAATTGGGTTTCCAGCTACATAAGGGTAGTCCTGGTGACGTGGCCGCGTGAATAATTCCACGTGGTCTCGTGTGTCTTTTTCTCCTTCTTCCCCTTGTGCACTTCGAGCTCCCATTCGTCACTTTTCTTTGCACTTTTTCGCCTTTTTCATGCTCTATGGTTCCAAATTCATTCATTTAATCTGAAACGCATAGAATGGACCCATAAAGTAAAAAGGAAACAAAACCGGGAAAAATGAGGTGAAGAAGTGGATAGAACGATATGAAATGCATATGAAATGGGCATGAAATATGTATATAAAAATCACTCATCAAAATCCCCCAAGCTAAACTCTTCCTTGTCCTCAAGGAAGACATGAGAGAGTGAATATTGGAGGTATGCAAGTAAGCACGCGAATGATGACATGGGACTTAGAGAATTTTGCAATATCGAGAATATATACATGGGTGAATAGAAAATATCAAATTCTTGGAAATTAAATACATAGATTCCCTTCCATCGATTAGAATATAATCTTAGGACATCATTCTTAGTTCAAATCATCAAATAATATACTATGCTATGACCATGCTCAAGTCCGAGGATATTTCCTCTAACCCGTCCCTAGATCGAAGGAATAGGAATCAAAGTTATGCGGTGGTCGAGGAAGGGATAAGTATCGAATAATGTGCTATTGGTTCATCGAGGAAGTGTATCTCACGACATGTCAACGTTCCTTAATTCATGATATTTCTATATGTTTCCATGCATTCATTTTTCATTTTTTTCATTGAGATTCTAATTGGTTCATGTAAGGAGCGTTGGCTCGATGACTCCCAGGTCAGACGACCTTAGGGCATCAGGCCAAGAGGGACCACTCAGACATACTAGTTAAACCAACATAACCCTTATTCATAAGCACTTCCCAAGCTAAACCTTTCGGTGCGAGGCCCCGATGCTTCCGGAGGCATGAGGATCCAGCTACTTGGTATACTGGAAGAACAATGCACACATTATTCTTTCTTTATGTACAAGAGTTTTTCTCATTCTCTCCCTCTCTCTCTCGAAAGCATGTATAGGATAAGCAAAACCAATCCTCAATACTTGGTGATATGTCATTATCCAAGTCATCAAAGAATTATAGACCATTATATTTAACTATCAATTCCACGGTCAATGCATAAGGTGGATTCCTAAGAAAAATTTGATCTGGGTCGGTTTCGAGTAGATCGACCGGTTTCGAGTACTACTACCATAGGGACTATGAGAATGGGTATAACAAGGATATTAAATGTGATCTAGGGCTAAAAACATATCCTAATCAAACATCCTAATCAATTTCAAGAAATTGAGCGAGGAAGATAGAAAAACGAAATTCAATTCGACATACCACGCATATAAAATCTCGATTTCGAAGAATAATCAAAGCGAATGCATATAATACAAATGAGTGCATGAAGGTGCAGGATGCAGGATGCGAATATTTTTGTTGATTTCTATTTTTCAATTTTTTTGAATGCATAACAAGAAGGAAACATGACAAGAAGGAAACATGATGTATGTGAAAAAGAAAAAGGAAAAGGAGAAGAAAAAGGGAGGGAAAATAAAAATAAAAATAAGAATGGCCATGAATTGCTCCTCCCCCAAGCTAAATTAAGCATTGTCCTCAATGCGGTGTAATCATAAGGATCGTGAAGTGAAAAGAGGGGGGGGGGGAGATTGAGGTGAATCTCCCCCAAGCTGAAATGAAGTGTGCCCTAGATATGAAATTGAGTGGAAGTGAGGGCCATGTGATATGGGGGAGTGTAGGGGTCATCTAATCGGGCAGTGCAAACGTTAGGTGGTGGCTGTGTGGGAGATGAAGTTGGAGGTGGTGCGTCAGAAGACAGCGTGACTGAAACATCTGTGGAAGGTGGAGGTGAAGTGGATGGAGCTATAGTGGTTGGTGGAGGGGATGGTGGTGATAGCGGAGGTGTGGGTAAACGTGGCACAGAGGTGGAAGGATATGTAAATGTCGATGGCTGAGATGGTGATGGCATGAGGAGGAGATGAGGTAAAGCCATGGGGTAGTGACCATGATTGTAGTGTCAGTGATAGACGACATCAAACTGCAACTGTCGATTCATGACAATTGACCTGAGGCCGTCTATCGAGGACTGGCATGTGGTCAAGGTGCTAGTCATGGTAGTCTTGAGGTCATGAAGAGCCTCCTCCACTCGTGTGAGACGCTCGGGAGTAGAAAGGGGTGGAGGAGGAGAACCAATGTAATTAGTATCCTCGCCATGTGGGTAAGATCTCCGTGAAAAATGTCGAAGGGGTGTATGGGGGTGGAGGCCTGACGGGACCCAACTGTGTCGCAGCAGGTTCAGCAATGTCTGGGACCGGAACAGGGATGAGGCTATGTAACGACTGCTTTTCATGTATATGGATTTATTATAATATAATATATGTTTTGGTGGATTTTCTCCTCATGTGTGGTTTTCGTCTCCGTAACTCTCATTTTCGATCGTTTCGTCGTATTTTCTCGCTTCTTCCTTAGGATCGTCGATTTCGAAGTATGTCACTCGTGACGGACTTCATAACAGTCGTATCTAACTATTAGATCAAGCCTAGGAGTCTTAGGAATCGATCCCGGGGCCCCGCGCTCCGTATCGGAACTTTTTGTGCTCATTAGCCGGTATAAGAAGGGGCACCGACCGACTAGATGACGATCCAGTCGGTCGGCAATCCTTCTTGGACCGACTAGTTGGCTTTCTAAATTTCTCAGGAGTTACTGTTTATCGTTAGTCGGTCTAAGAACGTTGGTTGACCGACTAGGTTGCAAACTAGTCGGTCGGCAATGCTTCTTTAACCGACTAACACATCATCTTATTTTTGTATCAGCTACTGTTTACTCTTAGTCGGTCTAAGAACGTTCATCGACCGACTAGATGCCAAACTAGTCGGTCAGTATTTGTTCATGGACCGACTAACTCTAAAATCCTATTTTCGTTCAGGAGTTACTGTTTGCACTTAGTCGGTCTGCGTTGGTCGACCGACCGACTAGTTGCCAAACTAGTCGGTCAGTGGTTGCTCTTTGACCGACTAACCAGTGTTGAAACCCTAATTTCTGGGCAGCCGCCAGCCCATTCTATTTAAACCCAACCCAATCGTTTTCATCTTCTCCAACACGACCCAAAACCCTAAAATCTTCCCCCTTGAGCCCACATCTTCCTCCAAGCTTCATTTCTCCATTCCAAGCCCTAAATCCATCATCCAAACCATCCATTCACTCCATCTACCTCTCATCTTCCCCAAAATCTCACCAAAACCCATCAAAATCCCCAAATCCCCCAAAACCCTAGTTTCCCCAAACTTCTCCAATCTTTTCCAGATCTGATCCTAGGGTTCCCCGGAGTGTTTCTTCCGTCTCCTCTCGGTAAGAAATCGATCTACCGTTGTTTTCATAACCTATTTATATTATTTATGAAACCCTAATAAATTTCATGTTGTTTGTTGATTGTTCCCCCAAAACAGCGATTTCCCCGTAGATTGGCATCCGTGTGACGAAGTGGTCGTCATCCCCGGTGCTAGGCAAGTGAAACTTGCCACCTAGGGTTTAGGCCATGTTTTAGGCCATTTGCTTGTTGTAGGCGTAAAAGAGGCTAGGCGACGAAATGATACTCGCCTAGGCGCAAATTGGGGAATTAGCTTGACAACGAAGCTAGTTCCGACATTTAGCATGTTGCATAATTACCATGTCCTGTTTACTTTCCATTAACTGTACGCAAATTAAATGTCATGTCATTGCATTCTTTTGGTGATCCTGTGATTGTGTAGCATTGCTACGAATGCTTGTGTTCCTGGCTCGTGTTCCAGAAGCGGGCCATGTGTTGGTTGATAGCCAATGCCCGAATTGCGTGTTTCCGGCTAGGTGCACCCCTACGCCAAATGTTTAATAATGCGAGCTCATGTGCGGGGCAACCCTGGCTCACTTGCTGGGATCATGTTCAGGGACCCTGGCTCCATTACGTGTGGGTATTGGGGGTAAGAGTTAAGCGACCAATCAACTGGGAGTCTGCCCGATCAGCAACTGCAGTGGTAAGGCGTAAACTCTTGGGTTTGGGGTAGTTGTTAAGCGGCCAATCAGCGAATGTAAAACCATTCAGCTGTAAGGCGTAAACATCTACAAACAACGTGAATAGTGAATTGATTGAGATTGATAGTAGCGTGGCTACTCTTGTCTTGTCTTGTCTTGTCTTGTCCCGATGATTGTTCTCTTGTACAAATTGTCTTGCCATGTTTCAATTGTGCACTCATGTAATAACTGCCATGTCATGCATACTAAACTGCTAGGTTGCTAGAGCCTTACTTTCAGTTTCCTTGCTCAAGTCTTTTAGACTTGCTGACATGTGCCCCTTTACTCTTTTGGGTGACACATGTTAGATCCTGAGCCCGAGTACCTTGTTGAGGACGAGGTGTTTGCTGACACCGAGCCCGAGCTTGTGTTTGACGGGGAGTACGTGGACACTGGGGACCAGTCCTAGTGTCTTCGTTTTGTTTTACTTTTGCTAGACAGTTGTTTTGTTATCGGTGCGTAGCACCTATACTTTGTTATGTCGTTGTTGCTTTTGTTGGCCTTGTTCTGGGCCTTAGACTCTTTTCCTTTAGCCTGGTGGCTTTTCTGGATGTTGAACTTATTTTCTTGTTGGACAATGTATGAGATGTGAGATTTTATTTCAGTCTCTCCTTGTGTTATTATTGTTATTCTGGTGTGGTTACAAGGACCTGCTTATGTATTATTGACGCTTATCGGGTTTGGGGCTTCACAGCTCCACTCCCGTGCGGACCTTTTCACGTCTCGCCTCCATTTTAGGGAAGCGGGTCGTGACAGGTTTTGTTGGTGGCCCATGCAGGTCCTTCTGTAACTGCGATTTTTGGAATGACGATAATAATATTTGAATGTCCAATAAACTAAGTTCAACGTCCGAGTCATAAGCTATGAGTCTAATCTGATTCGTTTTCTGTGTCACTAGATGGCAGGAAGACGTTTCACCCGTGGTGGGGGTAGTGGTGCGGTCCCTCATGATGAGGAGCCTGAGCGGGAACCCACCAGCGGTGAGATGATGCGGATGATGCTCCAGATGATGCAAGTGCAGCAGGGCGTGCTTTTGCAAGTCCAGAATGCTCCACTTGCTCGAGCTGCCCGGGCTCTTCTGGATGCCCCTCGCTCTGAGCCAGGAGCGAAGCAATTTCGGGAGCTGGGTCCCGCATATTTTGATGGGTCTGAGGGTCATCTGGCTGCCGATGAGTGGATTCGGAACATCGAGGACAATCTGAAGATGGCCAAGATCACCCCGGCTGGATGGGTTGATTTGGCGAAGAGGCAACTCAAGGATAATGCTCGGAATTGGTGGGATGCGGAAGAGAAGATGTTGGTGGAGCCGATCGTCTGGGCTACCTTCAAGGCCAGATTTGATGGTGAGTTCTTCCTGAAAGCTGCCAGGGAGGAGATGCTGCAGCGTTTTATCGATCTGAAGCAAGGGAACTCGTCGGTGGACCTATATCACCAAGAGTTCATGAGGCTGAGTCGGTTTGCACCAAAGATGGTGCAGGACGCTGAGGAGAAGGCTCAGAGGTTCCTGCAGGGGCTTGCTTCGGAGCTCCAGAGTTTTGTGACCTCCTCTGACCGGGAGTCTTATCAAAAGGTTCTGGTAGCAGCTAAGAGGCAGGAGCTGCTCGTGAACCAGAGGAGGGGGTCTGTTGTTGGTGCTGGGAAGAGGCCTGTGGAACAGGCGAGAGCTGTGGTTAGACCTGGATTCAGGCCGAATCAGTCTGCTCAGTTTAAGAGGCCAGGAGGGCCTATTTTGAAGTCTTGCCATTTCTGTGGCAAGCCTGGCCACGTCAAGGATCAGTGTCGGAAGTTTTTAGGCCAGTGTCTGGTTTGTGGTGATGCTTCCCATGCCGCGAAGGATTGTCGGCATGCGAATCAGCTGCGGAGGGCTCCTGTTGCAGCTCAGCCGTTGCAGCAGCGAGCGTCTGTTCCTGCTGGTCATGGAGCAGCTCTTGTTCTGCAGAGGCAGGCTTTTCAGCAGGCTGTTCCGCCAAGGAGGCAGGCTTTTCTGATGACCGCTGCGGAGAGCGAGGCTGTGGATGAGGTTATCGCAGGTAATCCTCAATCTAGCTGTTACTTTCCTAGCTGGTTTTGATTGTTAGATTATGTTGTTTGCTTGAGCATGGTTGTTTGCTAGATTAGGGTTTGATTGTTAATTGCTTGTTAGGTGTGGTTTTGGTTTGCACATTTCCTGCACGAGTCCTCTTTGACTCTGGTGCATCGATGTGCATTATTTCTCGGAGCTTCGTGGAGAGGCATTCCTTGTCGACGTCCCCTCTTCCAAAGAGTTGGAATATCGTTACAGGGAATGGTGTGGTCTCGGTGCATCGTGGTTGCAATTCTTGCTCGTTGGTGGTCTGTGGACATGAGCTTTTCGCTGATTTCATTGTCCACGACATCATCAACTATGATGCAGTTCTTGGGATGGACTGGCTTGCGAGCTTCTATGCTACGATTGACTGCAGGAGGAAGAAGGTGGTGTTCGAGATTCCCGGACATCCAGTGTTTGAGTTCAGTCGTGGTAGCAGTTCGCTTGGTCCTGTCAGATTTCGGGCCAGGCCGGTGGAGGCTGTGGCTATGCAGATGGAGCTGGAGTGGCCAGCTGTGGTGCGTGATTTTGGCGACGTCTTCCCTGAGGAGATGTCTGGTTTGCCGTCTGATCGGGCTTTGGAATTTTCTATCGATCTTGTTCCAGGTGCACAGCCGATTTCGAAGGCGACGTATCGTATGGCACCTACAGAATTGGAAGAGTTGCGGAAGCAGTTGGATGAGCTTTTGCAGAAGGGTTATATTAATCCTAGCGTGTCTCCGTGGGGAGCACCGGTGTTGCTAGTGAAGAAGAAGGATGGTTCGCGTCGCATGTGCGTGGACTATCGGGAGTTGAATGCGGTGACGATTAAGAATAAATACCCGTTGCCTCGCATCGATGATATTTTTGATCAGCTTGGAGGTTCGAGGGTGTTTTCGAAATTGGATTTGAGGAGTGGTTACCATCAGTTGAAGGTGAAGAAGGGAGATGTTCCGAAGACAGCGTTCAGGACGAAGTATGGACAATATGAGTTCGTGGTTATGCCTTTCGGCATAACTAACGCGCCCGCAGTTTTCATGAATCTGATGAACCTGATTTTCTACGACTTTTTGGATAAGTTTGTTGTTATCTTTATTGACGACATTCTGATCTATTCCAAGTCGGAGGAAGAGCATGCCTCGCACTTAAGGACGGTGTTGGAGATTTTGAGAAAGCATCGTTTGTATGCTAAGTTTTCGAAGTGCGAGTTCTGGCTGGATAGAGTTGCTTTTCTCGGGCATGTGGTGACTGGAGATGGTATTTCAGTGGATCCCGAGAAGATTAGGGCCATCAGGGAGTGGCCAGTTCCGTCGTCTGCGTTAGAGATTCGGAGTTTCCTTGGACTTGCTGGTTATTATCGGCGATTCATTAAGGACTTTTCTCGTATTGCTGAGCCGATGACCAGGTTGACGCGGAAGGATGTTGCTTTTGTTTGGTCGGGTGATTGTGGGAGTGCTTTTTATGTTCTGAAAGAGAGGTTGACGACTGCCCCTATTCTTGTTGTGCCTGATCGCAGCGGTGGATTTGAGATCTTTTGCGATGCTTCTGGCAAGGGTCTCGGTTGTGTGTTGCATCAGCACGGGCACGTTGTGCGTATGCGTCTCGTCAGCTTAAGGTTCATGAGAAGAATTACCCGACACATGATTTGGAGTTGGCTGCCGTTGTGTTTGCTCTTAAGATTTGGAGGCACTTCCTGCTGAGTGAGAAAGTGAAGATTTTCACCGATCACAAAAGCCTGAAGTATATTTTCACTTAGAAGGAGCTCAACATGCGGTAGCGTCGATGGTTGGAGCTTATGGCGGATTATGAGATTGATTTGCAGTTTCACCCTGGCAAGGTGAACGTGGTTCCGGATGCTTTGAGTAGGCTTCCAGCGGTGATGATTTTGACCTCGCAGTGGAGATTGCAGCAGGATTTTTGCGAGTCTGGTGTGGAGATTGTTCTTCCTGGGGAGGCCTCTTCGTTGATGTACATGCAGGTACAGTCGACGATCGTGGATCGGATTAAGGCTGGCCAGGCCGAGGATCCGAAGCTGGTGAAGATTCGGGAGCAGGTGAAAGTCGGTCTGTGGACTGACTTTTTGATTCATGAGGATGGCTCGCTGAGGTTCGGAGCCAGGTTGTGTGTGCCAGCTGGGGATATCAGAGAGGAGTTGATGGTAGAGGCACACAGTTCGCCGTATTCTGTGCATCCTGGTGGCACCAAGATGTACCAGGATCTTCGTCTGAATTATTGGTGGCATGGTATGAAGAGGAGCGTGGCTCGGAGTGTAGCCAAGTGCTTGGTTTGCCAGCAAGTGAAGGCGGAGCATCAGCGTACGGCCGGGTTGCTACAACCGCTTCCGATTCCGGAGTGGAAATGGCAACACATCACTATGGATTTCGTGACTGGACTACCTCGGAGTCCGAAGCAGAATGACGCGATTTGGGTGATCGTAGATCGATTGACCAAATCTGCGCACTTTATTCCGTTCCGAGTGGGACAGTCCACTGAGGCGCTAGCAAGGAGATATATGGAGGTAAAATTCTTTTACTCTCCGTTTTTATTTCCTTTTCCTAGTTTGGATAGTGATGTAACGTGAATCATGCAGGAGGTTGTGCGACTTCATGGAGTCCCTGTGAGTATCGTGTCTGACAGAGACACGAGGTTCACATCTCAGTTCTGGCAGAGTTTGCAGAAGAGCTTGGGTACGCGTCTGAGTTTCAGCACGACGTACCATCCGCAGACGGATGGCCAGTCCGAGAGGACGATTCAGATTTTGGAAGACATGCTGAGGGCGTGCATGTTGGATTTCAAGGGTTCGTGGGAGGACCATCTACATTTGGTGGAGTTCTCTTACAACAACAGCTTCCAGGCGAGTATTGGCATGGCGCCTTTCGCCGCTCTTTATGGGAGGAAATGTCGATCGCCATTGAGTTGGGATGACGTTGGTGATCGGGAGTTGTTGGGACCTGAGATGATCGTGGAGGCCGTGGATATCGTCAGGAATATTCGGGAGAGGTTGAGAATTGCTCAGGACCATTTTAAGCATTGGGCGGATGCTAAACGTCGTCCTTTGGAGTTTCAGCCGGGCGACCATGTGTTCTTGAAGATTTCCCCGAATCGTGGTGTGATTCGTTTCGGGAAGCGTGGAAAGTTGAGCCCGCGATACATTGGACCGTTTGACGTTTTGGAGAGGGTTGGCGAGGTAGCTTATCGCTTGGCCTTGCCGCCAACTTTGGAAGGAGTTCACAATGTTTTCCATGTGTCGCAGCTTCGTCGATACATTAGCGATCCGTCTCATGCGGTAGATTTTTCGGAGATTACCGTTCGCCCCGATATGACGTATGACCAGCATCCAGTGCAGATCCTGGACAGGCGTCAGAAATCGCTTCGGAACAAGATTGTCAATCTTGTGAGGGTGATGTGGCGACACGGCTCACCTGGAGAGTCTACTTGGGAGAATGAGGATGAGATGCGAGAGCGTTTCCCACTTTTGTTTCCGGACTCGTGAGTATTCGGAAATTCCGAGGACGGAATTTTTCTTAAGTTGGGGAGGATGTAACGACTGCTTTTCATATATCTGGATTTATTATAATATAATATATGTTTTGGTGGATTTTCTCCTCATGTGTGGTTTTCGTCTCTGTAACTCTCATTTTCGATCGTTTCGTCGTATTTTCTCGCTTCTTCCTTAGGATCGTCGATTTCGAAGTATGTCACTCGTGATGGACTTCATAACGGTCGTATCTAACTATTAGATCAAGCCTAGGAGTCTTAGGAATCGATCCCGGGGCCCCGCGCTCCGTATCGGAACTTTTTGTGCTCATTAGCCGGTATAAGAAGGGGCACCGACCGACTAGATGACGATCCAGTCGGTCGGCAATCCTTCTTGGACCGACTAGTTGGCTTTCTAAATTTCTCAGGAGTTACTGTTTATCGTTAGTCGGTCTAAGAACGTTGGTTGACCGACTAGGTTGCAAACTAGTCGGTCGGCAATGCTTCTTTAACCGACTAACACATCATCTTATTTTTGTATCAGCTACTGTTTACTCTTAGTCGGTCTAAGAACGTTCATCGACCGACTAGATGCCAAACTAGTCGGTCAGTATTTGTTCATGGACCGACTAACTCTAAAATCATATTTTCGTTCAGGAGTTACTGTTTGCACTTAGTCGGTCTGCGTTGGTCGACCGACCGACTAGTTGCCAAACTAGTCGGTCAGTGGTTGCTCTTTGACCGACTAACCAGTGTTGAAACCCTAATTTCTGGGCAGCCGCCAGCCCATTCTATTTAAACCCAACCCAATCGTTTTCATCTTCTCCAACACGACCCAAAACCCTAAAATCTTCCCCCTTGAGCCCACATCTTCCTCCAAGCTTCATTTCTCCATTCCAAGCCCTAAATCCATCATCCAAACCATCCATTCACTCCATATACCTCTCATCTTCCCCAAAATCTCACCAAAAACCCATCAAAATCCCCAAATCCCCCAAAACCCTAGTTTCCCCAAACTTCTCCAATCTTTTCCAGATCTGATCCTAGGGTTCCCCGGAGTGTTTCTTCCGTCTCCTCTCGGTAAGAAATCGATCTACCGTTGTTTTCATAACCTATTTATATTATTTATGAAACCCTAATAAATTTCATGTTGTTTGTTGATTGTTCCCCCAAAACAGCGATTTCCCCGTAGATTGGCATCCGTGTGACGAAGTGGTCGGCATCCCCGGTGCTAGGCAAGTGAAACTTGCCACCTAGGGTTTAGGCCATGTTTTAGGCCATTTGCTTGTTGTATGCGTAAAAGAGGCTAGGCGACGAAATGATACTCGCCTAGGCGCAAATTGGGGAATTAGCTTGACAACGAAGCTAGTTCCGACATTTAGCATGTTGCATAATTACCATGTTATGTTTACTTTCCATTAACGGTACGCAAATTAAATGTCATGTCATTGCATTCTTTTGGTGATCCCGTGATTGCGTAGCATTGCTACGAATGCTTGTGTTCCTGGCTCGTGTTCCAGAAGCGGGCCATGTGTTGGTTGATAGCCAATGCCCGAATTGCGTGTTTCCGGCTAGGTGCACCCCTACGCCAAATGTTTAATAATGCGAGCTCATGTGCGGGGCAACCCTGGCTCACTTGCTGGGCTCATGTTCAGGGACCCTGGCTCCATTACGTGTGGGTATTAGGGGTAAGAGTAAAGCGACAAATCAACTGGGAGTCTGCCCGATCAGCAACTGCAGTGGTAAGGCGTAAACTCTTGGGTTTGGGGTAGTTGTTAAGCAGCCAATCAGCGAATGTAAAACCATTCAGCTGTAAGGTGTAAACATCTACAAACAACGTGAATAGTGAATTGATTGAGATTGATAGTAGCATGGCTACTCTTGTCTTGTCTTGTCTTGTCTTGTCCCGATGATTGTTCTCTTGTACAAATTGTCTTGCCATGTTTCAATTGTGCACTCATGTTATAACTGCCATGTCATGCATACTAAACTGCTAGGTTTCTAGAGCCTTACTTTCAGTTTCCTTGCTCAAGTCTTTTAGACTTGCTGACATGTGCCCCTTTACTCTTTTGGGTGACACATGTTAGATCCTGAGCCCGAGTACCTTGTTGAGGACGAGGTGTTTGCTGACACCGAGCCCGAGCTTGTGTTTGACGGGGAGTACGTGGACACTGGGGACCAGTCCTAGTGTCTTCGTTTTGTTTTACTTTTGCTAGACAGTTGTTTTGTTATCGGTGCGTAGCACCTATACTTTGTTATGTCGTTGTTGCTTTTGTTGGCCTTGTTCTGGGCCTTAGACTCTTTTCCTTTAGCCTGGTGGCTTTTCTGGATGTTGAACTTATTTTCTTGTTGGACAATGTATGAGATGTGAGATTTTATTTCAGTCTCTCCTTGTGTTATTATTGTTATTCTGGTGTGGTTACAGGGACCTGCTTATGTATTATTGACGCTTATCGGGTTTGGGGCTTCACAGCTCCACTCCTGTGCGGACCTTTTCACGTCTCGCCTCTATTTTAGGGAAGCGGGTCGTGACAGGCTAGGTCTACGTAGGCTGAGGAAAATCAGGATCAGGTGGAAATCTCCACTACATCACCATAAGTGTGGAAACGATTAGGGTTGGGGAGAGTGGTGTAAGTGGTGTGTAGGATTGACGTCCCCTAGATTTGTGAGCATGCAAGTGTGCAATAAGATTGGGGATACCAGATTTAAATATTTATACCGCAAGCGCACGGTTTTGTAGTATGGCTTAGGGGTCGAACACAGAGAGGCGTGGTTGTGCTTGTGTCAGAGAGGAACCGATTCACCCTATGGTTGAGCTAGCCCGAATCGATCGTTGGTTTGTCACAGAATAAAGATACGAGGGATAAACAATCTAAAAGGAAACCCAGGACTTCGGTTTCCACCCTATCATGTGTTCTCGCAATTACGACCGGTGGATAGGACAACGATCGGAAGTAGGGTTTAGTGGTGAGACGTTGCCTCTAAGAGTGATACCAGCGTCCCATGGGCCCGATATTCCGGTCGGTGCCCAGGATGATACGCCGAACTACCCAGGTTCGGTCAGTGGGCATTCCCATGTCCATTAACACTAACCGACTCCGTGAGCACTAAGCTCGCAATGATAACTCCAAACATCTCATCCTTTCGTTCCCACGCGCTAGGATTCGATGTATACGCTAAGGGCGTGAGCTGCGGATAGGGAGTCAACCGCCAAGTTTATTCCCCCTTGGCCCTAAGGTCAAATGCGGTCTTTTTCCCGTCGATGACAATGAAACACCCCGCGTAACCTCTAAATTCCTAATCCCTAATGATTTCCTAGTCATATGGATGCATTAGGGAGAACCCACGAAGGTGTTTTCACCAAAATCCCAGATTTGGGAACTACTCACACATTATAGCTAAAAATCAATCTAAATGAAAATAAACCGTAAAAATCATGATCAGGCAATTGAAACACGGTAGTAGCAATGCTATTATGACTATGTTAAAGTTTGAAAAAGATCAAAAAACTTACAGATAACAATAAAATTCCAGCCGTCACAAATGGAGAAAAAGACAGAAAAAAATACAAGCTGCGTTTTCTGAAAACCTAGGCAACTATATATAGAAAACGACTTCACCCGATCGGTTGAAGAATCAACCGATTGGGTGAGCTGCTACGGTGCTTCAGCATCGACGTTTAAAATTTCAGCCGCTTGCTTGGTCTGACCGGTTGGCAGCTCCGGGTCGTCGTTTGGATCTTGCGGCATCAGGTGTCAACCGATCGGTTGGAATTGTTCTCAAAATAGACAGAGAGTTCCGTTGATTTGGCATGGTCAGTGGACGTCGGTTGAGCTCTCTGGGTTGTATTTTGGAATAATCTGCTACAGATGAACCGATCGGGTGAGATGTCACCCGATCGGTTGGAATTCAGCTCCAAATTCCCGAGAACTCTGTTGGGATGAACCAGTCATTGAACCAGTCGGTTGATCTTCACTTTGCTTCAGCTTCCGTCCGGGTCGGACACGCGTGCATCAACCAATCGGTTGGCTGTGTCCAACCGATCGGGTGTGGACTGAAAGATGGCAATCTTGGTCGTTTGACCCCCTGGATCGCGCGTGACTCCTCCCGTTGCTCTGAGGACTCATGATATCTTCGTTATATGTCCCCTACGCTGGCAATCTCCTGCAAACACACAAAAACACGGAGAAGTGAAAGAAAACTAAAAATCCCAAGAAAATGGGAACGGGACAACGGAAAACAACGGAAAAACACAAAGAAGGCGTGCGTGAATATATAAAATATAAACACACGTCAAAATCTCCCAAGCTGAACCCTTCCTCATCCTCGAGGAAGACGAGTGAGAGTAGGATCTCGGAGGGAGAAAATAGAGAGAAAGAGAGAGAAAGAGATATCAAATCCTAAATCGCCCGTCATGGCCAACAAAACCAGACATGCCACAACAAGCAAGCAAACGACAAATCACGACACTAAACCAAGGAATACGAGTCCAAACAAGTGCCGTGGGCCCATGCGGTGAAGCGCGAGTGAGTGTGGTCGTGTGCTAGCAGACGGTGTCACTATCTACATTGTGCAATAAGCTCCATATACACAAATCTAAAGAAAGACCCAAATATCCATTCGATTTAGAATAAGTGGTGAATAGTAGCTCAAGAATGCATGAGAAGAGTATGAGAATAGAAACGTATCATGCATCGGGGACTCCACAGTTATGAACTAGGAAATCACCTCACTATGCCTAGATAATAGCTAGAAAGTCCATATTCCAAGTGTTTTCGAAAATGATGGGGGTTGAGATGATGTGGAGAAGAACACTCGGTGCAAATTCTCGCCTTCCCTTTATACTCGGTAGGTAGGAAAATATTCACATTGGAATTTTTTTGGGTTTTGGATATATGTATTTTTTTTGGATTTTTGGCATATACATATTTTTTTCTTTCTTTTCTCTTTTCTTTTCTTTTTGGGTTTTTCTTTTCTCTTTTTTTTTGTATTTTTGGGCTTTTGGGATATATACATGTGTACTCCTAAGTGGGAGAACGGTACACGACGAGGGGATTTGCACCAAGTAAAATAAAAAAGAAATCGGATTCTAAACACTTGGTTAAAGGAGATTTTTCTCGCTAATCAGAGCATAGGCTAAATGGGTTATCCTAGTCCTATTTGTGGAATCCCGACACAAGTGAATTGAAGTATACGATATAAAATATTCATGCATATAGAAGCAGACTGGAGAAGCAAATACCGCATATTCAAATCGAAGCATGATAATCTAGGGGTCATCCCAGGACATGTATATTAATCCAAATCACAAAGTAGAAGCGCACTATAAGTTAGTCACGACACACGACTCACATAAAAGCTAGTGGACCCACGATGCATGAAATGCAAGAGGACTCGGCTTCCTAGGGTTAGTGAATGTGATTATCGAAGCCATGCTGGGTGTGTGTGTGATTTAATGGCAATTCATCATATGTGGTCATCTCTAGGACAGAGAGGATAAAAGGAAGAAAGAAAAAGAAAAACACGATGAAAACGACCCAAAAGACGAAGAAAAAGACACAAATGACGCACGAAGTGCGACTCCCCCAAGCTGAAACTTGCATTGCCCTCAATGCAATAGAAATAAATACGGGAGGGCAACGAAAATGGGGGGAATACACACCGACTCAAAGATAAGTGAAAAACAAGAAAAACACACATACGAAACTGAAAAATAAAGAAAATCACACCACATGACATATATACAGAAAATAAAAGATAGAAAATCACACTACACGACGTATATAAACAAGCACACATAAAAACATCACACGACAACACACAGAAAAAATGACTTCCCCCAAGCTAGACATGACAATGCTAGCGATATGATATGATCATGAAAATGCAGAAATACGCTAGGGGGAGGTCAATCGGAGAAGAAAAAGAAATCAAAAGGCAGGAGAGGAACTATCCTCGTTCTCCTCGGTAGAAGATGTGGGGGATGTGGGGGAGTGGACGGGTGAGGTGATGGGTGTGCGGAAAAGTGGGGAAAGAGGTGGATGGATGGGTGCGGAGGTGGTGTGGACAATGGGTGTAGTGTCGGAGGTAGTGGTAAATGTGGGAAGGAAGGTGATCAAGGCGGTGGTAGATGGGGTAGATACGGTGGTGGATGGAAGAGGTACGGTGGCAGAATATGATGGAATGGGAAGTGATCTCGATCACACCTGCAATTTCTTACTACGCGCGTATGCGGTGAGGGAGGTGGATGGTGATGGATCTGTGGGGGCGACGGCGGTGGTCGTGAGTGGAGGTGAAGTGGAGGGAACGGAAACGGTGTGTGTAGAGGAAATGGTGGGAATGAAAGTGGTGGTGGGAGGGGATGAAAGTGAAGGTGGAGGCGAAGATCGTCGAGGAGGTGAAGGTGGTGGTGTGGGGGGTGGTGTGGGAGGAGGTGGTCCGTGAACGTGAGTGAGAATGCGGAGGATGGTGGCCACGTTCCCCTAAAGTGTGCAGAAACGTGGGTGAGTGAAGATAGAAGAGGATGGGACCGAGGAGGTCGAAGAGGATGCGCCAGCGTGCAGTGCAACTAATTCAGCCTCGAGAGCGAGGCAAGCAGAGGTGGCTCGACGGAAGGAGGAAGTAGTGGTCGTACGGACCGGAGAGGTGGTGACGGTGGTGATGGGGATAGAAGCCGGGATGACTCTCCTAGGGCCATCCCCAGAGTCTCCTCGGGACGCACGAATGTCCTGCTCGACTAAGTGGGTGGCAGGGGGAGGTGATCTGGGTGCGCCCGGGATAAACAGAAGACGTAACCCCCCTAAAAAAACTCAGGGTCAGGTGGGAATGTCCAATCTGCCACAAGATGGATAGGCATACGAGCGGGGTTGGGCAGAATGGTGTAAGGAGCAGGGGGGTGTCCGTAGTAGAAAGTGAAACGACCCTCGGGTCAAGGCTTGATCATGTGTATGTGCCGCAGGACATCAAGATCTATACGTGGAGGTCTTGCGGCAGAAGGCAAATCTCTGGGAATAGTGATATTGA
Source organism: Scilla litardierei (assembly GCA_030789695.1). Lineage (NCBI taxonomy): Eukaryota > Viridiplantae > Streptophyta > Magnoliopsida > Asparagales > Asparagaceae > Scilla > Scilla litardierei. The sequence goes on from CM061130.1 coordinate 70,163,504, forward strand.
ACTTAGGATATGAAGCTATGATAGTAATGAGACCCTCGCAACAAAACTTGCCTTTGCCGGCGCGGCTAATGTCAAGCAATTTATGAATAAGCCAATCTCCAGCATGAATGGGAATGCGAGGGGCCTCGAAGGAGATCCCGTCATCACCGCGAATAAAATCGAATGTCATGGCCCACAAAATAAAGAGGTCAGGGATAGTCAGGTCCCGGACTCATCCCTGTGGAAGAATGTGCAAGTTATGATTTGGTGGGCCAGACGGAATACAGGGTGAATGATGGAGGAGGTCTTGGCCTTATCTCGAGGATAGTGATCGTGTAGAGTGAGGAGAAACCAAAATTGATCGACGTCGAAATCACGGTGGTATCTGGAGTGACGGATAGCATCGTCCCCAAGAATGGGGAAACCGAAGATGTAATTAATAGTATTCAGGTGGGTGCGGATGGTTTTGTTACAGACGCGGAAAACGACGATCGACACCGACTCACATACAAGGGAGGATAGAAATTTGAGTGTGAGGGAGGGGTAGGATACCGCGGTGGCGTTCAGGAATGCTATCCATCCTAAATTGGCGAAGAGAGTCTCGACCTCGGTGAACACTCCGAGATCGATAAGCGTTTGGGTATGGGCAAATTTGGTGGATAGGTGTCCCGTGCATCGAGTCTATGATAAAAATCTTTTTGTTTTTGACTCAAAAAATGGTAACCACGCGGGCCCATCATTGGGTCCTCAGGAGGGATGATTGGTTGGGGTTGGTGCTGTGTAGGCTGTGTAGGAGGAGGGCGTGAGTGTGGTGGATGTGTGGTCTTTTGTCTCTTACGAGACGACCCCTCCTCACGCATGATACCCTTACCCTTATCTTTATCCCTGGCCATAATAGTGTGTGATGCAAGTATATGCAAGATATGATGGATGCACACAATCGATGGCAATTGAGCAAAATAATAATACTAGGGCAAAATTGAAAATGGAGCTAAAGAGTGAAGTTACCCAGTAGAGAAGACAATCCTTGCTCGTAGATCACCCAACGCAGTGCAATTGATGGGAGTGTGAAGCCGCGGCATGTCTCTTCAACAATTTTTCGAAATTGGGGGGAGTTGGGTGAGAATTTGGGTTTGGATGGGGTTAAATGGAAGAGTGAGAGAGAGAAATCGATGGAGAGAAGGAAGGAGAGAGTGGAGAGATCGATTGAGGGGGATTAGTGGTCGGTTGAGGGAAGATCGTGGCCGGTTGATAGGAGGAGAACTCGAAACGACAGAGGAAATTCGAAGTCGGGTGAAGAGAAATGAATCGGGTGAATGCGGGGGTATTTATATGGTTTAAGTCGAACCGATCGGGCGAGATCTCACCCGATCGGTTGGTTATTATTTCGAAAAACTTGTTGAAAAGTGGCTACAGGCGAACCGATCGGTTGATATTTCAACCGATCGGTTGGCCGCTTCACGATTTTCCCGAGAGTTCTGTGCAGCTCACCCGGTCCGTCACACGACCATAGCTTCTATCAACCGATCTGTTGATTTAATCCCAAAAAATCCGAGAGTTCAGCTCTTCTCACACGGTCTGCCACCCGGTCTCTGCTTATTCCACCCGACCGGTTTGCTGTAGAACAGATATAGGCCATTGTCTGATATGTCCCACCCGATCGATTGAGAGCTCAACCGATCGGTTGGGGGCTTGTTTCCTGCAACAGTCTACAAATAGCCTAAGTCCTTCGACGAAAGTTCCCATGGCTGAATTTATTCAACAAAATAAGAAAAATAAACCTAAGAATAATCCTAAAAACAAGGATGAGAGTTTAGAACATGGGTTGCCTCCCATGAAGTGCTTTTGTTTAACGTCGTTTGCTCGATGCCCGCTAGATGATTTTCAAGGATGACGGGGGTGATGCCCAAAGTTTGGCATTCCTAAAGATTTTGGAGCGGTGGTCTCCGGTGCTGGCAGCGGTGATAAAAAGACTTCTTCGATGATCCTCCCTCCGTTAATGGTATCCGAAAGCTTCTCCCTTATATTGGCGTCTATCGCCACTCTTCTTAAGATCCGGATCTCATCACCGGTAAGCCCCATGGGCTCTTCCCCTTTTTTTCCTCGTCGGAGGAGCTTTTTGGAATTCGGGATGGGTCGTCACAGAGGAAAACACGTCTCCGACAGCTTTTTCTTCTCCCACCTCAGCATGTTCCTTTAAGCTCCCCAGGCTATCAGGGGGGGTTCCTCGAGAGGATCTCCCAATCTCCGGCTTCCACAGCTCTTTCTTCTTCAATTTCCAGTACATTGCAGCTCGGCTCTTCAGGAGGATGCTTCATTGATAGCCCCAAGTCAAGCTCGACCTTCTGGTCGCCAACGTTAAGGGAAAGCTTCCCTTTCTTCACGTCGATTAGCACGCCAGCGGTGGCCATGAAGGGCCTCCCGAGGATGATGGGTGTATGAGTGTCTTCAGGCATATCCATCACCACTAAGTCTACCGGTACTTGCACTCCACTGACGTCAACATGCAGGTCGTCTACAATTCACACCGGATATTTGACTGATCTATCAGCTAGTTGAAGGGTCATACCCGTGGGCTCCAGGTCTCCCATCCTTATCCTCCTGTATAGTGACAGGGGCATTAGACTGACGCTCGCTCCCAAATCCATGAGCGCCCGATGGATCTTCACTTCCCCAATCAAACAAGGAATGGAGAAGCTTCCCGTGTCTTTTAGCTTGGGCAGATTCGCTCTTTGAATGAGAGCGCTACATTTCACCGTGAGAACGACCTTTTCCTTTCTGGAACCCCTTGTCACCAAGTCCTTTGTCACCGTGCGTCGAGCGGAGGGGATTGTCTCTATGGCTTCGAGGAACGGGATCTGTAAGCTCAAATCCTTTAACATAGTGAAGAACTTGCCGTATTTTTCATCGATCTTAGCTCAGGCAAGTCGTTGTGGAAAAGGCTCAACGGGCTTGAAAACTCTCAGGCTCCCCTCCTCGTCCTTCTTCTTCTCTTCTTCAGGTACTCCCTCCGGAGTCATAGTCTTTGGTGACGAAGCTCCGTCGTCATTTGATTTTTCAATTGGTCGCTCTACGACCAACGGAGCTTCAGGTTCCTTGGCGGGCACTCTTGTAGGAATTTGTGTCCCGCTTCTCAAGACGATAGCGGACACATTCGCATGATCATGCGTTAGTGCCAGAGTCTGGTTCGTCGCCCTTGGATTAACTTCCGGTTGACCCGGCAATTGATTTTGTGCCGGTTGAAGGTTCACCACCTGCATCCCCAGCTGGGTTACTTGGTCGATGAGAGCCCTCTGCCCCATCTCCAGCTTCAAGTTTATCTTCTCCTGGTTCGTAATGTACTGAGTCATGAGGGAATCGACCGGGGAGATAACCCGCTGCTGGCCATATGGCTGCTGCTGCTGCTGTATGGGCTGCTGGTTCCCGAGGGGGATACTGTTGGTACATTTTTGGCTGCTGATGTTGCTGAAACTACTGCTGCTGTTGCCTAGGCGGCTGACATATCTGTTGCTGGGGCTGCTGATATACTTGTTGGTGCTACTGCTACGGCTGCTGATACGGTGCCCGGTAGCTCAGATTGCGGTGGTTCTGGTTATTTGGAGAATAAACCAAATTCGAGCTAGTCCTCGATGGATATAGCGCATTACCCATCGGGTTGAAGAAGAGCGCACTAGCTTAATCCACTGGTGGTGAGATATCACCACCCTCGAAGTCTCCCAGGACTTCCGCTTCCACCGCAGATATTTGTTGGGTGCTGGCACCACCAGCTCCTATCATGAGCGCTGAGATCTGGGTCGATAGCAAATAGAATTTGCTAGACAACTTGTCGATGTCCTCGACTCTATGAATTCCTACAGATCTGGGCGTGGCATGCTCATCGCACCACCGCTCATTGTTTGATGCAATGCTTTCTAAAATGTTACCGGCATCTTCTTCACTTCTAGACATAAAGGACCCCCCCCAAGCCGCGGCATCCATCGAAGACTTCAAGTCATCCCTCAACCAGTTATAGAACAGATTTATAATCTGCCACTTGGGACGCTCGTGATGAGGGCATCTCCGCTGCATCTATTTGTATCTTGTCCAAGCTTCGTGCAGGGACTCGTGGCTGGCTTGGGAGAAAGAGGAGATTTCACTCCTCAGCTTCATGGTCTTCCCCGAAGGAAAGAACTTAGTCAAAAAAGTGTTTGAGAGCTTCTCCTAAGTGTTGAAGGTATTCTGGTCATTTCCCCTAAGCCATTGCTTGGCCTTATCCCGCAGAGAGAAGGGGAATAGCTTCTGTCGGATTTCTTCAGTTGTGACACCATTAATCCGAAATGTGTCACACTTCTCTAGGAAGGAGTCCAGATGTTCGATAGGGCTCTCCATGGGTGCCCCAGAGAATTGATCCTGCTGGATCCATGTTACTAGCGACGGCTTAAGCTCGAAGCTCTGTGCCGTAATAGCAGGAGGTTGGATGGAGGAGGTGGACCCAATAGATGGCATCGAGTACTCCAGCAGGGACTTGTAAGGTGGGGTTTTCTCCCCCATGGCTTCAGACTATTCTCTTCTTCGCCTCTCTGTGTTTAGACGCCTCAGGGTGGCGTTTATCTCCGGATCAATAGTAATCAAGTCGTCAAGACTCCTTGTATTCATGCGCATGAAAAACAACAAACACCCGTGAAGCAAGTGTGGGATAGAAACAGATAAAAATAAAAAATAAAAATTAGAAAATAAAAATGAACAAGTAGAATGCGAAAATTATCGCGAGATATGGATATGAGCTAGACTCAAGGGTTCAATAGATCCTAAAATAACAAGCACGTTGCCTCCCCGGCAACGGCGCTATAAAGCTTGACGTCCACTAGATTTGTGAGCATGCAAGTGTGCAATAAGATTGGGGATACCAGATTTAAATATTTATACTGCAAGCGCACGGTGTTGTAGTGTGGCTTGGGGGTCGAACACAGGAAGGCGTGGTTGTGCTTGTGTCAGAGAGGAACAGGTTCTCCCTATGGTTGAGCTAGCCCGAATCGATCGTTGGTTTGTCTTGGAATAAACATACGAGGGATAAAAAATCTAAAAGGAAACCCAGGACTTCGGTTTCCACCCTATCATGTGTTCTTGCTATTACGACCGGCGGATAGGACAACGATCGGAATTAGGGTTTAGTGGTGAGACGTTGCCTCTAAGAGTGATACCAGCATTCCATGGGCCCGATATTCCGGTCGGTGCCCAGGATGATACGCCGGACTACCCGGGTTCGGTCAGTGGGTATTCCCATGTCCATTAAGACTGACCGACTCTGGGAGCACTAAGCTCGCAACGATAACTCCCAACATCTCATCCTGCCGTTCCCAAGCGCTAGGATTCAATTTCTACGCTAAGGGCATGAGCTGTGGCTAGGGAATCAACCGCTAAGTTTATTCTCCCTTAGCCCTAAGGTCAAAGGCGGTATTTTTCCCACCGATGACAAAGAAACACCCCGCGTAACCTCTAAATTCATAATCCCTAATGATTTCCTAGTCCTATGGACGCATTAGGGAGAACCCACGAAGGGGTTTCCACCAAAATCCCAGATTTGGTAACTACTCACACAGTATAAGTAAAAAGCAATCTAAATGAAAATCAACGTAAAAATCATGATCAGGCAATTGAAACACGGTAGTAGCAATGCTATTAAGACTATATTAAAGTTTGACAAAGATCCGAAAACTTACAGATAACAATAAAATTCCAGCCGTCACAAATGGAGAAAAAGATAGAAAAAAATACAAGCTGCGTTTTCTGAAAACCTAGGCAACTATATATAGAAAACGACTTCAACCGATCGGTTGAAGAATCAACCGATCGGGTGAGCTGCTTCGGTGCTTCAGTATCAACGTTCAAAATTTCACCCGCTCGCTTGGTCGGACCGGTTGGCAGCTCCGTGTCGTCGTTGGGATCTTGCGGCATCAGGTGAACCGATCGGTTGAACATTCAACTAATCGGTTGGAATTGTTCTCAAAATAGACAGAGAGTTACGTCGATTTGGCATAGTCAGCGGACGTCGGTTGAGCTCTCCGGGTTATCTTTTGGAAGAATCGGCTACAGATGAACCGATCGGGAGAGATGTCACCCGATCGGTTGGAATTCAGCTCCAAATTCCCGAGAACTCTGTTAGGATGAACCGGTCGTCGAACCGATCGGTTGATCTTCACTTTGCTTCAGCTTCCATCCGGGTCAGACACGTGTGCATCACTCGATCGGTTGGCTGTGTCCAATCGATCGGGTGGGGGCTGAAAGATGGCAATCTTGGTCGTTTGACCCCCTGGATCGCGAGTGACTCCTCCCGTTGCTCCGAGGACTCATGATATATTTGTTATATGTCCCCTATGCCGATAATCTCCTGCAAACACACAAAAACACAGAGGAGTGAATGAAAACTAAAAATCCCAAGAAAATGGGAACGGGACGACGGAAAACAACGGAAAAACACAAAGAAGGCGTGCGTGAATATATAAAATATAAACACATGTCAAGGATCCCATGAAGCCATAAAAACTTCTCATCCTCAATGGCTCTAATCATGTGTATGTTGGCAAGGACGGAGAGTTCTAGAGAAGTGGGGCTTGGAATGTGAATCATAGTGGCTGGGATCTTAAATGAGACAAGAGGGAGCATGGCGATAACTGTAATAAACCATCCGCAACAAATCTTAGCATGCGGATGCTAAGAGTGTGGAAAAATATCTGGGCCAACCAAGATCCGACATGAATGAGGTAGTGCGGTGAAGTGGTGTCGTCATTGTGAACATTGCAGGGTTGGGTAGTGGCCTAGAGAATAAAGAGCTCGCCTTGTGAGACTTGGCCTATCTCCAACCTATAGAAGATAGAGTTGGCAATGATACAGTGCACCAAGCGAAGGCATGGATGGATAATGTAAGAGGCCTTCGCTCTTGTGATAGGAAAAGGAGAGATGCCAGTGATCTGCTCCCAGAAAACACTCTGGACATACTCATCAGGATAGGGGGTGATATGTGTGATATCATCAGGGAGGAGAGCGGTAGGCCATCGAAAGAGGAGGTTTAGGGAATCCGTGGACATGTCATATTTCCTGCTCATTAGGCGAAATGAAATCTTGAGGTTTGGTGCCTAAGTGAACTAATAAACTATAAGGTGAGTCTCTTATAGGTTTGGGCCTCATATGCTAGAAACTCGACCCACTCTTTGTTATGAAGTAAGGTCTGGAAACCTTCGATGAGTCCAAGAGAATCAAGAGTAGGGGCGCTCGGAAATTTAGTGGGTACAATGACTTGTCGGAAAAGGGACGTAACGCCCCGCTTCCGAAAAGACACCGGAAGCGAGAACGTTACGCGGTCCGCTTGAACTGGAGCGGTGAAGCACGAGTTCAATAAGCGTCTGTGATAAAAATACAGGGGAGGTCCTTGCATTTGTGTATCAGAACAATCAGAAACATTTCAAAAGATAAAAGCCACATCTAGAGGTATAATGTTCGTACACGAAATTAAACAACAAGCCACAGCTGGGCTAAAGTAGCAACAAATAACGTACTCTAAACAACAACAACAAGAACTGAAAACTACTAAAAGGAAACAGCAACGGTGAGTTCACTAGTCCTCTGCAGGGAGAGGCACAGCGTCAGGAGTGAACTCCCGGCTCTCCAAGTCAGGCGTCACAAATGGGTCCACTGGGTACTCAAGGTCAGAATCTGACATACATCCACAAACATGAATGTATGTCAGTGAGGGCTGCAAGAAGAGGTTAGCAACCCAAAACAAGATATACAAATGATATGAATTTTAAAAGACATTAAAGAATTAAAAGTGACAACTGCAACAAAAATTAACATGATAATTGTAATTGAAAACGGAAGTGAGACATTCCTAACATGCAGTTCTACGCAGTTTTCAAGAAGTAAGGTAAGTTTTGTTTGAGTTCATTAGCATGTCAATTTTCATGAGACCAAGTTAGCGTTGCAAGTTCATGTCAATAGTTCACATCTATCATAGGGTTCTCGCCTTTAGGTCGTGATGAGTAAGTCGTTCTTCTCACGGGGGCTTACCGTGATTGACGCTAACCCACCGCATGCGGGTGGTGCTCTTGAAGAGAGGACCCTTACATACGCCTAGTGGCCGCTCAACCCTAACCCCACCCCAATTTTGTGCTGGAACACGAGCCAGCCTAGTTGACTCACACGACATCACGAATTCACGATTCCACCTTCGAGACGCACGATTTTCACGATGTCACAATTTGTTAAACATTTCAAGCTTACAGAAATTTAACGTCATCAATATTACATTGTTATAACAGTATTTCATTAAGTAGCAGTGGGTTGAACAACATTTACAACAATTTTTAACATAACGCCGGACATGAGATTTACCGAACAAGTTACAGAAAACAATTTTTCTTCGTTGTTGTTTAAAAATAAAGTATATAGTGTGATATGCCGTTGGATCACAAATTTCGTCCAGATTATCATGGCCTCATTTTCATGCGTTATTTGACGTTTAGTTTTCCAGTTATACAGCAATAAGTAAAAACGACGTAAAAGTCCTGAAACTTCAAAAATTCATATCTAATTGCACACTTGCTTGTTTTTGGCGTTCTTGTTGTCGTCGGAAACGTCTCAACAGATACTACGCTACGGTGATGACAGTTCGCTGGTTTGATAAAACACAAAATCAGATTAAGTATTTTTCGATCGTAACAGCGCTAGAAAGAGCTCCTACGACGTCTAATCAACCAATTTTATTAAGTCTTCTAATTTACGGTGTGGGTTCTAAGTTGATTAAGGGTAGATCTACTAACCGATAGTGCAGAGAAGGATCGGAACGATGCGATGAATAGAGGCAACAGATGTGACTCCTAATAGCGATGTTGAGCCTCGGGAGGAGAGCGAGGTTGCATCGTCGGGTCCGTGCGGTTGTCAGCGGGACATGTGGAGTGTTCCCGGCAGCTCTGGGCATGGCAACAGCGAGGAGGAGTTGTCGCATGGTGTTCGCGAGCGAGGTGATGCTGCACGATGTGCACAGTGCCGTGCATGCGCGAGGGGGCACCGGATCTGGGCGTGCGCAGAGAAGCCCGCGGCCTTGGCTGCTAGGCGTCGGTTGTCGGTGATCTGGGCCGTCGGGGTGGGGGTAGCTGGCGGCGCTTGGGGAAGAAGCCGGTCGGTGTGATGGGAGGCGGGCTGTGGCCGCTTGCGTGGGCTGTGTTGATGCGTGGGGAGGTGTTAGGGCGAGGGGAGGAGGAGCCCGGTGATGGAGAATGGAGGGAGGGGGAACACGCCGGCGACTGGGGTTGCTCGACGGAGAAGGAGGAGGCGTTGTGGTTTGTTGCGTGAATGAAGAGAGGATAGGGGGCCGCTGAGCTCTAGAGAGAATATAAGACCTAGGTTATCAGCCTATGGTTTATAATATATAGATTAGGTGGCTTCCTCAAGTTAGTCTTTGGGTTTTTATTTGTATAAACTTGGTGTGGGGGCACATCACGTGAAGGGTTAGTTTTATGTTTCTTTTTTTTTATTTATAAAAGAACTTGTAGAGTTATGTTGTTAGTCTTTTGGCCCCTAGAGTCTTATTAAAAAATACTTGTGAGAGGCTTTGAAGCACAGCACGGGAAGGGTTAAGAGTTCCTCTAGGTTCAATAGGGTGCAGTTGCTAGCCTATAAGGGTTTATAATAATAAAAGTGTAGTAGGTTATAAGAATGGGTTTGTAATATAGTAGAATAGGCTGTATAGGGTTTATTACAATAGAAATGATAGGGTTGAATTCTAGGGATGCATGTGAGGGTCTTAGGGTAGCCGTTCTCTCCATATTCTTTTTGTTACAAGTGTTGGTGGGCGATGTGTGTATGCGTGAGTATGTGACTGGGTGCGTGTGTTTCATTGGGTGCGGCTAGTGTTTGTTAAGTTAAAAAGGAAGGATTTGAATCGATAATAATGGAATTCTAATTAATAGACTATAATAGGAAATAATAATTCATCAAGAGATTTAAATGGGTCCAACAATGGTAAGTCTCATTTGACTATAAGAGATTTGAAAATAAAATTGAATTTGGAAGTTTAAATTTAATTTAATAAGGGATACTAAAATAATGGTAACAATAACGAGTATGAAAAGATAATAGAAGCGGATACAGCTACGGGTACGGGTACGGGGGTAAAATGTCCAACTACAGATACGAAAAGAAATTAGAACTACGAGAGAAATACAGATAATAGTAACGTTAAAAACCAGTCGTTACATTCTACCCACCTTAAAGACGATTCCGTCCTCGGAATCTTATCGGCTAAGGCACCGGAAAACATAATGATAACGCTATACACACCATAAATAGTCATCATGTCATATCCAAATAGTATATCTAATACTAACATCAACCCCAATAGTATTACCACTGATAATACTAGTCAACGCCAAAGCTACTAGTGGTAACTATACACACACACATTACTAATTCCGTATTAACATAACACGTTAAATATAATATCACCCAATATCCTACTCGGTAAATAGTAACACTTACTACACAACCACATCGATTTACTAGCTGTAAGTGTGCCATCACCTTACACACTCCCATCATTACTAACACACAATACATTACCAGATATCTTATACACTCACTATCTATAATGATATAGTACCATATGTCACTTACACTTACTACTAACATATAAATACAATTATTCTTAGTCTATTAATACTTCAATCATACAATCACTTTTACATATCGTATATTACCGTATACACATTATAATACATATCACTACCCGTATATACATGCACGTAATACCTTACGCCATACACAGATTTCTACATGCCTTACTCATTGCACTAGGGTCATCGTAACCTACCCACCTTAATATCAAGTCAGTCTTCAGACTTCTTTAAATAGGCCGACATAGGGGTGAGCTGACATAGGCACTAAGGTCATTCTATCCCAGTCATACATATGTCCTAATGAAACCATATACATCCATATGCATAGACTTACTCATATATCACACACTTTCAAATACCTAAACGTACGTTTATCTTACATACATATACATACTAACTACCACACACATATCTTGTATCTACATGCATATACACACACCAGTACACGCAACCATGGTAATTTACATACATAGGGCTAGTATACTGTAACGACTGGTTTTCATGTATTTGGATTAATTATATTATATATATAAGTTTTGGTGGATTTTCTCCTCATGTGTGGTTTTCGTCTCCGTAGCTTTCATTTTCGATCGTTTCGTCGTGATTTTCTAGTTTCTTCCTTGGAATCGTCGATTTTGGAGTAAGTCATTCGTGACGGGCTTTATATCGGTCCTATCTTATTGTTAGATCAAGCCTAGGAGTCTTACGAATCGATCCCGGAGCTTCGCGCTCCATTTCGGAACTTTCTGTGCACGTTAGCCGGTACAAGAAGGGGAACTGACCGACTAGATGACGATTTAGTCGGTCGACAAACCTTCACAGACTGACTAATTCATTACCCAGATTTTTCCATACTTTCGCTACTTGGTATTAGTCGGTCACAGTTAATCGACCGACCAACTAGTTATTAAACTAGTCGGTCAGCCACTATTCTTTGACCGATTAATGACCCCAGAAACCCTAATTTTTGGGCAGCCGCCGGATGTGCCTATTTAAACCCATCAAACATTTTCTTTTCTTCATTCATTTCTCCTGAGCCTCCTTCTTCCCCAAATCATCCTCCATCTAACCCTAGCCTTCCTCCTTCATCAAGAGACCTTCCCCCTCTCCATTTTGACCAACCACCATGCCCTAGGCCATCTCCAACCCCCAAAAATCCCCAAAACCCCATTTCTCCAGATTTTCCCCATCCATTCTAGATCTGAACCCTAGGTTCCCTGGAGCGTTTCTTCTGTTGCCGTGCTTGCTCGGCATCATTCTTCCACTTCCGATACGGTAATAAATCGACCACTTAATGTTCTCTTAACCCATTTGTGTTTTTGTGAAACCCTAATGAGTGAATGTTGTTTTGATGATTGTTTCTCCATAACAGCGACTTCCATGTAGATTAGCGTCCGTGAGACGAACCTTCGTAATCGTCATCCTCGGTGCTAGGCAAGTGAAACTTGCCACTTAGGGTTTTGGGCCATGTCTTAGGCCATTTGCTTGTTGTAGGCGTAAAAGAGACTAGGCGACGAAATGATACTCGCCTAGGCGCAATTTCAGGAACTAGCTTGACAACGAAGCTAGAACCGTCATTTTCCATGTTGCATAACTATCATGTCATGTTTAATTTCCATTAACGGTACGCGAATTAATTGTCATGTCATTACATTCCTTAAGTGTTCCCGTGATTGCGTAGCTCCGCTACACCTTGTGAAATGATTGAGGCTAGGTGCACCCCTATGCAAAATGAAATACGCTCCTGGTTTGTGATCCAGAAAACGAGCTCTTGTGCGGGGCAACCCTGGCTCATTTACTGAGCTCGTGTACAGGGACCTTGGCTCGTTTACATGTGGGTTTTTGGGGTAAGAGTTAAGCGGCCATTCAACTGGGAGTCTGCCCGATCAGCAACTACAGTTGTAAGGCGTAAACTCTGGGTTTTGGGGTTGTGTTAAGCGGCCAATCAGTGTGAACGTCCAACAGTTCAGCTGTAAGGCATAAACATCTACAAACAACGTGAAATGTGACTAGTGAAAAGATTGAGATTGTTAGTAGCTTGGCTACTCTTGACATGCACTGATAATTGTTCTCTTGTTCTTATTGTTTCACCATGTCTTACTTGTGCACTCATACCATAACTGACATGTCATGCATACTATAACGGTTAGGTTGTTAGTTTGCCTTACTTTCAGTTTCCTTGCCCAAGTCTTTTAGACTTGCTGACATGTGCCCCTTTACTCTTTTGGGTGACACATGTTAGATCTTGAGCCTGAGTACATTGTTGAGGACGAGGTGTTGGCTGACGCCGAGCCCGAGCCTGTGTTTGGCGAGGAGTACATGGACACTGGGGACCAGTCCTAGTGTCTTCGTTGAGCTTTCCCCTTTTGTTTTAGAATGTTTTGTTGTCGGTGCGTGGCACCTATACTTTGTTATGTCGCCCCCTTTTGTTGGCCTTGTTCTAGGCCTTTAGACTCTTTTCTTTTAGCCTGGTGGCTTTTCTGGATGTTGAACTTAATTTTCATGTTGGACAATTTATTAGATTTGAGATTTTATTTCTGTCTCTCCTTGTGTTATTATTGTTGTTCCGTTTGTGGTTACAGGGACCTGCTTATGTTTTATTGACGCTTATCGGGTTTGGGGCTTCATAGCTCCACTCTCGTGCGGACCTTTTCACGTCTCGCCTCTATTTTAGGTAAGCGGGGCGTGACAGGTTTTGTTGGTGGCCCATGCAGGTCCCTTCTGTAACTGCGATTATCGGAATGATGATACTAATATTAGAATGTCCAATAAACTAAGTTCGACGTCCGAGTCATAAGCTGTGAGTCTAATTGTTTCGTTTTCTGTGTCATTAGATGGCAGGAAGGCGATTCACCCGTGGTGGAGGTAGTGGTGCACCCCCTCATGACGAGGAGCCTGAGCGGGAACCCACCAATGGAGAGATGATGCGGATGATGCTTCAGATGATGCAGGTGCAGCAGGGCGTGCTCTGCAAGTCCAGAATGCTCCAGTTGTTCGAGCTGGTCGGGCAATCCAGGATGCCCCTCGCTCCGAGCCGGGAGCAAAGCAATTTCGGGAGCTGGGTCCCGCATATTTTGATGGGTCTGAGGGTCCTCTGGCTGTCGATGAGTGGATTCGGAACATTGAGGATAACTTGAAGATGGCCAAGATCACCCCGGCTGGATGGGTGGATTTGGCAAAGAGGCAACTCAAGGATAATGCTCGGAACTGGTGGGATGCGGAAGAGAAGATGCTGGTGGAGCCGATAGCTTGGGCTACCTTTAAGTCCAGGTTTGATGAGAAGTTCTTTCCGAAGGCTGCTAGGAAGGAAATGCTGCAGCGCTTTATTGATCTGAAGCAAGGGAGCTTGACGGTGGACCTGTACCACCAAGAGTTCACTAGGTTTGATGAGGAGTTCTTTCCGAAGATGGTGCAGGATGCTGATGAGAGGGCTCAGAGGTTCCTGCAGGGGCTTGCTTTGGAGCTTTAGCGTTTTGTGTCTTCCTCCGATCTGTACTCTTATCAGAAGGTTCTGGTCGCTGCGAGGAGGCAGGAGCTGAACCTGAGCCAGAGGAGAGGACATGTTTCGGGTGCTGGGAAGAGGCCTATGGAGCAGGCCAGGGCGGTGGTTAGGCCTGGTTTCAAGCCTAATCATTTGGTGCAGTTCAAGAGGCCAGGAGGGCCTATTCAAAAGACTTGCCATTTCTGTGGTAAGCCTGGCCACCTCAAGGATCAGTGTAGGAAGTTTCTGGGCCAGTGTTTGGTTTGTGGTGATGCTTCTCATGTCGCGAAGGATTATCGACATGCGAATCAGCTGCGGAGGGCACCTGTTGCAGCACAGCCGTTGCAGCAGAGAGCGTCTGTTCCTGCTAGACGTGGAGCAGCTCTTGTTCCACAGAGGCAGGCTTTTCCACTGAGGAGGCAGGCTTTTCTGATGACCGCTGTGGAGAGCGAGGCTGTGGATGAGGTTATCACAGGTAATCCTCAATCTAGCCGTTACTTTCCTAGCTAATTTTGATTGTTAGATTATGTTGTTTGCTTGAACATGATTGTTTGCTAGACTAGGGTTTGATTGTTAATTTCTTGTTAGGTGTGGTTTTGGTGTGCACATTTCCTACACGAGTTCTATTTGACTCAGGTGCATCGATGTGCATTATTTCTCGGAGCTTCGTGGAGAAGCATTCCTTGTCGACGTCTCCTCTTTCCAAGAGTTGGAATATCGTTACAGGGAATGGCGTAGTTTCGGTGCATCTTGGTTGCAATTCTTGCTCGTTGGTGGTTTGTGGACATGAGCTTTACGCTGATTTCATTGTCCACGATATCATCAACTATGATGCATTTCTTGGGATGGATTGGCTTGCGAGCTTCTATGCTACGATCGACTGTCGGAGGAAGAAGGTGGTGTTCGATATTCCTGGACATCCAGTATTTGAGTTCAGCCGAGGTAGCAGCTCGCTTGGTCCTGTCTGGTTTCGGGCCAGGCCGGTGGAGATTGTGGTTATGCAGATGGAGTTGGAGAGGCCAGCTGTGGTGCGAGATTTTGATGACGTCTTCCCCGAGGAGATGTCTGGTTTGCCACCTGATCGAGCTTTAGAATTTTCTATTGATCTTGTTCCGGGAGCGCAGCCGATTTCGAAGGCGTCGTATCGTATGGCACCCGCTGAGCTGGAGGAGTTGCAGAAGCAGCTGGATGAGCTTTTGCAGAAGGGTTATATCAATCCTAGTGTGTCTCCGTGGGGAGCACCGGTGCTGCTGGTGAAGAAGAAGGATGGTTCGCATCGCATGTGCGTGGACTATCGGGAGTTGAATGTGGTAACCATCAAGAAAAAATACATGTTGCCTCGCATCGATGATATTTTTTATCAGATTGGAGGTTCGAGGGTGTTTTCGAAGTTGGATCTGAGGAGTGGTTATCATCAGTTGAAGGTGAAGAAGGATGATGTTCCGAAGACAGCGTTCAGGACGAAGTATGGACACTACGAGTTTATGGTTATGCCTTTCGGTGTAACAAATGCACCCGCAGTTTTCATGAATCAGATGAACCTGATTTTCTACGAATTTTTAGATAATTTTGTCGTTATCTTTATTGACGATATTCTGATCTATTCTAAGTCAGAGGAGGAGCATGCATCACACTTGAGGACAGTGTTGGAGATTTTGAGGAAGCATCGGTTGTATGCTAAATTTTCGAAGTGCGAGTTTTGGCTGGACAGAGTTTCTTTTCTCGGGCATGTGGTGACTGGAGATGGTATTTCAGTAGATCCCGAGAAGATCAGGGCCATCAGGGAGTGGCCTGTTCCGCAGTCAGCGTCTGAGATCCGGAGTTTCCTGGGGCTTGCTGGTTACTATCGGCGCTTCATTAAGGACTTTTCCCGTATTGCTGAGCCGATGACCAGATTGACGCGGAAGGATGTACCTTTTGTTTGGTCGGGTGATTGTGAGAATGCTTTTGGTGTTCTGAGGGAAAGATTGACGACTGCCCCTATTCTTGTTGTGCTTGATCGCTGCGGTGGATTTGAGATCTTTTGCGATACTTCTGGCAAGGGTCTAGGTTGTATGTTGCATCAGCACGGGCATGTTGTGGTGTATGCATCTCGTCAGCTCAAGGTTCATGAGAAGAATTACCCGACGCATGATTTGGAGTTGGCTGCTGTGGTGTTTGCTCTTAAGATTTGGAGGCACTTCCTGCTGAGTGAGAAAGTGAAGGTCTTCACCGATCATAAAAGCTTGAAGTATATTTTTACTCAGAAGGAGCTCAACATGCGACAGCGTCGATGGTTGGAGCTCATGGCGGATTATGAGATTGATTTGCAGTATCACCCTGGCAAGGTGAATGTGGTCCCTGATGCGCTGAGTAGGCTTCCAGCGGTGATGATTTTGACTTCGCAGTGGAGATTGCAGCAGGATTTTTGCGAGTCTGGTGTGGAGGTTGTTCTTCCTGGGGAGGATTTTTTGTTGATGTGTATGCAGATTCAGTCGACGATTGTGGATCGGATCAAGGCTGGCCAGGCTGAGGATCCGAAGCTGGTGAAGATTCGGGAGCAGGTGAAAGCCGGTCTGTGGACTGACTTTTTGATTCATGAGGATGGCTCGCTGAGGTTTGGAGCCAGGTTGTGTGTGCCAGCTGGGGATATTAGAGAGGAGTTGATGGTGGAGGCACACAGTTCGCCGTATTCTGTGCATCCTGGTGGGACCAAGATGTACAAGGATCTTCGTCTGAACTATTGGTGGCATGGCATGAAGAGGAGCATGGCTCGGAGTGTGGCCAAGTGTTTGGTTTGCCAACAAGTGAAGGCAGAGCATCAGCGTACGGCAGGGTTGATACAACCGCTTCTGATTCCGGAGTGAAAATGGCAACACATCACTATGGATTTCGTGACTGGACTACCTCGGAGTCTGAAGCAGAATGACGCGATTTGGGTGATCGTAGATTGATTGACCAAATCCACGCACTTTATTCCATTCTGAGTGGGACAGTCTAATGAGTCGCTAGCGAGGAGATATATGGAGGTAAATTCTTTTGCTCTCCGTTTTATTTCCTTTTCCTAGTTTAGATAGTGATGTAACGTGAATCGTGCAGGAGGTCGTACGACTTCACGGAGTCCCCGTGAGTATCGTGTCGGACAGAGACACGAGGTTCACATCTCAGTTCTGGCAGAGTTTGCAGAAGAGTTTGGGTACGCGTCTGAGTTTCAGCACGGCGTACCATCCGCAGACGGATGGCCAGTCCGAGAGGACGATTCAGATCCTGGAGGACATGCTGAGGGAGTGCATGTTGGATTTCAAGGGTTCGTGGGAGGACCATCTACATCTGGTAGAGTTCTCTTACAATAACAGCTTCCAGGCGAGTATTGGCATGGTGCCTTTTGCCGCGTTGTATGGGAGGAAATGTTGATCGCCATTGAGTTGGGATGACATTGGTGATCGGGAGCTGTTGGGACCTGAGATGATTGTGGAGGCTGTGGATGTTGTCAGGAACATTCGGGAGAGGTTGAGGATTGCTCAAGACCGTTTTAAGCATTGGGCAGATGCTAAACGGTGCCCTTTGGAGTTTCATCCGGGCGACCATGTGTTCTTGAAGATCTCCCCGAATCGTGGTGTGATTCGCTTTGGAAAGCGAGGGAAGTTGAGCCCGCGATACATTGGACCATTTGACATTCTGGAGAGAGTTGGCGAGGTAGCCTACCTCTTAGCCTTACCGCCATCATTGGAGGGAGTTCACAATGTTTTCCATGTTTCGCAGCTTCGTCGATACATTAGCGATCCATCTCATGCTGTGGATTTCTCAGAGATTACCGTTCGCCCTGATATGATGTATGACCAGCAGCCAGTGCGGATTCTGGACAGGCGTTAGAAGTCACTTCGGAATAAGGTTGCCAATCTTGTGAGGGTGATGTGATGACACGACCCGCCTGGAGAGTCTACTTGGGAGAATGAGGATGAGATGCGAGAGCGTTTCCCACTTTTGTTTCCGGACACGTGAGTGTTGGGAAATTCCGAGGACGGAATTTTTCTTATGTTGGGGAGGATGTAACGACTGGTTTTCATGTATTTGGATTAATTATATTATATATATATGTTTTGGTGGATTTTCTCCTCATGTGTGGTTTTCGTCTCCGTAGCTTTCATTTTCGATCATTTCGTCGTGATTTTCTAGTTTCTTCCTTGGAATCGTCGATTTTGGAGTAAGTCATTCGTGACGGGCTTCATATCGGTCCTATCTTATTGTTAGATCAAGCCTAGGAGTCTTAGGAATCGATCCCGGAGCTTCGCGCTCCATTTCGGAACTTTCTGTGCACGTTAGCCGGTACAAGAAGGGGAACAGACCGACTAGATGACGATTTAGTCGGTCGGCAAACCTTCACAGACGACTAATTCATTACCCAGATTTTTCCCTACTTTCGCTGGTTGGTGTTAGTCGGTCACAGTTAATCGACCGACCGACTAGTTGTTAATCTAGTCGGTCAGCCACTCTTCTTTGACCGACTAATGACCCCAGAAACCCTAATTTTTGGGCAGCCGTCGGCTGTGCCTATTTAAACCCCTCAAACGTTTTCTTTTCTTCATTCATTTCTCCTGAGCCTCCTTCTTCCCCAAATCATCCTCCATCTAACCCTAGCCTTCCTCCTTCATCAAGAGACCTTCCCCCTCTCCATTTTGACCAACCACCATGCCTTAGGCCATCTCTAACCCCCAAAAATCCCCAAAACCCCATTTCCCCAGATTTTCCCCATCCATTCCAGATCTGAACCCTAGGTTCCCCGGAGCATTTCTTCCGTTGCCATGCTTGCTCGGCATCATTCTTCCGCTTTCGATACGGTAATAAATCGACCTCTTAATGTTCTCTTAACCCATTTGTGTTTTTGTAAAACCCTAATGAGTGAATGTTGTTTTCGTGATTGTTTCTCCATAACAGCGACTTCCCCGTAGATTAGCGTCCATGAGACGAACCTTCGTGATCGTCATCCTCGGTGCTAGGCAAGTGAAACTTGCCACTTAGGGTTTTGGGCCATGTCTTAGGCCATTTGCTTGTTGTAGGCGTAAAAGAGACTAGGCGACGAAATGATACTCGCCTAGGCACAATTTCAGGAACTAGCTTGACAACGAAGCTAGAACCGTCATTTTCCATGTTGCATAACTATCATGTCATGTTTAATTTCCATTAACGGTACGCGAATTAATTGTCATGTCATTGCATTCCTTAAGTGTTCCCGTGATTGTGTAGCTCCGCTACACCTTTTGAAATGATTGAGGCTAGGTGCACCCATATGCCAAATGAAATACGCTTCTGGTTTGTGATCCAGGAAACAAGCTCTTGTGCGGGGCAACCCTGGCTCATTTACTGAGCTCGTGTACAGGGACCTTGGCTTGTTTACATGTGGGTTTTTGGGGTAAGAGTTAAGCGGCCATTCAACTGGGAGTCTGCCCGATCAGTAACTGCAGTTGTAAGGCGTAAACTCTGGGTTCTGGGGTAGTGTTAAGCGGCCAATCAGTGTGAACGTCCAACAGTTCTGCTGTAAGGCATAAACATCTACAAACAACGTGAAACGTGACTAGTGAAAAGATTGAGATTGTTAGTAGCTTGGCTACTCTTGACATGCCCTGATAATTGTTCTCTTGTTCTTATTGTTTCACCATGTCTTACTTGTGCACTCATACCATAACCGCCATGTCATGCATACTATAACGGTTAGGTTGTTAGTTTTCCTTACTTTCAGTTTCCTTGCCCAAGTCTTTTAGACATGCTGACATGTGTCCCTTTACTCTTTTGGGTGACACATGTTAGATCCTGAGCCTGAGTACATTGTTGAGGATGAGGTGTTTGCTGACGCCGAGCCCGAGCCTGTATTTGGCGAGGAGTACGTGGACACTGGGGACCACTCCTAGTGTCTTTGTTGAGCTTTCCCCTTTTGTTTTAGAATGTTTTGTTGTCGGTGCGTGGCACCTATACTTTGTTATTTCGTCCCCTTTTGTTGGCCTTGTTCTGGGCCTTTAGACTCTTTTCTTTTAGCCTGGTGGCTTTTCTGGATGTTGAACTTAATTTTCATGTTAGACAATTTATGAGATTTGAGATTTTATTTCTGTCTCTCCTTGTGTTATTATTGTTGTTCCGTTTGTGGTTACAGGGACCTGCTTATGTTTTATTGACGCTTATCGAGTTTGGGGCTTCATAGCTCCACTCTCGTGCGTACCTTTTCACGTCTCGCCTCCATTTTAGGGAAGCGGGGCGTGACAATACTATTATATACATCCATATATACGTAGTCATAAACATACGACTAGTCATACTTCCTGGTATACACAAGCTCATACATCATCTCGTAGGAAAATATTATAATCTAACTACACATAAAACACGCATATTCGTACAATATATATATATATATATACTTATAACTAATCACATTTATATATACACATGGGCACATGCCAGACATGCTAACCTGTAGATCACATGATAAATTTGCACACACAACTATGCATACACCTATTATCATACGCCTAACTTGCATAATCCTGTACTGGCATACAATTACAACCATTAACAAGTACGACTAAGGTATTTATACTCATAGTAACTAGCCAATACTCAATCTAATACGCTCCGATATTCCTTTAGTGATATAGCTGAACACTCGCCTAAGTCACATATTACCATACATGCACATACTACACAATAGACAATCACACCATACTAAAATACTAAGGGTAAGCACACTCATACATGGGTGGTATATAGAGATTCGTACACACGGGTCCACACCTACTATCTACACATATGCACCACAACAACACCTCAATCAATGCTAAAGGTCTCACTAAGCAAAACAAGCTCTAAAGTGATAACTAAGCAAGTGTATGATTCAGAGTTGAACGATGCAACGAACTAATGTTGCGATGGGCGGTTCCGAAGGTGGCGCGGATAAGCGGTAGTCTGGTTGGGTGACATAAAGTATTTATGAATAATAAAAAATAGGAAGATAAGATATGTGTAAAAATAATAACGTCGTTATAACTTACGTAAAATAGCGAGCATACGGTAGAAGTTAAAGCGTAAATTATGATTAGTCCAATAATAGGTGAAGAGTAATATGGACATAGTGTTGTAGTGCTTGTTTTGTAAA
The DNA here is from genome assembly GCA_030789695.1 of Scilla litardierei. Classification (NCBI taxonomy): domain Eukaryota; kingdom Viridiplantae; phylum Streptophyta; class Magnoliopsida; order Asparagales; family Asparagaceae; genus Scilla; species Scilla litardierei. The sequence continues at coordinate 70,184,736 of CM061130.1, forward strand.
TGTGAATGTAAAAGAAATTTATATATATATATATATATATATATATATATATATATATATATATATATATATATATATATATTTTGAAATATGAAGACAACGATTATAAGACTGACACACAGGGTTTTTGAAGTCCTATTTAATTTAGGAGAGTATTTTAACAATATGTATGAATGTCTGTTTTGAAATATGTTAGTAAAAAATGGAGATGATATTCTGAACTAGCGAAATATAAATAAGGTTTTAAAAGGAAGTTCATTACATGAGGAAATAGAGTAGCTATATGAGGTTGTGTGAAATAGAAGTGCAAAAGATTTATGTCAGAAAATTGCTATAAGATAGTAACTAAGGATCGCGTCAGATGAGTTTCATAATCAATATTGGGTTCAAGTTGACTGAAGTGTAGAAAATCTAAGTAAAAGTTTTCGAAAGGATTTTAAACTTAGCGAAGAATTCAATAAAATAAATATCGAAAATACTTTTTAGAAGACCCTGGATCTTCCAATGAGGAGGTTCAAAGGTTAAATATGGCGGACATGAAGAGTTATGTGGATCGAGGATAAGGAATGGGTTCGACGATCGAAACGTAAGGATGACTAAGAAGTAACTCTGTGAATATGCTACGATGGCTTTCTACGATCATCAACATGGAAGTGTACTGATTAGGAAATAGTAAAAATCAGGGGGAAAATAATCATTAGGCCGACTAAGGTTTAGCACTAAGGTTCATCAATGTACTAAGCTGCGATAGGAAAGCCGAGGTAAGGGTTCGTTAAGGATCGCGATCGAGATCTTATCTATTGATCTGGAAAATCCTACGCTTTGGAGTCTACTCATTGCAGGAATCTCAGGTTCGACTTGTACGGCGACGATCGCTACGTTCGGTTGGGCCCTAGATTAGGTAAATCTAAGCGAGGGACTAACGAAACTCAAAAATCTAATATGGTCAGAGCTGGATGATCAATCGCTAGGGTGGCTCCCAAAATGATAATACTAAGTCATGGCAAGGGTGTCTAACTAACGAGCACGAGCGTCTAACTAACTCTTCTTATTACCCTGGTATTGGGTTTCCTATCGTGCTGAGATAAGGTATTCGAGTACTTTTGCGTACGAACTAATTCTGGATGTTTTGGCTAAAGAAAAATGTTCTCATTGTTCTGACTTTCACAGTTGCAGGACCTGCATGGGCCGCCACTAAAACCTGTAACGCCCCGCTTCCCAAAAGACACCGGAAGCAAGAACGTTACGCGGTCTGCTTGAACTGGAGCAGTGAAGCTCGAGTTCAATAAGCGTCTGTGATAAAAACACAGGGGAGGTCCTTGCATTTGCGTATTAGAACAATCAGAAACATTTCAAAAGATAAAAGCCACATCCAGAGGTAAAATATTCGTACACGAAATTAAACAACAAGCCACAGCTGGGCTAAAGTAGCAACAAATAACGTACTCTAAACAACAACAACAAGAACTGAAAACAACTAAAAGGAAACAGCAACGGTGAGTCCACTAGTCCTCCGCAGGGAGAGGCACAGCGTCAGGAGCGAACTACCGGCTCTCCAAGTCAGGCGTCACAAATGGGTCCTCTGGGTACTCAAGCTCAGAATCTGACATACATCCACAAACATGAATGTCTGTCAGCAAGGGCTGCAAGAAGAGGTTAGCAACCAAAAACAAGATATACAAATGATATGAATTTTAAAAGACATTAAAGAATTAAAAGTGACAACTACAACAAAAATTAACATGATAATTGTAATTGAAAACGGAAGTGAGACATTCCTAACAAGCAGTTCTACGCAGTTTTCAAGAGGTAAGGTAAGTTTTGTTTGAGTTCATTAGCATGTCAATTTTCATGAGACCAAGTTAGCGTTGCAAGTTCATGTCAATAGTTCACATCTATCATAAGGTTCTCGCCTTTAGGTCGTGATGAGTAAGTCGTTCTTCTCTCAGGGGCTTACCATGATTGACGCTAACCCACCGCATGCAGGTGGTGCTTTTGAAGAGAGGACCCTTTCATACGTTTAGTGACCGCTCAACCCTAACCCCACCCCAATTTTGTGCTGGAACACGAGCCAACATAGTTGACTCATACGACATCACGAATTCACGATTCCGCCTTCGAGGCACACGATTTTCACGATGTCACAATTTGTTAAACATTTCAAGCTTGCAGAAATTTAACGTTATCAATATTACATTGTTATAACAACATTTCATTAAGTAGCAGTGGGTTGAACAACATTTACAACAATTTTTAACATAACGTCGGATAGGAGATTTACCGAACAAGTTACAGAAAACAATTTTTCTTCGTTGTTGTTTAAAATTAAAGTATATAGTCTGATATGCCGTTGGATAACAAATTTCGTCCAGATTATCATGGCATCGTTTTCATGCGTTATTTCACGTTTAGTTTTCCAGTTATACAGCAATAAGAAAAAACGACGTAAAAGTCCTGAAACTTCAAAAATTCATATCTAATTGCACACTTGCCTGTTTTTGGCATTCTTGGTGTCGTCGGAAACGTCTCAACGGATACTACGCTAGGTGATGATGGTTTGCTGGTTTTATAAAACATAAAATCAGATTAAGTATTTTTGATCGTAACAGCGTTAGAAAGAGCTCCTACGATTTCTAATCAACCGATTTTATTAAGTCTTCTAATTTACGGTGTGGGTTGTAAGTTGATTAAGGGTAGATCTACTTACCGGTAGTGCAGAGAAGGATCGGAACGATGCGATGAATAGTGGCAATGCGTGTGACTCCTAACAGCGATGTTGAGCCTCGGGAGGAGAGCAAGATTGTAGCATCGGGTCCGTGCGGCTGTCAGCGGGCCTTGTGGAGTGTTCCCGACAGCTCTGGGTGTGGCAACAGCGAGGAGGAGTCGTCGTGTGGTGTTCGCGAGCGAGGTGATGTTGCACGACGTGTGCGGGGCCGTGTGTGCGCGAGGGGGCACCAGATCTGGGTATGCACAGAGCAGCCCATAGCCTTGGCTGCTGGGCTTCGGTTGTCGGTGATCTGGGCCGTCTGGGTAGGGGTAGCTGGCGGTGCTTGGGGAAGAAGCTGGTCGGTATGATGGGAGGCGGGCTACGGCTGCTTGCGTGGGCTGTGTTAACGCGTGGGGAGGCTTTAGGGCGAGGGGAGGAGGAGCCCGGCAATGGAGAATGGAGGGAGGGGGAACACGCCGGCGACTGGGGTTACGCGACGGAGAAGGAAGAGGCACTGTGGTTTGTTGTGTGAAGGAAGAGAGGATGGGGGGCGGCTGAGCTCTAGAGAGAATATAAGACCTAGGTTATCAGCCTAGGGTTTATAATATATAGAGTAGGTGGCTTCCTCAAGTTAGTCTTAGGGTTTTTATTTGTATAAACTTGGTGTGGGGGCACAGCACGTGAAGGGTTAGTTTTAGGTATCTTTTTTTATTTATAAAAGAACCTGTAGAGTTATGTTGTTAGTCTTTTGGCCCCTAAAGTCTTATTAAACAATAATTGTGAGAGGCTTTGAAGCACATCACGTGAAGGGTTAAGGGTTCCTCTAGGTTCAATAGGGTGCAGTTGCTAGCATATAAGGTTTTATAATAATAAAAGTGTAGTAGGTTATAAGAATGGGTTTGTAATATAATAGAATAGGCTGTATAGGGTTTATTACAATAGAAATGATAGGGTTGAATTCTAGGGATGCACGTAAGGGTCTTAGGGTAGCCGTTCTCTCCCTATTCTTTTTGTTACAAGTGTTGGTGGGCGATGTGTGTGTGCGTGAGTATTTGACTGGGTGCGTGTGTTTCATTGGGTGCGGCTAGGGTTTGTTAAGTTAAAAAGGAAGAATTTGAATCGATAATAATGGAATTCTAATTAATATACTATAATAGGAAATAATAATTCATCAAGAGATTTAAATGGGTCCAACAATGGTAAGTCTCATTTGACTATAAGAGATTTGAAAATCAAATTTGAATTTGGAAGTTTAAAATTAAATTAATATGGGATACTAAAATAATGATAATAATAACGAGTATGAAAAGATAATAGAAGCGGATACGGGTACGGGTATGATCACTCCGTATTTTACACCTTTTTTCTGCATGTTTGCATGCCATTTAGATCGCTCAAATCGTGTTTCTCACGTTTATTAGACAATATTGTGATGCTTTTCACGACTTGTTGTTTTTTTCGTATTTCAGGAGATTTGGAGCGATTTGGAGTGATTCTGAGATGCACCCACTCCGGAGTGTCACCGACGACTCTCTTGAGGGGTATTTTGTGATTGGAGAGGAGTGGAAGAAGAAAGAACGTCGTAGGAGCGACGAGGAGGCAAAAATAAGAAGAATGGGCATTTTCAGCATGCCACTCGGTCGAGTGAAGGAGTCACTCGGCCGAGCATAGACAGCCCGCTCGGTCGGCCAGATCGGACACGCAACAGAGCCAATATCAGCGTGCACTCGGCCGAGCATCGCCATACCACTCGGCCGAGCACCGATTCATCCCTCGCCCGAGTGGAGCCAAGACGACGGCATCAAAAATGTTGAACTCTTTAGAATTCGTCAGTCAGCCCCAAAGACCGACTCGGCCGAGTGACGAACGACCGTCCTCCCGAGTAAAGAACACCCGTCCGGCCGAGTGAAGAAAAGTCACTCAGCCGAGTGACTCCCGAGGAGACGACCCCCAAGCCCCCCAACTCTCTGGAATCTGTCAGGGTATCTCACTCGGCCGAGTGACATTTGTCACTCGGCCGAGTGACATTTGTCACTCGGCCGTGTGAGCTGCGCTGCCTGTAGCGTAAACTGCGATTTTGAGGCTGCGCAGGGGCATTTTCGTCAGGATTTTTTGGGCGATTTTGGGGGGTATTTAACCCCAGTTTTTAACCTAGTTTAGAGAGATTTTTCAGAACTTTTGCAGCCCCTTTTTGATTTACTTTTTAGGATTTAGATTTAGCTTTTAGGGAGGATAGAAAAGTGATATTTTGTTGGATGCTATCTTGTTCTTCATTGGTTTGTCTCTCTCCCCCACAAAAACTCCATTTTTATTGATTTATTGAATATAGCTATGAATTCCATTCATTTTACTTGTGAATTTCTATTGGATTTGATTATGAATTGTGAGTAGTTTCATCGTCTTAGGGCGCAGGGATGAACCCTACGAGCCCAATTTCAAATTTGTGATGAATTGGTGAAATAATTGCTAGGATTGATTAGGGTTAGTTTGTGATTGATTTAATACGAATAGCTAGGGATTCATACCGATTGGGATTTGCAAGAGATTGGATCCCAACTCGATAGGAAGCCCTAGAAATTCAAATTGGGTTGCAATTGGTTTTCTCCGGAATCGGTTTGCAAGAGATTGGACCAAAACTAGGGTTTTCGATTGTAATTCTATACCAATACCCGTTTGCAAGAGATTGGACGGGTAGGAACTATCCCAAACTAGGTCGTAGCTCGAGTTTGCACGAGAGTGGGCTCGAGATACGATTGCACGATGATGTTGTTCTTCACGCTAGTTAGCCTAGGTTAGGGTTTGCAAGAGATTGGACCCTACCCTAGGTTCGCTATAGACCGACAATAGCGCGAGAGCGTGATCTTGGTTCTGCATTTAGTTGCAACTAGTTCACTCGAATTTCAAGTCTAGCAATTGTGAAACCTACAAATCACGATGATGAGATACGGCAAGTACCGGGGATTCCCTATCCCTAGGCGTCTTTATTAATTTGTTATTCCTTTTATACATTTGAACGATTGTGACCGAATTTCTGCGAACATTCCTCGACTTTTCCTATAGCCAGGTGATTGAAGAAGACATTGTTATTAGGCCCCCTGTGTTCGATACCTGCTCGTCACTACACCGTGCGCTTGCGGTAAGACTACAGTGTCACCGCTCCGGGACGTGTATCCGGGGCGCGATTAAGTTTTTGACGCCGTTGCCGGGGAGGCAATAGTGTTTGATTCTACCAACCTAGCTATTTTTCTTTTTTGTTCTATTATTTCTATTTTTATTTTGCCCTTCCGTTGTGCTAAATATTTATTTGAAACTCTGTTTTCCCTTGCATGTACACGAGATCCTCGGCGAACCCCGAAGAGATACTATACGATCCAGAGATCGAGCATACATTGAGGAGGATCCGAGCGGAGAGGAGACCCGTTACGGAAGGAAATTTTATGACCCATCCTGAGACACCCGAAGAATTGGCAGAGCGAATGGCGAGGATTATTTCCATAAGAGATAGGCTTCGGCCTAAGACTTCTTCCACGACCTCATCCATAGCCATGCCGGAGTTGGCGGCCGACCAAAATTTCGAGTTGAAGACCGGATTGGTGGTTCTTATGCAACAAGATCCTTTTTATGTGAACTCCCATGAAAACCCTCATTACCACATCCAGCTCTTCCTATCTAAGTGTGCCACCTTCCAAATGCCGGGCGTCTCCGTAGTTGATATCAGACTGCGCCTCTTCCCTTTCACACTCAAGGACAAGGCATTATATTGGTTGAGGACGCAAGCTGAAGGAATCTTCACCACTTGGGATGAATTGGCGAGTGCCTTCGTCAACAAATTTTACCCGCCCTCCAAGACGGTGAAGATAAGAAGTGCTCTCATGTTCTTCAAGTAAGGACCACAAGAGACTCTCTATGAAGCATGGGTGCGCTTCAAGGACTTGCAGCATCAATGCCCCCATCATAGCATTGAGGATTAGGAGCTTGTCCACAGTTTCTACAATGGACTCCAACTGGGCACGAAGCAGATTATTGATGCCACCGCAAATGGAGCCATTTTGTCAAAGACTCCCGATGAAGCTACGGCCTTGCTTGAGGAGATGGCCTCGAAGAACCAACAGTGGGGCGACGAGCGAGGACACTCTTCGTCCTCCTTGAAGCCGTCTAACATTTATGAGGCCAAGGCCGTTGCGGAGCTAGCCAACAAATTTGATTCTCTCCACAAGGTAGTGGAGAGATTGGAGAAATTCATTACAGAGCCTCAAGGAGCCCCTTCTACATCCACGCCGACAAATCATATGAGCGATTGGCAAGACCAATCCCAAGCCATGTATGTAGGAGGAGAGCAAGGAGAAGGAGCTATGGAGCAAATTCAATATGCCGCGGGGAATTCCGGATATTGGGCCAATCCGGCCGCTAGAAACCATCCGGGTTTCTCATATTCCAATAATGATGGTGCATTGAACCCCCCGCCTCAACAACCTCCTCAAGCTCGGGCTCCACCACCATAACCCAATTATCAACCACGGGGGGCCACCGCAACAAAACTTCCCACAAAGGCAACAAGTGGGACCTTATAGGCCACCCGGGTACAATCAAGGGTGGAAAAATCCCAACCCTTCACAAGCTCAACAACGTTCAGACTTTGAGGCTAAGGTAGATGAGTTTATGGCAGAACAAAGAAAGATTAACGCCACTTTGAAGGCGGGACAAGATTCTCTCGCCACCGTCGTCACTCAAATTGGGGAGCAACTTCCTTTGCTCAATAGGAACAACCAACAATTGCCGGCTCAACCCGAGCCGAATCCACGGGGCAACACCGGCCATATCAATGCAGTCGTTGTGGCTACAATAAGAGGAGGGAAGGATACCACCCCCCTGACTCAAATTAAGGAACCCGTGGTGGAGACTCTACAAGAGAGCAAGCCGACAATTGAAGTTGAAAAAGAGAAGGATCCGTAAGAAGGAGCAAAGTCTAGAGAGGAAGAGCTTATTGATGAGCGCCGATTTATGCCCCCAGTGCCCTTCCCTCAACGGCTAGCTAGAGCCAAGATGGAGAAGCGGCTAGCCAAGTTTCTCGAGTATTTGAGAGGGTTGAGCCTCAATATCCCCTTCCTCGACGCTATAGTGGAAATCCCATCTTACGCCAAGTTCTTAAAGGACTTGATTACGGGAAGGAAGAGGAAGGAGAAGATCATGCTCGCGGAGGAAGGGACTTGGTTCACAAAGAGGGAAAAAGAGCTTGCCAAATTTAAAGATCCAGGGAGTTTCCGGATTCCTTGCACTCTAGGCGGCGTCCCCCTACAAAAATCATTGGTAGATTTGGGGGCTAGTGTTAGCCTCATGACTCTCTCCATGTTCCGGAAGTTGAATACCGGCATGGATTTGAAGCCTACCGACATGCGGATTCAACTAGCGGACGGGATGATTAAAAGACCGGTTGGGATCGCGAAGGACATCCCACTCCAAGTTCCGGGTGGCATATGTTTGCCATGCGATTTCGTGATAATGGACATCAAGGAGGAGGGCGATACATCGCTCATACTTCGACGCCCATCCTCGCCACCGCCGGTGTCATCGTCGATGTACGGGAGGGGACTCTTACCTTGAACGTCGGCAACATCGAAGTGGAGCTCCATATACCGAAGGCAATGAAGCACAGGCCGTATCATGAGGAGCTAGATTACATGGACCTCCTTGATGAGGTCATTGAAGAGGTGATCGCCCACTCCATCGGTGCACCCCATGAAGATAGCTTCGAAGATGGCCTAGATTTGGCCGAGGAAGAGAAGATGGAGCACTCCCCCGATATCTCCATGGCAATTGATGATGGCGACGCTGATGTCGCAAGAATACGGGAGCTCTGCAAGCTCTCGAAGTTGAGGACTCTGAAGAAAGCTCCGCCGATACGACGATCGGTGTCACCAGCAAAATTGAAGCCCAGAACAAGCTCTAGCTTGGGGGAGCCACCCCCCAACATTGCCCATGACGAAGGGGCACTGAGGAAGACCACACACCACCATGATCCAAATCCGAGCGGTCTTCCCGGAAAATTTGACGGGTGCATCTCATATGCACCCAACATCCCGCGCTAAATTGAAAATTTAAAGGGGTCGAGCTCAAGACCTTAAACGAGCGCTTGTCGGGAGGCAACCCGACGGTTATCGCATTATTTCTATTTTTGTTTTTATTTTTGTTTTAGACTTTATTAGTGTTTTTGAGTCGTTTGCCCGAAAAATTGTGACAACGGGTCCTATTTTCTTTGACAGGAGGAGGAGAAAAGGATATCTACTATATTGAGGATGAATGAGGCGAAGAAGAGCACTCCAGGAATGCGCTCGAGGCTTAGCAGGAGGAAGAAACCACCTGGAGGAAGAAAAACAGAGAGTAGAGCCAAAACGGAGCACTAAAGCAGAAAACAGAGCCTCACTCGACCGAGTACCCTAGTCACTCGGCCGAGCAAAGAAAGCCGTCCGACCGAGTGGTGCACCAACGAGGGAAGTCTGATGCACCCAACTCTCTGTCTTTTTGTGTGATTTCAGTATAAAATGCCACTCGGCCGAGTAAATTTCTTCATTCGGCCGAGTGAAACTGATACCCCCTTAGGGCAAGTGTCTGCCTAGTAGCTTGTGCGACTCAGCCAAATGGACTTTTTCCACTCGGCCGAGGGTGGCAAAGCCACTCGGCCGAGTCGTAAGCAGAGGGAGAAAATTTAAAAAACTTTTTCGTTTCGATCACTCGACCGAGTGACATAGTCACTCGGCCGAGTCGTAACTTCACTTATATAATGCGAACGGGCTCGGCGTGAGATTCGAAGCGACATAAACCCCCAAATCGCCCGAACCCACGTCTGTTGCTCTCCCGCCCGCTGCGATCACCATCCCCTCGCCCGATTCACCTCGCCACCGCCCTCGACCGCCCGACCGCCGGTGGCCGAGCGCCGACCACCGACCGCCGACCCCCCCTCCACCGCCGACGACCCTCCTCACCGCCGGCCAAGCCCCAGTAACCCTTATTTCGTGTAAAATCCTATTTTCTCCCCATTTTTGACGATCCGAGTACCCATTGAGCCCCTAACTCAAATTGATTTCTTTATTTATCTGTTATACCCCATCTCCCCCATGTATTTCGAATTTTATATGCTGATATCATTGTTTGATACACATGCTATCTTGGGGGAGCTTAGGGGAGCTCTCGGACGTGCAATTGGCTTCGTGGAGGCGGCGTCTTCGCACCTACCCGCTGTTTTGCTCTCGCGGTGTAACGACTGGTTTTCTTGTATAGATTATATATATATATATACATTTGGTTGCCTTCTCTTTGGCTGTGATTTCCTTTCTCCGTCTCCGTAGTTTTCATTTTCGTTCGTTTCGTCGTGTTTTCCTAGCTTCTTCCGTTGATCGTCGATTTCGGAGTAAGTCATTCGTGACGGGCTTCATATCGGTCATATCTTATTGTTAGATTAAGCCTAGGAGTCTTAGGAATCGATCCCAGAGCTTCGCGCTCCATTTTGGAACTTTCAGTGCACGTTAGCCGGTACAAGAAGGGGAACCGACCGACTAGATGACGATTTAGTCGGTCGGTAAACCTTCATGGACCGACTAGTGGGATTTGATAATTATTCAGGAGTTACTGTTTATCGTTAGTTGGTCTAAGAACATTTGTCGACCGATTAGGTTGCAAACTAGTCGGTCAGCAATCGTTCTTTAACCGACTAGCTCTATGATCATTTTTGATACCAAGTACTATTCATTCTTAGTCGGTCTAAGAACGTTCGTCGACCTACTAGATGAGAAACTAGTCGGTCAGTAGTTGTTCTTTGACCGACTAAATCTAAATCCTATTTTTCGTCAGGAGTTACTGTTTACACTTAGTCGGTCTGCGTTGGTCAACCGACCGACTAGTTCCCAAACTAGTCGGTCAGAGGTTGCTCTTTGACCGACTAATCAGTGTCGAAACCCTAATTTCTGGGCAGCCGCCGGTTCACCTTATAAATACTCCGATCACTTCTTCTTCTTTCTTTCTTTTCTCTAAACCTAGTTCTTCCCCATTGTTTTCCCTTCAATCCCAAACCCTTCCTCCATCATCCCAAACCCATCTCCAGCACCCCAAGCCTCCCTCTCACCCCATTGCGCCGGCATCTCCCTTAGGCCGCCGTTCCTCTTCAAAACCCCCTTTAATCCATTTTCTCCAGGTTTTCCCCGTCGCTCCAGATCTGAGCCGTGGTTCCCGGATCGTTCATCCGTTGCCGTGTTTGGTCGGCATCGATCTTCCGCTTCTATACGGTAGTGTCCGATCGTTTAATGTTTTCATAACCCATTTGTGCTTTTGTGAAACCCTAATGAAAATAAATGTTGTTTTGATGATTGTTTCTCCAAAACAGCGACTTCCCCGTAGATTAGCGTCCGTGAGACGAACCTTCGTGATCGTCATCCTTGGTGCTAGGCAAGTAAAACTTGCCACTTAGGGTTTTAGGCCATGTTCTAGGCCATTTACTTGTTTTAGCGTAAAAGAGACTAGGCAGTGAAAGGATAGCTGCCTAGACGCCCTTGATCTAGCTTGACAACGAAGCTAGATCCGTCACCTTCATCATGCTTGTATGTCATGTTTAATTTCAATTAACGGTACGCGAATATCTGTTCATGTCATTGCATTTCTTGCTTGTTCATCGTGTTTGTGTAGCACACGCTACTTTAAAATGTAAGCTACGGCGAGTAGGATTTTGACTCCTACATCGTGACTTGAGGCTAGGTGCACCCCTATGCCAAATACACTTTCTGGCTCGTGATCCAGAAGCGAGCATAGTGTGTTGCTAATCCCAACGCTCGATACACGTGGAGGGGTAGGGTTAAACGGTCGCTTGAGCTTAGGAGTTGGTCCGATCAGCCACTCTAGCCAAAAGACGGAAACTCTGAGCACAAAGTGAAAATCGTGAATAGTGAACGGTGTTAAGTGAAAATCGTGATAAGTGACTTGTGAATTAGTGATTTGGTATCTTTTGCTACATCGTGCGTGCTTGTCCCTTCTTGTCCTTTTAACTGTTGCATCATACTTAAATGTCATGTCATTGCATCTTACTTGAACTGTTAGGTTGTTAGTTTACTTCCAGTTTCCTTGCCCAAGTCTTTTAGACTTGCTGACATATGCCCCTCTCTCTTTTGGGTGACACATGTTAGATCTTGAGCCAGAGTTCGTTGGAGAGGATGTGGTGTTTGCTGACGCTGAGTCAGAACCTGTGTTTGCTGAGGAGGAGTACGTGGACACCGGGGACCAGTCCTAGTGTCTTCGTTGAGCTTTCCCTTTTATTTTAGACTACTGTAGTTGTAGGTGCGCAGTACCAATACTTTGTTATGTTGTGATTTTGTTCGCCATGTTTTGGGCCTTTAGACTCTTTCCTTTAGCCTGGGGGGTTTTCTGGATGTTGAATATTATTGTGGACAATTTCTGAGAGTGGATTATTATATATCAGTCTCTCTTTCTTGTTATTATTATTGTTGTTCCGTTTGCAGTTACAGGGACCTGCTTTGAAATTTTAAATTGACGCTTATCAGGCGTGAGGCTTCACAGCTCCACGTCTGTGCGGACCTTCTCACGTCTCGCCTCCATAGCTTTGGGAAGCGGGGCGTGACAGGTTTTGTTGGTGGACCATGCAGGTCCAACTTTCTATAATTGTGAATTATCGGATCAACAATAATAATATTAGATTGTTCTACAACTAAAATTCGACATCCGAGTCCTAAGGTATGAGTCTAATTGTTTTGTTTTCTGTGTCATTAGATGGCAGGAAGGCGATTCACCCGTGGTGGTGGTAGTGGTGCGGCCCCTCATGACGAGGAGCCTGTGCGGGAGCCCACCAATGGAGAGATGATGCGGATGATGCTTCAGATGATGCAGGTTCAGCAAGGCGTGCTCCTGCAAGTCCAGAATGCTCCACTTGCTCAAGCTGGTCGGGCAATCCAGGATGCCCCTCGCTTCAAGCCGGGAAAGAAGCAATTTCAGGAGCTGGGTCCTGCTTATTTTGATGGGACTGTGGGTCCTCTAGCTGCCGATGAGTGGATTAGGAACATTGAGGATAATTTGAAGATGGCGAAGCTCAGCCCAGCTGGATGGGTTGATTTGGCGAAGAGGCAGCTCAAGGATAATGCTCGAAACTGGTGGGATGTGGAAGAGAAGATGCTAGTGGAGCCGATAGCTTGGGCTACCTTTAAGTCCAGGTTCGATGAGGAGTTCTTTCCGAAGGCTGCTAGGAAGGAGATGCTGCAGCGCTTTATTGAGCTGAAGCAAGTGAGCTTGACGGTGGACCAGTACCACCAAGAGTTCACCAGACTGAGTCGGTTCGCACCGAAGATGGTGCAGGAAGCTGATGAGAGGGCTCAGGGGTTCCTGCAGGGACTTGCTTTGGAGCTTCAGAGTTTTGTGTCTTCCTCTGATCTGGACTATTATCAGAAGGTTCTGGTTGCTGTGAGGAGGCAGGAGTTGAACCTGAGCCAGAGGAGAGGACATGTTGCTGGAGCTGGGAAGAGGCCTATGGAGCAGGCCAGAGCAGTGGTTAGGCCATGATTCAGGCCCAACCAGCCAGCTCAGTTCAAGAGGCTAGGTGGGCCTGTTCTGAAGACTTGCAATCATTGTGGCAAGCCGGGTCATGTGAAGGACCAGTGCCGGAGGCTTTTGGGTCAGTGTTTGGGCTGTGGTGATGCTTCACATTCTCTGAAGGATTGTCCGAGTATCAAGCAGCCTTGGAGGGCACCTGTTGCGGCTCAGCCGTTGCAGCAGAGAGAGTCTGTTCCTGCTGGTCGTGGAGCAGCTCTTGTTCCACAGAGGCAGGCTTTTCCGCCGAGGAGGCAGGCTTTTCTGATGACCGCTGTGGAGAGCGAGGCTGTGGATGAGGTTATCGCAGGTAATCCTCAATCTAGCTGTTTCTTTCCTAGCTAGTTTGATTGTTATCTTGTTTGCTTGAACATGATTATTTGTTAGACTAGGGCTTGATTGTTAAATTTCTTGTTAGGTGTGGTTTTGGTTTGCACATTTCCTGCACGAGTCCTCTTTGACTCAGGTGCATCGATGTGCATTATTTCTCGGAGCTTTGTGGAGAAGCATTCTTTGTCGACGTCCCCTCTTTCCAAGAGTTGGAATATCGTTACAGGGAATGGCGTGTTCTCGGTGCATCTTGGTTGCAATTCTTGCCCATTGGTGGTTTGTGGACATGAGCTTTACGCGGATTTCATTGTCCATGACATCATCAACTATGATGCAGTCCTTGGGATGGATTGGCTTGTGAGCTTCTATGCTACGATCGACTGTCAGAGGAAGAAGGTGGTGTTCGAGATTCCCGGACATCCAGTATTTGAGTTCAGCCGAGGTAGCAGTTCACTTGGTCCTATCAGATTTCGGGCCAGGCCGGTGGAGATTGTGGCTATGCAGATGGAGCTGGAGAGGCCAACAGTTGTGCGGGACTTTGATGACGTCTTCCCCGAGGAGATGTCTGGATTGCCACCCGATCGAGCTTTAGAATTTTCTATTGATCTTATTCCGGGAGCACAACCGATTTCGAAGGCGCCTTATCGTATGGCACCCGATGAGTTGGAGGAATTGTGGAAGCAGCTGGATGAGCTTTCGCAGAAGGGTTATATTAATCCTAGTGTGTCTCCGTGGGAGCACCGATGCTGCTGGTGAAGAAGAAGGATGGTTCGTGTCGCATGTGCGTGGACTATCGGGAGTTGAATGCGGTGACCGTAAAGAATAAATACACGTTGCCTCGCATTGATGATATTTTTGATCAACTTAGAGGTTCGAGGGTGTTTTCGAAGTTGGATCTGAGGAGTGGTTATTGTATGATCCTGACAAAACAAGGACGTTAGGATCGATTAATGAAGTAGAGACTTACGCTTGCGTATGCGGCACCGTAATCTCGGAACTTCGCCCTCGGATTCGCCACAACGGTCGATACTTCGTCACAGAGGATCGAAGCAGAGTTTCACCGCCTAAATCTCTATTTAGAAGAGGATTTTAATGGAAGAGAGAAGAAGAACATAAGATGCCTTATGCAAACTTATGGCATGGAAAAAGTGTGGTATGAATGCCTTACCCTTGGGTCCTATTTATAGGCTTTAGGAGTGATTATTGTAGGAAATAACCAATTATAAGCTTATTAGCCTATATTAGCACATTCATTTATCCTCTTCTTCATTAACGTATCAAGTGCCTTTATACACTTATAAAGTGACTTGTTCCACTTATCGAGTGGCTTTTTCCACTTATCGAGTGGTCCTTTTCACACGAGAAAGGTTCCCTCCGTGCACGCTTTCGTGCACGCGACATCTGAGGTCCATATACCCTCATACATCCCCTCATGGGTGTATTCATGTCGTCCATATCCAACATCTCCCACTCACACTTGAGGGGAATATAAGGAAACATCTTTCCCTTTAACTCTTCTATTTATCATACCGAGAAATAGGCCGTGTGACCGTCATGCGCATAGAGTCCGCTGTTGTGCACTTGTTAGAGATACACAACACTCCTCGAGGTGCAAAGTTGAGTAGATCAACGCATGCTTTACCCTAGATTATTTCTTCACATTTCTTATACTTTATATTCAACAATTGAATCCCATCTGGATTACAATTGGCTGGCCAGCTTTGAATCTCTAATGTCCAACTGTGAATATGAAATTAATCTTCATCTTCTTGCGATCCTTTTGATCTTGACTTGACTCGCTTTTCTAACATGCCCCGCCGGACCGAATTAACCATAGTCCATAAGCAACATGCTAAGATAGCAATCACCCAGTCAAATCTTAAGGAACCAATTAGAGTCCATAAGGGTAACGAGTTAAGACCCATGTGGTCTTTGGGTCTCACATAATAGTAAACACAATTACTATTCTAACCCAATGGTCAAAATGCATACGTAGTATGAATACGTATTACAACATCACTCCTTTCCCAGGGAGCGTATGTCTTAATGATGTTGTAAGGGTGATAACCAGACACCACAATGTCTGACTTTGAGTCCCTTTTACTACTCAAATAATCTTCTGGACCCACATCCCGCATAAGACAGATAGGATTTCAAACAATCCTCTTAGATCTTTTGTAAGCATCCATATAATGTAGATCTTTTATACGACCATTTTGTTTAAGTCATGACTCTAAATCATCCATCTGATGATTTTGACTTTAAACAGGTCTTATCTTTATTTTATCCGTCTTATATAATAAAGGTGGTTGCTCATGTGAGAGAGCCAACCTCAATCTGTCCGACATACTAGAAAATCTAGCTGAGATTTCAAAAATGTACACAAACATTTCTTAAAATTTCATATGCAATGTTGAAAAGAACTTATTCTTTTATTGAATTTGATCATTTACAGACATGGGAATTTACATTCGTACAACTTAGCTCTTACGCAATCCTTGAGATGATAAGTGTTTGTAAAACACATCTCTGGGGATCGCCTTCGTAAGCGGATCCGCTATCATCTCATGCGTAGATATGCACCTTATGTCTACCTTATTGGTCTTATCATAGTCTTTTGCAAAATTGTCCTCTTAACTTCTTTCTAGTGTGTTTGCCCTGGATTGGATTGGTAACGATTTACCATTCCAACGGCAAAAAACAGATGTCCGGTCTTGTACACATCATAGTGTACATAAGACTACCAACTGTACTGGAATATGGAACTTTTTCCATAATTTCCTTTTCCTTTTGGTTCTTAGGACACATCTTCAGATATAAATTATCGCATTTGCTTTATTGGAGTATCAATGTACTTACAGTCTTGCATATTTAAAACGTTCTAGAACCTTCTTTATATAAGTCTCTTGTGAAAGAGAAAGAAGTTTCTTCGAACGATTTCTTGAAATCTTAACTCTAAGAATATATGCGGCTTCTTCCATATCTTTCATCTCAAATACTGATGAAAGTCAAGCCTTGATATCCATCACAAAGCCCTTGCCATTTCCGGCTATTAAAATGTCATCTACATATAGAGACATAATAACGCACTTGCTCTTAATCCTCTTGATATATATGCAGTTGTCTTCATCAAGCATGGAAAAACCATTTGATAAGACAACTTCTTGAAATCGTATATAACATTGCCTCGAGGATTGTTTAAGACCATATATGGACTTACGAAGTTTACAAACCTTATGTTCGTTTCCTTCTTTTACAAACCCTGTTGGTTGTTCCATATAGGTCTCCTCGTCCAATTATCCATTGAGAAAGGCAGTCTTTACATCCATCTGATGTAATTCAAGGTCTAAGCAAGCTACCATAGCCAGAATCAGGCGAATCGAGGTAAAACTAACAACAGGTGAGAAGGTCTCTTCGTAGTCTATCCCTTCATGTTGCGTAAAACCTTTCGCGACAAGGCGAGCTTTATATCTGTCTATAGAGCCATCAGCCTTATGCTTGATCTTGAGAACCCATTTGTTCCCAATAGCTCTACGTCCTCTGGGTAAGTCAACTAAGTCCCAGACTTGGTTAACTTTCATGGGTTCCAACTCTTCCTTCATCGCTTCCATCCATTTGTCTTTAGCAGGGCATGATACGGCCTGTTTGAAAGTAAGCAGGCTCGTCATCATCTTGTAGCAAAGTCATAAAGGTTTGCGGAAATTCATCCTCAAATCTTAGGGGAGTCAACCTTGTACGACTACTACGTCGTATTTGAGATTCTTCAAGTCCTTGTTGACTCGAATTTAGATCAATTCTAATATCACTCCCACTTGGAATGTCGTTAGAAATGCTCCCACTTGGATCATTACTCCCGTATGGAATAGGATTAGCATCATTCGTATCATCCATTGGTAAAGTTTGAAATGTATTTTCGTCTTCACCAAGAATTCTCCCACTCGAATGAGGTAATCCTTCTTGATCATTAATCTCAAATAGAGATAAGTCCTGACTTATCTCGCCCTGTCTTGGAAACTCGTTTTCCAAGAAAGTGACATCCCTCGACTCAAATTCAATTAGACCTCCATTGTCTTCCCGACTAATGAAAACATAACCTTTGGAGTTTTCTGCGTATCGTATGAAGATACATTTTCTTTCCCGTGGCCCAAGTTTGCCATACTTATGGGAGGAAATAAGTGCTTAGGATGCACATCCCCAAGGTTTTAAAATGTTTAAGTCAGGAGACCTTTGGTTCCAAAACACATAAGGAGTGGAGCTAACTGATTTCGAGGGTACGCGGTTCAAGATGAAAGCGGCCGTCAATAATGCATCACCCCAAAAGGTGATTGGCAAGTTAGCTTGCGCCATCATTGAACGGACCATTTTCATTAAAGTCCTATTTCTCCTTTCTGCAACACTATTTTGTTGCGAAGTATAAGGCATAATTACCTGATGTACTATGCCCTTTTCATCACAAAGTTCCTTAAAACTTATTGATTGATATTCACCGCCCCTATCGGTTCGCAAGACCTTAATCTTACGATCTAATTGATTCTCCACTAAACTCATATAGTTCTTAAAGCAGGTTATTGCTTCACTTTTGTGGGATAGCAAATAGATATGTCCGAATCGGGTGAAATCATCAACAAAAGTGATGAAATAGGACTTTTCGCGTCTTGTCTTGACATTCATCGGACTACATATGTCCGAATAGATGAGCTGTAATGGAACCTCGGCCCTTGTGCCGGTTCCAAACGGCTTGCGACAAGATTTCCCTACAAGGCAATGTTCGCAAGTCGACATTTCAACCTTTGAAACTTTGGATAGAAGGCCACATTTGGCAAGTCTATCCATACGCGTTGGTCCAATATGACCAAGCCTTGCGTGCCAACAAATTATATCTGACTCATAAGTCGAAGAATTTGCGACAAGGAAATTTTCATTACTAAATGAAGAGTCATACATTGTATTTAATACAATAAATCCTTTAAATACATACCCAGTACCAATTAAGGAATTATTACAACACAAGTCCACTTTACAATTTTGAAAGAACCAGCTATAACCAAGACCCATTAACACGACCACAGATATAATATTCCTTCGAATATCTGGAGCGAAGAGGACATCATGTAGTAAGAGAGTGCGACCGTTGTCCAAGACTAGCTTGCAAGTCCCAACGCCTTTCACTTCAACACGTGTGTTGTTTCCTACATAAATCCACTTTGTTCCTTGGGGTATCCGGTGATACTCCACGAAGGACCGTCTGTCCCTTGCTATGTGGTCGGTGGCACCTGAATCAATTATCCAAAATGGATTAGATTCTACAAGAAATATTGAACTAGAAACACATATGTAACTAGTATTACAAGTTACCTTGTCACATTCATCGGTACAAGAACGGGCGTAGTGACCTAACTTGTTGCACTTGAAGCACTTGATCCTCTTCAAGTCTTTCTTCTTGTGCCATTTCTTGTGCCCACCCTTATGTTTGGGTTTATTGGTAGACTCAGGTTGCTTATTACGTTCATTATTAGACTTCGAACGATCTTTCCATTTCTTTCCCCCGTGTGAGGAACTAGCAAACATGTGCACTTCTGTACTTGGCTTGGCAGCCGCAAGCCGCTCTTCCTCTAATTCGAGGTGCTTAGAAACATCGATGAAAGTCTTGATGCTCTCATTGTGAGTGAGATGCATCTTCATTTGGTCCCACCCATTTGGCAGGGAACATATGACTGCTTGGATTTGTTGCTCATCAGTGAGCACATGACCTGCATCCTTTAACTCTGAGATTAGATTCGCCATATGTCGCAGATGTTTCCCCATGGAATGATCTGGATGTTTCTTGTTTGAATCAAATCTTATAGTTAAAGAACGGAGTTTGTACACCGATGTGCCACCAAACTTCTCCTCAAGCTTGGACCATATGTCCATGGCTAAGTCATGCTCTCGGAAGATGCGCATTATGTCATCAGCCATACTGCTCAATAACGTAATGCGAGCTATCTTGTTCTTCCGAGACCAAGCATCAAAAGCTTCCTTGTCTCGTCTGTGTTGGGTCGTAGTGCCCAACTCGGGTTCAATCATTACGTTCTTTAGAGTTTCAAGCACTTCTTGCTCCTCTAGAACGTATTGTATCTTGATGGACCATAGTATGTAATTATCATCGTTGAGTTTTTCACCTCTGTTTAACTCAGCGACGATATTCTTTGAAGCGGAAGACATTTTACTTTTAAAATGCTGCAAAAGACACAAAACCGAAGGTTTGATCAAAATCATTGCATTAAAAATTCTTAAAATATAATTCCCACTTGAAATGATAATAGAATATCCCATTTGGATAGTTCTAATTTCAACTCCCACTTGGAATGACATTTATAATTTGATAAGTTACTTTCGAAAAATATTGAAGATGTTACTGTAGAATCGGAAAGGTCGCTATGTTTCCAATCACCATCTAGAGTAACTTTCAATATTTCCCCATCACTTTATCAAATAATAGTACTCTTATAGTACTTTGCAGCGGAAACGAGTTTTTGAAAACGTATTTTTCAAAAATATTTTGCAAACGTATTTTGCAGTATTTTGATAACGTATTTTTCAAATGCATTTTGCAAACGTATTTTGCAAGGCCTATACCCCATTATAGGGTGTCATAACCGAATTATTTCGACAATTCCCCGGCCATTGCCGGGGTCGTGTTAAGGCTGTGCCAAGGCCGAATTCATCTTCCTTCCGAAGTGAGAGTTGTCATCGCAACTTGGCCAAAGCCGGATCCCCCTTTGGGAAAAAATGCGATATTTCAACTTAGTACCCTTATGATACTAGCGAAATATACGGCAATCCCTGGCCATCTGCCAGGATTGAGCCGTTGCCGTGCCAAGGCCGGACCCCCCCTGAGGGAATTTTTCTGCAAGCCACCGTCGCTGGCTCTCGTATGGATCCAAATGCTTCCCCCGTATAGGAGAATTTTGCCACAGACGACTGTCGTTGGCCCCGTATGGGCTAGTCGGCATGTTCGTGTTACATCGAGGAAGGCCTCTCGCCGAGGCCGACCAATGCGACCAAAAATCCCCGATTGGTCGACCAGGGCCTCTGCCCTGGTCGGCCAAGGACCTTGGCACGCCCCGGCCAGGGCCTCTGTCCTGGCCGAGGGCGGCCAAGGGCCGGCCAAGGCCTCTGCCCTGTCCGTCCAGGGGCCCTGGCCCCTCGGCCAAGGCCTCTGCCCTGGCCGGCCAGGGGCCCTGGCCGAGGCCGGCCAGGGCCGACAGGGCGCCGGCCCTGGCCTCTGCCAGGGCCGACAGGGCCCTGGCCCCTGGCCAGGGCCGGCAGGGCCCTGGCCTGGCCAAGGCCCTCTGGCCCTGGCCTAGCCGTGGCGAGGGGCCTTTGGCCCTGGCCGAGGCCGACCTGGCCAGGGCCCCCTGGCCCTGGCCGGCCAGAGCCGGCAAGGCCGTGGCCGGGGCCGGCCATGGCTGGGGCCGGCTATAACCCTTTGGCCTTGGCCGGTCATGGCCCATATGGCCATGGCCAGCCACCCCCTTGTATGGGGTTGCCGCATGCACTCCTCCCCCTCGACGGGGTGGTTTTCGTTGTCATTTGGCCGTAGCCAACCCCCTCCGCATGGGGAGGGGGGATGCATTGCCTCCATAGCCCATTTGGCCATGGTGATCATGCACCAAAGGTCATCTTCTCCGATGGGAATAACCACCGTCGTCTTCTTCGATGAAGCACCCGTTCGTCGAGAAAGTAGTTATTCTCTAATGGCTATGTGCCAAAATGAAGAAATAACATACTCTAAAGTTCGCAAACTACACGCTCCACTTGAAGAGAGTTCACATTCCCAATGAATGGAGACTCAGCATCCATGAAGAGTGCGAGCTTGACGATATGAACGGTCGGTTCTTCCCGTCACGGAGAGTTCCTGCCATATCCGTAATGACAGAAGACCCTAACGTGAAAAGAACAACCACTGTGTTCTCTCTGTCACGAAGCGTTCCTACCTTATCCATAATGGTAGGATACCCATTCGTGAAAAAGACAACGCCTCGTTCATCGGTTCGACGGGGCGGCGGTTTGACCGGGGCGAACCCGTATGGCTCTGATACCAATGTAGTATCCTGAAAAAACAAGGACGTTAGGATCGATTAATGAAGTAGAGACTTACGCTTGCGTATGCGGCACCGTAATCTCGGAACTTCGCCCTCGGATTAGCCACAACGGTCGATACTTCGTCACGGAGGATCGAAGCAGAGTTTCACCACCTAAATCTCTATTTAGAAGAGGATTTTAATGGAAGGGAGAAGAAGAACATAAGATGTCTTATGCAAACTTATAACATGGAAAAAGTGTGGTATGATTGCCTTACCCTTGGGTCCTATTTATAGGCTTTAGGGGTGGTTATTGTAGGAAATAACCAATTATAAGCTTATTAGCCTATATTAGCACATTCATTTATCCTCTTCTTCATTCACTTATCAAATGCCTTTATGCACTTATAAAGTGATTTTTCCACTTATCGAGTGGCTTTTTCCACTTATCGAGTGGTCCTTTTCACACGAGAAAAGGTTCCCTCCGCGCACGCTTTCGTGCACGCGACATCTGAGGTCCGTATACCCTCATACATCCCCTCATTGGTGTATTCATGTCGTCCATATCCAACAGTTATCATCAGCTGAAGGTGAAGAAGGAAGATGTCTGAAGACAGCGTTCAGGACGAAGTATGGACACTACAAGTTTGTGGTTATGTCCTTCGGTGTAACCAATGCGCCCGCAGTTTTCATGAATCTGATGAATCTGATCTTCTACGAATTTTTGGATAAGTTTGTCGTTATCTTTATTGACGACATTCTGGTCTATTCTAAGTCGGAGGAAGAGCATGCCTCGCACTTGAGGACGGTGTTGGAGATTTTGAGGAAGCATCGGCTGTATGCTAAGTTTTCGAACAGCGAGTTTTGGCTGGACAGTGTTGCTTTTCTCGGGCATGTGGTGATAGGAGATGGTATTTCAGTGGATCCCGAGAAGATTAGGGCCATCAGAGGGTGGCCTGTTTCGTAGTCAGCATCTGAGATCCGGAGTTTCCTTGGACTTGCTGGTTACTATCGGCGTTTCATTAAGGACTTTTCCCGTATCGCCGAGCCGATGACCAGATTGACGCGGAAAGAAGTGCCTTTTGTTTGGTCGGGTGATTATGAGAATGCCTTTGGTGTTCTGAGGGAGAGATTGACGACTGCCCCTATTCTTGTTGTGCCTGATCGCACTGGAGGATTCGAGATCTTTTGCGATGCTTCTGGCAAGGGTCTCGGTTGTGTTTTGCATCAGCATGGACATGTGGTGGCTTATGCATCTCGTCAGCTCAAGGTTCATGAGAAGAATTACCCGACACACGACTTAAAGTTGGCTGCTGTTGTGTTTGCGCTCAAGATTTGAAGGCACTTCCTGCTAAGTGAGAAAGTGAAGATCTTCACTGATCACAAAAGCTTGAAGTATATTTTCACTCAGAAGGAGCTCAACATGTGACAGCGTCGATGGCTGGAGCTCATGGCGAACTATGAGATTGATTTGCAGTATCACCCTGGCAAGGTGAATGTGGTTCCTGATGCACTGAGTAAGCTTTCAGCGGTGATGATTTTGACTTCGCAGTGGAGATTGCAGCAGGATTTTTGCGAGTCTGGTGTGGAGATTGTTCTTCCTGGATAATCTTCTCCGTTGATGAGTATGCAGATTCAGTCGACTATCGTGGATCGGATCAAGGCTGGCCAGGCTGAGGATCCGAAGCTAGTGAAGATTCGGGAGCAGGTGGAAGCCGGGCTGAGGACTGACTTCTTGATTCATGATGATGTCCCGTTGAGGTATGGAGCCAGATTGTGTGTGCCAGCTGGGGATATTAGAGAGGAGTTGATGGTGGAGGCACACAGTTCGCCGTATTCTGTGCATCCTGGTGGGACCAAGATGTACAAGGATCTTCGTCTGAACTATTGGTGGCATGGTATGAAGAGGAGTGTGGCTCGGAGTGTAGCCAAGTGCTTGGTTTGCCAGCAGGTAAAGGCGGAGCATCAGCGTACGACAGGGTTGCTACAACCGCTTCCGATTCCGGAGTGGAAGTAGCAACACATCACTATGGATTTCGTGACTGGACTACCTCGGAGTCCGAAGCAGAATGACGTGATTTGGGTGATCGTAGATCAATTGACCAAATCCGCGCACTTTATTCCGTTCCGAGTAGGACAGTCCACTGAGGCGCTATCAAGGAGATACATGGAGGTAAATTCTTTTACTCTCCGTTTCTATTTTCTTTTCCTAGTTTGAATAGTGATGTAACGTGAATCGTGCAGGAGGTCGTGCGACTTCACGGAGTCCCTGTGAGTATCGTGTCGGACAAAGACACGAGGTTCACATATCAGTTCTGGCAGAGTTTGTAGAAGAGTTTGGGTACGCGTCTGAGTTTTAGCATAGCGTACCATCCGCAGACGGATGGCCAGTCCGAGAGGACGATTCAGATCTTGGAGGACATGCTGAGGGCGTGCATGTTGGATTTCAAGGGTTCGTGGGAGAACCATCTACATCTGGTAGACTTTTCCTACAACAACAGCTTCCAGGCGAGTATTGGCATGGCGCCTTTCGCCGCTCTTTATGGGAGGAAATGTCGATCGCCGTTGAGTTGGGATGACGTTGGAGATCGGGAGCTGTTGGGACCTGAGATGATTGTGGAGGCTGTGGATGTTGTCAGGAACATTCGGGAGAGGTTGAGGATTGCTCAGGACCGTTTTAAGCATTGGGCGGATGCTAAACACCGTCCTTTGGAGTTTCAGCCGGGTGACCATGTGTTCTTGAAGAATTCCCCGAATCATGGTGTGATTCGCTTTGGGAAGAGAGGGAAGTTGAGCCCACGATACATTGGACCGTTTGATATTCTGGAGAGATTTGGCGAGGTAGCCTACCGCTTGGCCTTGCCACCGTCTTTGGATGGAGTTCACAATGTTTTCCTTGTGTCGCAGCTTCGTCGGTACATTAGCGACCCATCTCATGCCGTGGATTTCTCGAAGATTACCGTTCGCTATGATATGACGTATGACCAGCATCCGGTGCTGATTATGGACAGGCGTCAAAAGTCACTCCGGAACAAGGTTGTCAATCTTGTGAGGGTGATGTGGCGACACGGCTCACCTGGAGAGTCTACTTGGGAGAATGAGGATGAGATGCGAGAGCGTTTCCCACTTTTGTTCCTGGACACGTGAGTGTTGGGAATTCCGAGGGCGGAATTTTTCTTAAGTTGGGGAGGATGTAACGACTGGTTTTCTTGTATAGATTATATATATACTAGTCATAACCCGTGCCCGTGGGTACGGTTCGGTTAAGATTTTCTCCCTCGAAATCTTTGTTCCACAAAAACTTATTTCCACAGCAAAAATTTAAAAGAACATCGCATTAGCATAAAAATATTTAGTGCCGCAGGAGCCTTCGGCGCGGAATAAAAAATTCGGCACAAGCGCCATTGGTGCGGAACAAAAAATTCGTTGCAGGAACCTTCGGCGTAGAACAACAAATTAGCGAAAAAAATTTAACAGGCGCCTTTCAGCGCGGGAAAGGAGACCGATTCAAGAGTTCTCCCTCATTAAGTCGTTGGTAATAAGGGAGTCTGATGTGCATCACTAAAAATAGTGTAAGGTCATATTCATATGAACAAACTTTCAGCATCAATCTGTTTTGACGAATTTCTTAGAAATGCGATCACATTGCTTTTTTTTGAAAGGTAACTGCTTCACATAGCTATTACATATGATATTAATATATAGCATATAACTAAATCGATGATAATTTACCGTTCTCGTTGAAATTTTTACCATCTCTAAGTTACCTTTGGCCTTGACAATTGATTCAATAGCTTTAATGTGATGTTACTATTACTTAAGCTTGGCACATCTCTGAAAGTGACCAGCAAGTGACCAGCAACCTGCTTCTTATAATATCTAGAATTTTTTCTTCTGGACTTGAGTATGGAAAGGGTTGGACAATTTAGGTTCTTGCCATTGAATCTAATGGTACAATGGCAGATTTTTTGCTCTCAGTTGCGCCTTCAGCACGCCATTCAGTAGAACAAAAATTTACAAAACACCCAATCCAATGAAAAATGAAGATAGATCATCCCTGTAACAAAATTAATAGAGATTATTGTACCAAAGAGACTCTCTTCATTTAGCAAAAAGAGAAGGACATACATAAACCACACACACACACACACACACACACACACACACACACACACACACACACACACACACACACATCCATCAGAAATATACACCACACGCACATCATTTGCTGGCCATAAGAACCTCTCTCTCTCTCTCACTCCTCCCCCCTTAAAAGTCTTAACAATTAAGCGAGTGGTTATAGCACTAACCTCAATAGCGTTCATACTAATGGTATAATTGTTATCATGTTTTATTTAATACAGACATATGAAGCGTTGAGAATGGATGATAAATCACTGGCAGCTGAATGATACAATTTTGCAACTGACAGAATCAAAAGATCTCATGTTGCCTGGGCAAATCGAAGTTCTTTTCCAAATGCTTAAGGTGGCTGGTCCATAAGTTCTATGAGGCATGTGCATAAAGAATGCGGCTCTTGGTGCATATTAAATAAAAGTTGAAGCAAGAACACTATTACATTTCTGCATTTAGACAAATAGAATCATCAATGTGTAGGTGCCTATCAGGAGAATATTAATGGCTAAATGTTTTGCATTATATTGTTAATGTTCATTCAACATTTAGAAGGATGAAAATTAGAAATGAAACATATACTGACAGAACACGAACAACAGACACATGATACGTAGGAAACGAAAGCCGAGAATGCTTGAGTATCAAAGCATAGTCAAGAGACGCATTTGAACCTTCACTCACCATAAAAGACACATTCTTTAAATGGCAAGCACCCATTTTAATGAGATCCTTCATCTGCCCAGGTGTCCCAATAACAATGCCCTGAGAAGTATAACAGAAACTAAATGACATTATATGCTATAAAAATGTATTTTAGCATCAAAATAGAAGTTTCAAGCTATGATCTAAATATGTTACGCGTCAGGTATTACGCATCATGGATGATGGGAATTTTTTACATATATGTTGAGCATACAAATAATTGGCACATGGGACATAGCTGGTAATATGTTAATAAATTTGCAACAAATAGTAGATATCATGTGTGCACTGAAGTCCTAAATAATTAAGAAATCATTATTATTATCTAAGCTAACACTAACAAATTATGAGTTCATGATATCTACATTCAATCGAGATGTTGCTCGAGAAGGGGAATTGGAGTTATAATAGTAAATAACAAAAAAATTACAATTTGTACAAGCTATCAATTTTATTACATGTGATTCTGCATGTGCCTAGAAATCTAGTAAGCTGTAACTACCACTCCCCTTCTCTATTCCAACTGAAATTTGGAAATTTGAGATGTAACGGAATAAAATAGAATCTGCTTTTAAATTAATTTTTCAGTTAGTAGAAAAAAAAGAGTGGACCACAATTTTTATTCAATGCAATTTTACTTCTCTCACTAAAATCACACGTACTGATGCCCAACTCCCAATGATAAGTTTCAATTACAAATATTTTCATTAAACAACTAAAATAAATAATTCTCATCATCCCTTTAAATCTACTTAAATCTAACATATTATATAATTTAAAATGCATTGAAGGCTTACAATGTTACATAGATATGAAAGTTTAATCACTTGCCCGAAAATCAATTATTATACTAACCGTGTGCTAATTTGATATTCACTTCAGCAATCAGTTTCCTGAGGTCTATAGGGTGAAAATGTGTGAACCTTACAATAATATTTTTTTCAATTGATAGGTTGCTTGCATATTACTTATTTTAATGTAATAAGTTCTGCATACATACTATCTATCATTTGGAATATCATAAGAGAGATCAATTGTCATATCTAAAGAAGTTTTTTTACAACCGGATCATACCTAAACAGTTATAATAAATTCTGACCCATACACCACTACATAATAAATAGAAAACTATACTTTCATATTGGCACAGACAGAAAATCTTGCCAACCCACGTTGTCGTACAACGTGAGCATCCCCTCAAGTACCCCCAGGCGGCCTAGGTCAGCTAAATGGGCAAACCTGGAGGGTACTATCGGGCGCTGGGCGATACGCTCAAATCAGACGCGCTGTGCATCGTCTCTGAACGTAATCCCCAGCGGCCCGACAACGGGAGCCGGTGGTGGCTGTGCGTGAACGGGATCGGCTGGAAGTGGCTGCGGGTGGATGGGGTCGGCTGGTAATGGCTGTGTGGGGTGAGGTGGTGAAGGTGGAGGGGAGTCCTCCCTAGCGTGGGAGTGGCCGGGCTCATCCGTCCGCTTCCGATTGACGTAAGCTCCCCGAGTGCGTGGCCGTGTCCGGGGCGGCATGTGTGCCCCGAGTGCTCACCCAACTAATATAAAATGCGACGTGCTAAAAGATGGAACTAAGGTACCTGAACACGCCATGTGTCACGCCCCGCTTCCTAAAGCTATGGAGGCGAGACGTGAGAAGGTCCGCACAGACGTGGAGCTGTGAAGCCTCACGCCTGATAAGCGTCAATTTAAAATTTCAAAGCAGGTCCCTGTAACTGCAAACGGAACAACAATAATAATAACAAGAAAGAGAGACTGATATATAATAATCCACTCTCAGAAATTGTCCACAATAATATTCAACATCCAGAAAAACCCAGATGCTAAAGGAAAGAGTCTAAAGGCCCAAAACATGGCCAACAAAACCACAACATAACAAAGTATTGGTGCTGCGCACCGACAACTACAGCAGTCTAAAATAAAAGGGAAAGCTCAACGAAGACACTAGGACTGGTCCCCGGTGTCCACGTACTCCTCCTCAGCAAACACGGGTTCTGACTCAGCGTCAGCAAACACCACATCCTCTCCAATGAACTCTGGCTCAGGATCTAACATGTGTCACCCAAAAGAGAGAGGGGCACATGTCAGCAAGTCTAAAAGACTTGGGCAAGGAAACTGGAAGTAAACTAACAACCTAACAGTTCAAGTAAGATGCAATGACATGACATTTAAGTATGATGCAACATTTAAAAGGAAAAGAAGGGACAAGCACGCACGATGTAGCAAAAGCTACCAAATCACTAATTCACAAGTCACTTATCACGATTTTCACTTAACACGGTTCATTATTCACGATTTTCACTTTGTGCTCAGAGTTTCCGTCTTTTGGCTAGAGTGGCTGATCGGGCCAACTCCTAAGCTCAAGCAACAGTTTAACCCTACCCCTCCACGTGTATCGAGCGTTGGGATTAGCAACACACTATGCTCGCTTCTGGATCACGAGCCAGGAAGTGTATTTGGCATAGGGGTGCACCTAGCCTCAAGTCACGAGTAGGAGTCAAAATCCTACTCACCGCAGCTTACATTTTAAAGTAGAGTGTGCTACACAAACACGATGAACAAGCAAGAAATGCAATGACATGAACAGATATTCGCGTCCGTTAATTGAAATTAAACATGACATACAAGCATGATGAAGGTGACGGATCTAGCTTCGTTGTCAAGCTAGATCAAGGGCGTCTAGGCAACTATCCTTTCACTGCCTAGTCTCTTTTACGCTAAAACAAGTAAACGGCCTAGAACATGGCCTAAAACCCTAAGTGGCAAGTTTCACTTGCCTAGCACCGAGGATGACGATCACGAAGGTTCGTCTCAAGGACGCTAATCTACGGGAAAGTCGCTGTTATGGAGAAACAATCATCAAAACAGCATTTATTTTCATTAGGGTTTCACAAAAGCACAAATGGGTTATGAAAACATTAAAGGATCGGACACTACCGTATAGAAGCGAAAGATCGATGCCAAGTAAACACGGCAACAGATGAACGATCCGGGAACCACGGCCCAGATCTGGAGCGATGGGGAAAACCTGGATAAAATGTATTAAAGGGGGTTTTGAAGAGGAACGGTGGCCTAAGGGAGATGCCGGCGCAATGGGGGTGAGAGGGAGGCTTGGGGTGATGGAGATGGGTTTGGGATGATGGAGGAAGGGTTTGGGATTGAAGGGAAAACAATGGGGAAGAACTAGGTTTAGAGAAAAGAAAGAAAGAAGAAGAAGTGATCGGAGTATTTATAGGGTGAACCGGCGGCTGTCCAGAAATTAGGGTTTCGACACTGATTAGTCAGTCAAAGAGCAACCTCTGACCGACTAGTTTGGGAACTAGTCGATCGGTTGACCAACGCAGACAGACTAAGTGTAAACAGTAACTCCTGATGAAAAATAGGATTTAGATTTAGTCGATCAAAGAACAACTACTGACCGACTAGTTTCTCATCTAGTCGGTCGACGAACGTTCTTAGACCGACTAAGAATGAATCGTACTTGGTATCAAAAATGATCATAGAGCTAGTCGGTTAAAGAACGATTGCTGACCAACTAGTTTGCAACCTAGTCGGTCGACAAATGTTCTTAGACCGACTAACGATAAACAGTAACTCCTGAATAATTATCAAAGCCCACTAGTCGGTCCATGAAGGTTTACCGATCGACTAAATCGTTATCTAGTCTGTCGGTTCCCCTTCTTGTACCAGCTAACGTGCACTGAAAGTTCCAAAATGGAGCGCGAAGCTCCGGGATCGATTCCTAAGACTCCTAGGCTTGATCTAACAATAAGATATGACCGATATGAAGCCCGTCATGAATGACTTACTCCAAAATCGACGATCAACGGAAGAAGCTAGGAAAACACGACGAAACGAACGAAAACGAAAACTACAGAGACGGAGAAAGGAAATCACAGCCAAAGAGAAGGCAACCAAATGTGTGTGTGTGTATATATATATATAAATGAACCATGCCCTTAGGGCACAGGTTATATATATATATATATATATATATATATATATATATATATATTCTATATTTCATGAAGTTTTTGAATTTTGTCCTACGTGGTAGGGATTTGTCCTACGTGGACAAAGAAATGATGACTGGGACAAACAAAATTGCTGACTAGGACAAGGGTTTTGGAGGGAAATTTTGTTTGTAAAACTCAAAACTTTGAAAACTCAAATGTTAACTCAAAATTTGGAGGGGGGAAAACTTGGGGGGAAACAAATCTGGGGGGAAAACAGAACGAGGGAATTGGTGTTTGAATTTTGAGGGTTAAATGAGGTGGAGGAATCCCAATGAGAACCAACTTCATGTCTCTTCCCCAAAATCCTCAGCCTTTAGCTCTTTCCCTTCAGAACCATCAAGAGCCCAGCCACCGTCAACGGCATCACCACCGCTGACCCACGAAATGTTAAGCACATCCTCAAGACCAACTTCCCCAACTTCCCCAAGGGCCAAAGAACCCTCACCCTCCTCCAAGACTTCATCGGCCACGACATCTTCCACTCCGACGACGACCACTGGAGGCACCAGCGCAAGACCGCCAGCCACGAGTTCAACCGAAGGTCACCGCAGCTTCGTCATGGACACGGTTCGCCACGAGATCGCCGAGTAGTTGCTCCCCCTATTGGTGAACGGCCTTGCCGGCAGTGGCAGCCTGCTGTAAGATTGGTGATGGTGAGAGGTTTTGGGAGATTGACAATGGGGACGAGATCCAGAGTGGTCGAAGGCGAGGACTTGTGGCCGTTGACGATGGACGAAGGGGCAAGATGATGGGGTTGCCGCCGTCGATGTTGTCATCCGTGGAGTGGTTGTCGTCATCGTTAGGATGCTGAGATTGGGAGACGGCTACCTTACTGGAAAAGATGGCACGGTTGCTGAGCCAATAGGCGCAGTTGGATCCGTTGGCGCTGTGGAAGAAGCTGGGAGTGGTATTTTCAGGGCAGTGGATGCATCGGATGTGGTGACTCAAGATTCGGACGAAGATGGCGTGCTGGCAGAGAATCGGGCGGAGGCCGGAGAAAGTATCGCCGCCATCGGACCAAAACAATGGAGGGGTTGGAGGGTAGAAGGGGTAAGTTTACCCGGAGACATGAATGAGTCTTGCTGAAAAGTGAAGGGAGCAGAATTCGAAATTTCAATCCCAAAATAGATGTTAAACACAGAGAGAGATATAGGGAATGAAAAAGGGAAGGGTATAATTATTGAATGACGAAGGAAAGAACGAATGATGAAGGAAGGAACGAATAAACATCCATATAAGATGGGTAACGTGACAACTTGCTTGCTTTTGGAGTTCACCTCCTAATTTATATTTCGTTCTTTTATAGACAAATAACAGCCATATAAGATGGGTAATGTGACAATTCTTATGAAGCAATCTAATTGTTTCTTTGTTTCCAAATTCCAATGGCTAAGATATATCCTCAGTGCATCCCCTCCCCCCCTCCTCCTCTGACAGAGATATTCTTACAATATGGATGAAATCGTTGGTGATGAATGGCAATGGTTCCACTGCCTACAACTCCGAGGGCTGGATAGTCTACCGAGTCAATAATTACGATCAGAATGGCAAGACACTAACAAAAATATCGCTCTTAGCATACATCAACTGACATATATTGGCTTTCTTCCTCATAGAAATTGAGAGTGTTCGGACGATGGGAAGCATACCGATGTGATTCTTCAGCGTAAGAAGAATCGAAGCCTTGGTTTCGCGTACGAAAGGATTGCTAGATTTTCAATGGAGAAAACATCTATGGACATATGGTTACAGTTGGACGTGGAAGCAATACCCCCGCTCGCTGCAAGATAGTAGGTTTTGCAAACAAATGGGAATACATAATCATGGATATGGCTGGAGGCCTTATGGCAGAGGTAATTATATGATCAAACATTTACCTAACAAAAAAAATAAACAATTAAACATCTTTTTAAGAGTAGTTTGCTAGGCAAGGTTAGAAGGTCATTATCATCACTACTGAGATTAAGTAATGATAGGATTTTGGCTCAAAACAGTACTGATGTGAACTTTGGTTTTGACAGGTAAAGATGAAGCATACATAGGTAACTACTCATGATGCTGAATTCTGTTCTATGCTGTTTGATTTATATTTCGTTTTTAAAATTCACTTATGTACACGAAATGCAGTTCGGTTAATAAGTACTGATTATCGGGAATTTTGGTCAAATATATAGTTATTAGTTCTTTTGGATTTATTGTATTGAAGTTTATGTTCCATTTTGTATCCAAGAATTTCATTCTGTATTCTGTCTCCTTTTAATGTGTGGACATTTGTTTGGTGTTTTTATTATAAAGTTTAAGTTCAGATATCAATAATTTAAAGGTTCTACAATAGGTTTTAAAATTAGCTCATTTTGTACCTGAAGAATTGAAATGGCGATCTGCCCCAACTCTCGAAGATCGAATCGAGTATTTTGAGCTCTAGGCCATCGATCGCCTTCACGGTACCTACTCAAATTTCTATGGCCTTATTTTCTGTTCCGATCTCAAGATCCTGGGTTTATTTAATCTCTCGATGTATGTAGTTCTGAAGGGAATTTTTGATGGATTATCCAGTGGCAAGAAACCTGAAGAGATGGAACAATTGGTATTTTAAATTTTTGCCCATGGCAGCTGTTTCAAATTTCAGCATTTAGGCTCTTAATAACAATGATCTCAGTGCTCTCTCCTTTAAAACCCACTCAATTTTCTTTTTACTATCAAGCTTAACTCGATCATGACAGGAAAAGGAGGTACCCGAGAAAGAGAACCATTGCAGCAAAGCGTGGATGCCGAAGGCCTCCATCGAAGGCAACAAGATCAGCATGATTGCCACCTTCGTTAGCATCTTCTTTTCCTATGGCTTCCAGATGGGGCTGATTTGGGGTTATAAGTGCTAGATTGATTTTTTTTATCAAATATTAATTTGCGTTATTTATATAATTGTTGTTTGGTTGTCTTGAGTTATATGAAACATTTGAGATTGATATGGAAATTGGTGGTGCGTACTGAATGTTAATCATTAGTCGAGGCCTTGGATTCGATATCTGTTTGTGACATGCTATATGATCTTAGTGATAATGATTCTAATACCACGAAATTATGTCAATCTATTGAGAGTGATAATGATGTGAATGCACTCTGATTTCTATAGGATCTTAGTGCCAAATAGAGATAATGGTGCAAATAGAGATAGAAAACCCAAGAATATTGATATAGCATGAAAAATGGAATAATTCTAAGATTAACATCGTCTGAATCATTTAAAGCGGTATACAATATCGCAGATCACACACTTTTCAATTGAATGCTTTCTATGAGGAGTATAAGAGTATCACGCAATAGAATAGAAAGAATAGAAAAGCGTGGATTTCATGAAATGAATGCTAGGCGTAGATTTCTGGATTTCGTGAAGCTAAAACAATCTCACCGAGTATAGAATATTACTTAGCCTAGGTTGTCATGCACCGTCAGGTAGTCACTCTCTCACACATCATTGGATTCTCTCCCCTAAGCTTATCTATAAGCGTGGTGGCATATACAAAACTGTATTTACATTCCCCATTTCTTTTGAAGCTCCAAAAGCAAAATAAAATAAAAATAAAAACAAAAAGAGGGAAGAAAGACAGAGTATATGAGATGGGATCGTTTATTGAGATTCTTTTCTCTTTTCTTTTCTTTTTCTCAAATCTTTTTCTTTTCTTTTCTTTCTTCTTTTTTTTAATAGCATATATACACAAATGATCCCAAATCAAAAGAGAGTGAAGGATATACAAGAATTTTTCTTTTTCGTTTTGGTTTTGGGAAATTTGGAGCTAGGAATTTAACAACGTGGGAAATGCCAAATATTAGAATCGCTAAGGGGAGATTCACCAATGATTTTAAAATAGAGAATTAATGTTCAAGATATGTGGAGAAAGAAAGAAATATGTCTCTCAGTTCACTCTATAAGACGTGCACGACAACTTCAGCAGGGTAATTTAATCTACTCGGTTTCGATCACAAAAAAGCAAACTAATCCAGATTTATCATAGCTAACATCATTCAATCATCCTGAAGTGAAGTGTACAAGTCATGCAAATAGAAGTGATATAGGAAAAGAAAACGGTACTCCAGATATAAGCATTCAATGCGTGAATCTTGGTGTGTTTTCTACGATAGCATACATATGAATATTCAGACTCAGCTAATAATAGAATTTCATCCATTTTCATACGGAAAAAGTGTGGGTTACTATCTCTAAATGCAAGGCAAATCATAGCATATGATATCAGAAATAAAAGCTAAGACATGACAAATATAGCATGCATATAGAGAAAGCTAACTCCACGTCATCATCATCACAGAAAAATCATCTCTAGCATTAGATGAAAGAAATAAAGATAAAAAGGGAAAACAAAACTATTTACAATGCGGCACACAAAGAAAATAATAAAAACATGATGCATGGTAAAAAAAGGAAAAAATGATGAAAATGAGTGCAAATGTGGAAAATGGCGTGAAAAAAAACTAAAAACAAAGGTGGTAAATCGAAAAAGCGTGAGAACTCACTCCCCCAAGCTAAAGTGCACAGTGTCTTCAATGTGCAAAGTGTGGCACACCGAGAGACGTGTAATGGTAGGGGTATGTGAGGATGCATGCATGATGAAAAAGAAATAAAAATAACAAAATGAAAATATGATGCGGAAATGATGCATGCAGATATAAGAGTGAAGCAGATATAAGAGTGTCACACCAAAAAGACTCTCCCTCTCTCCCAAAAATGATATAGAAAGATATGATCAAAATGTGGACCCAAAACAGTGAGGGGAGGGGGTGGGCAAAAATCATCAGGACCAAGCAGAGACGGGCAGCACGACGGCAGAAAAGATCAATGGCATCAAGGGTGCCTAAGAGGGTGGTGTTGCGCCGTCTCTGTCCTGAGGCGGAGGCGGAGGTGGTGGTGGTGGCGGCTGGGGAATAGTCTGCTGGGTGGGTCTGGGTGTGGGTGTGGGTGTAGGAGCATGCTGGGTGGGTGTAGGAGAGGTGGTGGGTACCTGCTGGGTGGGTGTGGGTGTAGGAGAGGCGGTGGGTACCTGCTGGGTGGGTGTGGGTAGGGTCGGTACGTGATCGCGCTCGGGCGTACACCCTAAAGAGCGACCGTGTAGTTTTACCGCAAGCGCACGGTGTAGCGACGAGCGGGTATCGAACACAGGGAGGACGTATGACAGTGCCTTCTCCGAACAACCTGGCTATAGGGACAGAAAAGTAGGAAATTGCCTTTCGGCGATGTTGTCACAATCGTCAAACAAAGTAAAGAGATATAAAATCAAATGAAGACGCCTAGGGAGTATGGAATCCCCGCTACTCACAGTATCTTGTCATTGTGATTCATCGGTTTCACAATTGCTAGGGTAGAATGTCAGGTGGACTAGTTGCAACTGAATGTAAAACCTAGCTCACGCTCTCGCGCTGTTGCCGGTCTATAGCAAACCTAGGCTCGGGGTCCAATCTCTTGCAAACCCTAGCCTAGGCAAGCTAGCATTAGGATCAACGTCATTGTTCAATCGCATCCCTAGCCCACTCTCGTACAAACTCGGGCTACGACCTAGGTTGGGATAGTTCCTACCCGTCCAAGCTCTTGCAAATGGGTATCGGTATAGAATTGCAACTGAGAATACTAGAATCGGTCTAATCTCTTGCAAACCGATACTTCGGAAACTCAATTTCAACCCAATTCGGATTTCTAGGGGTTCCTATCGAATTGGGATCCAATCTCTTGCAAATCCCAATCGATATGAACACCTAGCTATCCGTGTTATATCAATCCCAAACTAACCCTAATAGCAATTCTAGCGATAGTTCTACCAAATCATCACAAATCGGAAATTGGGCTCGTAGGGTTCATCCCCATGCCCTAAGACGTTAAGACTACTCATAAATCATATCGCAAATGGAAGAACAATCAATTGAAATAGCAATAGAATTCATGGCAATATTCACAATAGCAATAAAAATAGGATTTTTAATAGAGAGGGAGACAAACCAATGTAGCTTTCCAAGAATCCAACAAAATAGCACTTTTCTCTCCTCTCCAATCACAAGAATTAAACTCTAAAAAATCTAATCTAAAAAGGCTGCCAAAAGCAATAGAAAAGCTCTCTAAACTAGGGTAGAATCTGTCACGACCCGCTTCCCTAAAATGGAGGCGAGACGTGAAAAGGTCCGCACGAGAGTGGAGCTGTGAAGCCCCAAACCCGATAAGCGTCAATAAAACATAAGCAGGTCCCTGTAACCACAACGGAACAACAATAATAACACAAGGAGAGACTGAAATAAAATCTCACATCTCATAAATTGTCCAACATGAAAATAAGTCCAACATCCAGAAAAGCCACCAGGCTAAAAGAAAGAGTCTAAAGGCCCAGAACAAGGCCAACAAAAGCAACGACATAACAAGGTATAGGTGCTACGCACCGATAACAAAACAACAGTCTAAACAAAAGTAAAACACAACGAAGACACTAGGACTGGTCCCCAGTGTCCATGTACTCCCCGTCAAACACAAGCTCGGGCTCGGCGTCAGCAAACACCTCGTCCTCAACAAGGTACTCAGGCTCAGGATCTAACATGTGTCACCCAAAAGAGTAAATGGGCACATGTCAGCAAGTCTAAAAAGACTTGGGCAAGGAAACTGAAAGTAAGGCAACTAGCAACCTAGAAGTTATAGTATGCATGACATGGTAGTTATAACATGAGTGCACGATCAATACATGGCAAGACAATTTGTACAAGAGTACAATCATCGGGACAAGACAAGAGTAGCCAAGCTGCTATCAATCTCAATCAATTCACTATTCACGTTGTTTGTAGATGTTTACGCCTTACAGCTGAATGGTTTCACATTCACGCTGATTGGCCGCTTAACACTACCCCAAAACCCAGAGTTTACGCCTTACCACTGCAGTTGCTGATCGGGCAGACTCCCAGTTGATTGGCCGCTTAACTCTTACCCCCAATACCCACACGTAATGGAGCCAGGGTCCCCGCACATGAGCCCAGCAAGTGAGCCGGTGTTTGCCCGCACATGAGCTCGCATTCTTAAACATTTGGCGTATGGGTGCACCTAGCCGGAAACAAGCAATTCGGGCATTGGCTATCAACCAACACATGGCCCGCTTCTGGAACACGAGCCATGAACACAAGCATTTGTAGCGAAGCTACGCAATCACAGAAGCACCTAAAGAATGCAATGACATGACAATTAATTCGTGTACCGTTAATGGAAAGTAAACATGACATGGTAATTGTGCAACATGATATATGTCGGAACTAGCTTCGTTGTCAAGCTAGTTCCCCAACTTGCGCCTAGGCGAGTATCATTTCGTCGCCTAGCCTCTTTTACGCCTACAACAAGTAAATGGCCTAAAACATGGCCTAAACCCTAAGTGGCAAGTTTCACTTGCCTAGCACCGGGGATGACGATCACGAAGGTTCGTCTCGCGGATGCTAATCTACGGGGGAAATCACTGTTATGGGGGAACAATCATCAAACAACATGAAATTTCATTAGGGTTTCATAAAAATACAAATAGGTCATAAAACGTCGAGGGATCGATTTCTTACCGAGAGGAAGCGGAAGAAACACTCCGGAGAACCCTAGGACCAGATCTGGAAACAAATGGAGAAGTTTGGAGAATTAGGGTTTTGGGGGATTTTGGGGTTTTGATGAGATTTTGGGGAAGATGAGAGGTAGAATGAGTTGATGGAGGGTTTAGATGATGAATCTAGGGCTTGGGATGAAGGAATAGGGCTTGGAGGAAGATGGGGGCTCAATGGGGGAGATTTTAGGGTTTTGGGTCGAGTGGAGGAAGAAGAAAACGTTTGGGAGGGGTATATATAGGTTGGGCTGGCGGCTGCCCAGAAATTAGGGTTTTAACACAGATTAGTCGGTCAAAGAGCAACCACTGACCGACTAGTTTGGCAACTAGTCGGTCGGTCGACCAACGCAGACCGACTAAGTGTAAACAGTAACTTCTGAACGAAAATAAGATTTAGAATTAGTCTGTCCATGAACAAATACTGACCGACTAGTTTAGCATCTAGTCGGTCGATGAACGTTCTTAGACCAACTAAGAGTAAACAGTAACTCGACTGTACAGTAGAACCAAGAATTAGTCGGTCTGAGTACAAAACTTAACCGACTAGTTTAACAACTAGTCGGTCGAAAGATGAGCTTAGACCGACTAAGAATGAACAGTACTGATACTAAAATTTAGATGATGTGTTAGTCGGTTAAAGAAGCATTGCCAACCGACTAGTTTGTAACCTAGTCGGTCAACCAACGTTCTTAGACCAACTAACGATAAACAGTAACTCCTGAGAAATTTAGAAAGCCAACTAGTCGGTCCAAGAAGGATTGCCGACCGACTGGATCGTCATCTAGTCGGTCAGTGCCCCTTCTTATACAGGCTAATAAGCACCAAAAGTTCCGATACGGAGCGCGGGGCCCCGAGATCGATTCCTAAGACTCCTAGGCTTGATCTAATAGTAAGATACGACCGTTATGAAGTCCGTCACGAATGACATACTTCGAAATCGACAATCCTAAGGAAGAAACGAGAAAATACGACGAATCGATCGAAAATGAAAGCTACGGATTCGAAAACCACACATGAGGAGAAAATCCACCAAAACATATATTATATTATAATAAATCCAGATACATGAAAAGCAGTCGTTACAGAATCTGGGATTAAATACCCCCCAAAACTGCCCAAAAATTCGTGACCAAACTGCCCCTGCGTAGCTCCAAAATCGTGATTTCCGCTACAGGCAGCGCTGCTCACTCGGCCGAGTGACAAATGTCGCTCAGCCGAGTGAGAAACCCTGACGGATTCCAGTAACTCTGGGGTCTTGGGGGTCTTCACTTCGGGGGTCACTCGGCCGAGTGAGTTGTCGTCACTCAACCGATGGGCTATCTTCACTAAGGCGGTCGGCAATTGCCACTCGGCCGAGTCGGGCTACTGATGCTCAGACTGACGAAAAACAGTAAGTCGGGACTTTTTGATGGGCGTCGTCTGAGTGCCACTCGGGCGGACGAGATTTCTTCATTCGGCCGAGTAGGATTCTGATGCTCGGCCGAGTGCACGCTGATATGCTGCTTGGAGCGTGTCCGATCTGGCCGGCCGAGCGGTGTCTCGATGCTCGGCCGAGTGACTCCTTCACTCGGCCGAGTGAGATGCTAAAAATGCCCAATCTGAATGTTCTTGCCTCCTCGTCGCTCCTACGACGTTCTTTCTTCTTCCGCTCCTCTCCAATCTCAAAATACCCCTCAGGGAAGTCGTCGGTGACACTCCGGAGTAGGTGTATCTCAGAATCACTCCAAATCGCTCCAAATCTCCTGAAATACGACAAAAATAACAAATCGTGAAAAGTATCGCAATATTGTCGATAAATCGTGAAAAACATGATTTGAGCAATCTAAATGGCATGTAAAATACGGAGTGATCAAAATCCCCCAAGCTTACCTCTTACTCGTCCTCGAGGAAGATAAGTAAAAGGCGAACCCAGTGAATTTAGAAAATGAAAACGATGGAAAAACAGAAAACGAAAAACGAATAAGAAAGAAGAAAGCGAAGAGGGAAGCTGCTAGATCATTTTTCTCAGGACGTGGGTTTTGCTTACTCATATAGCATGCATCGAATGTAAAACACATGTCAAAGATTTTTATTTCGATATCATAGTATAATAATGCAAATAGAGATAGAAAACCCAAGAATATTGATATAGCACGAAAAATGGAATAATTCTAAGATTAACATTGTCTGAATCATCTAAAGCGGTATACAATATCGCAGATCACACACTTTTCAATTGAATGCTTTATATGAGGAGTATAAGAATATCACGCAATAGAATAGAAAGAATAGAAAAGCGTGGATTTCATGAAATGAGTGCTAGGCGTAGATTTCTGGATTTCGTGAAGCTAAAACAATCTCACCGAGTATAGAATATTACTTAGCCTAGGTTGTCATGCACCGTCAGGTAGTCACTCTCTCACACATCATTGGATTCTCTCCCCCAAGCTTATCTATAAGCGTGGTTGAATATACAAAACTGTCTTTACATTCCCCATTTCTTTTGAAGCTCCAAATGCAAAAGAAAATAAAAATAAAAACAAAAAGAGGGAAGAAAGAGAGAGTATATGAGATGGGATCGTTTATTGAGATTCTTTTCTCTTTTCTTTTCTTTTTCTCAAATCTTTTTCTTTTTCTTTTTCTTTCTCTTATTTTTGTTTTATAGAATATATACACAAATGATCACAAATCAAAAGAGAGAGAAGGATGTACAAGAATTTTTATTTTTATTTTTTTTTGTTTTGGGAAATTTGGAGCATGGAATTTTAATAGCGGGGGAAATGCCAAATAATAGAATCGCTAGGGGGAGATTCACCAATGATATTAAAATAGAGAATTAATGTTCAAGATATGTGGAGAAAGAAATAAATGTATCTCTCAGTTCACTCTATAAGACACGCATGACAACTTTAGCAGGGTAATTTAATCTACTCGGTTTCGATCACAAAAAAGCAAACTAATCCAGATTTATCATAGCTAACATCATTCAATCATCCTGAAGTGAAGTGTACAAGTCATGCAAATAGAAGTGATATAGGAAAAGAAAACGGTACTCCAGATATAAGCATTCAATGCGTGAATCTTGGTGTGTTTTCTACGATAGCATACATATGAATATTCAGACTCAGCTAATAATAGAATTTCATCCATTTTCATACGGAAAATGTGTCGGTTACTATCTCTAAATGCAAGGCAAATCATAGCATATGATATCAGAAATAAAAGCTAAGACATGACAAATATAGCATGCATATAGAGAAAGCTAACTACACGTCGTCGTCATCACAGAAAAATCATCTCTAGCATGAGATGAAAGAAATAAAGATAAAAAGGGAAAACAAAACTATTTACAATGCGGCACACAAAGAAAATAAGAAAAACGTGATGCATGGTAAAAAAAGAAAAAATGATGAAAATGAGTGCAATTGCGGAAAATGGCGTGAAAAAACTAAAAATAAAGGTGGTAAATCGAAAAAGCGTAAGAACTCACTCCCCCAAGCTAAAGTGAGCAGTGTCCTCAATGTGCAAAGTGTGGCACACCGAGAGACGTGTAATGGAAGGGTTAGGTAAGGATGCATGCATGATGAAAAAGAAATAAAAATAACAAAATGAAAATATGATGTGGACATGATGCATGCAGATATAAGAGCGAATCAGGTATAAGAGTGTCACACCAAAAAGACTCTCCCTCTCTCCCAAAAATGATATAGAGATATGATCAAAATGTGGACCCAAAAACAGTGAGGGGAGGGTGAGGAGGGAAAAAACCATCAGGACCAAGCAGAGCCGGGCAGCACGAAGACAAAAAAGATCAATGGCATCAAGGGTGCCTATGAGGGTGGTGCTGCCACGTCTCCGTCCTGAGGCGGAGGAGGTGGTGGTGGTGGTGGTGGGTGTGGAACAGTCTGCTGGGTGGGTGTGGGTGTGGGTGTGGGTGTGGGTGTGGGAGCAGGCTGGGTGGGTGTAGGAGTGGGTGTGGGTACCTGCTGGGTAGGTGTGGGTGAGGACGGTACGCGAGGAAGCCGATCGAGAATCTGAGTGAGGCAATAGTGAATGCCCGGAAGTAGGTCGAAGCGGCTGGCCATAGCGATGACGGTGGCAGACATGGTCCTGAGGTCACCTCTGAGGCCACTCACCGCCCCCTCAAGAGCACGAATGCTCTAAAGTACAGTGTCGGGGGGAGGTGGTGCAGAGGGACGCACGTGTCTATACTGTGCAGGACGGGGCTGGCGGGCTCGGGTGGTGTAGTGGATGGGCTCAGTGACGTTGCCCCCGGTTTGCTAGCCGCAAATGGCCGGGGGACCCGCGTGAGGGTTTAGATATTTGTAACCGCAAGCGCACGGTGTTGTAGTGTGGCTTGGGGGTCGAACACAGGGAGGCTAGGATGTGCTTGTGTCAAGGAGGACCGAAATCACCCTGTGGGTCAGCTAGCCCGAATCAGTTGATGGGTTGTCACGGGTAAGGAATGCAAGGTATGAACAATAAGAAAATAAACCCGGGACTTTGGTTTCCACTCCAACGAGCGACTCTCGTCGATGCGGCCTACGGGTAGGATGGCGATCGGAATTAGGGTCTATGGTGAGACGTTGCCTTTGAAAGTGGTACCGGCATCCTATGGGCCCGATATTCCGGTCGGTGCCCAGGATGATACACCGGACTTCCCGGATTCGATCAGTGGGCACTCCCGTGTCCATTAACACTGATCGATTCCGGGAGCACTAAGCTCGCAACGATAACTCCCAACGTCTCATCCTGTCGCTCCCACGCGCTAGGATTCGGCGTCTACGCTAAGGGCGTGAGCTATGGCTAGGGAGTCAACCGCCAAGTTTATTCCCCCTTGGCCCAACGGTCAAAGGCGGTCTTTTTCCTGTCGATGACAATGAAACACCCCGTGTAACCGTTAGATTCCTAATCCCTATCGATTTCCTAACCATATGGATGCATCGGGAAGAGCTCCCGAAGGGGTTTCCGCCAAAAACCCAGATTTGGGAACTACTCACAAATATTCATTAAAAAGCGATCTAAACGAAAATGAACCGTTGAAATCATAATCAGACGATTGGAATGCGAAGGTAGTAGAGCAATTAAGATAATACTAAAGTTTAAGAAAGATCCGAAAACTTACAATAGAAAAGTAAGTACAGCCGTCACAATAGGAGAAAACAGTAAAAACTAACAGCTCCCCCATTTCTGGAACCCTAGGGGTCCTATTTATAGGATCTCGTATCACCCGATCGGTTGACAAGTCAACCGATCGGGTGATCCGTTACAAATGATAAACAGAAAACGGAGGACTTTCACCCGGTCATATGAACCGGTCGGTTGAGTTCTTGGAGTGACCGGTTGGATCTTGGCGCCATTGGGTGAAGGGATCGGTTGGGTGCCCGTGTCTCGATTCCTCAGCATCAGCTACAGATGAACCGATCGGGTGAGAGTCACCCGATCGGTTGGAATTTGGCTTGAAAAGACAGAGAGTTGGCCCCGTTGAACCGGCCTGTGAACCGGTCGGGTGACATTCACTTGAGCTCTAGCTAAGACCGGGTGATGCACGCGTGCATCACCCGATCGGTTGGAGATGACCAACCGACCGGGTGAGGGGCTGAAAGATGTAATCTTCGTCGTTTGACCCCCTGGGTCACGCGTGACTCCTCCCGTTGCTCCGGGGACTTGAGATATTATCGTTAAACGTCCCCTACGCGGGCAATCTCCTGCAAACATGGAGAAACAAAGAAAAGTGAAAGAAAACGAGAAAACACGAGAAAACGAATAAAAGATGGCGGAAAATACGGAAAAACACGAAAGAAAACATGCCCAAATATATGAAATATATACGCACGTCAAAATCCCCCAAGCTGAACTCGTCCTCGTCCTCGAGGAAGACGAGTGAGAGTAGGAGCTCGGAGGGGAAAAATAGAGAGAAAGAGAGAAAAAGAAAACTCTATATCCTAGATCATCCGTCAGAGCCAACAAAATCAAAAACGACACACCAAGCAAGCAAACGTCAAATCACATCACTAAACCTAGGAAAACGAGTCCAAATAAGTGTCGTGGGCCCACGCGGTGAAGCGCGTGTGAGTGCGGTCGTGTGCTAGCAAATGGTGTCGCTGTCTACAATGTGCTATGAGCTCATATACGCAAATCCAGGAAATGACCCAAATACCGATTCGAATTTGAAATTGCGGTGAATATTAGTT
This sequence comes from Scilla litardierei, assembly GCA_030789695.1. Lineage (NCBI taxonomy): Eukaryota > Viridiplantae > Streptophyta > Magnoliopsida > Asparagales > Asparagaceae > Scilla > Scilla litardierei. Next base: position 70,229,078 of record CM061130.1, read on the forward strand.
CAAGCATGCATGAGAAGAGTATAAGGATAGAAGCGTATCATGCATCGGGGATTCCACAACTAGGGTTAAGGAGATCACGCCACTATAGCCTAGATACTAACTAAAAAGTTCCTAAGCCAAGTGTTTTCGAAAACGATGGGGGTTGAGATGATGTGGAGTAGAACACTCGGTGCAAATTCTCGCCTTCCCTTTATTCTCGGTAGATAGGAAAAATATTCACACTTGAAATTTTTCTTGGGTTTTGGGTATTTGTATTTTTTTTGGATTTTGGGCTATACAAATTTTTCTTTTCTTTTCTTTTTGGGTTTTTCTTTTCTTTTCTCTTTTTTTTTTGGATTTTTGATTTTTGGGTTTTTGGCTATACACATGTGTACTCTCCCAAGTGGAAGAACGATACACGGCGAGGGGATTTGCACCAAGTAAAACAAAAAAGAAGTCGGAATATAAACACTTGGGTAAAGGAAACTATTCTCGCTAAATAGAGCATGGGCTAAATGGGTTATCCTAGTCCTTAATTGTGGAATCCCGACACATGCGAAATGAAGTACACGATATATATATATAGCATGCAGAAGCAGACAGGGAAAATAAATTCCGCATATTCAAATCGAAGCATGATAATCTAGGGGTCATTCCTGGACAGGTATATAAAGTAAAATCACAAAGTAGAAGCACACCAAACAGCTAGGCACGACGCACGACTCACAAAAATCTAAGTGGACCCACGATGCGTGAAATGCAAGAGAAATCGAAATCCTAGGGTTAGTGAATGTGATTATCGATGCCATGCTAGGTGTGTGTGATTTTGTGGCGATTCATCATAGGGTTCATCTCTAGGAGAAAGAGATAAAAAGAAGAGAAGAGAAAAAAGAAAGAAAAAAATAAAAAACACGATGAAAATGACACAAAAACGAAAAAAAAAGACTTAAATGGCGCACACAGTGCGACTCCCCCAAGCTGAAGCTTGCATTGCCCTCAATGCAATATGGGTGAGTACGGGAGGGCAAAGAAGATGGGGGGGAATACGCACCGACACAAAAAGAAATGAGAACGAGGAAAACACAGAGATGAAACTGAAAATAAAGAAAAAAAAAACAAAATCAAACCACACGACACGAAAATAGAAATAAAACCACACGACACGACACTCAAAAGGGGAAAAACAAGCACACACACAAAAATGAGAAAAAACAAAACACGACAACTCACCAAAATAGACGTCCCCCAAGCTAGACATGACAGTGCTAGCGAATAAAATGCGAACGTGAAATGCAGAAATATGCAAGGGGGAGTCAATCGGATTCGCTGGTACTAGAATGGTAGGGGGAGGGGGAGGAGGGTGGGGAATAGTGAATGAAAGAATCCTCAGAGGAAGAGGAGGGCGTGCCTATGGGGGAAGGAGGGGCGACAGGCTGGAGCACGGGAGGATCGATGTGCACCGGGGGACTGTGGTGGAGAAAGATCGTACCAGGTGGGCCGACAGTTGGGTGCCAATCGGGAGGATCCCAGGGTGGTAGATGCACTAATGGAGAATACCAAGGATCGGGGTAAAACTCCCAAGGCAGATGAGATGGGGGGTAAGGTATACGCAAAGGGGCTAAAGGTGGAAGGATCGCGAAAGGTGCGCAGGTGGGGCCATAGAGGTAGACAGCACGGTCTTCACCGAAGGGAGTGAGCATATTGATATCGATCAAGTAATTGCGATCAATACGGCTACGTCCAGGCAAAATAGGGAGGTCGGGTGGCACTCTCAAAACACAGCGGACAATAAGAGTGATCATCCCACCACAACAGATGGATCCAGAATTGGCGCGGCTAACAGCAAAAATTTCGTGGACGATCCAATGAGCGGCGTTTATGGGCATAGGGATGTGCCCAAGGATCCTGTCATCGGACATGGCATAGAGAAAGAAGAGCTCATCCCTAGATACAGTGGACACATCCACGCGGGCGAAAACAGTGTTGGCGAGGATGCAATGGGCGAGGCGGTAACACGGGTGAATAATGAAGGAGGCAAGAGCCTCGGGTGGAAAGGTGGTGTACCGGGTAAATCGTTGCCAAACACCATCAGCCCGAAATTGAGAGTAGATGTCAGTTCGATCGTGGGTGGAATGTTCAGTATTAAGATCGGGGTGACGGAGATTGAGGATATTGTTCAACTCGATGAAACCCAGAGAAAAATCGCAGTTGAAAGCGCGGAAGGAGAAACCCCCATCAAACACCTCGAGGGAACTGAGGAATTCAAGCGTGAGATTTCTGTGTGTGTGAGCATGGATGTAAGAGAGGGTATGGCACCCGATACAGTTGAAAATTCTGGCGACGCTGTTCGAAAGCCCTAGAGCTTCGAGTGTGGGGCGATCGGCGAAGAGTGTAGGTCTCATCGGGTGATGAAGTAGTGCTCGCAAACGGTCAGACTGTTCTTCCGTAGAAGGGTTTATGCCAAGGAAAGAGGGGGAAAAGGGGCCGTAGAGCGGATCACGACGCGAAGATGATGCAATCTCTTTCCCTTTCTTAGACATGGTGACTATGTGGGTGGTGAAAAGGAAAGTGGGGGCGTGCCTATGATGAATATAGAGCGAGTGAAGCAGGTACAACACCAATTTAGGATATTACAGATAAAGTAAGATATGTGTAGAGTGGAAGAGTGTTACCCATCAATGTAGCAAGATCAAGCTCCCGGGGGACTCGCGTAGTAGGAGGAAGCAATTCGGGAAGCCGCCGCTCGCTGATCCGACAAGAAACAGGTTTTCGAAAATTTTGGGGGCTAGGGTTAGGGTTTAGGTGTTTTGATGTTGGAATGTCGACGATGGGAAGGTGGCGGGGGTGGGGAAGTATGGGAGTGAGTGGGGATGAGGGTTTAGGGGCAGTATGTTGGGTGGAGGAGGTCGATTCGACAGTTGGAGGGTGTGTAACCGCGTGAAGGGGATTTTCGGGGGTCGGGTGGCGGTTATCGTGCGGTAGGGGTATTTATAGGGGCGAAACTGAACCGATCGGGTGAGTTCTCACCCGATCGGGTAGGCAAATTTCGAAAGTTCCCTGTCGGCCAACAGCTACAGGTGAACCGACCGGGTGAATAGTCACCCGATCGGTTGACCGTTTCCCAAATCTTTCCCGAGAATTGGGGGTTGCTCACCCGGTCTCTTCAACCGATCACGCTCTAACTCAACCGATCGGTTGATATTTTCAAAAAATTTCCCGAGGATTCTCCCCAGATCACCCGGTTTGTCACACGGTCTCTCCATTCTTCACCCGATCGGTTCATTTGGGGACAGATGCGGCTTGTATCCGATACATCCCAACCGATCGGTTGAGAACTCACCCGATCGGTTGGGGCCTTGTTTCCTGCAAAAACCAACAGATTGTCTAAGTCCCTGAACGGATGTTCTTGCGGCTGATTTTATTCATAAAAATAGATAAAATAAAGTCAAAAATAACACTAAAAAGTGGGGCAAAAGTTTAGAGCATGGGTTGCCTCCCATGAAGCGCACTTGTTTAACGTCGTTGGCTCGACGCCTCTAGCGGTGGTCAATTAGGATCCGGAGGGTTAGAGGAAGAGTTGTCGCTCGTCGGGGATCCGACCGGAGAGAATTCTGGTGCTCCAACTGCATAGTGTTTCAGACGCTGTCCGTTGACTTTAAACGGCTCATCCCTTCCCATTATCTCAATAGCCCCAAGCGGGAAAACCTTGGTGACACGGAACGGTCCCGACCACCTTGACTTGAGTTTTCCAGGAAAGAGCTTCAGCTTTGAGTTGAATAGGAGAAATAAGTCCCCTTCTTTGAATTCCCTCTTCAAGATTCGCTTATCGTGCGACCGCTTCAGCTTCTCCTTGTAGATCTTGGCGTTCTTATAGGCATTGAGCCAGATTTCATCGAGCTCGTTGAGTTGTAACTGCCGGTGCACTCCTACCTTCTTGGTGTCGAAGTTCAGATTCTTAACTGCCCAAAATGCCTTATGCTCCAATTCCACAGGAAGATGGCAAGCTTTCCCATAGACAAGCCGGTAGGGAGTCGTGTCGATAGGAGTTTTAAATGCTGTCCTGTAGGCCCAAAGCGCGTCAGGAAGCTTTGATGACTAGTCCTTTCTAGAATTGGCCACTGTCTTTTCTAGTATGCTTTTAATCTCCCGGCTAGAGACTTCTGCCTGACCGCTGGTCTGCGGGTGGTAGGCACGCCCCACCCGGTGTTGTACCCCGTATTTTTTTAAGAGGGCCTCGAATTTCTTCTCTATAAAGTGGCTCCCTCCGTCACTGATCAGGACACGAGGTACACCGAACCGCGGGAAGATGTTGCTTTTGAAGAACTTGGCCACCACTCTGGAATCATTAGTTGGACTGGCCATCGCTTCAACCCATTTCGACACGTAGTCCACAACCACCAAGATATACTGGTTCCCCGAGGAGGAAGGGAACGGTCCCATAAAGTCCACTCCCCATACATCGAAGATTTCTACCTCCAGGACGTAGTGTTGAGGCATCTCATTCCTTTTGGAGATATTCCCATCTCTTTGGCATTTATCGCAGGCTTGGACATAAACATGTGTGTCCTTGAAGAGAGTAGGCCAGTAGAATCCGCTTTGGAGAATTTTTGAGGTGGTCTTGTAGGTGCTCGTGTGCCCTCCACATTGCTACCCATGGCAGTGTGAAATGATGGAGGTCGCCTCAGTTTTAGGGATGCATCTTCGTATCACCCCATCATTACAGGTTTTGTATAGGTGGGGGTCATCCCAATAAAATTTGCGGACCTCATGGAAAAATTTCTTCTTCTGCTGAAAGCTCACATTGTGGGGGACAATGGCACAAGCCAGATAATTTGCGATGTCGGTGTACCAGGGGGTCCAGGAGGAAGAGACAGAGAAGAGATGCTCGTCAGGGAGTGAATCATCGATCGGCGTAGCATTTAAATCGAGGGCGGGCATCCTGGACAGGTGATCGGCAACAACATTCTCCGCCCCCCTCTTGTCTCTGATTTCCAGGTCGAATTCCTGGAGGAGGAGAATCCATCTAATGAGTCGCGGCTTAGCTTCTTTCTTGCTCAATAGGTATTTAAGAGCCGCGTGATCCGTGTGCACGATCACCTTGGCGCCAATGAGATATTGTCGGAACTTATCCATGGCGTAGATGACCGCGAGCAATTCTTTTTCCGTGGTAGTATAATTTCTTTGGGCGGCATCAAGGGTTTTGCTCGTATAATATATGACATGAATATTTTTATCCTTCCTCTGCCCCAAGACGGCACCAACCGCACAGTAACTAGCGTCACACATCAGCTCAAAGGGTAGATTCCAGTTCGGTGGCTGTATTATAGGTGCGAAAATCAAAGCTTGCTTCAAAGTGCGAAAGGCCTCCATACACTCCTCGCTGAAGACGAAAGGCACATCCTTCACGAGGAGTTGGGTTAGCGGCCTGGAAATCTTCGAGAAGTCTTTTATGAAGCGGTGATAGAATCCCGCGTGTCCTAAGAAACCACGGACTCCTCGAAGATTGAGCGGTGGTGGAAGCTTTTCAATCACTTCAACTTTAGCCTTATCAACCTCTATCCCCCTCGAAGAGATGACGTGCCCCAGCACAACTCCCTCTTGGACCATGAAGTGGCACTTCTCCCAGTTTAGGACTAGTCCCTTTTCCTGACATCTCTCCAGGACCTTAGTTAGATTACTGAGGCACGAGTCAAACTTAGTTCCATAGACGGAGAAGTCGTCCATGAAAACCTCCATGATGTCTTGGGAGTAGTCGGAGAAGATAGCGGACATGATTCTTTGGAATGTAACAGGGGCGTTACAAAGTCCGAACGGCATTCTTCTATAGGCATATGTCCCGAACGGGCAAGTGAAAGTCGTCTTCTCCTGGTCATCGTTATGAATAGGGATCTGAAGAAATCCTGAATACCCGTCCATGAAACAGAAATAATTATTCTTCGCCAGTCTCTCGAGCATCTGGTTAATAAAGGGGAGAGGGTAATGATCCTTCCTCGTAGCCTTGTTCATCTTTCTATAGTCAATCCACATCTTGTACCCCGTGATGGTCCTCGTTGGTATTAGCTCGTTCTTCTCATTGCGAACCACCGTCATTCCTCCTTTCTTGGGTACGACGTGCACCGGGCTAACCCAGTGACTATTGGAGATAGGGTATATAATACCGGCATGTAAAAGCCTAACATTCTCCTTTTTTACAACCTCCATCATTATGGGATTTAGCCTCCGCTGTGGCTCAATCAAGGAGGCTTGCTCATCTTCAAGCAGAATTCTGTGTGAGCAGAGGCCTAAGCTAACCCTTTTTAAATCCTCAATTGCATATCCGAAAACTCCTTTAAACCTTTTTAAAACACCAAGAAGTTTGGTCATTTGGTCTTCGGGCAGTGAAGAGTTGACTATGACCGGAAGGGTCGAGCCAGCTCCCAAATATTCATATTTTAGCCCCGGCGGTAATTCTTTCATCTCAACTTCTTGAGGCCCCGACGCATACTTCTCAAGCTGAGCATCCTCAATGGAAAGGAGTTCTTCGTGGATTTCTCGGAAGCCAGCATCCGGAATCTCACCCTCGGCCGCGGTTCCGCATGGCAAAGTTTTGCAAGGTATAGTGGGAACGATCGAGGAAGGCACCGGGTCTCTTTCAAGCTCATAATAATTGTCCAGGAAGAAGGCTTATAGGTGAAAACAGGTTTCAATCGTCGATGGTTCCCCACAACTTTTTCTAGCTTCCTCATTGTCCAAAGATCAGGGACGCTCAATAGAAGTCTGCAAGGGATAGATTGATTCCTGTCCAGCGTAGCCTACAAACCCGGTCGGATGGTTCTCCTGACAAAACTCCGCGGACAACTCTTCTTCACTAAATTTGGGACTAGGGTTGTCGATATACTCCACTTCACCATGAGGAAAGAGAGTTGTCGTGGCAAGGTGCTCCTGCGTATCTCAATATCTCCTCTGACTTTCCACGGCGGCAGACAGGAGGGATAGTATATTCGAAGTATTCAGTGATTCCGCTAAGCTCTGCGCCAAACAGCGGATATGGTGAGAGTGATCCCAGATGTCTCCTGAAACTGCATGCAACATCCTCGCCGTGGGGCCAGGATCTTATATGAAAGGAGAGAGAGAGAACTGCATAAGTGGCAAACACGTCAAAAGCACGGGTTGCATAAACGGGAACCGAAAGTTGCGTTGGAAGCACAGCGATTCAGTCAATTAGCTCTATACAATTACTATCCACAGTATGTCCAAGTGAAATTGAAAAGTGTAGAGTGCGAAAATTATCGCTAGGTAGGGATAAGATCTAGACACTAGGGTTCAAGAGATCCTAAAATAACAAGCACGTTGCCTCCCCGGCAACGGTGCCATAAACTTGACGTTGCCCCCGGTTTGCTAGCCGCAAATGGCCGGGGGACGCGCGTGAGGGTTTAGATATTTGTAACCGCAAGCGCACGGTGTTGGAGTGTGGCTTGGGGGTCGAACACAGGGAGGCTAGGATGTGCTTGTGTCAAGGAGGACCGAAATCACCCCGTGGGTGAGCTAGCCCGAATCGGTTGATGGGTTGTCACGGGTAAGGAATGCAAGGTATGAACAATAAGAAAATAAACCCGGGTCTTTGGTTTCCACTCCAACGAGCGACTCTCGTCGATGCGGCCTACGGGTAGGATGGCGATCAGAATTAGGGTCTAATGGTGAGACGTTGCCTCTGAAAGTGGTACCGGCATCCCATGGGCCCGATATTCCGGTCGGTGCCCAGGATGATACACCGGACTTCCCGGATACGATCAGTGGGCACTCCCGTGTCCATTAACACTGATCGATTTCGGGAGCACTAAGCTCGCAATGATAACTCCCAACGTCTCATCCTGCCGCTCCCGTGCGCTAGGATTCGGCGTCTACGCTAAGGGCATGAGCTATGGCTAGGGAGTCAACCGCCAAGTTTATTCCCTCTTGGCCCAACGGTCAAAGGCGGTCTTTTTCCCGCCGATGACAATAAAACACCCCGTGTAACCGTTAGATTCCTAATCCCTATCGATTTCCTAACTCTATGGATGCATCGGGAAGAGCCCCCGAAGGGGTTTCCGCCAAAATCCCAGATTTGGGAACTACTCACAAATATTCATTAAAAAGCGATCTAAACGAAAATGAACCGTTGAAATCATAATCAGACGATTGGAATGCGAAGGTAGTAGAGCAATTAAGATAATACTAAAGTTTAAGAAAGATCCGAAAACTTACAATAGAAAAGTAATTACAGCCGTTACAATAGGAGAAAACAGTAAAAACTAACAGCTCCCCCGTTTCTGGAACCCTAGGGGTCCTATTTATATGATCTCGTATCACCCGATCGGTTGACAAGTCAACCGATCGGGTGATCCGTTACAAATGATAAACAGAAAACGGAGGACTTTCACCCGGTCATATGAACCGGTCGGTTGAGTTCTTGGAGTGACCGGTTGGATATTGGCACCATCGGGTGAAGGGATCGGTTGGGTGCCCGTGTCTCGATTCCTCAGCATCAGCTACAGATGAACCGATCGGGTGAGAGTCACCCGATCGGTTGGAATTTGGCTTGAAAAGACAGAGAGTTGGCCCCGTTGAACCGGCCTGTGACTGGTCGGGTGACATTCACTTGAGCTCCGGCTGAGACCGGGTGGTGCACGCGTGCATCTCCCGATCGGTTGGAGATGACCAACCGACCGGGTGAGGGGCTGAAAGATGTAATCTTCGTCGGTTGGAGATGACCAACCGACCGACTTGAGATATTGTCGTTAAACGTCCCCTACACGGGCAATCTCCTGCAAACATGGAGAAACAAAGAAAAGTGAACGAAAACGAGAAAACAAGAGAAAACGAATAAAAGACGGCGGAAAATACGGAAAAACACGAAAGAAAACGTGTGCAAATATATGAAATATATACGCACGTCACTCAGTAGGCATGTGGAGGAAGGGTGCTGTGCTTAGAAGTGGGGGCCCAGCCTCAGTGCGAGGCTGGGGTGCAGGCTGGTGTGAGGTGGAAGTAGTAGCAGCAGAAGTGGAATATAAAAGTGGCGAAGAGGCGGCAAGAGAGGTCAGTGACATAGACGAGGGAACAGACGTCACGACACTCTCAGAAAGTACGGCTGCGGTGGAGACAGAAGTGAAAATCGCTGGGGAGGCAGTGTGGGGTCCAAAAGGTGAAATCCCAACGGAGATCATACTGGCCATGGTCTCCACTACGGCAGTGAAAGAAGGCTCTCCGCTCTCAACAAAAGTAGGTGGGCGCTCGGGTAGTGCGGAGCAAAGGGGCTCAACGGACAGAGGGCCAGCTGTGGTGGGAGTGGTGGTGGGCTCAGCAAGTGTACTCCCGACACTAGCAGAAGTGTGGACAGTGGTGTCGGGAGCAGCAGAAATATCCGGCACAGGCTGAGGGGCCACGGGGTCAACGGGTGTAGCGTGGGCCTGCTCAGCCTGCTCAGCCTCCTCGGCCTCAAGCACGTAGGCGGCGGAGATCAGGAGATCCATCGCCGGAAGCCAGTCCACCTGTGCTGGTGCTATCTGTGTCCGAGCTGGGCTCGAAAGGATCATATAGTAAGCACCGTAGGGACCATGCAACCAAACCCAGTGCCACTGGCCATGCAGACGAAGCATCTTCATCCGGCCAATGACGTCTATAGATAATGAAGTGGGGCCCGGAGAACGACGCAAATCGGCTGGTAGGTCCTTGCCGGTCATCAGGGCGAGCGGGGTGATCAGACCGCCGCAACATATCGGTGAGCGAGCGCCCACCGATACGATGATGCGGTCCAAAAACCAGCTCGCGATATCAATCACAACGGCGGGGACCAACTCGTCACTCCCCCTAGCTAGAACTCTGGGGCGCGTCATCGCATAGAGCATATAAAGCTCCGGCGTGGACATCGTCCCAGGCTCATACCTCGCCAAAAAAGTAGTCGCCATAAGGCGCTGAACTATGCGGAGGCAGGGGTGGACGATGGCTGAGGCCTTGGCCCTACTAGGGTCGAAGGCAGCTGGTAAACCCATGATCGGGGCCAAGAAAGCGTGGGAATCGAAGGAATGTGGGGGGATGTGAGTGGGTACATAGCCACGGTCGGCCCCGGGGATATCGGGCCACGAGAAGAATGCTCTCATCATACCGATAGTGACCTGGCACTCTCGGTCCATATACCTAAACAAGCATCCCTCGTCGGTCCGGGCTATAGAACTCAGCACCTCAAGTGTCGGACGGACGAAGGTGTCTGCCGACACTTGGAAAAAATCTCGCCAACCCACGTTGTCATACAACGTGAGCATCCCCTCAAGTACCCCCAGGCGTCCTAGGTCTGCAAGGTGTGCGAACCTGGAGGGTACAATCGAGCGCTGGGAAATGCGCTCGAAAACGACGCGGTGTGCATCGTCTCGAAACGTAATCCCCAGCGGCCCGACAAGTGGAGCCGGTGGTGGCAGTGGGTCGGCAGGGAGTGGCTGTGCGGGGTGAACGGGGACTGCAGGCTGTGGCTGTGCAGGGTGAACGTGGTCTGCTGGCAGTGGCTGTATGGGGTGAGGTGGTGTAGGTGGAGGAGAGTCCTCCATCTCGTGGGAGGGGCCAGGCTCATCCGGCCGCTTCCGCTTGGCGGAAGCTATCCTAGACTGTGGCCGTGTCCGGGGCGGCATGTGGGCCCCGGGTGCTCACCAAAAATAGAAAAAACGCGGCGTGCGAAAGTAAGTGGAACGAGTATACCGTAACATGCCACGAGAGCAAAATAGTGGATGTGTGCGAAGACGCCGCCTCCACGAAGCCAAAAACGCTCCCCGGAAGCTCCCCTAAGCTCCCCAATATAGCTTGCACATCAAACGAAGATATCAGCGAGTAATATTCAAAATGTATGGTGGGTTAGGGGTATAATAGGTAGATTTTGAAGTTAATTTGGTGTAGGGGTTCGATTAGCACATGGATCGTCGAAAAATACAAGAAATAGGAGAAAAATGGAGAAATGGGTGAAATAGGGTGTACCGGAGCTTGGCCGGCAGCGAGGGAGTTACCGACGACTCGGGCGGAGGGGCGGCGGCATCGGTCGGCGGTGGTCGGCCGAGCGCAGCTACGGCGAGGGCGGTCGGGCGAGTGGTAGCGAGTCGGGGCATATGGTGCTGATCGGGCGCGGGCTCGGGCGGGAAAACGAAAAGTAACGCTTCGAATTCCACGCCGAGCCCGCAGCGCCTTATATAGGAAAAGTTACGACTCGGCCGAGCGACTATGTCGCTCGGCCGAGTGAACGTAACGGATATATTTTTGAAAATTCCGCCCCGCTACGACTCAGCCGAGTGGCTTTGCCACCCTCGGCCGAGTGGAAAAAGTCCATTCGGCCGAGTGGCTCAAGCTACTCGACAGTTCTCGCCCTAGGAGCGTATCAGTTTCACTCGGCCGAGTGAAGATATATACTCGGCCGAGTGGCAATTATACTGAAATCAAGAAAAGAAACAGAGAGTTGGGTATAGCAGACTTCCGTCGTTGGTGCGCCGCTCGGGCGGACGAACTTATGTGCTCGGCCGAGTGGATATTCCACTCGGTCGAGTGACCCCTTTTTTCTGCTGTTTGGCTCCGTTTGGGCTATAATCTCTGTTTTTCTTCCTCCAGTTGATTTCTTCCTCCTCCTAAGCATCGAGCGCATTCTTGGAGCGCTCTTTGTCGCCTTGTTCACCCTCCTAATGTTAGATATCCCTTTCGCCTCTCCTGTCAAAGAAAAATAGGACCCGTTATCACGAATTTTTCAGGCAAACGACTCAAAACACTAATAATTTCTAAAAAAAATAAAGAACAAAGTAAAAATAAAGCGATAACCGTCGGGTTGCCTCCCGACAAGCACTCGTTTAACGTCTTGAGCTCGACCCCCTTGGATTTTCAATTTAATGCGGGATGTTGGGTGCATATGAGATGCACCCGTCGAATTTATCGGGAAGAACGCTCGGATTTGGATGTTGTGGCGGCGTGTTCTTCCTCAGTGCTCCTTCGTCTCGGGTAGTGTTGGGGGTGGCTCCCCAAGCTAGTGCTTGCTCCGGGCCTCGGCTTCACCGGTGACACCGATTTCTGTATCGATGTGGCTTTCTTCGGAGTCTTCATCTTTGAGAGCTTGCAGAGCTCCCGTATTCTTGCGACATCAGCGTCGCCTTCATCAATTTCTACGGAGAGATCGGGGGAGTCATTCATCTTTTCTTCTTGGCCCAAATCCGGCCCTTCCTCAAAATCATCCTTGAATAGTGCGCCGATGGAATGGGGGATCGCCTCCTCAATGACCTCGTCAAGGAGGTCCATATAGTCTAGCTCCTCATGATAGGGCATGTGTTTCATTGCCTTGGGTATATGAAGCTCCACCTCGATGTTACCGACGTTCAATGTTAGAGTCCCTTCACGTACATCGATAATGACACCGGCGGTGGCGAGGAACGGGCGTCCAAGTATTAGCGACGTGTCGCCCTCCTCCTTGACATCCATGATCACAAAGTCGCATGGCAAACATATGCCTCCCGGGACTTGTAGCGGGATGTCCTCTGCGATCCCTACCGGCCTTGTGATCTGACCATCTGCAAGTTGTATCCGCATGTCGGTAGGCTTCAATTCTGTGTTGGTGTTTAGTCTTCGGAACATAGAGAGAGGCATGAGGCTAACACTAGCCCATAAGTCTACTAACGCCTTTTATAGAGGGACGCCGCCTAAGGAGCAAGGAATTCAGAAACTCCCCGGATCTTTGAATTTGGCGGGCTCCTTCTCTCTCTTGGTGAACCAAGTCCCCTCCTCAGTGAGCATTATTTTCTCCCCCCTCTTTCTTCCCGTAATCAAATCGTTTAAGAACTTGGCGTATGTCAGGATCTCCACGGTAGCGTCGAGGAAAGGAATATTGAGGCTTACCTCTATCAAATATTCGAGAAACTTGGCTAGTCGTTTCTCCATCTTTGCTCTAGAAAGCCTCTGAGGGAATGGGATCGATGGCATAAAACACCTCTCTTCAATCAGCTGCTCCGCTCTGGACTTTTCTTCCCCTTGCGGCTCTTTCTCTCTCTCAACTTCAATGACCGGCTCACTTGGCTCTACTCTCTCCACCACGGGCTCCTTGGTTGGAATCATGACGGGGGTGGTATCCTTCCCGCCTCTCGTAGTAACTGCAACCACGGAGTTGATATTGTTGGATATGGTTCCTAGCTTAGAGGGGGGGTGAATAGGCTAATAAAAAATTCTCGTGCAACCCACGAGAAATCACACGCAGTTAAAAGCACAACCAGAGTAATGAAAGGCAGACACAGAGTACACAGCAGATTTACCCTGGTTCGGTCGTCCCAACGACCTACTCCAGCCCCCAAAGCAGATACTAGATTGAATAGTGCAATAGGTACAAAGTCACAAGTTAGAGCACCCTCTACGTCTCTACACTCGCCAGACTCTCAGTACCACACACACAGTGTTTCCTCTCACTATCAATCCTAGCAAAGCTTTCTACCAACTAGTCCCAAACTAGCTAGGTCCCACTTGTCTAGTCCCACCTAGACAAGTCCCAAAATAGTCAGACAAAAATAGTAATAGTTTCCCCTACAGAGAACGGTACACTAGGACACAAATAAAGGAGTTTAGGGTTTAGAAATGCTCAGTTTGTGTCTGTGTAGGCGTCTCTGTCAATCAGCGCGTCGTCAGCTCCAATCTGACGCAAACGGTGTCTCAATCCGACTCCTGGATGTCAAGTTATGCACTGGTCTGTGCGTAAAGCAATTTCAGTTCAATCCCTTATAAACTGTCGGTCTGTGCGCGTAGCAGCTTCCTTTAATTGAGCAGTCGGTGTGCTAAGCAGATCAGTTTAATTCTTTTAATTTGTGGACATGTGCGCATAGCAATCCTTTATAAATAAGCTGTCGGTACGTAGAGCAGCAAAGTTCAACTTCACTTGCTGTAGGTCGGTGCGCCGAGCAATTCTCTAAGAAACTAGCAGCGCCACGTCAGCGAAGAAATAATTTTCGATCTCGTAATAGCCCTTGCCACGTCAGCCCGATCGTCCGCCGTTTCGTCTTCTTCTTCGAATTTTAGGGCATGTAGGCGGCAATAGCGATTTCGAGCGGCAACTGCAACTCGAGTGACGGTGAGCTCTCAGCGATGGCGATGGCGTCAAACGAGTTACGGCGGCGGCGAACTCTTCTCCGACGAGCAGCAGCAGCAGCTCTCACGGACGACGAGCAGCGGACGGCAGCGAGCTTTGAACGGGGATGGCAATGGCTCACGGTGATCAACTCCTTCTCCGACAAGTTTGACACTGGCGGATGACGGCGATATGCAGATGGCGATCTTGAGACGACGACGGTAGCGAGATCTTCTCCGGTGTTCCTCCGGTGTGATGAGTCGACAACGACGGCTTCTACATCGATGAGCTCTTCGACGGTGAACTTCGACGTCGAACGACGTTTTTCGATCTCCTCACAGCGACGGCGAGAGATCAACGCTTCAACGACAACTCCTTCAATTTCCACGGCGTGGGCTTTGTTCTCCGACTTCGATTCAGGCGATGCTTCACTCAACTCGACGGCGATGACAAACACAAGGGTGACGACAACCTGATACGGCGGCGAACTTCGAGTTTCAGCGGCAGCGATGATGATGAAGTCTCTTGGCTGTGAGTTGCAGGGATCAAGCTCGACGAGAGATCTTCTTGGGGACGAGCTTGAGGATGACGTGTCGTCTCTTTGGCTTTGCTGCAATAGGTAAATGGCCCTGTTTCTTTGAGAGGCTGAGTGATTTGCGTGAATGTCTCTTGACCTTGGGATGATGAGGCTATCGGCTTGGAAATCTAGCAAGGAGATGTTTTTTTTATTTCTTTTGCAATGGAGCTTGGTTATTGCGGCTGTAGACTAGGCTAGGTTTTTTTGTTTGGCCGTATGCTCTCTTGGAATACTATGATGCCGCATCAATAAAATTTTTATGGCTGCCGTAAAAGTTGTAGCCCCTCTCAATGTTTTTCATGCCGCACACCAAAAATAATGTAGCCCCTCAATAGTGTTTTTATAGGCTAGGGCTAGGGTTTTTGGGGAGAGTCCCTAAGAGATAGGGATTTTGTATTTTGATTGGGATTTTGAATGTGATAGTATTTGTTTTGGCTAAGGAATTCGTATAGCTATGGGATATATTCCAATAACCAAAAAGATTTGGTTTCATCTCTCAATATTGGACCAAGTCCAACTTGCTCCATATTGGACCGAGTCCACTTTCTTTGAGCACATCAATCTCTCTCTCTCCCAATGTGCTATACAAATAGCAATATCGCCAAATACTGAGAATACATTTTTTCGACAAGCCTGAAACACACTGAACACACCTATTAGATATACCGACACGTTTGTCATCATCAAACCAAGTTCCTAGATCGTTGCTTCCAACAATCTCCCCCTTTTGGTGATGACAAACCCATGAAAGATTTGAGCAATAAGTATGGGTGTGTGAAGTGTGTTGAAGGGTTAGCAACATGCTCCCCCTTCTCTCAAGCTCCCCCTTCACCATATATTTTGCATGCTCCCCCTTCAACAAATAATACCGACAGTGATCGAAAAAGACAAATCTTTCTTTTCTTTCTCCCCCTTTGTAATCACCAAAAGTGGATTAATGAAGTCACAGGAATATTCCATGCAAAAAAAAACCATTATTAAAAGTAGGGTGCAATTTGCATGAGTATTCCAAATAATAGACAGTTCAAGTTCATAGAAACTCATAACCGGACTTCTCCACCTGTGTGAAAGTGTAGTGATATAGACAATAAAGTACAAGAGGAGATTCAATTTCAAATATTCAACCAAATCAATCCACATTTTCCACTTTTCATGAAAATCACTAGGATTGATTTTTCCCACCTCATCAAAGATGATTTCAAGTTACCGAATCCCAAAACATGGCCTAAAAGGACTTTTAAATGTGGGATGGCATTGCTTGACGAGTTATATACACCAACGCTAATGATTACCCATTTAGCACAAGTTGGATACTCGTGGGTTGTGTATTAGCCATGAAGTGTATCCATTTTTCATACGGAGCAATTTACATACTAATTTTTTTTATTTGCAATTCTTTTGTGCTCAATTTTTATTCATGGCTAAACACATCATATCACTTAGAAATTTCAGAAATTAATCATTCCTACATTCACTTTCCATTATTCTTCAAAAGAATCTCCAAAAGCACTAAAAAGTCAAATATCGTGAAAGTGCAAATGTAGGTGTAGAAGTCAAGTTTGAAACTTATGAGACATGTCATGGCTACTAAAAAGAATAACATCATGTTCATGTAGCTACAACAATAATGAATTGACTTCTACAAGGGATAGAATTGATCATTCATACAATATCACTCAAGAGATTCAAAAGAGGATTCAATAAGCACACATTTTTTTTTCAATTTTTTTTTTGATTTTTCAGAAATAAAAACATTAAAAATCATCCATACAAGCACACAAACCAAAATAAATCAAGCACACAAAAAAATCTATGAAGGTATGCAATGTAATGCAAAGAGGGATAGAAATTATACCTTCTCGTCGCTATTTGACGAAGGAGCTAAAAGAATGAAACATTGAATTTAACGCTCCTCGCCAAAACTCCATCACACCTACATGAAAGGTGTTAAGTGTGACCTTGGAATCCAACAAGGTCCACTAGTGTTAGCCAATATTGTTTTAGGAACCCACACTTGTTTAAACTTGATTTTAGTGTTCCTAAATTTTCAATAGTATGAAGTATGGCCTACACTATCACAAGTAAAGCACTTTGCATATAAGTTCTTCGCAATAGACGGTGCATTGTTGAATTTCTTGAATTTTTGCTTTTCAACGTTTTTCAGACCAAAACCAAGTCCTCTTCTATTATTGCCATATAATTGATTCTCTAAAATAGTGTCCAACGATTGTTTTCCCGTAGAGAATTTCTTAATGGCCAATTCAAGATTAGAGACTTTGGTTTTCAACAATTTATTTTCTTCCACAAGCAATGTGCATTTACTTATAAAAGCTCTCTTGTTTTCCTCTTCCTTCTTTTCAAATTCAAACATTTTTCTTTTAAAATCATTATCCAACATGCAGAATTTATCATTAAGCTCTCTAATAACATAGTCTTTTTCAGTCTCGAGCTTAATCAAATCAAGTTTAAGCATGCTAATATTATTCATCAAGGAAGGGAAAGAGAGACAAGGTGCTTCATCATTAAAACTGGATTTTTCCTTTTTCAAAATATCAATAGCAGAGTCACGAGCAACAATATCAATTTTGAGTTTTTCAATCTCTTTAGACATTTCATATTCAGATTGTTGCATTTCAAAGTTCTCATTTTGATAATCATCTATAGTGGATTCAAGCTCTACTATTTTATCTTGCATTTCTTTACAAAGAGTAAGGAGTTCAGTTTTACTACCAGAAATTACCTCATCGTGTATTCCCATCAATGCCATGCATGAATGGGCTTCGTGTTCCTCCTCCTCGCTCTCAGCTTCGCTATCCATGTCCCAAGTAAGCACCTTGGATTTTCCCTTTTCTTTAGCTGCCTGAGCTGTCTCATGTGGGCAATCCCTCATTCGATGTCCTCTTTTCTTGCATTTAAAACAAGTCATTCTATTAGTAGTATTCTGATCATAATTTTGCTTAGAAGACTGAAA
This sequence comes from Scilla litardierei, assembly GCA_030789695.1. Classification (NCBI taxonomy): domain Eukaryota; kingdom Viridiplantae; phylum Streptophyta; class Magnoliopsida; order Asparagales; family Asparagaceae; genus Scilla; species Scilla litardierei. Next base: position 70,246,688 of record CM061130.1, read on the forward strand.
AAAGTTAGAGCGATTAAACCTGGGTGCCATTTCTGCTCTTCCTTGCTTGGTCTAGACAAACTTTCTGAAATTTCTGACCATTAGCGCTATGTCATCATCATCATCTTCACTTTCGTCAGCTTTCAGAGCAAGTGGCTTGGTAGCTTTCTCCTTTTCCTCAGGTTTCTCCCTTTCATCAATATTTTGCAATTCAAGCTCGTGGGACATTAAATTACCTATTAACTCCTCCACCCTCATCTGTGACAAATCTTTCGCTTCTTGGATGGCAGTGACTTTAGACCTGAAAGAGCTTGGCAGAGCTCTTAATATCTTCCGCACCTGCTCAAGGCTAGAATATGGCTTACTGAGCGAACTAGACTTGTAGACAATGTTGGTGAACCTCGCAAACATTTCTGATATCGTCTCTGATGGTAGCATGCGAAATCACTCGTATTCCGTGCTCAGAAGTGCAAGTCTAGACTCCTTCACCTGTGACGTTCCCTCATGCGTCACCTCCAAATTATGCCATATTTCCTGCGCAGTTAGACAATGTGAGATACGATTGAATTCAGATTTATCTAATGCACAAAGAGCATTCATAGCTTTAGCATTTAAAGAATAAAGCTTCCAATCATTATCATCCCACTTATCATCAAGTTTAGGCAACTCAGTATTTTCAATTTTGATAACAGGTGATTTATATCCTTTTTCAACAATTTGCCAAGCTTTATAATCAATAGAAATAAGATAGATTTTCATACGATTTTTCCAGTAAGCATAATCTCCTCCATTAAATCTAGGTGGTCGGGAAATAGACTGACCCTCAGCAAAAGCACTATCAATGTGGTCCATGGTCAAACTAGGCTAGATCTCCTAAACTGGCTCTGATACCACTTGTTGGATCTGGATCCTAGCCTAGAGGGGGGGGTGAATAGGCTAATAAAAAATTCTTGTGCAACCCACGAGAAATCACACGCAGTTAAAAGCACAACCAAAGTAATGAAAGGCAGACACAGAGTACACAGCAGATTTACCCTGGTTCGGTCGTCCCAACGACCTACTCCAGCCCCCAAAGCAGATACTAGATTGAATAATGCAATAGGTACAAAGTCACAAGTTAGAGCACGCTCAGAGCACCCTCTACGTCTCTACACTCGCCAGACTCTCAGTACCCCACACACAGTGTTTCCTCTCACTATCAATCCTAACAAAGCTTTCTACCAGCTAGTCCCAAACTAGCTGGGTCCCACTTGTCTAGTCCCAACTAGACAAGTCCCAAAATAGTCAGACAAAAATAGTAATAGTTTCCCCTACAGAGAACGGTACACTAGGACACAAATAAAGGAGCTTAGGGTTTAGAAATGCTCAGTTTGTGTCTGTGTAGGCGTCTCTGTCAATCAGCGCGTCGTCAGCTCCAATCTGACGCAAACGGTGTCTCAATCCGACTCCTGGATGTCAAGTTATGCACTGGTCTGTGCGTAAAGCAATTTCAGTTCAATCCCTTATAAACTGTCGGTCTGTGCACGTAGCAGCTTCCTTTAATTGAGCAGTCGGTGTGCTAAGCAGATCAGTTTAATTCTTTTAATTTGCGGGCCTGTGCGCATAGCAATCCTTTATAAATAAGCTGTCAATACGTAGAGCAGTAAAGTTCAACTTCACTTGCTGTAGGTCGGTGCGCCGAGCAATTCTCTAAGAAATTAGCAGCGTCACGTCAGCGAAGAAATAATTTTTGATCTCGGAATAGCCCTTGCCACGTCAGCCCGATCTTCCGCCATTTCGTCTTCTTCTTCGATTTTTAGGGCATGCAGGCAGCAATAGCGATTTCGAGCGGCAACTGCAACTCGAGTGACGGTGAGCTCTCAGCGATGGCGATGGCATCGAACGAGTTACGGCGGCGGCGAACTCTTCTCCAGCGAGCTGCAGCAGCAGCTCTCACAGACGACGAGCAGCGGACGGCAGCGAGCTTTGAACGGGGATGGCGATGGCTCACGGTGATCAACTCCTTCTCCGACAAGTTTGACACTGGCGGATGACGGCGATATGCAGATGGCGATCTTGCGACGACGACGGTAGCTTCTGCACCCGATGATGACGACGGCAGATGTGAGATCTTCTCCGGTGTTCCTCCGGTGTGATGAGTCGACAGCGACGGCTTCTACAGCGATGAGATCTTCGACGGTGAACTTCGACGTCGAACGACATTTTTCGATCTACTCACAGCGATGGCGAGAGCTCAGCGCTTCAACGACAACTCCTTCAATTTCCACGGTGTGGGCTTTGTTATCCGACTTCGATTCAGGCGATGCTTCACTCAACTCGACGGCGATGACGAACACAAGGGTGACGACAACCTGATACGGCGGCGAACTTCGAGTTTCAGCGGCAACGATGATGATGAAGTCTCTTGGCTATGAGTTGCAGGGATCAAGCTCGACGAGAGATCTTCTTGGGGACGAGCTTGAGGATGACGTGTCGTCTCTTTGGCTTTGCTGCAATAGGTAAAAGGCCCTGTTTCTTTGAGAGGCTGAGTGATTTGCGTGAATGTCTCTTGACCTTGGGATGATGAGGCTATCGGCTTGGAAATCTAGCAAGGATATGTTTTTTTATTTCTTTTGCAATGGAGCATGGTTATTGCGGCTGTAGACTAGGCTAGGTTTTTTTGTTTGGTCGTATGCTCTCTTGGAATACTTGGATGCCGCAACAATAAAATTTTTGTGGCTGCCGTAAAAGTTGTAGCCCCTCTTAATGTTTTTCATGCCGCACACCAAAAATAATGTAGCCCCTCAATAGTGTTTTTATAGGCTAGGGCTAGGGTTTTTGGGGAGAGTCCCTAAGAGATAGGGATTTTGTATTTTGATTGGGATTTTGAATGTGATAGTATTTGTTTTGGCTAAGGAATTCGTATAGCTATGGGATATATTCCAATAACCAAAAAGATTTGGTTTCATCTCTCAATATTGGACCAAGTCCAACTTGCTCCATATTGGACCAAGTCCACTTTCTTTGAGCACATCAATCTCTCTCTCGCCCAATGTGCTATACGAATAGCAATATCGCCAAATACTGAGAATACATTGTTTCGCCAAGCCTGAAACACACTGAACACACCTATTAGATATACTGACACGTTTGTCATCATCAAACCAAGTTCCTAGATCGTTGCTTCCAACAGATATGTCCGGTGGTGCCCCGTGGATTTTGCTCGGGTTGAGCCGGCAACTGTTGACTATTTCGATTGAGCAACGTAAGTTGCTCCGAGATTTGGCCTACAACGGTTGCAAGGGAATCTTGGCTCGCCTTCAAGGAAGCATTAGTCTTCTTCTGCTCGACCATAAACTCCTCCACTCTAGCTTCAAAATCGGAACGTTGTTGAGCTTGTGCAGGGTTTGGATTTCTCCACCCTTGATTGTATCCGGGCGGCCTATAGGGTCCCACTTATTGCCTCGATGGGTAGTTTTGTTGCGGAGGCCCCCTCGGTGGATAATGTTGTTGTTGTTGTGGTGGTGGTCGAGCTTGGTGAGATGGTTGTTGCGGGGGGTTCAATTCTCCATCATTGTTTGCATAGGAGAAACCGGGATGGTTTCTAGCGGTCGGATTGGCCCAATATCCTTGGTTCCCCGCGACGTATTGAACTTGCTCCAAAGACCCCTCTCCTTGTTCTCCTCCCAAATACGTAGCTTCGGATTGGTCTTGCCAATCGCACATTTGATTTGTTGGTGTGGATGTGGAAGGGGTTCCTTGGGGCTCCGTAATGTATTTCTCCAGTCTCTCCACCACCTTGTGGAGAGAATCGAACTTGTTGGTCAGCTCTGCCACGGCCTTGGCCTCATAGATGCTAGATGGCTTCAAGGAGGACGAAGAGTGTCCTCGCTCGTCGCCCCATTGTTAATTATTCGAGGCCATCTCCTCAATTAAGGCCGTAGCTTCGTCAGGAGTCTTCGATAGGATGGCCCCATTTGCCGCAGTATCAATAATCTGCTTGGTCCCCGGTTGGAGACCATTGTAGAAGCTATGGACTAGCTCCCAATCTTCAATGCTATGGTGGGGGCACTGATGCTGCAGGTCTTTGAAGCGCTCCCATGCCTCGTAGAGTGTCTTTTGAGGTCTTTGCTTGAAGGACATGAGAGCACTCCTAATCTTTACCGTCTTGGAGGGCAGATAGAACTTGTCAATAAATGCGCTCGCCAACTCGTCCCATCTGGTAAAGACTCCTTCAGCTTGCGTCCTCAACCAATAAAGAGCTTTATCCTTTAGTGTGAAGGGGAAGAGGCGCATTCTGATGGCATCTAGGGTGACACCCGGCATCTGGAAGGTGGCGCACTTTGATAGGAAGAGCTGGATGTGGTAGTGGGGATTTTCATGGGCATTCCCATGAAATGGATCCTGATGCATCAGAACCCCAAGTCCGGTCTTCAACTCAAAATTCTTGTCGGCCGCTAACTCCGGCATGGCTATGGACAAGGTTATGGAGGAAGTCTTAGGCCAGAGCCTATCTCGAATGGAAATAATCCTCGCCATTCTTGCCGCTAACTCTTCAGGCGTCTCCCAAATGTTCATAAACCTCCCTTCCGTATCGGGTCTCCTATCCGCTCTGATTCTCCGCAATGTACACTCGATCTCAGGATCAAACAATATATCTATGGGGTCCGCTGTGGATCTCGTGTACATGCACGGGAAAACAAAGTTTCAAAGAAGTGATTAGCACAATGGAAGGGTTAGATAAAAAAATGAAGAAATAAAACAAAAAGAAAGAAATAGCTAGGGTGGTAGGATCAAACACAATCGCCTCCCCGGCAACGTCGCCAAAAACTTGATCGCCTCCAAAATGTAACCTAAGAGAACAACCTAGTATGGAACAAATGCATGGAGATAAATCCCCGGCAACGGCGCCAAAAACTTGATCGCGCCCGGGCGTACACCCTAAAGAGCAACCGTGTAGTTTTACCGCAAGCGCACGGTGTAGCGGCGAGCGGGTATCGAACACAGGAAGGACGTATGACAGTGCCTTCTCCGAACAACCTGGCTATAGGGACAGCAAAGTAGGAAATTTCCTTTCGGCGATGTTGTAAGGAGATATAAAATCAAATGAAGACTCCTAGGGAGTAGGGAATCCCCGCTACTCACCGTATCTTGTCATTGTGATTCATCGGTTTCACAATTGCTAGGGTAGAATGTCGGGTGGACTAGTTGGAACTGAATGTAAAACCTAGCTCACGCTCTCGCGCTGTTGCCGGTCTATAGCAAACCTAGGCTCGGGTCCAATCTCTTGCAAACCCTAGCCTAGGCAAGCTAGCATTAGGATCAACGTCATTGTTCAATCGCATCCCGAGCCCACTCTCATGCAAACTCGGGCTACGACCTAGGCTGGGATAGTTCCTACCCGTCCAATCTCTTGCAAACGGGTATCGGTATAGAATTGCAACCGAGAATCCTAGTATTGGTCCAATCTCTTGCAAACCGATACTTCGGAAACTCAATTTCAACCCAATTCAGATTTCTAGGGTTTCATATCGAATTGGGATCCAATCTATTACAAATCCAAATCGATATGAACACCTAGCTATCCGTGTTATATCAATCCCAAACTAACCCTAATAGCAATTCTAGCGATAGTTCTACCATATCATCACAAATCGGAAATTGGGCTCGTAGGGTTCATCCCCACGCCCTAAGACGTTAAGACTACTCACAAATCATATCGCAAATGGAAGAACAATCAATTGAAATAGCAATAGAATTCATGGCAATATTCACAATAGCAATAAAAATAGGATTTTTAATAGAGAGGGAGACAAACCAATGTAGCTTTCCAAGAATCCAACATAATAGCACTTTTCTCTCCTCTCCAATCACAAGAATTAAACTCTAAAAAATCTAATCTAAAAAGGCTACCAAAAGCAATAGAAAAGCTCTCTAAACTAGGGTAGAATCTGGGGTTAAATACCCCCCAAAACTGCCCAAAAATTCGTGACCAAACTGCCCCTGCGTAGCTCCAAAATCGTGATTTCCGCTACAGGCAGCGCTACTCACTCGGCCGAGTGACAAATGTCGCTCGGCCGAGTGAGAAACCCTGACGGATTCCAGTAACTCTGGGGTCTTGGGGGTCTTCACTTCGGGGGTCACTCGGCCGAGTGAGTTGTCGTCACTCGGCCGATGGGCTATCTTCACTCGGGCGGTCGGCAATTGCCACTGGCCGAGTCGGGCTACTGATGCTCAGACTGACGAAAAACATTAAGTCGGGACTTTTTGATGGGCGCCGTCTGAGTGCCACTCGGGCAGACGGGATTTCGTCATTCGACCGAGTAGGCTTCTGATGCTCGGTCGAGTGCACGCTGATATGCTGCTTGGAGCGTGTCCGATCTGGCCGGCCGAGCGGTGTCTCGATGCTCTGCCAAGTGACTCCATCACTCGGCCGAGTGAGATGCTAAAAATGCACAATCTGAATGTTCTTGCCTCCTCGTCGCTCCTACGACGTTCTTTCTTCTTCCGCTCCTCTCCAATCTCAAAATACCCCTCAGGGAAGTCGTCGGTGACACTCCGGAGTAGGTGTATCTAGGAATCACTCCAAATCGCTCCAAATCTCCTGAAATACGACAAAAACAACAAATCGTGAAAATTATCGCAATATTGTTGATAAATCGTGAAAAACATGATTTGAGCGATCTAAATGGCATGCAAACATGCGGGAAAAAGGTGTAAAATACGGAGTGATCAATATGCGAGGAAGTCGCTCGAGAATCTGAGTGAGGCAATAGTGAATGCCCGGAAGTAGGTCGAAGCGGCTGGCCATAGTGGTGACGGTGGCAGACATGGTCCTGAGGTCACCTCTGAGGCCACTCAACGCCCCCTCAAGAGCACGAATGCTCTGAAGTACAGTGTCAGGGGGAGGTGGTGCAGAGGGACGCACGTGTCTGTGCTGTGCAGGATGGGGCTGGCGGGCTCGGGTGGTGTAGTGGATGGGCTCAGCAGGCATGTGGAGGAAGGGTGCTGTGCTCACAAGTGGGGGCCAGCCTTAGTGCGAGGCTGGGGCGCATGCTAGTGTGAGGTGGAAGCAACAGCAGCAGAAGTGGAATATAAAAGTGGTGACGAGGCGGCAAGAGAGGTCAGTGACACAGACGTGGTAACAGACGTCACGACACTCTCAGAAAGTACGACTGCGGTGGAGACAGAAGTGACAACCGCTGGGGAGGCAGTGTGGGGTCCAAAAGGCGAAATCCCAGCGGAGATCATACTGGCCATGGTCTCCACAACGACAGCGAAAGAAGGCTCTCCGCTCTCAACAAAAGTAGGTGGGTTCTTGGGTAGTGCGGAGCAAAGGGGCTCGACGGATAGAGGGCCAGCTATGGTAGGAGTGGTGGTGGGCTCAGCAAGTGTACTCCCGACACCGGCAGAAGTGTGGACAGTGGTGTCGGGAGCAGCAGAAATATCAGGCACAGGCTGAGGGGCCATGGGGTCAACGGGCGCAGCGTGTGCCTGCTCAGCCTGCTCAGCCTCCTCGGCCTCAAGCACGTAGGCGGCGGGGATCAGGAGATCCATCGCCGGAAGCCAGTCCACCTGTGCTGGTGCTATCTATGTCCGAGCTAGGCTCGGAAGGATCATGTAGTCAACACCGTAGGGACCGTGCAACCAAACCCAGTGCCGCTGGCCGTGCGGACGAAGCATCTTTATCCGGGCAATGACGTCTATAGATAATGAAGTGGGGCCCAGAGAATGACACAAATCGGCAGGTAGGTCCTCGCCGGTCATCAGGGCGAGCAGGGTGATCAGACCGCCGCAACATATCGGTGAGCGAGCGCCCACCGATACGATGATGCAGTCCAAAAACCAGCTCGCGATATCAATCACGACGGCGGGGACCAACTCGTGACTCCCCCTAGCTAGAACTCTGGGGCGCGTCATCGCATAGAGCATATAAAGCTCCGGCATGGACATCGTCCCAGGCTCATACCTCGCCAAAAAAGTAGTCGCCATAAGGCGCTGAGCTATGCGGAGGCCGGGGTGGACGATGGCTAAGGCCTTGGCCCTACTAGGGTCAAAGGCAGCTGGTAAACCCGTGATCCGGGCCCAGAAAGCGTGGGAATCGAAGGAAGGTGGGTGGATGTGAGTTGGTGCATAACCCCGGTCGGTCCCAGGGATATCGGGCCACGAGAAGAATGCTCTCATCATACCGAGAGTGACCTGGCACTCTCGGTCCATATACCTAAACGAGCATCCCTCGTCGGTCCAGCCTATAGAACTCAGCACCTCAAGTGTCGGATGGACGAAGGTGTCCGCCGACACTTGGAAAAAATCTCGCCAACCCACGTTGTCATACAACGTGAGCATCCCCTCAAGTACCCCCAGGCGCCCTAGGTCTGAAAGGTGTGTGAACCTGGAGGGTACAATCGAGCACTGGGAAATGCGCTCAAAAACGACGCGGTGTGCATCGTCTCGAAATGTAATCCCCAGCGGCCCGACAAGTGGAGCCGGTGGTGGCAGTGGGTCGGCAGGGAGTGGCTGTGCAGGGTGAACGAGGACTGCAGGCTGTGGCTATGCGGGGTGAGGTGGTGTAGGCGGAGGAGAGTCATCCATCTTGTGGGAGGGGCCGGGCTCATCCGGCCGCTTCCGCTTGGCGGAAGTTCTCCTAGATTGTGGCCGTGTCCGGGGCGGCATGTGGGCCCCGGGTGCTCACCAAAAATAGAAAAAACGCGACGTGCGAAAGTAAGTGGAACGAGTATACCGTAACACGCCACGAGAGAAAAATAGTGGATGCGTGTGAACACGCCGCCTCCACGAAGCCAAAAACACTCCCCGGAAGCTCCCCTAGGCTCCCCTAAGCTCCCCAATATAGCCTGCACATCAAACGAAGATATCAGCGAGTAATATTCAAAATGTATGGGGGGTTAGGGGTATAATAGATAGATTTTGAAGTTAATTTGGTGTAGGGGTTCGATTAGCACATGGATCGTCGAAAAATACAAGAAATAGGAGAAAAATGGAGAAATGGGCGAAATAGGGTGTACCTGAGCTCGGCCGGCGGTGAGGGAGTCGCCGGTGACTCGGGCGGAGGGGAGGCGGCGTCGGCCGGCGGTGGTCATCCGAGCGCAGCTGCAGCGAGGGCGGTCGGGCGAGTGGCAGTGAGTCAGGGCGTAGGGAGCTGATCGGGCGCGGGCTCGGGTGAGAAACGAAAAGTAACGCTTCGAATTCCGCGCCGAGCCCACAGCGCCTTATATAGGAAAAGTTACGACTCGGCCGAGGGACTATGTCGCTCAGCCGAGTGAATGTAACGGAAATATTTTTGAAAATTCCTCCCCGCTTATGACTTGGCCGAGTGGCTTTGCCACCCTCGGCCGAATGGAAAAAGTCCATTCGGCCGAGTGGCTCAAGCTACTCGGCAGTTCTCGCCCTAGGAGCGTATCAGTTTCACTCGGCCGAGTGAAGATATATACTCGGCCGAGTGGCAATTATACTGAAATCAAGAAAAGAAACAGAGAGTTGGGTACAGTAGACTTCCCTCGTTGGTGCGCCGCTCGGGCGGACGAACTTATGTGCTCGGCCGAGTGGATATTCTACTCGGCCGAGTGACCCCTGATTTCTGCTGTTTGGCTCCGTTTGGGCTCTAATCTCTGTTTTTCTTCCTCCAGTTGATTTCTTCCTCCTCCTAAGCATCGAGCGCATTCCTGGAGCGCTCTTTGTCGCCTTGTTCACCCTCCTAATGTTAGATATCCCTTTCTCCTCTCCTGTCAAAAAAATAGGACCCGTTATCACGAATTTTTCAGGCAAACGACTCAAAACACTTATAATTTCTAAAACAAAAATAAAGAACAAAGTAAAAATAAAGCGATAACCGTCGGGTTGCCTCCCGACAAGCGCTCGTTTAAGGTCTTGAGCTCGACCCCCCTAGATTTTCAATTTAATGGGGGATATTGGGTGTATATGAGATGCACCCGTCGAATTTATCGGGAAGAACGCTCGGATTTGAATGTTGTGGCGGCATGTTCTTCCTCAGTGCTCCTTAGTCTCGGGTAGTGTTGGGGGGTGGCTCCCCCAAGCTAGTGCTTGCTCTGGGCTTCGGCTTCACTGGTGACACCGATTTCTGTACCGGCGGAGCTTTCTTCGGAGACTTCATCTTTGAGAGCTTGCAGAGCTCTCGTATTCTTACGACATCAGCGTCGCCTTCATCAACTTCCATGGAGAGATCGGAGGGGTCATCCATCTTTTCTTTTTGGCCCAAGTCCGGCCCTTCCTCAAAATCATCCTTGAATAGTGCGCCGATGGAATGGGTGATCGCCTCCTCAATGACATCGTCAAGGAGGTCCATATAGTCCAGCTCCTCATGATAGGGCATGTGTTTCATTGCATTGGGTATATGAAGCTCCACCTTGATGTTGCCGACGTTCAATGTTAGAGTCCCTTCGCGTACATCGACAATGACACCGGCGGTTGCGAGGAACGGGCGTCCAAGTATTAGCGACGTATCGCCCTCCTCCTTGACATCCATGATCAAAAAATCGCATGGCAAACATATGCATCCCGAGACTTGTAGCGGGATGTCCTCTGCGATCCCTACCGGCCTTGTGATCCGACCATCTGCTAGTTGTATCTGCATGTCGGTAGGCTTCAATTCTGTGCCGGTGTTTAGTCTTCAGAACATAGAGAGAGTCATGAGGCTAACACTAGCCCCTAAGTCTACTAACGCCTTTTGTAGAGGGACGCCGCCTAAGGTGCAAGGAATTCGGAAACTCCCCGGGTCTTTGAATTTGGCGGGCTCCTTCTCTCTCTTGGTGAACCAAGTCCCCTCCTCAGCGAGCATGATTTTGTCCTTCCTCTTTCTTCCCGTAATCAAATCTTTTAAGAACTTGGCGTATGTCGGGATTTCCACGATAGCGTCGAGGAAGGGGATATTAAGGCTTACCCCCCTCAAATATTCGAGAAACTTGGCTAGCCGTTTCTCCATCTTTGCTCTAGCAAGCATCTGAGGGAATGAGATCGGTGGCATAAAACGCCTCTCTTCAATCAGCTGCTCCACTCTAGACTTTTCTTCCCCTTGCGGCTCTTTCTCTCTCTCAACTTCAATGACCGGCTCACTTGGCTCTACTCTCTCCACCACGGGCTCCTTGGTTGGAATCATGACGGGGGTGGTATCCTTACCGCCTCTCGTAGTAACTGCAACCACGGCGTTGATATGTCCGGTGGTGCCCCGTGGATTTTGCTCGGGTTGAGCCGGTAACTGTTGACTATTTTGATTGAGAAACGCAAGTTGCTCCGAGATTTGGCCTAAAACGGTTGCAAGGGAATCTTGGCTCGCCTTCAAGGAAGCATTAGTCTTCTTCTGCTCGACCATAAACTCCTCCACTCTAGCTTCAAAATCGGAACGTTGTTGAGCTTGTGGAGGGTTTGGATTTCTCCACCCTTAATTGTATCCGGGCGGCCTATAGGGTCCCACTTGTAGCCTCGGTGGGTAGTTTTGTTGCGGAGGCCCCCTCGGTGGATAATGTTGTTGTTGTAGTGGTGGTGGTCGAGCTTGGTGAGATGGTTGTTGCGGGGGGTTCAATTCTCCATCATTGTTTGCATAGGAGAAACCGGGATGATTTCTAGCGGCCGGATTGGCCCAATATCCTTGGTTCCCCGCGACGTATTGAACTTGCTCCAAAGACCCCTCTCCTTGTTCTCCTCCCAAATACGTAGCTTGGGATTGGTCTTGCCAATCGCACATTTGATTTGTTGGTGTGGATGTGGAAGGGGTTCCTTGGGGCTCCGTGATATATTTCTCCAGTCTCTCCACCACCTTGTGGAGAGAATCGAACTTGTTGGTCAGCTCCGCCACGGCCTTGGCCTCATAGATGCTAGATGGCTTCAAGGAGGATGAAGAGTGTCCTCGCTCGTCACCCCATTGTTGATTGTTCGAGGCCATCTCCTCAATTAAGGCCGTAGCTTCGTCGGGAGTCTTCGATAGGATGGCCCCATTTGCCGCGGCATCAATAATCTGCTTGGTCCCCGGTTGGAGACCATTGTAGAAGCTATGGACTAGCTCCCAATCTTCAATGCTATGGTGGGGGCACTGATGTTGCAGGTCTTTGAAGCGCTCACATGCCTCGTAGAGTGTCTCTTGAGGTCCTTGCTTGAAGGACATGAGAGCACTCCTAATCTTTACCGTCTTGGAGGGCGGATAGAACTTGTCAATAAACGCGCTCGCCAACTCGTCCCATGTGGTAAAGACTCCTTCAGCTTGCGTCCTCAACCAATAATGAGCTTTATCCTTTAGTGTGAAGTGGAAGAGGCGCAGTCTGATGGCATCTAGGGTGACGCCCGGCATCTGGAAGGTGGCGCACTTTGATAGGAAGAGCTGGATGTGGTAGTGGAGATTTTCATGGGCGTTCCCATAAAATGGATCCTGCTGCATCAGAACCACAAGTCCGGTCTTCAACTCAAAATTCTTGTCGGCCGCCAACTCCGACATGGCTATGGACGAGGTTGTGGAGGAAGTCTTAGGCCGGAGCCTATCTCGAATGGAAATAATCCTCGCCAGTCTTGCCGCTAACTCTTCAGGCGTCTCCCGAACGTTCATAAACCTCCCTTCCGTATCGGGTCTCCTCTCCGCTCTGATTCTCTGCAATGTACGCTCGATCTCAGGATCAAACAATATATCTATGGGGTCCGCTGTGGATCTCATGTACATGCACGGGAAAACAAAGTTTCAAAGAAGTGATTAGCACAATGGAAGGGTTAGATAAAAAAATGAAGAAATAAAACAAAAAGAAAGAAATAGCAAGGGTGGTAGGATCAAACACAATCGCCTCCCCGGCAACGGCGCCAAAAACTTGATCGTGCCCGGGAGTACACCCTAAAGAGCGACCGTGTAGTTTTACCGCAAGCGTACGTTGTAGCGGCAAGCGGGTATCGAACACAGGGAGGACGTATGACAGTGCCTTCTCCGAACAACCTGGCTTTAGGGACAGAAAAGTAGGAAATTGCCTTTCGGCGATGTTGTCACAATCGTCAAACAAAGTAAAGAGAAATAAAATCAAATAAAGACGCCTAGGGAGTAGGGAATCCCCGCCACTCACCGTATCTCGTCATTGTGATTCATCGGTTTCACAATTGCTAGGGTAGAATGTCGGGTGGACTAGTTGCAACTGAATGTAAAACCTAGCTCACGCTCCCGCGCTGTTGCCGGTCTATAGCAAACCTAGGCTCGGGTCCAATCTCTTGCAAACCCTAGCCTAGGCAAGCTAGCATTAGGATCAACGTCATTGTTCAATCGCATCCCGAGCCCACTCTCGTGCAAACTCGGGCTACGACCTAGGTTGGGATAGTTCCTACCCGTCCAATCTCTTGCAAACGGGTATCGGTATAGAATTTCAACCGAGAATCCTAGTATCGGTCCAATCTCTTGCAAACCAATACTTCGGAAACTCAATTTCAACCCAATTCGGATTTCTAGGGTTTCCTATCGAATTGGGATCCAATCTCTTGCAAATCCCAATCGATATGAACACCTAGCTATCCGTGTTATATCAATCCCAAACTAACCCTAATAGCAATTCTAGCAACAGTTCTACCAAATCATCACAAATCGGAAATTGGGCTTGTAGGGTTCATCCCCACGCCCTAAGACATTAAGACTACTCACAAATCATATCACAAATGGAAGAACAATCAATTGAAATAGCAATAGAATTCATGGCAATATTCACAATAGCAATAAAAATAGGATTTTTAATAGAGAGTGAGTCAACCCAATGTAGCTTTCCAAGAATCCAACAAAATAGCACTTTTCTCTCCTCTCCAATCACAAGAATCAAACCCTAAAAAATCAAATCTAAAAAGGCTGCCAAAAGCAATAGAAAAAGCTCTCTAAACTAGGTTAGAATCTGGGGTTAAATACCCCCCAAAACTGCCCAAAAATCCGTGACCAAAATGCCCCTGCGCCTCTTCAAAATCGTGTTTTCCGCTACTGGCGCACGGCTTACTCGGCCGAGTGACAAAAGTCGCTCGGCCGAGTGATAGACCCTGAGAATTTACAGTAAGTCCGGGGTCTTGGGGGTCTTCACTTCGGGGGTCACTCGGTCGAGTGAGTTGTCGTCACTCGGCCGATGGGCTTTGTTCACTCGGTCGGACGGCAATTGCCACTCGGCTGAGTCGGGCTTCGGATGCTCAAATTGACGAAAAACAGTAAGTCGGGACTTTTTGATGGGCGTCGTCTGAGTGCCACTCGGGCGGATGGTAATTGATTCTCGGCCGAACGGTAATTGATGCTCGGCCGAGTGCACGCTGATACATTGCTTGGAGCGTGTCCGATCTGGCCGGCCAAGCGGTGTCTCGATGCTCGGCCGAGCGACTCCTTCACTCGGCCGAGTGAGATGCTAAAAATGCCCAATTTGAATGTTCTTGCCTCCTCGTCGCTCCTACGATGTTCTTTCTTCTTCCGATCCTCTCCAATCTCAAAATACCCCTCAGGGAAGTCGTCGGTGACACTCTGGAGTAGGTGTATCTCGGAATCACTCCAAATCGCTCCAAATCTCCTGAAATACAACAAAAACAACAAATCGTGAAAAATATCGCAATATTGTCGATAAATCGTGAAAAACATGATTTGAGCGATCAAAATGGCATGCAAACATGCGGGAAAAAGGTGTAAAATACGGAGTGATCATATTTTTTTTTTGAATTTTTGGCTATACATATATATATTTTTTCTTTCTTTTCTCTTTTCTTTTCTTTTCTCTCTTTTTTTTTGGATTTTTGGGCTTTTGGGATATCTAAATGTGTACTCTCCCAAGTGGGAGAACGGTACACGACGAGGAGATTTGCACCAAATAAAATAAAAAAGAAATCGGATTCTAAACACTTGGGCAAAGGAGATATTTCTCGCTAATCAGAGCATAGGCTAAATGGGTTATCCTAGTCCTAATTGTGGAATCCCGACACATGCGAATTGAAATATACGCTATAAATAAATTCATGCATATAGAAGCAGACATGGGAAGCAAATACCGCATATTCAAATCGAAGCATGATATTCTAGGGGTCATCCCAGGACAGGTATATAAATCAAAATCACAAAGTAGAAGCACACTATAAGCTAGACACGACACACGACTCACATAAAAGCGAAGTGGACCCCTGATGCATGAAATGCAAGAGGACTCAGCTTCCTAGGGTTAGTGAAAGTGATAATCATAGCCATGTTAGGTGTGTGTTTGTGTGTGATTCTATGGCAATTCATCATATGCGGTCATCTCTAGGAGAAAGAGATAAAAAGAAAGAAAGAAAAAGAAAAAGACGATGAAAACGACACAAAAACGAAGAAAAAGACGCAAATGACGCACGAAGTGTGACTCCCCCAAGCTGAAACTTGCATTGCCCTCAATGCAATAGAAGTAAATACGGGAGGGCAATGAAAATGGGAGGGGACGCACCGACACAAAAAGAATGAAAATCAAGAAAATCACACATAGGAAAATAGGAAAAATAAAGAAAACGGAAAAAGAAATATAGAAAATAAAAGATAGAAAATCACACCACACGACATATATAAACAACACACCATAAAAACATCACACGACAACACTCACAAAAAACGACTTCCCCCAAGCTAGACATGACAATGCTAGCAATAAGATATAATCATGATGATGCAGAAATATGCTATGGGGAAGATCGGAAAAGAAAAAGAAATCAAAATGTAGGGGAGGAACTATCCTCGTCCTCCTCGGTAGAAGATATGGGGGATGTGGGGGAGTGGACGGGAGTGGTGACGGGTGTGCGGAGAAGTGGGGAGAGGGGTGGAGGAGGTGTGTGGATGGGTGCGGAGGTGTGAACAATGGGTGGTGTGGTGGTGATGATGGTGAGTGGTAGGGATATGGCGACTAACGTAGTGGTAGATGGGGTAGATACAGCGATGGGAGAGGATGGTAGAGGTACTGTGGTAGAAGAGGATGGTGTGGGTAGTGATCGCGATCGCACCTGCAATTTCTTGTGGCACGCGTATGCGGTAAGGGAAGTGGAGGGTGGCGGAGGTGGTGGGTCAGAAACAGTGTGTGTAGAGGAAGTGGTTGGAATGGAAGTGGTGGTGGGAGGGGATGAATGTGAAGGTGGAGGTGAAGATCGTCGAGGAGGCAATGGAGGTGGTGTGGGGGGTGGTGTGGGTGGAGGTGGTCCATGAACGTGAGTGAGAATGCGGAGGATGGTGGCCACGTTCCTCTCAAGTGGGAGGAAACGTGGGTGAGTGATGATGGAAGAGGATGGGATCGAGGAGGTCAAAGTGGATACGCCAGTGCGCAGTGCAGCTAACTTAGCCTCGAGACCGAGGCGAGCCGAGGTGGCTCGACGAAAGGAGGAAGTAGTGGTGGTACGGACCGGAGAAGTGGTGACGGTGGTGGTGGGGACAGAAGCTGGGATGACTCTACTAGGGCCAGCCCCAGAGTCTCCTCGGGACGCAGGAATGTCTTGCTTGCCTAAATGGGCGGCAGGGGAAGGTGATCTGGGTGCTCCCGGGATAAGGAACGGAAGACGTAACCCCCCTAGAAACTCAGGGTCAGGTGGGAATGTCCAATCTTCCATAAGCTGGATAGGCATGCAAGCTGGGTTGGGCAGAATGGTGTAAGGAGCAGGGGTGACCGTAATAGAAAGTGAAACGACCGTCGGGGCGGGGCTTGATCATGTGTATGTGCCGTAGGACATCAAGATCTATACTTGTAGATCCTGCTGCAGAAGGTGAATCTCGGGGGATGGTGATATTGTACTGGGGATATGAAGCTATGATGGTAATGAGGCCCCCGCAACAAAACTTGCCTTTGCCGGTGCGGCTAATCTTAAGTAACTTGTGAATAAGCCATGCACCAGCATGAATGGGAATGATATGGGCCCCAAAATCAATCCCGTCATCACCGCGAACAAAAGCAAATGTCATGGCCCACAAAATAAAAAGATCAGGGATAGTCACGGTCCCGGACTCATCCCTGGGGAATAATGTGCAAGATATGATTCGGTGGGCCAGATGGAATACGGGGTGAATGATGGAGGAGGCCTTGGCCATACCTCGGGGATAATGGTCGTGTTGGGTGAGGCGAAACCAAAATTGATCAACGTCGAAATCAGGGTGGTACCCGTAGGGACGGATAGCGTCGTGACCTAGAATGAGGAAACAGAAAATGTTATTGATTGTATCTAGGTGGGTGCGAATAGTTCGGTTTCGGATGCGGAAGACGACGATCGATCCCGACTCACATTTAAGGGAGGATAGGAATTCAAGCGTGAGTGCGGGGTAGGATACCGCGGTGGCATTCAGGAAAGTTATCCATCATAAGTTAGCGAAGAGGGTCTCGACCTCGGAGAAAACTCCGAGATCGATAAGAGATTGGGCGTGTGCAAACTTGGTGGATAGGTGTCCTCGTGCATCGAGTCTATTATAAAAATATTTTTGTTCTTGACTCAAAAAATGTTAACCACGCGGGCCCATCATTGGGTCCTCAGGAGGGATAATTGGTTGGGGTTGGGGTTGTGTAGGCTGTGTAGCAGGAGGGCGTGAGTGTGGTGGACGTGTGGTCTTTCGTCTCTTGCGAGACGACCCCTCCTCGTGCATGATGGCCTTGCCCTTATCTTTATCGCGGGCCATGGTGTGTGTGATGCAAGTGTATGCAAGATGTGATGAATGCACACAAACACTGGTAATCGAGCAAAATAGTAATACTAGGGCATATTGAAAATGGAGCTAAGGAGCGAAGTTACCCAGTATCGTAGTGAATCCTCGCTCGCAATTCACCCAACGCTGTGCAATTGATGGGAGTGTGAAGCCGCGACACTCTATTCCAATAATTTTTCGAAATGGGGGAAGAGTGGGCGAAAATTAGGGTTTGGATGAAAGAGGGAGAGAGAGAAATTGATGGAGAGAAAGAAGTAGGGGGTGATGGGAGATCGATTGAGGGGGATTGGTGGCCGGTTGAGGGAGCAAGGTGGCCGGTTGGGGGAGAAGAAGTCGTAACAATGGGGGAATTTCGAAATCGGGTGAAGAAAACAAATCAGTTCAGTCGGGGGGTATTTATAGGGTTTTGGGCGAACCGATCGGGTAAGTTTTCACCCGATCGGTTGGTTATTATTTCGAAAAATTTGTTGAAAAGTGGCTACAGGCGAACCGATCGGTTGAGAATTCAACCGATCGGTTGGCCACTTCACGATTTTCCCGAGAGTTCTGTGCACGTCACCCGGACGACCACACGACCACTGCTTCCATCAACCGATCGGTTGATTAATCCCAAGTTTTCCCGAGACTTCTGCCGTTCTAACACGATCTGCCACCCGATCTCGGTTTGCTAAACCCGAGCGATTCGCTGAAGAACATATATATCCCATCTTCGGATACGTCCCACCCGATCGGTTGAGAGATCAACTGATCGGTTGTGGGCTTGTTTCCTGCAAAAGTTCACAAATAGCCTAAGTCTCTCGACGAAAGTTCCCGTTGCTGAATTTATTCAACAAAATAAGAAAAATAAACCTAAAAATAATCCTAAAAACAAAGATGAGGGTTTAGAACATGGGTTACCTCCCATGAAGCACTGTTGTTTAACGTTGTTTGCTCGACGCCCGATAGATGATTTTCAAGGAGGACGGGGGTGATGCCCAATGTTTGGCATCCTTTCAGATTTTGGAGCGGTGGCCTTCGGTGTTGACAGGGGCCACAAGTGGACTTCTTCAATGATCCTCCCTACGTTGATGGTATCCGGGGGTTTCTCCCTCATATTGGCGTCGACCGCCACTTTTTGTAAGATCCGGATCTCATCAGCGGTAAGCCCCATGGGCTCTTTCCCTTTTCTCCTCGTCGGAGCAGCTTTTTGGAATCCGTGAGGGGTCGTCACGGAGGGAAATACGTCTCCGGCAGCTTTTTCTTCTTTCACATCAGCATGTTCCTCTAGGGTTCCCAAGCTATCAGGGGGGTTCCTAGAGAGGATCTCCCAAGCTCCAGCTTCCACAGCTCTTTCTTCTTCAATTTCCAACACATTGTAGCTCTGCTCTTCAGGGGGATGCTTCATTGATAATCCCGGATCAAATTCGACATTCTGGTCGCCAACATTGAGGGACAGCTTCCCTTTCTTCACGTTTATTAGAACGCCAGCGGTGGCCATGAAGGGCATCCTGAGGATGATGGGTGTATGAGTGTCTTCAGGCATATCCATCACCACTAAGTCTACCGGTACTTTCACTCCACTGATGTCAACAGGTAGGTCGTCTACAATTCCCACCGGATATTTGACCGATCTATCAGCTAGTTGAAGGGTCATACCCGTGGGCTCTAGGTCTCCCATCCCTGTCCTCCTGTAAAGTGACAGGGGCATCAGACTGACGCCCGCTCCCAAATCCACGAGCGCCCGATGGATCTTAACTTCCCCAATCGAACAAGGAATAGAGAAGCTTCCTGGGTCTTTTAGCTTGGGCAGATTCGCTCGCTGAATGAGAACGCTGCATTCCACCGTCAGGACGACTTTTTCCTTTCTGGAACCCCTTGTCACCAAATCCTTTAAGAATTTTGCATATAAAGGAATTGTCTCTATGGATTCGAGGAACGGGATCTGCAAGCTCAAATCCTTGACCATAGCGAAGAACTTGCCGTATTTTTCATCAATCTTATCTTTGGCAAGTCATTGTGGAAAAGGCACAACGGGCTTAAATACTCTCAGGCTCCCCTCCTCGTCCTTCTTCTTCTCTTCTTCAGAGACTCCCTCCGGAGTCGTAGTCTTTGGTGACAAAGCTCCGTTGTCATTTGATTTTTCAATTATCGCTCTACGACCAACGGAGCTTCAGGTTCCTTAGTAGGCACTTTGTAGGAATTTGTGTTCCGCTTCTCAAGACGATAGCGGACACATTCGCATGATCATGCGTTAGTGCCAATGTCTGATTTGTCCCCTCGGATTTACTTCCGGTTGACCCGGCAATTGGTTTTGCGCCCTTTGAAGGTTTGCCACTTGTAACCCCAGCTGGGTTACTTGGTTGGTGAGGGCCCTCTGCCCCATCTCCAGCTTCAATTTGATCTTCTCCTGGTTGGTAATGTATTGGGTCAAGAGGGACTCGACCGGGGAGATGAACCGCTGCTGGCCATAAGGCTGCTGCTGCTGCTACACGGGCTGCTGGTTCCTAGGGGATACTGCTGGTACATTTATGGGGGCTGCTGCTATTGCTGATACTGCTGCTGCTGTGGCCTAGGCGGCTGATATAACTGTTGTTGCTGCTGCTGAGACAGCTGATATACTTGTTGTTGCTGCTGCTGAGGCGGCTGATAAGGTGCCCGGTAGCTCAAATTGGGGTGGTTCTGGTTATTGGGAGAATAAGCCGGATTTGAGCTAGTCCTTGGTGGATACGGCGCATTACCCGTTGGGTTGAAGAAAAGTGAGCTAGCTTGATCCACCAGTGGTGAAATATCTCCACCTTCGAAGTCTCCCAGGACTTCCGCTTCCACCACTGATACTCGTTGGGTGCTGGCACCACCAGCTCCACCATAAGTGCTGAGATCTGGGTCGATAGCAAATCGAATTTGCTAGACAACTTGTCGACGTCGTCGACTCTATGAATGCCTCCAGATCTGGGCGTGGCACGCTCATCACACCACCGCTCATTGTTTGATGCCATGTTTTCTAAAATGTTCCCGGCATCTTCTTCACTTCTCGACATAAAGGACCCCCCCAGTCGCGGCATCCATTGAAGAATTAAAGTCATCCCTCAGCCTGTTATAGAACAGATTAATTATCTGCCAATTTGGAAGCTCGTGATGAGGGTATCTCCATGGCATCTCTTTGAATCTCGTCCAAGCTTCGTGCAGGGACTCGTGGTTGGCTTGGGAGAAGGAGGAGATCTCACTCCTCAGCTTCATCGTCTTTCCCGGGGGAAAGAACTTAGTCAAGAAAGCATTCGAGAGTTTCTCCCAAGTGTTAAAGGTGTTCGGGTCCTTTCCCCTAAGCCATTACTGTAATGCCCTACAAGCTACTGCACAAGTACTAGAGGGGGGTGAATAGTACTTTAAAAATAACGAGGAGTATAATTCCTAATTATCGTGCAAACAACTACCAAATCAATTTGCGGAAGCTTAAATTGATGACAACAACAAAATTAACAATGCTAACAATTGATATTACTGGGTTCGGATCCACCCAAGTCTCCCCGACTTGTTCCCGGTGATCCTACGTCCCAACCACCCGGATCCCCTCCGGATACTTAGGTTAGAAACCATAACCCAAGATTTCCACTATGATATCTTGTAAAAAACCTTCACAAGATCAAATCATACATGCAATGGCAATAGTGAATCCCACAACCCGGGATCACAACCTTCTCTCACAACCGAGAGAATCAATAGCAATAAATGAGTTTATAATGAAATAAACAATCTTACCACAAAATCCTATACCTTGAGTATCCTTACCAAATAGGTGCAAGGAGGGATTTGAGGAAGAGGAAGTCACCAAGACCTAGCACCACTGAAATGAGCAGCAATGGATGCCTAGGAGTGATTAGGAGACTTGAATCAAGCTAGAGCTTGAAAGGCTCACCAAGAACAAACTTATCTCAAGATGGATTCTAGATCTAGAAAGTGAGAGAATGGATTTCTTGTGAGGGAGAGAGCTTTGGAAATGAGTGAGAATCTCTAACTCTTTCAATCTCAATGAATCTCTTAATGGCAGCTCTAACCTAGAAAGAAATGACCAAGCTTCGTATTTATAGGGTCCCATAAAAACGAGTTAGGTCAAATCCCAACGGATAGATATCTGAAGCAGTTAGTCGGTCAAAGAACAACCACTGACCGACTAGTTCATCAACTAGTCAGTCGGTCAAACAACATGGACCGACTAAGTGATGAATAGTGAAGAGATTGAATTTCAGACCTAGAAATCTAGTCGGTCCAAGAAGACTGTCTGACCGACTAGTTTCACAACTAGTCGGTCGTTCAGTGAACTTAGACCGACTAAGAGTCAAAAACTATTAGTCTGAATACAAATTGATTTAGTCGGTCCAAGAACAAATGTTGACCGACTAGATCATCAACTAGTCGGTCGCCGAACGTTCTTAGAACGACTAACGATAAACAGTAGCTTAGGAGAAAAATTGGCATGTACAGTAAAGCTCAACTAGTCGGTCAAAGAAGCATCACTGACCGACTAGTTCATAAACTAGTCGGTCGGTGAGTCAACGTAGACCGACTAACTGTAAACAGTACTGAGCAAGAAAATACTAACTGAAACTAGTCGGTCCAAGAAGCTTTGCCGATCGACTAGATCACCATCTAGTCGGTCAGTTCTTCTTCTTGAACCAACTAACATGCACAAAAAGTCCGAATCGAAGCGCGATGCTCCGAGGAAGTTAGAATGGACTTCTACTAAGATCCTAGAGCTAAGATATGAGCGTTATGAAGATAGAAATGTAAGATATACTCTAGGCTTAACATTCTATAGGTCGAAACTAAAAGACTATAAATAAAACCTTAAAGAACGGTCTTCGAGAGCTTCGATCAAATCTTCATGACTTCCAAAATGGTCCAAAAGCTTCAACGAAGCTTTAGGCATTGAATACGAGCTTTGATAAGTCTTGAGATGTTGCTTTGAGTGTTCTCGTGAATTTGGCGACGATCTCCCTAACTGCGCTCACAAATTGTTAGTTCATGAATTATTTATGTTTGCTCATCATCCAAAACCAAATCTGGGGAGTCCAATACTGAACATTCTCCCCCTTTTTGGTGATGACAAACCAACATAAATAATAATCAAAAATAATGATTCAAATGTAAAATACTTACTCCCCCTGCATTGATGACAAGTTAATTCCTAATTGAATAAATAAAGATTGCATCAAGCAGACAAGTAAGATATATAATGAGAATCGAATTTTGAAATATCGGATTTGAAAATCCTTATATATATCTTAACTCCCCCAGAATCTAACATATCAAATTAGATTCTTGGAAATTGAGTTAAATTTTCATTTGCCCTAATCATTATCATTATCTCTCCCCCTTTTGGCATTATCCCAAAAATGGGGGGCATACAACGACAACAACAAGGATAAAGAAAATCCAACGTCAGGAGTCGTAGGATATGACGATGGACCAAATTGACACCAAGGAAAATAGTCGAAAACGAATCAAAGTGTGCCAAATTGTCCATTTTCGTAAAACGAAAATTAAAATCATCAAAATACCAAATATAAATTCACTTATTGAATAAAGAAACGTACTCTTCAATACTTAATATTATTGGTTAAATTTGTGCATGGAAAACAATTCTATGCAATCATAGAAATAAAATCTATTTAACCAAGTTTATAATCGGCGATCGACGAAATCACATATCATAGAAATTGAATGAATATTAAATGTGCACAATGAAGTGAAAGAGAAAAACGATGTATATATATAAGAATATCATGAGTACATGCAAAAATACATCGAATACATCAAACAGAGTGCAACATCTATATCACCAACAAAAAGATACAACATCATCATCGACATATCATAATCAACATCCAAAATACATCAAATACACCGACATCCATAAAATCAAAATACATCAAAACACCACCAAAACTCCATCCTAACCCAAAACACTCTCAAAAAGATGTATCATCCAATGATCACTAGAGAGTCCTCGAAACTGACGATCACAAGGAAGTGGCAGGATCAGCAGTCTCCGTGGGTCCAGTCGTGGGAGTGGACTCAGGCTCTGCTGCAAGGAGTGGTGTGTGAACTGAAGGGATCGTCGGGGCAGGAGTGGAGACATCGACGACTGGCTCAACGGTAGGAGTATCAGCAGGCACGTCAACAGGAGCAGACGTCTGACTGGCTCTCCGTTTACGGCATGGGCGCGGTGTCATTTTACCGCAAGTGCACGGTTAGTGTAGGCTGCGGGTTTATCAAACTCAGGGAGGTGGATGGCTTGAGTGGCTACTAGCCTCGCCTAGGTTGTGTGCTAGCTACGCGGATGATGTGGGTGAAGTGTAGAAATAAAAGAAAGAGATGAAAATGACACAAAATGAATCCCCGCTAACACAGGCTAGAGCACTCATGACACTTGGCATTTGACTTGACCCAGGGTGAGACATTGCCCCAAAAGGTGGTACCTAGCGTCCATGGCCCGATATTCCGGTCGGTGCCAAGCACGCTAGGCCTACCCGGTTCTGGATGGTGGGCATTCCCATGTCCATTAACACCTTCCGCAATCGGGAGCATTAAGGCCACAATGATATCTCTCAACACTTCGTCCAAGCCGCTCCCGCGCGCGAGGACTCGATGTCAACGCTCGGGGCGTGAGCTATGGCTAGGGAGTCAACCGCCAAGTTTATTCCCCCTTGGCCCGACGGTCAGAGGCGGTCTTTCTCCCGCCAATGACAATGAAACACCCCCGCGTAACCCTAATGGCCAAATAGGTCAAATGTGATTTCTAGCAATACATCGAAGTGGATCTTAACAGGACAAGCTCCAGACCCCAATCCCCAACACATCTAGTGTGTTGCCATACGAATTGGACCCAGATTGCTAGAAATCCCCATTGACGCATTTCATCGAACACCTGCCATGCAACCAAGTCAAATGAAAACAACCAAGCATCAATCCTACCCTAACCCGTATTAGGGTTCATCAATACTACTCAATGGTGAATAACATATAAACAAACAACATAAAAGACAGATAAACTTTCACCATCAAGCAAAATAAACACAATACAAACAATGGAGAAAAAGAGAGGAAAATACTTATCTTGAGTTGAATCGTCAATCCAATACAAGACTTATTGAACAAAAGACCTAATCTAAACTAACCTAAGACTAACAAGAGAAGGGGGGCAAAAAGCCCTAGAAAAACTGAGGAAGAACCAAGAAGAAGATACCATAAAAGTCGGCCAGCATTGGGTATTTATAGCCCCCATTCCGAGCCCTAACGGATCGGGTCCAAAACCACAGGAAAAACGCCACCCGATCGGTTGAGAAGTCAACCGATCAGATGATCTGTTACAAATAATAAACAGAAAACGGCGGAGCTTCACCCGGTCAGATGAACCGGTCGGTTGAGTTCTTGGGGTGACCGGTTGGATCATGGTGCCATCGGGTGAAGAGGTCGGTTGGATGCCCGTGTCTTGGCTCCTCAGAATCAGCTACAGATGAACCGATCGGGTGAGAGTCACCCGATCGGTTGGCATTTGGCTCGAAAAAATAGAGAAACGGTCGTAATGAACCGGCCTGAGAACCGGCCGGGTGACATCCGCTTGAGCTCTAGCTGAGACCGGGTGGTGCACGTGTGCATCACCCGATCGGTTGACTTTGTTCTACCGATCGGGTGAGGGGCTGAATGATGCAATCATCGTCGTTTGACCCCCTGGGTGACGCGTGACTCCTCCCGTTGCGCCGGGGACTTGTGATATCATCGTTTTTATGTCCAAAATGCTAGAAATTCCTGCAAAATACCAAAAACAGGGAAAAGTGAAAGAAAACAAGAAAATACAAGAAAACAAATAAAAGACGGCAGAAAATACGGAGAAACACGGAAGAAAACGCGTGCAAATATATGAAATATAAACGCACGTCAAAATCCCCCAAGCTGAACTCTTCCTCGTCCTCGAGGAAGACGAGTGAGAGTAGGAGCTCGGAGGGAGAAAATAGAGAGAAGGAGAGAAAAGGAGAACTCTATATTCTAGATCGCCCATAAGGGCCATCAAAATCAAACACGCCACACGAAGAAAGCATACGACAAAACACAACACTAAACCAAGGAATGTGAGTCCAAACAAGTGCCGTGGGCCCACGCGGTGAAGCGCCAGTGAACGTGGTCGTGTGCTAGCAAACGGTATCACTATCTACATTGTGCAATAAAGCTCCATATACACATACCCAAAGAAAGACCCAAATATCGATTCAATTTGAAATTGCGGTGAATATTAGCTCAAGCATGCATGAGAAGAGTATAAGAATAGAAGCGTATCATGCATCGGGGACTCCACAGCTAGGGACTAGGAAATCACCACACTATAGCCTAGGTAATCGCTAGAAGGTCCCTATGCCAAGTGTTTTCAAAAACGATGGAGGTTGAGAAGATGTGGAGTAGAACACTCGGTGTAAATTCTCGCCTTCCCCTTATTCACGGCAAGTAGGAAAATATTCACACTGGAATTTTTTTTTGGGTTTTGGGTATTTGTATTTTTTTTCTTTTCTTTTCATTTCTCATCTTTTTGGGTTTTTCTTTTTCTTTTCTCCCTTTTTTTGGGTTTTTGGGAATTGGGATATTTACATGTGTACTCTCCCAAGTGGGAGAACGGTACACGACGAGGGGATTTGCACCAAGTAAAATAAAAATGAAATCAGATTCTAAACACTTGGACAAAGGAGATATTTCTCGCTAATCAGAGCATAGGCTAAATGGGTTATCCTAGTCCTTGTTTGTGGAATCCCGACACATGCGAATTGAAATATACGATATAAATATAGCATGCATATAGAAGCAGATAGTAGAAGCAAATACCGCATATTCAAATCGAAGCATGATAATCTAGGGGTCAACCAAGGATAGGTATATAAAACATAATCAGAAGGTAGAAGCACACCAAACAGCTATGCACGACGCACGACTCACAAAAAGCTAAGTGGACCCGTGATGCATGAAATGCAAGAGGACTCGATATCCTAGGGTTAGTGAATGTGATTATCGAAGCTGTGCAAGGTGCGCGTGTGATTTTCGTTGCAATTCATCATATGGTTCATCTCTAGGAGAAAGAGATAAAAAGAAGAAAAAAAAAGAAAAAGAAAAACACGGAGAAAAATGACTCAAATAACGAAGAAAAAGAGACAAATGACGCACGAAGTGCGACTCCCCCAAGCTGAAACTTGCATTGTCCTCAATGCAATAGTAGTGAATACGAGAGGGCAATGAAAATGGGGGGGGAGTTACGCACTGACACAAAAAATGAAAAACACGAAAAACACATGAGTGAAACTAAAAAATAAAGAAAAAGAAACACTCAAATAAAAGGTATAAAACACGACAAAAGAACACCTAGACACAGACACACAACAACGACACACGAAAACATGCACACAAATCGATTTCCCCCAAGCTGAGCATGACAATGCCAGCGAAACGATATGATCAATGTGATGCAGAAATATGCAAGGGGAAGATCGGAAAAGAAAAGAAAGAAATCAAAATGCAGGAGAGACGGTGTGCTCATTCTCCTCGGAAGAGGATGAGGGTGAAATGATAGAAGGGCATGACATGAAGGGTTATTATTATGCAAAAGCAAATCCTAGATACGCTCCCCTCGCTAAAGAGAGGAGACGAGATTATTCAAATCTAAACTAGAAAGCGGTAAATTTTTACACTACTGGATTAGGATACACCTGAGCATAGGCTGATCCAAGATCTGGAGCGGGGCAGGTAGCTGCTCTAACTGCTCCTTCTGTGGCTCCGCCAGAAGCGCTATGCCACGTGTGCCAATGGACCCAAGCAATGCACCTCCAAGCATCCCTCGTAGGTGTCCACCTGTGACCTGCAAAGGACGTGGTGCATTAGTCCATGGCAAAAAATCTTTCCCCAAAATAAAAGTATCCCAGAGATAATCGTCAAAATAAGATGGAAAAATAGTGAAAGTGTGACGAATACTCCCTGAGAATGGGTCTCTATCCTCTGTACTAGTGACGACCAAATCCTCGCTCTCCATGAGAAGTGGCTCTCCAAGTGGTGACACACTGCAGCATACCTCAGGGGAAGTAGATCATGTGTCCTGTGAGAGATATGGTATGTCAAATATATACGAATCTAAAGAAATAGGAAGTGAAAAGCAAGACTCAAAAGTGGAGTGAGAGTGAGTATGAAAATCTCCCTGAATAGGGGCAATATGCTCAAGTAGATGCTCAGCCGCAGAAGAAGTGGAGAGCGACGGTAAAGGTAGATGTGACTCGGGCTCTATAGAGTGGACCATCGTATCTAAGCCCTCATGCACATCCTCCTCGGTGATATGCTCATGCTCCACCATCTACCCGATGTCCTGAATGACATCCTCGTGGTTGACCACAGACCAAGGAAGAAGCAGCAACAGAGATGACAGTGGAGGTGGATGTGGAGCGGACCACTCGTATGTGGTCGTGGTGTCCTCGTCCTCACGCACATCCTCCTCGCCGGTATGCATAATCTCTGTAAACTCCTCAGTGCTCTCATAGGACTCATATGGGGTATCCAGATAAAGATGAAAAGTCTCTCCCACAGATCCTAGAGAAATCTCCACATCCTCACTATCATCATCAAAAAATGCTTCGTCATCCAAGTGGTAGTGTTGGAAAATTGGGGCATTGGCATGAGATGTGTCTATGGTGGCCGATGGCATGGTGGTCTCAACCATGAAGGTGGGTATATCCTCTCCTTCATCCCCTCTCCTCGGTGTCGGCTCGGTAATTGGTACCATCAAGTTTTGTAATATTTGGCCTTGGTTAAACATGGCACTTTCAAGGAGAGACACGAGGCTTGATTCTTCTTGTGTTTGTGGAGGGGTATAAGGTTGAGGAAATGGATGGGAGGTGTTTGGGCTAAGGTTGTGGGAAAATGTTTGGCCTTGGAGCGGGGGGAGGCTCTCAAGCGTAAATGGGCAATCATAATACACGTGCCCCGCCATCCCATAAGTCTCACAAACCACAACTGGATAAGGATCATATCCTCCCATCTGAGCATCGAAATTTGATCTCCACATGGTAATATCAAAGATACCTGGACAACAAAAATAAGAAAACTAGAGAGGAGCGTCAATAGTACAAGAGAATAACAAAAAGATAATATAATGGTGGGGGAAATTTTTTTTGGTTATCGAATATTTATTTTTTAAAAAAATAAAAAAAAGAAAAAGAAAATTTTTTGTGTTTTTTTGCGTAGTCTAACGAACCCAAGCTAAGCTAATATCAAATCGAACGCCTCCCTGGCAACGGCGCCAAAAACTTGACCGGCGCCCCGTTTACGGTATGGGCGCGGTGTTATTTTACCGCAAGTGCACGGTTAGTGTAGGGTGCGGATTTATCGAACTCAGGGAGGTGGATGGCTTGAGTGGCTACTAGCCTTGCCTAGGTTGTGTGCTAGCTACGCGGATGATGTGGGTGAAGTGTAGAAATAAAAGAAAGAGATGAAAATGACACAAAATGAATCCCCGCTAACACGGGCTAGAGCACTCATGACACTTGGCATTTGACTTGACCCAGGGTGAGACATTGTCCCAAAAGGTGGTACCTAGCGTCCATGGCCCGATATTCCGGTCGGTGCCAAGCACACTAGGCCTACCCGGTTTCGGACGGTGGGCATTCCCATGTCCATTAACACCTTCCGCAACCGGGAGCATTAAGGCCACAATGATATCTCCCAACACTTCGTCCAAGCCGCTCCCGCGCGCGAGGACTCGATGTCAACGCTCGGGGCGTGAGCTATGGCTAGGGAGTCAACCGCCAAGTTTATTCCCCCTTGGCCCGACGGTCAGAGGCGGTCTTTCTCCCACCAATGACAATGAAACACCCCCGCGTAACCCTAATGGCCAAATAGGTCAAATGTGATTTCTAGCAATACATCGAAGCGGATCTTGACAGGACAAGCTCCGGACCCCAATCCCCAACACATCTAGTGTGTTGCCATACGAATTGGACCCAGATTGCTAGAAATCCCCATTGACGCATTTCATTGAACACATGCCATGCAACCAACTCAAATGACAACAACCAAGCATCAATCCTACCCTAACCCGTATTAGGGTTCATCAATACTACTCAATGCTGAATAACATATAAACAAACAACACAAATGACATATAAACTTTCACCATCAAGCAAAATAAACACAATACAAACAATGGAGAAAAAGAGAGGAAAATACTTATCTTGAGTTAAATCGTCAATCCAATACAAGACTTATTGAACAAAAGACCTAATCTAAACTAACCTAAGACTAACAAGAGAAGGGGGGCAAAAAGCCCTAGAAAAACTGAGGAAGAACAAAAAAGAAGATACCCTAAAAGTCGGCCAGCATTGGGTATTTATAGCACCCATTCCGAGCTCTAACGGATCGGGTCCAAAACCACATGAAAAACGCCACCCGATCGGTTGACAAGTCAACCGATCGGGTGATCTGTTACAAATAATAAACAGAAAACGGCGGAGCTTCACCCGGTCAGATGAACCAGAGGTTGAGTTCTTGGGGTGACCGGTTGGATCATGGCGCCATCGGGTGAAGAGGTCGGTTGGATGCCCGTGTCTTGGCTCCTCAGAATCAGCTACAGATGAACCGATCGGGTGAGAGTCACCCGATCGGTTGGATTTGGCTCGAAAAAACAGAGAAACGGCCGTAATGAACCGGCCTGAGAACCGGTCGGGTGACATCCGCTTGAGCTCTAGCTGAGACCGGGTGGTGCACGCGTGCATCACCCGATCGGTTGACTTTGTTCAACCGATCGGGTGAGGGGCTGAATGATGGAATCATCGTCGTTTGACCCCCTGGGTCACGCGTGACTCCTCCCGTTGTGCCGGGGACTTGTGATATCGTCGTTTTATGTCCAAAATGCTAGAAATTCCTGCAAAATACCAAAAACACTGAAAAGTGAAAGAAAACAAGAAAATACAAGAAAACAAATAAAAGACGGCGGAAAATACGGAGAAACACGGAAGAAAACGCGCGCAAATATATGAAATATAAACGCACGTCAACGTCACTGGAGCAACAGTAGACTCTGGAGGACCTGAAGAAGTGGCAGCCCCAGCAACAGATGTTGTAGCATCAGTAGGAGTAGCCTCAGCGCCACGAGCAGGAGAATCAAGGAGGTCATCGATATCCTCAACGTCCATCTACTCATCCTTAGAAACAGGAGGAGGGACCTCAACACCAATAACACGAGCAATACGACACAGAATCTCCTCGGAACGAGCAGACCGAGACTCGAGACGACGAACGTCACGAGCGAGACTCTCAAGAGTGGTGGGAGGTGTGGAAGCAGCAGCTGCAGAAGAAGTGCCCTGAGAAGCTGAAGGAGTCGTCCGCTGCACGTGACAGAGTGCCGCAAGAGATTTCTTTACGGCCGTCGCGTTCAGTGGAGGACCAAGAGGACGCTCGTCGTCAGGAGGCAAAGGCACGTGAGAATGACGGAACACCAAAGTCAACAGACAAGGATAAGAGATATGCGCAGATTTAGTGGTCTTGCGAATACACTCGAAAGAGTCCATCTTATCGAGTATAACGCGAGCCCAATTAATCTCGCAACCCAAGAATAGAGCGTAAATCAACTTTAGGAACGGCTGGGATGGCAGAGAAGATGAGCCGTACTTGGGAAGCAAGCACGACTTCAGAATGAGATTAAGGACCCATGCATTTGGCTTAAATGACTTCGATGGAACACCAATGAAAGCTGGAGGGATCACATGGAAGATATCAGCGAGAACAGACTGATCCAAAGAGGAGATATCATCAACTGAAATGTCTGACGGGAGGAGACCAGAAGACGAACAACCAAGCAACTCCCCCAAGATTTCTGCCGTGAGGACTATAGGAGTCCCCAAGACAGTAGTCTCGATGGAGTGGCTCTCATCGTAGTGGCCCCGGACACGATTTGCATAGAATAGTTTGACCAGGCGAGGGTAGGGTCGAGGGTTCGCCTTAGGGTCGAAGCGAAGGTAGTCTAGGAGCCCACTATAGGATAGGAGATCAGCTAAGCCAAGGAACTCGGAAAACTGAACATAGTGCTCCAATAGCATCGGGCAGTGCTCAATACGGTTGTAGGCCGCTAGACACATAGGGTCGTCGCGACACAACGATATGTCAACACCACCAGCTGGCATTGGGGCCTTTCCCTTAGGCTGTCGAGTCCTAGGACGAGGTGGAGTGGGTTCCCTATGGCCAGACTCATCTTGGGTCTAAACTCAGTGTCAGAATTAGGAGGAGTGGAGGGGGTATGGAGTATAGGCTTTCTAGACTTAGAATGTTTACTGGGTTTGACGGTCACCGTCCTCTGCTTCTTCAGAGGAGGCGAAGACGGAGAAGCTTGGGTTGATTTAGCTCGGCGTTTGGTTTTAGACGGATTCCTAGGGTTAGAAGGCCCTACGGTCATGGGGGATGCCCCAGAGGGAGTGATAGGAATCCTCGTCTTTGCCATGATCGTGGCACAACGAGATCAATCAATCGATACAACCCTAAGCAACGAAACCCTAGATCCGAAATCAACAAGCCCTAGGATGAAATTCGAAACCCTAGTAGAAGAAATCAAGCCCTAGAACTGGAAAAGAGACCTAGGATCAAACCCTAGATGAGAGGGAGTATACCTAGGAGGAAGACGACGACGATCGGCGGCGGAGGATGGTCGGAAGAACGCCGGAGATCGACGGAATACGAAGGGACTCGAGGAGGGATCGGGGGTTTTCAAGTTGGAGGGAAGCTGGAGATCGACTAAAAGAGAAATTAGTCGGATAGTTTGAGTTTAAGTCGGTCGAAACACGAAAAGACGTGACTACCCCTGATCACTTAGTCGGTCTAAGTTCAAACGCTGACCGACTAGATGACGATCTAGTCGGTCGGTTAACGAGCTTGAACCGACTAAAGTGAAAACAGAGAGAAGTCAAAGATTTCTTGAATGAGAATTAGTCGGTCTACGTTCAAATACTGACCGACTAGAACTCAATCTAGTCGGTCGATAAGTGAACTTGAACCGACTAAGGAGTTAAGCTGGAGAGAAAACTCAAAATAGCTTGAGTTAGTCGGTCGGAGTTCTTTTACTAACCGACTAGATACGAATCTAGTCGGTTGGTGATTGAACTGATACTGACTAAAGGAGTTCAAAAGTTTAGAGATAGAGCTAGTCGGTCTGAGTTCATTAGCTGACCGACTAGATGCAAATCTAGTCGGTTGGTTGATGAAGTGAGACCGACCAGATGAGTCCAAAAATTGACAATTAAGTTCTCTCCTCAATACACTTGGACGATACATCGTAAACCTCTCAAAAATCATCTAAACTACCCCATTAAACATCGGAATCTCAAATACGACATTCAAACATGAATTCGAGCAAAAATTCAAAAATATCACATAAAATCCCGAAAAATCCAATAAGTCTAGCATGAACGAAATATTGCGAAATATAATAGCTTGCAAGATTATTGAATGAAACATGAATCCTATATCTCGGATTCACCCATAATCCCCAATTCTCGACGCAACCGCACAAGGAGTCCTCCTTTAGGGGTTTCGTGAAAATATCGGCGATTTGCTTTTGGGTTTCAACGTACACTAAAATGATGTCCTTTTTAGCAACATGATCATCTAAAAAGTGGTGTCGGACATCTATGTGTTTAGAACGGGAATGGTGCACCGGATTCTTTGAAAGACAAATAGCACTTTGGTTATCCACCATGATAGGGCTCGTATCACAATGAATACCAAAATCCTTTAGTGTGTGTCTCATCCAAAGAACCTGGGCACATGCAGCACCGGCGGCAATGTATTCCGCCTCAGTGGTTGAAAGTGATACCGAATTTTGCGTCTTGGAAAACCAAGAGACAAGGGAATTTCCTATAAAATGGCAAGTGCCACTAGTACTCTTCCTGTCGGATTTGCATCCCACATAATCAGCGTCACTATATGAGACTAACTCATATGTGCTAGATTTCGGATAAAGTAATCCAAAATCTAAAGTGTAACTTAGATAGCGAAAAATACGTTTTACCGCTACTAAGTGAGAATCCTTAGGTTGAGACTGATAACGAGCACAAATACAAACGGCAAACATGATATCGGGCTTACTAGCGGTAAGATAAAGTAAACTACCTATCATACCTCGATATATACGGATGTCTACATCTTTTCTGCCCGTATCTTTATCAAGATGCGTTGTAGTGCTCATAGGAGTCTTTTTCCCGGAGGCACTCTCCATTCCAAATCGCTTTAGCAGCTCCACCGTATACTTCGTTTGGTGGATGAAGATTGCATCGTCCATTTGGCGAATTTGGAGACCTAAGAAATACTTGAGCTCACCCATGTGGCTCATCTCAAATTGTTCCTTCATAACATTAGAAAACTCTTCGCAAAGAGCAAAGTTAGTAGCACCGAAAATGATATCATCAACATATATTTGAACTAAAATTATATCATTATTTGAATTCTTAACAAAAAGTGTAGAATCGGCTTCTCCCATTTTAAAATTCAAATCCAAAAGAAAATTCTTTTGGCGATCATACCAAGCTCGAGGAGCTTGTCTCAAACCGTAAAGAGCTTTCTTTAGTTTAAAAACATGATTTGGAAATTTTTCATTTATGAAGCCCGGAGGTTGAGAAACATAAACTTCCTCAACGACATCTCCGTTTAAAAATGCACTTTTAACATCCATTTGAAATAATTTGAAATTTTTATGGCATGCAAAAGACAATAACAATCTAATTGATTCTAATCTAGCTACCGGAGCGAAGGATTCTTCGAAATTAATACCTTCCTCTTGACGGTAGCCTTGAGCAACTAACTGAGCTTTGTTCCGGACGACGACTTGGTTTTCGTCGGTTTTGTTCTTGAAGATCCACTTTGTCCCTATGACGGTGTGGTTCTTCGATGGCAATGGAACAAGCTCCCAAACTTCATTCCTCTCGAATTGAATGAGTTCCTCCTCCATGGCTAAGATCCAAGCGCTATCTTCGCATGCTTCATTAACATTCTTTGGCTCTATCGAGGAGGCAAAGGCACAATGAGTGAAGTAGTTCACTTGCGATCTCGTCTTGACACTATCATGGATATTGCCAATGACTTGCTCATGAGGATGGTCACGAACGGTATGAAGCCGTTTGGGAATACCTTGATCACTAGGAACATTCTCAACAACTTCATTAGACAGGTTAGTCTCAATAGAATCAATAGAATCATTAGAGTTAGAATTACCAATTGAATCACCTAAGACATCCATAGAGTCATCATCATTAGTAATTCTAGTTGGAACAAATCCTTCATTAAATGACACATGAAGCGACTCCTCGATCGTCGAGGTTCGTTTGTTGAATATCCGGTAGGCTTTCCTACGCGAAGAATATCCAACAAAAATCCCCTCATCGGATCTTGGATCGAATTTGTCCATTCTACCATACGTGTTCTTAATAAAACATTTCAAACCAAAAACACGAAAATGTTTAACTTGAGGCAACCTACCAAACAACAATTCATAACAAGTTTGTTTAATGCCGGGCCTCAAAAGTATTCTATTAAACACATAGCAAGCGGTATGTACCGCTTCCGCCCAAAATTGATGGCCAAGTTGGCTATCATCAAGCATAGTGCGAGCACACTCCACCAGCGTCCTATTCTTTCTCTCAACTACACCATTTTGAGGAGGTGCACGAGGGAAAGAGAAGGTGTGTGTAATACCAACTTCATCACAAAATGTCTCAAAAGACTCATTCTCAAATTCCCCTCCATGATCACTACGAATAGTGACAATGGTGGTTCCAATGAGATTTTGTACTTTCTTAACAAAAATTGTGAAGTTTTCAAAAGCTTCATTTTTATTACACAATGAAAATACCCAAGTAAACCTAGAAAAGTCATCAACGATGACAAGTCCATATCTAGCATTACCTAATGAAGCAACTCTAGTTGGCCCAAATAAATCTAGATGTAATAGCTCTAGAGGCCGCTTAGAAAGAAATGCTTTTCTTAGGTTTAAATGAAGATTTTGGAAGCTTGCCTCGTTGACACGAGTCACAAAAGCTTTTCTTTTGAAAGACAAGCTTAGGGAAGCCTCTAATAGAATTTAACTTGGAAAGTTTAAAAAGTGTTCCAAAGTTCACATGACCAAAACGTCGATGCCATAAGTGTTGTTCACTTATGTTGGCAATAAGACATTGTTCATGTGATCTTGGAAGATCTAGGATATATATATATCCTTATGGCGTGTGCCGGAAAACAATAATTCATTATTATCTTTTCTTAAAATATGGCACATTCCTTTCGCAAAGTTAACTTTGTAACCTTTGTCACAAAGTTGACTTATTGAAATAAGATTGTGGTTTAATCCTTTAACAAGGTAAACATCACATATAATGGGTTTAGAAGGATTACACACTTTACCAACACCTATGATGGTTCCGCTCTCGTTGCCTCCAAATACGACGCGGTTTCCATTTGCAATGGGAACCACTCCGGAGAGCAATTGAGCGTCACCCGTCAAGTGTTTTGAACACCCGCTATCGAGTATCCAATTTTTCTTGGAGCTAAATTTAAATTTGTTGCTCTGTTCCTTTTTCTTGAGTACCTATAGATATGGAATTTCGTATCATGGTACCCAAGGTCATTGGGTCCAAAAGATTAGACCTTTGGAAGCCAAGTCCAATTGGACTTAGACTTCCCCACATAATTTCTACTATGCACAACATTCGAAAAATAATCATTCATATAAACTTGTTTTTCATCCATGCTTGTGTCCTTTGGGCTCCAAATAGTGAAAATCTTGGGAGCCCTCATCCTATTGGGTGCATGCATGCGTTGTTGGTTTCTACGTGATGCATGTCGTGGATAGGCATAAGGAACATGATGGAATGGTGCATGCAGATAATTATTCATATGATGTTGTGGGTGAACATATGCATGTGAGGGAACATGTGCGTGAGGGTGTCTCACATGGTGTGCACGTGCCCGTGAATGTGTTGCATAAAAATCATCATATGTGTGAGCCGGTGGAGTAGGACATGTGTTCCTACGTGGCATGGTATTTGTGTACATATAGGCATGACCCTTCTTTGGAGGTCCACCCAAAGTGGGTTTCTTTCCAAAAAAGGGTGTGTACGAAGTGGAAGCACCATTGGTAGATGAACTACCAATAGAGTGTTTGCTCTCACTCAGTGAGGCATCGGAAGTAGGCCTAACAAAAGTAGTGGCCGATTTGGATGAACTCCATATCTTATACCCCAAGCCAATGTGGTGATTGCCCAGAAGTAAATCATTTAGGATGTTATCCAAATGGTCTTTACCCTTATTGAATTTATTAATTCGGCCTATCGTGCACTCATATTTCTCGGTGAGAGAATGCATCGAAGCACCCAAAGTGGATATTTGTGATGTGAGCACATAAACACGAGACTTGAGATTTTCATTCTCAATACTCACAGTCGAGTTGTGAGAAGTCAAATCCGCTATCATATGTTCTTCCGAATCCTCAACACTAACATGTTCAAGTTTAGATTTGAGATTAACAATCTCATTTCTTAACTCTTCAACAACGGTGTCGTTGTTGGTGATGATAGTCTTAGGCGAGGTTTGAATGCTAGCTAGGTCATCTTTTACCTTAGTATATCTATTTACTAATTTAGTGTATTTAGACCATAATTGAGAATTAGCATTCCTAAGGTCATCCATAGTTACCTCATCGCCTTCGTCGTCACTATCATCGGAAGAGGAGGATCCTTGATCATGCTTCTCTCTCGCCATGAAGCATATGTGCGCTTGCTCCACTTTCTCATCGTCCGACTCTCCGCTTGAGGAATCCTCGGAGTCGGTGAATGTTGCTCCGACAAGTCCCTTTTTGTATCCCTTTTTGTACTTCTTGGACTTATCGAATTTCGGCGCCTTCCACTTCTCCTTTTGCTTATTTAGAGGACACTCCGCTTTCATGTGTCCTGGCTTAATGCACTTGAAACACAAAGGAGAGGAGGAGGCGTTAGAAGAACCAAATTTAGCTTTGTTCTTATAGTTACCTTTTCGGAAGAAACGGTTGAACTTCTTGGCCATGAGTGCCATGGACTCCAAGTCCAACTCGTTTTTCGAGTCTTCATCATCGGTTGATGTGGATGTGGATGGAGCGGCCTTGAAAGCAATAGCCTTCTTCTTTGGCTCGTCTTGCTTTAGGTAGGACTTCATCTTTTCCTGCAATTTTAACTTGCTATCCTTGCATACCTCGTATGACATTAAAGTACCCATTAGTTGAACTACGGTGTACTTATTCATATCATTACCTTCCTTGATGGCGAAGGTACGCTTTTCCCAAGAAGAAGGAAGTCCTTCGATAAGCTTCGAATACTTCTCCTTTTGGGTGTAGGTTTTGCCGAGAGCCTCCAACTCGTTTATGATGTCGACGAAGCGAGCATAATACTCCTTCATCTTCTCACCCTGTTGCATATGAAACATTTCGTAATCTTTGTTAACAACAACGAGTTTAGAGTCTCTTACCCTACTCGTCCCTTCATGTAGTATGAGGAGGGAGTTCCAAATTTGATATGCACTCTTACATGTGCATATTTTATTGAAGTCCTCGGGCTCCAATGCGCATTGCAAGGCGTTCATTGCCTTGGCATTGCTTACCTCCGCGGCGACCTCCGCGGTTGTCCACTTCACAAAGTCTTCTTCGACGGGCTCGACGTATTCCTTCATCGTGGTCCTCCATAGAGATGCACTCCGGAGGAAAGTTTCCATCCGGCATTTCCAGTACCCGTAGTTGGTACCGTTGAAGAATGGAGGCCTCGTTGAGGAATGTCCTTCCATCACCGAAGATGCTCCTTCACGGTTCCTGAAGGTGCCATAGTCGGAAGGTGGACGCACGGTCTTGTTGTCGTTGGCAGACATAGCTAAGTATCGGGCTCTGATACCAAATGTAATGCCCTACAAGCTACTGCACAAGTACTAGAGGGGGGGTGAATAGTACTTTAAAAATAACGAGGAGTCTAATTCCTAATTATCGTGCAAACAACTACCAAATCAATTTGCGGAAGCTTATATTGATGACAACAACAAAATTAACAATGCTAACAATTGATATTACTGGGTTCGGATCCACCCAAGTCTCCCCGACTTGTTCCCGGTGATCCTACGTCCCAACCACCCGGATCCCCTCCGGATACTTAGGTTAGAAACCCTAACCCAAGATTTCCACTATGATATCTTGTGAAAAACCTTCACAAGATCAAATCATACATGCAATGGCAATAGTGAATCCCACAACCCGGGATCACAACCTTCTCTCACAACCGAGAGAATCAATAGCAATAAATGAGTTTATAATGAAATAAACAATCTTACCACAAAATCCTATACCTTGAGTATTCTTACCAAATAGGTGCAAGGAGGGATTTGAGGAAGAGGAAGTCACCAAGACCTAGCACCACTGAAATGAGCAGCAATGGGTGCCTAGGAGTGATTAGGAGACTTGAATCAAGCTAGAGCTTGAAAGGCTCACCAAGAACAAACTTCTCTCAAGATGGATTCTAGATCTAGAAAGCGAGAGAATGGATTTCTTGTGAGGGAGAGAGCTTTGGAAATGAGTGAGAATCTCTAACTCTTTCAATCTCAATGAATCTCTTAATGGTAGCTCTAACCTAGAAAGAAATGACCAAGCTTCGTATTTATAGGGTCCCATAAAAACGAGTTAGGTCAAATCCCAACGGATAGAAATCTGAAGCAGTTAGTCGGTCAAAGAACAACCACTGACCGACTAGTTCATCAACTAGTCGGTCGGTCAAACAACTTGGACCGACTAAGTGATGAACAGTGAAGAGATTGAATTTTAGACCTAGAAATCTAGTCGGTCCAAGAAGACTGTCTGACCGACTAGTTTCACAACTAGTCGGTCGTTCAGTGAACTTAGGCCGACTAAGAGTCAAAAACTATTAGTCTGAATACAAATTGATTTAGTCGGTCCAAGAACAAATGTTGACCGACTAGATCATCAACTAGTCGGTCGCCAAACGTTCTTAGACCGACTAACGATAAACAGTAGCTTAGGAGAAAAATTGGCATGTACAGTAAAGCTCACCTAGTCGGTCACAGAAGCATCACTGACCGACTAGTTCACATACTAGTCAGTCGGTGAGTCAACGTAGACCGACTAACTGTAAACAGTACTGAGCAAGAAAATACTAACTGAAACTAGTCGGTCCAAGAAGCTTTGCCGACCGACTAGATCACCATCTAGTCAGTCAGTTCTTCTTCTTGAACCAACTAACATGCACAAAAAGTCCGAATCGAAGCGCGATGCTCCGAGGAAGTTAGAATGGACTTCTACTAAGATCCTAGAGCTAAGATATGAGCGTTATGAAGACGGAAATGTAAGATATACTCAACGCTTAACATTCTATAAATCGAAACTAAAAGACTATAAATAAAACCTTAAAGAACGGTCTTCGAGAGCTTCAATCAAATCTTCATGACTTCCAAAATAGTCCAAAAGCTTCAACGAAGCTTTAGGCATTGAATACGAGCTTTGAGAAGTCTTGAGTTGTCGCTTTGAGTGTTCTCATGAATTTGGCGACGATCTCCATAACTGCGCTCACAAATTGTTAGTTCATGAATTATTTATGTTTGCTCATCATCCAAAACCAAATCCGGGGAGTCCAATACTCAACAATTACTTGGCTTTATCCCACAGAGAGAAGGGGAATAGCTTCAGTCGGATAGCTTCAGTCATGACACCATTTATCCGGAATGTGTCACACTTCTCTAAGAAGGAGTCCAGGTGTTCAATAGGGCTCTCCATGGGTGCCCCAAAAAATTGATCCTGCTAGATCCACGTCACTTATGACGGCTTAAACTCAAAGCTCTGTGCCGTAATAGCAGGAGGTTGGATGGAGGAGGTGGACCCGATGGATGGCATCGAGTATTCCAGCAGGGACTTCTACGGTGGGGTATTCTCCCCCATGGCTTCAGACTCTTCTCTTCTTCTCCTTTTCACGTTTAGACGCCTCAGGGTGGCGTTTATCTCCGGGTCAATAGGAATCAAGTCGTTAAGACTCCTTGTATTCCTGCGCATGAAAAACAACAATCACCCGTGAAGCAAGTGTGGGATACAAACAGATAAAAATAGAAAATAAAAATTAGAAAAATAAAAATGAAAAAGTAGAATGCAAAAATTATCATGAGATAGGGATATGAGCTCGACTAAAGGGTTCATTGGGTCCTAAAATAACAAGCACATTGCCTCTTCGGCAACGTCACCATAAAGCTTGACGTCCCCCGGTTTGCGCACTATATGAGGGGCAATATGATTGGGGATAACAGATTTAAAAATTTATACCGCAAGCACATGGTGTTGTAGTATGGCTTGGGGGTCGAACACATGGAGACGTGGTTGTGCTTGTGTCAAGGAGGAACCTGTTCACCCGACGGGTGAGTTAGCCAGAACGATCGATGGTTTGTCAAAGAATGTAAATACGAAGGATAAACGATATAAAAGGAAACCTAGGACTTCGGTTTCCACCCTATCATGTGTTCTCACTATTACGGCCGACAGATAGGAGTACGATTGGATTTAGAGTTTAGTGGTGAGACGTTACCTCTAAGAGTGATACTGGCGTCACATGGGCCCGATATTCCGGTCGGTGCCCAGGATGATACGCCGGACTACCTGGGTTCGGCCAGTGGGCATTCCCATGTCCATTAACACTGACCGACTCCAATAGCACTAAGCTCGCAACAATAACTCCCAACATCTCATCTTGACGTTCCCATGCGCTAGGATTCAATGTCTACGCTAAGGGCGTGAGCTGTGGCTAGGGAGTCAACCGCCAAGTTTATTCCCCCTTGGCCCGACGGTCAAAAGCGGTCTTTTTCCCACCGATGACAATGAAACACCCCGCGTAACCATCTAAATTCTTAATCCCTATCGAAATCCTAGTCTTATGGATGCCTTAGGGAGAACCCACGAAGGGGTTTCCACCAAAATCCCAGATTTGGGAACTACTCACACATTATAGCTAAAAAGAAATCTAAATAAAAATCAACCGTAAAAATC
The DNA here is from genome assembly GCA_030789695.1 of Scilla litardierei. Lineage (NCBI taxonomy): Eukaryota > Viridiplantae > Streptophyta > Magnoliopsida > Asparagales > Asparagaceae > Scilla > Scilla litardierei. Next base: position 70,288,375 of record CM061130.1, read on the forward strand.
ATGATCAGGCGATTGAAATGAGGTAGTAGCAATGCTATTAAGATAATATCAAAGTTTGACAAAGATCAGAAAACTTACAAATAACAATAAAATTCCAGACATCACAAATGGAGAAAAAGACTAAAAAATAACAAAATCTTTGTTTTCTGAAACCCAGGGCATATATATATACAAATCGACGTCACCCGATCGGTTGAAGCATCAATCGATCGGGTGAGCTGCTTGATGCTTCGACCGTCAGCTTCGGGAACTTCACCCGGGCGCTGAGGAGAGCGGGTGGAGCGAGCGCGTCGTTGTTTGAAGAGAAGCGGCATCAGGTGACACGATCGGTTGAGTAATCAACCGATCGGTTGGAATTATTGCCCAAAAAAACAGAGCCTTCTGATGAACAGACACGGTCAGAGAACCGTCGGTTGAGCTCTCCGGGTCGTCGTTTGGAAATTTCGCTACAGATGAACCGATCGGGTGAATGTCACCTGATCGGTAGGAATTCAGCTCCAAATGGCCGAGAACTTAGCTGTGTTCAACCGGTCGGCAAACCGATCAGTTGGGCTGCACTTTGCTTCAGCATCTGTCTGGGTCAGATACGCGTGCATCACCTGATCGGTTGGCTGTGTCCAACCGATTGGGTGGGGGCTGAAAAATGGCGATATTCGTCGTTTGACCCCCTGGATCGCGCGTGACTCCTCCCGATGCTTCGGGGACTCATGATATCATCGTTATATGTCCCTTTTGCTGGCAATCTCCTGTAAACACACAAAAACACGGAGAAGTGAAAGAAAACTAGAAAACACAAGAAAATGGATACCGGACGAAGGAAAATAATGGAAAAACACAAAGAAGACGTGCGTGAATATATAAAATATAAACACACGTCACCCATGGTCCTAGATGGTAAACTACTCAGATCCATGCATGAAAACTTAATCAACATCACAAATATAATAGCCAATGGATTCGCAATTAATAGATCCACAATAACAAGAGAAATGAAAACTATTTCTATTATCAATACTAAATTCAAAAATAGAATTAACAAAGAGAATAATAAAAAGTGCAAAGGAATAATCAAGGAATACACTTGAATAATCTCTGAAAAAGATTTGAAAACAATGGCAAAAAGCGTTCTCCTATGCAGAGGAGGAAGAAAAGTATATATATACTCCCTCAAAAGTACCCAGAAAAGCACCAAAACTACCCTTAGCGGCATCGACAAAACCTAGGGGACCCAATTCTATGTGACTGAATCATAAACGACACGGTTGTTTTGGCAAGGATGCGTAACTTGGCCCCCTTTTGTCTCCAGTGATGCGACTGAGTGGATAGCCACGCGACTGAGTCATTTGGCGTTCAAATATTCCACCTTCTCATTGAAACACTCACGTAAGTTGGCTTCAGCAGCTCTCGAGATAATGCGATCACGTCGTTCACCAAATGACCATGTCAAATTGGATTTCCTTCTTCTTCAGTTCTTTACTGACGCGACGGTTTGGATTGCATATGCGACCGCATCGAATTGGGTTTCCAGCTACATATAGGTTGTCCTGGTGACATAGATGTGTGGATAATTCCACATGATCGCATGTGTCTTTTACTCCTTCTTCCCCTTGTGCACTTCGAGCTCCCATTCGTCGCTTTCTTTGCACTTTTTCACTTTTTTCACATTCTATTGTCCCGAAATCATTCATTTCACCCGAAACACATAGAATGGACCTAAAAGTAAAAAAGAAAACAAAAACATGGAAAATGGGGTGAAGAAGTGGATAGAACGATATGAAATGTGTATGAAATGCGCGTGAAATATGTATATAAAAATCACTCATCAACCACCCCCACGAAATCACGTGTGAGGGCCACATGAGCATGCACATCCACCGATGGGCCCTCCACATCTTCAGCGCCCCCACCACCCATCTCACCTCTCCAAATTGACACCATGGGGATCATATTCAAAGATGGGCATCAACGCGACACCTTTGAATCCCTAGCTCGATGAACCATTATCCTTACCAAATTCCCCAGCGTACCAACTCTTGATTCTCTCGGGTTCATCGAGGGTGTACAAACCCTATTCTATAACATACGGTGGGGTTACTTTTTGGCGTGCGAGGCCCTCACGTATAAGAGACTCACCTTAGAGTTTCTTAGCTCACTTCGACACCAGCCCTCAAGGCTTATATTTATATTGATGAACATGGATTATTCCATGTCCACCAACACCCTGAACAACTTTTCTGTTTGCCCGCCGCCATGTTTCGAGACTCCCTTAAGCATAATAGCCCGTTCCCTAATTAATTTGATCACGATGCTTTTTGGTAGCAGATTAATAGACTCACCCCCTTTCGTATCACTGTAGCGAAGGCCACATCTATCATAAATCCATGCCTTTGCCTGGCACATCTTATTATTGCAAACTCTATTTTCTGTAGGGAGGAGACATGCTAGGTCTTATAGAATGAGCTCCTACTTTTGCAGGACATGACGTAGCCCTGCACTATTCATGAGGATGGCAGCACTTCTCCTCGCATTATTTTCCATGCCGACTCATGGCGAGGTCATAGGTTTTTCCGCACCCTCAACAACCCTGCTGGCAAGATTTACTGTGGAGGGTTTACCACTATCATTTCCAAGCTCCCTCACATTTCTCTCCAGATCCTTGATGACAAGTTCCCTGGCCCTGGCCCAACATCCCTTGATATCTCCGTCTTAACGAACATGCAGCATGATCAACCCCATTACAGGTGTTTCGGCTATTTTTCACAGAACACATTAATTGTACGGAGAGTGTGGGGTCAACGCGGTCAAAGGGAGGGACCCGCGGGACCCCCGAGTTGTCGTGGCTGTAGCTCGAGACGGAGATGACCGGTGGGGTCGACTGACGGCGCGTTCGCTCGAGCGGGAAGGCGCGGCCCCGTTCTTTGGCGTGCCGAGGGGTAGCCTCGGCGAGATGACAGCCTCCGGGATCGGTTGAAGGCAGAGTCGCTCGCAGCGGGGCGCGCGGATCCTCGCGTCGGCTCGGTGAGGGGTAGCCTCGGCAGAGCGACGTCCTCGTGACGGAGGAGACGAACGAGGTCGGGGACGAGGGCGCTTGGCTCCGGCTGGAAGGACGCCGAGGGGTAGCCTCGGCGTCGCTGGAACTCCTGGACCTGAATAGACGAGAGAGCTCGTCAGGGGGGTCGGACCTTGGTTCCGACCGAAGCCCCTCCGATGCCAAAGTCAGATCTGGTCTGATAAGTGCTCGGTGGGATCGAGTATGGCTCGCGGAGAGACCGATACTCGAGTCCTCGGGCCGAGCTTTGGAGGAGAAATATTCAAGGTGGAAGAAGGTGTAAGATGGGAGTATGAGGTACCTCCGTTGTAGGTGGTGAAGATCCGGCCTCCTGGTGATGATGACCACCCTCCCCTCATATAGACGAATCCTCCTCATAATGTGCCATGACGTCACATCATGGCCGCCATTCATGGGGTCGTGCAAATGGGGAAGTGTTGGCCCCCTCTAATTGCGCCCAATTGATGACGCCATGAAGGTGGGGTCATGGCCATGAGTGATTGCCATAATTGGCGGTCCATGATGGCGGGGGAGTGATGGTCATTAAGTCTGGCCATGAAGTCGAGCCTTGATGGCTAGATGGCCATTTAAGTCGGGCCATTATCGGTGAGAGTGATGGCACTTGGCGGTTGCCATATTTGGTGAATGTTCCCTTGACTTGGGCCCCGATTTCCTCCACTGAGAAAGTGGGCCTTCGTCATGGGTGGAGAAGCGCGGCCCGCCCGTGAGATCCTTGGGCCGAGGCCCCAAGGTCGTAGTAGTCGGTTTGACCAGTCGTAGTTGACTTGGCTCTTCCGGGCCCGGCCAAACTAGTCCCGTTAACATGCCCCCATCTTCTGAGCTCTACCATTGTTGAGGTGGAGGTCGGGAGATGTAGTATAATGGGGAAGAAGTTGTACTCTCTGCAAAACTTTGGTCCGTCTCACGGAGTTTGGCTAGGGACGATAGATCGTCAGCCTGGGATTCGTTCGGTTGCGGGGGGAGTCGCCCATCGACTTACGGCCGACGAATGAGATTTGTTCGGTGGCGAGGGGAGTTGCCCCTCGACTTACGACCGACGAAGGTGATTCGTTTGGTGGCGAAGGGAGTTGCCCCTCGGCTTACGGCCGACTAAGGAGATCCGTTCGGTGGCAAGGGGAGTTGCCCCTCGGCTTACGGCCGACGAAGGAGATCCGTTCGGTGGCGAGGGGAGTTGCCCCTCGGCTTACGGCCGACGAAGGAGATCCGTTCGGTGGCGAGGGGAGTTGCCCCTCGGCTTACGGCCGACGAAGGAGTGCACGGCCTGCTGGGGGGTTGCCCCCAGCCCTTTGACTGATCTGTTCGTTCGGTGGCGAGGGGAGTTGCCCCTCGGCTTACGGCCGACGAAGGAGATCCGTTCGGTGGCGAGGGGAGTTGCCCCTCGGCTTACGGCCGACGAAGGAGTGCACGGCCTGCTGGGGGGTGCCCACAGCCCTTTGACCGATCTGTTCGTTCGGTTGTGAAGGGAGTTGCCCCTCGACTTATGGCCGACGAAAAGGGTGAAGCCCTTGTGAAGCCTTTCGAAGATTCCATGGTGGCGCTCTGCCACTGCTTCGTCCAGCTCGGTGGATGCAGGAGTTTTTCGGCAAGCGGGGACCCAGCAGCACGGTCGGAGGAGCAATCTGGGTGCTTGAACTTGGACGGGGGGTGCTTCGGCCAGATCGGCTTGGCCACGGTCGGAGGAGCGGTCTGGATGCTCGGTTGGTTCAATCAGCTCCGTCGCAGTGGGGATAACTTTGTAAGCTCGACAAGGTGTCTTGGCGTTGAGACTCTGATACTTGGCGAGGTGGTCGGACTCGTTTGGTCGGCCTTCTCCTAGGTTGTTTGAACTGGTGTGGTCGGCCTCCTCTTGGATGAGTCGGCCTCGTCTAGGCACAGCTCTAGTTCTATTTCCAAATTCAGCTCCAGCTCCAGCTATAGCTTTTGTCTGGACCGCATCTCCCGCTCCGGCTCCAGCTTTTGTCTGGATCCTAGCTTCTGCTCCAGTTCCAGCTCCAGCTATAGCTTTTGTCTGGACCGCATCTCCCGCTCCGGCTCCAGCTTTTGTCTGGATCCTTGCTCCTGCTCTAGCTCCTGCTCTCGCTCCGGCTCCCGCTTTGGTCTGTTTGGCGGTACGACCAAGGCAGCTCGGCAAGGGCGGCACATTGATGGGAGCTCAGCCCATATGTTTGGCAATGGAAGCACGGTGTTGGTATGGCGGACGTCAAGACAATGGCCAGAGATGCTGGTAGGGCCATCGATGAAGGCCGAGTCGGGGCTAAGCCCGACGCCTGCGAGGGTCGTCGGTGTTGTCTCTTGTCTGAACTCGATCGAGATCTCATTCTCCTTGGTGACCTTGCCAGGCCACTCGTAGCCCTGCGTCTTCCTGGCCCGTCCCCGGATCTAGACGCACTCCTTACGCCTCTCCCTCAAGTTGGCCGAGGCCGCAATGTCGGTCGCCGTGTGCTCCGGCGTTGTCGCGACCATGGCAGCCTTATCTACAAGCTTTTTGTGAGACATTTGTTGAAACCGGAGGATGTGGCTTTTTATCACCATCTCGCAAGAAGTTTAAGAGAGGAGAATTGTTAGGGAAGCTCTTGTAGTTGTCTGAAAGCACACAATTAATTAGCAAAGGGGGAAGAGGACAGTTTGACCTTTTTGCTGGGTCGGCTTCGGCCTCGGCCTGGTCGGCCTCCTCAGGGGTCGGCCTCGGCCTCAGCCCGAATTGGTCAGCCTCGGCCTCGGCCTGGACTGGTCGGCCTCGGCCTGAACTGGTCGGCCTCGGCCTCGGCCTGAACTGGTCGGCCTCGGCCTCGGCCTGAACTGGTCGGCCTCGGCCTCGGCCTGGATTGGTCGGCCTCCTCTGGGGTCGGCCTCCTCTGGGGTCGGCCTCGGCCTGCACTGGTCGGCCTCCTCTGGGGTCGGCCTCGGCCTGGACCTGTCGGCCTCCTCTGGGGTCGGCCTCGGCCTGGACTGGTACGATAGGAACAGCTCAGCCGGTCGGACACACAGGCGGGTGGAGATCGGCTTGTTCAGATGACGAAACAAACATCCGCTTATTCAGATGAAGATCCAACGATCGACATCCTCAGAGAAAGAGAATCCCCAATCAACATGATGGAGCCTTAATCTGGAATTAAGCTTGTGGAAGATCGATCTGTGACATCTCCTTCGGGCCTGAGGTCTGCAGATCGTTGTTCATTTGAGCTCGAGCCTCAATTTGGGTCAGAGACAGTGGAACAAGGCTTGTGGAAGCTTGATCTGTGAACGACGATGAATGGGGAGCTGTTCGGGTTTCAATTTGACGAAGATCGAGGCCGCTGAGGCCCACAGGCTCATAATCGGGGCCTTCGTCGAATTGAATCACCCACGTGAGATACAATCAACAAACACCAGCAGGTGTTAGATCAGACGGATCCAGACTGCGACAACCATGCAAGATAGGCTCTGATCTAGATCCAGCGCCCGAGATATGAATCACCAGCCTCAAGATCTCACCTACAAGCGCCCATGATCCAGAACATCACCTGCAGTCGTCGGTGAGGCACGGATCTGGAAGCACCCGCGATAGGGAGAAAGGGCGGATCTGGAAACGGCGGGATCTGGATGAGAGGCGCCGGAGAACAGCATGTTCTGGATCGCGTTCCGGATCAGGCACCTGGACATGGCGGTCCGGATCAAGCGCGCGGTCTGGATCAAGCATGCGGCCTACCTCGCGATCTGATCTGAGAGTGAACGCCGGATTTTCGCCGGAGAACGGATCTGGAGCAGATCGTCCCGGAGAACTGACACCGGAGGCGTCGTAATCGGACGCCGGAGATCAGACGCAGCAAAACCCCTCCACGATAGAGGCTTACCTCGCGAACTGGATCTGCGAGTGGCCGCCGGAGGCGGCCGGATGGCCGATGCCTAGATCGCCCAGATCGCCGAAGCGTTACTTCTTAGGGCCGGCTGTACACCCCTGCGATCCTAATGATCGAGCCCCGACAAGCACTGTTGATGGGGTTGAATGCCGTCGTTCACCTTGGGTTCGATGTTGGTCGACGGCAGCCTTCGAGCTTGGCCCCTTCGGTAGTTGGTGGTTTGGTTCAAATGAGGGTGTTGGCTGTCAAATCCTCGGTCCGCTATCTCTCTTCGTTCGAGCATGTTGCTGGCAATTTTATAGCAATTTTCATCCAATGGCTTTTTGGATGTGAGATCCAAATTCTTAAGAGATGAGAGAGTGCTAGAGTTTGGATGTGAACTTGGAAGACCAGCCATCCCCTCGACTTTTGGACTTTCAGATCTTTGATTAAATAGAACTAGTTGTTATCGGTGCGGATACTGACATGGGTATTCGACTCGTTCCCACAGACGGCGCCAAATGTTTCGGCTATTTTTCGCAGAACACATTAATTGTACGGAGAGTGTGGGGTCAACGCGGTCAAAGGGAGGGACCCGCGGGACCCCCGAGTTGTCGTGGCTGTAGCTCGAGACGGAGATGACCGGTGGGGTCGACCGACGGCGCGTTCGCTCGAGCGGGAAGGCGCGGCCCCGTTCTTTGGCGTGCCGAGGGGTAGCCTCGGCGAGATGACAGCCTCCGGGATCGGTTGAAGGCAGAGTCGCTCGCAGCGGGGTGCGCGGATCCTCGCGTCGGCTCGGCGAGGGGTAGCCTCGGCAGAGCGACGTCCTCGTGACGGAGGAGATGAACGAGGTCGGGGACGAGGGCGCTTGGCTCCGGCTGGAAGGACGCCGAGGGGTAGCCTCGGCGTCGCTGGAACTCATGGACCTGAATAGACGAGAGAGCTCGTCAGGGGGGTCGGACCTTGGTTCCGACCAAAGCCCCTCCGATGCCAAAGTCAGATATGGTCTGATAAGTGCTCGGTGGGATCGAGTATGGCTCGTGGAGAGACCGATACTCGAGTCCTCGGGCCGAGCTTTGGAGGAGAAATATTCAAGGTGGAAGAAGGTGTAAGATGGGAGTATGAGGTACCTCCGTTGTAGGTGGTGAAGATCCGGCCTCCTGGTGATGATGACCACCCTCCCCTCATATAGACGAATCCTCCTCATAATGTGCCATGACGTCACATCATGGCCGCCATTCATGGGGTCGTGCAAATGGGGAAGTGTTGGCCCCCTCTAATTGCGCCCACTTGATGACGCCATGAAGGTGGAGTCATGGCCATGAGTGATTGCCACAATTGGTGGTCCATGATGGCGGGGGAGTGATGGTCATTAAGTCTGGCCATGAAGTCGAGCCTTGATGGCTAGATGGCCATTTAAGTCGGGCCATTATCGGTGAGAGTGATGGCACTTGGCGGTTGCCATATTTGGTGAATGTTCCCTTGACTTGGGCCCCGATTTCCTCCACTGAGAAAGTGGGCCTTCGTCATGGGTGGAGAAGCGCGGCCCGCCCGTGAGATCCTTGGGCCGAGGCCCCAAGGTCGTAGTAGTCGGTTTGACCAGTCGTAGTTGACTTGGCTCTTCCGGGCCCGGCCAAACTAGTCCCGTTAACAACAGGCGAGAGATTTGTTTGGTTTCATGGGCCCTCGCACACCTCGTACACCACAATGCCCAACTGTTAGCACCATTTTATACACCCTTTTCCACTCTTTTCTTTTCACATTTTTTTGCATTTACTCCATATCATCTCGCAATTCTTCCCATTTTTACACGTTTTTATCCATTTGAAGCCTTGGGTATGTATTTAGTGTATTTTAGGGAATCCACGCTAAAACGGCATAAATCTATGATTTGTGGAGCAAAGGGAGGAAGCGGCGAGGATTAGCGAAGGTCGGATCTAAAGGAGAGGAGATACGGGCTGAGGAGCAGACTGCACCACCGTGCATGCAAATGCACGACCATGTCATATCATAGGCCAAAGGAGGAAGCTGAAGCAAAAATCGGCACGGTCGTGCTAACTCTCTGCATGGCCATGCATAATTCCCTGCAGCGAGGCAGCGAGCTCACTGGAAGCACGGGCGTTTCGCACGACTGTGCTGTGCCCGTGCTACTTGGAGTAGATTTGGACTTAAGGGATGATTGACACGGCTGTGTTGGCATGAAGCACAGTCGTGCTCGAAGCAGCGGCGCTGGCAGGCCCTAGTTGTTCTAGCGGCTACATGGCCATGCAAATTTACGGCACGGCCGTGTGCCCTTGTATTTTTGCATGTAGTATAAAATGTTGTGTGCAAATTGAGAGATGGGGTTCCTCTTCTTCCATGATTCTTAGGGTTTTCTCCCCCTTTGGGGGTGATTTTTCCTTGTAATTGTAAGACTCTTAACTTTTAGTTGTAATGTAAGAACTCTTGCTTCTCTTTAGTCTAATTTCACTTGCACTGCTTTTAATTCTCATTTATTGCTTCTTGTGATGTTTTCTCGTATTTGCTTCTTGTTGTCTGTTGTGATGTTGGTAGCATAGATTTTTGTGCCTAGGGCTTAGCTAAACCCTAGTGTAGGTTGTTCATGTGGGTGGATCGCCCCAAATATCTTGCCAATTAGGGTTCTAGTCTTGTGAATAGGCTTGGATGGGCTTAATTCATCCCACCTCGTAGTCGAGGAGGTGTGTGTGGCTTTCTAGCATTAGGCACCAACTAACTGTCGGGTACACTCACTAGAACCACCATTATCATGGTTTTCGACTAACCATCGGAGGATACGTTAAGAGGTCCAACATACTCTCTGAGTCCTATCTCACAGTTGGCCGTTGAGAGGATGATGATTGAGAACCGTCTATCGTCTAGGATTTTAATCCGTTGGCTCGAGAAGTTAGGTCGACCCACATGTTCAATTTTCATTAGTGGTGATGCTGGGCCCTTGGCACCTTTCTTCATTTTTTTATTTTTAGTGTAATTAGCCATTTTCCCCATTTCCATTCATGTAGCTAGCTAGGTATATAATTGATCGATACTCATATTACTACATCCCTGTGTTCGACACCTACTGCATACAAACTGTATTGCTCACGGTACTCTAAATATCTTTTGCATGTCGTAGCAAAAGCACGAGCACTAACCCTGAGCGTTTTCGCATTGAGGGAGCCGTGCAGTGGGCATTCACACCTGACCAAGATTCCCCCCCACTGCACATGCATAGCCAATCCCCACTCAGGATCTAGTTATCCCTGCTGCAACTGGAGGTCCTCCACCACCTCCATTACCTCCACATCGTACCACCCAGAGGGCTTGCCAGTCTGACGATGGTTCTGACACTTCTGATACTCCTCCTTCCCCAACCTTCTCTAGAGGAGCACATTACACTTACGGAGGAGAGTATTTGTGAGCTTAAGTCCTCCTTGGACAGAGTTATGACTAGACTTTACAGCCTACACGTTAAGTTTGAAGTCGTCTATAGTTGGCATTTTGCCCAGGGCCATTACCCCAACGCCAGGCCATGTTTACTCCTCCTCCTCCCACCACCACCACCACCACCTGACGGTGGCCCCTTTTGATCACCATACCCACCCATTCTCCCCCCATTTCATTTAACCCCCATTTCCTCTTCATTATCACTTTCGAGGCATACTTTTGTCCTATCTTGGAGGAGACTTGCCACCATATCTTCCTCTACATATTTCCTCACGGTAACATTGTATATTTTGCATCGAGGACAATGCTCAGCTCGAGCTTGGGGGAGGAGCATTCCATGCTTCATATTTTTATTTTTCCACATATATTTTTACATTTTTTACACCATGTATACATACTCCTCTTTTCTTTCCCTCTTTTCCTTTCCTTTCGTGCATCACCTCTTCCTTTCTTTTATGTATATTCAAAAAAAATGTGCATTTTGAATTTGCATCCCCATGCATCCTCACATCTCCATGCATTCATGTGTATATATATGTTTTGGAAATTTCTCATGATCAAGATTTTATATGCATGGTTTACTTTATCGAATGAATTTTCACATTCTATCTTTTTATGCTCGATTTCTCGATAAAGATTAGAACATATGATTAGGATATGTTTTTAGTTTCAGATCTCATTTAATATACTCGTTATGCTCATGCTCATAGTCCTTAGGATAGGAGTACTCGAAACTGGCCTAAGTTGAATTTTTCCTAGGAATCCATCTTATGCATGGTTCGTGGAAGTATTAGTTAATGATAATGGCATATAATCTTTCAGGACTTCGATAACGCCATATTCTCCTAGTACTGAGGAGTGTTTTTGCTTAACCTATTCCTAGTCTCAAAAAAGATAAAAAAGGAAAAAAAATGTGTATAGAAAAAGAGTTAAATATGCATCATTCTCCCAGTTACGCTAAGTATGCGGATCCATATGCCTTAGGAAGCATTGGGGACTCGTGCCGAAAAGTTTAGCTTGAAGGAGTGCATATGAATAAGTATTACAGTTGGTTTGAGCTAGTAGGTCCGAGGGGTCCATCTTGGCCTGAAGCCCTAAGTTCGTCTGACCTGAGAGTCATCGACCCAACGCTCCTTACACAAACCAATCACAATCCTAAAAAAGGAATGAAAAAAATTAAAAGGATAATAATAGAAGCATGAATAAAATTTGAAATTTCATTAGTCAAAGAACAGTGACGTGTTGTGAGAGCCACTTCCTCGTTAGATGCATAGACCATTATGCGATACTAATCCTTCCCTCTAACCCCTCACATAATTTCGATTCCTATTCATTCGACCAAGGGCAGAATAGAGGAAATATTCTAGGACTTGAGCATGATCATGATTGTGTATATTACTTACCGATTTGTGCTAGAAAAAACTTCCTTAGATTATGTTTTGGTCGAAAGCGAGGAGTTGGTGTGTTTATAATTTACATGAATATGAAATTTTCATTCATCAATGTATATATGCTCGATGTTGTGAAATTCTTAAAATCATGCCATCATTTGTGTGCTTACTTGCACACCTCCAATCTTTGCTCTTTCATGTCTTCCTTGAGAACAAGGAAGAGTTTAGTGTCGGTGATTTTGATGAGTGCTCATTATATATATTTTCATGGTTTATTCCTATGCATATCATGCCACTTTATCGCCCATTCCATATCATTTCTCACATTTTTAGTTCCTTTTTACCCCTGGGTCTCTTGTGCATATTACAGGTGATGAAGAATTTTGGGACCCTATAGCAGAGGCAAAAGCAATGATGCAAAGTGAGAAGCAAACGTGAGCTCAAAACATCAAGGAAAGTGAAGAGGAAACATGGCACACGCAACCGCATGGACAGATCCAAGCGGTCAAGTCATCAGGACAGCCAAGAAGACCTGAAAGCAGCAACAACGTGGTCACGTGGAACATTCCCTATGGTTGCATCACCACGAAGAAAAGAAGAGAAGAAACGGCCATCGACGCGATCGTGTAAGCAGATGAAACGACCGCATCGCACCAATGACCTGAAGGCTCCAAATGGTTGTCCATGCGTCCGTTTGGAAGGAGATTCTGAAGGAGCGGAATCACATAACGATGCGTTTGCATGGATATCCATGCGATCACACCGATATTTATATAGAACAAGATTTTTTGACTCTATAGACGACGTAGCCATGTCGAATTCGATGCGACCGTGTTAATTAGGGTTTCCTAGGTGAGGGCACCGTCAAGGGGCAGATTTAGGATTTTTGTGGGGTTTTCAAGGTATAAAAATACATGTCTTCTTCCCCAATGTGGGGGACGAATTTTTACAGGTTTTTCAAAGTTTTATGGTGGATATTTAGGTGTACTTGTTCTAGTTTTGTAACGGCTTCTTTCCAACCGTTCGTATTTTCGCGCGTACTTTCCTCTTTCGTACGCGTATTTTTCTTAGTTCTCTTTTCTATCCGGAATACACGATGTTATATGTCGTTGTGACCATATGGAAGAGTAGTTATTTGTCAGATTTTTAGTGAACGTAATTTCATAGGTCGTTCTCCCACAAATCAGCTTTGATTGGTGAGACGTCGCAACTTTAGACTTCGACGCCGGATCTTTTTATTTTTAGTTCGTTTTCTGTGGACCAAACGTAGGAACAACCACCATACCCCCGAGCCTCTCGTCGTCACGGTCGTCTCGATATTTTTTTCATAATGTTCGGACATCGTTAGCCCAACCCAACCCACTAATCAAATTCGAAGCCCGCTTAGCCTTAACCCAAATTCAAATTTCAAAATTAATCAAATCCCTTAGATCCCTCATACGTATCATATGGGATTTCATTGTTACCCTCACCCTACTTTTTCTTTCTTTACACACCCCCCCTCTCATACCTCTCTCCTAGTCATCACTTAATTATACCCCATTTCATACCCATTATAGCATCATCCTCATCTTTTAAAACAAACCCTCACCCATCAAGCTAGGTCACGCACACCCCCAGGCCGCCGACTTTTGCCCAGCTCCTGCCCTCCTCTCGCTGTCGGCGAGGAGCCTCTGGCCACACCTAAAGTCTGGCCACCTTCCCCTCTCTTCCCTCTCTTCTCTCTCTCCTCTCTCTCTCTCTCCTTAAACATCCCCTAGAAACTTAGCCAAAACCCAGTTTTTGGACATCAACCTGCACCCAGCCTTCAAGCCGTTGGCCGGCCTTTTTTTGGACACCCCCATCGCCTCACGGCCACTCTCCGACCTCCTCTCCTCCTCGACAAACTCCGTCCCCTTCTCCCTTCACCTCTCTCCCTCAAACTCCATTTAAAACACCAAGATCTGACCTTGGCTGAAAATTGACAGCCTTGCTATATAAACTACCGACCACACCCCTCCGGTCACCATCGACAGCCATCACTGCCTCCATCAGACCCCCCTGATCTCCTCTATCACCTGCAACCCTTCTTCCTTCCTCCCTCTTCTCTCTCTCCTCTCACAACACCTCTCAAACCCATCCAAACTCAGTTTTGGACAGCTCTGTCCATCGCCGAAAAACACCCATGCCCGCCGCCCTCCGACGACCACCGGCGACCAACCCCACTTCCATCAGACCCCCCTCAACCCCCTCTACCTACTGCAAGTGCCCTTTGCCCCGTCAGGCCGTCGCATCTCTGCTGCGATGCAAAACAGCGACCCGTTGTGCAAAACGGTCCTCTTCGCCTTCTCACGGCCGACCGCCACCGCGTGCAGCCGCTATCAGCCACCGACCAGGCCGAGCAACCCCCTGCTGACCTCATTAAATCCCTGGCAGTCCCCTTTGCTCCTAGGAGTTCACGTACGTCGCAGCTCTTGCGTGTTTTCCTAGACATTGTAGCCACCACCATGAAGATTCGTTGCGCTACCCGCAACGGGAGAGATCCGACGCCGTGCTCACTATTCTTGCCTTTCCCTCGCTGTCCGTACGTGTCTCATTGTGCTACCTACATCCGAGACATTGCTGACGACGTAGATCCATCGCTGTTCAGACCCGACGTCTGCTCTACGATCAAACATCGAAAAGGTTAGCCCCCTAATGCGTAGTAAGAACCCACATCGTAGCGAATCTAAAACCTAATCTAAAAGTCGTCAACGATATTTAAGTTTATATTTCTGCTCCTTTAAAATGTTTCTCAACCATAGACATCGACGACTGGACTTGAATATCTGCACATAGGATAGTCGTCGATTAGGTGAAACGAATCAAAAAGATGTGACTTTTGACTGTTAGGGTAGTCCCGCTTGTAGGATCCTGCCAAAACAGAGTTAGGATCGATAATTAAAGTGGAGACTTACGCTAGCGTATGCGGAGCGGTAGTCTCGGAACTTTGCCTTCGGATTCGCCACGACGGATCGAGTCTTCTCACGAACGGAGTAAGGCTACTAATCCACAATCTAAATCTCTATTTTAGATTAAGAACTTGGATGGAGGGAGAGGAAATATTTCTGCAGAGCTTCGCTATGAAGAAGATGCATGCATGAATTTCATGCAAATGGTGTAAGGAAAATGGCTATCCTTGGGTCTTATTTATAGCCCCCAAGGTAGTTATTTTAGGGTAAGTTGTTCCTTTGGAACAACTTAATTAAGGTGTACCATGATGAATGGCACATTATAAGCTTAAGTTGTACCATATGCATGGTACAACATAAGCTTAAGATATTCCCCCTTTATTAGCCATATGTCGCATGCATTTATGCATATATAATGTGACTTTCCCACTCATACAGAGATCCTCTCCGCAAGGGAACAGATTCCCTTTGCACACGACTTCGTGTGCGCGACGTTCGAGGTCCGTATTCCCTTGTACATCCCCCACAAGGGTGTACAAACGTCTTCCATATCCAACATCTCCCACTCACACTTGAGGGGATTGTAAGAGAACGTCTTTCCCTTAGTTCTTTCATCTATCATACCGAGAAATAGACCGTGCGACCGTCATGCGCGTAGAGTCTGTTGTTGTGCACTTGTTAGAGATACACAACGACCTCGAAGGTGCAAATTTGAGTAGTTCAACGCATGCTTTACCCTAGATTATTTCTTCACATTTTCTTGTACTTTATATTCAACAATTGAATCCCATCTGGATTACAATTGGCTGGCCAGCTTTGAATCATTAAAGTCCAAATGCGAATATGAAATCAATCTTCCTCTTCTTGCGAACCTTCTGATCTTGACTTGATTCGCTTTTCTAACGTGCCCCGCCGAGCCGAATTACCATAGCCCATTAGTAACACGCTAAGATAGCGATCATCTCGTCAAATCTAAAGGAACCAATTGGAGTCCTTGAGGGTAAGAGTTAAGACCCGTATGGCCTTTGAGTCTCACATAATAGCAAACACTATTGCTACTAACTCAGTGGTCGAAATGCATACGTGGTATGAACACGTATTACAACATCACTCCTTTCCCATGGAGAGTATGTCTTAATGATGTTGTACGGATGAAAGATCAGACACCACAGTGCCTATCTTTTTGAGTCCCCTTACTACTCGTGAAATATTCACGGACTCTCATCCTGCATAGGACAGATAGGATTTAAAAAATCCAATGAGATCTTTATATCCTTGTGATACAGATCTCAGATCTTTTGTAAGCATCCGTATGATGCAGATCTTTTATTCGACTATCTTGTTTAAGTCATGACTCTAAATCATTTGTCTAATGATTTTGACTTTAAACTAGTCTCATCTCTATCTTATCCATCTGATAAGATAAGGCGGTTGCTCATGTGAGAGAGCCAACCTTAATCTGTCCGACATACACACAATAAAATAGCTGAGACTTAAACACAAATGTTTAAAATCATTTGTAAGAAACTTGTATGCAATATATAAAAGAACTTCTTTCTTTTATTAAACTTTGATCTTCTATAGACATGGGAAATATTACATGATACAGCTCAGCACCTACGCATTCCCATAGATGATAAGTGTTTGAAAAACACATCTTTGGGGATCGCCTTAGTAAGGGGATCCGCTATCATCTCATGCGTGGATATGTATCTTATGTCTACTTCCTTCCGTTTGTCATAATCCTTTGCAAACTTGAATCGAATGTCAATGTGTTTGGTCTTACAATGAAATTTAGGATCTTTGACATAGGCAATCGAAGCTTGACTATCACTGTATATAGGAACAGTGCTCGAGTCAGAGGCATTCGTCAGCCTGTCTAAGAATTTCCTAAGCCAAACAGCTTCTTGGACCGCCATGCTGAATGCTACGAATTCGGCTTCCATGGTTGATAAGGCGATGCAGGTTTGCTTCTTGCTGCTCCAGGATATTGCACCATTCCCGAGCAAGTAAACAAAGCCTGAGGTAGATCTTCGCTCGTCGAGATCACCCGCCCAATCAGCATCGGTATAGCCTTCGAGTCTCAAGGTATTGCCTTGATAGCATAACGCATAGTCCGCAGTCCCTTTGAGGTATCTTAATATCCTCTTCACCGCTTTCCAGTGTGCTTGTCCTGGGTTGGATTGGTAACGGCTTACCATACCAACAGCATAGCAAATGTCTGGTCTGGTACACATCATGGCGTACATCAGACTCCCGACAGCACTGGAGTATGGAACTTTTTCCATAGCTTTCTTTTCTTTTGGATCTTTAGGACACATCTCCAAACATAGACCCTCGCCTTTGCTTATTGGAGTATCAATTGGCTTGCAATCCTGCATATTAAACCGTTCTAAAACTTTCTTTATATATGTCTCTTGAGAGAGAGAAAGAAGTTTCTTGGAACGATTCCTTGAGATCTTAACCCCAAGGATATATGCAGCTTCACCCATGTCTTTCATCTCAAAGAAGGATGAAAGCCAAGTTTTGATATCCAAGATAAGACGCTTATCATTTTCAGCTATAAGTATGTCATCTACATAAAGAGACATAATTACATACTTGTTTTTAATCCTCTTAATATATACGCAGTTGTCTTCGTCGAGCATGGAGAAACCATACGACAAGACGAATTCTTGAAAGCGCATATACCACTGCCTTGAGGATTGTTTAAGACCATATATGGATTTACGAAGTTTACAAACCTTATGTTTGTTTTCTTCTTGTACAAACCCGTTTGGTTGTTCCATGTAGATCTCCTCATCTAGTTCTCCGTTAAGAAAAGCAGTCTTTACATCCATCTGATGTAACTCGAGGTCCAAACAAGCCACCATTGCCAGAATTAAGCGAATGGAGGTAAAACGCACGACAGGAGAGAAAGTCTCTTCGTAGTCTATTCCTTCCTGTTGCGTGAAACCTTTCGCAACAAGGCGAGCTTTATATTTCTCGATGGAGCCATCAGCCTTATGCTTGATTTTGAGAACCCACTTGTTCCCAATGGCTCTACGTCCCTTAGGTAAATTAACCAAGTCCCAGACTTGGTTTGTTTTCATGGATTGAAGTTCTTCTTCCATTGCCGCTATCCATTTATCTTTAGCAGGGCATGTGACGGCCTGTTTGAAATTTGCAGGTTCGTCATCATCTTGTAGTAATGTCATGAATGTTTGAGGAAATTCATCCTCAAATCTCAGAGGTGTTAGCCTCGTTCGATTACTACGTCTTGTTTGAGTTTGATCACTCCCACTTGTAATGACATCACTCCCACTTGGAATAACATCACTCCCACTCGGAATAGGATTGGTATCGTTCGTATCATCCATTGGTGAAGTTTGAAACGTATTTTCTTCTTCACCAAGAATTCTCCCACTCGAACGTTCCGATCCTTCTTGATCCCAAGTCTCAAACAAGGATAAGTCTTGACTTATCTCACCCTGTCTTGGAAACTCTTTTTCCAAGAAGACAACATCCCTCGATTCGAATTCTATTAGACCCCCATTGTCCTCTTGACCGACGAAAACATATCCTTTGGAGTTTTCAGCGTATCGGATGAAGATACACTTCCTCCCACGTGGCCCAAGTTTGCCATATTTGTGAGAGGATAAATGTGCGTAAGAGGCACAACCCCAAGGTTTTAGAATGTTTAAGTCTGGAGTTCTATTGTTCCACAACTCATAAGGAGTGGAACTTACCGACTTCGAGGGTACACGGTTTAAGATGAATGCTGCCGTCAATAATGTGTCACCCCAAAAGGTGATAGGCAAATTTGCCTGAGACATCATTGATCGGACCATTTCCATCAATGTCCTATTCCTTCTTTCCGCAACACCGTTTTGTTGCGGAGTGTAAGGCATAGTTGCCTGATGTACTATGCCTTTTTCATCACAAAGTTCCTTAAAACTTATTGATTGATATTCACCGCCCCTATCGGTTCGCAAAACCTTAATCTTGCGATCTAATTGATTCTCCACTAAACTCATATAGTTTTTAAAGCAAGCCAAAGCTTCACTTTTGTGGGATATCAAATAGATATGTCCGAAACGGGTGAAGTCATCAATGAATGTGATGAAATAGGACTTCCCGCGTCTTGTCTTAACATTCATTGGACCGCAAATGTCCGAATGGATAAGCTGTAATGGAACTTCGGCCCTTGTGCCAGTTCCAAACGGCTTGCGACAAGTTTTCCCTACAAGACAATGTTCGCAAGTTGACATTTCAACTTTTGAAACATTAGATAGCAAGCCACTTTTGGCAAGTCTATCCATTCTAGTTGGTCCAATATGACCAAGTCTTGCATGCCAACAAATGATCTCAGACTCAGAGTTAGAAACATTTGTTAAATGGAAACTTTCATTAATGGAAGAAGAATCATCATACATTGTATTTAAAACAATTAATCCATTACAAACATTACCAGAACCAATCAAAGAATTATTACAAACAAGGTCAACATATTGTTTATAGAACCTCCACTCATAATCTAAAGACATTAACATGACCACGGAAACGATATTCCTTCTAATATCTGGAGCAAAGAGGACGTCGTGCAATAATAATGTCCGGCCGTTGTCGAGAACTAGCTTACATGTTCCGACGCCTTTGACTTCAACACGAGTGTTGTTGCCGACGTATATCCACTTTGTTCCTTGAGTTATCCTTCGATACTCTACGAAGAACCTTCTGTCCTTCGCAACGTGGTCTGTGGCCCCTGAATCAATCAACCAAAAATAGTTAGATTCAGCAAGAAACATGGAACTAGAAACACATATGTAACTAGCCCTACAAGTTACCTTATCACTTCCATCCGTACACTTACGGGCGAAGTGACCGTACTTGTTGCACTTAAAGCACTTGATCTTCTTCAAGTTTTTCTTCTTTGAGTGCACATTCTTTTGCCACTTTTTGTTCTTAGTCTTCTTTAAGGTTTCCGGTTCTTGCTTTCGTTCGTTCACAAACCTTAAGCGTTTCCGCTTATTTCCTCCATGTGAGGAACTAGCGGCCACGTGCACTTCTGCACTTGGTTTTGCGGCTTGAATCCGCTCTTCCTCGAGTTCGAGGTGTTTCGAAACATCGCTTAAAGTTTTAATGCACTCATTATGAGTGAGGTGCATTTTCATGTTATCCCAGCTATCTGGGAGTGAACGAATGACTGCTTGGATCTGCTGTTCGTCAGACAGCGTAACACCCGCATCCTTTAATTCAGATATTAGATTCGCCATGTGGCGGAGATGCTTTTTCATAGAATGATCTCGCCGCATCTTGTACGAATCAAATTGAATATTCAAGGAGCGGAGTTTGGTAACCGAAGTACCACCAAACTTTACTTCTAGCTCAGACCATATGTCTTTGGCTAGATCGAATTCCCGAAATAGACGCATTATGTCATTGTCCATCGCGGACAGTAACGTAATGCGTGCTATTTTGTTCTTTCGAGTCCAAGTGTCATAAGCTTCCCGGTCCCTCTTGTGTTGGGCCGTATTGCCCAACTCAGGTTCTACCATTATGTTTTGGAGTGTTTCGAGCACATCTTGCTCCTCCAAAACATATTGGATTTTAATTGACCAAAGTTTATAATTGTCGCCGTTGAGCTTTTCACCTTTGTTAAGCTCTGCGACAATATTCTTAGAAGCGGTAGACATATTTGATTCAAAAAACTGCAAAGAAAATGAAAAAACACGATCAAAATTCAATGCATAAAGTTTCGATTCTTTAAACACTTGATAAGTTCCTTGGATGCGTTGAAATGTTACTCTAGAATCGAGAAGTTCACTACGTTCCCAACTACCATCTAGAAGTAACTTTCAAAGTATCCCTCTTACTTATCTTAAGTAAAAAGAAATCAGAAATAATACCCGTATGGTATTAGCAGCGGAAAATTACTTTGAAAAACATATTTTTCAAAATAGAATAGGTGAGAATTAGCGCAAAGAATTTTAACGCAACAATTGCCAAGCCACGAGACCTGTTCTACACACCCATGGGTTAGATAACCATGGCCGGATCGTGGTAGGACTTGGAATTCTAAATTGCGCTATCCCGATTTAAGGACGGGACATAACCTATTTGAAAAACATCTTTTTCCAAAAATTTGAAAGCACGTTGGCTAGTCTCCGTAGAGTAGAGCACAACGTCACAAGTACATTGGCTAATCTCCGTAGAGTAGAGCACAATGACATGGCTAATCTCGCATGAAGTAGAGCACTATGGCTAATCTTCAAGGAGTAGAGCCCAAAAAACTTCATTAAAACGTTAGTCCCGTATGAACTAGACGGCACTGTGGTTAGCCCCGTATGGGCTAATCGGCACATTCGAGTTTGACCAATGCCCTTTGTCACCCCGTATGGGTCAGTAGGCAAGTTTGCAATCGACACAGGCCTTCTGCCAGATTGGTCGACCAAAAACACAAAATTGGTCGACCAATTTTTCAGACTGCAACTTCTTCCCGGCCAGGGCCTCTGCCCTGGCCGGTGCTTGGCCAAGGGCCGGCCAGGGCCTCTGCCCTGGCCGGCCAGGGGCCCTGGCCCCCTCGGCCAGGGCCGGCCAGGCCCTAGCCTCTGCCAGGGCCGGCCGGCCAGGCCACTGGCCGGGGCCAGGGCTCCTGCACTGGCCTCGGCCAGGCCCTGGCCTGAGGCCAGGGCGCTGCCCTGGCCTCTGCCAGGGCGGCCTGGCCGCTGGCCGGGGCCAGGGCTCCTGCCCTGGCCTCGGCCAGGCCCTGGCCTGAGGCCAGGGTGCCGGCCCTGGCCTCTGCCAGGGCCGGCAGGCCGCTGGCCGGGGCCAGGGCTCTTGCCCTGGCCTCGGCCAGGCCCTGGCCTGAGGCCAGGGCGCCGGCCCTGGCCTGAGGCCAGGGCGCCGGCCCTGGCCTCTGCCAGGGCCGGCCTGGCCCTGGCAGTGGCCAGGGCACCGACCCTGGCCTCTGCCAGGGCCGGCAGGCCGGCCAAGGGCCGGCACTGGCCACTGCCAGGGCCGGCCTGGCCGGCATGGCTTGGCCAAGGCCGGCCACTGCCGGCATGGCCATGGCCGGCCATGGCATGGCCATGGCCGGTCATGGC
The DNA here is from genome assembly GCA_030789695.1 of Scilla litardierei. Lineage (NCBI taxonomy): Eukaryota > Viridiplantae > Streptophyta > Magnoliopsida > Asparagales > Asparagaceae > Scilla > Scilla litardierei. The sequence continues at coordinate 70,310,113 of CM061130.1, forward strand.
CAAGGCCATTCGGTGTTGGCCGGCCATGGCCCCTTTGGCCATGGCCGGCCACCCCCTTTAAATGGGGTTGCCGCACTCATTCCTCCCCCTTGATGGGGTGGTCGCCGGTGGTTATTGGCCGTAGCCAACCCCCTCCGCATGGGGAGAGGGGGTGCATGGCCTTCATAGCCCATTTGGCCATGGTGCACATGCACCAAATTTTCCTCTTACCCGATGGAAATAACTTCCATCATCTTCCTCGATGAAGCACCCGTTCGTCGAGAAATTAGTTATTTCCTAATGGCCGTGTGCCAAAAATGAATAACGTACTACGTGAACGGTCGGTTCTTCCCGTCACGGAGAGTTCCTACCATATCCGTAATGATAGGAGACCCTAACGTGAAAAGAACAACCGCTGCGTTCTCTCCATCACGAAGCGTTCCTACTATATCCGTAATAGTAGGAGACCCATTCGTGAAAAAGACAACGACTCGTTCGTAGTTTCGACGGGGCGGTGGATTGACCGGGGCGAACCCATATGGCTCTGATACCAATGTAGGATCCTGCCAAAACAGAGTTAGGATCGATAATTAAATTGGAGACTTACGCTAGCGTATGCGGAGCGGTAGTCTCGGAACTTTGCCTTCGGATTCGCCACGACGGATCGAGTCTTCTCACGAACGGAGTAAGGCTACTAATCCACAATCTAAATCTCTATTTTAGATTAAGAACTTGGATGGAGGGAGAGGAAATATTTCTGCAGAGCTTCGCTATGAAGAAGATGCATGCATGAATTTCATGCAAATGGTGTAAGGAAAATGGCTATCCTTGGGTCTTATTTATAGCCCCCAAGGTAGTTATTTTAGGGTAAGTTGTTCCTTTGGAACAACTTAATTAAGGTGTACCATGATGAATGGCACATTATAAGCTTAAGTTGTACCATATGCATGGTACAACATAAGCTTAAGATATTCCCCCTTTATTAGCCATATGTCGCATGCATTTATGCATATATAATGTGACTTTCCCACTCATACAGAGATCCTCTCCGCAAGGGAACAGATTCCCTTTGCACACGACTTCGTGTACGCGACGTTCGAGGTCCGTATTCCCTCGTACATCCCCCACAAGGGTGTACAAACGTCTTCCATATCCAACACCGCTGAACTTAGAAACTTACCATAATAGGATTGATAAAAAGCACGATCTGACACCGCCGTTGGATCGTTTTAGACGAATCATCACTGACGCACTGCTTTGACAAGATGATCCGGACCGACGACGCACCCGCCACCGCAGGCAAGTGTTTCTACTTGCATACTTTTGGCCATTTTTGGGCAACCGCCCTTAAACTGTAAAAGTACGACTAAAGAGAACCGGACGTGAAATGATATCATCCTGGATCCCTTGACAGCTTAGACTTGACGATGAAGTCTAAGCACAAACAACAACAACAACTAACACCCTAGGTTCTATTTGTGTGTGCGTGCGTGTGGACCCCCCAGAATGAACAGCTCCTTGCTACTTGTCGTGTCATGGTCCCTGTTACAAAAAGCCTTCGGGCATTTCAGATGCTCTCCAAGCTAGAGGGAGTGATCTCTGTTACAGTTTCACCTACGGAACGTTCGTCGCTACCAAGGGAGTGAGAGATACGCTACAGACCGTAGGGATAGAGGCACTCGTCAAGATAGAGCGAGTGGTCCTATGTTATAGTTTCACCTACGGAACGTTCGTCCGTCACCAAGGGAGTGAGAGATACGCTGCAGACCATGGGGATATAGGCACTCGTCAAGCTAGAGCGAGTGGTCATATATTGTCTTGTCTTGAGCACTCGGGTTTGGGGTAGGGTTGAGCGGTCGCACGAGGAGAGGGTATGGCCGCCCTCAAACCGTAAGGCGTAAACCCTTTGTGACACACACGGTACTTCTTGTCGTCCCGTCCCGTCTAGCTTAGGCCCGTAACTGGTAGCACACGCTATGGTTACTGCCTGTCACGTTTACTTTCCTGCACAGCTTTACTTCTTGCATAGTACAACTGCCATGTTATCGCAACTGCATGTAATTAACCAGTAAAACGTTGTTTAGTAAATTGTTTCACACTTGCAGTAGAGTCTAAATTTCCTTGTAGATTTTACCTGACGTATAGCTCCTTTTCTCTTGGGTGTTGTACGTTAGGAACTGAGCCAGAGTATGTGGACAAGTCAGAGCTACCTGAGGACTTGGAGCAGGAGGATTTGACTGGAGTACTTTTCAGACGAGGACCAGACGTAGAGGTCCTTCCCGTCGCTGTCTTACATAGGTTACTACTTTCTAATTGGGTGCATAGCACCAATTTACTTTCTGCTTAGGTTGGGTGCTTCGCACCATTAGTTTCCTTTTTAGTAGTTGTAGCCATGCTGGGCTTCTTTTTAGACTTGTTATGTATCGCTGGATTTTATCTTTTATATCAATAAATGCAGTTTCCTTTCGTGTACTCTTATTTCATTGTTCAGAACTTTTATATGCAAGAACCTGTAACTTCATGGTATCCCTACAGATGCTTATTGGGTCCGGGCTTCACAGCCCCAGCCCATGCAGACCTTAGTCACGTCTCGCTTCCGCCGTTTTGGGAAGCGGGGCGTGACAAGTTTTCTCTGCAATAGATTCTCCTTTTGTTCTTTTGATTTTTAATTTGGATTTGACATTAATATCATTCTGTTTGCTCTATTTTGATTGTGGATTGATTAATTGTCTATCTTTATCTCATCCCCATTATTGTAATGCATCATTTATCTAGTTTGATTGTGTTTTTCTCGATGGATCGTGATTAGTCATCTATATAGGGACATGGTTTGAGCCCTATTGAATTTGCTATGGATTGATGAGATTATGATGGGTTGTTGCACGATTGGTAATTGTCACGACCCGCTTCCCAAAAATGGAGGCGAGACGTGAAAAGGTCCGCACGGGAGTGGAGCAATGAAGCCCCAAACCCGATAAGCGTCAATAAAACATAAGCAGGTCCCTGTAACCACAACGGAACAACAATAATAACACAAGGAGAGACTGAATGAAATCTCGTATCTCACAAATTGTCCAACATGAAAATTAGTCCAACATCCAGAAAAGCCACCAGGCTAAAAGAAAGAGTCTAAAGGCCCAGAACAAGGCCAACAAAAGCAACGACATAACAAAGTATAGGTGCCACGAACCGACAACAAAACAGCAGTCTAACAAAAGGAAAACACGACGAAAACACTAGGACTGGTCCCCAGTGTCCACGTACTTCCCGTCAAACACAAGCTCGGGCTCGGCGTCAGCAAACACCTCGTCCTCAACAAGGTACTCAGGCTCGGGATCTAACATGTGTCACCCAAAAGAGTAAAGGGGCACATGTCAGCAAGTCTAAAAGACTTGGGCAAGGAAACTGAAAGTAAGGCACTAGCAACCTAGCAGTTATAGTATGCATGACATGGCAGTTGTAACATGAGTGCACAATCAAGACATGACAAGACAATTTGTACAGGAGAACAATTATCGGGACAAGACAAGAGTAGCCAAGCTACTATCAATCTCAATCAATTCACGTTTCACTGTTGTTTGTAGATGTTTACGCCTTACAGCTGAATGGTTTCACATTCACGCTGATTGGCCGCTTAACACTACCCCAAAACCCAGAGCTTACGCCTTACCACTGCAGTTGCTGATCGGGCAGAATCCCAGTTGATTGGCCACTTAACTCTTACCCCCAATACCCATACGTAATCGAGCCAGGGTCCCCGCACATGAGCTCAGTAAATGAGCCGGGGTTGCCCCGCACAGGAGCTCGCATTCTTAAACATTTGGCGTAGGGGTGCACCTAGCCGGGAACAAGCAATTCGGGCATTGGCTATCAACCAACACATGGCCCGCTTCTGGAACACGAGCCAGGAACACAAGCATTGTAGCAAAGCTACGCAATCACAGAAACACTTAAAGGATGCAATGACATGAAAATTAATTTGCGTACCGTTAATGGAAAGTAAACATGACATGGTAATTGTGCAACATGATATATGTCGGAACTAGCTTCGTTGTCAAGCTAGTTCCCCAATTTGCGCCTAGGCGAGTATCATTTCATCGCCTAGCCTCTTTTACGCCTACAACAAGCAAATGGCCTAAAACATGGCCTAAACCCTAAGTGGCAAGTTTCACTTGCCTAGCACCGGGGATGACGATCACGAAGGTTCGTCTCGTGGTTGCTAATCTACGGGGAAATCGCTGTTATGGGGAAACAATCATCAAAACAACATTCATTCATTAGGGTTTCATAAAAATACAAATAGGTTATGAAAACATCAAGAGATCGATTTCTTACCGAGAGGAGGCGGAAGAAACACTCCGGGGAACCTAGGAACCTGATCTGGAAACCAATGGAGAAGTTTGGGGAAACTAGGGTTATTGGGGGATTTGGGGATTTGATGAGATTTTGGGGAAGATGAGAGGTAGAATGAGTTGATGTAGGGTTTACATGATGGATTTAGGGCTTGGAATGAAGGTATAAGGGTTTGAGGAAGATGGAGGCTCAATGGGGGAGAAACTAGGGTTTTGGGTCGAGTGGGGGAAGAAGAAAACGTTTGGGAGGGGTATAAATAGGTTGGGCTGGAGGCTGCCCAGAAATTAGGGTTTTAACACAGACTAGTCGGTCAAAGAGCAACCACTGACCGACTAGTTTGGCAACTAGTCGGTCGGTCGACCAACGCAGACCGACTAAGTGTAAACATTAACTTCTGAACGAAAATAGGATTTGGATTTAGTCGGTCGATGAACAAATACTGACCGACTAGGTTAACATCTAGTCGGTCGATGAACGTTCTTGGACCGACTAAGAGTGAACAGTATTGATACCAAAAATTTGATGAAGAGTTAGTCGGTTAAAGAAGCATTGCTGACCGACTAGTTTACAACCTAGTCGGTCAACCAACGTTCTTAGACCGACTAACGATAAACAGTAACTCCTGAATAATTTAGAAAGCCAACTAGTCGGTCCAAGAAGGATTGCCGACCGACTGGATCGTCATCTAGTCGGTCGGTGCCCCTTCTTACACCGGCTAACGTGCACCAAAAGTTCCGATACGGAGCGCGGAGCTCCGGGATCGATTCCTATGACTCCTAGGCTTGATCTAATAGTAAGATACGACCGTTATGAAGCCCGTCACGAATGACATACTTCGAAATCGACGATCCTAAGGAAGAAACGAGATAACTCGACGAAACGATCGAAAATGAAAGCTACGGAGACGAAAACCACACAAAAGGAGAAAATCTACCAAAACATATATTATATTATAATAATCCAGATACAAGGAAACCAGTCGTTACATCCTCCCCAACTTAAGAAAAATTCCGTCCTCGGAATTTCCAAACACTCACGTGTCCGGAAACAAAAGTGGGAAACGCTCTCGCATCTCATCCTCATTCTCCCAAGTAGACTCTCCAGGTGAGCCGTGTCGCCACATCACCCTCACAAGATTGACAATCTTGTTCCGAAGCGATTTCTGACGCCTGTCCAGAATCTGCACTGGATGCTGGTCATACGTCAAATCGGGGTGAACGGTAATCTCCGATAAATCCACAGCATGAGATGGATCGCTAATGTATCGACGAAGCTGTGACACATGGAAAATATTGTGAACCCCTTCCAAAGATGGCGGCAAGGCCAAGCGATAAGCTACCTCGCCAACCCTCTCCAAAATGACAAACGGTCCAATGTATCGCGGGCGCAACTTCCCTCGCTTCCCAAAACGAATCACACCGCGATTCGGTGAAATCTTCAAGAACACATGGTCGCCCGGATGAAACTCCAAAGGACGACGTTTAGCATCCGTCCAATACTTAAAACGGTCCTGAGCAATCCTCAACCTCTCCTGAATATTCCTGACGATATCCACGGCCTCCACGATCATCTCAGGCCCCAACAGCTCCCGGTCACCAACGTCATCCCAACTCAATGGAGATCAACATTTCCTCCCATAAAGAGCGGCGACAGGCGCCATGCCAATACTCGTCTGGAAGCTGTTGTTGTAGGAAAACTCTACCAGATGTAGATGGTCCTCCCACGAACCCTTGAAATCCAACATGCACGCCCTCAGCATGTCCTCCAAAATCTGAATCGTCCTCTCCGACTGGCCATCCGTCTGCAGATGGTACGCCGTGCTGAAACTCAGACGCATACCCAAACTATTCTGCAAACTCTGCCAGAACTGAGATGTGAACCTCGTGTCCCTGTCTGACACGATACTCACGGGGACTCCATGAAGTCGCACGACCTCCTGCATGATTCACGTTACATCACTATCCAAACTAGGAAAACGAAATAAAACGGAGAGTAAAAGAATTTACCTCCATATATCTCCTTGCTAGCGCCTCAGTGGACTGTCCCACTCGGAACGGAATAAAGTGCGCAGATTTGGTCAATCAATCTATGATCACCCAAATCGCGTCATTCTGCTTCGGACTTCGAGGCAGTCCAGTCACGAAATCCATAGTGATATGTTGCCACTTCCACTCCGGAATCGGAAGCGGTTGTAGCAACCCGGCCGTACGCTGATGCTCCGCCTTCACTTGCTGACAAACCAAGCACTTGGCTACACTCCGAGCCACACTCCTCTTTATACCATGCCACCAATAATTCAGACGAAGATCCGGGTACATCTTGGTGCCACCAGGATGCACAGAATACGGCGAACTGTGTGCCTCCACCATCAACTCCTCTCTGATATCTCCAGCTGGCACACACAACCTGGCTCCGAACCTCAGCGAGCCATCCTCATGAATCAAAAAGTCAGTCCGCAGACCGGCTTCCACCTGCTCTCGAATCTTCACCAGCTTCGGATCCTTAGCCTGGCCAGCCTTAATCCGATCCACGATCGTCGACTGTACCTGCATATACATCAACGAAGTAGCCTCCCCAGGAAGAACAATCTCAACACCAGACTCGCAGAAATCCTGCTGCAATCTCCACTGCGAGGTCAAAGTCATCACCGCTGGAAGCCTACTCAGTGCATCAGGAACCACATTCACCTTGCCAGGGTGAAACTGCAAATCAATATCATAATCTGCCATAAGCTCCAACCATCGACGATGTTGCATGTTGAGCTCCTTCTGAGTAAAAATGTACTTCAAGCTTTTGTGATCGGTGAAAATCTTCACTTTCTCACTCAGCAGGAAGTGCCTCCAAATCTTAAGAGCAAACACAACGGCAGACAACTCCAAATCATGCGTCGGATAATTCTTTTCATGAACCTTAAGCTGACGAGACACATACACCACAACATGCCCATGCTGATGTAACACGCAACCGAGACCCTTGCCAGAAGCATCGCAAAAGATCTCAAATCCACCACTGCGATCAGGCACAACAAGAATAGGGGCAGTCGTCAACCTCTCCTTCAGAATACCAAAAGCATTCTCAAAATCACCCAACCAAACAAAAGCAACATCCTTCCGCGTCAACCTGGTCATCGGCTCAGCAATACGAGAAAAGTCCTTAATGAATCGCCGATAATAACCAGCAAGTCCAAGTAAACTCCGAATCTCAGACACTGACGACGGAACAGGCCACTCCCTGATGACCCTAACCTTCTCGGGATCCACTGAAATACCATCTCCAGTCACCACATGCCCGAGAAAAGCAACTCTATCCAGCCAAAACTCGCACTTCGAAAACTTAGCATACAAACGATGATTCCTCAGAATCTCCAACACCGTCCTTAAGTGCGAGGCATGCTCTTCCTCCGACTTCGAATAGATCAGAATGTCGTCAAAAAAGATAACGACAAACTTATCCAAAAAGTCGTAGAAAATCAGGTTCATCAGATTCATGAAAACTGCGGGCGCGTTAGTTACGCCGAAAGGCATAACCACAAACTCATATTGTCCATACTTCATCCTGAACGCTGTCTTCGGAACATCTCCCTTCTTCACCTTCAACTGATGGTAACCACTCCTCAAATCCAATTTAGAAAACACACTCGAACCTCCAAGATGATCAAAAATATCATCGATGCTAGGCAACGGGTATTTATTCTTAATGGTCACCGCATTCAATTCCCGATAATCCACGCACATGCGACGCGAACCATCCTTCTTCTTCACCAGCAGCACCGGTGCTCCCCACGGAGACACACTAGGATTAATATAACCCTTCTGCAAGAGCTCATCAAACTGCTTCCTCATTTCCTCCAATTCTACAGGTGCCATACGATACGGCGCCTTCGAAATCGGCTGCGCACCTGGAACAAGATCGATAGAAAATTCCAAAGCTCGACCAGGTGGCAGACCAGACATTTCCTCGGGGAAGACATCGCCAAAATCACGCACCACAACTGGCCACTCTAGCTCCATCAGCATAGCCACAGCCTCCACCGGCCTGGCCCGAAATCTGACAGGACCAAGCGAACTGCTACCACGACTGAACTCAAATATTGGATGTCCGGGAATCTCAAACACCACCTTCTTCCTCCGACAGTCAATCGTAGCATAGAAGCTCACAAGCCAGTCCATCCCAAGAACTGCATCATAGTTGATAATGTCGTGGACAATGAAATCAGCGAAAAGCTCATGTCCACAGACAACCAACGAGCAAGAATTGCAACCATGATGCACCGAGACCATGCCATTCCCTGTAACGATATTCCAACTCTTGGGAAGAGGGGACGTCGACAAGGAATGCCTCTTCACGAAGCTGATCACTCCTCATTTTACACCTTTTTTCCGTGTATTTGCATGCCATTTAGATCGCCCAAATCATGTTTTTCACGATATATCGACGATATTGCGATGCTTTTTACGATTTGTTGTTTTTGTCGCATTTCAGGTGATTTGGCGCGATTTGGAGTGATCTCGAGACGCGCTTACTCTAGACGGCCACCGACGACCTCCCCGAGGGATATTTTGCTGTTGGAGAGGAGCGGAAGAAGAATGGACGTCGCAGGAGCGACGAGGAGGCCAAAACAATCAGATTGGGCATCTTTTGTGTCCCACTCGGCCGAGTGGAGGAGCCACTCAGCCGACCAGCGAGACACTGCTCGGCCGACCCGTTCAGACACGATTTCCATGTGTACTCGGCCGAGCGTCGGAGTCCACATCGGCCGAGTGACGATACCACGTCCGCATGAGTGGTGCCCAGACGAAGCCCCTCCAAAATATCGAAGTTTCTGTTTTTCGGCCACCTGAGCTTCAGAAGACCCACTCGGCCGAGTGGCAAACCACGTCCGCCCGAGTGCAGTGAAGCCATCGGCCGAGTGACGACAACTCACTCGGCCGAGCCGCCTCCGAACTGAAGACCCCTGAAAGCCCCGACTTACTGAAAAATTACAGGGTTTTCACTCGGCCGAGCGACTTTTGTCACTCGGCCGAGTGCGATGCGCTGCCTGTAGCGAAATTTGCGGAAAACAGGCTGTGCAGGGGCGTTTTGGTCAGGATTTTTGGACGATTTTTGAGGCTATTTAAGCCCTGTTTTTACCCTAGTTTGAGAGCCATCTCTTAGATTTTTTGCAGCTTTTTGAGATTACTTCTTAGCTTTATTATTTGTGATTGGAGAAGAGGAAAAACTTGGATTTTTGTTGGATTAATTGAAGAACTACATTGGTTTGCATCTCTCTTCCCCAAAAACTCTATTTTTATTGTTTATATCATTGGTGTGATGAATACCATTGCCTATTTCATTGATTATTTTTGTGCTATTGCTATGATTTGTGAGTAGTCTCCACGTCTTGGGGCGTGGGGATGAACCCTACAAGCCCAATTTCGTATTTGTGATAAATCGGTAGAAATTGTGCTAGAATCAATAATTAGAGATTAGATTGGGATCGAATTACTACGGATAGCTAGGTATTCATATCAATTGGGATTTGCAAGAGATTGGATCCCAATTTGATAGGAAGCCCTAGAAATCCGAATTGGGTTGGAGTCGGGCTTTCGAAGTATCGGTTTGCAAGAGATTAGACCGATACTAGGATCTCCGGTTGCAATTCCGTGCCGATACCCGTTTGCAAGAGATTGGACGGGTAGGAACTATCCTAATTTAGATTGTGGACCGAGTTTGCAAGAGATTGGGCTCGGTGCGCAATTGGACGATGATGTTGTTCCTAATGCTAGCTTTCCTAGGCTAGGGTTTGCAAGAGATTGGACCCGACCCTAGGATAGCTATAGACCGGCAACAGCGCGAGACCGTGAGCTTGGTTCCACATTTAGTTGCAACTAGTTCATCCAAATTCTCATTCTAGCAATTTTGATACCGACAAACCGCATTTATGAAAGACGGTGAGTAACGGGAATTCCTCATTCCCTAGACGTTCTTTATTTGATTTGATATTTCACACATTTGTCTGACGATTGTGACAGGATCGCCCAAGGCAATTCTCTCTATTCTTAAATAGCCAGGTTGATTAGAAGCAAGCACGGTCATTCGTCCTCCCTGTGTTCGATATCCCGCTCGCCGCTATACCGTGCGCTTGCGGTAAAACTACAACCGTTCTTTGGGTGTACGTCCCGGAGCGATCAAGTTTTTGGCGCCGTTGCCGGGGAGGCGATTGCGTTTGATTCTTTTTCACCCTAGCTACTTCTTTCTTTTATTTTTATTTTTATTTATTGTTACCATTATTATTTCCTTTACTATTCTTACCTAACCCTTCCACGGTACTAATCATCTCTTTGAAACTCTGTTTCCCCTGTGCATGAACACGAGATCTACTGCAGACCCAGAAGACTTATTATTTGATCCCGAGATCGAACGTACCGCGCGGAGACTTAGAGCGGAAAAGAGACAAGATCTGGAAGGGAGGTATATGACCAACCCGGAAACTCCTGAAGAATTGGCGGCAAGGATGGCGAGGATAATTTCTATTCGCGATAGGCTTCGGCCTAAGACTTCTTCTACCACCTCATCCATTGCCATGCCGGGGTTGGCGGCTGACAAGAACTTCGAGCTAAAGACTGGATTGGTGGTTTTGATGCAACAAGACCCATTTCATGGGAACGCTCATGAGAACCCCCACTACCACATCCAACTATTCTTGTCGAAGTACGCCACATTCTAGATGCCGGGGGTCTCCAACGATGCTATCAGATTGCGGCTCTTCCCCTTCATGCTTAAGGACAAAGCACTCTATTGGTTGAGGACGCAGGCTGACGGAGTCTTCACCACTTGGGACGAGTTGGCGAGTGCATTTATTGATAAATTCTATCCGCCATCCAAGACGGTGAAGATCCGGAGCGCTCTCATGTCCTTCAAGCAAGGACCACAGGAGACGCTCTATGAAGCATAGGAGCGTTTTAAGGATTTGCAGCACCAATGCCCGCACCACAGTATAGAGGATTGGGAGCTAGTTCATAGCTTCTACAACGGTCTCCAACCGGGGACCAAACAAATTATTGATGCCGCAGCAAATGGTGCGATCTTATCAAAGACTCCCGAAGAAGCTACGGCCCTAATTGAGGAGATGGCCTCAAATAACCAACAATGGGGCGATGAGCGAGGGCACTCCACATCCTCCTTAAAGCCAACTAGCATCTACGAGGCGAAGGCCGTAGCGGAGCTCACGAGCAAATTTGATTCTCTCCACAAGGTGGTGGAGAGATTGGAGAAGTTCATCACGGAGCCCCAAGGAGCACCTTCCACCTCCGCGCCGACCAACCAAATGTGTGATTGGCAAGACCAATCTCAAGCCATGTACGCGGGAGGAGAGCAAGGAGAAGGATCCTTGGAGCAAATACAATATGTTGCGGGGAATCAAGGGTATTGGTCCAACCTGGCCGCAAGAAATCATCCGGGATTCTCCTACGCCAACAATGAAGGAGCTTTGAACCCACCACAACCACCAACTCAACAAGCTCGACCACCACCACCCCAACAACAATACTATCCACCGAGGGGGCCTCCACAACAAAACTTTCAACCGAAGCAACAAGTTCCACCATATAGGCCTCCCGGATACAACCAAGGGTGGAGGAATCAAAATCAAAACCCTCCACAAGCTCCACAACGATCCGAATTTGAAACTAGAGTGGAGGCGTTCATGGTCGAGCAAAATAAGGTGAATTCTACTTTGAAGGCGGGGCAAGACTCTCTTAACACCGTAGTGGCTCAAATATCGGAGCAATTGGCGTTGCTCAATCGGAACACTCAAAGATTGCCGGCACAACCGGAGCAAAACCCACGGGGCAACACGGGCCACATCAATGCCGTAGTTGCCGTTACTACTAGAGGCGGGAAGGACACCACCCCCGCCATGATTCCTATTGAGGAGGCCGTGGATGAAAGCTTGGAGCCGATTGAGCCGATAGTTGAGATTGAAAAGGAGAAGGAGCCACAAGACAAGGAGAAATCTAGGGCGGAGCGATTAATTGAGGAGAGGCGCTTCATGCCACCGGTCCCATTCCCCCAAAGGCTCGCTAGAGCGAAAATGGAAAAGAGGCTAGCAAAATTTCTCGAGTACCTAAGAGGAGTTAGCCTTAACATCCCCTTCCTTGACGCCATCGTCGAGATCCCCACGTATGCTAAATTTTTGAAGGACTTGATTTCGGGGAGGAAAAGGAAGGAGAAGATCATGCTAGCCGAGGAGGGCCCTTGGTTCACCAAGAGAGAGAAGGAGCCGGCAAAATTCAAAGATCCGGGGAGTTTTCGGATTCCTTGCACCTTGGGCGGCGTCCCTCTTCAAAAGGCGTTGGTCGATCTTGGGGCTAGTGTGAGCCTCATGCCCCTCTCCATGTTCTTAAAGCTAAACACCGGGACAAAGTTGAAACCCACCGACATGCGCATTCAATTAGCCGATGGACGGATAACAAGGCCGGTGGGGATCGCCGAAGACATACCGCTACAAGTCCCTGGAGGAATATGCTTGACATGTGACTTTGTGATCATGGACGTTAAGGAGGAGGGAGACACTTCATTGATACTTGGACGCCCATTCCTCGCCACCGCCGGAGTCATCGTCGACGTGCGCGAAGGTACATTAACCTTAAACGTCGGAAACATCGAGGTGGAGCTCCACATTCCTAAGGCTATGAAGCATATGCCTTATCACGAGGAACTCGACTACATGGACCTCCTTGACGAGGTGATAGAAGAGGCGATTCCTCACTCAATTGGCGCCCTTTTTGATGAAGAATTTGAAGAAGGCCCGGATTTAGGCCAAGATGAGAAGAATGAAGACGATTCCCCCGACTTCTCCGCTGATGAAGATGAAGGCGACGCTGATGTCGCAAGGATTCGAGAGCTCTGCAAGCTCTCGAAATTAAAGTCTCCAAAGAAAGCTCCACCGGCACGGAGACCGGCATCACCGGTTAAGCCGTTGACCGGAGCAAACGCTAGCTTGGGGGAGCCTCCCCCCAACACTATTCAAGACGAGAGACCACCGCGGGAGAACGCGCCGCCGCTACATCCAAATCCAAGCGCGCTCCCCGGAAAGTTTGACGGGTGCATCCCGTATGCACCAAACATCCCGCATTGATTGAAAATTATAGGGGGTCGAGCTCACGACCTTAAACGAGCGCTTTTCGGGAGGCAACCCGACGGTTTTTGCTTTATTTTTTTAACTTTTTCTTTATTTTCGTTTTAGAAATTTTTAGTGTTTCGAGTCGTTCGCCCAAAAATCTTGTGATAACGGGTCCTATTTTTCTCGACAGGAGAGGAGATAAGTAGATCCATCATGAGGAGGATGAACGAGACGACGAGGAGCGCCCCAAGAAGGCGTTCGACGCTTAGGAGGAGGATGAAATCGACTGGAGGAACAAAGACGGAGTTTAGAGCCCAAACGAAGACAAACATCAGAAAACAAGGCTCACTCGGCCGAGCATACTAGTCACTCGGCCGAGTACAGAAGTTCGTCCGGCCGAGCCGCTCACGAACGAGGGAAGTCTGCTGTACCCAACTCTCTGTTTATTTTCTTGATTTCGATATAACTGCTACTCGGCCGAGTATATATGTTCACTCGGCCGAGTGAAACGGATACCCTCCTAGGGCGAGTCATGCCGAGTAGCTTGAGTCACTCGGCCGAATGGACTTACTCCACTCGGCCGAGGCTGGCAAATCCACTCGGCCGAAGCGATATCGGGGAGAAAATTTTTATTTGCCTCGCTCGGCCGAGTGAGCACGTCACTCGGCCAAGTCGTAACGCTTTTATATATAAGTGGCGAGGGGGGGCGCGGATTTCGAAATCGCAAATCCCAAATCCGCCCGCGCCCCCTCAGCTCCCCTCGCCCGATCTCGCTTCACCCAGCACCCACTCGCCCGGACGACCTCGCCCCGCCGCCGCTCGGTCCGCCACCGCTGGCCGAGCACGCCCCGGTGCCTCGCCCGAGTCGCCGCCGGCGGCACGCCGTCCGACCACCTCCGGTACCCCTATTTCGACTATTTTCTCCTCTTTTCGTGTATTTCTTGAGGATCCATGTGCTAAACGCCCCCCTAACCCAAATCAATTTCTATATCTATCCATTAGACCCCTATTGCTCCATACATTTTGATTATTACTCGCTGATATCGCTTTTTCATGCGCAGGTTGCTTTTTGGAGCTTAGGGGAGCTCAAGGGAGCTTCTACGGGCTGCTCAGGACTTCGTGGAGGCGCGGACTTCGCACGCTTCCACTGCTTAGCACTCACGGCGTGTTTGGGTATACTCTTTCCATTCTTTTACACGCACCACACTTTTTTCATTTTTCGGCGCGCTCGGGGCCGATATGCCGCCCCGGACACGGCCGCGGTCGACGAGAGCTTCCGCTAAGCGGAAGCGGTCGGACGAGCCCGGCCCCTCCCACTTGGTGGAGGACTCTCCTCCGCCTTCTCCCACACACCCCGCACAGCCTGCAGGCCCCGCACACCCCGCACAGCCTGCAGCGCACCCACAGCCCGCACAGCCCGCACAGCCACTCCCCGCCGCTGCACAGCCACCACCACCGGCTCCACTGGTCGGGCCGCTCGGGATCACGTTCCGAGACGACGCACACCGCGCCGTCTTCGACCGTATCTCCCAGCGCTCGATCGTACCCTCCAGGTTTGCACACCTCGCTGACCTTGGACGCCTGGGGGTACTAGAGGGGATACTCACGTTGTACGACAACGTGGGTTGGCGCGACTTCCTTCAAGTGTCGGCGGACACGTTCACCCGCCCGACACTTGAGGTTTTGAGTTCGATTGCCCGGACCAATGAGGGATGCTCATTCAGGTTCATGGATCGAGAGTGCCAGGTCACTCTCGATATGATGAGAGCGTTCTTCTCATGGCCCGCAGTCCCCGGAGCCGATCGCGGTTACGGCCCTACCCACATCCCCCCACCTTCCTTCGACGCCGGTGCCTTCTGGGCCCGGATTACATGCCACCACGCCGCCTTTGACCCTAGTAGGGCCAAGGCCTTGGCCATTGTCCACCCCTGCCTACGTATTGCCCAGCGCCTTATGGCGACCACCTTTTTGGCCAGATATGAGCCGGGCACGATGTCTACGCCAGAGCTCTACATGCTCTATGCGATGACACGTCCCAGAGCTCTATCTAGGGATGGACACGAGCTTGTCCCCGCCGTCGTGATCGACATTGCGGCTTGGTTTTTAGACCGTATCATTGTGTCGGTGGGCGCTCGCTCACCGATATGCTGCGGCGGTCTGATCACCCTGCTTACCATGATGACCGGCGAGGACTTACCTGACGACTTGCGACGCGTACCGGGCCCCACTTCCTTGTCGATAGATGTTATGGCCCGGATGAAGATGTTGCGTCCGCATGGTGAGCGTCACTGGGTCTGGTTACACGGCCCTTTCGGTGCCGACTACATGATTCTCTCGAGCCCAGCTCGGACCCAGATTGCACCGGCCCACGTTGACTGGCTCCCAGCGATGGATGTCCTCATCCCCGCTGCGTACGTGCTCGAGGCCGAGGAGGCCGAGCAGGCCCACGCTGCCCACGCTGCCCAGGCTGCTCCCGCAGACCCTGCTGCACACCCTGCCGAGCATGCTGTCGACCCTGTGGCCCCTCAGCCTGTTCCTGACGTTTCCGCTGCTCCTGACACTTCTGTCCCCACCTCTGTCAGTGTCGAGAGTACTTTTGCCGAGCCCACTTCCACCACTGTTACCACTTCCGAGGCTGTCCCCACCACTCCCGCGGCCACCTCTGGCCCTCTGTCCGTGGAGCCTCTTTGCTCCGCACTCCCCGAGCGCCCACCGACCTTTGTCGAGAGTGGAGAGCCCTTGTTTGCCGTGGTCGTGGAGACCATGGCCAGCATGATCTCCGCTGGGATTGCACCTTTTGGTCCACACAGTTCTGCCCCAGCGGTAGAGTCCTCTGTCTCCACAGCCGTCGTATTCTCCGAGAGCGTCGTGGCGTCTGTCCACACTTCTGGGCCACTGACCTCTCTTGCCACCTCGTTGCCACTTTTGCACGCTTCCTTTGCTGCAGCTGCCTCTTCTTCTCACCAGCCGGTGTCCCGGCCTCACACTGAGGCCAGGCCCACATTTGCTGGCGCGGCACCTTTTGTCCCCTTCCCTGCTGAGCCCGTTACATACTCCACTCGCGTACGCCAGCCCCGCCATGCGCAGCCTAGACCGGTGCGTCCCTCTGCACCACCCCCGCCCGACACTGTACTGCAGAGCATACGTGCTCTTGAGTTGGCGGTGAGTGGTCTTAGAGGTGACCTTAGGACCATGTCCTCCACCGTCTCTACGATGGCTGGACGCTTTGACCTGATCCCTCAGATCCACTACTGCCTGACACAGATCTTAGAGTGTCTTCCACGCGTACCCCCACCCACCCAGCAGGCTCCCACACACACTTCCACACACACTTCCACACACACTAGACCTGCTTCCACTTCCACGCCCACCCCAGCTCAGCAGCCTACACCACCACCACCACCACCTCCGCCTCAGGACGGAGACGGCGCAGCACCACCTTCCTAGGCACCCTTGATGCCATCGATTCCTTTTGCCGTTGTGCTGCCCGTTTCTGATGGGTCCTGATGCCTTTTTGCCCACCCCCCCTCCCCTCACTTATTTTGGGATTCTCATTATGCCGTATCTTTATATATCTTTTTTGGGAGAGAGGGAGAGCTTTTGGTGACCCATTTATACTCGTATCACTCATATCTGTGCATGCATCATATCCGCTTCATATTTTCATTTCTTTATTTTTCGTTTTACTATCTTTTTTCTTTCCATCATGCATGCACCCTCACTTGCCCCTCTCATTGCTTGTCTCTCTGTGTGCCACACTTTGCACATTGAGGACACTGTGCAGTTTAGCTTGGGGGAGTGAGTTCTCACGTTCTTTTTCGATTTGCCACCTTTATTTTTAGTTTTTCACACCGTTTTTTCACTTTTGCACTCATTTTTCTTTATTTTTCTTTTATTTTGCCATGCATCACGTTTTTCTTATTTCTCTGTGTGCCGCATTGCATAGTTTTATTTTTCTTATCTTTATTTCTTTCCTTTTTCATCTCATGCTAGAGATGAATTTTCTGTGATGATGTCTACGTGAAGTTAGCTTATTCTATATGCATGCTATATTTGTCATGTCTTAGATTTTATTTCTGATATCACATGCTATGACTTGCTTTGCATTTAGAAATAGTAACCCACACTTTTTCCACATGAAAATGGATGAAGTTTTATTATTAGCTGAGCCTGAATATTCATATGTATGCTATCATAGAAAACACACCAAGATTCACGCATTGAATGCCTATATCTGGAGTACTGATTTCTTTTCCTATATCACTTCTATATGCATGAATTGTACACTTCACTTCGGGATGATTGAATGATGTTAGCTATGATATATCTGGATTAGTTAGCTTTTTTGTGATCGAAACTGAGTAGATTAGATTACCCTGCTGAAGTTGTCTTGCATGTCTTATAGAGTGAACCGAGAGTTATATATATTTCTTTCTCCACAAATCTTGAACATCATTTCTCTACTTTTAAAAATCATTGGTGAATCTCCCCTTAGTGATTCTATTTTATGGCATTTCCCCCGCTATTAATTCCTAGCTCCAAATCCCTTCTTCTAAAAAAAATAATAATAAAAGAGAGAAAAACATTCTTGTATATCATTATCTCTCTCTGAGTTGGGATCATTGTGTATATATTGCTTATTAAAAAAAGAAAAAAAAAGGGAGAAAAGAGGAAAAATCCTCAATAAAAGATCCCATCTCACTTTCTTTCTTTCTTCTTTCTCTTCTTTGCTTTTGGAGCTATATAAAAATGGGGATGTAAATATTTTTGTGCCACCACGCTTATAGATAAGCTTGGGGGAGGGGATCCATTGA
Source organism: Scilla litardierei (assembly GCA_030789695.1). Classification (NCBI taxonomy): domain Eukaryota; kingdom Viridiplantae; phylum Streptophyta; class Magnoliopsida; order Asparagales; family Asparagaceae; genus Scilla; species Scilla litardierei. The sequence continues at coordinate 70,328,362 of CM061130.1, forward strand.
TGTGTGAGAGAGTGACTACTTGACATTGCACGACAACCTAGGCTAAGTAATATTCTATACTCGGTGAGATTGTTTCTAGCTTCACGAAATCCAGAAATCTAAGCCTAGCGTTCATTTCATGAAATCCAAACTTTTCTATTCCCTCTATTCTATAGTGTGATACTGTTATACTCCAGATAGAAAGCGTTCAATTGAAAAGTGTGTGATCTGTGATTTGTATACCGCTTTAAATGATTCAGGCAATGTTAATTTTAAAATCATTCCGTTCTTCATGATTATATCATTGTTCGTGGGTTTTCTATTTCTATTTGCACTATTATACTATGATATCAAAATAAGATTATTTGACATGTATTTCTCATTCGGTGCATGCTATAAGAGTAAGTGAAACCTACGTCCTGAGAAAATGATCTAGCATCCTACCTCTTCGCTTCTTTCTTTCATCTTTATTTTCAATTGATTTTCATTCTTCTTCGTTTTTCATTTTTTTTCGTTTTTCGCCGTTTTCGTTTTCCAAATCCACCGGGTTCGCCTTTTACTTATCTTCCTCGAGGACGAGTAAGAGGCAAGCTTGGGGGATTTTGATCACTCCTCATTTTACACCTTTTTTCCGTGTATTTGCATGCCATTTAGATCGCCCAAATCATGTTTTTCACGATATATCGACGATATTGCGATGCTTTTCACGATTTGTTGTTTTTGTCGCATTTCAGGTGATTTGAAGCGATTTGGAGTGATCTCGAGACGCGCTTACTCTAGACGGCCACCGACGACCTCCCCGAGGGATATTTTGCTGTTGGAGAGGAGCGGAAGAAGAATGGACGTCGCAGGAGCGACGAGGAGGCCAAAACAATCAGATTGGGCATCTTTTGTGTCCCACTCGGCCGAGTGGAGGAGCCACTCGGCCGACCAGCGAGACACTGCTCGGCCGACCCGTTCAGACACGATTTCCATGTGTACTCGGCCGAGCGTCGGAGTCCACATCGGCCGAGTGACGATACCACGTCCGCCCGAGTGGCGCCCAGACGAAGCCCCTCCAAAATATCGAAGTTTCTGTTTTTCGGCCACCTGAGCTTCAGAAGACCCACTCGGCCGAGTGGCAAACCACGTCCGCCTGAGTGCATTGAAGCCATCGGCCGAGTGACGACAACTCACTCGGCCGAGCCGCCTCCGAACTGAAGACCCCTGAAAGCCCCGACTTACTGGAAAATTACAGGGTTTTCACTCGGCCGAGCGACTTTTGTCACTCGGCCGAGTGCGATGCGCTGCCTGTAGCGAAATTTGCGGAAAACAGGCTGTGCAGGGGCGTTTTGGTCAGGATTTTTGGACGATTTTTGGGGCTATTTAATCCCTGTTTTTACCCTAGTTTGAGAGCCATCTCTTAGATTTTTTGCAGCTTTTTGAGATTACTTCTTAGCTTTATTATTTGTGATTGGAGAAGAGGAAAAACTTGGATTTTTGTTGGATTAATTGAAGAACTACATTGGTTTGCATCTCTCTTCCCCAAAAACTCTATTTTTATTGTTTATATCATTGGTGTGATGAATTCCATTGCCTATTTCATTGATTATTTTTGTGCTATTGCTATGATTTGTGAGTAGTCTCCACGTCTTGGGGCGTGGGGATGAACCCTACAAGCCCAATTTCGTATTTGTGATAAATCGGTAGAAATTGTGCTAGAATCAATAATTAGAGATTAGATTGGGATCGAATTACTACGGATAGCTAGGTATTCATATCAATTGGGATTTGCAAGAGATTGGATCCCAATTTGATAGGAAGCCCTAGAAATCCGAATTGGGTTGGAGTCAGGCTTTCGAAGTATCGGTTTGCAAGAGATTGGACCGATACTAGGATCTCCGGTTGCAATTCCGTGCCGATACCCGTTTGCAAGAGATTGGACGGGTAGGAACTATCCTAATTTAGATTGTGGACCGAGTTTGCAAGAGATTGGGCTCGGTGCGCAATTGGACGATGATGTTGATCCTAATGCTAGCTTTCCTAGGCTAGGGTTTGCAAGAGATTGGACCCGACCCTAGGATAGCTATAGACCGGCAACAGCGCGAGAGCGAGAGATTGGTTCCACATTTAGTTGCAACTAGTTCATCCAAATTCTCATTCTAGCAATTTTGATACCGACAAACCGCATTTATGAAAGACGGTGAGTAGCGGGAATTCCCCATTCCCTAGACGTTCTTTATTTGATTTGATATTTCGCACATTTGTCTGACGATTGTGACAGGATCGCCCAAGGCAATTCTCTCTATTCTTAAATAGCCAGGTTGATTAGAAGCAGGCACGGTCATTCGTCCTCCCTGTGTTCGATATCCCGCTCGCCGCTATACCGTGCGCTTGCGGTAAAACTACAACCGTTCTTTGGGTGTACGTCCCGGAGCGATCAGAAGCTCCAAGAAATAATGCACATCGATGCACCAGAGTCAAAGAGGACTCGTGCAGGAAATGTGCACACCAAAACCACACCTAACAAGCAATTAACAATCAAACCCTAGTCTAGCAAACAACCATGTTCAAGCAACCAACACAATCTAACATTCAAACCAGCTAGGAAAGTAACAGCTAGATTGAGGATTACCTGCAATAACCTCATCCACAGCCTCGCTCTCCACAGCGGTCATCAGAAAAGCCTGCCTCCTCGGCGGAACAGCCTGCCGAAAAGCCTGTCCCTGTGGAACAAGAGCCGCTCCACGTCCAGCAGGAACAGACGCTCGCTACTGCAACGACTGTGCTGCAACAGGTGCCCTCCGCAGCTGATTCGCATGCCGACAATCCTTCGCGACATGGGAAGCATCACCACAAACCAGACACTGGCCCAAAAACTTCCGACACTGATCCTTGATGTGGCCAGGCTTGCCGCAAAAATTGCAAGTCTTCAGAATAGGCCCTCCTGGCCTCTTAAACTGAGCGGACTGATTAGGCTTGAAACCAGGCCTAACCACCGCCCTAGCCTGCTCCATAGGCCTCTTCCCAACACCAACAACATGTCCTCTCCTCTGACTCAGGTTCAGCTCCTGCCTACTGGCAGCGACCAAAACCTTCTGATAAGAGTCCAGATCGGAGGAAGACACAAAACTCTGGAGCTCCAACGCAAGTCCCTGCAGGAACCTCTGAGCCCTCTCATCAGCATCCTGCACCATCTTCGGTGCGAACCGACTCAGCCTAGTGAACTCTTGGTGGTACTGGTCCACCGTCAAGCTCCCTTGCTTCAGATCAATGAAGCGCTGCAGCATCTCCTTCCTAGCAGCCTTCGGAAAGAACTCCTCATCAAACCTGGACTTAAAGGTAGCCCAAGCTATCGGCTCCACCAACATCTTCTCTTCCGCATCCCACCAATTCCGAGCATTATCCTTGAGTTGCCTCCTTGCCAAATCAACCCATCCAGCCGGGGTGATCTTGGCCATCTTCAGATTGTCCTCGATGTTCCGAATCCACTCATCGACAGCCAGAGGACCCTCAGACCCATCAAAATATGCGGGACCCAGCTCCCGAAATTGCTTCGCTCCCAGCTCAGAGCGAGGGGCATCCGGAAGAGCCCGGGCAGCTCGAGCAAGTGGAGCATTCTGGACTTGCAGGAGCACGCCCTGCTGCACTTGCATCATCTGGAGCATCATCCGCATCATCTCACCGTTGGTGGGTTCCCGCTCAGGCTCCTCATCATGAGGGAGCGCACCACTACCCCCACCACGGGTGAATCGTCTTCCTGCCATCTAGTAACACAGAAAACGAAGCAGATTAGACTCATAGCTTATGACTCGGACGTCGAACTTAGTTTATTGGACATTCTCATATTATTATCGTTATTCCAAAAATCGCAGTTACAGAAGGACCTGCATGGGCCACCAACAAAACCTGTCACGACCCGCTTCCCAAAAATGGAGGCGAGACGTGAAAAGGTCCGCACGGGAGTGGAGCTGTGAAGCCCCAAACCCGATAAGCGTCAATAAAACATAAGCAGGTCCCTGTAACCACAACGGAACAACAATAATAACACAAGGAGAGACTGAAATGAAATCTCATATCTCACAAATTGTCCAACATGAAAATAAGTCCAACATCCATAAAGGCCACCAGGCTAAAAGAAAGAGTCTAAAGGCCCAGAACAAGGCCAACAAAAGAAACGACATAACAAAGTATAGGTGCCACGCACCGACAACAAAACAGCAGTCTAACAAAAGGGAAACACGACGAAAACACTAGGACTGGTCCCCAGTGTTCACGTACTCCCCGTCAAACACAAGCTCGGGCTCGGCGTCAGCAAACACCTCGTCCTCAACAAGGTACTCAGGCTCGGGATCTAACATGTGTCACCCAAAAGAGTAAAGGGGCACATATCAGCAAGTCTAAAAGACTTGGGCAAGGAAACTGAAAGTAAGGCACTAGCAACCTAGCAGTTATAGTATGCATGACATGGCAGTTGTAACATGAGTGCACAATCAAGACATGGCAAGACAATTTGTACAAGAGAACAATTATCAGGACAAGACAAGAGTAGCCAAGCTACTATCAATCTCAATCAATTCACGTTTCACTGTTGTTTGTAGATGTTTACGCCTTACAGCTGAATGGTTTCACATTCACGCTGATTGGCCGCTTAACACTACCCCAAAACCCAGAGCTTACGCCTTACCACTGCAGTTGCTGATCGGGCAGACTCCCAGTTGATTGGCCGCTTAACTCTTACCCCCAATACCCACACGTAATCGAGCCAGGGTCCCCGAGCCAGGGTCCCCGCACATGAGCTCAGTAAATGAGCCGGGGTTGCCCCGCACAGGAGCTCGCATTCTTAAACATTTGGCGTAGGGGTGCACCTAGCCGGGAACAAGCAATTCGGGCATTGGCTATCAACCAACACATGGCCCGCTTCTGGAACACGAGCCAGGAACACAAGCATTGTAGCGAAGCTACGCAATCACAGAAACACTTAAAGGATGCAATGACATGACAATTAATTTGTGTACCGTTAATGGAAAGTAAACATGACATGGTAATTGTGCAACATGACATATGTCGGAACTAGCTTCGTTATCAAGCTAGTTCCCCAATTTGCGCCTAGGCGAGTATCATTTCGTCGCCTAGCCTCTTTTACGCCTACAACAAGCAAATGGCCTAAAACATGGCCTAAACCCTAAGTGGCAAGTTTCACTTGCCTAGCACCGGGGATGACGATCACGAAGGTTCGTCTCGCGGTTGCTAATCTACGGGGAAATCGTTGTTATGGGGAAACAATCATCAAAACAACATTCATTCATTAGGGTTTCATAAAAATACAAATAGGTTATGAAAACATCAAGAGATCGATTTCTTACCGAGAGGAGGCGGAAGAAACACTCCGGGGAACCTAGGAACCAGATCTGGAAACCAATGGAGAAGTTTGGGGAAACTAGGGTTATTGGGGGATTTGGGGATTTGATGAGATTTTGGGGAAGATGAGAGGTAGAATGAGTTGATGGAGGGTTTAGATGATGGATTTAGGGCTTGGAATGAAGGAATAAGGGTTTGAGGAAGATGGGGGCTCAATGGGGGAGAAACTACGGTTTTGGGTCGAGTGGGGGAAGAAGAAAACGTTTGGGAGGGGTATAAATAGGTTGGGCTGGCGGCTGCCCAGAAATTAGGGTTTTAACACAGAGTAGTCGGTCAAAGAGCAACCACTGACCGACTAGTTTGGCAACTAGTCGGTCAGTCGACCAACGCAGACCGACTAAGTGTAAACAGTAACTTCTGAACGAAAATAGGATTTGGATTTAGTCGGTCGATGAACAAATACTGACCGACTAGTTTAACATCTAGTCGGTCGATGAACGTTCTTAGACTGACTAAGAGTGAACAGTATTGATACCAAAAATTAGATGAAGAGTTAGTCGATTAAAGAAGCATTGCTGACCGACTAGTTTGCAACCTAGTCGGTCAACCAACGTTCTTAGATCGACTAACGATAAACAGTAACTCCTGAATAATTTAGAAATCCAACTAGTCGGTCCAAGAAGGATTGTTGACCGACTGGATCGTCATCTAGTCGGTCGGTGCCCCTTCTTACACCGGCTAACGTGCACCAAAAGTTCCGATACGGAGCGCGGAGCTCCGGGATCGATTCCTATGACTCCTAGGCTTGATCTAATAGTAAGATACGACCGTTATGAAGCCCGTCACGAATGACATACTTCGAAATCGACGATCCTAAGGAAGAAACGAGATAACACGACGAAACGATCGAAAATGAAAGCTACGGAGACGAAAACCACACAAAAGAAGAAAATCCACCAAAACATATATTATATTATAATAATCTAGATACAAGGAAACCAGTCGTTACAGTAATTACGAGTATGCTAGGATGATTATTATTGGTGCAAATTGATCTCCTCCTTCGTGGAAAATAGATTAGCCGGTAGCGGGAGTGGAAAATAGATTAGCCGGTAGCGGGAGCTAGATATAATATAGGGTTTTCAATCCCCACATCAATTCATACTATCTATGTCGCCAACAGAATTTGAGCATGGATTAGAGCCATCTTAGCATAGATCCAAATCCTATCCACAGAAGTGGCATAGAGGAAGATTGTGGATATTTGTCGAGCATAATGCACCTATGACATGTTGATATCCAATGAAAGTTGGCTTGGGCATGTGGTAGGTAGACGTATCATAGCATCGTGGAAGTGTGGGGTAGGTGATAACATAAGGGTCTAACCTATCATTACATCACGGAAGTGGGGGGGGGTTGGAAAAGCCTTTAGGTTCGACAACCTCGCCCTATCCCATGACTTCAACAACTGATCGACTTTAATTAATCCTAGTTTAAATTCAATAGCAGCGATACCCTGCTCTAGAGCTTTTACATGTTGATATCTCTCTTTAGCATTCATCCCTATTTTTGCATAATTGATCACGTAGCTAAAAACTTCGAACAAAACCAATAATCAGCATTGCCTCAGTACGGACGACCCGTTAGCGCTACAACTACACCGTACACTTGATGTATAAATTCGATAAAACTCTTGCAAAAGCAACCAACATTTCCACTAACCCATCATGGGTTCAAATAACCTACACCACAACTCAGTGCCTTGGTTGCACTTCTCCCACTATAGAAGAACAATCCCTAACCGGGAAAACTCTTCACGAGAACAATCCTTTGTTGAGTATTGGATCCCCCAATTTGGTTGTGATGATGAGCAAACATAATTAATTTTGACTAATGCCATGTTTTGTAGCTAATGAAAGCATCGTCAATTTAACTCAAGGAATATCAAAATGCGATGATTGCTAAAGTCAATGTTGCAAGAAAATCAAATGATGAACTCAAGAAAATCAGGTGGAAGTCTTCAAGGCAATCAATAGGAAGTGAAGGGGATTAATGCAATTTTTTTATTTTTTCGCCTTCTTATTGAAATAGAATGTTAAGCCTTGAATAGACTTGATAGATTCATTTCCATAACACTCACAACATTAGAGTTCATTCATCATTAGATTCCCATAGAGTTAGAACTCATAAAAACTCGAAGTAGATATTTTCAGACTTCGCCAGTCGTCTGGCACTTGAACCACAGACGTCTGGCATGCATGCATACTTCAATACCTGAAACCTAACGCATACCAGACGTCTGATGTTCTCATACCAAACATCTGCACAGTTTGTTAGACGACTGGGTGAAAAACTCCAGATGTCTGGCCACTCTTAATCTAAATATTTTCAGCAGCTCTGTTTCCTCGAGTCATACTTACCAGACGTCTGATGTTCACATCCCAAACGTCTGCACAGTGTAACAGATGACTGAGTAATGAACTCCAGTTGTCTGAATTCTAATGTCCAGTAACTCTGCTTCTACAGTTTGACTGATCAGATGTCTGAAGTTATCATCCCAGATGTATGCATGGTGTGTCAGACGACTCGGTGATGAACTCCAGACGACTGATGCTTTGATAGTTTTACATACTGACTTATCAGAGGTCTGAATATTTACAACCAGATGTCTGCATAGTGACACAGACGAGTGGATGATGAACGCCAAACGTTTGTCCATTATTGACTGGCATTTCCAGTAACATATATTCTGAACCTGGTCCGACCAGGTGTCTGAAGCCATGGACCCAGACATCTACATAGTACCCCCGACATCTGGGAAGACTTCTTCAGTCGTTTGGAACTAGCCATTTTACTATATTGATTACACTGTCAATCAATGCATCAACTGACTGGTTAGTCTACTCCATTCGACTAGTGACTAGGATTATGTCCGTTAATAATCGTTTACAGCATTCAATGCATGAGATCTTTGCTAGATTTTGGTGCGATCCTAGTGCTTTATAAATATGGCTTGTTGGCATTTATTTCGGAACGCTTGGAACATTTAGAGATAAAAATTCCTATGTTAAATAGCATTCAAAGCTTCAACAAGCTTTCAAGCTCATAATCTTATACACTTATCTCCCAAAGCATTCAAGGCAGTTAAAGCTCAACTTCATCCTAGATTTGATCCTCACTTTGAGACAAGTAGTAAATGTTCATACTCTCATCATTTAGAGCATAACATACACAACTCTTTGCCTCATACTTTTAAGTCATTATCCAAGGCGTAGGTTGTGTTATTTGTTTCATATTGAATTGTATCAATTCTCTTATCTCTAATTTGTTGAGATTACTCTTGATTTGTGAGAGTGGACCATTCCCGGGCTGTGGAAAGTGGTGATAAACAGTGTATTGATTTTACGCTTGTCGGTTTCTGGCAAGTGTAATGTATACTAATCACTAGCGGGATTTTCTTGTGGGTTGCTAGAGTAGGATTCCAGGGATCATGAATTGACTCAGGGGAATTTGAAACAGGGTACATCCTTTGTTTGCGCTTGCAATTTCTGTATTATTGTTATCACAATATCTATTCCACACATATAGTTGCATTAGGAATTTTGATTAGGCATAAATTTCTTTTTATTATCATAAAACACTATTCACCCACCTCTAGTGTTTCCCCATAGTTTCATGTCCTACATCCCTAACCATGATAATCCCTAAACTGGGATATGAAGTAACCCTCCAAGTGGAGTAACCCTTCCACAATTGACTCACAACCCGAGTACTAGGGTTCATAACAAAAAGAAACGAAAATTCAATCTTACATATGCATTGAATAGATCTTACCAAAGAGTGTATGAAGGAATGGAAGATTGAAACCACCAAGTGCTTGATGAAGATGAGCTTGGATGAACTTGGAAAACTTCTCCATAAGCTAGGGTTAAATCACTACTTGATCATGAATTAGATGAAGGAGAAGAAAGAGGAAAAGGAAAACTCTTTAATGAAAAACCCTTAAATTTGGCACTCACAAACTGTTCTTAATGATCTGGTGTGACCCCAAAATAGCCGCTCAATCTAGCTTAAATAAGCTCACAAAATAGCACTAGAGATAAAAACGGCTCCTCAAAAGTTGCACCCAATGGCTATAAACGACAAATTTGTTAGCGACCAGATGTCTAGAGAAGGGTTCCCAGGCGCCTGATCAACTGCTTAGACATCTGGGAACATAACTCTAGATGACTGGCAGATGAGATGGACAGAAGAACGAAAAGTCCAATCTCCAAGCGTCAGACATCTGTGAACACTTAACAAATGTCTAAACGACTGTGAGACATCTGGTAAGACTTTTGTAATACCCAGTTTTCGTCTATACATGTATTTGTACGTATTTTTGGACGTATTTGTACGTATGAAATTTATGGATTTTTTCATAAATTTTCCATAATTTTCTAATGACCAAATTATTTTTAAATAATTTTTTAAACATCATTTGGATTAAATGGATGAGTATTTAGATGGTATACTTGGTATTTGGTGAGTAAGGGTATTTTAGTGTAGTATTTCTATTTATTAGAAAATAGAAATCCCTAAATTTCCTAAAGGAGACACCAAACCTAAGATGTGTCATCACCTCTTTGATTTTCACCTAGCTCTCTCCATTTGGTACGTTAAGAGGGAATTAAGGGATGATAAGGATGGGTGGATGAATAGAAGAAAATAAATTGGGGAAAAAGATAAAAAAGAGAAAAAAATTTAAGTTCTCATCCCATCTTCTCTCTCCCCTCTCTTCCCCATTTGGCCGGACACACCCCTCATTCTCCTCCCTTTGCACCTCCTACTCCACCACCCTCTCCCCCCCCCCCTCCACCACCAATACAACCACCCCCTCATCCACCACAAAGTCCCATACTACCATGGCCTAGAATTCCTCTACCATTTTCCTATATATTGAAGAAGAAAGAGAAGCTTGAGACGAGAAAGCTAGAGGCCTTCAAGGAGAAGAAGGGCCAAAGATTGGAAAGAAGGACCATATGAGGTGGAGTTCTAGCATCTTAGTAAGGATTTAGTTTTAAGATTTGAGTTAGTAGGAGTTCAAATAATTTTAACTAGTTTTCTAGTTTTGAAATTGGTGTAGGATAACTAGTAAAATGTTTAGCTTCATCTTCTTGCTGGAAAGAGAATACTCGAATTGTAAAGATGTTGGCTGTTTTTGGAAGCCAATTTCTGCTGCCACTTCATTTATACACAATTTTTATTCTAGAATGTCAAAAATCATGAAAACATACAATTTGGAAAGCTAAACCAGTTAGCTCCAACTTTCATTGGTTAACCTTGGCCAAATTCTATTATATTTCGATGAACCATTAATCTATGCAGTAGTATCAGATTCTACCAGAATCTGCAGCATATTACCAAAAGGGTAGAACTTCCATTGTACAAATCCAATAAGTGTGATTTTAGTCAATTTGTAAAGATGACTTCGGTAGCTACATTTTTTGTGTTTTAGCCTCACTGAAATTATGACTGTAAGATCTCATAAATGAAAAATGTTTAGAGCTCATTGATGCTGTCTGAAAAACAGTTTCTGTACACTGTGGAGTTTAGGCTGTAACAATTAGCCTACTTTCTCAAATATCATGATATTTGATATATGAAAGTATAAGTTGTTTATCAATTTTGGAACATGGTATTTTCCATCCTCTCTTCCATAAGGTTTTGATGTGACAAATCAATATATTTCATGTTACTAAATCTATCTATGCAGATGTACAGATACAACGCAAATTAATTTACATCACGCATATGATCAAAGTACAAGGAGACTCTGCAAAAACAGTGTTGCTACTCAAAATTACGTGTGAAACACGTATCTACGGAATGATTTAATTTTTTATTTTTTAGATAGCTTCAGGGCCTTGGTTATATCATATCATATATCCCTAAGCTCAAATCTACATCATCTCCTAACTCATTTGATCATAAGTCAAAATTCCTATTTTTCAGAATTAACCTACTAGGATTTTTTCTAGCCTACCAAAACAACTATATTTTGACTTGATACTTTCAGACAAAGATCTATCCGTTGTCTAGTCTACGTCACCAAAATTTTGTGACAGTTTGTTACCGTTACAAAATTAGCAGGCTACGAATTTTCCTAGCCTGCCAAAACGTTTGTGGGACTGAAATTTTCCAGAACAGTTTCTGACCGTTCTCCAAAGTTCCTTTCAGTTTCTGAACGTTGTGCAATGTCTCTTTTAGAGCCGTTCATAACCGTTTCTAAAACCTATAAAAGGAGGGGTACCTCCTCTCATTTTCCACACAATTTCCTTCTCTAAAATTCTGATTTTGTTGAAAGCAAGCAATTAAGTTTCTTAAGCAATTCAGCCATTAGTTGTTCTTTTCTTATTTGTAAGAAGAAATCATTAGATTTCCTTCTTCGTTTAAGAACGGAAGAACTTGGATTTTCAACATCATTTTGGAAAGTTGTTTGTGTTCATAATTGCAAGAAGAAATCAATAGATCTCTCTCTTCTTTTATGAACCAGAGAACTTCAAGTGTTGCTCTTCATTACATATCTTTTACATCTTGAAGTTCATCTTCTAAACACCATCCTTGAATTCATTCTCTGAAATTTATACCAAGGCTATAGGTGTTTTTCTATGTCTTATTTAAACAGGTTTGAATCTCTGTTTAGAGATTGTACAAAGTGTGGGACACGGGGAGTGTCGCCCTTTTTGTAAGTTCGTGCTTGCGGGGCAAGTGCTTATAGTGAATTGAAAATCTCTACGGGGAGTAGAGGACTGGAGTAGGATCAATAGGATCCGAACCAGGATAAATCTCTGTGTTTGCGATTGATTTAATTTTCAGCACTTGTCATTTTATTTCTGTTCCATCTTTGCAAATATTAGTAACGTCTTATTTGCAACATTTTTATTATATACACTATTCACCCCCCCTCTAGTGTTTTGATCCATACAGGCTAAAATAACATTTGGTATCAAAGCGAGGTTAAGATGGCAGAATCAAGCATGAACGTTGTTCCACACAACTACAACACAAATCAGCATCCTGAAGGGCACTCTCAAGTACGTCCTCCTCTATTTGATGATTCTAACTACTCATATTGGAAAATATGAATGGAGATTCATCTCCAAAGTATGCATTATGAGATTTGGGACATCGTAGAGACAGGATACGAAAAGCCAACAACTCCTGTTGCTGATTGGACTGCCAACGAAAAAGCTGCAAAAACCAACAACTCAAAGGCCATGATTGCTTTATATTGTGCCATGGATAAAAATGAGTTTAATCGGGTATCTCAGGCCAAAAGTGCGAAGGAGATTTGGCACATACTCGAAGTAACTCATGAAGGAACAAGTAAAGTGAAGGAAACTAAGATTTCCATCTTGGTTCACAAATTCGAGTTATTCAAGATGAAGGACCAAGAGACAATTGGAGAAATGAACACCAGGTTTACTAATATTATAAATTCTTTAAATGCTCTTGGAAAAACTTACACTTCTCTTGAACAGGTTCACAAAATTCTTAAAGCTTTAACTCCAGTATGGCGTCCAAAGATCGCCACTATTGAGGAAGCCAATGATCTTTCCATATTATCTATGGAAGATCTTATTGGTAACTTAATGGCACATGAAGTTACACTACAAGATGAGAAAGAGGAATCAGATCAAAAGAAGAAAGTACTTGCCTTCAACACTACATCAAAAAATGAAGACTCAGATGATGATATGCCATACTTTGACAAAAATTTTAGAAAATTCTTTCAGAAAGGTAAGTATAATAATTTTAAATCTAAGAATACTGATTCTTCTCTCTGCTTTAATTGCAATAAGCCATGACATATGAAGAAAGACTATCCACTTCTCAAAGCAAAGTTCAAAACTTCTAACAATGATCAATCTAGAAGAGAAAGGAGGTTTGACAAAATGAAAAAGGCATTTGCAGCAACATGGGATGATTCTTCAGATGATGAAGATGATGATCTAAATGAAAGTGCTAACATGTGCTTTATGGCACAAGATGATGAAGATGAGGTAAGTTCTTTTAATAACGAAGAATTACTTGATGCATTAAAAGATCTCTATTCTCGTTTCAAAAAATTGAATAGTCAACATAAATCATTAAAACAGAATAATGATGATCTCCTTATTAAATATCAAGAATTATCCTCTTCTAAGAACACTACACCAAATTCCATACATATTGAGAATACATCTTCTCAAAATTTGGATCTTAGTAAAGAGAATGATATTCTCAAAAATAAGAATTTAGAATTACATACACAAATATTCGAAATGGATAAAAATATTTCATTACTAAAGATGAAATACGACGAGATGTCATCCAATGTTAATAAGTTTAACAAAGGAAAGACAAATCTCGAAGATTTGCTTAAAATTCAATATCCAGCAAATCATAGACAATGATTGGAATATTCTAAAAGGGATATACCCAAGACTTATTGTTGGGAATTGGGCGGTCCCTTAGGGCACAAAAACTCTAGTCCCGTCCTAAGTCGGACGGAACATAGACAGGAAAAAACAAAAGCAGCGGAAGAAAAACTATGTTAACTAAATTAACATGCAGTTAAAAACTATTTTTAACTTAGCCCTAAGGTCCAATACCCGATGCCAAGATCTATGCCGACTTGGGATGGATCTGACCATCCCAAGAAGGATCTAGCCTACTGTGATTAAACTAAACTAATGCTAATAAAATACTTTAACCACATACCCGGAATCTCAGCCCTGGAGCAGGCGAGATGTTCCGCGCCGTCTTCCGAGATGCTCCCGTCCCACGCCGAGCCGCTCCTTGAATCGCTCCCCGAACCGCTCCTCGAACCGCTCCTCGAACCGCTCCGCATCCCGAGGCGATCAATCCCCGTGCCGCCGAGCCAACCACGCGCAGAAGAAAGTTTCACGCGAGTGAAACCTCCGCCAAGATTTCAGATTCAGAATCCGAACTCCTTTGTAGCTTTGCTAGAGCCCGCAGGAGTAAAGCAGAAATTTAGGGAGAAGAGAAATATTTATTTAAGCCTAGATCCGAGCGTGCTCCAACATTTACGAGAGCCGCTCAGATCTAGAGCTTGGGACAAGTTTTGAGGAAGGGGGAGACCCCTATTTATATAGGCGGCGGACTCTCCCCTTTTCTCAAAATCCGATGTGGGACTAAACAATGAGTTAATTTAAAATCAAGTTAGTTTGCACTTCACAAAGTGCAAACTTCCGTGAATTTTAACTCACTCACCGTTGAGCTTCAGGATTGATACAACCTATCAATACGACAAGCGTTCAACGGTGAACGCATAGGAAAAAACCGTTCGTCAATCGGAGGTCGTTTGACCCTCCAATTGAGTGTCCAAAGATCAGCCCTAGGCTAGTTTTTCACAAAAACTGAGCCGTCAAAAATGCCAATCAAACCTAGGGTTCCACACCCAAAGGTGGGACCCATAAAACAGACCAGGTCAGACCTGGGCGCAGCCCAGACCTGAACCTGGGCGCAGCCCAGGCCAGGCCTGGGCGCAGCCCAGGCACCTGGCCTGGGCGCCCTGGGCGCCTGGGCCAGCCGCCCAGGCGCCCAGCGCCTGGGGCTGTGCCCAGGCGCCTGGGCGCCTGGGCGCCCGGGCCCTGGCAGGGCCCGGGCGCCCAGGCGCCCGGGCCTGTGCCTGGGCCGGGCGCCCAGGCCCAGGCGGGTCTGGGTGCCCAGGCCCAGGCCGGCCTAGGCCTTACTGGGTCTGTCCAGCAGGCCAGACCAGTTTCAGACTGGGCTAGTCTGTCTGGTCTGGCCTGATCTGACCCTTTGGGCTGTTTTGGGCATAACTTGATCATTTGGCGTCCGATTTGGACGCCGTTCGAACCTGGGTTTAGACCGGGACATTCCCGACTTACCCGTGAACTTTTCCTTGCGTTTATATTATTAAATATTGTATTAAAAAATTTAATACACATTTAATCGCTTTTGCATCAAATGCAAAATAGTCCCTATCTAAGCTTAAATTATCACATTGCATCAAATGCAATTATCTCTTCTTTTGCATCAAATGCAAATATTCTCCCTAACTAATTTCTACCTATTACTAGACGAAGCGTTGCACTCTGTGTGAGACCCTACAGCCTGACCCTTACAACAGGTTGGGCTCGAAGCCCTATATGGCAGTGACCACGAGCAGTGGTTGCCGTCCCTGCTTCAGGAATCATCATTATGTGGTTAACTCATTGACATGAGTATTGTCGGGACCACCTGACTGTTTCCGTGATGAATTCCGTAGTTATAGTCTCTTCGTCTTAAATATGTCGTTCGGATCAAGTCTGGGGTACGGTCAAACTGTCAACCCCAATAACTTGACTCCGGTTAGTTTCTATTGATCTTTAGTCAACTAATGTTGGACTTCTTCCAACATACTCTGCGCAGAGTTTTTACTAAAGACCGAACTAACTCTACGACACTAACTCCCATTGACCGGGAGAGACGAATCCTCTCTTGGTCATTACTCGCCTCGTACGTTTCAAGTGACACCCAATCAAAAGACCTTTCGACAGGCCTTGCCTCGAAGCTAGGTCAGTTGATCTAAGTGGCACCGTTCACGCACAGGTCCGTCAAAATGACCTCAAGTCAAAAGACCAACTATCCTATCATCACTCAGAGTTATCACTGACAGATTGGTCAATATAACCATATGATAACTCTTGTGGATCGTTCAGTGAACTCATTCTAATGAGCACCTGTGTCTCGTCTTCGACTTCGCCAAGTCAAGCGATCATGAGATCATCGCCACCGCTAAACGGTGAAGACTAAGACACAATTGTCTATCCGATGTTTCGATATCCTTGTCTCGAAACATCTACGACCACGAACCATTTTAGACTTATGCTACAGACGGTCAAACATTTCTCCATGATCGAGATACTCATCTTGATACCCGTTTGACCTTGCATAAAGTCTCAGGACTTTACCTAAGTCGATATCTAATTATAAAATAACTTAGATAAATTATTACCAAACAGCTTACTGTTATTTCGAACAAGATGTTTGTGCTATTCACACAGGAATAAATGGCCTTGAGGGCATCATATTCCTACATCTCCCACTTGCACTCAGGCCCATTTATCTCGGTATCTTATACCGTTTTTACACATAAGTTTTCCCGACTTCATGTGATAGAGCCTTCGTGAGTGGATCTGCTAAAACCGTCTACTCTATAGACTTAAGGGGTTTCTATGTTTGTGTTAGACCAACCATTTGAATCTCATTCAAATACTTCATTTGGTCTGTCGGAATCCATAATATTTTATTTCCCTGGATCTTATCCAGTTTATCGTATCTTATGATAATAATTTCAAATTAGTTATTGGTCATTTCAAATGGTTCATATCCATTTTTGATAAAGTATCAAACTCTTTGATTACTTAATCAAAATATATGTTCCATCTCTTTGATGTCTCGCATGTAATTTACACGCTCCCACTGACCTTGAAAACTATCTGGCTAATTCATATAAGTTGGTCCGTCTAAATCATATTTAGAAAAACAAACTTATAAGTGAATGCTCCAATTTTCGTGGTCAACTTGAGCGTTTACATCGAGCTTGGTCCGAGTAGATCTGTACACATCTGTTGGCGAAACCGGTTTCATCATAATCCGTTTTAAAGAAATTAGGATGAAAACTGTTCCTGTCCAACATTATTGTACTTCACTATTTCCTTTTCTGCACCAATCTTTCAACTCAAAGATTTACTTACAGAAAGTGAGTAAACATTTTCCTTGGGCACGTAAACTAAATTCTCAAATTTATTTACGCACACGGACCTTCATCAAGTTTTAAATCGGAGTTACTACTCCGAATTTCATCCTAGAAGTTGACTAAGTCATCATCTGTTATGATGTCTAACTTGACAATTCGTCTCACGAGATTCGAGTAATAATACAACTTCCTTACGATTGATTTACTGAATATATTATTGATAATGTTCTCATAGAACTTTATCAAATACTAGGCATTACTATCTGGGACTTAACCCAGAGGGAGGACTTAACTCAGAGTCACTTACAATGGATCACACTAAATCTAATTAAGTGTGATTCATACCTTTTAACATACCGATGTGTTAACAGACTTGATCTGAGAGAAAATCACATTTTCTTTTAATTACACAAGATTTTATTTAGCTAAGTATTTGACCATTCGATCTAATCGAATCAGTTTAAATACTCTAGTTATTCGTATATTTATTTTATCAGACTTGTGTTTCATCAAGAACACGTGTCTTAATAAAATATACGAATAACTTATTTTGGTTAATCTAGACTTGGGTACATCAGTATGTACGAGACTGAGTTCGATAACTCATTCTCCCACTGTCTCACAGATGGGTTTCGACCATTGTATCTAAGAGGCTAAGACTCACAAGTGTCCGTAGACTTCATAATACGAGAGGTCAGACCCCTCTTTATGTGACTTGTGAAGCTTAATCTCTTGATACGGCCTAGTCTAATTTTACCATATAAGTTTGCTACTATCTTGTGTATTTATATATTAACATTTAATATATATATAGTTATTTACAAATTACTTAACACAAAACATTACTTCAGAAGCAATGTGACGACGTTCGTCAAAATGTGTTAAACGTCTTTTGTATAACAACTTATTCCGAAATGTGATATCAAAATATGTCACGTTTTCATTTCCTCCTACTTATGCCTCTACTAATGATAAATTAAACTAACTTTCTCAATTGACTTTCCGAAGTGCCTTCTTCCTTTTCTAAATAAAATTTAGATATCAACATAAATAAATAGCTATGCAAGCAACTTATGTATCCAAACGCTTGAGCTTTGCAATCTTGAGTGTAGCTCAAGAAGTTGCTTGTCTCAAGATCCGGTTGGGATACATAGTCTTGCACCGCTCATGCACTTGTATTCGACTCAAACGGTTTAATCGAATTCTCGAACTTTGCGGATCAAAATTGTTTGTCCATACAACCTTGAGGGTAGCTCGACAAGTTGTAGGGAGAAACATACTTTGAATGTCCTATATGTTCAAGCTGCCTCATATAGAGACGAGTGACATGTAGCTTTAATTTATTTGTTGGACCCAGAACTTAATGAAATCATATTTCTTACGTCTGTTCTTTAGAAGGTCATTTAATGTCAACGAGAATATAGTTTAATTATATCAATTATATTTTAACTTGATATTCAATTAATCAACTTTTTGACCAGTTAACTAATTAAAATATTATATTTTAATTCCTACGGTAAACATAGTCTTGCCCTAGTTTTAGCATATGTTCAATATTAAATATTTAATGGGTAAGAGTTCCAATCACCTTGAGTCTAAACAACCTTGAGTGTAGCTCAACAAGTTGATTGACTCTGCGATCGGAAGATGACTCTTCATCGATCATATCGGATATGACTCTCTTAATCGGTTTTTGCCCCTAGCCATTCGTGATCATGAGTGTGCTCATCCAAATCACCATGTCTAGTCTAGTCGGACCCTTGTTTTCGTGTCTAGCCTGACTTGCCCCTCAGCTCGGTGTATGCACGACACGTTGGTTAGGGTCAGGTCTTAGACTACATCTGGGCAGACTACATCCTTGACTAAACTTGCGCCGCCACTCGGTGTATTCACGACAACGTCGGTTTGGGTCAAGTCAAGATGTCATCTTATGTATTTAAGAAGTTGGTTCCTATAAGATTGCCAGGTTACAGCTTGAGTGTATCTCAACAACTATAACGCGGGTCCTATAGTTACTAACCCCTAAAACAAGGAGGGCTACGGCTAATCTTGAAAAAGATCATTAACGTATTTGACTTAGATATAGTCCAGGGTGTCATACAATCATGATTCGCGACATTGCGGTCCAGCGGAACTCAGCCAGGGAATTGACTAAGCCAGGATCACTACCCCTTGGACTAGCAAGGGTTGACCCAGAACTCTTAGCCAAGCACATTAACTGGATCATGGTCCATTGAATGAAGCTTGTCATTTTTGTATGTATGCCATAGACTAAACAGCTTTTATTAACAACTAATTAATCCTATCAACTAGTTGAATCCTTAAATTCAAAATTTTTAGGATTTGTTTAATAACTTTTATTAAGTCCTTATCAACTATAAGGTTCACGTGCTACCCTAATCGTTATTAGGATTTTAATAAATTATTAACAACGCTAAAAGCGAAGTCCTTTAATGAAAATTATAACAATTAGAATTTAAAATTCATTTAAAGGACTACCCTAATCAGGAATTAGGTCTCAATATTGTTGTTAATGATTTATTAAAACATAGCATGTCATTAAAATTCAAGTAATAAATTTTAATCATTTTTAATGGCTAACCTAAAAGGTTGTCTTGTGTTATCAAATAAGGGACAAGATAAACAAGCCATTAAAATAAAGCTACACTAATTTATCGCATAAAGATAGTGCACAACTATTTAACATTTAAATATACTAAGTTTATCGCATAAACAATTTTTGCATGCAAACATAAATTTAACAATTAAATTTAAAATATGATTTTGAAATTATTTTATTTTTATCTCATAAAAACTTAATTTTAAAATCATAAATTTGCATGCTACTTAAAAAAAATTTATCGCATAAAAATTTTAATCTTTAAAATCAGTTTTAAAATTATCTCATAAAATTAAAACATCATTTTTAAAAACTTTCAAGCTTAAAAATTTATCAAATAAAAATTTTAGGCAATTTAAACTTATCGCATAAATTTTAAAAGATTTAAAATTGGTTTTAAAAATTATCACATAAATTTTAAAATGTCATTTTAAAAAATTTCCATGTTCAAAATTTATCAAAAAGAATTTTTGAACATCTAAAACATTTTTAAAATATTATCTCATAACTTTAAAAACTTTTGAAAGTATTTAAAAGCATTAACACGTTTAATCAAATTGCAGTACCTAGATCGCTACGCAAACCTAGGCTCTGATACCACTGTTGGGAATTGGGCGGTCCCTTAGGGCACAAAAACTCTAGTCCCGTCCTAAGTCGGACGGAACATAGACAGGAAAAAACAAAAGCAGCGGAAGAAAATCTATGTTAACTAAATTAACATGCAGTTAAAAACTATTTTTAACTTAGCCCTAAGGTCCAATACTCGATGCCAAGATCTATGCCGACTTGGGATGGATCTGACCATCCCAAGAAGGATCTAGCCTACTGCGATTAAACTAAACTAATGCTAATAAAATACTTTAACCACATACCCGGAATCTCAGCCCTGGAGCAGGCGAGATGTTCCGCGCCGTCTTCCGAGCTGCTCCCGTCCCACGCCGAGCCGCTCCTTGAACCGCTCCCCGAACCGCTCCTCGAACCGCTCCTCGAACCGCTCCGCATCCCGAGGCGATCAATCCCCGTGCCGCCGAGCCAACCACGCGCCGAAGAAAGTTTCACGCGAGTGAAACCTCCGCCAAGATTTCAGATTCAGAATCCGAACTCCTTTGTAGCTTTGCTAGAGCCCGCAGGAGTAAGGCAGAAATTTAGGGAGAAGAGAAATATTTATTTAAGCATAGATCCGAGCGTGCTCCAACATTTACGAGAGCCGCTCAGATCTAGAGCTTGGGACAAGTTTTGAGGAAGGGGGGAGACCCCTATTTATATAGGCGGCGGACTCTCCCCTTTTCTCAAAATCCGATGTGGGACTAAACAATGAGTTAATTTAAAATCAAGTTAGTTTGCACTTCACAAAGTGCAAACTTCCGTGAATTTTAACTCACTCACCGTTGAGCTTCAGGATTGATACAACCTATCAATACGACAAGCGTTCAACGGTGAACGCATAGGAAAAAACCGTTCGTCAATCGGAGGTCGTTTGACCCTCTAATTGAGTGTCCAAAGATCAGCCCTAGGCTAGTTTTTCACAAAAACTGAGCCGTTAAAAATGCCCATCAAACCTAGGGTTCCACACCCAAAGGTGGGACCCACAAAACAGACCAGGTCAGACCTGGGCGCAGCCCAGACCTGAACCTGGGCGCAGCCCAGGCCAGGCCCGGGTGCAGCCCAGGCACCTGGCCTGGGCGCCCTGGGCGCCTGGGCCAGCCGCCCAGGCGCCCATGGCACCTGGGCCGCCTGGGCCCAGGCCCAAGCGCCCAGCGCCTGGGCCTGTGCCCATGCGCCTGGGCGCCTGGGCGCCCGGGCCCTGGCAGGCCCCGGGCGCCCAGGCGCCCGGGCCTGTGCCTGGGCCGGGCGCCCAGGCCCAGGCAGGTCTGGGTGCCCAGGCCCAGGCCGGCCTAGGCCTTACTGGGTCTGTCCAGCAGGCCAGACCAGTTTCAGACTGGGCTAGTCTGTCTGGTCTGGCCTGATCTGACCCTTTGGGCTGTTTTGGGCATAACTTGATCATTTGGCGTCCGATTTGGACGCCGTTCGAACCTGGGTTTAGACCGGGACATTCCCGTCTTACCCGTGAACTTTTCCTTGCGTTTATATTATTAAATATTGTATTAAACAATTTAATACACATTTAATCGCTTTTGCATCAAATGCAAAATAGTCCCTATCTAAGCTTAAATTATCACATTGCATCAAATGCAATTATCTCTTCTTTTGCATCAAATGCAAATATTCTCCCTAACTAATTTCTACCTATTACTAGACGAAGCGTTGCACTCTGTGTGAGACCCTACAGCCTGACCCTTACAACAGGTTGGGCTCGAAGCCCAATACGTCAGTGACCACGAGCAGTGGTTGTCGTCCCTGCTTCAGGAATCATCATTATGTGGTTAACTCATTGACATGAGAATTGTCGGGACCACCTGACTGTTTCCGTGATGAATTCCGCAGTTATAGTCTCTTCGTCTTAAATATGTCGTTCGGATCAAGTCTAGGGTACGGTCAAACTGTCAACCCCAATAACTTGACTCCGGTTAGTTTCTATCGATCTTTAGTCAACTAATGTTGGACTTCTTCCAACATACTCTGCGCAGAGTTTTTACTAAAGACCGAACTAACTCTACGACACTAACTCCCATTGACCGGGAGAGACGAATCCTCTCTTGGTCATTACTCGCCTCGTACGTTTCAAGTGACACCCAATCAAAAGACCTTTCGACAGGCCTTGCCTCGAAGCTAGGTCAGTTGATCTAAGTGGCACCGTTCACGCACAGGTCCGTCAAAATGAC
Source organism: Scilla litardierei (assembly GCA_030789695.1). NCBI lineage: Eukaryota > Viridiplantae > Streptophyta > Magnoliopsida > Asparagales > Asparagaceae > Scilla > Scilla litardierei. Next base: position 70,350,836 of record CM061130.1, read on the forward strand.
CTCAAGTCAAAAGACCAACTATCCTATCATCACTCAGAGTTATCACTGACAGATTGGTCAATATAACCATATGATAACTCTTGTGGATCGTTCAGTGAACTCATTCTAATGAGCACCTGTGTCTCGTCTTCGACTTCGCCAAGTCAAGCGATCATGAGATCATCGCCACCGCTAAACGGTGAAGACTAAGACACAATTGTCTATCCGATGTTTCGATATCCTTGTCTCGAAACATCTACGACCACGAACCATTTTAGACTTATGCTACAGACGGTCAAACGTTTCTCCATGATCGAGATACTCATCTTGATACCCGTTTGACCTTGCATAAAGTCTCAGGACTTTACCTAAGTCGATATCTAATTATAAAATAACTTAGATAAATTATTACCAAACAGCTTACTGTTATTTCGAACAAGATGTTTGTGCTATTCACACAGGAATAAATGGCCTTGAGGGCATCATATTCCTACACTTATAACACTTCTTCCTCTAGTGGAAAAACAACTTTTACTAAACCACAAAAGAAGAATCATGCATTTATTTACATGAAGAAAGTAAACATACCTACTTCTTCTTCACAAAGAAATGTTATAAACATTTCAAAAACATTTCCTAGGAAACCTACTACAATTAGTATATAGGTTCCAAAGGATTCATGTTTAAATGATAGCAATAGCTATATCTCCCATTATATACATACTATTGTTCATTCTAGTAATTACATTAGAAAACCAAATTCCACTTGGGTTTGGCTTCCTAAAATCTAATCCCAAGGACCCTCAAACAAAGGGTACCAATGCTTAATGTTTTATCTTTCAGGTACCTAGAAAAGAAAGATGGATTTTGGATAGTGGATGTTCAAAACATATGACAGGAAATGTAAAGATGGAGACACAGTTACCTTTGGTGACAACAAGAAAGGAAAAATCATAGGCACTGGAACAGTTGGTAATACAAATCAGCCTATCATTGAGAATGTTCACCTGGTTGACGGTTTGACACACAACTTACTTTCCATTAGTCAATTATGTGATAAAAATTACAAAATATTTTTTGAACAAAATGATTGCATCATTTATGATTCTGATATGTCATCTATCTTATTCCGTGGTATACGTAAAAATAACATATATATCTTATGCATGTCTGTTACCACTAATAATCATTGTTTAATGATTACATCAGATGATACTCTTTTATGGCATAAACATTTTGGACATACTAATTTCAAAAACTTAGCACGTATTTCAAAACACAAATTAGTTAATGGAATGCCAAATATTTCTTTCAAACACAAACATTTCTGTGATGCTTGTCAACAAGGAAAAATGTACAAATCTTCTTTTAAATCAAAGAACGTTATCTTAACAAAGAGACCATTAGAACTCCTACCTAGATTTATTTGGTCCTTCAAGAGTAGCTTCTTTGAATAGAAGTAGATATGCATTTGTCATTGTTGATGATTATTCTAGATACACTTGGGTTATATTTTTACAAAACAAGAACAATGCTTTGTGATAGTAATCTTCCTAAATATTTTTGGGCAGAAGCTGTTGCAACTGCTTGTTACATTATGAATAAAGTTCTTATAAGGCCATTACTTAAGAAAACTTGTTTTGAATTATTTTTTAATCGCATTCCTCGTGTATCATATTTTAAAGTATTTCGTTGTAAATGTTTCATTCTTAATACTAAAGATGCACTTGACAAATTTGATTCTAAATCTGATGAAGGTATTTTTGTTGGATACTCAACACGTAGCAAAGCCTACAGAGTATACAACAAAAGAACTTCAACAGTTGAAGAATCACTTCATGTCACATTTGATGAGAATCCCTCATCTAATTCTCCCATCATTGATGATGAAGAGACTATATTACCTCTTTCTAATTCTTTAGATAATATGAAACTTGATAAAATTGATGCTACTAAACATTCTGTTGAGTCTATTTCAGATAATACAGATCTTCCTAAGTCATTTGCACAAGTTCCAAATCATCCATCAGAGTTAATCATTGGAGATATTACAGATGGAGTAAGAACTCGTCAACAAATAGAGCAAATGGCACATTGTGCATTTCTCTCAACCATTAAACCAAAGAACATCAAAGATGCATGTGAAGAAAGTTCATGGATTATGGCTATACAGGAAGAAATCAACCAATTTCAACGAAATGATGTTTGGAAATTAGTTCCCAGACCAAGAGATCATTCAATTATTGGTACCAAGTGGGTATTCAAAAATAATTTGGATGAATCTGGTCAGGTAATTAGAAACAAGGCACGATTGGTTACACAAGGTTATAATCAAGAAGAAGGTATTGATTATGATGAAACCTATGCACCAGTTGCTCGTCTTGAATCTATTAGAAAGTTATTATCATTCGCTTGTTTTAAAGATTTTAAACTTTTTCAAATGGATGTCAAAAGTGCTTTTTTAAATGTTTTTATTAAAGAAGAAGTTTATGTAGAACAACCTCCTGGTTTTATTCATGAAAATTTTGAAAATCATGTTTTCAAATTGAAAAAGGCTTTATATGGTCTCAAACAAGCACCTCGTGCTTGGTATGAAAGACTTAAAAGCTATCTTTTAAATTCAGGATATTCTATTGGTAAAATAGATTCTACTTTATTTATTTAAAACATAAAATCCGACATTATCATTATTCAAATATATGTTGATGATATTATTTTTGGTTCTATTAACGAATCTCTTTGTCATGATTTTTCTAAAATTATGCAGAAAGAATTTGAGATGAGTCACATGTGTATACTTAATTACTTTCTCGGTCTTCAAATCAAACAAATGAAGGAAGGAATATTCATCCACTAAAGCAAGTATTCCAAAGAACTCATCAAGCGTTTTGGATTAGAAAGTTCTGCAGAAAACCACACTCCAATGAGTACATCTACTTCCCTCGACAAAGATTTAAATGGTAAGAGTGTTGATCAACGTCTTTATAGATGTATGATTGGCTCTCTACTTTATTAACCGCAAGTAGACCAGAAATTATGTTTTCAGTATGTTTATGCGCACGATTTCAAGCAGATCCTAAAGTTTCTCATTTAACTGCCGTAAAACGGATTATTAGATATGTTAAGTATACTTCTGATTTTGGTTTATTTTATCCTAAAACAAACACATTTGATTTATTATCATATAGTGATGCAGATTTTGCTGGTTGCAAATCAGATCGTAAAAGTACTAGTGGTACATGTCACTTTTTAGGACATGCCTTAGTTTCCTGGTTTAGCAAAAAGCAAAACTCTGTTTCATTATCTACAACCGAGGCAGAATATATTGCCGCCGGTTTAGCATGTGCTCAACTTTTATGGATGAAACAAACTATTTCAGACTATGGTATTAATTGTTCCACATGCCCTATTATGTGTGATAATAACAGTGCTATTAATTTATCTAAAAATCTTGTGCATCATTCACGTACAAAACATATTGATGTACGTCAACATTTTTTAGATGATCATGTTCAGAAAGGAGACATTGTTTTAAAATTTATTTCTACTGAACATCAAGTTGCCGATATTTTAACTAAGCCTTTGAAGGAAGAATCTTTCATTAAGCTTAGAAGAAATCTGGGTATTATTAGTGAATCAGAATTTGATTTCTAAATATATTTATTTATTTTTTATTTTTATGAATTTTTCTATAATTTTCTGACTTCTATTTATTTTTAGCATGCTACGAAATTTTGTAGCATGCCAATTTTACAAATTTTTTCACTCTTCTCCGTATTTTGCCTGGTTTGACCCCTGGTTTTCGGAATTTTTTATACCACTTCTCCTATATTTATCAAATATTCATTCTCAAAATCAAATCTAGTATCAAACTTCTTACCCGTTATCTTCTATTTTGTCTCTATCCTTGCTTACTGTTGATCTTGTTGATCTCTTTCCTGCCACATGGATACTTCTCCTTTCTCTTTTCCAATATCCTCTACTTTTCACGTTGGACACAGTACTGACATTCGTACTGACATTTGTCGTTCTCTCTTACATTTCATTCTTCCAACCACTGTACTTTAGTCTCTCTGTTGTCTTGGACTAAGATTTCACAAGAAGACAAATATTTTTTTCTGACACTTTCCATGGACAAATAAGAAGTCACATGGCACTTTCCTATTTATTCTCTTTCACCAACCGCCACTTCCTCCCGTTGGAAATACACACATCCTTATTTTCTTTTATTTTTTCCTTCACCAAACTGATTCAATTCGGCCTCCTCTTGTCTTGGAACTCTAACTCCCTCTTCATAACACTTAATGGCTCTTTCTATCTCTTCCACTTGGTTGCCTTTCATTGGTCCAAGCCACCAACCCGTTCTCTCCTTATCTATTCGGCCTAATATTTACGGCATAGCTTGGGGCACTCAACATTAGTTAATATTTTTTTAAAAACAAGAGCACTCCCTGACATTGCTTTATTTCGGCCTCTACATTGTCAATTTAAGTTATTAAATTCTTTGTATTGTCATTCCACCTCTCAACCACTCCTATCCATTTAATTTTGGCCTGACAATTGTCTAGGAACTCCCTTTTGACCTCTTATTTCGGCCTGCCATCCTATTATCTCCTATTTGCCTTAAGATTTCTTTAACTCCTCTTTTATTATTTCTTCTTCCAAGATTTCACCTACCCAATTAAACTCGGCCTGACATGCATTACTTTTCCTCCTTCTCAATGCGCCTAGGGTCTCTACACTATATATTTTTTTATTCTTTATTTTTTACAAAAAAATATCCTCTTAACTGTTTCCTCTTCTTATCTTTATATATATATATATATATCTATATTATAAAAGAGGGATGTTATCAAGAGAAATTGGATAAGAGATATTGGACATGAGAAATTGGATAAGAGATATCTATATTATAAAAGAGGGATGTTATCAAGAGAAATTAGATAAGAGATATAGGACAAGAGAAATTGGATAAGAGATATCTATATTATAAAAGAGAGATGTTATCAAGAGAAATTGGATAAGAGATATTGGAAAACAGAAATTGGATAAGAGATATCTGTATTATAAGAGAGGGATGTTATCAAGAGAAATTGGATAAGAGATATCTATATTATAAAAGAGGGATGTTATCAAGAGAAATTGGTTTAGAGATATTGGAAAAGAGAAATTGGATAAGAGATATCTATATTATAAAAGAGGGATGTTATCAAGAGAAATTGGATAAGAGATATTGGACATGAGAAATTGGATGAGAGATATCTTTATTGTAAAAGTGGGATGTTATCAAGAGAAATTGGATAAGAGATATTGGACAAGAGAAATTGGATAAGAGATATCTATATTATAAGAGAGGGATGTTATCAAGAGAGATTGGATAAGAGATATATATATATATATATTATAAAAGAGGGATGTTATCAAGAGAAATTGGATAAGATATATTGGACATGAGAAATTGGTTAAGAGATATCTATATTATAAAAGAGGGATGTTATCAAGAGAAATTGGATAAGAGATATCTATATTATAAAAGAGGGATGTCATCAAGAGAAATGGGATAAGGGATATCTATATTATAAAAGAGGGATGTTATCAAGAGATATTGGATAAGAGATATTGGACATGAGAAATTGGATAAGAGATATCTATATTATAAAAGAGGGATGTTATTAAGAGAAATTGGATTAGAGATATTGGACAAGATAAATTGGGTAAGAGATATCTATATTATAAAAGAGGGATGTTATCAAGAGAAATTGAATAAGAGATATTGGACAATAGAAATTGGATAATAGTGATGTTATCAAGAGAAATTGGATAAGAGATATCTATATTACAAACGAGAGATGTTATCAAGAGAAATTGGATAAGAGATATTGGACAAGAGAAATTGGATAAGGGATATCTATATTATTAAAGAGGGATGTTATCAAGAGAAATTGGATAAGAGATATTGGACAAGAGAAATTGGATAAGAGATATCTATATTATAAAAGAGGGATATTATCAAGAGAAATTGGATAAGAGATATTGGACATGAGAAATTGCATAAGAGATATCTATATTATAAAAGAGAGATGTTATCAAGAGAAATTGGATAAGAGATATTGGACAAGAGAAATTGGATAAGAGATATCTATATAATAAAAGAGGGATGTTATCAAGAGAAATTGGATAAGAGATATTGGACAAGAGAAATTGGATAAGATATATCTATATTATAAAAGAGGGATTTTATCAAGAGAAATTGGATAAGAGATATTGGAAAAGAGAAATTGGATAAGAGATATCTATATTATAAAAGAGGGATGTTACCAAGAGAAATTGGATAAGAGATATTGGAAAAGAGAAATTGGATAAGAGATATCTATATTATAAAAGAGGGATGTTATCAAGAGAAATTGGATAAGAGATATTGGAAAAGAGAAATTGGATACGAGATATCTATATTATAAGAGAGGGATGTTATCAAGAGAAATTGGATAAGAGATATTTATATTATAAAAGAGGGATGTTATCAAGAGAAATTGGATTAGAGATATTGGAAAAGAGAAATTGGATAAGAGATATCTATATTATAAAAGAGGGATGTTATCAAGAGAAATTGGATAAGAGATATTGGACATGAGAAATTGGATAAGAGATATCTATATTATAAAAGTGGGATGTTATCAAGAGAAATTGGATAAGAGATATTGGACAAGAGAAATTGGATAAGAGATATATATATTATAAGAGAGGGATGTTATCAAGAGAGATTGGATAAGAGATATATATATTATAAAAGAGGGATGTTATCAAGAGAAATTGGATAAGATATATTGGACATGAGAAATTGGATAAGAGATATCTATATTATAAAAGAGGGATGTTATCAAGAGAAATTGGATAAGAGATATCTATATTATAAAAGAGGGATGTCATCAAGAGAAATTGGATAAGGGATATCTATATTATAAAAGAGGGATATTATCAAGAGATATTGGATAAGAGATATTGGACATGAGAAATTGGATAAGAGATATCTATATTATAAAAGAGGGATGTTATTAAGAGAAATTGGATTAGAGATATTGGACAAGATAAATTGGGTAAGAGATATCTATATTATAAAAGAGGGATGTTATCAAGAGAAATTGAATAAGAGATATTGGACAATAGAAATTGGATAATAGTGATGTTATCAAGAGAAATTGGATAAGAGATATCTATATTACAAACGAGAGATGTTATCAAGAGAAATTGGATAAGAGATATTGGACAAGAGAAATTGGATAAGGGATATCTATATTATTAAAGAGGGATGTTATCAAGAGAAATTGGATAAGAGATATTGGACAAGAGAAATTGGATAAAAGATATCTATATTATAAAAGAGGGATTTTATCAAGAGAAATTGTATAAGAGATATTGGAAAAGAGAAATTGGATAAGAGATATCTATATTATAAAAGAGGGATGTTATCAAGAGAAATTGGATAAGAGATATTGGAAAAGAGAAATTGGATAAGAGATATCTATATTATAAAAGAGGGATGTTATCAAGAGAAATTGGATAAGAGATGTTGGGCAAGAGAAATTGTATAAGAGATATCTATATTATAAAAGAGGGATGTTATCAAGAGAAATTGGATAAGAGATATTGGACATGAGAAATAGGATAAGAGATATCTATATTATAAAAGAGGGATGTTATCAAGAGAAATTGGATAAGATATATTGGACAAGAGAAATTGGATAAGAGATATCTATATTATAAAAGAGGGATTTTATCAAGAGAAATTGGATACGAGATATTGGAAAAGTGATATTGGATAAGAGATATCTATATTATAAAAGAGGGATGTTATCAAGAGAAATTGGATAAGAGATATTGGAAAACAGAAATTGGATAAGAGATATCTATATTATAAAAGAGGGATGTTATCAAGAGAAATTGGATAAGAGATATTGGAAAACAGAAATTGGATAAGAGATATCTATATTATAAGAGAGGGATGTTATCAAGAGAAATTGGATAAGAGATATCTATATTATAAAAGAGTGATGTTATCAAGAGAAATTGGATTAGAGATATTGGAAAAGAGAAATTGGATAAGAGATATCTATATTATAAAAGAGGGATGTTATCAAGAGAAATTGGATAAGAGATATTGGACATGAGACATTGGATAAGAGATATCTATATTATAAAAGTGGGATGTTATCAAGACAAATTGGATAAGAGATATTGGACAAGAGAAATTGGATAAGAGATATCTATATTATAAGAGAGGGATGTTATCAAGAGAGATTGGATAAGAGATATATATATTATAAAAGAGGGATGTTATCAAGAGAAATTGGATAAAATATATTGGACATGAGAAATTGGTTAAGAGATATCTATATTATAAAAGAGGGATGTTATCAAGAGATATTGGATACGAGATATCTATATTATAAAAGAGGGATGTCATCAAGAGAAATTCGATAAGATATATTGGACATGAGAAATTGGATAAGAGATATCTATATTATAAAAGAGGGATGTTATCAAGAGATATTGGATAAGAGATATTGGACAAGAGAAATTGGATAAAAGATATCTATATTATAAAAGAGGGATATTATCAAGAGAAATTGGATAAGAGATATTGGAAAAGAGAAATTGGATAAGAGATATCTATATTACAAAAGAGGGATGTTATCAAGAGAAATTGGATAAGAGATATTGGAAAAGAGAAATTGGATAAGAGAGATCTATATTATAAGAGAGGGTTGTTATCAAGAGAAATTGGATAAGAGATATTGGACAAGAGAAATTGGATAAGAGATATCTATATTATAAGAGAGGGATGTTATCAAGAGAAATTGGATAAGAGATATTGGACAAGAAATTGGATAAGAGATATCTATATTATAAAAGAGGGATGTTATCAAGAGAAATTGGATAAGAGATATTGGACAAGAGAAATTGGATAAGAGATATCTATATTATAAAAGAGGGATATTATCAAGAGAAATTGGATAAGAGATATTGGACATGAGAAATTGCATAAGAGATATCTATATTATAAAAGAGAGATGTTATCAAGAGAAATTGGATAAGAGATATATATATATATATTATAAAAGAGGGATGTTATCAAGAGAAATTGGATAAGATATATTGGACATGAGAAAATGGATAAGAGATATCTATATTATAAAAGAGGGATGTTATCAAGAGAAATTGGATAAGAGATATCTATATTATAAAAGAGGGATGTCATCAAGAGAAATGGGATAAGGGATATCTATATTATAAAAGAGGGATGTTATCAAGAGATATTGGATAAGAGATATTGGACATGAGAAATTGGATAAGAGATATCTATATTATAAAAGAGGGATGTTATTAAGAGAAATTTGATTAGAGATATTGGACAAGATAAATTGGGTAAGAGATATCTATATTATAAAAGAGGGATGTTATCAAGAGAAATTGAATAAGAGATATTGGACAATAGAAATTGGATAATAGTGATGTTATCAAGAGAAATTGGATAAGAGATATCTATATTACAAACGAGAGATGTTATCAAGAGAAATTGGATAAGAGATATTGGACAAGAGAAATTGGATAAGGGATATCTATATTATTAAAGAGGGATGTTATCAAGAGAAATTGGATAAGAGATATTGGACAAGAGAAATTGGATAAGAGATATCTATATTATAAAAGAGGGATATTATCAAGAGAAATTGGATAAGAGATATTGGACATGAGAAATTGCATAAGAGATATCTATATTATAAAAGAGAGATGTTATCAAGAGAAATTGGATAAGAGACATTGGACAAGAGAAATTGGATAAGAGATATCTATATTATAAAAGAGGGATGTTATCAAGAGAAATTGGATAAGAGATATTGGACATGAGAAATTGGATAAGAGATATCTATATTATAAAAGAGGGATGTTATCAAGAGAAATTAGATAAGAGATATAGGACAAGAGAAATTGGATAAGAGATATCTATATTATAAAAGAGAGATGTTATCAAGAGAAATTGGATAAGAGATATTGGAAAACAGAAATTGGATAAGAGATATCTGTATTATAAGAGAGGGATGTTATCAAGAGAAATTGGATAAGAGATATCTATATTATAAAAGAGGGATGTTATCAAGAGAAATTGGTTTAGAGATATTGGAAAAGAGAAATTGGATAAGAGATATCTATATTATAAAAGAGGGATGTTATCAAAAGAAATTGGATAAGAGATATTGGACATGAGAAATTGGATGAGAGATATCTTTATTGTAAAAGTGGGATGTTATCAAGAGAAATTGGATAAGAGATATTGGACAAGAGAAATTGGATAAGAGATATCTATATTATAAGAGAGGGATGTTATCAAGAGAGATTGGATAAGAGATATATATATATATATATTATAAAAGAGGGATGTTATCAAGAGAAATTGGATAAGATATATTGGACATGAGAAATTGGTTAAGAGATATCTATATTATAAAAGAGGGATGTTATCAAGAGAAATTGGATAAGAGATATCTATATTATAAAAGAGGGATGTCATCAAGAGAAATGGGATAAGGGATATCTATATTATAAAAGAGGGATGTTATCAAGAGATATTGGATAAGAGATATTGGACATGAGAAATTGGATAAGAGATATCTATATTATAAAAGAGGGATGTTATTAAGAGAAATTGGATTAGAGATATTGGACAAGATAAATTGGGTAAGAGATATCTATATTATAAAAGAGGGATGTTATCAAGAGAAATTGAATAAGAGATATTGGACAATAGAAATTGGATAATAGTGATGTTATCAAGAGAAATTGGATAAGAGATATCTATATTACAAACGAGAGATGTTATCAAGAGAAATTGGATAAGAGATATTGGACAAGAGAAATTGGATAAGGGATATCTATATTATTAAAGAGGGATGTTATCAAGAGAAATTGGATAAGAGATATTGGACAAGAGAAATTGGATAAGAGATATCTATATTATAAAAGAGGGATATTATCAAGAGAAATTGGATAAGAGATATTGGACATGAGAAATTGCATAAGAGATATCTATATTATAAAAGAGAGATGTTATCAAGAGAAATTGGATAAGAGATATTGGACAAGAGAAATTGGATAAGAGATATCTATATAATAAAAGAGGGATGTTATCAAGAGAAATTGGATAAGAGATATTGGACAAGAGAAATTGGATAAGATATATCTATATTATAAAAGAGGGATTTTATCAAGAGAAATTGGATAAGAGATATTGGAAAAGAGAAATTGGATAAGAGATATCTATATTATAAAAGAGGGATGTTACCAAGAGAAATTGGATAAGAGATATTGGAAAAGAGAAATTGGATAAGAGATATCTATATTATAAAAGAGGGATGTTATCAAGAGAAATTGGATAAGAGATATTGGAAAAGAGAAATTGGATAAGAGATATCTATATTATAAGAGAGGGATGTTATCAAGAGAAATTGGATAAGAGATATTTATATTATAAAAGAGGGATGTTATCAAGAGAAATTGGATTAGAGATATTGGAAAAGAGAAATTGGATAAGAGATATCTATATTATAAAAGAGGGATGTTATCAAGAGAAATTGGATAAGAGATATTGGACATGAGAAATTGGATAAGAGATATCTATATTATAAAAGTGGGATGTTATCAAGAGAAATTGGATAAGAGATATTGGACAAGAGAAATTGGATAAGAGATATATATATTATAAGAGAGGGATGTTATCAAGAGAGATTGGATAAGAGATATATATATTATAAAAGAGGGATGTTATCAAGAGAAATTGGATAAGATATATTGGACATGAGAAATTGGATAAGAGATATCTATATTATAAAAGAGAGATGTTATCAAGAGAAATTGGATAAGAGATATCTATATTATAAAAGAGGGATGTCATCAAGAGAAATTGGATAAGGGATATCTATATTATAAAAGAGGGATATTATCAAGAGATATTGGATAAGAGATATTGGACATGAGAAATTGGATAAGAGATATCTATATTATAAAAGAGGGATGTTATTAAGAGAAATTGGATTAGAGATATTGGACAAGATAAATTGGGTAAGAGATATCTATATTATAAAAGAGGGATGTTATCAAGAGAAATTGAATAAGAGATATTGGACAATAGAAATTGGATAATAGTGATGTTATCAAGAGAAATTGGATAAGAGATATCTATATTACAAACGAGAGATGTTATCAAGAGAAATTGGATAAGAGATATTGGACAAGAGAAATTGGATAAGGGATATCTATATTATTAAAGAGGGATGTTATCAAGAGAAATTGGATAAGAGATATTGGACAAGAGAAATTGGATAAAAGATATCTATATTATAAAAGAGGGATTTTATCAAGAGAAATTGTATAAGAGATATTGGAAAAGAGAAATTGGATAAGAGATATCTATATTATAAAAGAGGGATGTTATCAAGAGAAATTGGATAAGAGATATTGGAAAAGAGAAATTGGATAAGAGATATCTATATTATAAAAGAGGGATGTTATCAAGAGAAATTGGATAAGAGATGTTGGGCAAGAGAAATTGTATAAGAGATATCTATATTATAAAAGAGGGATGTTATCAAGAGAAATTGGATAAGAGATATTGGACATGAGAAATAGGATAAGAGATATCTATATTATAAAAGAGGGATGTTATCAAGAGAAATTGGATAAGATATATTGGACAAGAGAAATTGGATAAGAGATATCTATATTATAAAAGAGGGATTTTATCAAGAGAAATTGGATACGAGATATTGGAAAAGTGATATTGGATAAGAGATATCTATATTATAAAAGAGGGATGTTATCAAGAGAAATTGGATAAGAGATATTGGAAAACAGAAATTGGATAAGAGATATCTATATTATAAAAGAGGGATGTTATCAAGAGAAATTGGATAAGAGATATTGGAAAACAGAAATTGGATAAGAGATATCTATATTATAAGAGAGGGATGTTATCAAGAGAAATTGGATAAGAGATATCTATATTATAAAAGAGTGATGTTATCAAGAGAAATTGGATTAGAGATATTGGAAAAGAGAAATTGGATAAGAGATATCTATATTATAAAAGAGGGATGTTATCAAGAGAAATTGGATAAGAGATATTGGACATGAGACATTGGATAAGAGATATCTATATTATAAAAGTGGGATGTTATCAAGACAAATTGGATAAGAGATATTGGACAAGAGAAATTGGATAAGAGATATCTATATTATAAGAGAGGGATGTTATCAAGAGAGATTGGATAAGAGATATATATATTATAAAAGAGGGATGTTATCAAGAGAAATTGGATAAGATATATTGGACATGAGAAATTGGTTAAGAGATATCTATATTATAAAAGAGGGATGTTATCAAGAGATATTGGATACGAGATATCTATATTATAAAAGAGGGATGTCATCAAGAGAAATTCGATAAGATATATTGGACATGAGAAATTGGATAAGAGATATCTATATTATAAAAGAGGGATGTTATCAAGAGATATTGGATAAGAGATATTGGACAAGAGAAATTGGATAAAAGATATCTATATTATAAAAGAGGGATATTATCAAGAGAAATTGGATAAGAGATATTGGAAAAGAGAAATTGGATAAGAGATATCTATATTACAAAAGAGGGATGTTATCAAGAGAAATTGGATAAGGGATATTGGAAAAGAGAAATTGGATAAGAGAGATCTATATTATAAGAGAGGGTTGTTATCAAGAGAAATTGGATAAGAGATATTGGACAAGAGAAATTGGATAAGAGATATCTATATTATAAGAGAGGGATGTTATCAAGAGAAATTGGATAAGAGATATTGGACAAGAAATTGGATAAGAGATATCTATATTATAAAAGAGGGATGTTATCAAGAGAAATTGGATAAGAGATATTGGACAAGAGAAATTGGATAAGAGATATCTATATTATAAAAGAGGGATATTATCAAGAGAAATTGGATAAGAGATATTGGACATGAGAAATTGCATAAGAGATATCTATATTATAAAAGAGAGATGTTATCAAGAGAAATTGGATAAGAGATATTGGACAAGAGAAATTGGATAAGAGATATCTATATTATAAAAGAGGGATGTTATCAAGAGAAATTGGATAAGAGATATTGGACATGAGAAATTGGATAAGAGATATCTATATTATAAAAGAGGGATGTTATCAAGAGAAATTAGATAAGAGATATAGGACAAGAGAAATTGGATAAGAGATATCTATATTATAAGAGAGGGATGTTATCAAGAGAAATTGGATAAGAGATATCTATATTATAAAAGAGGGATGTTATCAAGAGAAATTGGATAAGAGGTATTGGAAAAGAGAAATTGGATAAGAGATATCTATATTATAAAAGAGGGATGTTATCAAGAGAAATTGGATAAGAGATGTTGGGCAAGAGAAATTGGATAAGAGATATTGGACATGAGAAATAGGATAAGAGATATCTATATTATAAAAGAGGGATGTTATCAAGAGAAATTGGATAAGATATATTGGACAAGAGAAATTGGATAAGAGATATCTATATTATAAAAGAGGGATTTTATCAAGAGAAATTGGATACGAGATATTGGAAAAGAGATATTGGATAAGAGATATCTATATTATAAAAGAGGGATGTTATCAAGAGAAATTGGATAAGAGATATTGGAAAACAGAAATTGGATAAGAGATATCTATATTATAAAAGAGGGATGTTATCAAGAGAAATTGGATAAGAGATATTGGAAAACAGAAATTGGATAAGAGATATCTATATTATAAGAGAGGGATGTTATCAAGGGAAATTGGATAAGAGATATCTATATTATAAAAGAGGGATGTTATCAAGAGAAATTGGATTAGAGATATTGCAAAAAGAGAAATTGGATAAGAGATATCTATATTATAAAAGAGGGATGTTATCAAGAGAAATTGGATAAGAGATATTGGACATGAGACATTGGATAAGAGATATCTATATTATAAAAGTGGGATGTTATCAAGAGAAATTGGATAAGAGATATTGGACAAGAGAAATTGGATAAGAGATATCTATATTATAAGAGAGGGATGTTATCAAGAGAGATTGGATAAGAGATATATATATTATAACAGAGGGATGTTATCAAGAGAAATTGGATAAGATATATTGGACATGAGAAATTGGTTAAGAGATATCTATATTATAAAAGAGGGATGTTATCAAGAGAAATTGGATACGAGATATCTATATTATAAAAGAGGGACGTTATCAAGAGAAATTGGATAAGAGATATTAGACATGAGAAATTGGATAAGAGATATCTATATTATAAAAGAGGGATGTTATCAAGAGAAATTGGATAAGAGATATTGGAAAAGAGAAATTGGATAAGAGATATCTATATTATAAAAGAGGGATGTTATCAAGAGAAATTGGATAAAAGATATTGGAAAAGAGAAATTGGATAAGAGATATCTATATTATAAGAGAGGGTTGTTATCAAGAGAAATTGGATAAGAGATATCTATATTATAAGAGAGGGTTGTTATCAAGAGAAATTGGATAAGAGATATTGGACAAGAGAAATTGGATAAGAGATATCTATATTATAAGAGAGGGATGTTATCAAGAGAAATTGGATAAGAGATGTTGGGCAAGAGAAATTGGATAAGAGATATCTATATTATAAAAGAGGGATGTTATCAAGAGAAATTGGATAAGAGATGTTGGGCAAGAGAAATTGGATAAGAGATATCTATATTATAAAAGAGGGATGTTATCAAGAGAAATTGGATAAGATATATTGGACAAGAGAAATTGGATAAGAGATATCTATATTATAAAAGAGGGATTTTATCAAGAGAAATTGGATAAGAAATATTGGTCAAGAGAAATTGGATAAGAGATATCTATATTATAAAAGAGGGATTTTATCAAGAGAAATTGGATACGAGATATTGGAAAAGAGAAATTGGATAAGAGATATCTATATTATAAAAGAGGGATGTTATCAAGAGAAATTGGATAAGAGATATTGGAAAAGAGAAATTGGATAAGAGATATCTATATTATAAAAGAGAGATGTTATCAAGAGAAATTGGAAAGAGATATTGGAAAACAGAAATTGGATAAGAGATATCTATATTATAAGAGAGGGATGTTATCAAGAGAAATTGGATAAGAGATATCTATATTATAAAAGAGGGATGTTATCAAGAGAAATTGGATTAGAGATATTGGAAAAGAGAAATTGGATAAGAGATATCTATATTATAAAAGAGGGATGTTATCAAGAGAAATTGGATAAGAGATATTGGAAAAGAGAAATTGGATAAGAGATATCTATATTATAAAAGAGGGATGTTATCAAGAGAAATTGGATAAGAGATATTGGCCATGAGAAATTGGATAAGAGATATCTATATTATAAAAGAGGGATGTTATCAAGTTAAATTGGATAAGAGATATATATATTATAAAAGAGGGATGTTATCAAGAGAAATTGGATAAGATATATTGGACATGAGAAATTGGATAAGAGATATTTATATTATAAAAGAGGGATGTTATCAAGAGAAATTGGATAAGAGATATCTATATTATAAGGGAGGGATGTTATCAAGAGAGATTGGATAAGGGATATCTATATTATAAAAGAGGGATGTTATCAAGAGATATTGGATAAGAGATATTGGACATGAGAAATTGGATAAGAGATATCTATATTATAAAAGAAGGATGTTATTAAGAGAAATTGGATTAGAGATATTGGACAAGATAAATTGGGTAAGAGATATCTATATTATAAAAGAGGGATGTTATCAAGAGAAATTGAATAAGAGATATTGGACAATAGAAATTGGATAAGAGTGATGTTATCAAGAGAAATTGGATAAGAGATATCTATATTACAAACGAGAGATGTTATCAAGAGAAATTGGATAAGAGATATTGGACAAGAGAAATTGGATAAGGGATATCTATATTATTAAAGAGGGATGTTATCAAGAGAAATTGGATAAGAGATATTGGACAAGAGAAATTGGATAAGAGATATATATATTATAAAAGAGGGATTTTATCAAGAGAAATTGGATAAGAGATATTGGAAAAGAGAAATTGGATAAGAGATATCTATATTATAAAAGAGGGATGTTATCAAGAGAAATTGGATAAGAGATATTGGAAAAGAGAAATTGGATAAGAGATATCTATATTATAAAAGAGGGATGTTATCAAGAGAAATTGGATAAGAGATATTGGAAAAGAGAAATTGGATAAGCGATATCTATATTATAAGAGAGGGATGTTATCAAGAGAAATTGGATAAGTGATATCTATATTATAAAAGAGGGATGTTATCAAGAGAAATTGGATAAGAGATATTGGAAAAGAGAAATTGGATAAGAGATATCTATATTATAAAAGAGGGATGTTATCAAGAGAAATTGGATAAGAGATATTGGACATGAGAAATTGGATAAGAGATATCTATATTATAAAAGAGGGATGTTATCAGGAGAAATTGGATAAGATATATCTATATTATAAAAGAGGGATGTTATCAAGAGAAATTGGATAAGAGATATTGGACATGAGAAATTGGATAAGAGATATCTATATTATAAAAGAGGGATGTTATCAAGAGAAATTAGATTAGAGATATTGGACAAGATAAATTGGATAAGAGATATCTATATTATAAAAGAGGGATGTTATCAAGAGAAATTGAATAAGAGATATTGGACAATAGAAATTGGATAAGAGTGATGTTATCAAGAGAAATTGGATAAGAGATATCTATATTACAAACGAGAGATGTTATCAAGGGAAATTGGATAAGAGATATTGGACAAGAGATATTGGATAAGAGATATTGGATAAGAGAAATTGGATTAGAGATATCTATTATATAAAAGACGGATGTTATCAAGAGAAATTGATAAGAGAATTTGGACATGAGAAATTGGATAAGAGAATTTGGATATCTATTATATAAAACAGGGAAATTGAATAAGAGAAAATATAAGAGATGAGATTTTGAGGGATAAAAGAGGAGGTGGGGAATTTTGCACATACAACCCCAGTTTTTGTATTTTTGCCTATGGACCCTCCACACACACACACCCACACTTTTTATTCTCACCCCTTCCGGCCATTTTATTTCCAGTTCTATGAAGATTTTGAATCTTATCCTACTAGGACAAAGCTTTGTCCTACGTGGCAAGTTTGTCCTAGGTGGTAATGACAATTTTGGGGGACTTAAATTTGGGGGGAAAACTTAAATTTGGGGGGAAACTTGAAATTTTGTGGAAAAACTTGAAATTTGGGGGAACTTGAAATTTGTGGGGGAGAAAAACTCAGCCATTAAATAAACCGTGCCCTATGGGCACGGGTAATGGCTATATATATATATATATATATATATATATATATATATATATATATATATATATATATATATATATATATATATATATATATATATATATCGCTCCCCTCTCCGAAAATCACTCACCATTTTCATCGCATGACTTATATATATATATATATATATATATATATATATATATATAATTTTACTGAGAGATGAGAGATTCACGGAGGGGGGAAGACGGCGATTCTGTAAACCCATCTAGGGTTGTGAAGACGGCTGATACCACCGGCAACGACAACTCTGAGGACGGCGGCTGGCACGTTGTCAAGCGGAGGAAGAACTTTGGGGGCCGGGCTCCTGGCATCGGCATTCGAGCATCGGGTTTCAAGGATCGGGGACGGCTTCAGGGTCATGATCGCCCACAGGCCCTCAAGCATCGGCAATCGATGAGGGACTATGGTAATTCTCTTCCTCGTATATTGGACTCTGATGCTTCGAACACTAGGGTGGGATCAACATCTGTGATCCAAAGTAAAAGGGGGGCTGACAAGGTGTTTGGTGGAATGCCTGTGAAGACAGCGCCTCCTGCTATCTCGATTAATCTTGCCGCAACTAAGATGAGTTGGGCTGACATCTGCTCTAATAAAAGAACTTACGGCGAAGCTGTTGGTATGAAATTTGTTCAGCCGAAAATTAGAGAAGATGGGGTCTGCATTGCTCGAATCACCAATGACCTCTTTGTAAAAGGGGCTGAGCAATGGAAATCCACTCTGGTGGGGTATGTCATTGGTGACACCCCCAAGTATGGGCAAGTCCTTGCTTGGATGGAGAGGCTTTGGAAGCCTAAGAAGAGGGTTCAGATTTATAGCAAGGAAAATGGTTTCTTCTATTTCAGGTTTGAGTCCAATGAAGAGTGTGAACGGATTCTGCATGGGGGGCCTTGGCTCTTTGATGGGCGCCTGGTCGTGCTTAAGCTTTGGAGCACGGGCCTACGCCATGATCGGGACATCCTGTCTACTATCCATGTTTGGATGCAAATGCATGGGTTGCCTGTTAATTTGTGGAATATGGAGGCACTAAATATTCTTGCTTCTGTGGTTGGACATCCATTGTGCCTGGATCGGGCCACGGCAAAAATGGAACGCATATCCTACGCAAGATGTTTGGTGGAGGTAGATGCAAAAAAGGAGTTACCCACATCAGTTGTTGCGGAGCTTGATGATGGGACTCTTCTAACTATTGAGGCTAAGTATGAGGTAGTGCCCCCTCGTTGCAGCCTGTGTGTCTGTTTCGGACATTCAGACTTGCAATGCCCAAATGTGAAGCAGCAGAGAACTATGGATAAAGGCAAGGGTAAGATTCACATTCTCCCTCGCACCAATGTGGCTTCGTCATCTTCTCTGTGGAAGGGAGATGGATCAAAGTCTGATGATAGAACAGACAAGCTGCAGAGCAAATCTACGGGTGTTGCATCTTCCTCAACTGCTGTGAGAGGGCCCCTAAAGATTTTTCAAACTCTGGTCCATGCAATGCGTTGTTTGCACATACTGAAATCTGGGGCTCCGCGCAAGATTGCCTCTCCTGAGAATGTAAATGCGTCAGCTGATGTCCATGAAGCTGAGTGCAGCATACCGGACCATGAAGTTGATCCGCTCACTGAAGCTACAGCCATTCTTCCCAATGAGCCTGTGTTTGCCAATCCGGATTGGGATGAGGAACATCAGGCTATACTAAATGAAGTCGACCTTATCAAAAACAAGAAAGTTGGAACTCTCAGTGCAGGCCCTGTTACACGAAGGAGCAGTAGGTTGAAATAAGGGGTTGAGCAGCCCTCTTCGCTAATCTTTAATATGTCGATGCTTATCTGGAATACTCGAGGCTTGAATAATGTTGTGAGGCGTAGGGATCTAAGAGATCGTATCAAGAAACTCAATCCTTCTATCTTAGTCCTCTTGGAGACTAAATTACGGTCTGACAATATCTGCAATAAGTCTTGCATCCCAAAAAGCTGGTCAATTGTGAATAACACCCAGTTTCACGGAGGTGGGCGGATCTTGATGGGTTTTAATCCCCTGGTTTGGCAAGTCACTGTTATAGCCATGTCCATGCAGCACATTACTGTTAGATGCTCCAATATGGGGGGCTTCACCTTTGCCCTATCTGCTATCTATGGAAGTAACTTTTCATATGAGAGGCAACTCCTTTGGCGCCTACTTCAAGAAGATGCGGTAACACTGAAGAGTGAGGCGTGGCTTGTAGGAGGCGATTTTAATTGCATTTTGGCCACCAACGATAAAATGGGAGGGCGAAGGGTGGAGGCCTGCAAGCTCTTTGATTTCAACAACTGTCTTACTGCTTGTCACCTGCAGAATCTTAAACATACGGGATCGCGGATGAGTTGGTGCAATAAACGTCTGGGATCACAACGTATTGTGGCACAGCTGGATCGAGTCCTTTGCAATGATGTTTGGATTAATAAGCTTCCTGACTCGTATTTTGATTATTTGGATCCTCTAACCAGTGACCATGCGCCTATGGTAGTCAATATGCATTCTCAGGTACTCACTGATCCTAAGCCTTTCAAAATTTTCAATCATTGGATTAATTTGACAGGATTCTATGAGACTATGGAATCTGCTTGGGCCCATATTGGCCATGGCACCCCCATGTATTGTCTGATTTGTAAATTGCGGAAGACAAAATTGGATCTCAAATCCTGGGCAAAAGCACATCAAATCACTAACCAGCTCCTCTCTTGCCGTAAGCAACTGGAGAACATCAGGAGCGATTTCGCTCTTCACTCTGACCTAGACCTTCAGGAGAAAGAACTATTCTTGGCCAATAAGCTCTCTACTCTTTTTGGATTGGAAGAGGAGATGTATCGTCAAAGAAGTAGGCAGGATTGGTTGGATCTGGGGGACAGAAATACAAGCTTCTTCTATAATATGATGAAATCAAGGCAAGGCCGAAATAACTTAAGCCACATGGTGGATGTGAATGGGGCTCAGGTCAGAACCTATGATGATCTGAAATCTGAGGCCGCAAACTACTATGAGGTCCTTTACAGTCAAAGTAACTACTGGAATGTCTTCCCCAAACTTGTGCCCAAGAAGAAAATCAAACATGAAACTGCTATATGGCTTGAAAGAAATGTGAGTTCTGAGGAGATCAAATTGGCGGTCTTCAGTATTGGCGCCTCCAAAGCCCCCGGCCCTGATGGTTTCAACGGGTTCTTCTACCAAAACAATTGGAATCTTATTGAGCCTGATGTTGTGGCAGCGGTGCAATCCTTTTTTAGATCGAGCTCCTTGCTTCGTCAGGTTAATCACACATTTCTTACTTTAGCCCCGAAAAATACTAATGCTTCTTCTCTTGGAGATTACAGGCCGATTGCATGCTGCAATGTCATCTACAAGATTATTAGCAAAGTCATTTGCAACAGGCTTCAGAGCTTCATTCATGAACTTGTTTCTCCGAATCAATCTGCCTTTTTACAAGGTAGACTGATATCTGATTGTGCGCTACTGGCCCATGAGCAAATCAGAGACTTCAGCAACCTAATGGGGTCCAGGGCGTGCTTAAAGCTTGACTTAAGAAAGGCGTTTGACTGCGTTAACAGAGAATTTGTGTATTTCATCTTGCATCAAATGGGTTTTGGACACAAATTCATTGGTTGGATCAGGGAATGCATTTCATCGGCCTCCTTCTCTGTCATGGTAAATGGTGCACCTGTAGGATTCTTTGGTGGAAACAGGGGGCTCAGGCAAGGTGACCCTCTGTCCCCCTACCTTTTTGTCATTATTATGGAATGTTTCACTCTTTTATTAGATAAGGCTCTTACCAGGGGGATTATCCAACCTATGCGCCGGGTGGGTACGATTTCTCACCTTCTTTTTGCTGATGATTTACTGGTTTTCTGTCGTGCTAACCAGAAATCATTCAGAGGCCTCAAAAACATACTTGAAGATTTCAGGAATTTTACTGGTCTGGAAATAAATTGGGATAAGAGTTCTTCCATTTTTAGTAAAGGAGTTAAAAATAAAGAAGAGCTTGCAAATTTTCTGGGAGCCAAACAGGCTCAGGCAATCACCACTTACTTGGGGCTTCCACTATCACCCAAATACCCCAGGACTCAAATGTATAACAGACTCATTGACAAATGTAGGAAGAGAATGAGTGGTTGGGCTTCTGCTACTTTATCAATTGCCGGACGGCTGGAGTTGGTAAGAACTGTTATCTATGGCATGATTATGTTTTGGGTGCAAGTTTACAAATTCCCAACAACTGTTTTGCGTACGCTGACCTCAATGTGTAGAAAGTTCATTTGGGGCGCTGCAAAATCTTGGGCATGGAAGGACTCCTGCAGGCCTAAGGAGGAAGGAGGGGTTGGATTAAGGCTGTTGACAGACCTTAACCTTGCAGCAGGTATTAAGCTGACATGGAGATTGCTCAAATCTAAAGGGCTGTGGGCGGAATATATGAGAGGAAAATACAAGGACTCGGCAACTTTATATGAAGCTAAAGGAATTGCTACTCAATCTGGCACATGGAAATTTATTCTTCATTGCAGAAGCCTATCGCAGAGAATTATTGTGAGAAAAGTTAGAAACGGTAATGACACACTATTTTGGCATGACAACTGGCTCCCGTGTGGGCCGTTAAAAGGACAATGGGCTGTGCCGAATGGCGCCAACAGTAAGAGAGTATCCGACTATTGGAATGGAGCTACTTGGAATTATTGTGCTGATATCCAACCAATCAAGTCACTCCTTCAGAATTATAAACTCTCCAATGGCGCTGATCAGTGGGCTTGGAAAAATGGCTCTGATTTGCGCTTCAAGGATGCCTGGGAAACCGTCCGGAACAAATTTCCTTCTTTCCCATTTTTTAAGCTTGTTTGGTACTGGAAGCACATACCTAAATTTGCTATTACACTGTTGCGGGCTCTCATTGGCAAACTGCAAACAAAAGACCGAATGCTTCATTGGGCAGAGCTTTCAACACCTAACTGTGACTTGTGCGGTTTAAATCAGCTGGAGACAAATTCACACCTATTTTTCCTGTGCCCATTCTCCAATTATATCCTATCTAGAGCATTACTGAAGCTCGGTGCCAAGCTCCCAGGAGACGCAACCATAACGGGTGTGGGTAAATTTCTCCTTGACCGGTTTAATAAGAAGGATGCTATATGTTTACTTGCTAAAACTGTGCTCTCGGCAACGGTTTGGAATATCTGGCGTGAACGTAACAGGCGGATTTTTCAGAACGTAAGTAAGCCTAAGACTGCTGTATTTGAGGACATTTCAGCTGATGTACGTGCTGCGCTTCGCAATATTGACAACATTGAAGATGCGTCCACATATGCATTTGATAACTGGGATATCAGGGGTATTGGTTGAAGAAGTGCCTAGCAGTTTGAGTTTGTGGCTGTTTCTTGTATTGTATTCGGTCTGTCTATTGGTTCTGGTAACGGACACTTGATCATTTGGTCTAGGGTGACGACGCTTGTGTCTTCTCCTCTAGTCACTTGCACAATGTCCTAGTACCAAGCCACTTTGTATTTGCTGTATATTAATAAAACTAACCTTGCAAATATATATATATATATATATATATATATATATATATATATATATATATATATATATAGGCGAGTAAAAAGAGACTTTATTTATGACCAACAATATATACAACACAACGCTAATAGGAACTGAAGATAGTAGAGAGAGGGGAGAGAGGGCACAAGCGCCGTCACCCACTACTTCCTACATTCGACTGTTACTATTAGCGCTCTACAATTTTGCTAATAGGCCAACAATACATGTACAATTTAACCTGCATCAATAATTCCCCAATTAGAAAAGGGGGCATAGTCTGTAGCTTGATCTGTATCCAAATTTCGGAGGGAAATAATGATGTCCCCAGCTATATCATTGAACAACTCCGTCTTCTCAACTTTTATACCTTGAAAAATCCTCTTATTACGCTCTTTCCAAATGTGCCACACCATGGCAGCTAACGCTGACTTTGCCAAAATACCCACCGGATCAGAAGAGACGTATCGAGAGAGAATAAGCTCACCTGTACCAGCAAGAGTAGTTGGCATTGCCCCGTGTACCCCAACTTAAGGAGACCCCTAGTCAAGATGTATCGAGAGTACTGGCACTCAAAAAACTAGTGATTTAAGCTCTCATCTGCGTGATCCCTGCAGAGGACGCATAGCTTATTTGTAGGAATCCCAATTTTGTTTAAGACCTCTTTCGTTGGCAACTTCCCCCTGATAGCACAGAGAAGGCATAAGCCCATTTTCGGAACTTGCATTGGGAACCAAACAAGGCTGTAGAATGGAAATTTTGCGCACGGTACACGAGAATTTTCCCAAGCAGAGCGAAAGGTAACATCAGGAGATGGGAGCCACTTCCAGCTGTCTGCTCTATGTGAAAGGCAAATGGGATTGAGTAATGGCAGCAGAGGCATGATACTAGGGACATTCAGCCACCCATTTGTTGACCAATAGTCACTTACAAGCATTCCCTCAGTTCTAGGACTTGGGGGGAGAATTCTATAGAGTGGACCCTTAGGGTGCCAGTTGTCGTACCAGAAGGAGGTGGAAGTGCCATCATTAACAATGCGCTGAATAAGTTTTTGAGAGATGCACCGGTTCCTGAACAGAAATTTCCAAGTTCCAGATTCAGTGGGCCTGGCTTTAGCACTAAAAACCCACGAGAGGTAGCCGCATATTGTCTCCTCATAAATTTAGCCCAAATGCCATCAGTTGCAAGCATTCTCCAAGTAAGCATTACCCCAGAGGCGACGTTCAGATCATCCAACAAACGAAGACCCACTCCTCCTTCTTTCTTAGGAGTACATAGATCCTTCCATGCCCAACTATTATACTTTCCCCAAATGAATTTCCTGCAAGCAGAATTAATAGTACGAATGACAGATGGGGGCAGACAGTATGCTTGCATCCAAAAAGCTATCATGCCAAAAATCACAGTCCGTACCAATTCAATTCTACCAGAAATAGATAGCATAGAAGAAGACCAGCCTAAAAGACTTTTTTTGCATTTATCAACAAGCCGACCATATAAAGAATCCTTAGGATAATTTGAAGATAGCGGCAACCCCAAATAAGTGGTAAGAGAAGATACCATTTTGACGCCCAGAATACCTGCAAGCTCCCTAGGATTACGCACTCATTTACTGAATATGGCCGAAAGAAGTGAAAAAGCCTCCATAACCAGGACAAAGAGATATGGTGACCTGATCATCTGCAAAGAGAAGATGCGAGATAGATCCAACTCTACGCAAAGGTTGGATGCATTTAGTAGATTTAGCACGAGCCATAAGAAGTGAAAAAGCCTCCATAACCAAGACAAAGAGATAAGGTGACAGAGGATCCCCTTGACGCAGGCCTCTGTTCGATGAGAAATAACCTTCCGATGACCCATTAATTAAAACAGAAAACATCGGGGAGGAGATACACTCTGATATCCAATTAATAAAAATGTTCCTGAAACCCATCTGATGTAAGAGAAACAGAATAAATTCTCTATTAACACTATCAAACGCTTTGCGAAGATCCAGTTTAATACAGGTACGAGACCCCATGGGATTACTAAAATCACGGATCTGCTCATGCGCTATTAGGGTGCAGTCCGCAAGTAACCTACCCTTTAGGAAAGCTGCCTGATTAGGGGAAATTAAATCACTGACGACATGCCTTAATCTGTTACATAAGACCTTACTGATAATTTTGTAAATGACGTTACAGCACGCAATTGGTCTGTAGTCACCTAGCCCCGTAGCATTGGCATTCTTAGGGACTAAGGTAAGGAACGTGTGATTAACTTGGGGGATCATGTGACCTGACCTTAAAAAAGAGGAGACGGTAGAAATAACATCATTACCTACAACTGCCCACTGATTTTGGAAAAAATGCGCGTTGAAACCATCTGGGCCATGAGCCTTATCCTTCCCAATTTGAAATGCAGCACTTTTTATTTCAGAAGCCGAAACAGGCCTTTCCATCCAAACAGTGGCTTCCAAAGTAAGCTTACGCTTTGGAATGAGATTTGGAAAGATATTCCCATAATCATCCTGCATATATAGAGTCCTGTAGTAGAGGGGAGCTTCTTTCCTTAGTTCATCAGGACTAGAATACCTTTGGCCCAATGAATTAATGAGATGGCTAAGATTATTTGAGATTGCCTAGCCTTCACAGTCGAATAGAAGAATTTAGAGTTCCTATCCCCCAGAGTCAACCAATTCTGCCTGCTCTTCTACCTCAAGTCTTCCTCATCAATGTCCAAAGAGCGTGCCAGCCTGAGAGAAAGCACCTTTTCAAGCTCCTGGAGAGCGGGATCTGTTGATAAATGCAAATCATTTTGCACCAGGTCCAAATCGCGGTGGCAAGCATTAGTATTCAGATCAGCCCTGAGCTTAGAGGACCAGCTTTTGAGCACTCCCTTCAAGCTCTTGAGGTTGTTCACAAGGCGTTGCATAGCAGAGCAACCAAATTGTCTACCCCAATTATCAAGCACCAGATCTTGGAACCCAGGAAGAGAAGTCCACGAGTTATAAAATTTAAAAGGCTTAGGTTTAGAAGTTACCGTAGAGAGGAGATAAACGGTCATTGATGCATGGTCGCTGGTGCCAGAATGAGAGTACACAACATAGGCCTGCGGAAGAAGATCCAACAAAGACCTATTGCACAAAACACGGTCCAGACGGGCCGAGATACGAGAGGCCCCAATGCGCCTATTGTTCCAGCTCATGCAATTGCCTATACTTTTCAGCTCAATTATTTGACTAGCCCCAATAAAAGAATTAAAGGCATCCATAATATTTGCGTCAACAGCACGCCCACCCAACTTCTCATTTGAGAAACGAACACAGTTAAAATCACCACCCAGTAACCAAGGGGTATTAGAAAAAGTCTTAGAGTCAGCAATAAGATCAGCCCAAAGTAGGAGTCTGGCATTTGCAAGATTGAAGCTATAGACAGCAGTGAGACCCATAACAAAGCCCGCAGAATTTGTGAAGGTGGCGGAAATATGCTGAGGGGAAGCCGAAATTAAACCAAAACTCCAGACAGAAGAATTAAAATAAATCACAAGGCGACCACCTTTATGATGGGCTCTATTATCAATACTTCCCCAGCTTTTATCAAAGCACTTGGAAATCCTAACAACATTGCCAGATTCAACCTTAGTTTCCAACAAGCAAACAACTGTGGGATTGTACTTACGAACTCTATGCTTAAGCTCAGCACGACGGGCAGCATTATTCAAGCCCCGGGAGTTCCAGATGTAGACAGACATTAAATAGGTTGGTTGAGAGGCTGGGCACTAGCAGTGCCAGCAAGTCTAGAGCTTCTTCTAATTGCAGAGGGAGATAAATGAGCTGGCTTGTTCTTGGAGGGAACCACAGAATCTCTCAGGTTGGAGTGCTCGTCTATCCATGCTTGATTCTGAATTGTAGGGACACTGGGTGGTTCAATATCCACAGCTTCCTCAGCTAACTGGAGCAGGGAGGGGGAAGCTTTGCGGTGAGGAGGTGCCGCAGACACAGATGAGATATCAGACTCTTGAGAGACCTTCCCACAATCCACAGGAATGTTGTTTGCAATCGAGTCAGCAGCTTCCAAAATCCGGCTGCTTTCACCCACCTCAAAAAGCTGGCTGCTTTCACCCACCTCAAAATGTTGACAGAGGTCATCAACTTGAACAATGACACTGGGTAGAGAAGTGTCCGTGACCTGTGCAATGGCCGACAATTTGTCAACAATGAGAGCAGTAGGGGCAATTAATGAGGGCTGGCCGGATGTAAGTGTAACTCCATCATTCACTAGTGTTGGTCCCATACGGACAGTAGACAATTCATCAATTGGAGCAGTAGGTGACTTTCTAGTAGGTTGCTTAGACAATTCATCCAAGTTTTGGATTGAAGTGGGCTCGCTGACAGATGAAGACATAGGGCATTGTTTATCCAGATGACCAAAACAAGCACAACCGCCGCATCTTGGAGGTTCACCCTCATATTTAACCCCAATAGTTATAGTAGATTGATCATCCAAATCTACCAACACATTCCTTTGTAGAGGAGTTGCAGCATCTACTTCCACAAGACAGCGAGCATAGGAGATCCTATCCAAATTTGCGGTTGCTTTATCAAGACATATAGGAGTCCCCACTCCACTAGCAATGATATTTAAAATATCCAACGTCCACATAGACAGTGGGAGGTTATGAAATTGGACCCAGACTGGAACAACAGTTAGGATAACCCGACCATGTTGGGTGGTAGGAGTCCATTTCTGAAGCACTACTAACCTTCCATCAAATAGCCATGGCCCTCCATGTAGAATATTATCACAATCTTCCGTATTTTCGAATCTGGAATAAAAATAACCATTTTCACGTGAAAATATTCGTAACCCACCTTTAATTCTCCACAAACGATCCGTCCAGGCTTTGATTTGTCCAAAATATGGGACATCACCCAAGACGTAGCTGATCAGCTCCGGGCGTACACCCGAAAGAGCGACCGTGTAGTTTTACCGCAAGCGCACGGTGTAGCGGCCAGCGGGTATCGAACACAGGGAGGACGTATGACAGTGCCTTCTCCGAACAACCTGGCTATAGGAACAGAAAAGAGGGAATTTTCCTTTCGGCGATCCTGTCACAATCGTCAGACAAAGTATGGAGATATAAAATCAAATAAAGACGCCTAGGGAATAGGGAATCCCCGCTACTCACCGTATCTCGTCAATGTGATTCATTGGTATCATAATTGCTAGGGTAGAATTTCGGATGAACTAGTTGCAACTGAATGTAAAACCTAGCTCACACTCTCGCGATGTTGCCGGTCTATAGCTAACCTAGGTTTAGGTCCAATCTCTTGCAAACCCTAGCCTAGGCAAGCTAGCATTAGGATCAACATCATTGTTCAATCGCGTCCCGAGCCCACTCTCGTGCAAACTCGGGGTGCGACCTAGGTTGGGATAGTTCCTACCCATCCAATCTCTTGCAAACGGGTATCGGTATGGAATTGCAATCGAGAACCCTAGTATCGGTCCAATCTCTTGCAAACCGATACTACGGAAACTCAATTTCAACCCAATTCGGATTTCTATGATTTCCTATCGAATTGGGATCCAATCTCTTGCAAATCCCAATCGATATGAACACCTAGTTATCCGTAATAAATCGATCCCAAACTAACCCTAATAGCAATTCTAGCAATAGTTCTACCAAATCAAATCAAATCAGAAATTGGGCTCGTAGGGTTCATCCCCACGCCCCAAGACGTTAGGACTACTCACAAATCATATCACAAATACAAAAATAATCAATTGAAATAGCAATAGAATTCATGGCAATATTCAAATAAGCAATAAAAATGAGATTTTTAATGAAGAGGGAGACAAACCAATTTAGTTCTCCAAGAATCCAACAAAAATAACCTTTTCTCTCCTCTCCAATCACAAGAATCAAAAGCTAAAAAGTTTAATCTAAAAGGCTGCCAAAAAAAAGTAAGGAAAAAGCTCTCTAACCTAGGTTAAAAACTGGGGTTAAATACCCCCTAAAATCGCCCAAAAAACTGTGACAAAATTGTCCCTGCGCAGCCTGAAAATCGCAATTTACGCTACAGGCAGCGCGGCTCACTCGGCCGAGTGACAAAAGTCGCTCGGCCGAGTGGGAGACCCTGAGAATTTCCAGTAAGTCTGGGGTCTTGGGGGTCTTCACTTCGGGCGTCGCTCGGCCGAGTGAGTTGTCGTCACTCGGCCGATGGGCTTCTCGTCACTCGGGCGGTCGGCAATTGCCACTCGGCCTAGTGGGTCTTCTGATGCTCAAACTGACGAAAAAAGTAAGTTGGGAGTTTTTGATGAGCGTCGTCTGAGCGCCACTCGGGCGGACGGGGTTTCGTCACTCGGCCGATGTGGCTTCTGATGCTCGGTCGAGTGCACACTTGGAGCGTGTCCGATCTGGCCGACCGAGCGGGGTCTTCTGGTCAGCCGAGTGACTCCTTCACTCGACCGAGTGAGACACTAAAAATACCCATTCTGAGTGTTTTTGCCTCCTCGTCGCTCCTACGACGTTCTTTCTTCTTCCGCTACTCTCCAATGGCAAAATACCCCTCGGGGAGGTCGTCGGTGACACTCTGGAGTAGGTGTATCTCGGAATCACTCCAAATCGCTCCAAATCTCCTGAAATACGACAAAAACAACAAATCGTGAAAAGTATCGCAATATTGTCGATAAATCATGAAAAACGTGATTTAAGCGATCTAAATGGCATGGAATAATGTGGAAAAAAGGTGTAAAATACGGAGTGATCAGTAGCCCACCAGGGTAT
Organism: Scilla litardierei; assembly: GCA_030789695.1. Classification (NCBI taxonomy): domain Eukaryota; kingdom Viridiplantae; phylum Streptophyta; class Magnoliopsida; order Asparagales; family Asparagaceae; genus Scilla; species Scilla litardierei. The sequence continues at coordinate 70,381,606 of CM061130.1, forward strand.
TCTGCCAACGGGATGCACCCACATCAATCAATTTTGCCTCTACTCTAACTTTAGCAACACCATCAACTTTACCGATAGGAGGGACGAGGCTCATCACGAGTGGATCAGAATATTTCTGGTGAGTTGCACAAATGTCCACCCAGGATCTCTTGTCTCCAGAAGGATTTATATGAATAGAAGATTGCGGCCGGACAGGCAAACTGACAGGGTGATCCGATTTCAAGGAAATAGGGTTTGAAGATTTACCTTCAATGGCGCCTGACCCAGAATACTTCTGATTCTTCGTCCAAATTCCATTTGTTTTAGTGTCATTAATCCCACGTAAATGATTCTTCCAATTTGGGATAGATCGATGATGAGAGTTGGTGTGGCGATGATCAGGTCCTCCCCTGAAAGCCCTCGTATCAAAATTGGTCTTCCTCTTCCCGTGCGTAACATGATGCCAGCCTCCTCCATCCGCTGGTTACGATGATCAGGTCCTCCCCTGAAAAGCCCTCGTATATATATATATATATATATATATATATATGTATGTATATATACTAGTCATAACCCGTGCCCGCGGGCACGGTTCATTTAACATTTCCCCGCGAAATCTTTGTTCCCCGACTTCAAAATTTAACAGAACAATATATTAGCGACACGGGCACCTTCGGCGCAAGCGTCTTCGGTGTGGAACAACAAATTCGGTGTCGAACAACAAATTCGGCGCCTGCGCCTTCGGCGCAGAACAACAAATCTTTGTAAAAAAATTTAGCGCTGCGCGGGCGCCTTCGACGCGGGCACCTTCGATTTCCACTGCGAAATCTTAGTTCCCCGAAAATTATTTCCACAGCCAAAATTTAACAGAACAATAAATTAGCGTAAAAATATTTAGCGGCACGGGCACCTTTGGTGCGGAACAACAAATTCGACGTCGAACAACAAATTTGGCGCCCGCGCCTTTGGCGCGTGACAACAAATTAGCCGAACAAAACTTAGCGCGGGCGCCGGATTAACAAACATCAGGGTATTTTTACGCTAATTTGTTGTTTTGCTAAATTGTTTTACGCTAAATTTTTTATTTTATTTAATTTAATGGATTATGATTCTCCACAATCTTTTCCAAGGCACTTTTAGGTTTCCAAGGCACTTTTCCCCCAAATTTAATTTCCACAATCTGTCCAAATGCACTTTTCCCCCAAATTTAATTTCCATGCTCTTTCCCAAGGCACTTCTAATTTCAAAGTTTATGTTTCCAAGGCATTTACTCCCAAAAATTTCATAAAATCCAAACTCAACCATTGATTTACCAAGATCAAATCTCAGCCACGCTTTATCTTGTCCTAGACAGCCCTATAATTCAAAAAATGCTCTCAAATGTATAATAGATTCCCCGAAAATTATTTCCACAGCCAAAATTTAACAGAATAATAAATTAGCGTAAAAATATTTAGCGGCACGTGCAACTTCGGTGCAGAACAACAAATTCGGCACAGGCGTCTTCGGCGCGGAACAACAAATTCGACGTCGAACAACAAATTTGGCGCACGCGCCTTTGGTGCGGGACAACAAATTAGTCTAAAAAAATTCAGCGGGGGTGCCAGATTAACAAACATCAGGGTATTTTTACGCTAATTTGTTGTTCTGCTAAATTGTTTTACGCTAATTTGTTTTATTTAATTTAATGGATTATGATTCTCCATAATCTTTCCCAAGGCACTTTTAGTTTCAAAGTTTAGGTTTCCAAGGCACTTTTTCCCCCAAATTTAATCTCCACAATCTTTCCCAATGCACTTTCCCCCCAAATTTAATTTCCATGCTCTTTCCCAAGACACTTCTAATTTCAAAGTTTATGTTCCCAAGGCATTTCCCCCAAAAAAATTTCATAAAATCCAATCTCAACCATTGATTTACCAAGATCAAATCTCAGCCACTCTTTATCTTGTCCTAGTCAGCCCTAGAATTCAAAAAATGCTGTCAAATGTATAATAGATATATATGTATATGTATATATATATATGTATATGTATATATATATTTTTTTGAAAAGTAAAGTAAAATATATTAGTAATCCGAACATGTTACAAAGTAATCTGGTCATAGTCACTACTAGAGAGAGGATAGGGCACAAGCGCCGTCACTCTCTACTAGCAGTTCCTATATCCAGCAAAATCATGAAATTATTTACAAGACCAACCCCACAAAAAAACATTGAATTTTAATTTAACCATTGTCCCGAAACTCCCAATTCGACATTGCCGCCGAAGCCCCATAATCTGATCTATCCAGCTCATGTAACGCAATCCTGAGATCGGCTGCAATGTCTTCAAATAGCTTTGTCTTGCACTTCCTAACCTTGTGAAAGATTCGTTTGTTTCTTTCTCTCCAAATATGCCAAATCATGCCACCCAGAGCCGCTTTAGCCAGTATGCTCAAACTCTTATTGTTTCCAAAATGATTTAGGAAGTATGACCCAATATCCATTAATCTAGGGCCAATTACTGATGCGACCCCCAATTTAAGCATGCATCTGCGTAGGAGGTAGTTTGTATACTCACATTCAAAAAATATGTGTTCCGTGCTCTCCTCCTCCCTCCCATCACAAAGAACACAGTTCGTTTGGGTTAACAATCCCCACTTGGCTAGAATGTCATTTGGCAGCAATTTCCTTCTAAAAGCTCGTAATAGGGCGATAGACCACTTGGGGATATAGTGTTTGAACCAAACCAGTTTATGAAGATCAAATTGACTCCTATGTTCTCTGCAGCCATCCCAAGCTTCACGGAGGTTAAATACCTTGCAGCTTGAGTTGGAAGCCAAAACATTCCCGTCACCTCTCACCGTGGGGCCAGGCACATTCCTAGAGGCTCGCCCAGCATGAACATCCGGCACCCCAACAGAGCATGGCTGTATCAGATGGGACCGGACAGAGGTCTTTGCTTGCATTCCTGTACCAACAGCTTGCCGCCCACTATGAATCCCAGGAGAAAAATTGCCTGAAAGGGACCCATGTCCAGCTTGTGGCCCTCCCCCTATAGTATCGGCAGTCTGATACTCAGGTGTTGGGTTCCAAATCCATAGATCAACCCCAGGCTTCAGCTTAAATTGCTCCAATCTCGTCCGCAGCTGTGCACTGATATTCAAGATTTCAAACCTCCAGCAATTCCCATTCCAATAGTCGGAAACTGCTCTATTACTCTCACCATTTGGAATTTGCAGGTAGTGTTTGATTGGCCCTCCCTGCAGCCAGTGATCATGCCAAAATAAAGTTGTTTTCCCATCCCTAACCTCCTTCTTGATAAGCCTTTCAGAACAACTTCTGCAATGGAGCATGAACTTCCATGTACCCGAGTGAATTGCTTTACCCTTAGCTGCAAAAAAGGAATCTGGCTTCCCATATGTGACATTCATCAGATCGGCCCACAACCCTCTTCCCGATAGGTAATGCCATGTTAATCTAACACCATATGCACGATTTAGATCAGATAAAAGACGTAGGCCGACACCTCCTTCAGACTTAGGCATGCATATTTCATTCCAGGACCACCGACCTGAGGATCCCAAGATAAACCGTCTGCAAGCGGATGAAATGGTGCGAATAATAGAACCTGGAATACGAAATGCCTGTATCCAGAAGGAGACCATACCGTAGATTACAGTTCTCACCAATTCAATCCGACAAGAAATAGATAGAGATGATGAAACCCACCCTAGTAACCTTTTCTTGCATTTGTCCAACAGCCTGCTAAACATAGGTGCCTTGGGGTATTTTGATGACAGTGGGAGTCCCAGATAAGTAGTAATAGTCGTTGCCAGTCTGATCCCAAGAGTTCCCGCCAATCCTGATGGATTTTTTGTTCCCTTACTGAAGATGCCTGCACTCTTGTCCCAATTTATATGGAGTCCTGATATGAGGCTAAAATCATCCAAAAGATTCTTGAGGCCATTAAGCGAATGGATTTTTTCTCTACAAAAAACTAGTAGATCATCCGCAAACAAGAGATGAGATATTGCTCCAGACCGTCTCATTGGCAAGATGGTACATGTTGCTGCAGCCTTGGCCAGCAAGATGGAAAACGCCTCCATCACAATAACAAATAGATATGGAGATAAAGGGTCCCCCTGACGTAGTCCTCTATTCCCTCCAAAGTAGCCAGAAGGAGAGCCATTGATCATGACAGATAAAGTAGGGCTGGAGATGCATTCTCTAATCCAATTGATGAAAGTGTGGTTGATTCCCAGCTGGTGTAGCATGTAGTAGACAAATTCCCTATTCACGCTGTCAAACGCCTTGCGCAAATCCAACTTGATACAGGCCCTAGCTCCCATAGGGTTGCTATAATCTCTTATCTGTTCATGGGCTAGAAGTGAACAGTCAGATAGCAGCATACCCTTTAAGAAAGCTGACTGGTTAGGGGAGATGAGCTCATGGATAACTTCTTTCAGTCTGTTACAAAGGATCTTGCTAATAATTTTGTAGAGCACATTGCAGCAGGCAATCGGTCTGTAGTCACCTAATCCCGATGCATTAGAGTTCTTGGGAACTAGAGTTAGGAAAGTATGATTTACCTGACGGGCAAGAACTCCTTTGCTAAAGAAATAAAGAACCGCATCTGTAGCCTCCTGTCCTGTCAAGGCCCAGTTGTTTTGGAAGAAAAACCCATTGAAACCGTCAGGCCCAGGTGATTTGTCTGCACCTATCTGAAATACTGCCGTTTTCACCTCGTCCTTTGAAACTCTTCTACAAAGCCACCTATCTGCCTCAGGAGAGACCTGTTTCCACGTAATCAATTTTGGGAAAATCTGCCAGTACGAATTTTGGTTGTATAACTCTTCATAGAACAAAGGGGCCTCTGCTTTTAATTCAGCATAAGTCTTGCATTTATTTCCACCAGCATCAATGAGATGGTTTAAGCTGTTATGGGCTTGTCTTGCTTTAGAAGCAGCGTAAAAGAACTTAGTATTTCTATCCCCTAAACACAACCAATCCTGCCTGCTTTTTTGCCGATACATGTCTTCCTCCAATCCTAAGAGAATAGATAACTCCCTTGCCAATTTCTGTTCTTTTATTTGTAAATCATAAGAGGAGTGGACGTCTCTCTTCCTGATCACTTCCAGCTCCCTGCGGCACTTTGTTAGTTTGCAAATCTCAGATTGGGCCCTGGACCATCTGCGAAGATCTTGCTTTAATCTACAAAGCTTTTGGGTGAAGCAGAACATAGGATTGCCATAAACCGGGGGGCTCCAGATTGACTCCACAACCTCCCTGAATCCATCAAGCCGCATCCAATAATTGAAAATTTTAAATGGTTTAGGATCCGAGGTTACCTTGGAGTGAAGATGAATCACCATAGCTGAGTGGTCACTAGTACCGGGGTCGATATATTCCAGGAAGGAATCAGAGAGTTTTGAGCTCCATTCGATGTTGCAAAAAACACGGTCAATCCGGGCAGAAATACGGCCATTACCAGGACGCCTATTGCACCAGCTCAACCTAGCCCCAGTACATTTGATCTCCTTGAGCGCACAATCAGTAATGCAATTATGAAACTCCTCCATCATGTTGTTCAGAAGCTTGCGTCCCCCTACTTTGTCTTTAGCATGCATTACACAATTGAAATCACCTCCTACGACCCAAGCATCATCATTTAGTCTCCGAGCATCCAGCTTCAATTCGTACCAGAGGTTAGCCCGATCGGCTTTCGAATTGAAACCATATACCGCAGTCAGAACCATAGTAAAACCTCCAAAGTTCCTGCACCTAACAGTGAGATGTTGAGGCGAGCTTGAAATATTAGCCACTTGCCAGACCCCAGGGTCATAGCCTAACAAAATCCGGCCACCCTTATTGGTTGCAAAATTATCAACAAGGTTCCAATATTTAGGAAGACACTTATGCTTATTAGGGGAGTCGGGCTTCAATTTAGTTTCCAAGAGGACAACAATAGAGGGTTTTAACCTACGCAATCTTTCCTTCAAGTCTTTGCGCCTCACCGAGTTGTTGAGGCACCGTGTATTCCATAGGAATACAGTCATTGAGACAGCTTTGGGTGTCGGCCAAGACTGCCTTCCCTCAGTCTTAAGCTTTTCCGAGTAGCTGAATCCGTAACCTGAGTAGCAGCCGCCTCTATTTTCCGCACTCCTAACTTGACAGATTTTGCATTGCTCACCCAAGACTCTTCTTCCGCAGCCCAGTTAGGATTTTCAATTGTTAGTCTACCCGAAACCTTATCGCAATCAGCATTGGCCAGAGAAGGTGGAATAAAGGTATTTGTATCAAGCTTACCGCAATCTGCATCAGCTGGCCGAAATTGCACAGTAGTTGCACAGAAATTGCACAGTAGTTGCATCAGCTGGCTGAAATTGCACAGTAGTTGTATATGTATATATGTATATGTATATGTATATGTATATGTATATGTACATATACATATATATACATATATATACATATACATATACATATACATATACATATACATATAGATATATATATATAGATATAGATATATATATATATATATACGGTTCTATCTCCAAACGGGTCTTTTTGTTTTGCAACCAACGGGTACATGCTTCATACAACCGCCGCTTACTCTTCTTCTTCCCGTCTGTTCGGTTTTTGTATTTTGAACATTTCAGTTGTTCAAACTTCTTTCAGTTTTTAGCAACTGCTCCCACTTCCTATCATGGCAACCGAACGGTTTTCTTTTCTCTCTATTTATTTCGTTTCTCTTCTCCTTTTTCTTTCTAATTCTATGTTTCCCTTTCCTCTTTCTCTAACATTTCTTCTCTCCAATTCCCCATGGTCGACCCAACCTTTCCTTCCACCACCGACTGTTTTCGTTCGGAAGCCACTAAAGATCGCTATCTTGGCTTCGAACCAACCCGCTTTCATCCAGAATGATACCTGGACTATGGCACGCCAACTATAATGCATGTCAAACAACTTCTCGCGGTGGTCGGACTTCATCAGATTTGGTCGCTCGTGAACAAAGTCCCATATTATCCCACTCTTGTGCGGGAGTTTTATGCCAACCTCGAGACTACTGTTCACCGTGGCCAGAAGTTCTTCTCAACCATGGTTTGGGGCATCTGTTTTACGGTTGATAGCAACAAACTTGCCGTAATTATCAACCAGCCTCTAGAGAATCTTGGTCTCCTTTCATTTGCTATGGACGATGCGGTTATCCTCTCTCGCCTCGCCCCAAAAATGACCCCCCATATGTCTGCAGCCAAGCTTCTACCTGAGGCTCGCATCATTCACAAAATCATCATTCAAAATTTGATGCCAAAAGCCGGTTCTGTGAACTACTTGAGTAACGCTCATCAACGTTGCCTTTATGCCATTATGGGCGGTTTTCCCATTCACTGGGGCCACTTGTTTCTTCGCACTCTCATGAAGCCGGTTACCACTCACTTTTACTTGCAGTGTCTCATCACGCTGATCCTTTGAGCGTTTTGTAGGGGATTGGCGGTCCCTTAGGGCACAAAAACTCTAGTCCCGTCCTAAGTCGGACGGAACATATACAGGAAAATCATTTGCAGCGGAAGAAAAACCTATGTTAACTAATTAACATGCAGTTAAAAACAATTTTTAACTTAGCCCTAAGGTCCAAGACCCTATGCTAAGATCTATGCCGACTTGGGATGGATCTGACCATCCCAAGAAGGATCTAGCCTACTGCGATTAAACTAAACTAATGCTAAAAATACTTTAACCACATACCCGGAATCTCAGCCCTGGAGCAGGCGAGATGTTCCGCGCCGTCTTCCGAGCTGCTCCCGTCCCACGCCGAGCCGCTCCTTGAACCGCTCCCCGAACCGCTCCTCGAACCGCTCCGCATCCCGAGGCGATCAATCCCCGTGCCGCCGAGCCAACCACGCGCCGAAGAAAGTTTCACGCGAGTGAAACCTCCGCCAAGATTTCAGATTCAGAATCCGAACTCCTTTGAGGCTTTGCTAGAGCCCGCAGGAGTAAGGCAGAAATTTAGGGAGAAAGAGAAATATTTATTTAAGCTTAGATCCGAGCGTGCTCCAACATTTACGAGAGCCGCTCAGATCTAGAGCTTGGGACGAGTTTTGAGAAAGGGGGGAGACCCCTATTTATATAGGCGGCGGACTCTCCCCTTTTCTCAAAATCCGATGTGGGACTAAATGAGGAGTTAAATAAAATCAAGTTAGTTTGCACTTCACAAAGTGCAAACTTCCGTGAATTTTAACTCACTCACCGTTGAGCTTCAGGATTGATACAACCTATCAATACGACAAGCGTTCAACGGTGAACACATAGGAAAAAACGGTTCGTCAATCGGAGTTCGTTTGACCCTCCAATTGAGTGTCCAAAGATCAACCCACGGCTAGTTTTTCGCAAAACTGAGCCGTCAAAATCTGCCATCAAACCTAGGGTTCTGTACCCTTAGGTGGGACCCAAAAAACCTGACTGGGCGCCCAAACCCAGACCTGGGCACGGGCGCCCAAGTCTGGGCGCGGGCGCCCAGGCGCCTGGCGCCTGGCGCGGGCACCCAGGCGCCAGCCTGGCGCCTGGCGCCAGGCGTCTGGCGCCCAGTCGGGCGCCTGGGCCGGGCCAAGCGCCCGGCCCAGAACGCCTGGGCGCCCAGCGCCCAGGCGTCCTGGGCCGCCTGGGCCCCGGTCCAGGCGCCCGGGCCTGCGCCCAGGCGCCCGGGCCTAGGCCTGGGCCGGGCGCCCAGGCCCAGGCGGGTCTGGGTGCCCAGGCCCAGGCCGGCCTGGTTTTATTGGGTCTGGCCAGCAGGCCAGACCAGGTCTAGACTAGGCTGGTCTGCCTGGTCTGACCTGATCTGACCCTTTGGACTGTTTTGGGCATAACTTGATTATCTGGCGTCCGATTTGGACGCCGTTCGAACCTGGGTCTAGACCGGGACATTCCCGTCTTACCCGTGAACTTTTCCTTGCGTTTATTTTATTAAATATTGTATTAAACAATTTAATACACATTTAATCGCTTTTGCATCAAATGCAAAATAGTCCCTATCTAAGCTTAAATTATCATATTGCATCAAATGCAATTATCTCTTCTTTTGCATCAAATGCAATTATTCGCCCTAACTATTTTCTACCTATTACTGGACGAAGCGTTGCACTCTGTGTGAGACCCTACAGCCTGACCCTTACAACAGGTTGGGCTCGAAGCCCTATACGGCAGTGACCACGAGCAGTGGTTGCCGTCCCTGCTTCAGGAATCATCATTATGTGGTTAACTCATTGACATGAGTATTGTCGGGACCACTTGACTGTTTCCGTGATGAATTCCGCAGTTATAGTCTCTTCGTCTTAAATATGTCGTGCAGATCAAGTCTAGGGTACGGTCAAAACTGTCAACCCCAATAACTTGACTCCGGTTAGTTTCGATCGATCTTTAGTCAACTAATGTTGGACTTCTTCAAACATACTCTGCGCAGAGTTTTTACTAAAGACCGAACTAACTCTACGACACTAACTCCCATTGACCGGGAGAGACGAATCCTCTCTTGGTCATTACTCGCCTCGTACGTTTCAAGTAACACCCAATCAAAAGACCTTTCGACAGGCCTTGCCTCGAAGCTAGGTCAGTTGATCTAAGTGGCACCGTTCACGCACAGGTCCGTCAAAATGACCTCAAGTCAAAAGACCAACTATCCTATCATCACTCAGAGTTATCACTGACAGATTGGTCAATGTAACCATATGATAACTCTTGTGGATCGTTCAGTGAACTCATTCTAATGAGCACCTGTGTCTCGTCTTCGATTTCGCCAAGTCAAGCGATCATGAGATCATCGCCACCGCTAAACGGTGAAGACTAAGACACAATGGTCTATCCGATGTTTCGATATCCTTGTCTCGAAACATCTACGACCACGAACCATTTTAGACTTATGCTACAGACGGTCAAACGTTTCTCCATGATCAAGATACTCATCTTGATACCCGTTTGACCTTGCATAAAGTCTCAGGACTTTACCTAAGTCGATATCTAATTATAAAATAACTTAGATAAATTATTACCAAACAGCTTACTGTTATTTCGAACAAGATGTTTGTGCTATTCACACAGGAATAAATGGCCTTGAGGGCACCATATTCCTACATCTCCCACTTGCACTCAGGCCCATTTATCTCGATATCTAATATCGTTTTTACACATAAGTTTTCCCGACTTCATGTGATAGAGCCTTCGTGAGTGGATTTGCTAAAACCGTCTACACTATAGACTTAAGGGGTTTCTATGTTTATGTTAGACCAATCATTTGAATCTCATTCAAATAATTCATTTGGTCTATCAGAATCTATAATATTTTATTTTCCTGGATCTTATCCAGTTCATCGTACCTTACGATAATAATTTTAAATTAGTTATTGGTCATTGCAAATGGTTCATATCTTTTTGATGCCTCGCATGTAATTTATACGCTCCCACTGACCTTGAAAACTATCTGGCTAATTCATATAAGTTGGTTCGTCTAAATTATATTTAGAAAAACGAACTTATAAGTGAATGCGCAAATTTTCATGGTCAACTTAAGCGTTTTACATCGGCTTTGGTCCGAGTAGATCTGTACACATCTGTTGGCAAAACCGGTTTCATCATAATCCGTTTTAAAGAAATTAGGATGAAAACCGTTCCCGTCCAACATTATTGTACTTCACTATTTTCTTTTCTGCACCAATCTTTCAACTTAAAGATTTACTTGCAAAAAGTGAGGAAACATTTTCCTTGGGCACGTAAACTAAATTCTCAAATTTATTTACGCACACGGACCTGCATCAAGTTTTAAATCGGAGTTACTACTCCGAATTTCATCCTAGAAGTTGACTAAGTCATCATCAGTTATAATGTCTAACTCGACAATCCGTCTCACGAGATTCGAGTAATAATACAACTTCCTTACGATTGATTTATTGAATATTTTATTGATAATGTCCTTATAGAACATTATCAAAACCTAGGCATTACTATCTGGGACTTAACCCAAAGGGAGGAGTTAACTCAGAGTCACTTACAATTGATCACACTAAATCTAATTAAGTGTGATTCATACCTTTTAACACACTGATGTGTTAACAGACTTGACCTGAGAGAAAATCACATTTTCTTTTAATTACACAAGATTTTATGTAGCTAAGTATTTGACCATTCGATCTAATCGAATCAGTTTAAATACTTTAGTCATTTCGTTCTTTATTTTATCAGACTTGCGTTTCATCAAGAACACGTGTCTTAGTAAAATATACGAATAACTTATTTTGTTAAAAATAGACTCGGGTACATCAGTATGTACGAGACTGAGTTCGACAACTCATTCTCCCACTGTCTCACAGATGGGTTTCGGCCAGTGTATCAAAGAGGCTAAGACTCACAAGTGTCCATAGACTTCATAATACGAGAGGTCAGACCCCTCTTTATGTGACTTGTGAAGCTTAATCTCTTGATACGGCCTAGTCTAATTTTACCATATAAGTTTGCTACTATCTTGTGTATTTATATATATTAACATTTAATATATGTATAGTTATTTACAAATTACTTAACACAAAACATTACTTCAGAAGCAATGTGACGACATTCGTCAAAAATGTGTTAAACGTCTTTTGTATAACAACTTATTCCGAACTGTGACATCAAAATATGTCACGTTTTCATTTCCTCCTACTTATGCCTTTACTAATGATAAATTAAACTATTTAACTCGATTGACTTTCCGGAGTGCCTTCTTCCTTTTCTAAATCACATTTAGATATCAACATAAATAAATAGCTATGCAAGCAACTTATGTATCCAAACGCTTGAGCTTTGCAATCTTGAGTGTAGCTCAAGAAGTTGCTTGTCTCAAGATCCGGTTGGGATACATAGTCTTGCATCGCTCATGCACTCGTATTCGACTCAAACGGTTTAATCGAATTCTCGAACTTTGCGGATCAAAATTGTTTGTCCACACAACCTTGAGGGTAGCTCGACAAGTTGTAGGGAGAAACATACTTTGAATGTCCTATATGTTCAAGCTGCCTCATATAGAGACGAGTGACATGTAGCTTTAATTTATTTGTTGGACACAGAACTTAATGAAATCATATTTCTTAAGTCTGTTCTTTAGAAGGTCATTTAATGTCAACGAGAATATAGTTTTAATTCTATCAATTAGAATTTAACTCGATATTCAATTAATCAACATATTGACCAGTTAACTAATTCCAATATTATCAATTGATTCTTTCGGTAAACATAGTCTTGCCCTAGTTTTAGCATATGTTCAATATTAAATATAGGTAGATTGGCTTTTATCTATCTATATCCTCCCACTATTTTTACGAACGTTTTAAAGCTTAATAACGAACGATTTAATCGAATTAAAATTAATGGGTAAGAGTTCCAATCACCTTGAGTCTAAACAACCTTGAGTGTAGCTCAACAAGTTGATTGACTCTGCGATCGGAAGATGACTCTTCATCGATCATATCGGATATGACTCTCTTAATCGGTTTTTGCCCCTAGCCATTCGTGATCATGAGTGTGCTCATCCAAATCACAATGTCTAGTCTAGTCGGACCCTTGTTTTCATGTCTAGCCTGACTTGCCCCTCAGCTCGGTGTATGCACGACACGTCGGTTTGGGTCAGGTCTTAGACTACATCTAGGCAGACTACATCGTTGACTTAACTTACGCCGGCGCTCGGGGTACGAGACGACGGTTAGGGTTAGTCAAGATTTCATCTTATGTATTTAAGGAGTTGGTTTCTACAGGGTTGCCATGTCACAGCTTGAGTGTATCTCAACAACTATAACACGGGCCCTATAGTTGCTAACCCCTAAAACAAGGAGGGCTACGGCTAATCTTGAAAAAGATCATTAACGTATTTGACTTAGATATAGTCCATGGTGTCATACAATCATGATTCGCGACATTGCGGTCCAGCGGAACTCAGCCAGGGAATTGACTAAGCCAGGATCACTACCCCTTGGACTAGCAAGGGTTGACCCAGAACTCTTAGCCAAGCACATTGACTGGATCATGGTCCATTGAATGACGCTTGTCATTTTTGTATGTATGCCATAGACTAAACAGCTTTTATTAACAACTAATTAATCCTATCAACTAGTTGAATCCTTAAATTCAAAATTTTTAGGATTTGTTTAATAACTTTTATTAAGGTCCTTATCAACTATAAGGTTCACGTGCTACCCTAATCGTTATTAGGATTTTAATAAATTTTATTAACAACGCTAGAAGCGAAGTCCTTTAATGAAAATTAATTATAACAATTAGAATTTAAAAATCATTAAAAGGACTACCCTAATCAGGAATTAGGTCTTAATATTGTTGTTAATGATTTATTAAAACATAGCATGTCATTAAAATTTAAGTAATAAATTTTAATCATTTTTAATGGCTAACCTAAAGGGTTGTCTTGTGTTATCAAATAAGGGACAAGATAAACAAGCCATTAAAATAACTCTACACTAATTTATCACATAAAGATAGTGCACAACTATTTAACATTTAAATATACTAAGATTATCGCATAAACAATTTTTGCATGCAAACATAAATTTAACAATTAAATTTAAAATATGATTTTGAAATTATTTTATTTTTATCTCATAAAAACTTAATTTTAAAATCATAAATTTGCATGCTACTTAAAAAAAAATTTATCGCATAAAAATTTTAATCTTTAAAATCAGTTTTAAAATTATCTCATAAAATTAAAACATCATTTTAAAAAACTTTCAAGCTTAAAAATTTATCAAATAAAAATTTTAGGCAATTTAAACTTATCGCATAAATTTTAAAAGATTTAAAATTGGTTTTAAAAATTATCACATAAATTTTAAAATGTCATTTTAAAAAATTTCCATGTTCAAAATTTATCAAAAAGAATTTTTGAACATCTAAAACATTTTTAAAATATTATCTCATAACTTTAAAAACTTTTGAAAGTATTTAAAAGCATTAACACGTTTAATCAAATCGCAGTACCTAGATCGCTACGCAAACCTAGGCTCTGATACCACTGTTGGGTATCACTCTGATATCATTGCGACGCTGGTAAGGCCCATCATCCATGGCACCCTAGACCCGTCACAAGATACCTCAGAAACTTGTTTTACGACATGCCTCTCGACAATGCCCAACCCATTATAAGATCACCATCTTATCGGGGCTTGGTACGGTAAGAGCGATTACTTCGGGTCGGCTCATAACCCGAGAACCCGTACTCAAGCTCAACAAGCTCTGATGCCACTGTAGGGGATTGGCGGTCCCTTAGGGCACAAAAACTCTAGTCCCGTCCTAAGTCGGACGGAACATAGACAGGAAAATCATTTGCAGCGGAAGAAAAACCTATGTTAACTAATTAACATGCAGTTAAAAACAATTTTTAACTTAGCCCTAAGGTCCAAGACCCTATGCCAAGATCTATGCCGACTTGGGATGGATCTGACCATCCCAAGAAGGATCTAGCCTACTGCGATTAAACTAAACTAATGCTAAAAATACTTTAACCACATACCCGGAATCTCAGCCCTGGAGCAGGCGAGATGTTCCGCGCCGTCTTCCGAGCTGCTCCCGTCCCACGCCGAGCCGCTCCTTGAACCGCTCCCCGAACCGCTCCTCGAACCGCTCCGCATCCCGAGGCGATCAATCCCCGTGCCGCCGAGCCAACCACGCGCCGAAGAAAGTTTCACGCGAGTGAAACCTCCGCCAAGATTTCAGATTCAGAATCCGAACTCCTTTGAGGCTTTGCTAGAGCCCGCAGGAGTAAGGCAGAAATTTAGGGAGAAAGAGAAATATTTATTTAAGCTTAGATCCGAGCGTGCTCCAACATTTACGAGAGCCGCTCAGATCTAGAGCTTGGGACGAGTTTTGAGAAAGGGGGGAGACCCCTATTTATATAGGCGGCGGACTCTTCCCTTTTCTCAAAATCCGATGTGGGACTAAATGAGGAGTTAAATAAAATCAAGTTAGTTTGCACTTCACAATGTGCAAACTTCCGTGAATTTTAACTCACTCACCGTTGAGCTTCAGGATTGATACAACCTATCAATACGACAAGCGTTCAACGGTGAACGCATAGGAAAAAACGGTTCGTCAATCGGAGTTCGTTTGACCCTCCAATTGATTGTCCAAAGATCAACCCACGGCTAGTTTTTCGCAAAACTGAGCCGTCAAAATCTGCCATCAAACCTAGGGTTCTGCACCCTTAGGTGGGACCCACAAAACCTGACTGGGCGCCCAAACCCAGACCTGGGCACGGGCGCCCAAACCCAGACCTGGGCACGGGCGCCCGGCCCAGAACGCCTGGGCGCCCAGCGCCCAGGTCCAGGCGCCCGGGCCTGCGCCCAGGCGCCCGGGCCTAGGCCTGGGCCGGGCGCCCAGGCCCATGCGGGTCTGGGTGCCCAGGCCCATGCGGGTCTGGGTGCCCAGGCCCAGGCCGGCCTGGTTTTATTGGGTCTGGCCAGCAGGCCAGACCAGGTCTAGACTAGGCTGGTCTGCCTGGTCTGACCTGATCTGACCCTTTGGACTGTTTTGGGCATAACTTGATTATCTGGCGTCCGATTTGGACGCCGTTCGAACCTGGGTCTAGACCGGGACATTCCCGTCTTACCCGTGAACTTTTCCTTGCGTTTATTTTATTAAATATTGTATTAAACAATTTAATACACATTTAATCGCTTTTGCATCAAATGCAAAATAGTCCCTATCTAAGCTTAAATTATCATATTGCATCAAATGCAATTATCTCTTCTTTTGCATCAAATGCAATTATTCTCCCTAACTATTTTCTACCTATTACTGGACGAAGCGTTGCACTCTGTGTGAGACCCTACAGCCTGACCCTTACAACAGGTTGGGCTCAAAGCCCTATACGGCAGTGACCACGAGCAGTGGTTGCCGTCCCTGCTTCAGGAATCATCATTATGTGGTTAACTCATTGACATGAGTATTGTCGGGACCACCTGACTGTTTCCGTGATGAATTCCGCAGTTATAGTCTCTTCGTCTTAAATATGTCGTGCAGATCAAGTCTAGGGTACGGTCAAAACTGTCAACCCCAATAACTTGACTCCGGTTAGTTTCGATCGATCTTTAGTCAACTAATGTTGGACTTCTTCAAACATACTCTGCGCAGAGTTTTTACTAAAGACCGAACTAACTCTACGACACTAACTCCCATTGACCGGGAGAGACGAATCCTCTCTTGGTCATTACTCGCCTCGTACGTTTCAAGTAACACCCAATCAAAAGACCTTTCGACAGGCCTTGCCTCGAAGCTAGGTCAGTTGATCTAAGTGGCACCGTTCACGCACAGGTCCGTCAAAATGACCTCAAGTCAAAAGACCAACTATCCTATCATCACTCAGAGTTATCACTGACAGATTGGTCAATGTAACCATATGATAACTCTTGTGGATCGTTCAGTGAACTCATTCTAATGAGCACCTGTGTCTCGTCTTCGATTTCGCCAAGTCAAGCGATCATGAGATCATCGCCACCGCTAAACGGTGAAGACTAAGACACAATGGTCTATCCGATGTTTCGATATCCTTGTCTCGAAACATCTACGACCACGAACCATTTTAGACTTATGCTACAGACGGTCAAACGTTTCTCCATGATCAAGATACTCATCTTGATACCCGTTTGACCTTGCATAAAGTCTCAGGACTTTACCTAAGTCGATATCTAATTATAAAATAACTTAGATAAATTATTACCAAACAGCTTACTGTTATTTCGAACAAGATGTTTGTGCTATTCACACAGGAATAAATGGCCTTGAGGGCACCATATTCCTACACGTTTGGTGTTCCAACCGATGGTGAACTTCTGCTTCAGCATGATGTTCATATTGATGAGAACATTCTCCAAAGCATGGGACTTCCCGGTGATGCTTCTTCCTCATCCGACGACGACGACGACCACGCTGCTTCCGATGATGACTCTTCGCACCCTACACCTCCGACTGCTCAATCTCGCTGCCAAGCCTCTTTTCCAGGCTCTTCCCGATCCTGCTGCGGCAAGAAAGTCCACGCCTCTAAGGATGGTGTTAGTCCATCTCGCGAGACAAATGCTGTCCTCCTTCATCGTCTCTCTACCCAAGTCGCTGACGGCTTCGCTGGAATCCAGATACAAATGAGTAAATATGACGAAGTCCTCCGCCATCACTCTACCGTCCTCGAACAGATCCAAGTTGAACAATCTTCCCTTCGCTCTTCCCTGAAATCCGAGAATATCCTCCCTTCCCGTCGCACCCGCACCCGTCGTTCCTCCCCCGGCTCATCATCCTATCATCCTCGTTGATTTCACTATTTTGTTTTGTCGCATCATATCCCTGCCTGCTCTGTTGCTCTATGATCCTTTGCATTTCGGTTCTCTTTGACTCACTTCTGCCTTTGCCTTGACGTCATTGTTTGGTTGTTTGGTTGCTTTCACTCTGATCCTTGTTCGTTATCTCGCTGGTTATGTCTTATGTTTCAGTATGTTAGTTATTTTCGTTCTGAGTTTATCCTGGCTGTTTTCTATACTAGGCAGTATGTGTATGGTTGTTTTATGTACTCGGCAGTATGTGTATGTTGGTCTCTCGGCTGTTTTAGTAATATATGATAGTTATTTTGTGTACTTCGACTCTCTGATCGCTGTTTACTTAAATGTTAGTTCCTTTTGTTACTTATGTGCTCATATTAATACTCTGTCTCTGTTATTTTTCCACTTTCCTCAGTTTTTTTCATTTGGCCTGCTACAAAAAATCGTAGCTTGCCAATTTATCTTTTCCACTTTTTGTGGATGACAAAGGGGGAGAAGTGCATATATTCAGGGGGATTCTATATGAATATACTCAGGGGGAGTAACATCAGTAACATCACATTACATATTAACATCACATTACACATCATGTTAATATACTCATTAAAACTTATTACCACTTGTTACCTCACATTTTATACTTCATTATTTGTCATCATCAAAAAGGGGGAGAATGTTGGAACATGGTATTTTCCATCATCTCTTCCATAAGGTTTTGATGTGACAAATCAATATATTTCATGTTACTAACTCTATCTATGCAGATGTACAGCTACAACACAAATTCATTTACATCACGCATATGATCAAAATACAAGGAGACTCTGCAAAAACAGTGTTGCTACTCAAAATTACGTGTGAAACACGTATCTACGGAATGATGTAATTTTTTACTTTTTAGATAGCTTCAGGGCCTTGGTTATATCATATCATATATCCCTAAGCTCAAATCTACATCATCTCCTAACTCATTTGATCAAAGGTCAAAATTCCTATTTTTCAGAATTAACCTACTATGATTTTTTCTAGCCTATCAAAACAACTATATTTTGACTTGATACTTTCAGACAAAGATCTATCCGTTGTCTAGTCCACGTCACCAAAATTTTGTGACAGTTTGTTACCGTTACAAAATTAGCAGGCTACGAATTTTCCTAGCCTGCCATAACGTTTGTGGGACTGAAATTTTCCAGAACAGTTTCTAACCGTTCTCCAACGTTCCTTTCAGTTTCTGAACGTTGTGCAACGTCTCTTTTAGAGCCGTTCATAACCATTTCTAAAACCTATAAAAGGAGGGGTACCCCTCTCATTTTCCACACACTTTCCTTTCTAAAATTCTGATTTTGTTGAAAGCAAGCCATTAAGTTTCTTAAGAAATTCAGCCATTAGTTGTTCTTTTCTTATTTGTAAGAAGAAATCATTAGATTTCCTTCTTCGTTTAAGAACGGATGAACTTGGATTTTCAACATCATTTTGGAAAGTTGTTTGTGTTCATAATTGCAAGAAGAAATCAATAGATCTCTCTCTTCTTTTATGAACCAGAGAACTTCAAGTGTTGCTCTTCATTACATATCTTTTACATCTTGAAGTTCATCTTCTAAACACCATCCTTGAATTCATTCTCTGAAATTTATACCAAGGCTATAGGTGTTTTTCTATTTCTTATTTAAACAAGTTTGAATCTCTGTTTAGAGATTGTACAAAGTTTGGGACACGGGGAGTGTCACCATTTTTGGAAGTTCGTGCTTGCGGGGTAAGTGATTATAGTGAATTGAAAATCTCTACGGGGAGTAGAGGACTGGAGTAGGATCAACAGGATCCGAACCAGGATAAATCTCTGTGTTTGCGATTGATTTAATTTTCAGCATTGTCATTTTATTTCTGTTCCATCTTTGCAAATATTAGTAACGTCTTATTTGCAACATTTTTATTATATACACTATTCACCCCCCTCTAGTGCATTGATCCATACAGGCTAAAATAATAATCTACACCATTTAATTACCAACTTTTAACAAATTCACGATAGAACTTGAGGTTAACAGCATCTGTTTTGTGACTCTTCATGTTTTCATGCAATCTGGACTGTGTCATTGGTGTTTAGGCCATGCTTTGTTGTTGATACTCACTTTCATTGCTGCAAGTTATCCTTGCTATATGAAAGAGAGATTACTTATGTTATTTCTTAAACATGTTTCATTCAAATATATTGCTTCATGACATGAATATCCCAAGTAATGTGGCAATGTGTGAGACGTGTACTTACTCCAAGTTTGCTAATCATGCACACAACCTATGGAAAGTATGTAACCAAAAATTGATATGCACATCTGGTTCTTGTGGTGGAATACATGAATGCATACTGCCTACTTGTGGTCATGTGTTAAATGTGTAATTGGAAATATGTGATGTTTTAATGAATATTGATGCGATGCTCGTTGTTAGAAACACGACATCAACGAATTGATGAAAGAAAGGAAATTGTGAAGTGTTAATTGGGACCGTTAAATGATATGCTGATGTAACTACGAAACTGAGAGTGAGGCAGAGTGATAACTATCTGGAATTCTCGGTCCATTCGAATCCAGATACAGGATTTTTGGAAACCTGAGTAATGCGCAGGCAGAAAGACGAGATTAGTGAGGTTGTAATTCTCCCATGCACTCTCGAAATGGGGGAGTTGGGCATATGTGGATATGCCCATGGGTGTACTCATGATGCACCATGAGGTAGTTTGCCTATGTGGCGATTGATTTTCCCTCCCGAAACGGGGGAGGTTCGAGAGGCCCCGTTAAAAATAATCAGTGCTTGTTTACCACTAGTTGGGTAGTTTGAGAGTCACCCATATGAGGTTAGGTCCAGTTCCCGATGTCCTATAATTTACTTGGGTTTCCAAATAATAACTAAATGTCTAACTTTAAGACTAACTTAATCTGAAAGTGTCGATATGTACTTTCTATTCCTCCTATCTTACTTTCATCACTTGTATGATATATCCCTTAGGTCTTGCATATGCATTCATAAGTATTCACGTGCATCATATGCATATGCGTGGGTTGTCTATTTTTACATTATGCATATTAACTATGCAGTTGTTATTATTCATTATCTGCATGTGGTGTTGTTTCTCTTTACACATGTTAATCCAGTTGTCTTCCTTTAAGTGCATGTCTGAATATTTTATTCCATGTTATAGTAGTTGACATGCTTACCGTTTGAGACCAGACCTTAGTGAGGTAGAACAGGTCTAAAACTGGATCCTACTAGTGATGTTAAACTTTCCTACTGGGTCACGCGTTGATGTGTCCCATGTTCCCAGGTTTTGGAACAGTACCAACATGGCAGGACTTAACTCAGGGGATTACTCATAGGCGGAGATCACAGAGGGTGACCTTGGACAGTTGGTTCTCAGGGTAGTTTAGGGAGCGAGTTATAATGGGAGTGGACATCTTTGTCCCTTGTGGGTTTTTCTGGGATTCCTTTATGTTCCCACTTTTGTACCTGGTGTTGACATGTTTTATAAAAAGATGGTACTTTTGTATTATTAATAAAAGAATGTTGGACTTGTACATTATAATCTATTATTTTCTATGTTGGTGCATTACTCGTACTTCCCAGCATCTACGCAGTAACCTGCATATTCTTTTTGTACTCTCTCGTTCTTTTTCTTTCTTAGTAACACTCGCTGCTCTGGGAATACTTGTGACGGATTCGTACTTCTTGGGTATCCTTGGGAGCGGGTCGTTACACCTTTTAAGTTGGCAGCCAATATGGGTTCAAGAAGATAGATAGCAGATGAAAGTTGGCTCAATCTGTACAGTTGCCTGAAGTGCATGACCCAGACGTCTGACCCACTGTTTAAACGCCTGGTCATAACGCATCAGGCGGTTGACTCAAGGCTGTGTTAAGCTAGCTTAAAAACTAACATGTCAGGCATCTAGTGACCTTTCCCCAGGTACCTGTTCAGCTCTAAAAAGCACACCCAAGTGTGTTTTTAGAAATGGACCAAATTGGATGGGTTCTTCATGATTTCTAATGAACCCTAAGATGGATATGATGCTTATGTATAAGAGTGTGTATATCTATTCAAGGCTACAAATATTCTATGAAATAAAGAGCAAAAAAACATGAAGAAAACATAAAATTACATATGAAGTCCAATCTCTTCAAGCAAGGTTTTGCTCCAAATCCTTGAACCATCATCCATCAGCATCCCTTCACCGATTGTTTTGTCTCCTTATCAAGATAAGCAATTAATAAATCTGAGACTAAAACAAATGAAATGATTAGCACACAATATAATGTTGATCATAATAAAAACAATAATGGTCTTGAACTCAAGAACCAACATTCTCCCCCCTTTTGATTATGACTAAACATTTTGTAAAATTTTTAAAATAAACATCGAAATTCAATGTGTGTGCTAACAAACTCCCCATATCAATATGCATATGTGCACAAAGTGAATAAATAAAGCATGTGTCATATTGATGGGTGTGTTTATGTAAAAACAATACCAACAAAAGAATGCATAAAAGCACATGGTAAATATTTTACATACCCATACCTTCTCCCCCTTTGACATATCAAAAAGATGGGAACATACTAAATGGGTAAAATCTAAGGGTTTGAAATAAAACCTACTCATATGCAAAAATATGATGTGAATCACATAAACATGGCATATGAAAGGAAATAAACATGCTAGTAAGCAAAAATTCAATATTCCCCCAAAATCATATGAAACATGCAAATATGGGAGCTATGGATAATCTCACACTAAAGGTGGGTACATAAAGTAAGCATACATGCATGATACCCCCGCAATAAATAAATATGTGTGAGTGCTAGTAAGGTGGAAACCAAACAAAGATGGAGTTTGGTTTTCGTATATAGTCGCAAGAAAAAATAACATTACGAACATACGGATCTATATAAGAGTTTCTATCATGCTGAGAAACATTCTTATCAATCCACTACGAAAGTGTTTTGGGTTTCTTAAGGAGATGTCATATAGTGGCATGAATAGGATGTGGGGGTACATGCTTGTGAAGAGGAACATAAACATTAGCGTGCCCTGTGTGTGAAACATGCGAGTGAGCATTTAAAGCATTCACAAAAGAAACATTTCTACAGTACATACGAGCAATAATAGCATTCATAACTTGAGAAACATTCCTAAGGGTACAAGCATCATGCAGAACATCAAAAGAAGTGATCACATGTATATGTTTTTGAACGGGCTTCTTACGCAATGAAGTATACGTATATGCATGATTCCTCTTTGGCTTTAGATTCAAAGTAGAGTGTTGGCCAAAATAGGACTTGGATGTGACAAACCCCTTAGAAGGCTCATCCACAAAATTATTTTGGGTGCTTCTATGAGAATAGATTGGTTTGGACAAATTCAAAGACGAAAATAAAAAACCCTTGCTCTAACTCAAAAGTTGGATAGACAATAGCTCACACTTCTTCAAAAGTGAAGAAATGTTGTCATTCCGAGATGATAGAAATTAGCTAATATAATGAAACTAACAGTAGTATAAGCTATCGTGTTTGGGTTATAATAAAACTATAGTACTATAAACTAATATTGTAAACCATCGTACTGTTATTAACAAACTTACGTGTTTGAGTTTCTCCTCCTCGCGTGTTTACAGGTTGGAGACGACGATGCCCCGGGCGATGACTATGGCGAGTGGCACGATGACTAGGCATGGGCTGGGGCACATGGCGGCGTGGTGTCGAAGGAAGGCACTGCTTAGGGTGGACGATGGCGTGGCTGTCGCTGGGATCCAAAAGAGAAGAAGAAGGAGGTGGCACGGTGAGTGGGGCTGGACGACGGCTGTTCTGGCGGTTGAGGGGTGTTGCAGGGGCTAGGTGAAGTCGATGTTACGGACTGTCAGAGGCACAGACGTGAGGGGGAGGCTTCATTGGAGTTGGCGAGGTGGTCGGGGGTCGCGGGTGGTGTGGTCGGTATGCGACGAAGGAGAAGGGTGAATGTCGGATGTGATGGTGGAGTGGGGTGCGACGTTGGCATGGAGTAAGGTGCGGGAGATTGGGGATGGAAGGGGAAGGAGTCGGAGGTGGAGGTAGTGGAGAGGTGGCGCAGAGATGGCATGGTCGAAGCTTGGAGGGTGGTGGAGAGCCGGAGCTTGGTTGCGGCTCGGAGGTCGGGTTGAAGGGTGGCTTGGTTTAGGGTTTGTGGGCTTAAGGTTTTTGGGAGAGGAGATGTGTGGCTGAGTAGATCCTAGGGTTTCTTGCTAGCTTTGCTTTGTAGGGTGGTGTGCGTGAGTCATTGAAAGAGGTTAGGGTTTGGTTAAAAATGGAAGGGTCTAAAGCTAGAGAAAAATGGAAAGAACAAGGAATATAATTGCAATTAAGAGTAGAGATTTATTGTCATGTACTAGGTTTATATGGAAGGAATTTGAATTCAAAATAATTTTATAATTTAATCATATAATTATAGGTTTATATCATCATAGCTAATTAAAATACATACAAAATACAGATATATATATGTATGTGTGTATGTGTGTGTGCGTGGAAGGTTAGTGTTTAACTTTATTAAAATGGCAAAAAAGTACAAGAATACAATATTATAGGTAGGTATTTCCAGACAGGGGATAAGGTACATGCGCCGTCACCCTCTACTGACAATCCCACCTTCTCTACCAAACTGCCTGTACAAAAGCTAATTTGCAGGAATTAACCTATCCTGCATCTTTAAAATCCCATCTCTCCATAGCTTGCATGGCGTCAGATGCATCTGGGTCTTGATTCCTAACGATGATTCTGATGTCTGAAGCCACCTACTCAAATAAGATAGTCTTCGGCTTTTTAATGCCATCAAAAATTCTACCATTTCTTTCTTTCCAGACATGCCAAACTGTAGCTGCAAGAACAGTCTTCGCCAACAAACTTAAAGTATCTTTTTAGCAAAATGCAATAAGTAGTTGATCACTCCATATTTTACACCTTTTTTCTGCATGTTGGCATGCCATTTTGATCGCTCGTATCGCGTTTTTCATGATTATTCAGCAATATTGCGATGCTTTTCACGATTTCTTGTTTTTGTCAAATTTCAGGAGATTTGGTGCGATTTGGAGTGATTCTGAGATGCACCCACTTCGGATTGTCACCCGTGACTCTTTTGAGGGGAATTATGCGATTGGAGAGGAGTGGAAGAAGAAAGAACGTCGTAGGAGCGATGAGGAAGCAAAAATACGATGATTGGGCATTTTCAGCATGCCACTCGGCCGAGTGAAGGAGTCACTCGGCCGACCATCGACAGCCCGCTCGGCCGGCCAGATCGGACACATAGCAGATTGAATATCAGCGAGCACTCGGCCGAGCATCGCCAGACCACTCGACCGAGCACGGAGACACCACTCGCCCGAGTGGCATCTCGACGACGGCAAGCAAAAATCCCGAAGTTACTGTAATCCGTCAGTCAGCTCCCGAGTTACGACTCGGCCGAATGAAGAAATCACATCGGCCACGTGAATAAAGTCACTCGGCCGAGTGACTCCCGAGGAGACGACCCCCAAAAGTCCGAAGTTACTGGAATCTGTCAGGTTCTGTCACTCGGCACATTTGTCACTCGGCCGAGTGAGCCGCGCTGCCTGTAGCGTAAAGTGCGATTTTCAAGCTGCGCAGCGGCAATTTTGTCACAGTTTTTTGGGCGATTTTGGGGGGTATTTAACCCCAGTTTTTAACCTAGTTTAGAGAGCTTTCCTCATACTTTTTGGCAGCCTTTTTGATTACTTTTTAGGAGATTAGATTTAGTTCTTTGGAGAGAGACAACAAGTTCTATTTTGTTGGATGCTATTGAATCTTCATTGGTTTGTCTCTCTTTCTATCAAAAACCTCATTTTTATTGATATATTGTCTATTGCAATGAATTCTATTGTTTTTATTATTGAATTTCTAATGATTTGCATTATGAATTGTGAGTAGTCTTATCGTCTTAGGGCGTAGGGATGAACCCTACGAACCCTATTTCTAATTTGTGATGAACTAGTGAAATTCTTGCTAGAATTGATTAGGGTTAGTTTGGGATCGATATAATACGAATAGCTAGGGATTCATACCGATTGGGATTTGCAAGAGATTGGATCCCAACTCGATAGGAAGCCCTAGAAATTCGAATTGGGTTACAATTGGGTTTCTCTGGAATCGGTTTGCAAGAGATTGGACCGAAACTAGGGTTTTCGCTTGCAATTCTATACCAATACCCATTTGCAAGAGATTGGACGGGTAGGAATTATCCCAACCTAGGTCTAGCTCGAGTTTACACGAGAGTGGGCTCGAGATACGATTAGACGATGATGTTGCTCTTCACGCTAGCTTGCCTAGGTTAGGGTTTGCAAGAGATTGGACCCTACCCTAGGTTTGCTATAGACCGGCAATAGCACGAGAGCTTGATCTTTGTTCTACATTTAGTTGCAACTAGTTCACCTGAATTTCAAGTCTAGCAATTGTGAAACCTACGAATCACAATGACGAGATACGGTTTGTAGCGGGGATTCCCTATCCCTAGGCAATTTTATTAATTTGATATTTTCTTTATACGATTGAACGACTGTGACCGCTTTATTACGAGTATTTCTCGACTGTTATTATTGCCATGTGAATTGAAGAAGACACCGTCATTTTCCCTCCTCGTGTTCGATACCCGCTCGCCGTTACACCGTGCGCTTGCGGTAAGACTAGTGAGTCTCATCCCCGGGTGTGTATCCGGGGCGCGACCAAGTTTTTGGCACCGTTGCCGGGGAATGTTTTTGATGGAGTTCGATTTCGATCACCCGGTTATTTTTCAATTTCTTTATTTATTTCTTCATTCTTTTCTAACTTTGTTTACAGCCCAATTTTGAACGCTCTCCCGAAATTTTCCACAAGATCTTAACTGGTAACATGGGGGATGCAATGCCAATGACTGAGTCTGGCCAGGGAGATGATGAATCCTTTGTAGAGCTCGTTAAGGAACTTGTTGATGAGGTCCACGCCACTGGAGCTTTTGCTATTAACATCGAGGACCCCATCGAACAATTATTTGCATGCTTCATGATGGATCAAATCTCCCCGGATGGGACAATTGGGGGCGACATCAAAGTTGATGTGAAAGATGACAAGCTATATTTCGAAGACAGCAGAACATGCATCGAGAAGTGCTACATCCCCGAGGGATCCACTGGACATACCAATATTCAGGGAAGTACGCTATATGACCCCCACTCCTGCATTTATGGATTAACTGACATATCTCTTGGTCTCAGGAATGAACCAGAGCAAAGTGGAGGTCCTGTCGATGCCCACGCGGAATTGTACAGTGTCTATTTAGATGCACCGTCCTCACCAAGAAGCGAATCTGAGCCTCCACTCGAGAGTGCACCACCCGAACATGAGCTAAACTCAGAAGTTGAAGGACAAGCCAAACTCACACGAGCTGATGAAGCAGAGGGTACGACACCTCTTGAGGTAGAGCTTAAACAATTACCGCCGAATCTAAGGTATGCTTTCTTGGGTAGTAAATTGACCTTTTCGGTGATTGTTAATGCCCACCTCGGACATGATCAACTTGAAAAACTATTAGAAGTCCTTAGGGACCACAAGGATGTCATTGGCTACACTACCTCGGATCTTAAGGGAATAAGCCCTAGGCTATGCACGCATAGGATCCACTTGGAAAACACTGAAGCCACTTCCATTGAGCCTCAAAGGCGGTTGAACCCGAATATGAAGGAGGTAGTCAAAAAGGAAATCCTTAAATTGCTTGAGGCCAGCATTATTTATCCAATCTCAGACAGTAGATGGGTTAGCCCCGTTCACGTTGTCCCCAAAAAGGGGGGATGACCATTATAAAAAATGAAAAAGGAGAACCCATCTCTACACGCACTGTCACGGGATGGCGGATGCGTATTGATTACAGAAAACTAAATAAAGCCAACCGAAAAGACCATTACCCACTACCCTTCATAGATCAAATGCTTGAACGGCTTGCTAAACATAAATACTTTTGCTACTTGGATGGGTATTCGGGGTTTTTCCAAATCCCTTTGCATGAAGATGACCAAGAAAAGACTACTTTTACTTGTCCCTATGGCACTTACGCCTCCGTAGAATGCCCTTTGGTCTTTGTAATGCACCCGCCACCTTTCAGAGGTGCATGACCTCCATCTTTTCCGACTATATTGAAAATATTATGGAAGTTTTCATGGATGATTTCTCAGTTTATGGAAGTGAGTTTGATTCTTGTTTGGCTAATCTTACCAAAGTTCTTAAAAGATGTCAACAAAATAATCTTACTCTTAATTGGGAGAAATGTCACTTTATGGTCACCGAAGGGATAGTGCTTGGGCACCTTATCTCCTCAAGAGGGATTGAGGTTGATAAGGCGAAGATTGAGGTAATCGAGAAACTCCCTCCTCTTATTAATGTTAAGGGCATTAGGGGCTTTCTTGGTCATGCGGGGTTTTACCGCCACTTTATCAAGGATTTCGCCTTGATTGCCCGACCCCTTACCTCCTTGCTTGCTTAAGATGCTCCATTTGTTTTTTCAGGAGAATGCTTGCAGGCGTTCAATACATTGAAGGAAGAACTAATTTCTGCACCCATCATACAACCACCAGATTGGAGCCTTCCCTTTGAGCTCATGTGTGATGGAAGTGACCAAGCCATTGGGGCGGTGTTAGGACAAAGGAAAGACAGGAAGCTACATGCAATATTCTATGCAAGCAAAACATTGGATGACGAGCAGAAAAATTATACACCTACTGAGAAAGAGCTTCTAGCGATCGTTTATTCCATTGAAAAGTTCCGCTCCTATCTCCTTGGATCCAAGGTAATTGTCCACACCGACCATGCGAAATTGAAGTATCTTCTAAACAAGAAAGAGGCAAAACCTAGGTTGATTAGGTGGATACTTCTATTGCAAGAGTTTGATTTGGAAATCAGAGATAAGAAGGGTACAGACACCGTTGTGGTGGATCATTTGTCTAGGCTTATTCGTGACAAGGAGGACGAGAGCTTGCCCATCGATGACACCTTTGTTGATGAGAGGCTATACGCCATAAGGCCCGGGGAAGTTCCTTGGTATGCGGACTTTGTCAATTACTTGGCTTGTGGGATTAAACCATGCGGGATGCCCACACAGCAAAAGAGGAGATTTATGCATGAAGTCCGTAGCTTTTTCTGGGAAGATCCGTATCTCTTTAAGATATGCAAGGATGGGGTTATCCGGAGATGTATTTCTAAGGAGGAGGCCACCTCCATCATCTTGCATTACCATGGTATGCCATGCGGGGGACATCACGCCACTTCCAAGACTACAGCTAAGATATTGCAGAGTGGATTATTTTGGCCAACCATGTTCAGAGACACGCACGACTTCGTCAAGGGGTACGATAGATTCCAACGGACCGGAAATATTTCCAAACGAAACGAGATGCAAATGAGGCCCATTCTAGAAATTGAGCTCTTTGATTGTTGGGGAGTGGACTTCATGGGACCATTTCTGTCAAGCAATGGTAACAAGTATATCTTATTGGCCGTGGACTACGTCTCCAAATGGGTAGAAGCCATCGCCACCCTACCAACGATGCAAGAGTCGTTTCCAAGTTTTTCAAGCAGAATATTTTCCCACGCTTCGGGGTGCCTCGTACTTTGATAAGCGACGGGGAAGCCACTTTATAGAAAACAAATTTGAAGCCATGTTGAAAAAGTACGGGATAAACCATAGAATTGGCATGGCCTACCACCCTCAGACGAGCGGGCAAGTGGAGGTTTCGAATAGAGAGATCAAGCAGATTCTTGAAAAGACCATAGATCGATCTAGAAGGGATTGGTCCATGAAGTTAAACGATGCTCTATGGGCATATCACACGGCCTTTCGCACTCCCATTGGCACCACGCTGTTCCGACTTGTTTATGGGAAAGCTTGTCACTTACCGGTAGAGTTGGAGCATCGCGCGTATTGGGCCATCAAGACCCTCAATTATGACTATAAGAGTGCGGCGGTGAGGCGGCTCTTAGATATCAATGAGCTTGACGAAATTAGAAGAGATGTCTATGAGAGCTCAAGAATTTACAAAGAAAGGACCAAGATTCTCCACGACGCACGCATAACTGTCACAGACTTCAAGGTCGAAGACAAAGTCTTGCTATATAATTCCCGACTCCAACTATTCCCTAGGAAGTTGAGGTCACGGTGGTCCGGACCTTTCACCATCAAGCACATACAACCGGGAGGAGCTTTTGAATTGGAAGGGAAAGACGGAGCCACGTTCAAGGTGAAGGGACAACGGCTCAAGCATTATTCCGAAGGAACCCCTACGGGTGAAGTAAATAGAATATATTTACTCAAGGGATGGCCGGATGACCTTTCATACCTCCTTGACGAGTTTATAGAAGAGGCTATCCCCCACTCCATCGGTGCACTCCACGATGACGGCTTTGAAGGAGGCCAAGATTTGGTCGAAGAAGAGAAGATGGAGGACTCTCCCAATAGCTCCACGGCGAATGATGATGGCGACGCTGATGTCGTGAGAATACGGGAGCTTTGCAAGCTCTCGACATTGAAGAATCCAAAGAAAGCTCCACCGATTCGAAGATCGGTGTCACCGGCGAAGTCAAAGACCGGAACAAGCTCAAGCTTGGGGGAGCTATCCCCCAACATTGCCCATGATGAAGGGGTGCTGAGGAAGGCCACACACCATCACGATCCAAATCCGAGCGGTCTTCCCGGCAAATTCGACGGGTGCATCTCATATGCACCCAACATCCCGCGCTAAATTGAAAATCCAAAGGGGTCGAGCTCAAGACCTTAAACGAGCGCTTGTCAGGAGGCAACCCGATGGTTTTTGCATTATTTTTATTTTGGTTTTCACTTTTATCTTAGACTTTATTAGTGTTTTGAGTCAATTGCCCATAAAAATCGTGACAACGGGTCTTAATTTCTATGACAGTAGAGGAGAAAAGGAGATCTATCATATGGAGGATGACCGAGGCAAAGAAGAGCACTCAAGGAATGCGCTCGAGGCTTAGGAAGAGGAAGAAACTAACTGGAGGAAGAAAAACAGAGAGTAGAGCGAAAACGGAGCCCCGAAGCAGAAAACAGCAAGCCACTCGGCCGAGCAGCATATGCCACTCGGCCGCGCAAAGGACCCCACTCGGCCGAGTGGATCACCAACTAGGGAAGTCTGCGGAACCAACTCTCTGTCTTTTTTTGCATTTCAGTATTAGTTGCCACTCGGCCGAGTACGTAAAGTCACTCGGCCGAGTGAAACAGATACCCTCCTAGCCTAAAAATTGCCGAGTGGCACTGCCACTCGATCGACCGGAGTTTTCTCCCTTCGGCCGAGTGTACAAACGCCACTCGGCCGAGTTGTAAGTGGGAACGAGATTTTAAAAAAAAAAAATTTTCCTTTACGCACTCGACCGAGTGACATTTCCACTTGGCCGAGTCGTAACAATTTATATATAAACTGAGCGGCGGGCGCGATTTTCTAAAAACCCAAATCTCTTTGTTTTCGCCCAAGATCTCCACTTCTTCGCCTCCCTCGCCCGCTGCAACATCCCCCGCGCCCGATTCAACCCCCTCCAACTCGCGACCGCTCCCTCTCACCTCGCCGCCGGTCGGCCGCCGCACCACCTCGCCGGCACCGACCTCCACCGCCCCATATAGCCTCGGTTTGCCCCAAAAATCCCTCTTCTCCCCGTTTCTCTCGATCCATAGACCCTTTGAGCCCAAAACTCAAATTAAATTTCTTATCTATCTATTATACCACATCTCCCCCATGAATTTCGAATATTATCCGCTGATATCATTGTTTGATTTGCAGGCTATCTTGGGGGAGCTTTGGGGATCTTCTGGACGTGCTTTTGGCTTCGCGGAGGCAGCGTTCTTTACACGCACTTGCTAATTTGCTCTTGCGGTGTGTTTAGGTACACTCGTTCCATTAATTAGCATGACACATATTATTTTTGTTGGGTGAGCACTCGCGGCACACATGTCGCCCCGTACTAGGCCACGCATACGGGGATCCGCCCCCAAGCGGAGGCGGACCGATGACCCCGGTCCCTCTTACGCTAGGGAGGACTCCCCTCCACCTAGCCCGCCACCGCCACCACCACCCACACAGCCTATCCCAGCCGATCCTGTCCCTCCACCCGCTCCGCCGTCGGGCCACTGGGGATCACGTTCAGAAACGACGCACAGCGCGTCCGATTTGAGCGTATCGCCCAGCGCTCGATAGTGCCCTCTAGGTTCACAAACTTAGCAGACCTTGACCGCCTAGGGGTACTAGAGGGGCTCCTCACGTTGTACGACAATGTGGGATGGCGTGATTTTTTGTCGGTGTCGGCGGATACTTACATCCGCCCGACACTAGAGGTCCTGAGCTCTATTTACCGGACCGCTGGGGGATGCACATTCCGCCTGATGGATCGAGAGTGCGAGGTCACTCTCGACATGCTTCATGCGTTCTTCCAGTGGCCCACTGTCCCTGTCCCCGACCGTGCCTAAGCGCCCACGCACATCCCACCCCCGTCGTTCGACACTTCCACATTCTGGACATGGATCACGGGCTCCCCACTTGGCTTTGACCCTAGTAGGGCCAAGGCCTCAGCTATCCTGCATCCCTGCCTTCGCATTGCACAGCGCCTCATGGCGACCACTTTCTTAGCGAGGTACGAGCCTGGGACGATTTCTACGCCTGAGCTCTACATGATCTACGCGATGACTCGCCCTAGCGTTCTGGATTGGGGTAGCGACGACCTGGTCCCCGTCGTCGAGATCGATATTGCTAGCTGGTTTTTAGACCGCATCATCATTATGGTGGGCGCTCGCTCACCTATTTGCTGCGGCGTTCTGATCACACTAGTAGCCCTTATAACCGGCATGGACCTACCTGACGACCTGCGACGAGACCGGGGCCCCACTTCACTCTCGATAGATGTTATGGCCTGGATGAAGATGCTTCGTCCCCACGACCAGCGGCACTGGGTATGGTTGCACGGTCCCTTTAGTGCCGATTACATGATCCTCCTGAGCCTCGCTCGGACACATATAGGACCGGCACACGGGGACTGGCTTCCGGCGATGGATCTCCTGATCCCCGCCGCCTACGTTCTAGAGGCCGAGGGAGCTGAGCAGGCACCACCTGCACCCATCGACCCCGTGATCCCTCAGCCCGATCCTGCACTGTCTGCACCCCCCGGTACCTCTGTCCACACTTCTGTCGGTGTCGTGAGTACCCTTGCTGAGTCGTCCCCCACGTCCACCACCCCCACCACTGTTGTGCCTATCTCGGTTGAGCCTATTTCTTCACTTCTTCCCGAGCATCCACCCACTATCCTTGAGAGCGGCGAGTCTTCCTTCTCCGCCGTTGTGGAGACACTGTCTAGTTTACTGTCCGCTGGTGTGTCACCTTTTGGTACATACACTTCCTCCCCAGTGGTCGACCCTTCTGTCTCCACCACAGCTGTCATTTTTGAGAGTGTCGTGACGTCTGTCCCCTCTTCTGTGTCACTGACCTCTCCCGCTTCCTCGTCGCCGATTTTGTCTTCCACCACTACTTCTGCTGCCTCCTCATCCCAGCCTGCGTCCCAGCCTCACACTGAGGCTGGGCATCCACTAGTGAGCATAGCACCTTTTCCACACATACCTGCTGGCCTGATTATTTACACTGCCCGTGTCAGATAACCCCGTCTTTCACAGCCTAGACCTGTTCGTCCCTCCGCTCCACCACCCCCTGACACTCTACTTCAGAGCATTCGTAATCTAGAGGGGGCTGTGAGTGGACTCAGAGGCAACTTTAGGGCTCTCTCTGCCACGGTCAGTTCCATGCAGTCTCGCGTCGCCATGCTTCCCGATATTCAGGCTTGCCTGAATCAGATCCTGGCGCGACTGCCTCCACTACACCCACCCACTCAGCAGATCCCACGACCACCACCTCCACCACCACCTCCGCCACAGGACGGAGATGGTGCAGCACCACCAGTTTAGGCCCACTCTTGATGCCATTGATATTTTTGTCGTTATGCTGCCCATTCTCTGCTGGTCCAGGAGATATTTAATGCCCCCCTCCTCCACACTGTTCTGGTCTCTGCCTTGATCATATCACTTTATATCTTTTTTGGGAGAGAGGGAGAGTATTTTTGGTGACACATATTCGCATCACTCTGATCTTTGCATGCATCATATCCGCATCATATTTTCTGTTTATTTTTCCTTTTTTTGTATCATGCATGCATCCTCACCCACCCCACCCATTTCACGTCTCTCGGTGTGCCACACTTTGCACATTGAGGACACTGTGCATTTTAGCTTGGGGGAGTGAGTTCTCACATTATTTGCTTTTATCACCTTTATTTTTAGTTTTTTTCACGTTTTTTTTCGCTTTTGCACCCATTTTTCATCACTTTTTCATTTTTTACCATGCATCACGTTTTTCTTATTTTCTTTGTGTGTTGCATTGTAAATAGTTCTGTTTTCTTTTATCCTTATTTCTTTCATCTTTTACTAGAGATGATTTTTCTGTGATGACGATGACGTGGTGTTAGCTTTTCTCTACATGCATGCTAATTTTGTCATGCCATAGCTTTTGTTTCTGATATCATATGCTATGTTCTACTTTGCAGGTAGAAATAGTAACCCACTTCTTTTTCTGTATGAAAATGAATGAAATTCTACTATTAGCTGATGTCTGATAATTCATATGTATGCTATCGTAGAAAACACACCAAGATTCACGCATTGATTGCTTATATCTGGAGTAGTGCTTTCTTTTCTCATATCACTTCTTATTGCATGATTTGTATGCTTCACTTCAGGTTGATTGAATGTTTGCTAGCATTGATATATCTGGACTAGTTTGCTTTTTGAGATTAAACTGAGTAGATTAATTACCCTGCTGAAGTTGTCATGCACGTCCTATAGAGTGAACAGAGAGATACATTTATTTCTTTCTCCACATATCTTGAACATTATTTCTCTATTTTAAATTCATTGGTGAACCTCCCCGTAGCAATTCTATTATTGGCATTCCCCCCGTTATTATATCCCATGCTCTAAATTCCCCGAAACCAAAGAAAGAAAAAATACTTGTATATCCTTCTCTTTTGATTTGGGATCATTTGTGTATATATGTTATTCGAAAAAAAGAGAAAAAGAAAAAAATTTGGGAAAAAGAAAAGAAAAGAGAAAAGAAGTTCGAAAACGATCACATCTCGTACCCTTTCTCTCTTTCTTCCCTCTTTTGCTTTTATTTTTATTTCTTTTACTTTTGGAGCTTCAAAAGAAACGAGGAATGTAAATATTGTTTTGTTTATGCCACCACGCTTATGGATAAGCTTGGGGGAGAGGATCCAATGATGTGAGAGAGAGAGACTACTTGACGGTGCATGACAACCTAGGCTAAGTAATATTTTATACTCGGTGAGATTGCTAAAGTTTCACGAAATCCAGAAATCTACGCTTAGCATTCATTTCATGAAAACCACGCTTTTCTATTCTTACTACTCTATTGTGTGATATCTCTTATACTCCTTATAGAAAGCATTCAATTGAAAAGTGTGTGATCTATGATTTTGTATACCGCTTTAGATGCTTCAGACAATGTTAATTCTAGAATTATTCCATTTTTCATGCTATATTGATATTCTTGGGTTATCTATTTCAAATGCACCATTATACTATGATATCGAGATAAAAGTCTTTGACATGTGTTTTATAATCGATGCGTGCTATATGAGTAAGCAAAACCCACGTCCTGAGAAAAATGATCTAGCAGCTTCCTTCTTCGTTTTCTATGTTGTTTTTCATTTTTTCATTTTCCATTTTTTCCATCGCTTCCATTATCTTTATCCACCGGGTTCGCTTTTTACTCATCTTCCTCGAGGACGAGTAAGAGGTAAGCTTGGGGGATTTTGATCACTCCATATTTTACACCTTTTTTCTGCATGTTTGCATGCCATTTTGATCGCTCGTATCGCGTTTTTCACGATTATTCGAAAATATTGCGATGCTTTTCACGATTTCTTGTTTTTGTCAAATTTCAGGAGATTTGGTGCGATTTGGAGTGATTCTGAGATGCACCCACTTCGGATTGTCACCCGTGACTCTTTTGAGGGGAATTATGCTATTGGAGAGGAGTGGAAGAAGAAAGAACGTCGTAGGAGCGATGAGGAAGCAAAAATACGATGATTGGGCATTTTCAGCATGCCACTCGGCCGAGTGAAGGAGTCACTCGGCCGACCATCGACAGCCCGCTCGGCCGGCCAGATCGGACACATAGCAGATTGAATATCAGCGAGCACTCGGCCGAGCATCGCCAGACCACCCAGCCGAGCACGAAGACACCACTCGCCCGAGTGGCATCTCGACGATGGCAAGCAAAAATCCCGAAGTTACTGTAATCCGTCAGTCAGCTCCTGCGTTCCGACTCGGCCGAATGAAGAAATCACATCGGCCGAGTGAATAAAGTCACTCGGCCGAGTGACTCCCGAGAAGACGACCCCCAAAAGTCCGAAGTTACTGGAATCCTTCAGGGTCTGTCACTCGGCCGAGTGACATTTGTCACTCGGCCGAGTGAGCCGCGCTGCCTGTAGCGTAAAGTGCGATTTTCAAGCTGCGCAGGGGCAATTTTGTCACAGTTTTTTGGGCGATTTTGGGGGGTATTTAACCCCAATTTTTAACCTAGTTTAGAGAGCTTTTCTCATACTTTTTGGAAGCCTTTTTGATTACTTTTTAGGAGATTAGATTTAGTTCTTTGGAGAGAGACAAAAAGTTCTATTTTGTTGGATGCTATTGAATCTTCATTGGTTTGTCTCTCTTTCTATCAAAAACCTCATTATTATTGATATATTGTCTATTGCAATGAATTCTATTGTTTTTATTATTGAATTTCTAATGATTTGCATTATGAATTGTGAGTAGTCTTATCGTCTTAGGGCGTAGGGATGAACCCTACGAACCCTATTTCTAATTTGTGATGAACTGGTGAAATTCTTGCTAGAATTGATTAGGGTTAGTTTGGGATTGATTTAATACGCATAGCTAGGGATTCATACCGATTGGGATTTGCAAGAGATTGGATCCCAACTCGATAGGAAGCCCTAGAAATTCGAATTGGGTTACAATTGGGTTTCTCTGGAATCGGTTTGCAAGAGATTGGACCGAAACTAGGGTTTTCGATTGCAATTCTATACCAATAACCGTTTGCAAGAGATTGGACGGGTAGGAACTATTCCAACCTAGGTCGTAGCTCGAGTTTGCACGAGAGTGGGCTCGAGATACGATTGGATGATGATGTTGTTCTTCACGCTAGCTTGCCTAGGTTAGGGTTTGCAAGAGATTGGACCCTACCCTAGGTTTGCTATAGACAGGCAATAGCGCGAGAGCGTGAGCTTGGTTCTATATTTAGTTGCAACTAGTTCACCTGAATTTCAAGTCTAGCAATTGTGAAACCTACGAATCACAATGACGAGATACAGTTTGTAGCGGGGATTCCCTATCCCTAGGCATTTTTCTTAATTTGATATTTTCTTTATACGATTGAACGACTGTGACCTTTTATTGCGAATATTTCTCGACTGTTCTTATAGCCAGGTGAATTGAAGAAGACACCATCATTTGCCCTCCTCGTGTTCGATACCCGCTCGTCGCTACACCGTGCGCTTGCGGTAAGACTAGTGAGTCTCGTCCCCAGTGAGTATCCGGGGCGCGACCAGTAGTAATCTCACACCTTAGAAAGTCGACTCCTGTGCTTAAGCTCACGTGGGATTCCTGCGCTCGACCCCTCCCTACCGTCCGATTCGATCCACAATCATGGTAATATCTGGCCTTTTGGTACAATTACCATCGCACCCTTTAAGCCCTTTTCAAAGCGCCTTTGTACTAATTACCTTTAAGCCCTTCTGTACTAAAATACAATCGCTGCCACTTCTTTTGCTCACTCATGTGCAAAACGCAGAAGCTGGTGTAGATCCCCAGTTTTGCACTGGGTCTTTGATTTCAACAGCCCATGCATGAGATCGCCTCCAAATCCCTGCCATCACATGCTCGTTGATTCCCCTCATACTATCCTCTATCGAGGTAAGGATGGTCATCCCTAATTTACTCGACATCTCATATTGCTCAACACGCATAACGGATAAATTTTTGAAGGGGTTTGGGCGGTGAGTAATTTCCAACCTTTGAATGATTAGCGCTGGAAATTACTCTCCGTGCACAATGGTCTACGCGGTGAGTAATTTCCAACATAGCAAAGTGTTGCGATGGATATTCCTCTCCGTGCAAAACGATTCAAAAATTTAGCCCATTGTGTGCCTTGAGAAATATGAGATGTCCATCAAAACTTATTGAAGCCGCTCATATAGCACAACAACATAGAGCGAATGGCATACATAGTATTGCCCACCGTGCAAAACGGGTGATATGTTTGATTTTTTGATGTATTTGATCTTTTCATCAAATATGATGGTAACACTTAGATCAGATTGAAAAAGACTAGCTATTATATGCAAGGTTTTAACATGATTAGTAATAATAGTGTAGTTTCAACTAACAAGATGATGTATAATCTACTGCTACTTGGATAGACATATATAGTAGTCATGCAGTGTCAATATTACTGATATTTTTATTTGTTTCTAATGCAGAAAATGAAAATCGAAGAGAGTGAACCCTTTGTGCATGATCAGGAGATGCCAAATGAGAGTGAAGCTGAAAATGATAGTGCAAATAGTGTATATGAAGAGGATTGGAATAGTGATAATGAAAAATGCAGCCCACATATTGGAATGAAATTTCAAACAGAAGAAGATGCATATCAATTTTATAATAAATATGCAGCAATAAAAGGTTTTGCAACCGAAAAGGGATCTACGGGAAAGGGAAAAGATGGAAATACCACGAGGAGAAAGTATATGTGCAACAAAGAAGGGTATAAAAGCTTAAAAGATAAGAGGGAGATAGGGGGGAAGTTAATCGAAGGAAAAATGAGAGAGAAGGCTGTATGGCTCAAATGACAATTCATAAAATCACCGATGGAGTATGGCGCATAAACACCTTTGATGATGATCATAATCATGAGTTGATAAAAAGCACATCGAAGATCCAGATGTTACAGTCACATAAAAGATCGCAAATGGACGGAACATGTAGGAATTTAGTTGATCAGATGCGTGGCTGTAGAGTAGGACCTGCAAAGATTGCAAGGATTCTAAATGCCACAAGTAGTAGTAATGTCAATATTACTACGTAACAATGCATTGATCACAACAATGCATTGATCATGGGAGAGTAGCAAGAAAGAACAATATTGGGAAGGAATGCATTAGAGTAATAGAATAATTTATTAAAAGGCAAGCTACAGACTCTCAGTTCTATTATGCTATTGAGCATGATGAAGAGAATGTATGTAGAGTATATTTTGGGCTGATGGGAGGGCGAGGACATCATACAGCCAGTTTGGAGATGTTGTTGTATTTGATGTCACTTATAAGACAAATAGATTCATGTTGCCTTTTGCAACTTTTACAGGTATCAATCATCATAAACAGTCTATTTTATTTGGATGTGCTCTTCTTGCTGATGAGAAGGAAGAATCCTTTGTGTGGTTATTTGGACAGTGGTTAACATGTATGTGGGATAAATCATCAGGAGCTATCATCACTGATCAAGACCCGGCAATATGCAATGCAATCAAAAGAGTTTTTCCAAATACAAAGCACATGTATTGCATATGGCATATCAGTCTGCATGAAGATGAGCATCTACGTTCATTGCGGTCTTCTTATAACCCTGAATTTGATGAAGACTATGCAAATTGGTGTTAGAACAGTCAAAATATTGAAGAAGCTGAGAATTGTTGGGGCATCTTAATGGAGAAGTACCAAAAGGAATTTCAGTAGCCATTGACAGAAAAAAATGAAATTAAAGCTTGGAAGTGGTTACATACGATACATGAGAAAGCACAACATTGGATTAAGGCGTACCTACTGGATACTTTCTTTGCAGGTAAGAAAAAGTTAATACGATAGAGATTGTTGCAAAAATATATGATCAAAATAAACTATTCATATGGTATTCATTTCTTGTTTTGTGTGTAGGCATGGTGTCCAGCCAAAGGAGTGAAAGCTTGAACGCGTATTTTGATGGATACGTAAACTGTATGACTCCATTATACGAGTTCATTGATTAATATGATAAAGCCGTAAAATTTCAGCGAGACAAAGAGGAGAGAGAAGATACTTTTTGTATTGGGAACAAACCAGAATTTAGCGGTATGCATGATTAGAGGTTTATGCTGCAAAGGTATATACTAGAAACATATTTTCCATTTTTCAAATTCGTTTCAAAAATACTTTATAGTGTCGGCATGAAAGGGTGAGCATGGATGGGGATACGACCACATATAAAGTAACTATGCGGGTTAATGGAAAGAGCTACTTGCATAATGTTCAATGCAATATATCTACGGGAATGTTTAGGTGTACGTGTCCAAGGGCTGTGACTGAAGGTTTGCCATGCGCACAAATTTTATATATCATGAAGCAAAAGTTTGATATGCAAGCCATCCCTAATAGATATATTTTACCAAGGTGGACTCTAAATGAAAGACATAGCATCATGAGTCTTGGGGCCTCTTCGACTAGCACAGTACACGAAGTGCGTCCAAATCAAATTACTCAACTTCAAACCTGGAGACTTTGTTCATCATTCGATAAAGTCGTGGAGGTGGTTACAAGAGATCCACTTCTGTTTGATGATGTCTTTGGGTGGGCAAACAGTTTTTTTGGACTAACATAATATGATTGATCAAGCGCAAACTGCTTCTGAAGAGTCAAGCACTCAGGTGGGGTCCAATGCACCTATCAAACAAGAAGGTGGAGTAAATGATGTCATTATGCATGATCCTGTAAAAGCAAGAACTAAAGGCCGACCACGAGCGGCGTCAAGGATTTCGTCTAGAATACAAGTCTCACAAGAACAAAGTCAAGCAAGAACACGGACTTGCAGTGTTTATGCAGAAAAGGGTCATGACATGAGAACTTGTCGTATGAGTACATCTGGTAGAAAGAAGGTATATTTGCTCAAACGTTTACTATTTTATATACTAGTATAAATTATTTTAACATCATTGCTCCATATTTTCTGGAGGAAAAATCTTCTCCTGATGACTTAACAAGACTTTGATATGAAGGCCGACATTTTTATATACTATAGGCAACAATTTTGTATTAGCTTGGAAGAAATATACTACATGCATCTGTCATGGACATATCAGTATAAATGTGATGAAACTAAACTGGGTCTCTTTAAAAATGGTTATCTGAAAATGGCAGCCTCCTATATTTTTGGCCAAAATGCAGCCATTGTGGCGTTGAATTAATAGGGCTGGGGGTCCAAATTGAATTTTAAAACACAAAGTCTTGATTGTAAGCGTATGAGTATGATGCTTATAATTCGAGACCTATATCCGCTTCTACGGATCTCATATCTTATAATTTCTCTGTTGCTGCAGATCCTGACAATTGTCAAGAAAATTAATGTGCTTAAGGAGTAAAAAGAAGAAGCAGAATAGCTGAAGAGCTGAAGAGAATGAAGAGAATGAGGCATGTAGCTGTCCATGATGTGTGATTGTAGGTAATTGTATACAGTTTTGCTCCGCGCGTACAATGGGTACAACTTTTGCTGGTTTTGCATGCTTAGCAACACTTGGTAATTGTACAGGTTTGCTAATAAGCGCATACAACGTTCAATAATGTTGCGGATGTGCGCGCTGAGTAATTTGGGTAATTGTAAACAGTTATGCTCCATACGCATAACGGTTACTAACTTTGATGGTTATGCTCGTTGAGTAAATATTGGTAATTGTAGATAGTTGTGCTCAGCTCGCACAACGTTCAATGCTGTTGCCGTTTGTGCGAGCTGAGTAATTGTGGGTACTTTAAGTTAGCATCACACAATTTTGTAATGTGTTGCAATTGTCTCAAATTTAATGACATTATATTAAGGTCTGTATTCTAACATAGTATAACATTTATGCATTCAAATGTACATAACACAACAAAGTAGAAACTACATTTAAACATTTTGCACCATCACAATTTAGAACTGGTAAGCAATTCAAGCACTGGACTATACTAGGGATACATAGATTCCAACCATGAAAAAAATTTCAACTTTATTTCCATTTATGAGATGCTCCATCAGCTCCATCAGCGTCACTTGCTGCAAGTATATTGGCCATCTGTCCCTGTATACGTTGAAGAAGAATCAGTGATGAACACATAACAAAGCATAATTAAGTAAAAATATTGTACAGGTAAACTTAGAATAAGATAGAACATTTATTATCATCAAGCAGTGATGTCTGCAACTAAGGATCAAAGAACATATACAAGTAGTGAAGTCTGCAAAGAAGCGGCTGTGCCTGGAAGAAGTGATATCCTCAATGACGACTACCGGAACATATGAAGGATCAAAGAACATCTTCGAATCAATATATATGTGATGT
Organism: Scilla litardierei; assembly: GCA_030789695.1. Lineage (NCBI taxonomy): Eukaryota > Viridiplantae > Streptophyta > Magnoliopsida > Asparagales > Asparagaceae > Scilla > Scilla litardierei. Next base: position 70,423,434 of record CM061130.1, read on the forward strand.
ATTCAATTTCGACATCACGTCACTTGTCGTTAGTATATTGTCCATCTTTGAGTGTTGAATACGCAGCAGTGATGAAGGAAAAAAATAGAATGTTGTAGAAAATATATCATATAATTAGAATCAGATAGAATCAGATAGAATAATACCATCAAGAAGCGTAATGGTTGATAAGGGCTTGTGGATAGGGAAGCCATTTATAGACGAATTGGACTGGCCATGGTGAGGATGAGACTACAGTAGAGTTACTAGGAGGCAACACAAGAGACCCAGTGAGTCTACAGCAAATTACTTGTGATTATACAGAAGAATGCTCATGAATCTACATCAGATTGATAGCAGCCAGATGTAGTTCCCAATAATGTATGACCGTTATGGTGCACGTTGAGCAAAATTGATAGCCTCTAACAAAATAGCTCAACACGTATAACCGACAAAAATATGGCCGTTATATGCAAAGAGCAAATTATTTATGGTTTATCAAAACTGCTCAAAGCGCAAAATGGGCATATAGTTGGACCGTTGTACGCATTGAGCATTAGGTATTTTGGATAACAGTATTTTGGATAACACAATTGTTTAATCGACGTAAGTAAGAGTAATATTTCACCAACAATTTTGTAAACTTGTTTCAGCAGTGTAATGCTGGATATAGCGGAATACATTGACATCAAAGAGAGATTGTCCATTACGGTATACGTTACCACTCCTGTAACAAATTCGGTGCTTTCTTTATTCGATGCATTAGCTGAAATTTTTTCTCGTAGCATGGTTTTAGCTCGACGCATACAATGGTTAAAAGCTAGACAAAGTTTACATGACGTTGTACGCTTGGAGTAATTTTATTCGACTCTAACCCGTTTTTCCTCGATGCGCACAATGAGGTGTAATTTTACCTGTTTTTTATGCTGATTAATATTAATTCAAAAATAAAATCGGTTACCCCACGTGCACAATCCGTCGGGTGCACTGAGTAATAAAACCCTCCTCTAAACTGTTTTAATACCGCACACAATGCGTTATAATTTAGGAAGATATGTGCGCTGACTAAAATCTTATGTATATTCACGATCGCTGCTTTGTAGACTTACGGGGTCTCTTCTGTAGACTCAAGGTCACTCTACTGTAGACTCATCCTCATTCAAGGGTAGTCTAATTCGTCTATAAATGGCTTCCCTACCCACAAGGCTACTTCAACCTCTACACTTCGAGTGATGTGATATGCATGAGGAAGAAGTAACCCTACACTCTACGGTAAACTCATCCTCATCCAAGGGCAGTCCAATTCGTCTATAAATAGCTTCCCTACCCACAAGCCCTCTTCAACCACAACACTTCGATTGATGTGAAAGGCATGAGGAAGAAGTAACCCTGGTCAGATAGTTGTGTTGGCTTACACGAGGACTAGCCCCCGACCGTATAATTGGCCAGCCCGTGAAGTCTTCTAAATCATGCCGACGGTAACGCTGGCTCACCCCACAATGGGGTGGCCCCCCGACCAAATAGCCGAGTAGCCCATGAGGGCAAAGTAAGCTCATTTCTGATCGTATAGTTAGCTCGGCTCGCGAGGGTGTGGGCACTGAGATATCATTATAAATGTGCTGAAACTGGATCTCTTTAAAACTGTATCTATGAAAACTGATTTATCTTGTATTTTAGTTCAAAATGCAGCTATTGTGGCTTTGAATTCCTAGGTCTGTGAGTTCAAACTGAAACTTAATACCCAAAGTTTTAATTATGAGCGTATGAGGATGATGCCTATCATTCGAGAAATCTATCTGCTGTTGTCGATCTCATATCTTATAATTTCTCTGTTGCTGCAGATCCTGTCACTTGTCAAGAAATCATTCGAGAAAATATTTCCATTCAACAAAAATATCTCCTAGTACAACAAAACAAAAAGGAGAAACAAAATGGGGTTTGCTCCACCTATGATGCAGTAGCTCACAAAGAGGCATCCCCATGCGATTCGTCTTCTCCCAAACTAGTAGGCTGCCCAGGGATAACCAGAGGATGGGGAAGCATTCTTCGGACCCGCTCCTTGAACGCTAGGAAACCCTCCCGGAAGGACCTCACAATCTTCCGAGTTAAAATGTCCTCGTACACCCAGAATCCCTCACGAAGAGACTTCGCTATCCTTGGAGCCAAGACATCCCCATAACCCCTCTAGAACTCGGCTACGAGCCGAGCGGGGTGCACTTCCCGCAGGGCGCCTATATCGGGCCCAATGAGCACATTTCTCCTATCCATGCACCTCCCGGGCAAGGGACAGTGCATCCTCAGCATACTTGGCCAATCTCTCGGTGAACAGCCCGAGCCTCCATCAAACTTCCCACCTCTGAGGTGAGCTCTACAACTCTTAGTTTGAACTGGTGGGCCTCCCTGTGGGCCTCCTTGGCTGATTGCTCGGCCGCCTCATCCCTCAGGCGCTCCTGCGCCAAGGCCTCCTCAAGACCATTTACCTTCTCCGAGCGGCGATTTGCCTCTACAGCAAGCGTGGACACCTGTGAGATGGAAGGGATGAATGTCACCCTCAACAAAATAGAAGTAGAAGAAGAAAGGGACCGACCTGCTGGATATGCAATACCAGAGAGTCTGCCAGTTTTTTTGGAACAAACCCCCTCTAACAAGGAGCGGTCCCTCGGAAGGACAGCTCCCTGCGCCAGCTGGACAGCCACGTCGCAGTCGAAGAAAACCGACCCCACAGCCAGGACATCCAGACCGGCCCCAAGCATGAAGAAGGCTCCGCCCGCACCGACCGGGGTACGCTCTTCTTGATGGGTAGGAGAGAACTCCACCAAAACCTGGGAGTTCGCCCCAGAGGCAATCGGCGGATCGCATGCCGCTGGGGGACCACTCTCACTCTTCTTCTTCTTCCCCTAGGGCCCTTCAGACCATGAGTGAGAGCGTATCTTTCTCTCCCCTTGATTCCTGGTTAACACACGGGAACCCTGCTCGATGGTTGTCACAGCCCCCTCTCCGAGGACGAGACCGACGGGAGCATCAATCTGATCTTCCACGAAGGGAGAATGTTTGGCCGTGCCCAAAGGCAGAGGGGGAGGAACGCCCACCTGCCTTGACACCCCAATCGGTGGGTCGCCTGTAAGAATTTCCTCCCCCATAGTGCGATCAGGCCCATGGCCCGATGAACTCCCCCGACCACCCGAATATTCTCGTCGTCGACGGTTGAGTTGCTGAACATCTTGACAGAAATCCCGACCCACCATTTGAGCAAAAAGATGAAAATCAGGGTAACAAGAAATAAGGAAAGCAGAATTTCATCAGATGGCTGGAGTGAAGTATCCATTCGACTGGCAAAACAATCCTAATGAAAAGCATACACGAAAACCGAGGTTCTACTTGAATCATTCTCCACAAGTGAACATAGATGAGAATAAAGAAGAGAGCATTTAAAGTGTCCGATGTTTCATACCTCTAAATTTAGAGTGTCCGATGTGCGGCTTGTACTTTCCATCTTTACGTGGCATATCGATTATGTCTTGCACCCGATCTATTATATTAGTGGCCACTCCATACCTGTGATTCTATCTGGACAGCGATTTACATTTATCAGGGTGCAACCGATATACTATATCAGGTGCAAGACACAATCGGTATGTAGGCCCCATGGTAAGTAAATGTCCATGTGGTGATTGTTCTTTCCAGCTTAACGTGGCTTGGCACCCGATCTATTACATTGGGGGCCACCTTTTCTGCATCATTCTCTTTATTGATAGGGAATCATGTTTATCAGGAGGCAACTGATATAATAGATCAGGTGCAAGACACAATCGATGTGTAAACCACATGGAAAGTAAATGTATATGTGGTGCTTGTTCTTTCCAGCTTTACATGGCATGGCACCCGATCTATTACATCGGGGGGCCCTTTTCTGCATCATTCTCTTTATTGATAGGGAATCATGTTTATCAGGCGGCAACCGATATAATAAATCAGGTGCAAGACACAATCGGTGTGTAAACCACATGGAAAGTAAATGCCCATGTGGTGCTTGTTCTTTCCAGCTTTACATGGCTTGGCACCAGATTTATTACATCCGGGGCCACCTTTTCTACATCATTCTCTTTTTTGATAGGCAATCATGTTTATCAGGCGGCAATTGATAAAATAGATCAGGTGCAAGACACAATCAGTATGAAAACCACATGGAAAGTAAATGCCCATGTGGTGCTTGTTCTTTCCAACTTTACGTGGCTTGGCACCCGATCTATTACATCGGGGGCCACCTTTTCTGCCACAGTCTCTTTATTGATAAGGAATCATGTTTATCAGGTTGCAACTGATATAATAGATCAGGTGCAAGACACAATCGGTGTGTAACCACATGGAAAGTAGATGCCCATGTGGTGCTTGTTTTTCCAGCTTTACGTGGCATGACACGCGATCTATTACATACCTTTTCTACATCATTCTCTTTATTGATATAGAATCATGTTTATCATGCGGCAACTGATATAATAGATCAGGTTCAAGACACAATTGGAGTGTAAACCACATGGAAAGTAAATGCCCATGTGGTGCTTGTTCTTTCCAGCTTAACGTGGCTTGGCACTCAATCTATTACATCGGTGGCCACCTTTTCTGCATCATTCTCTTTATTGATAGGAAATCATGTTTATCAGGCGGCAACTGTTATAATAGATCAGGTGCAAGATGCAATCGGTGTGTCAACCACATGGAAAGTAAATGCCCATGTGGTGCTTGTTCTTCTCAGCTTAACATGGCTTGGCACCCGATCAATTACATCGGGGGCCACCTTTTCTGCATCATTCTATTTATTGATAGGGAATCACGTTTATCAGGCGACAACTGATATAATAGATCAGGTGCAAGACGCAATCGGTGTGTAAATCACATGGAAAGTAAATGCCCATGTGGTGCTTGTTCTTTCCATATTTACGTGGCATGTCACATGACCTATTACATCGGGGTGCACCTTTTCTACATCATTCTCTTTATTGATATGGAATCATGTTTACCTAGCGGCAACTGATATAATAGATCAGGTGCAAGACACAATCGGTGTGTTAACCACATGGAAAGTAATTGCCCAAGTGGTGCTTGTTCTTTCCAGCATTACGTGTCTTGGCACCCGATCTATTACATCGAGGGACACCTTTTCTGGATCATTCTCTATGGATAGGGAATCATATTTATCAGACGGCAAGTGATATAATAGATCAGGTGTAAGACATAATCGGTGTGTAAACCACATGGAAAGTAAATGCCCATGTGGTGCTAGTTCTTTCCAGCTTTACGTGGCTTGTCACCTGATCTGTTACATCGGGGGCCACCTTTTGTACATTAATCTCTATGGATAGGGAATCGTGTTTATCAGGTGGGAATTGATATAATAAATCAGAAGCAAGACACAATCGATGTGTAAACCACATGGATAGTAAATGCCCATGTGGTGATTGTTATTTCCAGCTTTACGTGGCTTGGCACGAAACATGATCTGTTAGATCGGGTGACACCTTTTCTGCATCATTCTCTTTATTGATAGGGAATTATGTTTATCAGGCGGCAACTGATATAATAGATCAAGTGCAAGATACAATAGGTGTGTAAACCACATGGAAAGTAAATGCCCATGTGATTGTCATGCCCCGCTTCCCAAAAATATGGAGACGAGAAGTGAGAAGGTCCGCTCAGACTTGAAGCTGTGAAGCCGTAAGTCTGATAAGCGTCAATAAACTTTAAATGGCAGGTCCTTGCAAACGCGATACGAAACAAAGATAATAATAAGGAAATGAGACGAACATGCAATCTCAGAATATCCATAAAATAAGTTCCAACATCGCAGAAAAAGCCACCAGGCTAAAAGAAAAGAGTCTAAAAAGGGCCCAGCATGTCCAATCAAAAGTACAACGTACGGAAAACAAAGTAATGGTGCTACGCACCGACAACTAACTGCAAACTACAGCAAGCAACTCAGAATAGTCTCTAAGACTGGTCACCGGTGTCCACCAACTCCTCGTCAAACGTAGGCTCCGGCTCAGCGTCAGCAAACACCTCATCCACAGCTACGGTCTCTGGCTCAGGGTCTAACATGTGACACCCAAAAGAACAAGGGGCACATGCCAGCAAGTCTACAAGAGACTTGTACATGGAAACTGAAAGTAAAGGTAAAGCAACCTAGCAGTTCTAGCATGATGCAATGGCATGGCAGTTATATCATGAGTGCAACAAGTAAAGCAAAGTACGAGCATGGAATTTAAATCATGGCATGGATGTCAAGTTTTGTAAGAACAATCACAAGTACAAGGACAAGTCTAGTAAGCACGTCGTGCACAGAGATTACGCCTTTTGGCTAGAGTGGCTGCGCGGGCCAACTCCTAAGCTCAAGTGATCGCTTATCCCTACCCCTCCACGTGTATATGGACTGGCGCCCATCTTCTGGATCACGAGCCAGGAAGTGTTTTTCAATATGGCATATGGGTGCACCTAGCCGGAACAAGGATGTACAAGTATTGTAGTGTGTGCTACGGATGCAACATTCAACTTGGATGACATGTAAGATGCAATGCATGGCAAATAACAGTTTAAGTGTGTACAGGTAAGGAATTTAAACATGGCAGGTAACAATGCATGAAAGACATGGCAGGGTGACAGATCTAACTTCGTTGTCAAGCTAGATCTTAAAGTTACGCCTAGATAGCTATCATTTCACCGTCTAGTCTCTTTTACGCTAAAAGCAAGGAAGTGGCCTAAAACATGGCCCTAAGCAAAAGTTGGCAAGTTTCACTTGCCTGCAAGTCAAACGTCTGAAAAACACCGTCCAAAGAGTCCAAAGTCGCAAACAACCTATGTGCCTAGTCCACCAGCCTACAGTCCCATATTATTAATCTTAATTAGTGAATTTAAAACACTTTTAAAAACATCAATTTTAGTCTTGATTAACAGGATGTGGTTGGGGTCCTAAGGGTACAGAACGTTACCTCAACACGACACAAAAGCTACCCTGGCGTCGGGTAGCGACGCCAGGGGTTGGAATATAAGATCGTGCTCCTAGTCAAAATTCCAGATTAGATTCCTCGCTTGCCAAGTCTGGGCAGCAACCAGATCAAAGAACCAAGATTCCAAAGCTAGAACGTGCGACGACGGGATACGACGTATCGCAACATCGTAAACGGCAAATCCACGAAGAAGAGACACCTAGGTGGGTCCCACAGTAGTGCTAAGGGCCAATGGGGGACCCACAATACCTCAGGAGAACTTGGGGGCCCACGGTGGCAAGCGGTGTGAAAGTTGCGACGTTACGACGAACGTCGCTCGGTCAGACCGAGCCGCTGCGAGGAATTCTGTCGGTCAGACACTGTGGGGCGGGGGTTACAATGCTGCGGGGTGCGATGCGGAGCGGGGCTCTCGGTCACAGCGGGCCGGTGCGGGGGATCGGGTCGGTCAGGCGCTTGGGGAGCGGGGGCTGCAGCGAAGCGGGCTGCAACTAAGCGGGGCAATGCGGGCGATGCGGGCGATGCGGGCGATGCGGGCGATGCTCTCGGTCAGACCGAGAGAAGTTCTCGGTCGCAGCAGGGGCTGTGCGAAGCGGGCGGCTGAGTGCGGAGCGGTCGAGGGTGCAGGGTTGAGCCTCGGTCAGACCGAGGGAAACCAAGCATAAACGGCGGTCGTGCGGGGGCGGCTGCGGGGCTAGGTTGCGACGAACGTCGCAAGCGAGATTTTGAGTTGTGGGGGCGGCTAGGGTTTGTTCTCTTGCGAAAATAGGCTTTCCTAGGGGTTGTTTATATAGGGTTGGTGGGTTGACTTGGTCTAGGGTTAATATTTGAATTTAAAATTGATTTTAAACCCAATTATTCACCCTCTCAAACAGCCATGCATGTGTGGGTGCGACCAAGGTAAGGGGCTTGGGTCAAAAATAGTTTTGAAGAGTTATAATCTAATAGAAATTATATTAGGTCGAAAATACATTAAAACTTGGTATTTAAAAATATTTAAAGCTTTGCTAAAAATGTGAAATAGGTCAAATGAAATCCGAAAATTCTGAAATAAATATTGGGGTGATCGGGACGACGAGAGAAAGAAAACTAAGAAGACGGATCTCAATTTTGACGTCGAGCGACGAAACTAAAAATAGAAACGTCTCACGTAAAAAGTGAAAATCACAACGTCTCTTCGAATAAGATCAAATCGTGGGAGAACGACCCGAGAAATGTCGTTCCAAATTAGTGCCACAATTTAATACTCTCAAAGACGTTCACAATGACATATCACACCAAAGTGTTCACAAACAAACAGAGTCTAAAATAAATACGTGCACGGTCAAAAGCACGTGCACGAACAAAGTACGATCGGAAAGCGACCGTTACATCCTTCCCACCATAGAAATGTTTCCGTCCTCGGAATCAACATCAAGCACTGCTCGGGAAGAGGTGCGGGAAGCGCTCTCTCATCTCATCCTCACGCTCCCAGGTGGACTCACCAGGGGAACCGTGATGCCACTGCACTCGAACCAAGTCGACGGTCTGATTCCTCAGCTGCTTCTGCCGTCGATCCAGAATCTCAACTGGCTGCTGATCATAAGACAGTTCCGGATGAACCGTGATCTCCGAGAAATCCACAGCATGGGACAGATCACTAATGTATCGACGTAACTGCGATACGTGAAATACGGCGTGAACTCCCTCCAGCGACGGTGGCAACGCCAAGCGATAAGACACCGCTCCAACTCTCTCCAGAACGTCAAACGGCCCAATGTACCTCGGACTCAGCTTGCCTCTCTTTCCAAATCGAATAACTCTGTGATTCGGAGAAATCTTCAGAAAGACATGATCTCCAGGCTGAAACTCCAAAGGCCTCCGTTTAGCATCTGCCCAATGCTTAAAACAGTCCTGCGCAATCCTCAGCTTCTCCCGGATGTTCCTCACAACATCCACGGCCTCCACAATCATCTCCGGTCCTAACTGCTCCCGATCTCCAATGTCATCCCAGCTCAGTGGCGATCGACATTTCTTCCCATATAGCACGGCGAAAGGTGCCATACCAATACTCGCCTGGTAGCTGTTATTGTAGGCAAACTCAATATGATGGAGATGATCCTCCCAAGATCCCTTGAAGTCCAACATGCACGCTCTCAGCATGTCCTCTAAAATCTGAATCGTCCTCTTGGACTGACCATCAGTCTGCGGATGGTACGCCGTGCTGAAACTCAGACTCGTACCCAGACTCTTTTGCAGACTCTGCCAAAACTGAGATGTGAATCTCGTGTCTCTGTCCGACACGATACTCACAGGGACTCCGTGAAGTCGTACGATCTACTGCATGATTCACGTTACATCACTATCTAAACTAGGAAAAAGGAAATAAAAACGGAGCGTAAAAGAATTTACCTCCATATATCTCCTCGCTAGCGTCTCAGCAGACTGTCTTACTCGGAAGGGAATAAAGTGCGCGGATTTGGTCAATCGGTCTACGATCACCCAAATCATGTCATTCTGCTTCGGACTCTGAGGTAGTCCAGTCACGAAATCCATAGTGATGTGCTGCCACTTCCACTCCGGAATCGGAAGCGGTTGTAGCAACCATGCCATACGCTAATGCTCTGCATTTACCTGCTGGTGAACCAGACACTTGGCTACACCCCGAGCCACACTCCTCTTCATACCATGCCACCAATAGTTCAGACGAAGATCATTGTACATCTTGGTGCCCCCAGGATTTACAGAATACGGCGAACTGTGTGCTTCCACCAATAATTCCTCTCTGATATCTCCAGCTGGCACACACAACCTGGCTCCAAATCTCAACGAACCATCCTCATGAATCAAGAAGTCAGTCCGCAGACCGGCTTCCACCTGCTCCCGAATCTTCACCAGCTTAGCATCTCCAGCCTGTCCAGCCTTGATCCTATCCACGATCGTCGACTGTATCTGCATACTCATCAGCGAAGAAGTCTCTCCAGGAAGAATAATCTCGATACTAGACTCGCAAAAATCCTGCTGCAATCTCCACTGCAAAGTCAACATCATCACCGCTGGAAGTCTGCTCAGCGCATCTGGAACCACATTCACCTTGCCGGTGTGATACTGCAAATCAATCTCATAATCCGCCATGAGCTCTAACCATCGACGCTGTCGCATGTTGAGCTTCTTCTGAATAAAAATGTACTTCAAGCTTTTGTGATCAGTGAAGATCTTCACCTTCTCACTCAGCAGGAAGTGCCTCCAAATCTTGAGCGCAAACATGACATCAGCCAACTCCAAGTCGTGTGTCGGGTAATTCTTCTCATGAGCCTTGAGGTGACGAGAAGCATACGCAACCACGTGCCCATGCTGATGCTTCACACAGCCGAGACCCTTGCCAGAAGAATCGCAAAAGATCTCGAATCCTTCACTCCGATCAGGTACAGCAAGAACAGGGGCAGTCGTCAATCTCTCCTTCAGAATATCAAAAGCCTTCTCACAATCATCAGACCAAACAAATGGTACATCCTTCCACGTCAGTCTGGTCATCGGCTCAGCAATCCGGGAAAAGTCCTTAATGAAACGCCGATAATAACCTGCAAGCCCAAGGAAACTCCGGATCTCAAACGCTAACTGCAGAATAGGCCACTCTCTGATAGCCTTAATCTTCTCGGGATCCACTGAAATTCCATCGCCTGACACCACATGCCCGAGAAAAGCAACTCTATCCAGCCAAAACTCGCACTTGGAATACTTAGCATACAAACGATGCTTCCTCAAAATCTCCGACACTGTCCTCAAGTGCGATGCATGCTCTTCCTCCGACTTTGAATAGATAAGGAAGTCGTCAATAAAAATAACGACAAACTTGTCTAGAAAGTCGTAGAAGATCATATTCATCAGGTTCAAAAAAAATGCGGGCGCATTGGTTACACCGAAAGGCATAACCACGAACTCGTAGTGACCATACTTCGTCCTGAATGCTGTCTTCGGGATATGTTCCTTCTTCACCTTGAGCTGATGATAACCACTCCTCATATCCAACTTAGAGAACACCCTCGATCCTCCAAGCTGATCAAAAATGTCATCTATACGAGGCAATGGGTGTTTATTCTTGATGGTCACAGCATTCAGCTCCCTGTAGTCCACGCACATGCGACGCGAACCATCCTTCTTCTTCACCAGCAACACTGGTGCTCCCCACGGAGACACACTAGGATTGATATAACCCTTCTGCAAAAGCTCATCCAGCTGCCTACGCAACTCTTCCAACTCAGCTGGAGCCATACGATACGGCGCCTTCGAAATAGGCTGCACTCCCGGAATAAGATCGAACGAAAACTAGAGAGCTCGATCGGGCGGCAGTCCAGACATCTCCTCGGGGAAGACGTCGTCGAATTCATGCACCACAGCTGGTCTACTCTGCTCCTTCTGCATAGCAACGATCTCCACCAGCTTAGACCGAAACCTGACAGGACCAAGCGAACTGCTTCCTTGACTGAACTCAAACACTGGATGTCCTGGGATCTCGAACACCACCTTCTTCCTCTGACAATCGATCGTAGCATAGAAGCTCGCTAGCCAATCCATCCCAAGCACAGCATCATAGTTGCTGATGTCGTGGACAATAAAATCAGCGTAAAGCTCATGTCCATAGACCACTAAAGGGCAAGAATTACAACCACGATGCACCGAGATCACGCCATTTCCTGTAACGATGTTCCAACTCTTGGGAAGAGGGGATGTCGTCAAGGAATGCTTCTCCATGAAGCTCCGGGATATAATGCACATCGATGCACCAGAGTCAAAGAGGACTCGTGCAGGAAATATGCAAACCAAAATCACACCTAACAAACAATCTAACAATCAAACCTTATTCTAGCAAAAAATTATATGCAAGCAACCAAACATGAGCTAACAACCAAAACTAACTAAGGAAGGAAACAACTAAACTGAGAGTTACCTACGATAACCTCTTCCACAGCCTCGCTCTCCACTGCCGTCATCAGAAAAGCCTGTATCCTCGGCTACATGGCTTGCTGAAAAGCCTGCCTCTGTGGAACGAGGGCTGCTCCACGTCCTGCAGGTATAGGTGCTCTCTGCTGCAATGGCTGTGCTACAACTGGTTCCTTCCAAGGCTGTTTAGACTTCAGGCACTCCTTCATAGTATGAGTATGATCTCCACAAATCAGGCACTGCCCCAACATCCTTCTACACTGCTCCTTGACATGCCCGATCTTGCCACAGAAATGGCAAGTCTTCTGAGTAGGCCCACCTGGCCTCTTGAACTGCACTGGCTGATTAGGCTTGAACCCAGGCCTAACCACTCCTCTGACCTGCTCTATAGGGCTCTTCCCAACTCCAGGTGTCTGTCCTCCCTTCTGCCTCGCAATCTGCTCCTGTCTCCGAGCAGCTACCAGCAACTTCTGATATGACTCCAGATCTGACGAAGACATCAGGCTCTGCAAGTCTAGGGAAAGGCCCTGCAGAAACCTCTGAGCTTTCTCCTCAGCATCCTCCACCATCTTCGGTTCGAAGCGACTTAGCTGGGTGAACTCCTGATGGTACTGTTCCATCGTCAGATTTTCCTGCTTCCGCTCACTGAAGCGCTGCAACATCTCCCTCCTGGCAGCCTTCGGAAAGTACTCCTCATCGAACATGGACTTGAAAGTAGCCCAAGGTATAGGACTCGCCAACAGCTCCTCTTCTGCATCCCACCAGTTACGGGCATTATCCCTGAGCTGCTTCTTCACCAACTCAACCCATCCAGCCGGGTTGATCTTCGACATCTTCAGATTGTCCTCAGTATTTCTGATCCACTCCTCAGAAGCCAACGATCCTTCAGATCCATCAAAGTAAGTCGGGCCCAGCTCCCGAAACTGCTTCGCTCCAGGCTCGAAGCGAGGGGCATTTTGGGTATTCTGGAGCATACCCTGCTGCACCTGCATCATCTGATGCATCAACCTCATGATCTCAGCATTGGTGGGCTCTCTATTCGGCACCTCAACACGATTGGGCCCACCACTAGCCCGGGTCTGTCGTCGTCCAGCCATCTAATGACATAAAAAACGAACAAAATTAGACTCAAAGCTTATGGCTTGGATGTTGTACTTTATTTACTGGACATTCCGTTATTATTGTTGTTCCGTTAATTCGCAGTTGCAAGACGTGACCTGCATGGGCCACCAACAAAACCTGTCACGCCCCGCTTCCCAAAAATATGGAGGCAAGACGTGAGAAGGTCTGCTCAGACTTGAAGCTGTGAAGCCGCAAGTCTGATAAGCGTCAACAAACTTTAAATGGCAGGTCCTTGCTAACGCGATACGGAACAAAGATAATAATAAGGAAATGAGACAAACAGGCAATCTTAGAATATCCATAAAATAAGTTCCAACATCGCAGAAAAAACCACCCGGCTAAAAGAAAAGAGTCTAAAAAGGCCCCAGCATGCCCAATCAAAAGTACAACGTACGGAAAACAAAGTAATGGTTTTACGCACCAACAACTAACAACAACCAACAGTAAGCAACTCAGAACAGTCTCTAAGACTGTTCACCGGTGTCCACCAACTCCTCGTCAAACGTAGGCTCCGGCTCAGCGTCAGCAAACACCTCGTCCTCAGTTACAGTCTCTGGCTCAGGGTCTAACATGTGATACCCAAAAGAGCAAATGGCACATGTCAGCAAGTCTACAAGAGACTTGTGCAAGGAAACTGAAAGTAAAGGTAAAGCAACCTAGCAGTTCTAGCATGATGCAATGACATGGCAGTTATATCATGAGTGCAACAAGTAAAGCAAAGTACGAGCATGTAATTTAAATCATGGCATGGATGTCAAGTTTTGCAAGAACAATCACAAGTACAAGGACAAGTCTAGTAAGCATGTCGTGCACAGAGATTACGCCTTTTGGCTAGAGTGGCTACACGAGCCAACTCCTAAGCTCAAGTGATCGCTTATCCCTATCCCTCAACGTGTATATGGACTGGAGCCCGTCTTCTGGATCACGAGCTAGGAAGTATTTTTCAATATGGCATATGGGTGCACCTAGCCGGAACAAGGAAGTACAAGTATTGTAGCGTGTGCTACGGATGCAACATTCAACTTGGATGACATGTAAGATGCAATGCATGGTAAATAACAGTTTAAGTGCGTACAAATAAGGAATTTAAACATGGCAGGCAACAATGCATGAATGACATGGCAGGGTGACAGATCTAACTTCGTTGTCAAGCTAAATCTTAAAGTTGCGCCTAGACAGCTATCATTTCACCATCTAGTCTCTTATACGCTAAAAGCAAGGAAGTGGCCTAAAACAAGGCCCTAAGCAAAAGTTGGCAAGTTTCACTTGCCTGCAAGTCAAACGTCTGAAAAACACCGACCAAAGAGTCCAAAGTCACAAACAACCTATGTGTCAAGTCCACCAGCCTACAGTCCCATATTATTAATCTTAATTAGTGAATTTAAAAGACTTTTAAAAACATCAATTTTAGTCTTGATTAACAGGCTGTGGTTGGGGTCCTAAGGGTGCAGAACGTTACCTCAACACGACGCGAAAGCTACACTGGCGTCGGATAGCGACGCCAGGGGTTGGAATATAAGATCGTGCTCCTAGTCCAAATTCCAGATTAGATTCCTTGCTCGCCAAGTCTGGGCAGCAACCAGATCAAAGAACCAAGATTCCAAAGCTAGAACGTGCGACGACGGGATACGACGTATCGCAACGTCTCTTCGAATAAGATCAAATCGTGGGAGAACGACCCGAGAAATGTCGTTCCAAATTAGTGCCACAATTTAATACTCTCAGAGACGTTCACAACAACATATCACACCAAAGTGTTTACAAACAAACAAAGTCTAAAATAAATACGTGCACGGTCAAGAGCACGTGCACAAAGAAGATACGATCGGAAAACGACCGTTACATCCTCCACACCTTAGAATAAAGTCCGACCTCGGACTTTCTAAATATAAATATAACTCTAGCTAGACTAGTAGGTATCCCGATCACATCACACTATAATTCAACCAGGTATAGTCATTACAAATGCTTATACATACACTAGGTAGTCAAACAATAACTCTGCTAACATGTATATATTCATGCACATATTTCAATCATATGCATACATCCCTTATATAACTACTACTTACCTAGCACAAATAATAGTTCAGATACTCTCATAGGATTAGTCTCACACTAGTAAATACAATCATTGCTCTACGTATAAATAGCTACCTATGCACAAAACAAACATGGGTATACTACTCCCTAATATTTCCTAGTATACATCCAATACCAAACACATCAACACATGTAGTCACACCATACCATTATTAAATCAAGTTTTACTATATCTAATATACATTCACCACTACTATACATTCACGATATATAGTCATTCAAATGTATGCAAATATTTCACCATAACTTCACATCACATACGGCCCTATAACTATACTCACGACATGTCACACATATCATAGTCACCAAAATTTATAACTAGGCACATACTTACCCGTGCATGGTGCTCACCCACACACGCTAACATTTCATTCATATATACCAATCATACCACCATATACTTAGCACATCTACACACCTAGTTTAGCTAGCACACATACGTTTACACAGGCAAGTCCTTAGTAAATAACTATACCACAAAACCAACACCTATAACTATATACTGGTATAGCGACCCACAATCATGTGCGTAACACAACCAGGCACAAACACTCCTATCATTATACATACATCAAACATTGATATATACAAACTACTGACATACATAACAATATACTTAGAGTATACCCACTCAAGCTTGAGTGAGGCTCGAAACACATATCAGAATACTCTATATACGTAATACAGTATTTTATACCTATACCAATACCACTCCAATGTATACACATCTACCAATATAACCATATACATACCAATAGTCAATCACCCTAAATATTTAGTAAGGTAGCACTCACATAGTTCAATCACTTTATATACCATAATAATAATACAGACATCAGCACACGTATAATTATAATACACTCCCTAATACATACGCATTCATGGTATAGTCACACACATGTAACATATATATTCACACCATAACCTACTACCTATAATTAGTATACCAACACATCTACTTCATACATAGTTAAGATATGTAATAGTCGTGTATACCCCATGGTATACACGCATACAACATCCCGTAAAAGCAAGCAATACCAATCAAAAATTTTAATCCTATTACCATATGTATATCACCTGTATACTCATGCAGCAAATGCATAACTACTTACGTCTAAGCACAATACGTATCTACGTACGAGCACATACTCACACGTACTACCACATAGGTCATATAATAGGTCTACCCACTTATCTATACGTACACCTATTAGTATTACACCCATCATACACATAGCTTTACCAACATATTATTTCAACCATTATAAGTATCCCCAACTACATACACCTCATTAGATATTCCAACACTGATTCTTAAATACACAGACGCCCCTAGAGTAGTATAGCTATCCTCACACATATCTATAAATACTAACACACAAACAACTTCATAACATCACGAATACCTCTGAGTATGTATATATCACACAATAGGAAAACATTAATATACTATAGGGGGTACACTCATTCAAGCCCACATACTCAACTTAGGTACATGCACCACGACAACATCACAAAGGTCCAAGGGCCTACTAACAAATTAGAGTTGACATAGTCATTGACGAGCACTAAAGCCTAAGCAATAGAGGGAGGTCGAGGTCGAAAACGTGACGAGGGAAGGATCGATAAGCACGAGTTCAGATAGGACGAATACGGGGAGACAGCTTGGTTAGGTGAAACAGTTCCTCGTTTGTGAATGTTTAGGTAGAGGAAAGGGAGATGTAGTGATACCCCTATAGGATACAGAAGGAAAATAGTGTAAATAACATAAGCTAAAATACGTGAAACTTGAAAACTGATGTACTTCAAAAGTTGGAGTCCTCGTCTATATAAAAATATTTGGAGATCGATAAAACACGTTGTTCGAAATAAGTTTGAGTCGAATATACATAATAAGATAAAATGATTTATTGGCTTATCGAAAATCATTATGAAAAGGAAGTAAATCATTCACACGAACATTAAGGACGTAGTTTAGAAAATATTATACGGCGGTGATTTAATATAATTTTGGAAAAAATTTTGAAATTCGAGGAATGAATTTAAATTAACTGAAGAGTTTAAGCTCATGTTAAATGTTTTCAAAGTCTTTAAGCTAGGGAAAAATTTAAAATAATCAATATTGAAACTACTTTTAGAGGAACCAAGATTTGCCAAAAAGAAACTGATTTTACACAAAGTTCTTAACATACGAGCACAACGAGCCTGGTACGGATATATAAAAATAATAGAAATTCTATTTAGTTTAAAAATTATTCTAAAAGTATGTATGGTTAACGAAAAGATAATGATAACTTAGAAGTAGAATTATCAAAATTGGTAATAAAGCTTTAAAACCAAATTATAGAGGGTCTAGATCAGGAAATGGTTATGAAATAGTAATTTTACAAAAATCTGAAATAGGGAAAACGATGAGCATAACTTCGACTTGCTGAAAACTGAAGTTCCATGTGACTTGAAAAGTATATTAAAAGTAAGCGCGATGTGTCATTCGAATGGCATAAATAAGTAAAGAAAATTATAAATCGAATTGGGCGGAATCAGAGTACGGTTCAAAATAAAATTAGTATATGAAGGGACAAGGTATTTACATAGGTATGAAAAGTATAGGCTGGAAATGTATCATAAGCTAGTATTCAAAAATCTCGACAAAAGTTTTAAAAAAATTTTAAGTTAACGAAAGAGTAGGAAGTCTAAGTATATATATAAAAATTTTTGAACAAATTTAAACTTAGGGAAAGAGGAAGTCGAAAAAAAATACTTTCAGAAGGTTCAAGATTTGTAACGGAGAGATTCGAAAATTGACGACGATCGTCATGAGGCAATCTCGTGAATCGAGGCAAGGAAAATGGTCGGATGATCAAAACATACATACGCCTAGGATATGATCCAGGAAAAGCTACGGGGAAACTCCTACGGTCGACCAACTAAAGATTTAAAAGACTTGGCGCTACGACTTCCTAAGAAACAAGACTGTAATGAAATGCGTTCAGCTTGGCCCGAAATCGATGGACCCAAGCGAACGACCAAAGAAATTTCTAGAAGTCTAATATGGTCAGAGTTAGGCAAGAACCACTAAGGTAACTCCTAAGCCGATTACATCAATTCCTAGCAGGGAGTCTAACTAACAATCATGGACCTCTAACTAGCAAGCTTAGACGTCTAACTAAGTCTTCTTACCACTTAGTGACATAGGAAAACGACTAGACTCAAGGCATATGACTCGGATGTTGCAATTTATTTAATGGACATTCCATAGTTATTATCGTTGTTCCGATAATTCGCAGTTGCAAAACAGACTTGCATGGGCCACCAACAAAACCTGTCACGCCCCGCTTCCCAAAAATATGGAGGCGAGACGTGAGTAGGTCCGCTCAGACTTGAAGCTGCAAAGCTACAAGTCCGATAAGCGTCAATTAACTATAAATGGCAGGTCCTTGCAATTGCGATACGAAACAAAGATAATAATAAAGGAAATGAGACAAAAAGAAATCTCAGAATATCCATAAAATAAGTTCCAACATCGCAGAAAAGCCACCAGGCTAAAAGGAAAAAGAGTCTACAGGCCCAACCATGGCCCACAAAAGTACAACATACAAAGTAAAGGTGTCACATACCGACAACTAATAGCAATCCTAAACCAAAAGGAAGCTCAGCTAGGCCACTAAGACTGATCACCGGTATCCACAAACTCCTCCTGGACAGACTTGGGCACAGCTCAGTGTCAGCAATCACCACATCCTCAACAACGGTCTCTGGCTCAGGGTCTGACATGTGACACCCAAAAGAGCAAGGGGCACATGTCAGCAAGTCTACAAGAGACTTGTGCAAGGAAACTGAAAGTAAAAGTAAGCAACCTAGCTGTTCTAGCATGATGTAATGACATGGCAGTTAAAGTATGAGTGCAACAAGTAAAGTGAGGTACAACAAGCATCTAGCATGGCATGGCAAGAGTAGCAAACTACTATCATTCACAAGTCATGTTTTCATGTCGTGCACAGAGTTCACGCCTTACAGCTAGAGTGGCTGATCGGGCCAACTCCTAGGCTGAGTGGTCACTCAACCCTACACCTCCACGTGTATCGAGCCAGGGCCTTACCCCCAAACGTGAATGCTCGCTTTTGGATCACGAGCCAGGAAGTGTTTTTCATGATGGCATAGGGGTGCACCTAGCCATGCCAAGCAAGTACAAGTATGTAGTGTCTGCTACGAATGCAACATTCAATGCATGGATGGCATGACATGGCAAGTAGCAAGGCGTACAGGTAAGGAATTTAAACATGATAGATAAGTATACATGAATGACATGAACAAGTAAAAGGGGACGGATCTAGCTTAGTTGTCAAGCTAAATCAAATGGGCGTCTAGGCAGCTATCATTTCACTGCCTAGTCTCTTTTACGCTAAAACCAAGGAAGTGGCCTAAGACATGGCCCTAAGCAAAAGTTGGAAAGTCTCACTTGCCTGCAAGTCAAACGTAAGAGAAACACCGTCCAAAGAGTCCAAAGTCACAAACAACCTATGTGCCAAGTCCACCAGCCTACAGTCCCATTTTATTAAATCTTGATTAGTGAATTTAAAACACTTTAAAAATATCAATTTTAGTCTTGATTAACAGGCTGTGGTTGGGGGTCCTAAGAGTGCAAAACGTTACCTCAACACGACGCGAAAGCTACACTGGCGTCGGGTAGCGACGCCAGGGGTTGGAATAAAAGAACGCGCTCCTAGTCCAGATTCCAAAATAGATTCCTCGCTCGAATAGTCTGGGCAGCAACCAGATCAACGAACCAAGATTCCAAAGCTAGCACGTGCGACGAAGAGCTACAACTTGTCGCAACGTCAAAATAGTCCAACGGCGAAGAAGAAGCACTTGGGTGGGACCCACAGCAGTTCTGGGGCCCAATGGTGGACCCACAACACCTCTGGAGAACTTGGGGGACCCACGGTGGCAAGCGGTGCGAGAGTTGCGACATTGTGACGAACGTCGCTCGGTCAGACACAGGCCGCTGCGAGGAAATCCGTCGGTTAGACACAACGCATGGGCTGTGCAGCGCTGCGGAGATCGTTGCAAGGCGGGGCACTTAGGTCAGAGTGGGCCGGTGCGGAAGAATCCTTTGGTCGGGCACTTGGGAAGCGGGGGTTGCAACGCGGAGCGCTGCAACAAAGCGGAGAGCGGGCGATGCGGGGGATTCCTTCGATCGAAGCGGGCGGGAGCGGGCGATGCGAAGCGGGTGGCTGTGCGGACCGGGGCGATGCGGGCGGGCGCTTCGGTCAGCCCGATGGGGGCTATCGATCGGTGCGGAGCGGGCGGTGCGTTGCAACGTTGCAAATTGCAACGGAGCGGGCGGGGCGGCGGTGCGGGCGAAATCTCTCGGTCAGACCGAGAGAAGCTCTCGGTCGGGCACGGGCGGCTGCGGGGGACGGTTGCGACGAAAGAAGCAAGTGGGATTTTTTTGAGTTGTGGGGCGGCTAGGGTTGTTTGCTTGCGAAAATAGGGTTTCCTAGGGGTTGTTTATATAGTGTATGAGGGTTGACTTGGTCTAGGGTTAATAATTGAATTTAAAATTGATTTTAAACCCAATTATTCACCCTCACCAACACCCAAGCATGCGTGGGTGCGGCCAAGGCTAGGGGCTTGGGTCAAAAATAGTTTTGAAGAGTTATAATCTAATAAAAATTATATTGGGTCGAAAATACTTTAAAACTTAGTATTTAAAAATATTTAAAGCTTTGCTAAAAAAGTAAAATAGGTCAAATAAACTCCGAAAATTATGAAATAAATATTGGGGTGATTGGGACGACGAGAGAAAGGTAACTAAGAAGACAGATCTCAATTTCGACGTCGAGCGACGAAAATAAAAATAGAAACGTCTCACGTCAAAAGTGAAACACACAACGTCTCGTCGAATAAGATCAAATCGTGGGAGAACGACCCGAGAAATGTCGTTCCAAATTAGTGCCACAATTTAATACGCTCAGAGACGTTCATAAAAACATATCACACCAAAGTGTTCACAAACAAACAAAGTCTAAAATAAATACGTGCACGGTCAAGAGCACGTGCACAAGAAGATACGATCGGAAAGCGACCGTTACAGGCCGCCGCCCTTTGGCCATCGTTGGAGACTCCTTCCGCCTCCGGTGACTCCCCCATTGCCTCCTCTAACGACTACAGCCCTTCTCCCTCCTCTAGCACCCTCAAACCCCCTTGAAACACCGCTAAAACGGCCGTTGTCGCTGAAATTCTGTCGACAGCCTGGCTTGCCAGAAAACTCGCGCCCGCCACTCTCTGGCCACCTTCGGCGGCCAACACCACCCCCACTCAACTCCCCTTTGACCCCCCGATCATCTCCAGCTCCCCTTACCCTCTTCCCTCATCTCTACCTCCTCGAAACATCTCTCAAACTCGCCTCAATGGTGGTTTTGACAGATCTGCGCCATCGCCGGAAAAACCCGTCGTCCGACCACCTCCGGCCACCTACGATGACCACCCTACCACTGTTGGACTCCTATCGAACCCCCTACCAACTAATCCCTCCTTGTTCGCTTCTCTCATCTTGATCTCTTCGAAAACCCGTCGAAACAAGCCCTATCGGCTGTTTTTGATAGATCTGTGCGGTGATCTTCAACGCCGACGCACGACCACCTCCGACCACTTCCAGCAACCACTCCACCACCGTTGGCTTCCTCTTGGAGTCCTTTAGCTTCTGGAATTTTTCTTTGATGCTTTTCATCGCTGGTTTTCCACTGAGCGTGCGACAACGACCGTTGCGTGAATCTGTCCCCTTCAACTTCTCACGATCACCCACCGCCGTACGCTCATGCCGTCGACCACCCACCGGGCCGGGCAACTCCCACTGATCCTACTTCATCACCGACAGCCCTTTGGACCTACAGAGTTCATGTGCGTCACCGTACTCATGTGTTTTTACCCGACATCGCCGCCGTCGTGAAAATTCGTTGCGCTACCCGCAACGGGAGGGAGATCATCGTTTGCTCGCTGTCCGTGCCACCACCTCGCTGTCTAGAGGCGTCTCGCTATGCTATCCATGGCTGAGATGCTATAGACGATGTCGACATATCGCTGTTCAGACCCGACATCCGCTTTTTGGTCGACGTTAAAAGGTTAGTCCTCTAACGCGTAGAAAGAACCTCCACTGTAGCAAAACAAAAACCTAATCTAAAAATCATCAACAATAACTAAATTTCATTTCCGCACCTTTATACAAATATTACACATTGACGAATGACTGAAATTTCTGTGCATATAGGATAGATCGTCGATTACGCTGAACCGAAGCGAGATAGCCCCGTTGAACCTAGAAATGAACCTTAATAGGATCAATGATGAGCGTGACCTGACACCGTCGCTTGACTCATTTCAGACGACCCATTACCGATGCTCCAACTTAACGAGACGCTCCCGACGGACGTACCGCTCACCACCACAGGCAAGTGTGTTCACTTGCGCAATTTCGGCCACATTTAGGCCATTGTTTCCCTTAAACTGTAAAAAGTAATAACAAGAGAACCAGACATGAAATTATAGCGTCTGGGACACCCCACGATAGCCTGGACTTGGCAACGAAGTCTGGGCACAACAACAACAACTGACACCATAGGTTTTATCTGTGTGTGCGTGTGTGTGGCCCCCTAGAATCAACAACGACAACAACTGCTACCATAGGTTTTATCTGTGTGTGCGTGCGTGTGGACACCCTAGAATGAACAACTCTCTTCTAGTCTTGTCATGTCATGTAACTCTCATCCATTCTCGTCTTGTCATGTCATGCATTGCATAAGCCTACGGGCGAATAGGGCACTCTCCAAGCTAGAGAGAGTGATCCCTTGTCACGATTGGAAATGGATAAGCCTGCAGGCGGATAGGGCACTCTCCAAGCTAGAGAGAGTGATCCCTTGTCACGATTGAAAATGAATAAGACTACGGGCGAATAGGGCACTCTTCAAGCTAGAGAGAGTGATCCCTTGTCACGATTGGTAATGGATAAACCTACGGGTGAATAGGGCACTCACCGAGTGAGTGAGTGATCCCTTGTCATGTCTTGTCTTGTGCACTTGGGCTGGGGTAGGGTTGAGCGTGCGCACGGGATGATCTGATCCCCCTCGAACCGTAAGGCGTGAACCCTTCGTGATATATATTTGTCTTGTCTTGTCTTGTCTTGTCTAGTCTTGTAGCCCACGCTATGTCTATTACCTGTCACGTTTACTTTTCAGCTTTTTCTTTACTTTCTTGCACATATACATATCTGCCATGCTGTTGCATCATCATCATCATGTAAATAACTTTTAAAATGTCAACCTTAAAATGTTATACACCTTGCAGTGGAGTCTTCTCACGTTTACTTGCAGACTTTGCCTGACGTACAACCACTTTCTTTTGGTGTTTGTACGTCAGGTACCGAGACAGGGTTAGTAGATCTAGAGCTGGTACCAGAGGACTTGGAGCAGGAGTACGTTGATGATCAGGAGTAGACCCGAGTGAGGACCAGTCTTATAGGTTCCTCTGTTGCTGACTTTGGAGGTTCAGTCACTTTCTAGTTTGGGTGTGTAGCACCATTTTGATTTCTATTTTAGGTTGGGTGCGTATCACCATTAGTTTCCTTTTCTACGTTGTAGCCATGCTGGGCTCCTTTTTAGACTTTTGTCCTCTCTGGAAGTTATCTCTTATTATTAATGAATGCAACCTCCTTTCTGTACTTTCTGTTGTTTCGAATTTATAAATGCAAGAACTTGAAAATTTTGTAATGGTACACATACAGACGCTTATTGGGCCCGAGCTTCACAGCTCTGGCCCAAGCGGGCCTCAGTCACGTTTCGCTTCCGTCGTTTTGGGAAGGGGGCGTGACAGATAGGGAATCAAGTTTATCAGGCGATAACTGATATAATAGATCTGGTTCAAGACACAAGCGGTGTGTAAACCACATGGAAAGTAAATGCTTATGTGGTGCTTGTTCATTCCAGCTTTATGTGGCATGGCACCCGATCTATTACATCGGGGCCACCTTTTCTACATCATTCTCTATGGATAACAAATCATGTTTATCAGACGACAACTAATATAATCGATCAGGTGCAAGACACAATCGCTGTGTAAACAACATGGAAAGTAAATTCCCATGTGGTGCTTGCTATTTCCATCTTTACGTAGCTTGGCACGACACCCGATCTATTAGATCGGGTGACACCTTTTCTGCATCATTCCCTTTATTGATAGGAAATCATGTTTATCAGGCGGCAACTGATATAATAGATAAAGTGCAAGACACAATCGGTATGTAAACTACATGGAAAGTAAATGCCCATGTGGTGCTTGTTCTTTCCAGCTTTACGTGGCATGGCACCCGATCTATTACATCTGGAGCAAACTTTTTTGCGTCATTCTCTTTATTGATATGGAATCATGGTTATCAGACAGCAACTGATATAATAGATCTGGTGTAAGACACAATCGACCTGTAAACCACATGGAGAGAAAATGCCCATGTAGTGCTTGTTCTTTCCAGCTTTATGTGGCATGGCACCCGATCTCTACTTCGGGGGCCACCTTTTCTGCATCATTCTCTTTATTGATATGGAATCATTTTTATCAGGCAGCAACTGATATACGAGATCAGGTGCAAAACATAAGCGGTGTGAAAACCACAAGTAAAGTAAACGTCCATGTGGTGCATGTTCTTTCTAGCTTTACATGGTTTGGCACCCGATCTATTACAGCGGGGCCAACTTTTCTGCATCATTCTCTTTATTGATAAGGAATCATGTTTATCAGGCAGCAATTGATATAATAGATCAGGTGCAAGACAAAATCGGTATGTAAACCACATGGAAAGTAAATACCCATGTGGTGCTTGTTCTTTCTAACTTACGTGGCTTGGCACCTGATCTATTACATCGAGTGACACCTTTTCTGCATCATTCTCGTTATTGATAGGGAATGATGCTTATCAGGAGGCAACTGATATAATAGATCAGGTGCAAGACACAATTTGTGTGAAAACCACATGGAAAGTAAATGCCCATGTGGTGCTTGTTCTTTCCAGCTTTACGTGGCAAGACACCCGATCTATTACATCAGCGCCTCCGTTTCGACATCATTCTCTTTATTGATAGGGAATCATGTTTATCAGGCGGCAACTGATATAATAGATCAGGTGCAAGACACAATCGGTGTGTAAACCACATGGGAAGTAAATGCACATTTGGTGATTGTTCTTTCCTGGTTTACGTGGCTTGGCACCCGATCTATTTCAATGGGAGCCACCTATTCTGCATCATACTCTATGGATAGGGAATCATGTTTATCAGGCGGCAACTGATATAATAGATAAGGCGCAAGACACAAGCGATGTGTAACGACATAGAAAGTAAATGCCCATTTGGTGCTTGTTCTTTCCAGCTTTACGTGGCTTGGCACCAGATCTATTACATCGGGGGCCACCTTTCCTACATTATTCTCTATGGATCGGGAATCATGTTTATCAGGCGACAACTGATATAATAGATTAGGTGCAAGACACAAGCAGTGTGTATTCAAAATGGAAAGTAAATGCCCATATGGTGGTTATTCTTTCCATCTTTACGAGGCTTGGCACCCGATCTATTACATCGGGGGCCACATTTTCTGCATCATTCTTTATGGATAGGGAATCATGTTTATCAAGCAGCAACTGATATAATAGATCAGGTGCAAGATATAAG
The DNA here is from genome assembly GCA_030789695.1 of Scilla litardierei. Taxonomy (NCBI): domain Eukaryota; kingdom Viridiplantae; phylum Streptophyta; class Magnoliopsida; order Asparagales; family Asparagaceae; genus Scilla; species Scilla litardierei. The sequence continues at coordinate 70,449,274 of CM061130.1, forward strand.
CGGTTTGTAAACCACATGAAAAGTAAATGTCCACGTGATGCTTGTTCTTTCCAGCTTTACGTGGCTTAGCACCTGATCTATTACATCAGGGCCACCTTTTCTACATCATTCTCTTTATTGATCGGGAATCATGTTTATCAGACAGTAACTGATATAATAGATCAAGTGCAAGACACAATCGGTGTGTAAACCTAATGGAAAGTAAATGCCCATGTGGTGCTTGTTCTTTCCAGCTTAAAGTGGCTCGGCATCCGATCTATTACATCGGTGGCCACCTTTTCTGCATCATTCTCTATAGATAGGGAATCATGTTTATCATGCGGCAACTGATATAATAGATCAGGTGCAAGACACAAGCGGTGTGTAAACCACATGGAAAGTAAATGCACTTGTGGTGTTTGTTCTTTCCAGGTTTTCATGGCTTGGCACCTGATCTATTACATTGGGGGCCACCTTTTCTGCATCATTCTCTTTTTTGATTGGGAATCATGTTTATCAGGAGGAAACCGATAGAATAGATCATTTGCAAGACACAATCGGTGTGTAAACCACATGTAAAGTAAATGCCCATGTGGTTCTTGTTCTTTCCTGCTTTACATGGCATGTCACCCGATCTATTACATCGGGGGCCTCCGTTTCTACATCATTCTCTTTATCGATAGGGAATCATGTTTATCAGGCGGTAACTGATATAATAGATCAGGTGCAAGACACAATCGGTGTGTAAACCACATAGAAAGTAAATGCCCATTTGGGGCTTGTTCTTTCCTGCTTTACATGGCTTGGTACCGATCTATTACATCAGGGCCACCTTTTCTGCATCGTTCTCTATGGATAGGGAATCATGTTTATCAGGCGGCAACTGATATAATAGATCAGGTGCAAGACACAAGCGGTGTGTAAACCACATGGAAAGTAAATGCCCATGTGGTGCTTGTTCTTTCCAGCTTTACGTGGCTTGGCACCCGATCTATTACATCGGGGGCCACCTTTTCTACATCATTCTCTTTTTTAATAGGGAATCATGTTTATTTGGCACCAACTAATATAATAGAGCAGGTACAAGTCACAACGGTGTGTAAACCATATGGAAAGTAAATACCTATATGGTGCTTGTTCTTTCCAGCTTAACGTGGCTTGGCACCCGATTTATTACCTCGGGGGTGTCACGCCCTGCTTCCCATTATACTTAGGAGCGAGGATGCGAGCAGGCCCGCTTGGGCTGGAGCGGTGAAGCCCCAACCTATTAAGTGTCTGTGTATGACTACTTGGCAGGTTCTTGCTTGCAAACAATCGAAACAATAAAACGTTGACATTATTTCTTTGACTTCCAGATTACATGTACACACTGAATTAAGGCCCAGCATGGCCATTACAAAAAGTTACACCAAATAAAATTACACCTCAAAGAATACAACAATAATTATTGATTTAATGCAGCGCTGTGAAAGAATGTCGTTCTTCAGCAGTGGGTCTCAGCATCCTGGTTCTCTTGGTCCTCCTGCTGAATCTCCAAATGAACTCTTCGATGAACTCTGCTCAAAACCTAACGTATATTTCACAGACAAGGAAATATACGTCAGCGAGGGTCGCTCAGCAAGATTTAAAATGTTAGTAATAAAATGACACTCGGCAAGATAATAATATAGTTTACAAAATATGATGCCAATAAGATGGTACATAGCAGCATAAGGAAACATGTGAGCATAACGACGTGTAGTGTGCAAAGTAACGAGCATGAGTAGTGTAGTGTGTACAACAATGAGTATAGCAAGTGTAGTGTGTACAACAATAATCGTGACAAATGTAGGGTGTACACCAATGATCGTGATAATAAGTTTAGCAGGTTACACCATAGCATCAACAAAGGTAAAAAGAGTGCAACAATCAATCTCTTAACTAGTGACAAGCCCAGTGTCTGAGGGTGAGGTGATTAGCATTACACCCAAGCCAACGGGAGCTACCTGTGGCTCTATACTCACCGACCTGGCCAAGTGTCGGTCAAGTTCACCAATAGAGTGTAATCCAGCTTTCCGGCCTATAATACATTGGACTACCCCATCCAAGTGTCCATATGTGTATCCGTAGTTCAATGTTTACCGTAAGGCTAACATTCCATAATGGCCCGCGGCCCAATATCCGTAATGCCCGAAGGCCCAACAGTCCATAATTGCCCGAAGGCGCAATAGTCCGTAACATGCTCAAAGGCCAAACATCACAATTTATAAGAGTGGTTCAAATGTAAGTTGGCACAAGAATAATACACAGCAATGAGAGTGCCCGTTTTTAGAAAAGCATTTGTTATCATTTAAACTTGTAGATGATAGTACTTGCATGTGATAAAAACTTATGCCTTTGAAAATTGGTAGAAAATAATATAATTGCGGGTGGTAAATACTTGCCTTGAACGATGCGTTTCTAGGTGCCCGCTTGTTAGTAACGAAAGGCGTAATATCATCTGCACCATGGATTTGCAATAACAAGCCATAAGTTCTTACCCGGGTATAAAATCTAACTTAAACACACATACTTACATGGAGCCTAAGTTGAAAACAAAAATATATATGATGTAGGTATGTACATCATGAACCTACAACCATGTACTGATATACGAACTTATTATATTATTATTTCACTTGTCATTATACACTGATAGGGCTAATAACATATTAACTATCAAAATCTATTTACGTATTATTTTAGTTCATGACATGTACAGAAGCTTACCTACTCAAATATTAATTACCAAATATTAGTACTGCTACTTACTTGCTATATGATGTACATGAAATAAAATTATTAAAATGTTAAATACCCACTCACATTATTTAAATAACCACAGTGCACTTTATTAACACAACGTACGGGCATAGCAACCAAAATGCATGGCAAGTCACAGTATATTATCATATAACCGTGTGCTATAATTAATATGTAGCCTAGAAATGCATACCCGTTAGCTCATTGCATCACCCTAGCAGGCGGCGACTGGGCCCGTGGGACGTCGGAGAATGGTGGTTGACGGCAGACGTGCGGTTGTCGGTGGCGACGGCGAATCGCTCTGCGATGGCGGCGAGACCCGAACGGCGACGAGGGGCTTTGGAAGGAGAAGAGGGGAGGTGCCGTCAGATTTTGGCATCGGGCTGTTTGAAGGGAGGCGACGGAGGAGTTCTGGGTGGTCGGTGGCGAAGGACTGGGCCGAGGTCGGTGGAGATGAGGCCTCGGGGAGGAATGTGCCGTGAGGGTTAGCTGCGACAGGGCAGGCGTCGAGAGGCTGGGGGTGGAGGCGAACTGCCGTGGGTGACGGCACCGTGCAGAAGAGGGAGAAGGGTGGCGAATAGGCAGAGGCTGGTCGGAACTGAAGGTCGAGGCTGCTAGAGTTGTTTGCGGTGAGCTGGGGTGGCAGTGGCGTTTTTCGGGGATCCGCGTGTGGACTTCAGCAGTGTGCAGGCGAGAGGGAGAGAGCTTGAGGGGTGACTGACCGGCCCCCGCTGGGCGCGCGTCTGCGCTCCAGATGTTGTGCAATGATGCGAACGGGGGCGTGGGAATTTAAATATTTGTAACCGCAAGCACACGGTGTTGTAGTGTGGCTTGGGGGTCGAACACAAGGAGGCGAGGATGTGCTTGTGTCAAAGAGGATCAAAATCACCCCGTGGGCGAGCTAGCCCAGATCGAATGATGGGTTGTCACTGTAAAGGAATGCAAGGTAAAGACAATATGAAGGGAAAAACCCGGGACTTTGGTTTCGACCCCAACGAGAGACTCTTGACGATACGGCCTACGGGTAGGATGGCGATCGGAATTAGGGTCTAATGGTGAGACGTTGCCTCTAAAAGTGGTACCGGCATCCCATGGGCCCGATATTCCGGTCGGTGCCCAGGATGATACGTCGGACTTCCAGGGTTCGATCAGTGGGCACTCCCGTGTCCATTAACACTGATCGACTCTGGGAGCACTAAGCTCGCAACGATAACTCCCAACGTCTCATCCTGCCGCTCCCGCGCGATAGGATTCGGCGTTTACGCTAAGGGCGTGAGCTATGGCTAGGGAGTCAACCGCCAAGTTTATTCCCCCTTGGCCCAACGGTCAAAGGCGGTCTTTTTCCCGTCGATGACAATAAAACTCCCTGCGTAACCGTTAGATTCCTAATCCCTATCGATTTCCTAACCCTATGGATGCATCGGGAAGAGCCCACGAAGGGGTTTCTGCCAAAATCCCAGATTTGGGAACTACTCACAAATATTCATTAAAAAGCGATCTAAATGAAAATGGACCGTCAAAATCATGATCAGACAATAGAAATGCAATGGTAGTAAAGCAATTAAGATAATACTAAAGTTTTACAAAGATCTGAAAACTTACAAAAACTGGAAAATTACAGTCGTCACAAAATGAAGAAAACAGTAAAAAATAACCAACTCCCGAATCGGGGAAACCTAGGGTTCTATTTATAGAAAACGACATCACACGATCGGTTGACAAGTCAACCGATCGGGTGAACCGCTTCACAAAATTACAGTGCAATGCGGGGTTTCAACCGGTCAGGAAGAACCGGTCGGTTGGATCTTGGAAGCGGTCGGTTGAATCATGGTGCCGACCGGGTGAGGAGACCGGTTGGATCTTCATGTCTTGGCTGTTGAAATTCGGCTACAGGTGAACCGATCGGGTGAAGGTCACCCGATCGGTTGGCAATCAGCTTCGAATTTCCAGAGACTTTGAGCTTTTGACCCGGTCACTGAACCGACCCGGTGACTTCTCGTGAGCTCCAAGCTGCGCCCGGTTGGTGCACGCGTGCATCACCCGATCGGTTGGAGATGTCCAACCGACCGGGTGAGGGGCTGAAAGATGCAATCTTCGTTGTTTGACCCTATGGATCACGCGTGACTCCTCCCATTACTCAGGGGACACATGATATCATCGTTTTACGCCCCAAATGCCAGTAAACTCCTGTAAATCACGGAAAACACGGAAAAGTGAAAGAAAACAAGAAAACACAAGAAAACACGAGAGAACGAATATAAGACGGCGGTAAAATTTGGAAAAACACGGAAGAAAACGTGCGTAAATATATGAAATATAAACGCACGTCAAAATCTCCCAAGCTGAACTCTTCCTCGTCCTCGAGGAAGACGAGTGAGAGTAGGAGCTCGGAGGGGAAAAATAGAGAGAAAGAGAGAAAAAGAAAACTCTATATCCTAGATCGCCCATTGGTGGGCTCCGAAAGGTGCTTCTCTCAAGCGCAAGAGTCCGTTCAAGTAGTAAAATCTGGGAGTCCAGATGTTGAATCCTCGGGAGAAATCTGTTGAAACCACAAGCTTAAATAAAATAGAAAGTCTACGTAGAGAAACTAAACACTTTAATAATGAAAGTGATGATGGTGTGAAAGTGTGTCGTGAATACGTAATCAAAGCGAACAACGAAAGAGTCGTGTATGAAAATATATGAGAAACGTGCACATGAAATGGGCTCGTTAGGATCAGTGATTCATGTATTTTGGTTGATTAAATATAACTCAACAAATCCTCCTTTCGGGAGCGATTCGTCGGAAAATACCCTTTTGGGGGTTCAAGCACAATTTGAATAAAAACGTCGCTAAAGCTATAGTTCTACGAATATGGTATGAAGCTCTCTTTTGGAGAGATCAAATCACACCCTTGTGGGGTGATCATCAACGTATTCGCTTCTTTTGGAAGACGAAAAGAGGATTAAATAGCGAAAACATACAATTTTAGCGACTTTTACGATGAAGAACAAAAATATTCAACCTAAATAGCACGAATCACATCACCTAACTACTCCATATCATGCACAACAGAGATTTAGCTACTCATCATGTAAAAATAATCAACTTTCATAGCAAAATACATCAAGTTTATAGCAAAATACGCTAGAAAACACCAAAATACGGTGTTTGAGTTAAAGGAAATATCACCAAATCTCCAAGTTTCGACTTCAAACTCTCTAGAAATAATAAGAAAGGCCTCTGGAAATTTACAGAATTTTTCAGAGAGAGAATACGGCTCCTAAGTGCTCCAATACGCCCATTATACGCCCAAAAACCCTAGAATACGCTTAAATAAAGAGATTGCGGGTTTATTGGGCTTAACGGGTTCAAACCGGCTCTAAAATCGCGCCCGAATCAATCCAAGCCGTAGATCTGGATCGGGGCAATTCCTGGCCGTCCATCGCAGCGGGATCGATCGTGGGAGAGACGCGTGTGCTTCAAATGGCGTGCAAGCCCGCATCCGCATCTTTTAAATCCGAACTCAGCTCGGAATATATCGCGACCGTCGGATCTAAGATCAAACGAACGTCATCGTGCCACGTCGTTTCTTCTGCTTTCGAGTTGCGGGGTTAACAGCATCCGTTGGATCGACGTTGTGCAGTGTGGATGTCGCCACGTCGCCCCAGGGAATCGCCGCTTCGATTGTTCTGCGTTCAGCATTTGCGAGCCATTGGATCTCTGGACGAATGGTCGGGATTTCGCCACGTGGTCCGATGAGTATAAAATTCGCCCGCTGTTTCAAAATCGAGCGGATGCGTCTTCAGTCGTTTGATCAAGAGCGGGATCTATCCTCGAGCCGCCACGTGGCCATTGAGGGTCGATCGCTCGTCCGCTGCTTCTTCACGTTCCGGGCCGTTGGATCTCGATCCAACGGCCAAATTAATTCCACGTCGCCCGCTTCCTTGCACCGTCAGATGAAGGCGGGAAGTGATCTGGTGCGTCCACGCGTTGCACCAAGATTCGTGCACCGACCGTATTTCCGTATTTAATTGCGTATTTCTCCATTTAATTGGTATTCTGCAATCAAAAAAACACAGTAATTAGCACAGATCTCAGAAAAATACAAATAAATAGTCGTTGGAATCGTGAGATCGAGACGGTGCTAGGAAAAATATAAAAAGTGCAGAAATGCGTCGATAAATGCTGTTTTGTGCTCAAATAGTGTGTTTTCTCTAATAAATAAATGTGTAGAAAATACGTATGAATTAGAGAACAATGTAGCATCACATGGGCACAAAATAGGGCTAAATGGCGGGTTAAATACGCAATATTGAACCCAAATCACACCCCCCAACTAGCGTTTTGCTAGTCTCTAGCAAAAAGAGCGATTAAAAATACACCTAGATCACCTTATCAGATCTCAAATAATTCACCACCATACTACAACGACAAAAGAGATAACCACACACTAATGTTAAAATTTCAAGCTCATCTAGTAATGGTACTTGTGGGTTTTCAAAAATGCATGTCAAGTATCTCAAATGGTTATAAAATAGACTTAAATTCACTATCCATTACTTCATGGCTCATAGTATCCAAAATCAATGGTACACGCCGTTCAATCACATATTTTAACTTGGAGCGTGAATTTTTCATGCAAAGCAAGGATTAAAAATAAAATGGTATTAAAGCGTACACACGTCAATCTTTATTCATAGGGACTCACACCACATCTCGTGTTTTCTTTAAGCTTTGGAAGTTCTCTTGCCTCGCTAATCATGCACACTTATTCTCTATTTTCTTTCGCTTTTTTCCATAGTTCCGCGTAACGCGCATCAAGCAACATTCGCGGAAAAGTATATAACTTGGATCGCTCCATCAAATAATTGAGGTTCCAGTCAATGGCTCCCAAATCAGACGATCATAGGGCATTAGGCCAAGAAGGACCCCTCGGACTGTACTACTCGAGCCAACCAAGTTATTTCTTTAATAGCACATTTATTCATTTTTTTTCTTCCTCATTCATCTCATTTTTTCTTCTTTTGTGTGTGCATAAACAACGTGGAAAGATAACTTCCTCTTCTTTAATTTTTCACAAGAATGGGTATCCTAATCATTTCAAATGACGTGGTACGTTTTGTAATGCCCTACAAGCTACTGCACAAGTACTAGAGGGGGGGTGAATAGTACTTTAAAAATAACAAAGAGGATAATTCCAAATTATAGTGCAAACAACTACCAAATCAATTTGCGGAAGCTTAAATTGAATGACAACAACAAAATTAACAATGCTAACAAATGATGTTACTGGGTTCGGATCCACCCAAGTCTCTCCGACTTGTTCCCGGTGATCCTACGTCCCAACCACCCGGATCCCTTCCGGATACTTAGGTTAGAAACCCTAACCCAAGATTTCCACTATGATATCTTGTGAAAAACCTTCACAAGATCAAATCATACATGCAATGGCAATAGTGAATCCCACAACCCGGGATCACAACCTTCTCTCACAACAGAGAGAATCAACAAGCAATATAAACAAGTTTATAATGAAATAAACAATCTTACCACAAATTCCTATACCTTGAGTTTTCTTACCAAATAGGTGCAAGGAGGGATTTGAGGAAGATGAAGTCACCAAGACCTAGCACCAAAGAAATGACCAGCAAAGGGTGCCTAGGAGTGATTTGGAGACTTGATTCAAGCTAGAGCTTGAAGGGCTCACCAAGAACAAACTGTTGGATCCTGTGGATGGCAAACAACACTAGAAGGGGGGTTGAATAGTGTTGTATAAAGATAAAACTTTTTTCGTTCTTTAATCAATCAACACAAAACAAAACCTTCTAATGTTGCCTAAGAAACCAAGTAGAGTTATCTACGCTTGGTTCTTAATCAACTTAATTAATCTTCAAAACAAGTCAGAGATAAAACTCTTCTTGTAGTCGACTCCCTAAGAACAGTAGTCGACTCCCAGAGGGATATTATGCACATCTCAGTTAAGCGAATACTTAATGAAGATATAAACGATTACACGGAAGTACAATAGAGAAGTAGATACAGAAATTGATCTTGCAATATATTATGAATGAGTTACAAATGTAATATTCAATGAATCAAGATAAACAAAGTAGAGATAAACAATCACAGAGAGAATCAAACACAAACACAAGGATTTTTATCATGGTTCCCCACAACCCTGGGTACGTCCAGTCCCCGACCAATCCGGTACGAGATTTCCACTATTGCCTTAGCAATACAAACACCTAGCCTCAACCAGGATTTCCGACCACCTAGACTTTTCTAGGATTTTACCCTTGCCTCACAACCCGATGACTTTACCTTGCCTCACAATCCGAGGACTTTTCACAAACACCTTGCCTACAACAAGGATTTACAATCACCCTTATCACCAAGGGACTTCAAGTAAAATCAAATCCAATACACCACAATGAATTAGTGGAGATTGGTTTTTACACCCAATAATTCTATAGCCAAGATTAAATATGCAATTGTGCTTAACGTGGCTAAAAGAATGTAAATCGTTCGTAGATCACACAAAGAATATGAGTTTATTCACTGTGATCTAGAATCTAGATGTGTTCTTAGATCACACAAAGAATATGAAATTATTCGATGTGATCTAGAATCTAGATGTTTCAAAAATCCTTTGAGAATATAAAAAATCAAAGAGAAGGATTTTGAAAACCAATTTGCAATAGCCAAATAATAATAATGATCTTAAAAAGAATTGTAAAAGAATATAAGCAATAAGATCAGAAATTGAAAAACCTATTTGGCTATGAAGAACTTTGAGAGCGATGAGAACGATGAGATCTTTTGAGAGAATAAGAATTTTGCTCAAGAGTAAATTGGTGAGGAAAATGTTCTCATGGGGTCTCTATTTATAGAGCCAAAGGAGAATTCAAAATAATTCAAATCAAGTTTGACTTCAGCCCAAAAATCAAGCAATGAATAAATGAGAGAGTGAATCAAGGAATTCTGGTAGCACAGCTGGTAGTCGACTCCCTAACTTTGGTAGTCGACTCCCAGAGTGTCTCAGAGAAAATCTGCTACTACTGGTAGTTGACTCCCTAACTTAGGTAGTCGACTACCAGACTATCTTTTCTGGTAGAAGACAGAAATCAGTGTAGTGAACTACATGGTGTTTGTAGTTGACTACAAATTGAAACTTAGCTTCTATGAAAAGAATGCTCTCAAATAAGTTTAAAATGAGTTTTAAAAACATTTTAGAAAATCATTTTGTGTGTGTGCAAATTCTTCTTGGCTTTGACATAATCCTAAGAAAATGAAAACCAACTCACACACTAGACTCTAAGAAGAACTTGAAGCCATGGTTGAGCTTGCGCTAGTTGCATATGCTTCCGCTTGAATTTGAGCTCCTCTTTAGCTTTAGCTTGAGCACATTCTTTGAGCTTCATCTTTGAACTCTTCTTGTGCTTGATCTTTGAAGTTGCGAGCTAAATTCATCTTCATCTTCTATGTGTGTGGTTGAAGTTCTTCTTCTCGGAGTATGTTTCGAGCTTCAATTAGCTTATTGCACAACCTACACACTTAAGTTGTATGATTAGTAATTTAATAACATTTGGTGTGATCATCAACAAAACAAACCACTTGGGGGTGTGACTAGATTTCCATCACTCTCCCCCTTTTTGATGATGACACCCAAATGAAAAACATATGAATAATATGATTAAAAAAACAATGAGTAAGTGTACTTACTCCCCCTGCTTAGATGCGGTTTATTATCCATTCATGTTTTTGCTTGCTTCACTTTTTCTCCCCCTTGTCATCACAAAAAAAACATAATCGTATACATACCAAGTGAAGAAAAAAAATTTCATAGGCTCCCCCTTAAAGTTTGCATCATTGTAGTTGGGTCTCCCCCTTAATGTATGCATGGATTTATAAATTCATTGGGAGCTCTTCTACTAATCCCTTATAGTTTTGGTACCTGAAAATCAAACAAATAATTTTGGTACCCTTTCTTTGTGGGTCCGTGGGATTAGTCATACATAATAATGTAATCATCAACCAAGAGGGAACCAAACCCAGTTGGGTTGAGATTTCCCATAAGTAAATTTATAATCTCTACAAAAATGAACATTGTTCATAAAACTAGAAATGTAATTGTCTTTCATTTGGACGGTTCCAATTTTGGGAATCCAAACTTTGACATATCCATTTTCAGTTTTAGGAACTCTAGCTTGATGATGAGAATTTCTAGCATTTTGATTGGTCATGTTATAACCTAAGCCATGTTTGCTAGATTGGGGTCTTTGTGATCTAATCAAGCTATCTAATTTTTCTTTACCTTTATTGAACCTAGTAACATTATTAACCAAGTCCTCATGCTTTGCCTTAATGGCGGTCATGTTCTTTTCTAAGTCTCTAAACCTATTTCCTAGGTCTTTTAGTTCTACATTGAGCAACCTATTCTTTTCAATTAAATCCTTATTGTTGCTAATCAATTTTAGGTTCTCTTCTTTAATCTTTTCTAGCTCTTGATTAGTAGGATTAGAACCACAAGATTTATGCATCTTTTTGAGAGTTAGAAGCTCTTTGAGTTGGACCTCATATAATGCATAAATTTTATGAAATTCCTCCTCATAATCAATTTCTTCATCATCGCTACTATCGCTATCACTAGAGGAATGGTAGGAATTTACCTTGGGGTCTCCTCGTGCCATGAAGCACATGTAGTTCCGCTCGTTCCTTTTGCTTGCTTTTCCTTCATTTTCGGATGATGATGAGCTATCGGAATCCTCTTCATCATCGCTTTTATCCCAAGCTCCAAAAGCTTTTCTATTTGGCCGTTTGCCTTTATATGAGTTCGTTCTCTTATCTCTATTTTTCTTTAGAGGACATTCATTCTTCATATGGCCTGGCCTATTACATTCATAACAAATAACATCATTAGTGGAATTGAACTTACGGTTGTAGGACTTACGTGCTTTTAGGATTTTCTTATATCCTTTGGAGATGAGTGCCATTTGTTTCTCCATCTCATCTTTGACTTCATTCTCGGACTCCTCCGTATCCGATGTTGCTTTGAATGCAAGGTTCTTCTTCTTTTCAACGTGTTCCTTGGTCTTTCGCTCTTGCAGTTGGAGTTCATACGCCATTAGATTGCCGATGAGCTCTTCCAAGGTTAGCTTTGAAGTGTCGTTGCCTTCTTCAATGGCCGAAGCTTTGGATTGCCATTCCGGAGTGAGGGATCTAAGGATCTTGCATACGTGATCCTCTTGTGTGTACTTCTTTCCCAATCCCGCAAGTGTGTTGACGATCTCCGTAAACCTCGTGTACATCTCCGTTATGTTCTCGTCTTTCTCCATCATAAATTTTTCATACCTGCCAGCATAAAGAGAAGATTTTGAAGATTTAACTTTTTGGTTACCTTCATGCGTTACCTCAAGAAGTTTCCATATTTGGTGCGCGGAGGTAGCCATGGAGATGCGGTTGTACTCCGTTGTGTCAAGGCCGCAATATAGAGTGGACACCGCCTTGGCATTTAGAGACACTTTGTCCTTCTCTGTTTTGGTCCACTTTTCTTCCTCAAGAGTGGGTTCTTCATAAGGATTCTCCACTATCTTCCATAGATCATAGGAGATTGAGAGAAGGTACATTCGCATCCGATTCTTCCAAGATCCATAATTTGATCCGTTGAGAAGTGGTGGTCTACTGGAAGATTGTCCTTCGGGGAAATGATTGGTTGACGCCATCTATAACCTCGCTTTGATACCAAGTGTTGGATCATGTGGATGGCAAACAACACTAGAAGGGGGGGTTGAATAGTGTTGTATAAAGATAAAACTTTTTCGTTCTTTAATCAATCAACACAAAACAAAACCTTCTAATGTTGCCTAAGAAACCAAGTAGAGTTATCTACGCTAGGTTCTTAATCAACTTAATTAATCTTCAAAACAAGTCAGAGATAAAACTCTTCTGGTAGTCGACTCCCTAAGAACAGTAGTCGACTCCCAGAGGGATATTATGCACAGCTCAGTTAAGCGAATACTTAATGAAGATATAAACGATTACACGGAAGTACAATAGAGAAGTAGATACAGAAATTGATCTTGCAATATATTATGAATGAGTTACAAATGTAATATTCAATGAATCAAGATAAACAAAGTAGAGATAAACAATCACAGAGAGAATCAAACGCAAACACAAGGATTTTTATCATGGTTCCCCACAACCCTGGGTACGTCCAGTCCCCGACCAATCCGGTACGAGATTTCCACTATTGCCTTAGCAATACAAACACCTAGCCTCAACCAGGATTTCCGACCACCTAGACTTTTCTAGGATTTTACCCTTGCCTCACAACCCGAGGACTTTACCTTGCCTCACAATCCGAGGACTTTTCACAAACACCTTGCCTACAACAAGGATTTACAATCACCCTTATCACCAAGGGACTTCAAGTAAAATCAAATCCAATACACCACAATGAATTAGTGGAGATTGGTTTTTACACCCAATAATTCTATAGCCAAGATTAAATATGCAATTGTGCTTAACGTGGCTAAAAGAATGTAAATCGTTCGTAGATCACACAAAGAATATGAGTTTATTCACTGTGATCTAGAATCTAGATGTGTTCTTAGATCACACAAAGAATATGAAATTATTCGATGTGATCTAGAATCTAGATGTTTCAAAAATCCTTTGAGAATATAAAAAATCAAAGAGAAGAATTTTGAAAACCAATTTGCAATAGCCAAATAATAATAATGATCTTAAAAAGAATTGTAAAAGAATATAAGCAATAAGATCAGAAATTGAAAAACCTATTTGGCTATGAAGAACTTTGAGAGCGATGAGAACGATGAGATCTTTTGAGAGAATAAGAATTTTGCTCAAGAGTAAATTGGTGAGGAAAATGTTCTCATGGGGTCTCTATTTATAGAGCCAAAGGAGAATTCAAAATAATTCAAATCAAGTTTGACTTCAGCCCAAAAATCAAGCAATGAATAAATAAGAGAGTGAATCAAGGAATTCTGGTAGCACAGCTGGTAGTCGACTCCCTAACTTTGGTAGTCGACTCCCAGAGTGTCTCAGAGAAAATCTGCTACTACTGGTAGTTGACTCCCTAACTTAGGTAGTCGACTACCAGACTATCTTTTCTGGTAGAAGACAGAAATCAGTGTAGTGAACTACATGGTGTTTGTAGTTGACTACAAATTGAAACTTAGCTTCTATGAAAAGAATGCTCTCAAATAAGTTTAAAATGAGTTTTAAAAACATTTTAGAAAATCATTTTGTGTGTGTGCAAATTCTTCTTGGCTTTGACATAATCCTAAGAAAATGAAAACCAACTCACACACTAGACTCTAAGAAGAACTTGAAGCCATGGTTGAGCTTGCGCTAGTTGCATATGCTTCCGCTTGAATTTGAGCTCCTCTTTAGCTTTAGCTTGAGCACATTCTTTGAGCTTCATCTTTGAACTCTTCTTGTGCTTGATCTTTGAAGTTGCGAGCTAAATTCATCTTCATCTTCTATGTGTGTGGTTGAAGTTCTTCTTCTCGGAGTATGTTTCGAGCTTCAATTAGCTTATTGCACAACCTACACACTTAAGTTGTATGATTAGTAATTTAATAACATTTGGTGTGATCATCAACAAAACAAACCACTTGGGGGTGTGACTAGATTTCCATCACAAACTTCTCTCAAGATGGATTCTAGATCTAGAAAGTGAGAGAATGGATTTCTTGTGAGGAAGAGAGCTTTAGAAATGAGTGAGAATGGCTATCTCTTTCTATCTCAATGAATCTCTTAATGGCAGCTCTTTCCTAGAGAGAAATGACCTAGGTTCGTATTTATAGGGTCCCATAAAAACAAGTTAGGTCAATTTCCAACAGATAGACATCTGAGGCAACTAGTCCGTCAAAGAACAACCACTGACCGACTAGTTCATCAACTAGTCGGTCAGTCAAACAACATGGACCGACTAAGTGAAGAACTGAGAAGAGATAGAAATTCAGACCTAGAAATCTAGTCGGTCCAAGAAGAATTTCTGACCGACTAGTTTCACAACTAGTCGGTCAGTCAGTGAACGTAGACCGACTAAGAGGCAAAAGCAAATAGTCTGAATACAAATTGACTTAGTCGGTCCAAGACCGAAAGTTGACCGACTAGATTGTCAACTAGTCGGTCACCAAACATTCTTAGACTGACTAACGGTAAACAGTAGCTTAGGAGAAATTTGGCATGTACAGTAAATCACAACTAGTCGGTCAAAGAAGCATCACTGACCGACTAGTTCACAAACTAGTCGGTCGGTGAGTCAACGTAGACCGACTAACTGTAAACAGTACTGAACAAGAAAAGATGAACACAAACTAGTCGGTCCAAGAAGCTCTGCTGACCGACTAGATCACCATCTAGTCGGTCAGTACTTCTTCTTGTACCAACTAACATGCACAAACAAGTCCGAATCGAAGCGCGATGCTTCGAGGAAGTTAGAATGGACTTGAACTAAGATCCTAGAGCTACGATATGAGCGTTATGAAGATAGAATCGTAAGATATACTCAAGGCTTAACATTCTATAGATCGAAGCTAAAAGACTATAAATAAAACCTTAATGAATGGTCTTCGAGAGCTTAGATTAATTCTTCATGACTTCCAAAACGGTCCAAAGGCTTCAACGAAGCTTTAGGCAATAAATACGAGCTTTGAGAAGTCTTGAGATGTTGCTTTGATTGTTCTCGTGAATTTGGCGACGATTTCCAATACCGCGCTCACAAATTGTTAGTTCATGAATTATTTATGTTTGCTCATCATCCAAAACCAAATCCGGGGAGTCCAATATTCAACATTCTCCCCCTTTTTGGTGATGACAAACCAACATAAATAATAATCAAAAATAATGATTCAAATGTAAAATACTTACTCCCCCTGCATTGATGACACGTTAATTTCAAAATGAATATATTTAAATTGCATCAATCAGACGAGTAAGATATATAACGAGAATCGATTTTTGAAATATCGGATTTTGAAAATCCTTATATATATCTTAACTCCCCCTGAATCTAACACATCAAATTAGATTCTTGGAAATTGAGTTAAAATTTCATTTGACCTATTTATTATCATTATCTCTCCCCCTTTGGCATTATCCCAAAAATGGGGGGCATACAACAACAACAACTACGAAATGGAAAATCCAACATCGGGAGTCGTAGACAATGACGATGGACCTAATTGACACCAAGGGAAAAGTGTTGAAATCAAATCAAGGTGTGCAAAATTTTCCATTATCAAAAAGTGATAATTAAAATCATCAAAAAGCGATAATTAAAATCATCAAAAATACCAAAAATTTATTCATGTATTGAATAAAGAAACATACTCTCCAATATTCAATATTCTTGGTTAAATTTGTGCATGGAAAACAATTCTATACAATCATAGAAATATAATCTATTTAACCAAGTTTTTAAGCGACGAGCGACGATTTCACATATCGTAGAAATGAATGAGAATTAAATGTGCACGACGAAGTAAAACAAAGAGAACATCGATGTATATATATATATATATATATATGAATACCAAGAGTACAATCAAAACACATCGAGTACATCATATCAAGTGCAACACACCATCTATATAAACATCAAAAAGGTACATCATACATCATCGAACCATCATCATCATCCAAAGTACATCAAAATACAACACCGACATCCACAAAACCAAAATACATCAAAACAACCACCCAACACTCCATCCTAACCAAACCCAAAACACTCTCAAAAAGGTGTATCATCCAAAGAGCAGTGGAGAGTCCTCGAAATAGACGATCACGAGGAAGTGGCAGGATCTGCAGTCTCCGGAGGTCCAGTCGAGGGAGTGGACTGAGGCTCTGCAGGGAGGAGAGGCGTGTGAACAGAAGGGATCGTCGGGGCAGGGGTGGATACATCGACGACAGGCTCAACGGCTGGGGTCTCAACAGGAACAACAGCAGGCACAACAGGAGCAGGGTCGTCAGCAGGAGCAGCAGCAGACTCAGAAGGCTGATCCACTGGTGCAGAAGTCTCAGGAGCACCGGAAGAGGTGCCAGCATCAGGAGCAGATGTGGTAGCAGCAGCAGCAGTGGCCTCATCGCCACAAGCCAAGGAGGTGACAAGATCATCAATATCCTCATCGTCCATCTCCTCATCCTCAGAAACAGGAGGAGGAAGCTAAACGCCCATCAAACTAGCCATACGGCAGACGACCTCCTCGGTACGAGCCAAACGCGACTCGTGCCGACGAAGTAACCGTACGACATCATCAAGTGTGGTGGTATGAGGAGGGACTGAAGCAGCTGAAGGAGGAGGGACTGAAGCAGCTGAGGGAGTGGCCTGAGATGCAGAAGGTGTCGACCGTTGCACGTGACGGAGTGCCGCAAGAGATTTCTTAACGGCCGTCGCGTTCAGAGGAGGACCAAGGGGACGCTCATCATCAGGGGGCAAGGGGATACCGAATCGACGGAATACCAAGGTCAGGAGACATGGATATGTGATATGCACAGATTTAGTGGTCTTGCGAATACACTCGAAAGAATCCATCTTATCGAGTATAATGCGAGCCCAATTAATCTCGCTACCCATAAACAGAGCGTAAATCAATTTCAGAAACGGCTGAGATGGTAGAGAAGAGGATCCATACTTGGGAAGAAGGCAGGATTTCAAGATCAGGTTAATCACCCAAGCATTCGGCTTGAATGATTTGGAAGGGACTCCAATGAATGCGGGGGGATAACCTGGAAGATTTTGCCTAGGGTCCGCTGATCGAGGGAGGAGATATCATCGACAGAGATGTCAGAAGGGAGGATGCCACACGACGAGCAACCTATCAACTCCCCCAAGATTTCTGCCGTGAGGACTATAGGAGTCCCCAAAACAGAAGTCTCGATGGAGTGAGACTCATCGTACTGGCCCCGGACACGATTGGCATAGAATAATTTGACCAGGCGAGGATATGGTCTGGGGTTCGCCTTAGCGTCATATCTAAGATAGTCCAATAGGCCACTATAGGAGAGAAGATCCGCAAGGCCAAGAAAATCAGAAAACTGAACGTAATGCTCTAACAGCAGTGGGCAGTGCTCTATACGGTTGTACGCTGCGAGACACTGAGGGTCGTCGCGGCACAACGATATATCTACACCGCCGACTGGCATAGGAGCTTTACCCTTAGCCTTACGGGACTTAGGAGGAGGTGGAGGAGGGGGTGGAGTAGGTGCCTTCTCGGGATGTTCAGGAGTGTATTCCTCATCGGTATCATCCTCGGAATCACTATCTGAACGCTCACCGGGAGGTGTGGGTGCACGAAACTTTTTAGGTTTAGGTTTTGGCTTGGACGATTGGCCAGGAGGTTTAGGCTTGGACGTCCTCTTCCTCTTCAACGGAGTTGAAGATGAAGAGGGGGGTCGAGAGGTCTTGGCCCTACGCTTAGGAGGGGTCGAAGCGGTAGCACCCTCAACGGTCATAGGGGATGCCCCAGAAGAGGTAATCGGGATTCTCGTTCGTGCCATGATCGCGGCACAACGAGTACAATCAAATGACAGGATAAGATCAAGCACCCTAAGCTTAAGCCTAAAACTGAAATCAAACAAGCACAAAGAGTGAATTTTCGAAACCCTAGCTCAAACCCTAGAGGATGAAAACAAGATCAAGAACTAACCCTAGGGAAGCAAAACAAGATCTAGGAAGGGGGGATGTACCTAGGGGAGTGGTCGATGGCGACGGGCGGTGGAGATGGCCGGAAAAGTGGCCGGAGTCGACGGGAAGATGAAGAGTCTTGATCGGGTTTTAGGGGGTTTTCGAGTTGGAGGAGAGAAAACAACCGACTTGAATGGGAAATAACCGGTTAGAATAGGATTAAGTCGGTCTGGAATGCGAAAAGACGCGACTGCCCTAGAGCACTTAGTCGGTCACAGTTCAATCACTGACCGACTAGATTACGATCTAGTCGTTCGGTCAATGAGCTTAAACCGACTAAGTCGAAACAGAGGCAAACAGAAAATTCTAGGGCTAGAGTTAGTCGGTCACAGTATAATCACTGACCGACTAGTTTTCAATCTAGTCGGTCGGTAAGAGAACTGTGACCGACTAAAAGAAGTTAAAGACAATAGACAGTTAAAAGCTTGAACTAGTCGGTCTGAGTTCACTTGCTGACCGACTAGATGAGCATCTAGTCGGTTGGCTGATGAACTGAAACCGACTAGAAGAGTCCAAAAGTTGATAAATGAGTTCTCTTCATAAACCACTTGGATGAAACATCTTAACCCTCTCATTAGTCATCTAAACTACCCCCTAAAACATCGAAATCTTAAATACGACATTCAAATAAGAATTCGAGCAAAAATTCAAACAAATCACATAAAATCCCCAAAAATTCAATAAATCTAGCAAGAATGAAATATCACGAAATATAATAGCATGCAAGATAATTGAATGAAACATGAATCCTATATCTCGGATTCACCCATAATCCCCAATTCTCGACGCAACCGCACAAAGGAGTCCTCCTTTAGGGGTTTCGTGAAAATATCGGCGATTTGCTTTTGGGTTTCAACGTACACTAAAATGATGTCCTTTTTAGCAACATGATCATCTAAAAAATGGTGTCGGACATCTATGTGTTTAGATCGGGAATGGTGCACCGGATTCTTTGAAAGACAAATAGCACTTTGGTTATCCACCATGATATGGCTAGTATCACAATGAATACCAAAATCCTTCAGTGTGTGTCTCATCCAAAGAACCTGGGCACAAGCGGCACCGGTGGCAATGTATTCCGCCTCGGTGGTTGAAAGTGATACGGAATTTTGCTTCTTGGAAAACCAAGAGACAAGGGAATTTCCTAGAAAATGGCAAGTGCCACTAGTACTTTTCCTGTCGGATTTGCATCCCGCATAATGAGCATCACTATATGAGACTAACGCATATGTGCTAGATTTCGGATAAAGTAATCCAAAATCTAAAGTGTAACTTAGATAGCGAAAAATATGTTTTACCGCTACTAAGTGAGACTCCTTAGGTTGAGACTGATAACGAGCACATATGCATACGGCAAACATAATATCGGGCCTACTTGCGGTAAGATAGAGTAAACTACCTATCATACCTCGATATAGACGAACGTCTACATCCTTACCGCCAGTATCCTTGTCAAGATGCGTAGTCGTGCTCATTGGAGTCTTTTTCCCGGAAGCACTCTCCATTCCAAATCGCTTAAGCAACTCCACCGTATACTTCGTTTGGTGGAAGAAGATTGCATCGTTCAATTGGCGAATTTGGAGACCTAAGAAATATTTGAGTTCGCCCATGTGGCTCATCTCAAATTGTTCCTTCATAACATTAGAAAATTCTTCGCAAAGAGTGAAGTTAGTAGCACCGAAAATGATATCATCAACATAAATTTGAACTAATAAAATATCATTATTCACATGCTTAACAAAAAGTGTAGAATCGGCTTCGCCCATTTTAAAATTCAAATCCAAAAGAAAATTCTTTAGGCGATCATACCAAGCTCGAGGAGCTTGTCCCAAACCATAAGGAGCTTTCTTTAGTTTAAAGACATGATTTGGAAATTTTTCATTTATGAAGCCCGGAGGTTGAGAAACGTAAACTTCCTCAACAACATCTCCGTTTAAAAATGCACTTTTAACATCCATTTGAAATAATTTAAAATTTTTATGGCATGCATAAGACAATAATAGTCTAATTGATTCTAATCTAGCTACCGGAGCGAAGGATTCTTCGAAATCGATACATTCCTCTTGGCGATAGCCTTGAGCAAGTAACCGAGCTTTGTTCCGGACGACGACTTGGTTTTCGTCGGTTTTGTTCTTGAAGATCCACTTTGTCGCTATGATGGTGTGGTTCTTCGATGGCAAAGGAACAAGCTCACATACCTCATTCCTCTCGAATTGAATGAGTTCCTCCTCCATGGCAAGGATCCAAGCACTATCTTCGCACGCTTCAACTATATTCTTTGGCTCTATCGATGAGGCAAAGGCACAATTGGCGAAGTGGTGGACTTGCGATCTCGTCTTGACACTATCATGAATATTGCCAATGACTTGCTCATGGGGATGATCACGAACGGTATGAAGCCGCTTGGGAATACCTTGATCACTAGGCACATTCTCAACAACTTCATTAGTCGGGTTAGTATCAATAGAATCAATTGAATCAATAGACTTAGAATTTTCAAACGAATCACATAAAACATCCATAGAATCATCATCATTTGAAATTCTAGAAGTAATAAAATTCTCATTAAAAGAGACATGAGGTGATTCCTCGATCATAGAGGATCTTTTGTTGTATATCCGGTAGGCTTTGCTACGTGAGGAATACCCAACAAATATCCCCTCATCCGATCTCGGATCAAACTTGTCCAAATTATCATATGTGTTTTTAATAAAACATTTTGCGCTGAAAACACGAAAATGTTTAACTTGAGGCAATCTACCAAACAATAATTCATAGCAAGTTTGTTTGGTGTCGGGCCTCAAAAGTATTCTATTAAACACATAACAAGCGGTGTGTACCGCTTCCGCCCAAAATTGATAACCAAGTTGACTATCTTCGAGCATAGTGCGAGCACACTCCACAAGCGTTCTATTCTTCCTCTCAACTACACCATTTTGAGGAGGTGCGCGAGGGAAAGAAAACGTGTGAGTAATTCCAAGATCATCACAAAAATTTGAGAAAGACTCATTCTCAAATTCACCCCCATGATCACTACGAATAGTGACAATGGTGGTTCCGATGAGATTTTGTACTTTCTTCACAAATATTGTGAAGTTTTCAAAAGCTTCATTTTTATTACATAAGAAAAATACCCATGTAAATCTAGAATAATCATCGACGATGACAAGTCCATATCTTGCATTTCATAAGGAAGCAACTCTAGTTGGCCCAAATAAATCTAGATGTAATAGCTCTAGTGGCCGTTTAGTAGAAATGCTTTTCTTAGGTTTAAATGAAGATTTAGGAAGCTTTCCACGTTGACAAGAATCACAAAAACTTTTCTTTTCAAAAACGAGCTTCGGAAAACCTTTAATGGAATTTAATTTTGAAAGCTTATAAAGTGTTCCAAAGTTCACATGTCCAAAGCGTCGATGCCATAAGTGTTGTTCACTTGTGTTGGCAACGAGACATTGTTCATATGACTTGGGAAGATCCAAAATATAAATATCTTTATGGCGTGTGCCGGAAAATAATAATTTATTATTATCATTTGAAATATGACACAATCCTTTCGCAAAGTTAACTTTGTAACCTTTGTCACAAAGTTGGCTTATTGAAATAAGATTATGATTTAAACCATTAACTAGATAGACATCACTAATTAAGGGTTTAGACGGGTTACCCACTTTACCAACACCGACGATGGTTCCGCTCTCATTGCCTCCAAATACGACGTGGTTTCCATTTACAATGGGAACTATTCCGGAGAGCAATTGAACGTCACCCGTCATGTGTTTTGAACACCCGCTATCGAGTATCCAATTCCCTTTGGAGCTAAATTTAAATTTGTTGCTCCTCTTCTTTTTCTTTTCCTTGAGTACCTAAAGATAGAAACTTTCATATCATGGTACCCAATGTCATTGGGTCCTCAAAAGTTAGACCTTTGGAAGCCAAGTCCAATTGGACTTAGACTTCCCCACATAATTTCTACTATGCACAACATCCGAAAATAAGCATTCATATACACTTGTTTTTCATCCATGCTTGTGTCCTTTGGGCTCCAAATAGTGAAAATTTTGGGAGCCACCATCCTATTGGGTGCATGCATGCGTTGTTGGTTTCTACGTGATGCATGTCGTAGATAGGCATAAGGAACATGATGGAATGGTGCACGACGAGAATTATTCATATAATGAGGTGGGTGAACATATGCATGTGCGGGAACACGTGCGTGAGGGTGTCTCACATGGTGTGCACGTGCCCGAGAATGTGTTGCATAAAAATCATCATATGTGTGAGACGGTGGAGTAGGACGTGTATTCCTACGTGGCATGGTATTGGTGTACATATAAGCATGCCCCTTCTTTGGAGGTCCACCCAAAGTGGGTTTCTTTCCAAAAGAGGGTGTGGACGAGGTGGAAGCACCATTGGTAGATGAACTACCAATAGAGTGTTTGCTACCACTCGTAGAGTCACCGAAAGTTGGCCTAACAAAAGTAGTGGCCGCTTTGGATGGACATCACATCGTATACCCCAAACCAATGTGGTGATTGGCCGGAAGTAAGTCACTTAGGATTTTATCCAAATGGTCCTTACCCTTATTGAATTTATTAATTCGGCCTAATGTGTTCTCATATTTCTCTTTGAGAGAACGCATAGAAGTATCCAAGTTGGATACTTGCGATGTGAGCACATAAACACGAGATTTGAGATTCTCGTTCTCAATACTCAAAGTCGAGTTTTGAGAAGTTAAATCCGCTATCCTATGTTCTTCCGGATCTTCAATGCTAACATGTTCAAGTTTAGATTTGAGATTAACAATCTCATTTCTTAACTCTTCAACAACGGTGTCGTTGTTGGTGATGATAGTCTTAGGCGAGGTTTGAATGCACGCTAGGTCATCTTTTACTTTAGTATATCTATTTACTAATTTAGTGTATTTAGACCATAAATGAGAGTTAGCATCCCTAAGATCATCCATAGGTACCTCATCGCCTTTGTCGTCGCTATCATCGGAGGAGGAAGATCCTTGATCATGCTCCTCTCTTGCCATGAAGCACATGTGCGCTTGCTCCACTTTCTCATCGTCCGACTCTCCGCTTGAGGAATCCTCGGAGTCGGTGAATGTTGCTCCGACAAGTCCCTTTTTGTACCCCTTTTTGTACTTCTTCGACTTGTCGAACTTCGGCGCCTTCCACTTCTCCTTTTGCTTGTTTTGAGGACAATCCGCTTTGATGTGTCCTGGCTTATTGCATTTAAAGCACAAAGGTGGAGAGGCGTTAGTAGAAGTAAATTTAGATTTTTGTTTGAAGTTACCCTTTCGGAAGAAGCGATTGAACTTCTTTGCCATGAGTGCAATGGATTCCATGTCCATTTCTTCTTCCGAGTCCTCATCATCGGTAGAGGTGGATGAAGCCGCCTTGAATGCAATTGCCTTTTTCTTAGGCACGTCTTGGTTCAAATAGGACTTCATCTTTTCTTGTAACTTCACCTTGCTATCTTTGCGTACCTCGTATGACATCAAAGTACCCATCAATTGAACTACGGTATACTTATTCATGTCATTACCTTCCTCGATGGCGAAGGTACGTTTCTCCCAAGAAGAAGGAAGTCCTTCGATAAGCTTCGAGCACTTCTCCTTTTGGGTGTAGGATTTGCCGAGGGCCTCTAACTCGTTTATTATGTCAACGAAGCGAGCGTAATATTCCTTCATCTTCTCGCCCTGTTGCATATGAAACATTTCGTAATCTTTGTTTACAACTACGAGTTTAGAGTCTCTTACCCTACTCTTCCCCTCATGTAGAATGAGGAGGGAGTTCCAAATTTGATATGCACTCTTACATGTGCATATCTTATTGAAGTCATCGGGCTCCAATGCGCATTGCAAGGCGTTCATTGCCTTGGCATTGCTTACCTCCGCAGCGATCTCCGCGGTAGTCCATTTCTCAAAGTCTTCTTCTTCGGGCTCGATGTATTCCTTCATTGTGGTCCTCCATAAAGATGCACTCCGGAGGAAGGTTTCCATCCAGCATTTCCAGTACCCGTAGTTGGTACCGTTGAAGAATGGAGGCCTCGTAGAGGAATGTCCTTCCATCACCGAAGATGCTCCTTCACGGTTCCTGAAGGTGTCATAGTTGGAAGGTGGACTCACGGTCTTGTTGTCGTTGGCAGACATAGCTAAGTATCTGGCTCTGATACCAAATGTAATGCCCTACAAGCTACTGCATAAGTACTAGAGGGGGGGTGAATAGTACTTTAAAAATAACAAGGAGTATAATTCCAAATTATAGTGCAAACAACTACCAAATCAATTTGCGGAAACTTAAATTGAATGACAACAACAAAATTAACAATGCTAACAAATGATGTTACAGGCTTCGGATCCACCCAAGTCTCTCCGACTTGTTCCCGGTGATCCTACGTCCCAACCACCCGGATCCCCTCCGGATACTTAGGTTAGAAACCCTAACCCAATATTTCCACTATGATATCTTGTGAAAAACCTTCACAAGATCAAATCATACATGCAATGGCAATAGTGAATCCCACAACCCGGGATCACAACCTTCTCTCACAACAGAGAGAATCAACAAGCAATATAAACAAGTTTATAATGAAATAAACAATCTTACCACAAATTCCTATACCTTGAGTTTTCTTACCAAATAGGTGCAAGGAGGGATTTGAGGAAGATGAAGTCACCAAGACCTAGCACCAAAGAAATGACCAGCAAAGGGTGCCTAGGAGTGATTTGGAGACTTGATTCAAGCTAGAGCTTGAAGGGCTCACCAAGAACAAACTTCTCTCAAGATGGATTCTAGATCTAGAAATTGAGAGAATGGATTTCTTGTGAGGAAGAGAGCTTTAGAAATAAGTGAGAATGGCTATCTCTTTCTATCTCAATGAATCTCTTAATGGCAGCTCTTTCCTAGAGAGAAATGACCTAGGTTCGTTTTTATAGGGTCCCATAAAAACAAGTTAGGTCAATTTCCAACGGATAGAAATCTGAGGCAACTAGTCGGTCAAAGAACAACCACTGACCGACTAGTTCATCAACTAGTCGGTCAGTCAAACAACATGGACCGACTAAGTGAAGAACTGAGAAGAGATAGAAATTCAGACCTAGAAATCTAGTCGGTCCAAGAAGAATTTCTAACCGACTAGTTTCACAACTAGTCGGTCAGTGAGTGAACGTAGACCGACTAAGAGGCAAAAGCAAATAGTCTGAATACAAATTGACTTAGTCGGTCCAAGAACAAAAGTTGACCGACTAGATTGTCAACTAGTCGGTCCCCAAACGTTCTTAGACCGACTAACGGTAAACAGTAGCTTAGGAGAAATTTGGCATGTACAGTAAATCACAACTAGTCCGTCATAGAAGCATCACTGACCGACTAGTTCACAAACTAGTCGGTCGGTGAGTCAACGTAGACCGACTAACTATAAACAGTACTGAACAAGAAAAGATGAACACAAACTAGTCGGTCCAAGAAGCTCTGCTGACCGACTAGATCACCATCTAGTCGGTCAGTACTTCTTCTTGTACCAACTAACATGCACAAACAAGTCCGAATCGAAGCGCGATGCTTCGAGGAAGTTAGAATGGACTTGAACTAAGATCCTAGAGCTACGATATGAGCGTTATGAAGATAGAATCGTAAGATATACTCAAGGCTTAACATTCTATAGATCGAAGCTAAAAGACAATAAATAAAACCTTAATGAATGGTCTTCGAGAGCTTCGATTAATTCTTCATGTGTAACGACTGCTTTTCATGTATCTGGATTTAATATAATATAATATATGTTTTGGTGGATTTTCTCCTCGGGTGTGGTTTTCGTCTCCGTAGTTTTCATTTTCGATCGATTCGTCGTATTTTCTCGCTTCTTCCTTAGGATCGTCGATTTCGAAGTAAGTCACTCGTGACGGACTTCATAACGGTCGTATCTAACTATTAGATCAAGCCTAGGAGTCTTAGGAATCAATCCCGGGGCCCCGCGCTCCGTATCGGAACTTTTTGTGCTCATTAGCCGGTATAAGAAGGGGCACCGACCGACTAGATGACGATCCAGTCGGTCGGCAATCCTTCTTGGACCGACTAGTTGGCTTTCCTAAATTATTCAGGAGTTACTGTTTATCGTTAGTCGGTCTAAGAACGTTGGTTGACCGACTAGGTTGCAAACTAGTCGGTCAGCAATGCTTCTTTAACCGACTAACACATCATCTTAATTTTAGTTGAGTTACTGTTTACTCTTAGTCGGTCTAAGAACGTTCATCGACCGACTAGATGCTAAACTAGTCGGTCAGTATTTGTTCATGGACCGACTAACTCTAAAATCCTATTTTCATTCAGGAGTTACTGTTTGCACTTAATCGGTCTGCGTTGGTCGACCGACCGACTAGTTGTCAAACTAGTCGGTCAGTGGTTGCTCTTTGACCGACTAACCAGTGTTGAAACCCTAATTTCTGGGCAGCCGCCAGCTCAACCTATTTATACCCAACCCAAACGATTTCATCTTCTCCAACACGACCCAAAACCCTAAAATCTTCCCCCTTGAGCCCCCATCTTCCTCCAAGCTTCATTTCTCCATTCCAAGCCCTAGAATCATTATCCAAACCATCCATCCACTCTATCTACCTCTCATCTTCCCTAAAATCTCACCAAAATCCATCAAAATCCCCAAATCCCCCAAAACCCTAATTCTCCCAAACTTCTCCAATCTTTTCCAGATCTGATCCTAGGGTTCCCAGGAGTATTTCTTCTGTCTCCTCTTGGTAAGAAATCGATCTACCGTTGTTTTCTTAACCTATTTACATTTTTATGAAACCCTAATAAACTTCATGTTGTTTGTTGATTGTTCCCCCCCAAAACAGCGATTTCCCCGTAGATTGGCATCCGTGTGACGAAGTGGTCGTCATCCCCGGTGCTAGGCAAGTGAAACTTGCCACCTAGGGTTTAGGCCATGTTTTAGGCCATTTTCTTATAGTAGGCGTAAAAGAGGCTAGGCGACGAAATGATACTCGCCTAGGCGCAAATTGGGGAACTAGCTTGACAACGAAGCAAGTTCCAACACATTTAGCATGTTGCACAATTTCCATGTCATGTTTACTTTCCATTAACGGTACGCAAATTAATTGTCATGTCATTGCATTCTTTAAGTGTTTCTGTGAATGCGTAGCTTGCTACAAATGCTTGTGTTCCTGGCTCGTGTTCCAGAAGCGGGCCATGTGTTGGTTGATAGCCAATGCCCGAATTGCGTGTTTCCGGCTAGGTACACCCCTACGCCAAATGTTTAATAATGCGAGCTCATGTGCGGGGCAACCCCAGGCTCACTAGCTGAGTTCATTCTGCGGGGACCCTGGCTCCATTGCGTGTGGGTATTGGGGGTAAGAGTTAAGCGACCAATCAACTGGGAGTCTACCCGATCAGCAACTGCAGAGGTAAGGCGTAAACTCTTGTGTTTGGGGTAGTTGTTAAGCGGCCAATCAGCGGATGTGAAACCATTCAGCTGTAAGGAGTAAACATCTACAAAACAACGTGAATAGTGAATTGATTGAGATTGATAGTAGCTTGGCTACTCTTGTCTTGTCTTGTCTTGACTTGTCTTGTCCCGATAATTGTTCTCTTGTATAAATTGTCTTGCCATGTTTCAATTGTGCACTCATGTTATAACTGCCATGTCATGCATACTAAATTGCTAGGTTGCTAGAGCCTTACTTTCAGTTTCCTTGCTAAAGTCTTTTAGACTTGCTGACATGTGCCCCTTTACTCTTTTGGGTGACACATGTTAGATCCCGAGCCCGAGTACCTTGTTGAGGACGAGGTGTTTACTGACGCCGAGCCCGAGCTTGTGTTTGACGGGGAGTACATTGACACTGGGGACCAGTCCTAGTGTCTTCGTTGTGTTTTACTTTTGTTAGACAGTTGTTTTGTTATCGGTGCGTAGCACCCATACTTTGTTATGTCGTTTCTTTTGTTGGCCTTGTTTTGGGCCTTAATACTCTTTTCTTTTAGCCTGGTGGCTTTTCTGGATGTTGGACTTATGTTGGTGTTGGACAATTTATGAGATCTGAATTTTATTTCAGTCTCTCCTTGTGTTATTATTGTTATTCCGTTGTGGTTACAGGGACCTGTTTATATTTTATTGACGCTTATCGGGTTTGAGGCTTCACAGCTCCACTCCCGTGCGGACCTTTTCACGTCTCGCCTCCATTTTAGGGAAGCGGGTCGTGACAGGTTTTGTTGGTGGCCCATGCAGGTCCTTCTGTAACTGCGATTTTTGGAATAGCGATAATAATATTAGAATGTCCAATAAATTAAGTTCGACGTCTGATGTCATAAGCTATGAGTCTAATCTGATTCGTTTTCTGTGTCACTAGATGGCAGGAAGACGTTTCACCCGTGGTGGGGGTAGTGGCGCGGTCCCTCCTGATGAGGAGCCTGAGCGGGAACCCACCAGCGGTGAGATGATGCGGATGATGCTCCAGATGATGCAAGAGCAGCATGGCGTGCTTTTGTAAGTCCAGAATGCTCCACTTGCTCGAGCTGCCCGGGCTCTTCCGGATGCCCCTCACTCTGAGCCAGGAGCGAAGCAATTTCGGGAGCTGGGTCCCGCATATTTTGATGGTTCTGAGGGTCCTCTGGCTGTCGATGAGTGGATTCGGAACATCGAGGACAATCTGAAGATGGCCAAGATCACCCCGGCTGGATGGGTTGATTTGGCGAAGAGGCAACTCAAGGATAATGCTCGGAATTGGTGGGATGCGGAAGAGAAGATGTTGGTGGAGCCGATCGTCTGGGCTACCTTCAAGGCCAGATTTGATGGTGAGTTCTTCCCGAAGGCTGCCAGGGAGGAGATGCTGCAGCGTTTTATCGATTTGAAGCAAGGGAACTCGTCGGTGGACATGTATCACCAAGAGTTCATGAGGCTGAGTCGGTTTGCACCAAAGATGGTGCAGGACGCTGAGGAGAAGGCTCAGAGGTTCCTGCATGGGCTTGCTTCGGAGCTCCAGAGTTTTGTGACCTCCTCTGATCGGGAGTCTTATCAGAAGGTTCTAGTAGCAGCTAAGAGGCAGGAGCTGCTCGTGAACCAGAGGAGGGGGTCTGTTGTTGGTGCTGGGAAGAGGCCTGTGGAACAGGCGAGAGCTGTGGTTAGACCTGGATTCAGGCCTAATCAGTACGCTCAGTTTAAGAGGCCAGGAGGGCCTATTCTGAAGTCTTGCCATTTCTGCGGCAAGCCTGGCCACGTCAAGGATCAGTGTCGGAAGTTTTTGGGCCAGTGTCTGATTTGTGGAGATGCTTCCCATGCCGCGAAGGATTGTCGGCATGCGAATCAGCTGCGGAGGGCTCCTGTTGCAGCTCAGCCGTTGCAGCAGCGAGCGTCTGTTCCTGCTGGTCGTGGAGCGGCTCTTGTTCTGCAGAGGCAGGCTTTTCAGCAGGCTGTTCCGCCGAGGAGGCAGGCTTTTCTGATGACCGCTGCGGAGAGCGAGGCTGTGGATGAGGTTATCGCAGGTAATCCTCAATCTAGCTGTTACTTTCCTAGCTGGTTTTGATTGTTAGATTATGTTGTTTACTTGAACATGGTTGTTTGCTAGACTAGGGTTTGATTGTTAATTGATTGTTAGGTGTGGTTTTGGTTTGCACATTTCCTGCACGAGTCCTCTTTGACTCCGGTGCATCGATGTGCATTATTTCTCGGAGCTTCGTGGAGAGGCATTCCTTGTCGACGTCCCCTCTTCCCAAGAGTTGGAATATCGTTACAGGGAATGGCGTGGTCTCGGTGCATCGTGGTTGCAATTCTTGCTCGTTGGTGGTTTGTGGACATGAGCTTTTCGCTGATTTCATTGTCCACGACATCATCAACTATGATGCAGTTCTTGGGATGGACTGGCTTGCGGGCTTCTATGCTACGATTGACTGCAGGAGGAAGAAGGTGGTGTTCGAGATTCCCGGACATCCAGTGTTTGAGTTCAGTCGTGGTAGCAGTTCGCTTGGTCCTGTCAGATTTCGGGCCAGGCCGGTGGAGGCTGTGGCTATGCAGATGGAGCTGGAGTGGCCAGCTGTGGTGCGAGATTTTGGCGACGTCTTCCCCGAGGAGATGTCTGGTCTGCCACCTGATCGAGCTCTAGAATTTTCTATCGATCTCGTTCCAGGTGCGCAGCCGATTTCGAAGGCGCCGTATCGTATGGCACCTGCAGAATTGGAGGAGTTGCGGAAGCAGTTGGATGAGCTTTTGCAGAAGGGTTATATTAATCCTAGTGTGTCTCCGTGGGGAGCACCGGTGTTGCTAGTGAAGAAGAAGGATGGTTCGCGTCGCATGTGCGTGGATTATCGGGAGTTGAATGCGGTGACCATTAAGAATAAATACCCGTTGCCTCGCATCGATAATATTTTTGATCAGCTTGGAGGTTCGAGGGTGTTTTATAAATTGGATTTGAGGAGTGGTTACCATCAGTTGAAGGTAAAGAAGGGAGATGTTCCGAAGACAGCGTTTAGGACGAAGTATGGACACTATGAGTTTGTGGTTATGCCTTTCGGTGTAACTAACGCATCCGCAATTTTCATGAATCTGATGAACCTGATTTTCTACGACTTTTTGGATAAGTTTGTCGTTATCTTTATTGACGACATTCTAATCTATTCGAAGTCAGAGGAAGAGCATGCCTCGCACTTAAGGACGGTGTTGGAGATTTTGAGGAAGCATCGTTTGTATGCTAAGTTTTCGAAGTGCGAGTTTTGGCTGGATCGAGTTGCTTTTCTCGGGCATGTGGTGACTGGAGATGGTATTTCAGTGGATCCTGAGAAGATTCGGGCCATCAGGGAGTGGCTTGTTCCGTCGTCGGCGTCTGAGATTCGGAGCTTCCTTGGACTTGCAGGTTATTATCGGCGATTCATTAAGGACTTTTCTCGTATTGCTGAGCCGATGACCAGGTTGACGCGGAAGGATGTTGCTTTTGTTTGGTTGGGTGATTGTGAGAGTGCTTTTGGTGTTCTGAAGGAGAGGTTGACGACTGCTCCTATTCTTGTTGTGCCTGATCGCAGCGGCGGATTTGAGATCTTTTGCGATGCTTCTGGCAAGGGTCTCGGTTGTGTGTTGCATCAGCATGGGCACGTTGTGGCGTATGCGTCTCGTCAGCTTAAGGTTCATGAGAAGAATTACCCGACGCATGACTTGGAGTTGGCTGCCGTCGTGTTTGCTCTTAAGATTTGGAGGCACTTCTTGCTGAGTGAGAAAGTGAAGATTTTCACCGATCACAAAAGCTTGAAGTATATTTTCACTCAGAAGGAGCTCAACATGCGACATCGTCGATGGTTTGAGCTTATGGCGGATTATGAGATTGATTTGCAGTTTCACCCTGGCAAGGTGAATGTGGTTCCGGATGCTTTGAGTAGGCTTCCGGCGGTGATGATTTTGACCTCGCAGTGGAGATTGCAGCAGGATTTTTGCGAGTCTGGTGTGGAGATTGTTCTTCCTGGAGAGGCTTCGTCGTTGATGTACATGCAGGTACAGTCGACGATCGTGGATCGGATTAAGGCTGGCCAGGCTGAGGATCCGAAGCTGGTGAGGATTCGGGAGCAGGTGGAAGCCGGTCTGCGGACTGACTTTTTGATTCATAAGGATGGCTCGCTGAGGTTCGGAGCCAGGTTGTGTGTGCCAGCTGGGGATATCAGAGAGGAGTTGATGGCGGAGGCACACAGTTCGCCGTATTCTGTGCATCCTGGTGGCACCAAGATGTACCAGGATCTTCGTCTGAATTATTGGTGGCATGGTATGAAGAGGAGCGTGGCTCAGAGTGTAGCCAAGTGCTTGGTTTGCCAGCAAGTGAAGGCGGAGCATCAGCGTACGGCCGGGTTGCTACAACCGCTTCCGATTCCGGAGTGGAAATGGCAACACATCACTATAGATTTCATGACTGGACTACCTCGGAGTCCGAAGCAGAATGACGCGATTTGGGTGATCGTAGATCGATTGACCAAATCTGTGCACTTTATTCCGTTCCGAGTGGGACAGTCCACTGAGGCGCTAGCGAGGAGATATATGGAGGTAAAATTCTTTTACTCTCCGTTTTATTTCCTTTTCCTAGTTTGGATAGTGATGTAACGTGAATCGTGCAAGAGGTTGTGCGACTTCATGGAGTCCCCGTGAGTATCGTGTCTGACAGAGACACGAGGTTCACATCTCAGTTTTGGCAGAGTTTGCAGAAGAGCTTGGGTACGCGTCTGAGTTTCAGCACGGCGTACCATCCGCAGACGGATGGCCAGTCCGAGAGGACGATTCAGATTTTGGAAGACATGCTGAGGGCGTGCATGTTGGACTTCAAGGGTTCGTGGGAGGACCATCTGCATCTGGTGGAGTTCTCTTACAACAACAGCTTCCAGGCGAGTATTGGCATGGCGCCTTTCGCCGCTCTTTATGGGAGGAAATGTCGATCGCCATTGAGTTGGGATGACGTTGGTGATCGGGAGTTGTTGGGACCTGAGATGATCGTGGAGGCCGTGGAGATCGTCAGGAATATTCGGGAGAGGTTGAGAATTGCTCAGGACCGTTTTAAGCATTGGGCGGATGCTAAACGTCGTCCTTTGGAATTTCAGCCGGGCGACCATGTGTTCTTGAAGATTTCCCCGAATCGTGGTGTGATTCGTTTCGGGAAGCGTGGAAAGTTGAGCCCACGATACATTGGACCGTTTGACGTTTTGGAG
Source organism: Scilla litardierei (assembly GCA_030789695.1). NCBI lineage: Eukaryota > Viridiplantae > Streptophyta > Magnoliopsida > Asparagales > Asparagaceae > Scilla > Scilla litardierei. The sequence continues at coordinate 70,482,422 of CM061130.1, forward strand.
AGGGTTGGCGAGGTAGCTTATCGCTTGGCCTTGCCGCCATCTTTGGAAGGAGTTCACAATGTTTTCCATGTGTCGCAGCTTCGTCGATACATTAGCGATCCGTTTCATGCGGTGGATTTTTCGGAGATTACAGTTCGCCCCGATATGACGTATGACCAGCATCCAGTGCAGATCCTGGACAGGCGTCAGAAATCATTTCGGAACAAGATTGTCAATCTTGTGAGGGTGATGTGGCGACATGGTTCACCTGGAGAGTCTACTTGGGAGAATGAGGATGAGATGCGAGAGCGTTTCCCACTTTTGTTTCCGGACTCGTGAGTATTTGGAAATTCCGAGGACGGAATTTTTCTTAAGTTGGGGAGGATGTAACGACTGCTTTTCACGTATCTGGATTTAATATAATATAATATATGTTTTGGTGGATTTTCTCCTCGGGTGTGGTTTTCGTCTCCGTAGTTTTCATTTTCGATCGATTCGTCGTATTTTCTCGCTTCTTCCTTCGGATCGTCGATTTCGAAGTAAGTCACTCGTGACGGACTTCATAACGGTCGTATATAACTATTAGATCAAGCCTAGGAGTCTTAGGAATCAATCCCGGGGCCCCGCGCTCCGTATCGGAACTTTTTGTGCTCATTAGCCGGTATAAGAAGGGGCACCGACCGACTAGATGATGATCCAGTCGGTCGGCAATCCTTCTTGGACCGACTAGTTGGCTTTCCTAAATTATTCAGGAGTTACTGTTTATCGTTAGTCGGTCTAAGAACGTTGGTTGACCGACTAGGTTGCAAACTAGTCGGTCAGCAATGCTTCTTTAACCGACTAACACATCATCTTAATTTTAGTTGAGTTACTGTTTACACTTAGTCGGTCTAAGAACGTTCATCGACCGACTAGATGCTAAACTAGTCGGTCAGTATTTGTTCATGGACCGACTAACTCTAAAATCCTATTTTCGTTCAGGAGTTACTGTTTGCACTTAGTCGGTCTGCGTTGGTCGACAGACCGACTAGTTGTCAAACTAGTCGGTCAGTGGTTGCTCTTTGACCGACTAACCAGTGTTGAAACCCTAATTTCTGGGCAGCCGCCAGCTCAACCTATTTATACCCAACCCAAACGATTTCATCTTCTCCAACACGACCCAAAACCCTAAAATCTTCCCCCTTGAGCCCCCATCTTCCTCCAAGCTTCATTTCTCCATTCCAAGCCCTAGAATCATCATCCAAACCATCCATCCACTCTATCTACCTCTCATCTTCCCTAAAATCTCACCAAAATCCATCAAAATCCCCAAATCCCCCAAAACCCTAATTCTCCCAAACTTCTCCAATCTTTTCCAGATCGGATCCTAGGGTTCCCCGGAGTATTTCTTTCGTCTCCTCTTGGTAAGAAATCGATCTACCGTTGTTTTCTTAACCTATTTACATTTTTATGAAACCCTAATAAATTTCATGTTGTTTGTTGATTGTTCCCCCCCAAAACAGCGATTTCCCCGTAGATTGGCATCCGTGTGACGAAGTGGTTGTCATCCCCGGTGCTAGGCAAGTGAAACTTGCCACCTAGGGTTTAGGCCATGTTTTAGGCCATTTTCTTATAGTAGGCGTAAAAGAGGCTAGGCGACGAAATGATACTCGCCTAGGCGCAAATTGGGGAACTAGCTTGACAACGAAGCAAGTTCCAACACATTTAGCATGTTGCACAATTTCCATGTCATGTTTACTTTCCATTAACGGTACGCAAATTAATTGTCATGTCATTGCATTCTTTAAGTGTTTCTGTGAATGCGTAGCTTGCTACAAATGCTTGTGTTCCAGGCTCGTGTTCCAGAAGCGGGCCATGTGTTGGTTGATAGCCAATGCCCGAATTGCGTGTTTTCAGCTAGGTGCACCCCTACGCCAAATGTTTAATAATGCGAGCTCATGTGCGGGGCAACCCCAGGCTCACTAGCTGAGTTCATTGTGCGGGGACCCTGGCTCCATTACGTGTGGGTATTGGGGGTAAGAGTTAAGCGACCAATCAACTGGGAGTCTGCCCGATCAGCAACTGCAGTGGTAAGGCGTAAATTCTTGGGTTTGGGGTAGTTGTTAAGCGACCAATCAGCGGATGTGAAACCATTCAGCTGTAAGGCGTAAACATCTACAAAACAACGTGAATAGTGAATTGATTGAGATTGATAGTAGCTTGGCTACTCTTGTCTTGTCTTGTCTTGACTTGTCTTGTCCCGATAATTGTTCTCTTGTACAAATTGTCTTGCCATGTTTCAATTGTGCACTCATGTTATAACTGCCATGTCATGCATACTAAATTGCTAGGTTGCTAGAGCCTTACTTTCAGTTTCCTTGCTCAAGTCTTTTAGACTTGCAGACATGTGCCCCTTTACTCTTTTGGGTGACACATGTTAGATCCTGAGCCCGAGTACCTTGTTGAGGACGAGGTGTTTGCTGACACCGAGCCCGAGCTTGTGTTTGACAGGGAGTACGTGGACACTGGGGACCAGTCCTAGTGTCTTCGTTGTGTTTTACTTTTGTTAGACAGTTGTTTTGTTATCGGTGCGTAGCACCCATACTTTGTTATGTCGTTTCTTTTGTTGGCCTTGTTCTGGGCCTTTAGACTCTTTTCTTTTAGCCTGGTGGCTTTTCTGGATGTTGGACTTATGTTGGTGTTGGACAATTTATGAGATCTGAATTTTATTTCAGTATCTCCTTGTGTTATTATTGTTATTCCGTTGTGGTTACAGGGACCTGCTTATATTTTATTGACGCTTATCGGGTTTGAGGCTTCACAGCTCCACTCCCGTGCGGACCTTTTCACGTCTCGCCTCCATTTTAGGGAAGCGGGTCGTGACATCATGACTTCCAAAATGGTCCAAAGGCTTCAACGAAGCTTTAGGCAATGAATACGAGCTTTGAAAAGTCTTGAGATGTCGCTTTGATTGTTCTCGTGAATTTGGCGACGATCTCCAATACTGCACTCACAAATTGTTAGTTCATGAATTATTTATGTTTGTTCATCATCCAAAACCAAATCCGGGGAGTCCAATATTCAACACGTTTTTCTACCCAAAATCACACCAAGCATGCAAATGGCAATGAATACGAGATAAAGAACAATGCTCCAGTTAATTTATGAATTATTGGTGCATGAACTTTGGTGTGTTCCAATGAAAGCATACCACTTGCCCATCCATAATTTCTAGATTCATTAAGTCATCGATTAATCTTGCCATTGAGATGTGTAAAAAGAAATTCACCACAAGCACTCAAATTCATGTAAAATGAGACTGAAATGTTGAACAATAATGGTGGGGGAAAATAAATCACGAGTGTACGGTGGTGAATAAATAACGAGAAATTTCATCACATGAGGGTCATTTCTAGGCAAAATAGATTTTGGTGATATTCCTAACTCAAAATTTTTTTTTTCAATGCAAAAAGGGAACTAAAAAAAATAAAACCATAAAAGAAAAAGAAAAAGAAAATAAAATAAAAAACCTAAAAGTGATTTCCCTCCCCCCAACTTAGAATAGACATTGTCCTCAATGTTAGGAAGAGGGAAGCATGGAAAGAACACACCTGATTAGTCCACACCCGAAGGTGGGTCTGTGAGATCCATGGTGCTCGCTTCCTTGGTCCAAGGCTCGTGAAAATGCTTCAATCTCTGGCCATTCACCTTGAACTCACTTCCATCTTTTTCATTTAGTAAGAGCACAGCGCCATGTGTGAAAACTTCTTTGACGACGAAAGGTCCATACCACCTAGAGCGAAGCTTCCCAGGAAAGATGTGCAGCCTGGAATTGTATAGCAATACTTTTTGGCCTGGGGTGAACTCCCTCCTCAAGATCATCATGGCATGGACGGATTTCATCCTCTCTTTTGATATTTTAGTGTTGTCGTACACATTTCTCCTCAACTCCTCCAGCTCCAACAATTGTAACCTGCGAGAAGAAAAAGAGACATCAGTATCAAAATTCATTTTCTTTATAGCCCAATAAGATATATGCTCTATCTCAACAGGTAAGTGACAAGACTTCCCAAATACAAGGCGGTAAGGTGACATACCCAAAATTGTTTTGTAGGCCGTCCTGTAGGCCCACAACGCTTCAGGTAAGCGCAAACTCCAATCTTTTCTTGATGGATTCACCGTTTTCTGTAGAATTCCTTTGATCTCTCTATTTGCCAAATCTGCTTGACCATTGGTTTGGGGGTGATACGGAGTAGAAACTTTATGTGTGACCCCAAACCTCTTCATTAAAGTAGCGAACATGCGGTTGCAAAAATGGACCCTCCATCACTGATCAAGGCCTTTGGCACTCCAAACCTAGAGAAAATGTTCTCTTTGAGGAACTTAAGCACAACGGAAGTGTCGTTTGACCTGCAAGGAATAGCTTCCACCCATTTAGAAACATAATCAATACAGACCAATATATAAGCATATCCAAATGAAGGTGGGAAAGGTCCCATGAAGTCTATGCCCCAACAATCAAATATTTCAATTTCCAAAATGGGTTTTAAAGGCATCATGTTACGTTTAGTAATACCCCCTAATTGTTGGCATGCAGCACAAGTCTTGCAATAATGAAATGTATCTTTAAACATAGTTGGCCAATAAAAGCCACATTGCGAGATTTTTTCCACAGTTTTGTTCGCTAAAAAGTGTCCACCACACACTCCATCATGACAAAATTGTATCAAACTGGTTATTTCATGATCAGGAATGCATCTCCTAACAATTTGGTCACTACAATATTTATATAAGTACGGATCATCAAAGAAGAAATATTTTACCTCGTACTTGAACCTTTTAAAGTCTTGAAGAGACCAAGTGTCAGGGGTCTTACTAGTTACCAGATAATTAACGATATCAGCATACCATGGAGAGGTGGAAACGCTAAAAAGATGCTCGTCAGGAAAGGAGTCCTTCAAAGGCACATCTGCTGAATCAAGGCCTACTGTCAATCGTGATAAATGGTCAGCTACTAAATTCTCCACGCCTTTCTTGTCCTTGATTGTGACATTGAACTCATGCAACAATAAAATCCATCGTATCAATCGGGGCTTAGCATCTTTTTTAGACAATAAATATTTTAAAGCAGAGTGATCAGTATATATCAAAATAGGTGATCCCAGAATATAGCTCCTGAATTTTTCCAACGCGAATACTACAGCAAGCAACTCCTTCTCTGTGGTCGTATAATTCCTCTGAGCATCATTTAGTGTCTTGCTGGCGTAGTAAATCACTACTGGAACTTTGTCTTTTCTTTGGCCTAGGACTGCACCAACTGCGTAATTGCTTGCGTCACACATTATTTCAAATGGTTGGGACCAGTCTGGCACCTGCAAAATGGGAGCAGAAATCAGCAACTTCTTTAAAGTTTCAAAAGAAAGTAGACACTCAGGTGTCCAAATAAAATCCACATTTAAAGTAAGTAAGTTGCAAAGAGGGCGAGATATAGCACTAAAATCTTTGATGAACCGCCTATAAAATCCTGCATGTCCCAAAAATGATCTGATGTCCTTCACGCATTTAGGACTTGGTAGCTTCTCAATTACTGCTACCTTGGCTCTGTCTACCTGTATACCATCTTTAGAAACTAGGTGACCTAGGACAAGTCCCTCTGTGGTCATAAAATGACACTTCTCCCAATTCAATAGGAGGTTCTTTTCAATGGACCTGTCAAGAACAAGAGCCAAGTTATCTAAACAATCATGAAAAGAGCTACCATATACTGAAAAATCATTCATAAATACCTCAACAATTTTCTCAACCATATCATCAAAAATACTGAGCATTCATCGCTAAAAAGTAGCTGGAGCATTACATAAACCAAACGGCATTCTTTTAAATGCAAAAGTACCAAAGGGACAGGTAAAAGTGGTCTTTTCCTGGTCCTCAGGTGCAATCTCAATCTGATAATAACCTGAATAACCGTCTAGAAAGCAATAGTACTCATGTCCAGCTACCCTCTCTAAAATTTGGTCAAGAAATGGAAGAGGGAAATGATCTTTTCTAGTTCGGGAGTTCAACTTCCTATAGTCTATGCACATCCTCCATCCTGTGGTGGCTCTAACTGGGATAAGCTCATTATTCTCATTTTTAACCACGGTGAGGCCAGACTTTTTAGGAACAACCTGTGTAGGGCTAACCCACTTGCTGTCAGAAATAGGATAAATAATGCCTGCATCTAACAATTTTAGTACCTCGCCTTTCACCACTTCTTTTAATGTTGGATTTAACCTACGTTGCATTTCACTAGTGGGTTTGGCGTCATCCTCTAAATAAATATGATGCATGCATACAATAGGGCTTATACCTTTTATGTCAGTAATGGACCAACCAATAGCACCTCTATATTTCCTCAGCACATCAAGTAAAGAGCTTTCCTGTTCTAGAGTAAGTTTAGAAGATATTACCACAGGGAAGCTGTTTTCATCTCCAAGAAAAGCATACTTAAGATAGTCAGGAAGTGGCTTCAACTCTGGCTTTGGATCCTCCACCTCAGATGAAATTTGAATTGATGCATTAGGTGGCAAAACCTCGAACCTAGGCTCCCATACCGCATTGAGCTCCTTCACGTTCTCCTGCACAAAAGATATGTCATCAGAATCACCAATAAAAGTCTCAACAATAGAAGCATCATCACAAAATTCAGAACAAATATAATCATCCACCAACGAATCAATCATATGCACCCTCTCAATCTCATCATCCACATGTGGCAACTTGCAAGTATTAAAAATATTCAAGTCCAAAGTCATGTTGCCAAAAGTAATTTTCAGTTGACCATCCCTACAATTTATTAAAGCATTGCATGTCGCTAGGAATGGTCTACCTAGAATGATGGGAGTAGCATTGGCAGTTTGGGGTCCTTGGATGTCTAGAACTATAAAGTCCACGGGGTAGTAAAATTTGTCCACCTGAATGAGGACATCCTCAATGCATCCCTTTGGAACTTTAATAGATCTATCAGCTAGTTGTAATATAACAGATGTAGGCTTTAGCTGTCCTAACCCAAGCTGCACAAAAATAGGATATGGCAATATATTGACACTAGATCCTAAATCCAATAAAGCATTTGCAATCTTTTTAGTGCCAATGGTGCAAGTGATGGTGGGTGATCCAGGGTCTCTAAATTTAGGTGGTGTATTTTGTTGCACAATAGAGCTAACCTGTTCAGTCAAGAATGCTTTCTTTTTCACATTTAATTTTCTTTTAACAGTGCACAAATCTTTCAGAAATTTAGCATAAGCACGTATTTGATTAATAGCATCAATCAATGGAATATTGATCTGGCACTTCTAAAAGAATTCACGAATTTCAGTTTGATACTTATCTTTGCTTTTCTGAAGTAGCCGATGAGGGTAGGGTGCTGCAGGTACATATGCTGCGGGTTCCTTCTCTTTAATGACGCTTTCGCTCACACCCACGTCTGTGCTCTCTTCCTGCACCTCCTCTTGTTCTTTAATTCCCTCTTCTTGGATCTGAATTCCCTCTTCCTGCTCAGCTTGTCTGCTCGGTGGATCAGGCTTCTTAATCTCTTTTCCACTCCTCAAAGTGGACACAGCTTGGCAAGGCTTCATATTGTTACCTGCAGAAGAAGATGAGCCCATATTAGGATTTGGAATTGACTGAGATGGAAGCTTACCTTTTTCTAATGTCGCTGTAAGCCTCGCCAAGCTCTCGCTCATCTGTTGATTCTGAGTCTGCTGAGCCTGAAATTGAGCTTGCTGCTGCTGCTGCATCTGAGCTTGTTGCAACAGAATGAGCTGCTGAAGTGCATCGCCAAATGGTTGCATCTGCTATTGTTGCATCGGCTCATGGTCCCTCTTCTGGTTCCCACCTTGATAATTGTTGTTATATTGATTCTGTCTGAACGGCGGTGGTGCTTGCTGCTGAGATTGCTGATTGGGGCCCCAGTTTAGATTAGGATTGTTGCGCCACCCCTTATTGTTGGAATTGAAGTTCTGGTAGTTTGATGACACTTGATTCACCCCAGTAGGATTCCCTAGCATGCTCTTCAAGGCTGGAAGTGTGGGGCATGCACTGGTGTCATGGCCACTGACGTCGCAAAGTGCGCAAGTCTGCTCTATCTCAACCGCCTTGGCCTCTTTCAAATTCATTGCATGAAGCTTGTTTGAGATCATGGCCTCCATCTTTGCCTCCAACGCATCCTCTTGCTTCAAATTATAAACCACTCCTCGTGTGGGCTGGGATGGTGCAGAATGGCCTCCTCTCTCGTAGTCTGAAGTAGTGTCCCATGTCTGCGTATTTTCTGCTATCTCCTCCAGGTACGTCCAAGCTTCATCTGGCTCTTTATCAAAGAATCCCCCATTGCACATCATCTTTACAAATTGCTTCATTTGCGGCTGCAGTCCATCGTAGAAGAAGCCAATAATCCTACTTTTGTCGAAGCCATTGTGCGGGCATGTGAGCATCAACTCATTGAACCTTTCGAATGCCTGGTAAAATGTTTCCTCGCTTTTCTGGGCAAAGTTCATAATCTGCCGCTTCAGTCCCTGCGTCCTGTGAATAGGAAAAAAACTTCTTTAGAAATTCAGCCTGTAAATCAATCCATGTAGTAATAGAGCGTGATGGCAATGCATTCAACCAATTTTTAGCTTTGTCTTTTAATGAAAATGGGAACAGTTTAAGATATATCGTGTCCTCGCTAGTTTTCCCATCAAAGCATGTTAAGCAAACCTCCTCAAATCCTTTAATATGAGATATGGATTTTCCGTGTCTAACCCATGAAAGGTGGGTAAGAGTTGGATCACCCCAGGTTTAAAATTGAAAGAATTTGCATCGGCAGGTAAAACAAAGCATGAAGCAGTGCTAGTCCTAGTGGGTCGAAGTAAATCTTTTAAAGTCCTAGGCACTCCAGGTTGCACATTATTTTCGTTGTTGTTGCTAAAATTTTCATCCATATTATTATTAGCCATATCAAAACGTCGAGTCAACCTATGTGTCCTAGGAGTCCTATGCCACATAAACTAGCACAAATATTTTTTTTATATGAAAGCAATCAAAAGTTAATATACAATAAAGTGGAAAGATCTCACCGAAGGTCTTCCGAATGAAATAAACCGCAGTAACAAACCGTTCTCCCAGGCAACAGCGCCAAAAACTTGGTGGGCTCCGAAAGGTGCTTCTCTCAAGCGCAAGAGTCCGTTCAAGTAGTAAAATCTGGGAGTCCAGATGTCAAATCCTCGGGAGAAATCTATTGAAACCACAAGCTTAAATCAAATAGAAAGTCTACGTAGAGAAACTAAACACTTTAATAATGAAAGTGATGATGGTGTGAAAGTGTGTCGTGAATACGTAATCAAAGCGAACAACGAAAGAGTCGTGTATGAAAATATAGGAGAAACGTGCACATGATATGGACTCGTTAGGATCAGAGATTCGTGTATTTTGGTTGATTAAATATAACTCAACAAATCCTCCTTTTGGGAGCGATTCGTCGGAAAATACCCTTTTGAGGGTTCAAGCACAATTTGAATAAAAACGTCGCTAAAGCTATAGTTCTACGAATATGGTATGAAGCTCTCTTTTGGATAGATCAAATCTCACCCTTGTGGGGTGATCATCAACGTATTCGCTTCTTTTGGAAGACGAAAAGAGGATTAAATAGCGAAAACATACAATTTTAGCGACTTTTACGATGAAGAACAACAATATTCAACCTAAATAGCACGAATCACATCACCTAACTACTCCATATCATGCACACCAGAGATTTAGCTACTCATCATGCAAAAATAATCAACTTCCATAGCAAAATACATCAAGTTTATAGCAAAATACGCTAGAAAACACCAAAATACGGGGTTTGAGTTAAAGGAAATATCACCAAATCTCCAAGTTTCGACTTCAAACTCTCTGGAAATAATAAGAAAGGCCTCTGGAAATTTACAGAATTTTTCAGAGAGAGAATACGGCTCCTAAGTGCTCCAATACGCCCATTATACGCCCAAAACCCCTAGAATACGCTTAAATAAAGAGATTGCGGGTTTATTGGGCTTAACGGGTTCAAACCCGCTCTAAAATCGCGCCTGAATCAATCCAAGCCGTAGATCTGGATCGGGGCAATTCCTGGCCGTCCATCGCAGCGGGATCGATCGTGGGAGCGACGCGTGTGCTTCAAATGGCGTACAAGCCCGCATCCGCATCTTTAAATCTGAACTCAGCTCGGAATATATCGCGACCGTCGGATCTAAGATCAAACGAACGTCATCGTGCCACGTCGATTCTTCTGCTTTCGAGTTGCGGGGTTAACAGCATCCGTTGGATCGACGTTGTGCAGTGTGGATGTCGCCACGTCGCCCCAGGGAATCGTCACTTCGATTGTTCTGCGTTCAGCGTTGCGAGCCGTTGGGTCTCTGGACGAATGGTCGGGATTTCGCCACGTGGTCCGATGAGTATAAAATTCGCCCGCTGTTTCAAAATCGAGCGGCTGCGTCTTCAGCTGTTTGATCGAGAGCGGGATCTGTCCTCGAGCCGCCACGTGGCCATTGAGGGTCGATCGCTCGTCCGCTGCTTCTTCACGTTCCGGGCCGTTGGATCTCGATCCAACGGCCAAATTAATTCCACGTCGCCCGCTTCCTTGCACCGTCGGATGAAGGCGGGAAGTGATCTGGTGCGTCCATGCGTTGCACCAAGATTCGTGCACCGACCGTATTTCCGTATTTAATTGCGTATTTCTCCATTTAATTTTTATTCTGCAATCAAAAAAACACAGTAATTAGCACAGATCTCAGAAAAATACACATAAATAGTCGTTGGAATCGTGAGATCGAGACGGTGCTAGGAAAAATATAAAAAGTGCAGAAATGCGTCGTTAAATGCTGTTTTGTGCTCAAATAGTGTGTTTTCTCTAATAAATAAATGTGTAGAAAATACGTATGAATTAGAGAACAATGTAGCATCACATGGGCACAAAATAGGGCTAAATGGGGGGTTAAATACGCAATATTGAACCCAAATCACCCGTCAGGGCCAACAAAATCGAAAACGACACCAAGGAAGCAAACGCCAAATCACATCACTAAACCAAGGAGTATGAGTCCAGACAAGTGCCGTGGACCCATGCGGTGAAGCGCGAGTGAGTGTGGTCGTGCGCTAGCAGTCCATGTCACTATCTACGATGTGCGATAAAGCTCGATATACGCAAACCCAGGAAATGACCCAAATATCAATTCGAATTGAATAAGGCGGTGAATATATGTAGTTCAAGCATGCATGAGAATAGAGAAAGAATCGAAACATATCATGCGTCGGGGACTCCACAACTAGGGTTAAGGAAATCACCACACTAAAGCCTATATAATAGCTAAAAAAGTTCCTAAGCCAAGTGTTTTCGAAACCGATGGAGGTTGAGATGATGTGGAGAAGAACACTCGGTGCAAATTCTCACCTTCCCTTTATTCTCGGCAAGTAGTAAAATATTCACACGGGAATTTTTTTGGGTTTTGGGTATTTGTATTTCTTTTTGGCTTTTTGGCTATACAAAAATTTTCTTTTCTTTTCTTTTTGGGTTTTTCTTTTCTTTTCTCTTTTCTTTTGGATTTTTCGGGTTTTTGGGCTATACACATGCGTACTCTCCCAAGTGGGAGAACGGTACACGACGAGGGGATTTGCACCAAGTAAAACAAAAAAGAAGTCGGAATCTAAACACTTGGGCAAAGGAAACTATTCTCGCTAATTAGAGCATGGGCTAAATGGGTTATCCTAGTCCTTAATTGTGGAATCCCGACACATGCGAAATGAAGCGTACGATATATATAGCATGCAGAAGAAGTAGACAGTAGAAATAAGTACCGCATATTCATATCGAAACATGGTAATCTAGGGGTCATTCCTGGACAGGTATATAAAGTAAATCACAAAGTAGAAGCACACCACACGGCTAGACACGACACACGACTCACAAAAAAGCTAAGTAGACCCACGATGCGTGAAATGCAGGGGACTCGATATCCTAGGGTTAGTGAGTGTGATTATCGATGCTATGCTAGGTGTGTGTGATTTTGTGGCAATTCATCATAGGGTTCATCTCTAGGAGAAAGAGATAAAAAAAGAAGAAAAGAAAAATTAAAAACACGATGAAAACGATACAAAAACGAAAAAGAAGGACTCAAATGACGCACAAAGTGCGACTCCCCCAAGCTGAAGCTTGCATTGCCCTCAATGCAATAAGAGTGAGTACGGGAGGGCAATGAAAATTGAGGGGGATACGCACAGACACAAAAAGACAAGAAAAACTAGAAAAACACAGATACAAAAATGAAAATAAAGAAAAATCAAAATCAAACCACACGATACGAAAATAGAAAAAGAGAGAAATAAAAATGATACGACACGACAAAGATAAAACAAGCACACACACAAAAACAAAACACGACAACACACCCAAAATAGACTTCCCCCAGCTGGTCATGACAATGCTAGCAATGAGATATGATCGTGAAAGTGCAGGGATATGCAAGGGGGATGTCAAAAAAAACAAAGTGAAATCAAAAATCAGGAGAATGCGAATCATCGCCCTCCTCGGAAGAGGGTGGGACTGGGTGGTCGGGGGATGCGGGGGGTGTGCGGAGAAGTGGGGACAGAGTTGGGGGAATAGGTGTAGTGGTGGTGTGAACGATGGGTAGAGTGTCGGTGGAGGTGGGTGGTGGTGGAAGGATGGCGATCAAAGCGGTGGTAGAAGGGATAGAGATGGGGGGAGAAGACGTGATGATGACTGTAGTGGGTGGCGGTGGGAGAGATTTGGAGCGCACCGACAATTTCTTGCGGCGCACATATGATGTGACGGTGGAGGAGGTAGAAGGTGGTGTGGGCACGATAGAGGTGGTCGTGAGAGGAGAAGTGGATACCGGGATGGGAATAGATGTGGGTGGGGGAGATGATCGCCTAGGTGGGGGTGGGGGAGGTGGGGATAGGTGGGATGGTGGAGGAGAAGAATGTGATGGGGGGAGGTGATGGAGGTGGGGATGTGTGGGAGGGTGGAGGAGAAGATCGTCGAGGTGGTGAAGGTGGAGATGTGTGGGAGGGTGGAGGAGAAGATCGTCGAGGTGGTGAAGGTGGAGGTGGTCCGTGGATGTGAGTGAGAAGGCGAAGAATGGCGGCCACGTTCCTCTCAAGTGCGAGGAACCGTGGGTGAGTGAGAAAGGAGGACGGTGACGGGTCCGAGGGGGCAGAGGACATGGCAAGATCACGGAGGGCTGCGACCTCCCTCTCTAGAGCAAGACGGGCAGAGACCTGGCGGCGACCAAAGGAAGTGGACTGACGTGAGGCGGAAGTGGTGCCGACAGGTGATGTGGAAGTAGTGCCGGCGGCAGTGGTCATGCCGGCACTAGATACAAGGCCAGAGATGGCCGCAAAGAGGTGCTCAGAAGTGATGGGGCCAGGAGCAGAAACAGGGTGACTCGGGCCAGCCCCAATATCTCCCCGGGACGCAGAAATATCCTGCTCGCTTAAGTGGGCGACAGGGGAAGGTGGTCTGCGTGCGTCCGGGGGAAAGAAAGGAAGGTGCAACCCCGCAAAGAACTCGGGATCGGGCGAAAAAGTCCAATCCGACACGATAGCAACAGTCATGCGAGTGGGGTTGGGGAGAATGGTGTATGGGCGAGGGGGTGGCCGTAATTGAATTCGAAGCGACCGTCTGGGCGGGGCTTAATCATATGAATGTGCCGCAGGATGTCAAGATCTAGACGTGAGGGTCCTGCGGCGATGGGAAGACCAAGGGAAATATGGATATTAAACGGGGGGTAAGAAGCAATAATAGTGATAATGCCCCCACAACAGATCTTGCCCTTCCTGGCCCTGCTAATCTCGAGAAGCTTGTAAACAAGCCAATCGTCAGCATGAACAGGGACAGTAGGGGCCCTAAAGCTAACTCCATCATCGTTACGAAAAAAGGGGAAAGTCATGGCCCAGAGAATAAAAAGATCGGGGATAGTCACGGTGCCTGACTCATCCCACGGGAAAAATGCATAGGATATGATCCTATGGGCCAGACGAAATATGGGATGGATGATAGAGGAGGCCTTGGCCTTACCACGGGAATAGCGACGGAGTATGGTGAGGCGGAACCAAAAGTTATCGATGTCAAATTCCAGGGGATATCCGTAGTGTCGGATAGCGTCATTCCCAAGAATAGGGAAACCAAATATATCGCAGATGGTATCCAGGTTGGTGCGGATGGTTTGGTTACACACCCAGAAAGTGACAGTCGACCCCAACTCACAAATGAGGGAGGAAAGAAATTCTAGGGTGAGCGACAGGTAAGATACCGCAGAAGCATTCAGGAATGCCAACCAACCAAGGTTAGCGAAAAGAGTCTTGACCTCGGTGAAGACACCGAGGTCGACGAGTGATTGGGTGTGGGCAAACTTGGTTGATAAATGCCCCGGAGCATCTAGTCTGTGGTAGAAGTCTTTCTGCTCTTGGTTCCTAAATATGTATCCATGCGGGCCCAACATGGGGTCCACAGGGGGAATGATAGGCGGGGGAGGGGCTAGTGTCAGCTCACGTGTGTGGGGAGGAGGACATGTTTGTTTACGTCTCTTTCGAGACGATTCCTCCTCCCGCATGATACTCTGTTGAATATTGGACTCCCCGGATTTGGTATTTTTGATGATTTTGATTATTTTTTTGATAATGGACATTTTGGCACACCTTGATTTGATTTCCACATTTTTTTCCCTTGGTGTCAAGTTGGTCCATTGTCTTTGTCTACGACTCCCGATGTTGGATTTTACATTTCCTAATTGTTGTCGTTGTATGCCCCCCATTTTTGGGATAATGCCAAAGGGGGAGAGATAATGATAATAAATAGCGCAAATGAAAATTTAACTCAATTTCCAAGAATCTAGTTTGATATGTTAGATTCAGGGGGAGTTAAGATACATATAAGGATTTTCAAAATCCGATATTTCAAAAATCGATTCTCATTATATATCTTACTCGTCTGATTGATGCAATTCATATATATTCATTTTGGAATTAACGTGTCATCAATGCAGGGGGAGTAAGTATTTTACATTTGAATTATTATTTTTGATTATTATTTATGTTGGTTTGTCATCACCAAAAAGGGGGAGAATGTTGAATATTGGACTCCCCGGATTTGGTTTTGATGATGAGCAAACATAAATAATCCATGAACTAACAATTTGTGAGCGCAGTTTTGGAGATCGTCGCCAAATTCACGAGAACATTCAAAGCGACATCTCAACACTTCCCAAAGCTCATATTCATGCCTAAAGCTTCGTTGAAGCTCTTGCGACGCTTTGGAAGTTATGAAGATTCAATCGAAGCTCTCGAAGACCGTTTATTAAGGTTTTATTTATAGTCCTTTAGCTTCGATATATAGAATGTTAAGCCTTGAGTATATCTTACGTTTCTATCTTCATTTCGCTCATTTCGTAGCTCTAGGATCCTTGCACAAGTTCATTCTAACTTCCTCGAAGCGTCGCGCTTCGATTCGGATTTGTATGTGCATGTTAGTTGGTACAAGAACAAGTACTGACCGACTAGATGGTGATCTAGTCGGTCGGTAACTGTTCTTGGACCGACTAGTTTGTTTCCTTAATTTCTTGGACTTTACTGTTTACAGTTAGTCGGTCTACGTTGACTCATCGACCGACTAGTTTGTGAACTAGTCGGTCAGTGATGCTTCTTTGACCGACTAGTTGTGACTTACTGTTCATGCTAAAATTCTCCTAAGCTACTGTTTATCGTTAGTCGGTCTAAGAACGTTTGGTGACCGACTAGTTGACATTCTAGTCGGTCAACTTTTGTTCTTGGACCGACTAAGTCACTTTGCATTTAGACTATTCATACTCTTCCCTTTATCTCTCTCATGGGCCATGTGTGTCTGTGTGTGGTGCAAATGGGTGCAAAGTACTATCAAAGTGCACACACACGAAAACCAAGCAAATCAAATATCTAGGGGCAAAATTGAAATTCGAGAAGTGGAGCGAGGTTACCCTGTAGAAATTCGAGCTCCTCGCTTGTGGATGACCCAATGTTGTGCAGTGGGAGAAGTGTGGAGCCGCGGCACTCTTTTTCAGCAAAAATTCGAAAGTGTGGGTTGGTATTGGGAATTAGGGCTAGGGAAATGCGAAATAGGAGAGAGAGAGAGAAATAGACGTAGAGAAGCAAGGGGGAGGTGGAGAGAGAGGCAAATGGAGGATTTGAGGTTGTGGGAGAGGGTTTTTTGGCAGTCGGGTGCTTGGAGGAGACGAAACGACGGCGAAACAGCTAGATCGGGCGAGGGTTTGTGAACGGGTGGGTCGGGGGTATTTATAGGTTTTAAGTCGAACCGGTCGGGTGAGTTGTCACCCGATCGATTGACTTTAGGTCGAAATTTGATGCTGAAAAAACGCTACAGGAGACCCGATCGGTTGAGAACTCAACCGATCGGTTCACCGCTCCACACATTTTCCCGAGAATTCAGAGTTTCTCACCCGGTCCCTCAACCGGTCTCGCATATTGTCACCCGGTCGGTTGATGAATTCTGAAATTTTCCCGAGAGTTTCCCCAGGTCACCTGGTCTTCTCACCCGGTCTCATCTTTCTCCACCCGGTCGGTTCATTTGGTGACAGACACGGCCGTTAGCTGATACATCCCAACTGATCGGGTGAGTTATCACCCGATCGGTTGGGGCCTTGTTTTCTGCCAAAACCCAAAAATAACCTAAGTTTCACGACGGAAGTTCTTGCGGCTGGATTTATTTATAAAAATAGATAAAATAAAGTTAAGAAAAAGTCCTAAAAAGCGGAAGTAAAAGTTTAGAGCATGGGTTGCCTCCCATGAAGCGCTTTTGTTTAACGTTGTTTAGCTCGACGCCCGTTGATGATGTTCATGGTGGGCGATACGGGTGATGCCCAAAGTCCGGCATCTCTTCAACTCCAGAGCTTGTGGCTATTGGTGTAGTCGGTGGCTGTAAAAAGATTTGCTCAACTATCCTCCCTTTGTCGACAGGATCCGGGGGCTTCTCCCTCAAATTGGCGTCTACCGCCATCTTTTTCAGGATCCGGACCTCATCGCCGGTGAGGTCCATGGGTTCTTTCCCTTTTCTCCTCGTAGGAGGAGACTTAGGGAATCCGGGAGGGAACACATGTTGCGCGACCGCCTCATTAGCAACTTCATTCTTTGGGGAGCCAACTTGCTCTCCAAGGTCCCCCAAGCTATCGGGGGGATTCCTGGAGAGCACTTCCCAGGCACTTGTTTCAATAGCTCTATCTTCTTCGTTCTCCAGCATACTGATACTCGGATCGTCCGGGGGATTTGGATGCTTCATCAACAAGCCTAAGTCAAATTCGACTCTCTCTTGGCCCACATTCAGAGAAAGCTTCCCATTCTTCACGTCTATCAAAACTTCGGCGGTTGCCATAAAGGGTCGTCCAAGAATAATTGGGGTGTGCTTATCTTCTGGCATGTCCATCACCACAAAATCAACCGGTACATGTACTCCTCTAACATCGACGGGGAGGTCGTCCACTACTCCCACCGGGTACTTGACTGAACGGTCAGTAAGTTGTAATGTCATGCCGGTGGGCTCTAAGTATCCCTTCCCTATTCTCTTGTACAGCGATAGGGGCATTAAGCTGACGCTCCGCCTAGATCGACGAGCACCCTCTGGATTTGCACTTCCCCAACAGAGCAAGGGATGGAGAAACTTCTGGGGTCCTTGAGCTTGGTCGGATTTGCGTGCTGAATAAGTGCGCTGCACTCCGCCGTTAACACGACCTTCTCTTTTTTAGATCCCCGTGTCACTAAGTCTTTCAGAAATTTGGCATATGAGGGAATTGTCTAGATGGCCTCGAGGCAGGAGATTTGTAATCTCAGATCTTTCACCATGGCAAAGAATTTACCATACTTCTCATCGATTTTGGCTTTGGCAAGACGTTGTGGGAAAGGCACAACGGGCTTGAACACTCTTAGGTTCCCTTCCTCATCCTCCTTCTTCTCCTCTCTATGATCTCCCTCTAGAGTAGTTGTCCTTGATGACGAAGCACCGTCGTCATTTAATTTCTCAGTTGGTCGTTCCACGACCAACGGTGCTTCCGGTCCTTTGGGGGCTCTCTCGTAGGTATTTGAGTTCCACTCCTCAAGACAATGGCGGACATATTCTCATGCTCATGTGTGAGCGCCAAGGTCCGATTTACCCCCCCTAGGGTTCACCTCAGGCTGTGGTGGTAATAAATTCTGCGGTCTCTGAAGGTTCGCCACTTACAACCCCAGTTAGGTCACCTGATCAGTGAGGACTCTTTGTCCCATCTCCAGCTTCAGAATTATCTTCTCGTGATTGGCGATGTATTGAGTCAAGAGGGACTCAACCGGAGAAATGGCCCTCTGCTGGCCGTATTGCTGCTGGGTGGGCTGCTGATTTCTAGGAGCATACTGTTGATACTGTTGCGGTGGTTGTTGCTACTGATATTGCTGCTGCTGAAACTGCTGCTGGGGCCTAGCCGGTTGAAATATCTGCTGTTGTTGCTGAGTCGGCTGTTGATAAGGTGCCCGATAACTAAGGTTCGGATGATTCCAGTTGTTGGGAGAGTAGGCCGGGTTGGAGTTGGTTCGTGGTGGAAATGGCGCATTCCCCGTAAGATTGTAAAATAATGCGCTTGCCTGATCCAACGGTGGTGAGATGTCACCACCGTCGAACTCCCCAAATACTTCGGATTCCACTGCAGCAATCTGTTGAGTACCGGCTCCACCGACGCCTACCATCAATGCGGATATCTGGGTCGACAGCAAGTCGAACTTGCTTGACAATTTGTCGACATCCTCGACTCTATGAATGCCCCCAGATCTTGGTGTGGCTCTCTCGTCACACCATTGTTCATTGTTGGATGCCATATTTTCCAAAATTTGCCCGGCATCTTCTTCGCTTCTTGACATGAAGGAACCTCCAGCCACGGCGTCCATGGAAGATTTTAAATCGTACCTCAACCCATTATAAAACAGATTTATGATCTGCCACATAGAGAGCTCATGGCGGGGACATCTTCTCTGCATCTCCTTGTATCTTGTCCAAGCCTCATGCAAGGACTCCATGCTGGCCTGGGAGAAGGAGGAGATCTCACTCCTTAGTTTCATGGTCTTCCCCGGGGGAAAGAACTTCATCAAGAAAGCATTTGAGAGCTTCTCCCAGGTGTTGAATGTATTCGGGTCCTTCCCCCTAAGCCATAGCTTGGCCTTATCTCGCAAGGAGAAGGGGAACAACTTCAGTCGGATCGCCTCAGTTGTGACACAGTTTATCTGGAAGGTGTCACATTTCTCCAAGAAGGAGTCTAAATGCTCAATCGGGCTCTCCATGGGTGCACCCGAAAACTGATCCTGCTGGATCCACGTCACCAAAGATGGCTTAAGCTCGAAGATTGTCACGCCTCGCTTCCCTAAAATGGAGGCGAGACGTGAAAAGGTCCGCACGGGAGTGGAGCTGTGAAGCCCCAAACCTGCTAAGCGTCAATAAAACATAAGCAGGTCCCTGTAACCACAAACGGAACAACAATAACAACACAAGGAGAGACAAAAATAAAATCTCAAATCTCAGAATTTGTCCAACATGAAAATTAAGTTCAACATCCAGAAAAGCCACCAGGCTAAAAGAAAGAGTCTAAAGGCCCAGAACAAGGCCAACAAGGACAAACATAAAACAGAATATTGGTGCCACGCACCGACAACAAAACAGTCTAAACAACAACACAAATAGTCACTACGACTGATCGCCCGTGTCCACAAAGTCCTCGTCAAACACAGGCTCGGGCTCGGCGTCCGCAAACACCTCGTCCTCTACAATGAACTCAGGCTCAGGATCTAACATGTGTCACCCAAAAGAGTAAAGGGGGCACATGTCAGCAAGTCTAAAAGACTTGGGCAAGGAAACTGAAAAGGAAGGCAAACTAACAACCTAGCAGTTTTAGTATGCATGTCATGGCAGTTATGGTATGAGTGCACAAGTAAGACATGGTGAAATAATAAGTGCAAGAGAACAATTATCCGGGCATGTCATGAGTAGCCAAGCTACTTCTCAATCTTTTCACTAGTCACGTTTCAAGTTGTTTGTAGATGTTTACGCCTTACAGCTGAACTGTTTGACATTCACACTGAGTGGCCGCTTAACACTACCCCAGAAACCAGAGTTTACGCCTTACAACTGAAGTTGCTGATCGGGCAGACTCCCAGTTGAATGTCGGCTTAACCCTTACCCCAAAACCCACGTGTAAACGAGCCAGGGTCCTGATCACTCCTTATTTTACACCTTTTTTTCGCATGATTGCATTCCATTTAGATCGCTCAAATCACGCTTTTCACGATTTATCGACAATATTACGATACTTTTCACGATTTGTTGTTTTTGTCGTATTTCAGGAGATTTGGAGCGATTTGGAGTGATCCCAAGATACGCCTACTCCAGAGCGTCACTGATGACTTCCCCGAGGGGTATTTTGCTATTGGAGAGGAGCGGAAGAAGAAAGAACGTCGTAGGAGCGACGAGGAGGAAAAAACAAGTTGTTTGGGCATTTTTGGTGTCTCACTCGGCCGAGTGAAGGAGTCACTCGGCCGACCAGCGAGACCCCACTCGATCGACCAGATCGGACACGCTTCATGTGTGCACTCGGCCGAGCATCAGAAGCCACATCGGCCGAGTGACGAAACTCCATCCGCCCGAGTGGCACTCAGACGACGCCCATCAAAAAGAGCCCACTTACTGTTTTTCGTCTGCCTGAGCTTCAGAAGACCCACTCGGCAGAGTGGAAATTGCCGACCGCCCGAGTGAATAGAAGCCATCGGCCGAGTGAATAGAAGCCATCGGCCGAGTGACGACAACTCACTCGGTCGAGCGACGCCCGAAGTGAAGACTCCCAAGACCCCAGACTTACTGGAAACTCTCAGGGTTTCTCACTCGGCCGAGCAACTTTTGTCACTCGGCCGAGTGAGCCGCGCTGCCTGTAGCGTAAATTGCAATTTTTCAGGCTGCGCAGGGGCATTTTGGTCACAGTTTTTAGGACGATTTTGGGGGGTATTTAACCCCAGTTTTTAACCTAGGTTAGGGAGCTTTTTCCTTTGCTTTTTGCAGCTTTTTAGATTAAACGTTTTAGCTTTTGATTCTTGTGATTAGAGAGGAGAGAAAAGTTTATTTTTGTTGGATTCTTGGAGAACTCTATTGGTTTGTCACCCTCTCCATTAAAAATCTCATTTTTATTGCTTATTTGAATATTGTGATGAATTCTATTGTTGTTTCAATTGTTTATTCTTGCATTTGTGATATGATTTGTGAGTAGTCTATACGTCTTGGGGCGTGGGGATGAACCCTATGAGCCCAATTTCCGATTTGTGATGATTTGGTAGAAATATTGCTAGAATTGCTATTAGGGTTAGTTTGGGATCGATGTACTACGGATAGCTAGGTGTTCAATCGATTGGGATTTGTAAGAGATTGGATCCCAATTCGATAGGAAACCCTAGAAATCCGAATTGGGTTGAAATTGAGTTTCCGTAGTATCGGTTTGCAAGAGATTGGACCGATACTAGGGTTCTCTGTTGCAATTCCATACCGATACCCGTTTGCAAGAGATTGGACGGATAGGAACTTTCCCAACCTAGGTCGCGGCCCGAGTTTGCACGAGAGTGGGCTCGGGACGCAATTGAACGATGATGTTGATCCTAATGCTAGCTTGCCTAGGCTAGGGTTTGCTAGAGATTGGACCCAAACCTAGGATAGCTATAGACCGGCAACAGCGAGAGAGCGTGAGCTAGGTTTTACATTCAGTTGCAACTAGTTCATCCGAAATTCTATCCTAGCAATTGTGATACCAATGAATCACATTGACGAGATACGGTGAGTAGCGGGGATTACCCATTCCCTAGGCGTCTTTATTTGATTTTATATCTCCATACTTTGTCTGACGATTGTGACAGGATCGCCAAAAGGCAAATTCCCTCTTTTCTGTTCCTATAGCCAGGTTGTCTGGAGTAGGCACTGTCATTCGTCCTCCCTGTGTTTGATAACCCGCTCGCCGCTACACCATGCGCTTGCGGTAAAACTACACGGTCGCTCTTTTTGGGTTACATTCGGAAGCGATCAAGTTTTTGGCGCCGTTGCCGGGGAGGGCATTTTGACGGTGTTCGGCATCGACCACCCGGTTATTTTTTCTTTCTTTCTTTACTTTCTTCTATATCCTGTTCTAACTCTGCTTGCAGCCCTATTTGCATATTCTCCCCGTATTTTGCATAAGATCTTGACAGGTAGAATGGAGGATGCAAAGTCGACAACGGAACTCAGTCAGGGAGATTATGACTCCTTCACAGACCTCCTTAAGGAGCTCGTCGATGAGGTCCATGCTACCGGAGCTTTTGCTATCGATATCAGGGACCCCGACGAACAACTGTTTGCTAGTTTTGTGATGGATCAAGTCTCCCCGGATGGGACTATCGGGGGCAATGTCAGAGTTGATGTGATAGACGACAAGTTATATTTCGAAAACGGTAGAACAAGTGTCGAAGAGCACTATACTCCCGAAGAGTCTTTCGAGCAAACCGATGTTCAGGGAGTTACACTCTATGACACTCACTCTTGCTTTTATGAATCGTCTGATGTGTTTCTTGATTCCAGGAACGAACCGGAGCAGAGTGAAGGTTTTGACGATGCTAGCACAGAATCAGAGAGCGCCTATTTCGATACATCGTCCTCACTAAGTAGTGAGTCTGAGTCTTCGCATGAGAGCACGCCACCTGAACATGAGCTAAACTCGGATGACAAGGAAGAAGCCAAACTCATGCGAGCTGATGAAGTAGAAGGAGCGGCACCTCTTGAGGTAGAACTTAAACAATTACCACCGAATCTAAGGTATGACTTTTTGGGGAGTAAATTAACTTTTCCGGTGATAGTCAACTCCCACCTCACGCAAGATCAACTTGAAAAACTCCTAGACGTTCTTAGGAGCCACAAAGATGTCCTTGGCTACACTATCTCCGATCTAAAAGGGATAAGCCCTAGGCTTTGCACACATAGGATCCATTTGGAGGTTGCTGACGCCACCTCCATAGAGCCTCAAAGGCGGTTAAACCCGAACATGAAAGAGGTGGTTAAAAAGGAAATCCTAAAATTGCTCGACGCCGGTATTATTTATCCTATCTCTGACAGTAGATGGGTTAGCCCCGTTCACGTTGTCCCCAAGAAAGGGGGATGACAGTTATAAAAAAAGATAAAGGTGAGCCCATTTCTAAACGCACCGTCACAGGATGGCGAATGTGCATTGATTATAGGAAACTAAATAAAGCCACCCGAAAGGACCATTACCCATTGCCCTTCATTGATCAAATGCTTGAACGCCTAGCTAAACATAAATACTTTTGTTATCTAGATGGGTATTCGGGATTCTTCCAAATCCCTTTGCACGAAGATGACCAAGAAAAGACCACTTTTACTTGTCCCTATGGTACCTATGCCTACCGTAGGATGCCGTTTGGTCTTTGCAATGCTCCCGCCACCTTTCAGAGGTGTATGACATCCATATTTTCCGATTATATTGAAAATATTATGGAAGTTTTTATGGATGATTTTTCGGTTTATGGAAGTGAGTTTGACTCTTGTTTGGCCAATCTTACTAAAGTCCTTAAAAGGTGCCAACAAAACAATCTCACTCTAAGTTGGGAGAAGTGTCACTTCATGGTCACGGAAGGTATAGTTCTCGGGCACATTGTCTCCTCGAGAGGAATTGAGGTATATAAAGCAAAGATTGAGGTAATCGAGAAACTCCCTCCCCTTATTAATGTCAAGGGCATTAGAGGCTTTCTTGGTCATGCGGGGTTTTACCGCCGCTTCATCAAGGATTTCGTCTCGATTGCCCGACCACTTACTTCCTTGCTCGCTAAAGATACTCCTTTTGTTTTTTCAGGGGAATGCTTGCAAGCCTTCAACACCTTGAAGGAAGCACTAGTTTCCGCGCCCATCATACAACCACCGGATTGGAGCCTTCCCATTGAGCTAATGTGTGATGCTAGCGACCAAGCCATTGGAGCGGTATTAGGACAAAGGAAAGATAGGAAGCTTCATGCGATATTTTATGCGAGCAAGACATTGGATGACGCACAGAAAAACTATACAACTACCGAAAAAGAGCTTCTAGCGGTCGCCTATTCCATCGAGAAGTTTCGCTCCTACCTCCTTGGTTCCAAGGTGATTGTCCACACCGACCATGCGGCGTTGAAGTATCTTTTAAACAAGAAGGAGGCCAAACCTCGGTTAATTAGGTGGATACTCTTGTTGCAAGAATTCGATTTGGAGATCAGAGACAAGAAAGGTACGGACAATGTCGTGGCGGATCATTTGTCTAGGCTTATTCGTGACAAGGAGGATGATAGTTTACCTATCGACGACACATTCGCGGATGAGAGGCTATACGCCATAAGGCACGGAGAAGTACCTTGGTATGTGGACTTCGTCAACTACTTGGCTTGTGGAATTAAACCGCACGGGATGCCCACGCATCAAAGGAGGAGATTTTTGCATGAGGTCCGTAGCTATTTTTGGGAAGATCCATACCTCTTCAAGATATGCAAAGATAGTGCTATTCGGAGGTGTGTTTCTAAAGAGGAGGCAACGTCTATCATTTTGCATTGCCACGGTCTGCCATGCGGGGGACATCATGCCGCCTCTAAGACAACCGCTAAGATTTTGTAGAGCGGATTCTTCTGGCCAACAATGTTTAGAGACACCCACGACTTTGTAAATGGGTGCGATAGATGCCAACGGACCGGGAATATCTCCAAACGCAATGAGATGCCAATGAGGCCCATCCAAGAAATTGAGCTTTTTGATTGTTGGGGAGTAGACTTCATGGGACCATTTCCGTCGAGCAATGGTAACAAATACATCCTATTGGCCGTTGACTATGTCTCCAAATGGGTGGAAGCAATCGCTACCCCTACTAATGATGCAGGGGTCGTCTCTAAGTTCTTCAAGCAGAACATCTTCCCGCGCTTCGGAGTGCCTCGTACCTTGATAAGCGACGGGGGGGCAATTTCATAGAAAACAAGTTTGAAGCCATGCTGAAGAAGTACGGGGTAAACCATAGAGTTGGCATGTCGTATCACCCCCAGACAAGCGGCCAAGTGGAAGTCTCAAATAGAGAGATCAAGCAAATTCTTGAGAAGACCGTGGATCGATCTAGAAAGGATTGGTCAATGAAGTTAAACGATGCCCTATGGGCATATCGCACGGCCTTTCGCACTCCCATCGGTACCACACCGTTCCGACTTGTTTATGGGAAAGCTTGCCACTTGCCGGTAGAGTTGGAACACCACGCGTATTGGGCCATCAAGTCCCTTAATTATGATTACAAGAGTGCGGCGGTGAGGCGACTCTTAGACATCAACGAGCATGATGAGATAAGGAGAGACACCTACGAGAGCTCAAGAATTTACAAAGAAAGGACCAAGATTCTCCACGATGCGTGCATAACCGTTACAGACTTCAAAGTAGGAGACACGGTCTTGCTATATAATTCCCGGCTCCGACTATTTCCCGGTAAGTTGAGGTCACGTTGGTCCGGACCTTTCACCATCAAGCACATACAACCGGGAGGGGCTTTCGAGTTGGAATGCAAGGACGGAGCCACATTCAAAGTAAATGGTCAGAGGCTCAAGCATTATTCTGAGGGAGTCCCGATGGGAGAAATCAATAGAATATATCTACTTAAGGGATGGCCGGATGATCTTTCATACCTCCTTGATGAGGTTATTGAGGAGGCGATCCCCCATTCGATCGGCGCTCTATTCAAGGAAGATTTTGAGGAAGGACCGGATTTGGGCCAAGAAGAAAAGATGGAGCATTCCCCCGACCTCTCCACCGAAATTGATGAAGGCGACGCTGATGTCGTAAGGATTCGAGAGCTCTGCAAGCTCTCAAAATTGAAGTCTCCGAAGAAAGCTCCGCCGATACGGAAATCGGTGTCACCGGTGAAGCCGAGGACCGGAGCAAGCACTAGATTGGGGGAGCCACCCCCCAACACTACCCGAGACGAGAGATCACCGAGGGAGAACACGCCGCTGCAACATCTGAATCCAAGCGTTCTCCCCGGAAAATTTGACGGGTGCATCTCATATGCACCCAATATCCCGCATTGAATTGAAAATCAAAGGGGGTCGAGCTCACGACCTTAAACGAGCGCTTGTCGGGAGGCAACCCGACGGATATCGCGTTATTTTTACTTTTTATTTATTTTTTGTTTTAGAAATTATTAGTATTTTGAGTCGTTTGCCCAAAAATTTCGTGATAACGGGTCCTATTTTTTCCTTGACAGGAGAGGAGAACGAGGTACCTATCATTAGGGGGATGAACAAGGCGACGAGGAGCGCTATAGGAAGACGCTCGAAGCCAAGGAGGAAGAAAAACAGAGTTTAGAGCCCAAACGAAGCCAAACAGCAGAAAACAGGGTTCACTCGGCCGAGCACATAAGTTCGTCCGCCCGAGCGGCTCACGAACAAGGGAAGTCTGCTGTACCCAACTCTCTGTTTCTTTTCTTGATTTCAGTATAATTGCTACTCGGCCGAGTATATATATTCACTCGGCCGAGTAAAATTGATACGCTCCTAGGGCGAGTCTTACCGAGTAGCTTGAGCCACTCGGCCGAATGGACTTACTCCACTCGGCCGAGGGTGGCAAGGCCACTCCGCCGAGGGTGGCAAGGCCACTCGGCTGAATCGTAAGCGGGGAGGAATTTTTCAAAGTAATTCCGTTGAGTTCACTCAGCCGAGCGACGTTGTCACTCGGCCGAGTCGTAACTTTTTCTATAAAAGGGGGCGTGGGGGCGCGTTTTTCGAAATAAGTTAAACCCCCAAAACCCCGACCGTTCGCATCCCTCGCCCCCGATTCCCCCCTCACTCGCCCGATCTCACACCTCGTCGCGGCGCTCGGCCACCCACCGCCGGCCGACCGCTCCTCCGCCTCGCCCGAGTCGCCGCCGGCGACCACCTCGCCGGTCGAGCTCCGGTTAAATTGGGGAGCTTAGGGGAGCCCAGGGGAGTTTCCGGGGATCGTTTGGGGCTACGTGGAGGCGTCGTCTTCGCACGCTTCCATTACTTTGCTCTCGCGGCGTGTCGCGGTATACTCCTTCCTTTATTTTACGCACGCCGCATTTTTATTGTTTTTGGTGAGCACCCGGGGCCCACATGCCGCCCCGGACACGGCCACAGTCGAGGAGAGCTTCCGCCAAGCGGAAGCGGTCGGATGAGCCCGGCCCCTCCCACGAGGTGGAAGACTCTCCTCCGCCTACACCACCGCACCCTGTTCACCCCGCACAGCCTGCAGACCCCGCACACCCCGCACAGCCTGCAGAGCCCATTCACCCCGCACAGCCACTCCCTGCCGCCCAACAGCCACCACCACCGTTTCCACTTATCGGGCCGCTGGGGATTACGTTCCGAGACGACGCACACCGCGTCGTCTTCGAGCGCATTTTCCAGCGCTCGATCGTACCCTCCAGGTTCGCACACCTTGCAGACCTAGGACACCTGGGGGTACTCGAGGGGATGCTCACGTTGTATGACAACGTGGGTTGCCGAGATTTCTTCTAGGTGTCGGCGAACACGTTCGTCCGTCCGAGACTTGAGGTGCTTAGTTCTATCGCTCGGACCGACGAGGGATGCTCGTTTAGGTTCATGGACCGAGAGTGCCAGGTCACTCTCAGTATGATGAGAGCTTTCTTTTCGTGGCCCGATGTCCCTGGGGCCGACCGTGGTTACGCCCCCACTCACATCCCCCCACCTTCCTTCGATTCCTGCGCTTTCTGGGCCCGGATCACGGGTCTACCTGCTGCCTTCGACCCTAGTAGGGCCAAGGCCTCAGCCATCGTCCACCCTTGCCTCCGCATAGCTCAGCGCCTTATGGCGACTACCTTTTTGGCGAGATATGAGCCTGGGACGATGTCCACGCCGGAGCTTTATATGATCTACGTGATGACACGCCCCAGAGCTCTATCTAGGGAGGGTGACGAGTTGGTCCCCGCCGTCGTGATTGATATCGCGAGCTGGTTTTTGGATCGCATCATCGTATCGGTGGGCGCTCGCTCACCGATATGTTGCGGCGGTCTGATCACCCTGCTCACTCTTATGACCGGCGAGGACCTTCCTGCTGACCTGCGACGAGCCCCGGGCCCCACTTCACTGTCCATAGATGTCATGGCCCGGATGAAGATGCTTCGTCCGCATGGTCAGCGGCACTGGGTTTGGTTGCACGGTCCATTCGGTGCGGATAACATGATCCTTCCGAGCCCTGCTCGGACACAGATAGCACCAGCACAGGTGGACTGGCTTCCGGCGATGGATCTCCTGATCCCCGACGCCTATGTGCTTGAGGCCGAGGAGGCTGAGCAGGCTGAGCAGGCACACGCTGCACACGCTGCACACGCTGACCCCGCTGCTCCTGCTGACCCCGTGGCCCCTCAGCAGCCTGATATTTCTGTTGCTCCCGACACCTCTGTCCACACTTCTGTCGGTGTCGGGAGTACCCTCGCTGAGCCCACCTCCACTACCTCCACGCCCACCACCACTCCCACCACAGCTGGCCCTCTGTCCGTTGAGCCTGTTTCCTCTGCCCTACCAGAGCACCCACCGACTATAGTTGAGAGCGGAGAGCCCTCTTTTGCTGCCGTCGTGGAGACCGTGGTTTCCACCTCTGTCTCCACCACAGCCGTCTTTTCTGAGAGTGTCGTGGCGTCTGTCCACACGTCTATGTCACCGACCTCTCTGGCCGCCTCGTTGCCACTTTTATACTCCACTTCCATTGCTGCTGCCTCCACTTCTTACCAGCCTACGCCACGGCCTCACACTGAGGCTAGGCCCACACTTGCGAGCACAGCACCTTTCCTCCACCTACCTGCTGAGCCCATCACCTACGCCACCTGAGTACGCCAGCCCCATCCTGCACAACACAGACAGGTGCGTCCCTCTGCACCACCTCCCCCCGACACTGTACTTCAGAGCATTCGTGCTCTCGAGGGGGCGGTGAGTGGCCTCAGAGGTGACCTTAGGACCCTATCCACCACCGTCACCGATATGACTCGCCGCTTCGACCTACTTCCGCACATTCACTTTTGCCTCACCCAGGTTCTCGAGCGGCTCCCTCGCGTACCCACACCCACCCAGCAGGTACCCACCCCCACTCCCACACACACCAAGCCTGCTTCCACACCCACACCCACACCCTCTCAGCTGCATGTTCCCCAGCCACTACCACCACCTCCTCCGCCTCAGGACGGAGACGGCGCGGCACCACACTCTTAGGCACCCTTGATGCCATTGATCCTTTTTGCCTTCGTGCTGCCCGTCTCTGCTGGGTCCTGTTGATTTTTGCCCACCACCGCCCCTCCCCTCACTGTTTTTGGGTCCACATTTTGTTCATATCTTTATATATCTTTTTTAGGAGAGATGGAGAGTTTTTGGTGTCACACTTTTATATCTGTATCACTCCTGTATCTGCATGCATCATGTCCGCATCATATTTTTCGTTTCATTTTTTATTTTTCTTTTTCCTCATGCATGCATCCTCACCTACCCCTCACATTACACGTCTCTCGGTGTGCCACACTTCGCACATTGAGGACACTGTGCACTTTAGCTTGGGGGAGTGAGTTCTCACGTTCTTTTCGATTTACCACCTTTATTTTTAGTTTTTTCACGCCATTTTCCGCTTTTGCACTTATTTTCAACATTTTTTTCTTTTTTACCATGCATCACATTTTTCTTATTTTCTTCGTGTGCTGCATTGTAAATAGCTTTATTTTCCCTCTTTATCTTTATTTCTTTTTCATCTCATGCTAGAGATGACTTTTCTGTGATGATGATGACGTGGAGTTAGCTTTCTCTATATGCATGCTATATTTGTCATGTCTTAGATTTTATTTCTGATATCATTTGCTGTGAATTGCCTTGCATTTAGAGATAGTAACCCACACTTTTTCCGCATGAAAATGGATGAAATTTTATTATTAGCTGAGTCTGAATATTCATATGTATGCTATCGCAGAAAACACACCAAGATTCACGCATTGAATGCTTATATCTGGAGTACTGTTTTCTTTTCCTATATCACTTCTATTTGCATGATTTGTACATTTCACTTCAGGATGATTGAATGATGTTAGCTATGATAAATCTGGATTAGTTTTGCTTTTTTGTGATCGAAACTGAGTAGATTAGATTACCCTGTTGAAGTTGTCGTGCACGTCTTATAGAGTGAACTGAGAGGCATATTTATTTCTTTCTCCACATATCTTGACCATCAATTCTCTATTTTAAAATCATTGGTGAATCTCCCCTTAGCGATTCTAATATATGGCATTTCCCCCGCTATTAGATCCTAGCTCCAAATTTCCCAAAACCAAAAAAAAGGGGAAGAAAAATTTCTTGTATATCCTTATTTCTCTTGGTTTGGGATCATCGTGTATATATGCTATTTGAAAAAAAAGAGAAGAAAAAGAAAAGAAAAAGAGAAAAGAATCTCAATAAACGATCCCATCTCATGTTCTCTCTTTCTTCTCTCTTTTTGTTTTATTTCTTATTACTTTTGGAGCTTCATAAAAACGGGGATGTAAATATTGTTTTTTGTGCCACCACGCTTATAGATAAGCTTGGGGGAGGGAATCCAATGATGTGTGAGAGAGTGACTACTTGACGGTGCACGACAACCTAGGCTAAGTAATATTCTATACTCGGTGAGATTGTTTTAGCTTCACGAAATCCAGAAATCTATGCCTAGCACTCATTTCATGAAATCCACACTTTTCTATTCTTTCTATTCTATTGCGTGATATTCTTATACTCCTCTTAGAAAGCGTTCAATTGAAAAGTGTGTGATCTGCGATGTTGTATACCGCTTTAAATGATTCAGACGATGTTAATTCTAAAATTATTCCGTTTTTCATGCTATATCAATATTCTTGGGTTTTCTATTTCTATTTACACCATTATACTATGATATCGAAATAAAATTCTTTGACATGTGTTTTACATTCGGTGCATGCTATATGAGTAAGCAAAACCCACGTCCTGAGAAAGTGATCTAGCAGCTTCACTCTTCGCTTTCTTCTTTCTTCTTCGTTTTTCGTTTTTCGTTTTTCGTCGTTTTCGTTTTCCGAATCCACCTGGTTCGCCTTTTACTTATCTTCCTCGAGGACGAGTAAGAGGTAAGCTTGGGGGATTTTGATCACTCCTTATTTTACACCTTTTTTCCGCATGATTGCATGCCATTTAGATCGCTCAAATCACGCTTTTCACGATTTATCGACAATATTGCGATACTTTTCACGATTTGTTGTTTTTGTCGTATTTCAGGAGATTTGGAGAGATTTGGAGTGATCCCGAGATACGCCTACTCCAGAGCGTCACCGATAACTTCCCCGAGGGGTATTTTGCTATTGGAGAGGAGCGGAAGAAGAAAGAACGTCGTAGGAGCGACGAGGAGGCAAAAACAAGCTGTTTGGGCATTTTTGGTGTCTCACTCGGCCGAGTGAAGGAGTCACTCGGCCGACCAGCGAGACCCCGCTCGGCCGACCAGATCGGACACGCTTCATGTGTGCACTCGGCCGAGCATCAGAAGCCACATCGACCGAGTGACGAAACTCCGTCCGCCCGAGTGGCACTCAGACGACGCCCATCAAAAAGAGCCAACTTACTGTTTTTCGTCTGCCTGAGCTTCAGAAGACCCACTCTGCAGAGTGGAAATTGCCGACCGCCCGAGTGAATAGAAGCCATCGGCCGAGTGACGACAACTCACTCGGCCGAGCGACGCCTGAAGTGAAGACTCCCAAGACCCCAGACTTACTGGAAACTCTCAGGGTTTCTCACTCGGCCGAGCGACTTTTGTCACTCGGCCGAGTGAGCCGCGCTGCCTGTAGCATAAATTGCAATTTTTCAGGCTGCGCAGGGGCATTTTGGTCACAGTTTTTGGACGATTTTGGGGGGTATTTAACCCCAGTTTTTAACCTAGGTTAGAGAGCTTTTTCCTTTGCTTTTTGCAGCTTTTTAGATTAAACTTTTTAGCTTTTGATTCTTGTGATTGGAGAGGAGAGAAAAGTTTATTTTTGTTGGATTCTTGGAGAACTCTATTGGTTTGTCTCCCTCTCAATTAAAAATCTCATTTTTATTGCTTATTTGAATATTGTGATGAATTCTATTGTTATTTCAATTGTTTATTCTTGCATTTGTGATATGATTTGTGAGTAGTCTATACGTCTTGGGGCGTGGGGATGAACCCTACGAGCCCAATTTCCGATTTGTGATGATTTGGTAGAAATATTGATAGAATTGCTTTTAGGGTTAGTTTGGGATCGATGTACTACGGATAGCTAGGTGTTCATATCGATTGGGATTTGCAAGAGATTGGATCCCAATTCGACAGGAAACCCTAGAAATCCGAATTGGGTTGAAATTGAGTTTCCGTCGTATCGGTTTGCTAGAGATTGGACCGATACTAGGGTTATCGGTTGCAATTCCATACCGATACCCGTTTGCAAGAGATTGGACGGGTAGGAACTATCCCAACCAAGGTCGTGGCCCGAGTTTGCACGAGAGTGGGCTTGGGACGTGATTGAACGATGATGTTGATCCTAATGCTAGCTTGCTTAGGCTAGGGTTTGCAAGAGATTGGACCCAAACCTAGGATAGCTATAGACCGGCAACAGTGCGAGAGCGTGAGCTAGGTTTTATATTCAGTTGCAACTAGTTCATCCGAAATTCTATCCTAGCAATTGTGATACCAATGAATCACATTGACGAGATACGGTGAGTAGCGGGGATTACCCATTCCCTAGGCGTCTTTATTTGATTTTATATCTCCATACTTTGTCTGACGATTGTGGCAGGATCGCCAAAAGGCAAATTCCCTCTTTTCTGTTCCTATAGCCAGGTTGTCTGGAGCAGGCACTGTCATTCGTCCTCCCTGTGTTCGATAACCCGCTCGCCGCTACACCGTGCGTTTGCGGTAAAACTACACGGTCGCTCTTTTTGGGTTACATTCGGAAGCGATCAGGTCCTTGTACACGATGCTCAGTAAATGAGCCAGGGTTGCCCCGCACAAGAGCTCGTTTCCTGGATCATAAACCAGAAGCGTATTTCATTTGGCATAGGGGTGCACCTAGCCTCAATCATTTCACAAGGTGTAACGGAGCTACGCAATCACGGGAACACTTAAAGATTGCAATGACATGACAATTAATTCGCGTACCGTTAATGGAAATTAAACATGACATGGTAGTTGTGCAACATGATAAATGTCGGATCTAGCTTCGTTGTCAAGCTAGTTCTTGAAATTGTGCCTAGGCGAGTATCATTTTGTCGCCTAGTCTCTTTTACGCCTACAACAAGCAAATGGCCTAAGACATGGCCCAAAACCCTAAGTGGCAAGTTTCACTTGCCTAGCACCGAGGATGACGATCCCGAAGGTTCGTCTCGCAAGCGCTAATCTATGGGGAAAGTCGCTGTTAAGGAGAAACAATCATCAACCAACATCCATTTTTATTAGGGTTTTACAAAAACACAAATGGGTTAAGAGAACATTAAGAGATCGATTTATTACCGAATCATTAGCGGAAGAACGATGCCGAGCAAGCACGACGACGGAAGAAACGATCCAGGGAACCTACGGT
The DNA here is from genome assembly GCA_030789695.1 of Scilla litardierei. Taxonomy (NCBI): domain Eukaryota; kingdom Viridiplantae; phylum Streptophyta; class Magnoliopsida; order Asparagales; family Asparagaceae; genus Scilla; species Scilla litardierei. The sequence continues at coordinate 70,516,075 of CM061130.1, forward strand.
TCAGATCTGGAAATGGTGGAGAAAATCTGGAGAAATGGAGTTTTAATGATTTTTGGGGGTTTTCTGGCGATCTAGAGGTGGTGGCCGGCCTAAATGGAGAGGGGGAGGAGCTCTTGATGAAGGAGGAAGGCTAGGGTTAGATGGATGATGATTTGGGGAAGAAAGAGGCTCAGGAGAAATGAAAGAAGAAAAGAAAAACATTTGGGGGGGATTAAATAGGAAGAGCTGGAGGCTGCCCAGAAATTAGGGTTTCGACACTGATTAGTCGGTCAAAGAGCAACCTCTGACCGACTAGTTTGGAAACTAGTCGGTCGGTTGACCAACGCAGACCGACTAAGTGTAAACAGTAACTCCTGACGAAAAATAGGATTTAGATTTAGTCGGTCAAAGAACAACTACTGACCGAATAGTTTCTCATCTAGTCGGTCGACGAACGTTCTTAGACCGACTAAGAATGAATAGTACTTGGTATCAAAAATGATCATAGAGCTAGTCGGTTAAAGAACGATTGCTGACCGACTAGTTTGCAACCTAGTCAGTCGACAAATGTTCTTAGACCGACTAACGATAAACAGTAACTCCTGAATAATTATCAAATCCCACTAGTCGGTCCATGAAGGTTTGCCGACTGACTAAATCGTCATCTAGTCGGTCGGTTCCCCTTCTTGTACCGGCTAACGTGCACAGAAAGTTCCGAAATGTAGCGCGAAGCTCCGGGATCGATTCCTAAGACTCCTAGGCTTGATCTAACAATAAGATATGACCGATATGAAGCCCGTCATGAATGACTTACTCCAAGACCAACGATTCTAAGGAAGAAGCTAGAAAATCACGACGAAACGATCGAAAGTGAAAGCTACGGAGACGAAAATCACGCATAAGGAGAAAATCCACCAAAACATATATATAATATAAATAATCCAGATACATGAAAACCAGTCGTTACATCCTCCCCAACTTAAGAAAAATTCCGTCCTCGGAATTTGCCAACACTCACGTGTCCGGAAACAAAAGTGGGAAACGCTCTCGCATCTCATCCTCATTCTCCCAAGTAGACTCTCCTGGCGAGCCCTGTCGCCACATCACCCTCACAAGATTGACAACCTTGTTTCGAAGTGACTTCTGACGCCTGTCCAGAATCTGCACTGGCTGCTGGTCATACGTCATATCAGGGCGAACGGTAATCTTCGAGAAATCCACAGCATGAGATGGGTCACTAATGTATCGACGAAGCTGCGACACATGGAAAACATTGTGAACTCCCTCCAAAGACGGCGGCAAGGCCCATGTATCACGGGCTCAACTTCCCTCGCTTCCCAAAGCGAATCACACCATGATTCGGGGAAATCTTCAAGATCACATGGTCGCCCGGCTGAAACTCCAAAGGACAACGTTTAGCATCTGCCCAATGCTTAAAACGGTCCTGAGCAATCCTCAACCTCTCCCGAATGTTCCTGACAACATCCACGGCCTCTACAATCATCTCAGGTCCCAACAGCTCCCGATCACCAACGTCATCCCAACTCAATGTCAATCGACATTTCCTCCCATACAGCGCGGCAAAAGGCGCCATGCCAATGGACGCCTGGAAGCTGTTGTTATAGGAAAACTCTACCAGATGTAGATGGTCCTCCCACAAACCCTTGTAATCCAACATGCACGCCCTCAGCATGTCCTCCAAGATCTGAATCGTCCTCTCGGACTGGCCATCCGTCTGCGGGTGGTACGCCGTGCTGAAACTCAGACGCGTACCCAAACTCTTCTGCAAACTCTGCCAGAACTGAGATGTGAACCTCGTGTCTCTGTCTGACACGATACTCACGGGGACTCCGTGAAGTCACACGACCTCCTGCACGATTCACATTACATCACTATCCAAACTAGGAAAAGTAAATAGAAACGGAGAGTAAAAGAATTTACCTCCATGTATCTCCTTGCTAGCGCCTCAGTGGATTGTCCTACTCGAAATGGAATGAAGTGTGCAGATTTGGTCAACAGATCTACGATCACCCAAATCACGTCATTCTGCTTCGGACTCCGAGGTAGTCCAGTCACGAAATCCATAGTGATGTGTTGCCATTTCCACTCCGGAATCGGAATCGGTTGTAGCAACCTTGCCGTACGCTGATGCTCCGCCTTCACTTGCTGGCAAACCAAGCATTTGGCTACACTCCGAGCCACTCTCCTCTTCATGCCATGCCACCAATAGTTCAGACGAAGATCCTGGTACATCTTGGTCCCACCAGGATGCACAGAATACGGCGAACTGGGTGCCTCCACCATCAACTCCTCTCTAATATCCCCAGCTGGCACACACAACCTGGCTCCAAACCTCAATGAGCCATCCTCATGAATCAAAAAGTCAGTCCGCAGACCGGCTTCTACCTGCTCCCGAATCTTCACCAGCTTCGGATCCTCAGCCTGGCCAGCCTTGATCCGATCCACGATCGTCGACTGAATCTGCATACTCATCAACGAAGAAGCCTCCCCACGGAGAACAATCGTAACTCCTGACTCGCAAAAATCCTGCTGCAATCTCCAATGCGAAGTCAAAACCATCACTGCTGGAAGCCTACTCAGCGCATCAGGAACCACATTCACCTTGCCAGGGTGATACTGCAAATCAATCTCATAATCCGCCATGAGCTCCAACCATCGACGCTGTCGCATGTTGAGCTCCTTCTGAGTGAAAATATACTTCAAGCTTTTGTGATCGGTGAAGATCTTCACGTTCTCACTTAGCAGGAAGTGCCTCCAAATCTTGAGCGTAAACACGACAGCAGCCAACTCCAAGTCATGCGTCGGGTAATTCTTCTCATGAGTCTTGAGCTGACGAGAAGCATACGCCACAACATGACCGTTCTGATGCAACACACAACCTAGACCCTTGCCAGAAGCATCGCAAAAGATCTCGAACCCACCGCTGCGATCAGGCACAACAAGAATAGGGGCAGTCGTCAATCTCTCCCTCAGAACACCAAAGGCATTCTCACAATCACCCGACCAAACAAAAGGTACATCCTTCCGCGTCAATCTGGTCATCGGCTCAGCAATACGGGAAAAGTCCTTAATGAAGCGCCGATAGTAACCAACAAGTCCAAGGAAACTCCGGATCTCAGACGCTGACTACGGAACAGGCCACTCTCTGATGGCCCTGATCTTCTCGGGATCCACTGAAATACCATCTCCAGTCACCACATGCCCGAGAAAAGCAACTCTGTCCAGCCAAAACTCGCACTTCGAAAACTTATCATACAACCGATGCTTCCTCAAAATCTCCAATACCGTCCTCAAGTGCGAGGCATGCTCCTCCTCTGACTTTGAATAGATCAGAATGTCGTCAATAAAGATAACGAAAAACTTATCCAAAAAGTCGTAGAAAATCAGATTCATCAGATTCATGAAAACTGCGGGTGCATTGGTTACACCGAAGGGCATAACCACAAACTCGTAGTGTCCATACTTCATCCTGAACGCTATCTTCGGAACTCTCCCTTCTTCACCTTCAGCTGATGATAACCACTCATCAGATCCAACTTCGAAAACACCTTCGAACCTCCAAGCTGATCAAAAATATCATCGATGCGAGGCAACAGGTATTTATTCTTGATGGTCACCGCATTCAACTCCCGATAGTCCATGCACATGCGACGCGAACCATCCTTCTTCCTCACCAGCAGCATCGGTGCTTCCCACGGAGACACACTAGGGTTGATATAACCCTTCTGCAAAAGCTCATCCAACTGCTTCCGCAATTCCTCCAACTCAGCGGGTGCCATACGATAAGGCGCCTTCAAAATCGGTTGCGCTCCCGGAACAAGATCAGTAGAAAATTCTAAAGCTTGATCAGGTGGCAATCCAGACATCTCCTCGGAGAAGACGTCATCAAAGTCCCGCACAACCGCTGGCCTCTCCAGCTCCATCTGCTTAGCCACAATCTCCACCGGCCTGGCCCGAAATCTGACAGGACCAAGCGAGCTGCTACCTCGGCTGAACTCAAATAATGGATGTCCGGGAATCTCGAACACCACCTTATTCCTCCGACAGTCGATCGTAGCATAGAAGCTCGCAAGCCAATCCATCCCAAGGACCGCATCATAGTTGATGATGTCGTGGACAATGAAGTCAGCGTAAAGCTCATGTCCACAAACCACAAACGGGCAAGAATTGCAACCAAGATGCACCGAGACCACGCCATTCCCTGTAATGATATTCCAACTCTTGGAAAGAGGGGACGTAGACAAGGAATTCTTCTCCACAAAGCTCCGAGAAATAATGCACATCGAAGCACCAGAGTCAAAGAGGACTCGTGCAGGAAATGTGCACACCAAAATAAAACCTACAAACAGTCTAACAATCAAGCCCTAGTCTAACAAACAATCATATGCAAGCAATCAACATAATCTAACAAACAAAGCCAAATAAGAAAGGAACAGCTAGAAGGAGAGTTACATGTGATAACCTCATCCACAGCCTTGCTCTCCACAGCGGTCATCAGAAAAGCCTGCCTCCTCGGCGGAAAAGCCTGCTGAAAGGCCTGCCTCTGTGGAACAAGAGCTACTCCACGTCCAGCAGGAACAGGCACTCTCTGCTGCAACGGCTGAGCTGCAACAGGTGCCCTTTGTAACTGATTCGCATGCCGACAATCCTTCGCGACATGAGAAGCATTGCCACAAACCAAACACTGGCCCAGAAATCTCCTACACTGATCCTTGATGTGGCCAGGCTTGCCGCAGAAATGGAAAGTCTTCTGATTAGGCCCTCCTGGCCTCTTGAACTGAGCTGGCTGATTAGGCTTGAAACCAAGCCTAACCACCGCCGTGGCCTGCTCCACAGGCCTCTTCCCAGCACCAGAAACATGTCCTCTCCTCTGACTCAGGTTCAACTCATGTCTCCTCGCAGCGACCAGAACCTTCTGATAAGAGTCCAGATCAGAGGAAGACACAAAACTCTGAAGCTCCAAAGCAAGCCCCTGCAGGAACCTCTGAGCCCTCTCATCAGCATCCTACACCATCTTCGGTGCGAACCGACTAAGCCTAGTGAACTCTTGGTGGTACAGGTCCACCGTCAAGCTCCCTTACTTCAGATCAATAAAGCGTTGCAGCATCTCCTTCCTAGCAGCCTTCGAAAAGAACTCCTCATCAAACCTGGACTTAAAGGTAGCCCAAGCTATCGGCTCCACCAACATCTTCTCTTCTGCATCCCACCAGTTCCGAGCATTATCCTTGAGTTGCCTCTTCGCCAAATCAATCCATCCAGCCGGGCCGATCTTCGCCATCTTCAAGTTATCCTCAATGTTCCGAATCCACTCATCGGCAGCCAGAGGACCCTTAGACCCATCAAAATAAGCAGGACCCAGCTCCCGAAATTGCTTCGCTCCCGGCTCGGAGCGAGGGGCATCCTGGATTGCCTGACCAGCTCGAGCAAGTGGAGCATTCTGGACATGCAGGAGCACGCCTTGCTGAACCTGCATCATCTGAAGCATCATCCGCATCATCTCTCCATTGGTGGGTTCCCGCTCAGGCTCCTCGTCATGAGGGGCCGCACCACTACCTCCACCTCGGGTGAATCGCCTTCCTGCCATCTAATGACACAGAAAACGAAGCAGATTAGACTAATAGCTTATGACTCGGATGTCGAACTTAGTCTATTGGACATTCTAATATTATTATCATTATTCCGATAATCGCAGTTACAAAATGGACCTGCATGGGCCACCAACAAAACCTGTCACGCCCCGCTTCCCTAAAATGGAGGCAAGACGTGAAAAGGTCCGCACGGGAGCGGAGCTGTGAAGCCCCAAACCCGATAAGCGTCAATAAAACATAAGCAGGTCCATGTAACCACAAACGGAACAACAATAACAACACAAGGAGGGACAGAAATAAAATCTCAAATCTCAGAATTTGTCCAATATGAAAATTAAGTTCAACATCTAGAAAAGCCACCAGGCTAAAGGAAAGAGTCTAAAGGCCCAGAACAAGGCCAACAAGGACAAACATAAACAGAATATTGGTGCCACACACCGACAACAAAACATTCTAAACAACAACACAAACAGTCACTACGACTGATCACCCGTGTCCACAAAGTCCTCGTTAAACACAGGCTCGGGCTCGGTGTCCGCAAACACCTCGTCCTCAACAACGAACTCAGGCTCAGGATCTAACATGTGTCACCCAAAAGAGTAAAGGGGGCACATGTCAGTAAGTCTAAAAGACTTGGGCAAGGAAACTGAAGAGGAAGGCAAACTAACAACCTAGCAGTTTTAGTATGCATGTCATGGCAGTTATGGTATGAGTGCACAAGTAAGACATGGTGAAACAATAAGTGCAAGAGAACAATTATCCGGGCATGTCAGGAGTAGCCAAGCTACTAACAATCTCAATCTTTTCAATAGTCACGTTTCAAGTTGTTTGAAGATGTTTACGCCTTACAGCTGAACTGTTTGACATTCACACTGAGTGGCCGCTTAACACTACCCCAGAACCCAGAGTTTATGCCTTACAACTGAAGTTGCTGATCGGGCAGACTCCCAGTTGAATGGCCGCTTAACCCTTACCCCAACACCCACGTGTAAACGAGCCAGGGTCCCTGTACACGATGCTTAGTAAATGAGCCAGAGTTGCCTCGCACAACAGCTCGTTTCCTGGATCACAAACCAAAAGCGTATTTTATTTGGTATAGGGGTGCACCTAGCCTCAATCATTTCACAAGGTGTAGCGGAGCTACGCAATCACGGGAACACTTAAAGAATGCAATGACATGACAATTAATTCGCGTACCGTTAATGGAAATTAAATATGACATGGTAGTTGTGCAACATGATAAATGTCGTATCTAGCTTCGTTGTCAAGCTAGTTCCAGAAATTGCGCCTAGGCGAGTATCATTTCGTCGCCTAGTCTCTTTTACGCCTACAACAAGCAAATGACCTAAGACATGGCCCAAAACCCTAAGTGGCAAGTTTCACTTGCCTAGCACCGATGATGATGATCACGAAGGTTCGTCTCGCAAGCGCTAATCTACGGGGAAAGTCGCTGTTAAGGAGAAAAAATCATCAACCAACATCCATTTTTATTAGGGTTTCACAAAAACACAAATGGGTTAAGAGAACATTAAGAGATCGATTTATTACCGAATCGTTAGCGGAAGAATGATGCCGAGCAAGCACAGCGACGGAAGAAACAATCCGGGGAACCTACGGTTTAGATCTGGAAATAATGGAGAAAATATGGAGAAATGGAGTTTTGGGGATTTTTGGGGGTTTTTCGGCGACCTAGAGGTGGTGGCCGGCCTAAATGGAGAGGGGGAGGAGCTCTTGATGAAGGAGGAAGGCTAGGGTTAGATGGATGATGATTTGGGGAAGAAAGAGGCTCAGGAGAAATGAAAGAAGAAATGAAAAACATTTGGGGGGGTTTAAATAGGAAGAGCTGTCGGCTGCCCAGAAATTAGGGTTTCGACACTGATTAATCGGTCAAAGAGCAACCTCTGACCGACTAGTTTGGAAACTAGTCGGTCGGTTGACCAACGCAGACCGACTAAGTGTAAACAATAACGCCTGACGAAAAATAGGATTTAGATTTAGTCAGTCAAAGAACAACTACTGACCGACTAGTTTCATATCTAGTTGGTCGACGAACGTTCTTAGACCGACTAAGAATGAATAGTACTTGGTATCAAAAATTATCATAGAGCTAGTCGGTTAAAGAACGATTGCTAACCGACTAGTTTGCAACCTAGTCGGTCGACAAATGTTCTTAGACCGACTAACGATAAACAGTAACTCCTGAATAATTATCAAAGCCCACTAATCGGTCCATGAAGGTTTGCCGACCGACTAAATCGTCATCTAGTCGGTCAGTTCCCCTTCTTGTACCGACTAACGTGCCCAGAAAGTTCCGAAATGGAGCACAAAGCTCCGGGATCGATTCCTAAGACTCATAGGCTTGATCTAACAATAAGATATGACCGATATGAAGCCCGTCACGAATGACTTACTCCAAGACCAACGATTCTAAGGAAGAAGCTAGAAAATCACGACGAAACGATCGAAAGTGAAAGCTACGGAGATGAAAACCACGCATAAGGAGAAAATCCACGAAAACATATATATAATATAAATAATCCAGATACATGAAAACCAGTCGTTACAAAGCTTTGGGCCGTAATAGCTAGAGGACGGATGGCGGAGGTGGACTCGATGGAATGCATCGAGTACTCCAACAGGGACTTGTGAGGCGGGGTGTTCTCCCCCATGGCTTCAGGATCCTCTCTTCTTCGCTTCTCGGTGGCCAAACACCTTAGGGTGGCGTTTATCTCTGGATCAATGGGGATCAAGTTGTCGAGACTTCTTGAACTCCTGCGTATGAAAAACAACAAACACCCGTGAAGCGAAAAGTGGGAAAGAAACAGATAAGATAAGAAATAAGAATAAAAATAAAAATAAAAATAAGAAAAATAAAAAGGAAAAAGAAGAATGCGAAAATTATCGTGAGGTAGGGATGAGAGGTAGACACTAGGGTTCATGAAATCCTAAAATAACAAGCACGTTTCCTCCTCGGCAACGGCGTCATAAACTTGACCGGCCCCTGCCGGGCGAGCGTCTGCGCGTCGGATGTTGTGCAATGATGTGAACGGGGGTGCCGGATGTTGTGTAATGATGCGCATGGTGTTGTAGTGTGGCTTGGTGGTCGAACACAGGGAGACGAGGATGTGCTTGTGTCAAAGAGGATCAAAATCACCCCGTGGGCGAACTAGCCCAGATCGAATGATGGGTTGTCACGGTAAAGGAATGCAAGGTAAAGACAATATGAAGGGAAAAACCCGAGACTTTGGTTTCGACCCCAACGAGCGACTCTCGCCGATACGACCTACGGGTAGGATGGCGATCGGAATTAGGGTTTAATGGTGAGACGTTGCCTCTAAAAGTGGTACCGGCATCCCATGGGCCCGATATTCCGGTCGGTGCCCAGGATGATACGCCGGACTTCCCGGGTTCGATCAATGGGCACTCCCGTGTCCGTTAACACTGATCGACTCCGGGAGCACTAAGCTCGCAACGATAACTCCCAACGTCTCATCCTGCCGCTCCCGCGTGCTAGGATTCGGCGTCTAAGCTAAGGGCGTGAGCTATGGCTAGGGAGTCAACCGCCAAGTTTATTCCCCCTTGGCCCAACGATCAAAGGCGGTATTTTTCCCACCGATGACAATAAAACACCCCGCGTAACCGTTAGATTCCTAATCCCTATCAATTTCCTAACCCTATGGACGCATCGGGAACAGCCCACGAAGGGGTTTCCGCCAAAATCCCAGATTTGGGAACTACTCACAAATATTCATTAAAAAGCGATCTAAATGAAAATAGACCGTCAAAATCATGATCAGACAATAGAAATGCAATGGTAGTAAAGCAATTAAGATAATACTAAAGTTTTACAAAGATCTGAAAACTTACAAAAACTGGAAAATTACAGCCGTCACAAAATGAAGAAAACAGTAAAAAATAACCAACTCCCGAATCTGGGAAACCTAGGGTTCTATTTATAGAAAACGACATCACCCGATCGGTTGACAAGTCAACCGATCGGGTGAACCGCTTCACAAAATTACAGCGCAATGCGAGGTTTCACCCGGTTAGGATGAACCGGTCGGTTGGATCTTGGAAGCGGTCGGTTGGATCATTGTGCCGACCGGGTGAGGAGACCGGTTGGATCTTCGTGTCTTGGCTGTTGAAATTCAGCTACAGGTGAACCGATCGGGTGAAGGTCACCCGATCGGTTGGCAATCAGCTTCGAATTTCCAGAGACTTTGAGCTTTTGACCCGATCACTGAACCGACCGGGTGACTTCTCGTGAGCTTCAAGCTGCGCCCGGGTGGTGCACACGTGCATCACCCGATCGGTTGGAGATGACCAACTGACCGGGTGAGGGGCTGAAAGATGCAATCTTCGTCATTTGACCCCATGGATCACGCGTGACTCCTCCCGTTGCTCCGGGGACACATGATATCATCGTTTTATGCCCCAAATGCCAGTAAACTCCTGCAAAACACGGAAAACACGGAACAGTTAAAGAAAACAAGAAAACACAAGAAAACACGAGAAAACTAATATAAGACGGCGGTAAAATACGGAAAAACACGGAAGAAAACGTGCGTAAATATATGAAATATAAACGCACATCAGTGACGCGAGGAAGGAGGATGAGGACAAGGAGACGACGGGTGATCGGTGGGTCGTGCGGCATCCGCGTGATGGCGAGGGGCAGATAGAAGGCGGCGTTTATTATCGTTGCATGGAGAAAATAGAGATAGAGGGTGGCTGTGCTTAGACCTTAGGGTTAATATATTAGCTGTAGGAGACAAATGCCTAGGGAGTTGTTATATAAGGATAGGATGAGGGTATAAGTGCATCACGTGAGGCTAGTTGTGGCATTAGGTCTCTTTTTTATATAAAGAATAGGGTTTATAGTTTTGGTTCTTTATTGGGTTCAAAATTTGTGGCTGAGGTTCAAAATGAATGGGTCCCTTTTGCATGATGTCTTGAGTGCAAAAAGTGTGCGTGAAAAGCTAACTAGATGCGTGAGTGTGCAAGTTGGGTTCGGCTATGGTTCAAACAAATGGGGCTAGAGTTTAGCTATAATAGGAAAGCTTGAGAATTAAAATGGGTTTGATTGTGTTATTACGGGGGTAATTAGGAGGATTTGAATTCTCATTAATATGATTTGTATTAAATGGGTTTAATTAGGAGAAATTAGAGCCAATCACTTTTAGTTATTAGGTTTTATTAGTAAGGTTTTCATTTGAATTTTAGAAGTTTAAAAAGATTTGAATTTAAAAGTTTGTAATTTGAATTTAGAAGAGTTAAACTAATTAGAAGAAAAGATATTTCAAAATAATTATTATGAAGGATTTATCTTAGCAGTCTAAAACAATGATAATAATAGCTAACATACAAAAGCTAGAAGTGTATACAGTACGGGGACAGATACGTCTAACTACGGATACGAGAGAATACCGATGCAACGTAACGATAAAAACTGGTCGTTACATCCTACCCACCTTTTAAAAATTTCGTCCTCGGAATTTCTTAAGCTAGGTATGATCGAGAAAAACCTTATAGACGAAGGGTAAGGGTATTAAGAAAGGAAAGAGACATATAGAGGAAGGAAACTTCTGAATTGAAAAGGGTCTAAGATTGAAGCAATTACAATCAAATTAACGCCTAGAATATAACCAAGCAAAATAGATGAAATGGTAATAATAGAAGCAAAAGATACATCTAAGAAGCGACAAGCAAGGATAAGCACATGATATGAACCATTAAGTGCGATGATAGGTAAGGGTATCAAACATCATCGTTCATCACCGGCACGTCGTCCCTAACTTCCTCAGCGACCATAGAGTAATTTTGGCGTTGACTATGTTTGGGATTGGCCTGTAGAGGAACTTGACGCTGAGGGGCTAGAGGCGGTCTCTGTTGAATCGATCCTGATGCTATCATAGGTTGGGTCACAGAATTGCTAGCGTGACGAGGGCAGTTCCTTGCAATATGATCAGGTGCCCCGCATGCCATACACTGGTTCAACAGTACGCGACAATCCTTCTTGACGTGTCCAACCCGGTTACAGTGATGGCATACCACTGTAAATCTGGGGTCGACTGGAGCTGCAGGCTTCTTGAAATTGGTGGTCTGAGTCGGTCGGATATCATTCTTTGGCGGCTCTTGCGGACGCTTGCTTGCCAGACGTGCCTTCTTCTGATTAGCGATTTGCTCGTGCCTCTTCTAAGCTACCAGAACTTGATCGTGAGTGGTGAAGGTGCTCTCAGACAATACACTCTGTATGTCTGGGTCTAAGCCCTGTAGAAAGCGGTGAGCACAGTCCTCCGCGTCTGCTACCAGAGTGGGGGAGAATCGACTCGGCATGGTAAACTCAGCCTCATACTCGTCGACTGTCATGGTGCCCTACTCCAGGTTGATGAAGCGATGTTGCATCTCCCTCTTCGCAGCCTTCGGGAAGTACGGTTTAATATGCAGGACTGCAAGTCCATTGATACTCCTATAAGCAAGTGCGACAATTTATGTCTGAAATCATGTCCAAAGAACCAAAAGGAAAAGGATATTATGGAAAAAGTTCCATATTCCAGTGCAGTTGGTAGTCTTATGTACGCTATGATGAGTACAAGACCGGACATCTGTTTTGCCGTTGGAATGGTAAGTCGTTACCAATCCAACCCAGGGCAAGTACACTGGAAAGCGGTTAAGAGGATATTGCGGTATCTCAAAGGAACTGCAGACTATGCTTTATGCTATCAAGGAGATGCCTTGAGGCTCGAAGGCTACACTGATGCTGATTGGGCAGGTGATCTCGATGAGCGAAGATCGACATCAGGATATGTTTTTCTACTCGGATCTGGTGCAATATCCTATAGTAGCAAGAAACAATCCTGCATCGAACTTTCAACTATGGAAGCCGAGTTTGTAGCATTTAGCATGGCAGTCCAAGAGGCTGTTTGGCTTAGGAAGTTCTTAGACATGCTAATTGATGCAAGTGACTCAAGTGATGTACCTATACACAGCGACAGTCAAGCATCTATAGCCTATGTCAAAGATCCTAAATTCCATTGTAAGACCAAACAAATTGATATCCGCTACAAATTTGCAAAAGACTATGATAAGACCAAGAAGGTGGACATAAGGTACATATCTACGCATGAGATGATAGCGGATCCGCTTACAAAGGCGATCCCCAGAGATGTGTTTTACAAACACTTATCATCTCAAGGATTGCGTAAGAGCTGAGTTGTACCAATGTAAATTCCCATGTCTGTAAATGATCAAATTTAATAAAAGAATAAGTTCTTTTCAACATTGCATATGAATTTCTTAAGAAATGTTTCTTTACATTTTTGAAATCTCAGCTGAATTTTAGTATGTCGGACAGATTAAGGTTGGCTCTCTCACATGAGCAACCGCCTTTATTTTATCAGACGGGTAAAATAAAGATGAGACCTGTTTAAAGTCAAAATCGTCAGACGGACGATATAGAGTCATGACTTAAACAAAATGGTCGTATGAAAGATCTGCATAATTTGGATGCTTTCAAAAGATCTAAGAGGATTTTGAAATCCTATCTGTCTTATGCGAGATGTGAGTCCAGAAGATTATTTGAGTAGTAAAAGGAACTCAAAGTCAGACATTGTGGTGTCTGGTTATCATCCTTACAACATCATTAAGACATACGCTCCCTAGGAAAGGAGTGATGTTGTAATACGTATTCATACTACGTATGCATTTTGACCATTAGGTTAGAATAGTAATTGTGTTTACTATTATGTGAGACCCAAAGACCACATGGGTCTTAACTCGTTATCATTATGGACTCTAATTGGTTCCTTAAGATTTGACTGGGTGATTGCTATCTTAGCATGTTGCTTATGGACTATGGTTAATTCAGTCCGGCGGGGCATGTTAGAAAAGCGAGTCAAGTCACGATCAAAAGGATCGCAAGAAGAGGAAGATTAATTTCATATTCACATTTGGACTTTAGAGATTCAAAGCTGGCCAGCCAATTGTAATCCAGATGGGATTCAATTATTGAATATAAAGTATAAGAAATGTGAAGAAATAATCTAGGGTAAAGTATGTGTTGATCTACTCAACTTTGCACCTCGAGGAGTGTTGTGTATCTCTAACAAGTGCACAACGACGGACTCTATGCGCATGACGGTCACACGGCCTATTTCTCGGTATGACAAACAGAAGATTTAAAGGAAAAGATGTTTCCTTACAATCCCCTCAAGTGTGAGTTGGAGATGTTGGATATGGACGACATGAATACACCCATGAGGGGATGTATGAGGGTATACGGACCTCAGATGTTGCGTGCACGAAGGCGTGCACGAAGGGAACCTTTTCTCATGTGAAAAGGACCACTCGATAAGTGGAAAAAGTCACTTTATAAGTGCATAAAGGCACTTGATAAGTGAATGAAGAAGAGGATAAATGAATGTGCTAATATAGGCTAATAAGCTTATAATTGGTTATTTCCTACAATAACCACCCCTAAAGCCTATAAATAGGACCCAAGGGTAAGGCATTCATTCCACACTTTCCATGCCATAAGTTTGCATAAGGCATCTTATGTTCTTCCTCTCCCTTGCATTAAAATTCTCTTCTAGTTATAGATTTAGGCGGTGAAACTCTGCTTCGATCATCCGTGACGAAGTATCGACCGTTGTGGCGAATCCGAGGGCGAAGTTCCGAGATTACGGTGTCGCGTACGCAAGCGTAAGTCTCGACTTTATTATTCGATCCTAACGTCCTTGTTTTGTCATGATCCTACACTCTCGTCCAGAGAAGCTCTTCAGATGCATCTCTCGAAACTGCTTGGCTCCAGGCTCATAGCGGGGTTGTGGAGCAGCTGGTGCAGCCTGACGTCCTTGCTGGACCAGATAGTGCTGAACCTCCATCATCTCTCTCATAACTCCAAGCATCTTGTGGATTTCGTCCTCTCCACCTCCAGTGGCTCTGGATCCTTGTCGAGTGTTTCGTCTTCCTACCATGCTACAAACAAACAAGGTAAACATTTACGTACTAGGTTTATCTAGACAGTCTAGTTAATAATGACATACATATTGTTCTGAGTATTTCACAGAAGCAAGACCTGCATGGGCCACCACTAAAACCTGTCACACCCCGCTTCCCATTATACTTGGGAGCGAGGACGCGAGCGGGCCCGCTTGGGCTAGAGCAGTGGAGCCCCAACCCAATAAGCGTCTGTGTATGACTACTTGGCAGGTTCTTGCTTGCGAACAATCGAAACAATAAAACGATGACATTATTTCTTTGACTTCCAGATTACATGTACACAAGGAATTAAGGCCCAGCATAGCCATTACAAACAGTTACACCAGATAAAATTACACCTGAATGAATCCAACAACAATTATTGATTTAAGGCAGCGCTGCGAAAGAATGTCGTTCTTCAGCAGTGGTTCTCAGCGTCCCGGTTCTCTTGGTCCTCCTGCTCAATCTCCAAATGAACTCTGCTCAAAACCTAACGTATATTTCACAGACAAGGAAATATACGTCAGCGAGGGTCACTCGGCAAGATTTAAAATGTTAGTAATAAAATGACACTCGGCAAGATAATAATATAGTTTACAAAATATGATGCCAACAAGATGGTACATAGCAACATAAGGAAACATGTGAGCATAACGACGTGTAGTGTGCAAAGTAACAAGCATGAGTAGTGTAGTGTGTACAAAAATGAGTATAGCAAGTGTAGTGTGTACAGTAATAATCGTGATAAGTGTAGTGTGTATAGCAATGATCGCGACAATAAGTTTAGCAGGTTACACCATAGCATCAACAAAGGTAAAAAGAGTGCAACAATCAATCTCTTAACTAGTGACAAGCCCAGTGTCTGAGGGGGAGGTGACTAGCATTACACCCAAGCCAACGGGAGCTACCCGTGGCTCTATACTCACCGACCCGGCCAGGTGTCGGTCAAGTTCACCAATAGAGTGTAATCCAGCTTTTCGCCCTCTACTACATTGGACTACCCCACCCAAGTGTCCATATGTGTATCCGTAGTTCAATGTTTGCCATAAGGCTAACATTCCGTAAATGGCCCGCGACCCAATATCCGTAATGCCCGAAGGCCCAGCAGTCTGTAATTACTCGAAGGCCCAATAGTCTGTAACATGCCCAAATGCCAAACATCACAATTTATAAGAGTGTTTCAAATGTAAGTTGGCACAAGAATAATACACAGCAATGAGAGTGCCCGTTTTTAGAAAAGCATTTGTTATCATTTAAACTTGTAGATGATAGTACTTGCAGGTGATAAAAACTTGTGCCTTTGAAAATTGGTAGAAAATAATATAATTGCGGGTGGTAAATACTTGCCTTGAACGATGCGTTTCTAGGTGCCCGCTTGTTAGTAACGAAAGGCATACTATCATCTGCACCATGGATTTGCAATAACAAGCCATAAGTTCTTACCCGGGTATAAAATCTAACTTAAACACACATACTTACATGGAGCCTAAGTTGAAACACAAAAATATATATGATGCAGGTATGTACAGCATGAACCTACAACCATGTACTGATATACCAACTTATTATATTATTATATCAATTGTCATTATACACTGATAGGGCTAATAACATATTAACTATCAAAATCTATTTACGTATTATTTTAGTTCATGACATGTACAGAAGCTTACCTACTCAAATATTTAATTACCAAATATTAGTACTGCTACTTGCTATATGATGTACATGAAATAATATTATTAAAATATTAAATACCCACTCACATTATTTAAATAACCACAGTGCACTTTATTAACACAACGTACGGGCATAACAACCAAAGTGCATGGCAAGTCACAGTATATTATCACATAACCGTGTGCTATAATTAATATGCAACCTAGAAATGCATACCCGTTAGCTCGTTGCATCACCCTAGCAGGCGGCGACTGGGCCCGTGGGATGTCGGAGGATGGCGGTCGGCGACTGACGTGTGGTTGTCGGTGGCGACGGCGACTCGCTCTGCGACGGCGGCGAGACCCAAACGGCGGCGGGGAGCTCTGGAAGGAGAAGAGGGGAGGTGCCGTCAGATGTTGGCATCGGGCTGTTTAAAGGGAGGCGATGGAGGTGTTCTGGGCGGTCGACGGCGAAGGACTGGGCCGTGGTCGGTGGAGATGAGGCCTCGGGGAGGAAGGTGCCGTGAGGGTTAGCTACGACAGGGCGGGTGTCGAGAGTCTGGGGGTGGAGGTGAACAGCCATGGGTGACGGTGCCGTGCAGAAGAGGGAGAAGGGCGGCGAACGGGCGGAGGCTGGTCGGAGCTGAAGATCGAGGCTACTAGAGTTGTTTGCGATGAGCTGGGTTGCAGCGGCGTTTTTTGGCGATCCACGTGTGGAATCCGGCGGTGTGCAGGCAAGAGGGAGAGAGCTTAAGGGGTGACGCGAAGAAGGAGGAGGAGGACAAGGAGACGGCGGGTGATCGGTGGGTCGCGCGACGTCCGCGTGATGGCGAGGGGAAGATAGAAGGCGGCGTTTGTTATCGTTGCGTGGAGAAAATGGAGATAGAGGGCGCCTGTGCTTAGACCTTAGGGTTAATATATTAGCTGTAGGAGACAAATGCCTAGGTAATTGTTATATAAGGATAGGATGAGGGTACAAGTGCAGCACGTGAGGCTAGTTGTGGCCTTAGGTCTCTTTTTTATATAAAGAATAGGGTTTATAGTTTTGGGTCTTT
Source organism: Scilla litardierei (assembly GCA_030789695.1). NCBI lineage: Eukaryota > Viridiplantae > Streptophyta > Magnoliopsida > Asparagales > Asparagaceae > Scilla > Scilla litardierei. Next base: position 70,533,355 of record CM061130.1, read on the forward strand.
ATTGGGTTCAAAATTTGTGGCTGAGGTTCAAAATGAATGGGTCCCTTTTGCATGATGTGTTGAGTGCAAAAAGTGTGCGTGAAAAGCTAACTAGATGCGTGAGTGTGCAAGTTGGGTTCGGCTATGGTTCAAACAAATGGGGCTAGAGTTCAGCTATAATAGGAAAGCTTGAGAATTAAAGTGGGTTTGATTGTGTTATTAAGGGGGTAATTAGGAGGATTTGAATTCTGATTAATAGGATTTGTATTAAATGGGTTTAATTAGGAGAAATTAGAGCCAATCAATTTTAGTTATTAGGTTTTATTAGAAAGGTTTTCATTTGAATTTTAGAAGTTTAAAAAGATTTGAATTTAGAAGTTTGTAATTTGAATTTAGAAGAGTTAAACTAATTAGAAGAAAAGATATTTCAAAATAATTATTATGAAGGATTTATCTTAGCAGTCTAAAACAATGATAATAATAGCTAACATACAAAAGCTAGAAGTGGATACAGTATGGGGACAGATACGTCTAACTACAGATACGAGAGAATACCGATGCAACGTAACGATAAAAACTGGTCGTTACATCCTACCCACCTTTTATAATTCTCATCGTTGTTCCGATTAAGTCATAGTTACAGAAAATGGACCTGCATGGGCCACCAAAGAAACCTGTCACGCCCCGCTTCCCAAAAATATGGAGGCGAAGCGAGAGAAGGTCCGCTCAGACTTGAAGCTACAAAGCCACAAGTCCGATAAGCGTCAATTATCACAAAGTAGCAGGTCCCTGTAATGTGACTCGGAAACAACAATAACAATAGTAGGAAAAAGAGGCAAATAATTAAAATTATTCAACTCAGAGTCCAGATATAAATTCAACAACCAGAAATGCCACCAGGCAAACAAAAGTCCAAAAGAAAAGGCCTAGCATGGCCAACAAGGAAACTAACAACAACGGTGCTACTCACCGAACAACAACCCAACTAACAAAGAAGGGACGAAGGAGCACTAGGACTGGTCACCGGTGTCCTCGAACTCAACGTTAGCAACAGAATCGGGCACGAACTCCACGAACTCATTACCCTCCACAGCAATCTCTGGCTCAGCAACTAACATGCGTCACCCAAAGAGAAGGGGCACATGTCAGCAAGTCTACAAGACTTGTGCAAGGAAACTAAAGAAAAGTGGTAACAACCTAGCAGTTCTAGAGTAAAGTATGACATGGCATTTTATGCAATGAAAAAAGTAGCAATTTATGTTATGGCATGATTGTAGCATGGCAAGTAAGCAAATACAGGACAAGTACGAGAATTGTAAGCACGTCGTGCACAGAGATTCCGCCCTTTCGCTAGAGAGGCTGTACGGGCCAACTCGTACGCTCAAGTGATCATTTATCCCTACCCCTACACGTGTGTCGAGCCAGGGCATTACCCCCGAACACGTAATGCTCGCTTCTGGATCACGAGCCATGAAGTGTTTTTAACACGTATGGCGTAGGGTTATGCCCGCATAACGGGTGCCTAGCCGGTAACACTGAAACAAAGATTTGTACAAGGATTTGTAGCGTGTGCCACGATGCAACATGCAACATGATATGTAAAAATGGATGCACATGACAATTATTTGAAATGAAATTGCGTACCGTTAAAGAATATTAAACATGACAGGCAGTTGTATGACATGGCATGAGAAGGGAAATTCTAGCTTCGTTTTCAAGCTAGAATTGAATTTGCGCCTAGACCGCTATCATTTCACGGTCTAGTCTCTTTCACGCTAAAACAAAGTATTGGCCTAAAAACATGGCCTAAGGCAAGGTTGGCAAGTTTCACTTGCATGGTATCGAAGTTGTTGTTCGACGAGAGTCACGAGATCGGTATCCTACGGAAATTGGGTTCGCTGTTATGGCAAAATAGAAAATTAGATTTAGAGTTCTAAACCGGTTTGCATTGGAATCATACGTCGTCTAATAATCCATTTTTAATTAGGGTTTCTAATTTACAGTGTGGGTTACAGAGAATTAAAGATAGATCACTAACCGTTTGTAGCGGAAGAACGACGATTCCGATGCCTACGAACTGCAGGTAGAAGAAGATCTCGACGATTTTCGGGTTGCCGTCGCCAAACCGAGCTTAGCGCGACAACAGAAAAGCGATCCGAAGGAGATGTTGCGGCTGAAAGGATCTCCAGCAGCTGATCTAAAATGGATCTGGAGAATGGGGAAATATAGGGCAAATCTGGAGCAAAAGAGGATTTTGGGGTTTTTGGCGATCGGCCGGCGGCCTACGGGGTGGTGCCGGTGCAAAAGAGGGTGAGGGGAAGCTCGGGAGGATGAAGGAAGGTAAGAGGATGATTGGGGGATGATTGGGGAAAAAGATGAGCTAAGAGAAGTGAAGAAAGAATCGGAAAGGTCGAGGGTTTAAATAAAGAAAAAGTGCGGCGGCTACGACTTAACCTAGGTTTACTGGGCAATTTAGTCGGTCAGAGAAGGGTGGTCGACCGACTAGTTTAGGATCTAGTCGGTCGGTCGTCCAACTGACACCGACTAACATCAAACAGTGAACAGTGTCTGTACAGAGAAGGCATGATTAGTCGGTCTGTGAAGACCCGTCGATCGACTAGTTTAGGATCTAATCGGTCGGTGAGCATTCATGAACCGACTAAGGGTCGAATAAGATAGATAATGAGCACTGACAGTTAGTCGGTCTGAGTACAAGACCTGACCGACTAGTTTGGCAACTAGTCAGTCGAAGAACGTGCTTAGACCGACTAAACGTAAATAGTAACTGAGTCGAAATTTACTGACAAGAACTAGTCGGTCTGTGAAGTGTTGTCGACCGACTAGATTGCAATCTAGTCGGTAGGCTCTCCTTCATGAACCGACTAAGATGCACGAAAAGTGCCGAAACGAAGCGCGAAGCTTCGGGTAGACTCCTATGGCCTCTAGGATCACCCTAGTACTAAGATTAAGACGCTATGAAGTTAATCGTAAGGATTTCTAACGGGAAAAACACACAAAGAGGGAAACATCCAATATTATTAATATAAAATAGTCATTACAAAACCGGTCGTTACATCCTCCCCTGACGTGCGTATATATTTCATATATTCACGCATGTTTTCTTTTGTGTTTCTCTGTATTTTCCGCCGTCTTTTATTCGTTTTCTCGTATTTTCTCGTTTTCTTTCACTTTTCTTTGTTTCTCCATGTTTACAGGAGATTGCCCGCGTAGGGGACGTTTAACGACGATATCTGAAGTCCCCGGAGCAATGGGAGGAGTCACGCATGACCCAGGGGGTCAAACGAAGATGATGGCATCATTTTATCCCCTCACCCGACCGGTTGGTCATCTCCAACGGATCGGGTGATGCACGCGTGCACCACCCGGTCTCAGCCGGAGCTCAAGTGGATGTCACCCGACCGGTTCACAGGCCGGTTCAACGGGGCTGATTCTCTGTCTTTTCAAGCCAAATTCCAACCGATCGGGTGACTCTCACCCGATCGGTTCATCTGTAGCTGATACTGAGGAGCCGAGACACGGGCACCCAACCGATCCCTTCACCCGATGGTGCCAAGATCCAACCGGTCACTCCAAGAACTCAACCGACCGGTTCATATGACCGGGTGAAACTCCGCCATTTTCTGTTTATTATTTGTAACGGATCACCCGATCGGTTGACTTGTCAACCGATCGGGTGATACGAGATCCTATAAATAGGACCCCTTGGGTTCCAGAAACGGGGGAGCTGTTAGTTTTTACTGTTTTCTCCTATTTGTGACGGCTGTAATTACTTTTCTATTGTAAGTTTTCGGATCTTTCTTAAACTTTAGTATTATCTTAATTGCTCTACTACCTTCGCATTCCTATCGTCTGATTATGATTTTAATGGTTCATTTTCGTTTAGATCGCTTTTTAATGAATATTTGTGAGTAGTTCCCAAATCTGGGATTTTGGCGGAAACCCCTTCGGGGGCTCTTCCCGATGCATCCATAGGGTTAGGAAATCGATAGGGACTAGGAATCTAACGGTTATGCGGGGTGTTTTATTGTCATCGGCGGGAAAAAGACCGCCTTTGACCGTTGGGCCAAGGGGGAATAAACTTGGCGGTTGACTCCCTAGCCATAGCTCACGCCCTTAGCGTAGACGCCGAATCCTAGCGCGCGGGAGCGGCAGGATGAGACGTTGGGAGTTATCGTTGCGAGCTTAGTGCTCCCGAAATCGATCAGTGTTAATGGACACGGGAGTGCCCACTGATCGAACCCGGAAAGTCCGGTGTATCATCCTGGGCACCGACCGGAATATCGGGCCCATGGGATGTCGGTACCACTTTCAAAGGCAACGTCTCACCATTAGACCCTAATTCCGATCGCCATCCTACTCGTAGGCCGTATGACCGGCGCCCCGTTTACGGTACCGTGGCGCGGTGTCGTTTACCGCAAGTGCACGGTTAGTGTAGGGTGCGGGAATATCAAACTCAGGGAGGCAAGGTTGTGCTTGGGTCAGGTAGGACCTAAATCACCCCGAGGGGCGAGCTAGCCCGAATCGGTAAATGGTTGTCACGAAAGGAAATAAAGGGTATTAACAATAAGAAAGAAAACCCGGGACTTTGGTTTCCAACCCGACGAGAGACTCTCGCCGATACGGCCTACGGGTATGGATAGCGATCGTGATTAGGGACTAATGGTGAGACGTTGCCTCTGAAAGTGGTACAGGCGTCCCATGGGCCCGATATTCCGGTCGGTGCCCAGGATGATACACCGGACTTCCCGGATTCGATCAGTGGGCACTCCCGTGTCCATTAACACTGATCGATCCCGGGAGCACTAAGCCCGCAACGATAACTCCCAACGTCTCATCCTGCCGCTCCCGCGGGCTAGGATTCGACGTCTACGCTATGGGTGTGAGCTATGGCTAGGGAGTCAACCGCCAAGTTTATTCCCCCTTGGCCCAACGGTCAAAGGCGGTCTTTTTCCCGCCGATGACAATGAAACACCCCGCGTAACCGTTAGAATCCTAATCCCTATCGATTTCCTAACCCTATGGAAGCATCGGGAAGAGCCCCCGAAGGGGTTTCCACCAAAATCCCAGATTTGGGAAACTACTCACAAAAATCCATGAAAAAGCGATCTAAATAAAAATTAACCGTTGGAATCATAATCGGACAATTGCAATGCGGAAGTAATAGAGTAGATAAGACAATACTAAAATTTGAGAAATATCTGAAAACTTACAAAAGAGTAACAATTACAGCCGTCACAAGGAGATAAAACAGTAAAAAAATAGCAGCTCTCGTTTCTGGAACCCTAGGGGTTCTATTTATAGACCTTCGCATCAACCGATCGGTTGACAAGTCAACCGATCAGTTGATCCGTTACAAATTAATAACAGAAAACGGCGAGCTTTCACCCGATCACATGAACCGGTCGGGTGAGTTCTTGAGTGACCGGTTGGATCTTGAAGCAGTCGGGTGAATCGATCGGTTCGACGTCCGTGTCTTCAGCTCTTCTTCTTCAGCTACAGATGAACCGATCGGGTGAGAGTCACCCGATCGGTTGGCATTTTGCCTGAGAAAACAGAGAACATCCCCCCGCTGAACCGGTCGGGTGACTTCCTTATGAGCTGCGGCAGAGACCGGGTGGTGCACGCGTGCATCACCCGATCGGTTGGAGATGACCAACCGACCGGGTGAGGGGCTGAAAGATGAATTCTTCGATGTTTGACCCCCCTGGATCACGCGTGACTTCTCCCGTTGCTCCGGGGACTTGGGATATCATCGTTAAGCGTCCCCTACGTGGTCAATCCCCTACAATCATGGATAAACAAAGAAAAGTGAAAGAAAACGGGAAAATACACGAAAACGAATAAGAGACAGCGGAAAAACACGGAGAAACACAAAAGAAAACGTGCGTGAATTTATGAAATATAAACGCACGTCAAAATCCCCCAAGCTGAACTCTTCCTCGTCCTCGAGGAAGACGAGTGAGAGTAGGAGCTCGGAAGGGAAAAATAGAGAGGAAGAAAGAAAAAGAAAACTGTAAATCCTAGATCGTCCATCAGAGCCACCAAAATTAAAAACGACACACCAAGCATGCAAACGCCAAATCACACCACTAAACCTAGGAAAACGAGTCCAAATAAGTGTCGTGGGCCCACGCGGTGAAGCGCGAGTGAGCGTGGTCGTGTGCTAGCAAATGGTGTCGCTTTCTACAATGTGCTATGAGGCTCGATATACACAATTCCAAGATATGACCCAAATATCGATTCGAGTTGAATTAAGCGGTGAATATAAGTTCATGCATGCATGAGAAGAGTAAGAATAGAAGCGTATCATGCATCGGGGACTCCACAACTAGGGTTAAGGAAATCACGCCACTATAGCCTAGATACTAGCTAAAAATTTCCAAAGCCATGTGTTTTCGATAACGACGGGGGTTGAGATGATGTGGAGTAGGACACTCGGTGCAAATTCTCGCCTTCCCTTTATTCTCGGCAAGTAGGAAAAAATATTCACACGGAAATTTTTTTTGGGTTTTGGGCATTTGTATTTTTTTTTTGAATTTTGGGCTATACACAATTTTTCTTTTCTTTTCTTTTTGGGTTTTTCTTTTCTTGTCTCCCTTTTTTGATTTTTGGGTTCTTGGCTATACACATGTGCACTCTCCCAAGTGGGAGAACGGTACACGACGAGGGGATTTGCACCAAGTAAAACAAAAAAGAAGTCGAAATCTAAACACTCAGGCAAAGGAAACTATTCTCACTAAATAGAGCATAGGCTAAATGGGTTATCCTAGTCCTTAATTGTGGAATCCCGACGCATGCGAATTGAAATATAAGATATAAATATAGCATGCATATAGTGGAAACAAATACCGCATATTCAAATCGGAGCATGATAATCTAGGGGTCATTCCTGGACAGGTATATAAAGTAAAATCACAAGGCAGAAGCACACCAAATGCCAGTCACGACACACGACTCACAAAAAGCTAAGTGGACCCACGATGCGTGAAATGCAAGAGGACTCGAAATCCTAGGGTTAGTGAGTGTGATTATCGATGCAATGCTAGGTGTGTGTGACTTTGTGGCAATTCATCATAGGATTCATCTCTAGGAGAAAGAGGTAAAAAGAAGAAAAGAAAAAAAAGAAAAACACGGAGAAAAACGACTCAAATAAACGAAAAAGAAGGACTCAAACGACACACACAGTGCGACTCCCCAAAGCTGAAGTTTGCATTGCCCTCAATGCAATATGAGTGAGTACGGGAGGGCAATGAAAGCGGGGGGAATACGCACCGACACAAAAAGAAATGAAAACGAGGAAAACACATAGATGGAACTGAAAAAAGGAAGAAAGATCAAAATCAAAATCAAACAATACGAAAATAAAAATAAAAACACAAACACGAAACGACACTCAAAAAATGAAAGACAAGCACACACACACAAATGAGAAAAACAAACAAAACACGACAGCTCACCAAAATGGATGTCCCCCAAGCTAGACCAGATAGTGCTAGTGAAATGATATGATCGATAAAAAGCAGAGATGTGCAAGGGGGAGTCAAAAACAAACAAGGAGAAATCAGAAAGCAGGAGAAGGTGAGTCCTCGTCCTCCTCAGAAGAGGGTGTGGATGGGTGGTCGGGGGAGGCTGGGGGTGTGCTGAGAAGTGGGGAATGAGGCGGAGGAATAGGGGCAGTGGTGGTGTGAACAATGGGAGGAGTGTCGGTGGTGGTGGGTGGTGGTGGTAGGAAGGCGATCAAGGCGGTGGTGAGAGGAATAGAAATGGAGGAAGTAGATGCGGTGGTGACGGTAGTGGGAGGTGGTGGGAGGGATCTGGAGCGCACCGGCAATTTCCTCATGTGCACGTATGGAGTGACGGAGGAGGAGGGAGGAGGTAGTGTGGGTGCTGTGGAAGTGGTCGGGAGGGGTGAAGTGGATGCCGGGATGGGATGGGAAGAGGGAGGAGAAGAATGTGGTGAGCGGGGTGATGGATGTGGGGAAGTGTGGGTGGGTGGAGGAGAAGATCACCGGGGTGGGGAAGGTGGAGGTGGTCCGTGGATATGAGTAAGAAGGTGGAGAATGGCGGCCACGTTCCTCTCAAGTGCGAGGAAACGTGGGTGGGTAAGAAAGGAGGATGGCGATGGGTCCGAGGAAGCAGAGGACATGGCGAGCTCACGAAGGGCAGCGACCTCCCTCTCTAGACCTAAACGGGCAGATACCTGACGGTGACCAAAAGATGTAGACTGACGCGAGGCAGAGGTGGTGCCGCCAGGTAAGGTCGAAGAGGTGCCGGCGGCAGTGGTCATGCTGGCACAGGGGACAAGGCCAGAAATGGCCGTAAAGAGGTGCTCAGACGTGATCGGTCCCGGAGCAGAAACAGGACGACTCGGGCCAGCCCCTAAATCTCCCCCAGACACAGGGATATCCTGCTTGCCTAAGTGGGCGGCAGGGGACGGTGGTCTGCGGGCGTCTGCGGGAAGGAAAGCAAGATTTAACCCCGCTAAGAAGTCGGGATCAGGAGGGAAAGTCCAATCTCCCACGAGAGCAAGGGTCATGCGAGCGGGGTTGGGCAGAATGGTGTAAGGGGTTGGGGGTGGCCATAATGAAATATGAAGCGGCCATCCGAGCGGGGTTTAATCATGTGGATGTGCCGCAGGACATCAATATCAAGATGTGAGGGTCCTGCGGCAGCTGGAAGATTATCGGGGATGGTAATATTGAATTGGGCGTGAGGGCAGATGATCGTGATGATGCCCCCACAACAAAACTTCCCCTTACCGGCCCAGCTGATCTCGAGTAGCTTGTAAACAAGCCAATCACTGCCATGGATGGGGACGGTAGAGGCCCTGAAGCTAATTCCATCATCATCCCGGACATAAGGGAAAGTCATGGCCCAAAGGATAAAAAGGTCAGGGATAGTCACAGTGCCGGACTCGTCCCTAGGAAAGAATGCAGATGAAATGATCCTATGGGCCAAACGAAACACGGGATGAACGATGGAGGAGGCCTTGGCCCTTCCTCGGGGATAGTCACGGATCAATGTGAGGCGGAACCAGAATCGATCGACATCAAACTCGGGCGTGTACCCGTAGTGTCGGATGGAATCATCCCCAAGATTGGGGAAACCAAATATATCGTTAATCGTGTTCAGATTTGTGGTGACACTACGGTTACGCACCCTGAATTTAATGATCGACCCGGACTCCCAAACAAGTGTAGAGAGAAATTCGAGTGTGAGTGCCGGGTAGGATATGGCATGTGCATTAAGAAAGGCCAACCATCCTAAGTTAGCGAAAAGAGATTCGACCTCGGTGAAGACACCGAGATCGACAAGTGTATGTGCGTGCGGGAACTTAGTAGATAGATTCCCTCAAGCATCGAGCCTACAGTAAAAATCTTTGTGCTCCTGGTTCCGAAAGATATACCCATGCGGGCCCAACATTGGGTCCACAGGGGGGATAACAGGCGGAGGAGGGCCAAGTGTAAGTGCTCATGTACGGGAAGGGGGGCGTGTTTGTTTTTGTCTCTTTCGAGACGGCTCCTCTTCCCGCATAATTCCCTTCCCCTTATCCTTATCCCGAGCCATGTGTGAGCGTGCGAGCAAGAATGAGTGCAAAAACAGTGGATGCACACTAACACAAGCAAACGAGCAAGCACAATTAATAGGGCAAATATATAAATATGAGCCTAGGAGCGAGTGTACCCAAGCGGAATGGCGGAGCTTGCTCGTAGATGTCCCCACACTGTTCAACGAGAGTAGCATGGAGCCGCGGCGAACTCCTTCGGCAATAATTTTCAAAATGGGGGTGGTTTGGGGGAAAATTAGGTCAAACTCGAGATGAAAAGGGGGGGGGGTGAGGGTGAAGATGATGGAAGGATTAATGGAGGAGGTGGAGAGAGGGAGTAATGGAGGAGTAGAGGGCGTGGGGGAGTGAGGATCGGTTGTTGGGGAAGAGGGGAAGGCGAAACGACGGAGGTTTTTGCGATCGGGCGAGGGTGAAAACGAGCGGATGTCGGGGGGTTTATATAGGGTTTTAAGTCGAACCGATCGGGTGACTTGTCACCCGATCGGTTGTCGGTTAGGTCAAAATTCTTGCCGAAGAAATGCTACAGGCGAACCGGTCGGTTGACTTGTCAACCGATCGGTTGGCCGCTCCACTCATTTTCCCGAGAACTTAGGGCTGCTCACCCGGTCACGTCAACCGATCGCGCTCGAATTCAACCGATCGGTTGATATTCCCCAAAATTTTCCGAGAGTTCTCCCCAGCTCACCCGGTCTGCCACCCGGTCTCTTCATTACTCAACCGATCGGGTCATATGGGGACAGATCTCGGCATGTATCTGATACATTCCAACCGATCGGGTGAGTTGTCAACCGATCGGTTGGGGCTTGTTTCCTGCAAAAACTAATAGATTTGTTTAAGTCCCCGAACGGATGTTCTCGCGGCTGATTTTATTTATAAAAATAGATAAAATAAAGTAAACAATAACGCTAAAAATTGGGGAAAAAGTTTAGAACATGGGTTGCCTCCCATGAAGCGCACTTGTTTAACGTCGTTGGCTCGACGCCCGCAAGAGATGTTCATGGTGGTTGATACGGGTGATGCCTGAAGTTCGGCATCTCTTTCTCATTGGAGCTGAAGGCCCTTGGAATAGTCGGCGGCTGGAGAAATACTTGCTCGACTACCCTCCCCTTGTTCTTGGGATCCGGGGGCTTTTCTTTTGTGTTGGCGCTTCCCGCCATCTTCTTCAGGATCCGGACCTCGTCTTTAGTGAGGTCCATAGGCTCTTTCCTCGTTCTCCTCGCAGGAAGAGCCTTGGGGAACCCGGGAGGGGTCGTTCTTGCTGCATTCGCCTTTCCAACAGCTTCTTTGTTCTTGGGGCCATCTCCATCTTCTGAATCCCCCAAGTCATCGGGGGGGGGGGGGTTTCTCAGGAGAATCTCACAGGAGCTTGTAGGATCCTGTCCAAAACAGAGTTAGGATCGATAATATGAAGTTTAGACTTACGCTTGCGTACGCTGCATGGTAGTCTACGAACTTCGCCTTCGGATTCGCCACGACGGATCGAGTCTACTCACGAACGGAGTAAGGCTACTAAATCCACAATCTAAATCTCTACTTTAGATTAAGAACTTGGATAGAGGGAGAGGAAATATTTCTGCAGAGCTTCGCTAGGATGAAGATGCATGCATGAATTTCATGCAAAAAGTGTAAGGAAAATGGCTACCCTTGGGTCTTATTTATAGCCCCCAAGGTAGTTATTTTAGGGTAAGTTGTTCCATTGGAACAACTTAATTAAGGTGTACCATGATACATGGCACATTATAAGCTTAAGTTGTACCATATGCATGGTACAACATAAGCTTAAGATATTCCCCCTTTATTAGCCATATGTCGCATGCACTAATGCATATATAATGCGACATTCCCACTCATCCAGAGATCCTCTCCGCAAGGGAACATATTCCCTTTCACACGACTTCGTGTACGTGACGTTCGAGGTCCGTATTCCATCGTACATCCCCCACAAGGGTGTACAAACGTCTTCCATATCCAACATCTCCCACTCACACTTGAGGGGATTGTAAGAGAACGTCTTTCTCTTAGTTCTTTCATCTATCATACCGAGAAATAGACCGTGCGACTGTCATGCGCGTAGAGTCTGTTGTTGTGCACTTGTTAGAGATACACAACGACCTCGAAGGTGCAAAGTTGAGTAGTTCAACGCATGTTTTACCCTAGATTATTTCTTCACATTTCTTGTACTTTATATTCAACAATTGAATCCCATCTGGATTACAATTGGCTGGCCAGCTTTGAATCATTAAAGTCCAAATGCGAATATGAAATCAATCTTCCTCTTCTTGCGAACCTTCTGATCTTGACTTGATTCGCTTATCTAACGTGCCCCGCCGAGCCGAATTACCATAGCCCATTAGCAACACGCTAAGATAGCGATCATCTCGTCAAATCTAAAGGAACCAATTGGAGTCCTTGAGGGTAAGAGTTAAGACCCGTATGGCCTTTGAGTCTCACATAATAGCAAACACTATTGCTACTAACTCAGTGGTCGAAATGCATACGTGGTATGAACACGTATTAAAACATCACTCCTTTCCCATGGAGAGTATGTCTTAATGATGTTGTACGGATGAAAAAAACAGACACCACAGTGCCTATCTTTTTGAGTCCCCTTACTACTCGTGAAATATTCACGGACTCTCATCCTGCATAAGACAGATAGGATTAAAAAATCCAATGAGATCTTTATATCCTTGTGATACAGATCTCAGATCTTTTGTAAGCATCCATATGATGCAGATCTTTCATTCGACTATCTTGTTAAAGTCATGACTCTAAATCATTCGTCTAATGATTTTGACTTTAAACTAGTCTCATCTCTATCTTATCCATCTGATAAGATAAGGCGGTTGCTCATGTGAGAGAGCCAACCTTAATCTGTCCGACATACACACAATTCAGCTGAGATTTCAAAAATGTACACAAACATTTCTTAAGAAATTCATATGCAATGTTGGAAAAAGAACTTATTAATTTTGATCATTTCTTAGACATGGGAATATGTATTGGTACAACTCAGCCCATACGCAATCCTTGAGATGATAAGTGTTTATAAGACACATTTCTGGGGATCGCTTTCGTAAGCTGATCCTCTATCATCTCATGCGTAGATATGTACCTTATGTCTACCTTATTGGTTTTATCATAGTCTTTTGCAAATCTGCAGTTCCTTTAAGATACTGCATTATCCTCTTAACCGCTTTCCAGTGTTCTTGCCCTGGGTTGGATTGGTAACAGCTTACCATCTCCAACGGCAAAACAGATGTCCGGTCTCGTACACACCATAGTGTACATAAGACTATCAACTGCACTGGAATATGGAACTTTTTCCATAATTTCCTTTTCCTTTTGGTTCTTTGGACACGATTCCAGATATAAATTATCGCATATGCTTATATGAATATCAATGGACTTGCAGTCCTGCATATTAAATCGTTCTAGAACCTTCTTTATATAAGTCTCCTGTGAAAGAGAAAGAAGTTTATTCGAACGATTCCTTGAAATCTTAACTCCAAGGTTATATGCGGCTTTTCCTATGCCTTTCATCTAAAATACTGATGAAAGCCAAGCCTTGATACTCATCACAAAGCCCTTGTCATTTCCGGCTATTAAAATGTCATATACATATAGAGACATAATAACATGCTTGCTTTTAATCCTCTTGATATATACGTAGTTATCTTCATCAAGTATGGAAAATCCATTTGATAAGACAACCTCTTGAAATCGTATATACCATTGCCTCGAGGATTGTTTAAGACCATATATGGATTTACGAAGTTTACAAACCTTATGTTCGTTTCCTTCTTTTACAAACCCTGTTGGTTGTTCCATATAGATCTCCTCGTCCAATTCTCCATTGAGAAAGGCAGTCTTTACATCCATCTGATGTAATTCGAGGTATAAGCAAGCTACCATTGCCAGAATCATGCGAATCAAGGTAAAACGCACAACAGGTGAGAAGTTTTCTTCGTAGTCTATCCCTTCCTGTTGCGTAAAACCTTTCGCGACAAGGCGAGCTTTATATCTATCTATAGAGCCATCAGCCTTATGCTTGATCTTGAGAACCCATTTGTTCCCAATTGCTCTATGTCCTCTGGGTGAGTTAACTAAGTCCCAGACTTGGTTAACTTTTATGGATTTCAATTCCTCCTTCATCGCTTCCATCCATTTGTCTTTTGCAGGGCATGATGCGGCATATTTGAGATTCTTCAAGTCCTTGTTGACTCGAATTAAGATCAATTCTAATATCACTCCCACTTGAAATGTTGTTAGAATTGCTCCCACTTGGATCATTATTCCCGTATGGAATAGGATAATCGTCATTCGTATAATCCATTGGTGAAGGTTGAAAAGAATTTTCGTTTTCACCAAGAATTTCTCCCACTCGAATGAGGTAATCCTTTTTGATCATAAATCTCAAAATAGAGATAAGTCCTGACTTATCTCGCCCTATCTTGGAAACTCGTTTTCCAAGAAAGTGACATCCCTCGACTCAAACTCAATTAGCACACCATTGTCTTACTGATTAACAAAAACATAACCTTTGGAGTTTTATGCGTATCGTTTAAAGATACATTTCCTTCCCCATGGCCCAAGTTTGCCATGCTTATGGGAGGAAATATGTGCGTTGAATGCACAAACTCAAGGTAAAGATGTTTAAGTCAGGAGACCTTTGGTTCCACAACTCATAAGGAATGGAGCTAACTGATTTCGGGGGTACGCGGTTTAAAATGAAAACGGTTGTCAATAATGCATCACCCCAAAAGGTGATTGGCAAGTTAGCTTGCGCCATCATTGAACGGACCATTTTTCATTAAAGTCCTATACCTCCTTTCTGCAACACCAATTTGTTGAGGAGTATAAGGCATAGTTACCTGATGTACTATGCCTTTTTCATCACAAAGTTTCTTTAAACTTGTTGATTGATATTCACCGCCCCTATCGGTTCGCACGACCTTAATCATGCGATCTAATTGATTCTCCACTAAACTCATATAGTTTTTAAAGCAAGTTTAGTGCTTTCACTTTTGTGGGATATCAAATAGATATGACCGAATCGGGTGAAATCATCAATTAAAAGTGATGAAATAGGACTTCCCGCGTCTTGTCTTGACATTTATCGGACCACATATGTCCGAATGGATAAGCTGTAATGGAACCTTGGCCCTTGTGCCGGTTCCAAAACGGCTTGCGACAAGATTTCCCCACAAGGCAATGTTCGCAGGTCGACATTTCAACCTTTGAAACATTGGATAGAAGGCCACGTTTGGCAAGTCTATCCATACGCGTTGGTCCAATATGACCAAGCCTTGTGTGCCAACAAATTATATTAGACTCATTAGTCAAAGAATTTGTCACAATGAAATTTTCATTACATGAGGAATCATATATTGTACTTATTACAATAAATCCTTTGAAATACATAACCCAGAACCAATAAAAGAATTATTACAAAATAGGTCCACTTTACAATCATGAAGGAACCAACTATTACAAAGACCCATTAAATTGACCACAGTTTTAATATTCCTTTGAATATATGGAATGAAGAGAACATCATGTAGTAGGAGAGTGAGGCCGTTGTCCAAGACAATCTTGCGAGTCCCAACGCCTTTCACTTCAACACGTGTGTTGTTTCCTACACTGATCCACTTCATTCCTTGGGTATCCGGTGATACTCCACGAAGGACCGTCTGTCCTTTGCTATGTGGTCAGTGGCACCTCGTCACTTCCACTCGTACACGAACGAGCATAGTGACCGAGCTTGTTGCACTTGAAGCACTTGATCCTTTTCAAGTCTTTCTTCTTGTGCCATTTCTTGTGCCCACCCTTATGTTTGGGTTCCTTGGTAGACTCAGGTTGCTTATTACGTTCATTAGAAGACTTCGAACGATCTTTACGTTTCTTTCCCCCGTGTGAGGAACTAGCAACCATGTGCACTTCTGCACCTGGCTTGGCAGCCGCAAGCCGCTCTTCCTCTAATTCGAGGTGCTTGGAAACATCGTTGAAGGTCTTGATGCTCTCATTATGAGTGAGATGCATCTTCATCTGATCCCACCCATTTGGTAGGGAACGTATGACTGCTTGGATTTGTTGCTCATCCGTGAGCACATGACCTGCGTCCTTTAACTCTGATATAAGGTTCGCCATATGTCGCAGATGTTTCCCCATGGAATGATCTGGACGTTTCTTATATGTATCGAACTTTATAGTTAAGGCGCGAAGTTTGGACACCGATGTGCCACCGAACTTCTCCTCTAGCTTGGACCATATGTCCATGGCTAGGTCATATTCTCGGAAGATGCGCATTATGTCATCAGCCATACTGCTTAATAACGTAATGCGCGCTATCTTATTCTTCCGAGACCAAGCATCAAAAGCTTCCTTGTCTCTTCGGTGTTGGACCGTAGTGCCCAACTCGGGTTCAATCATTACGTTCTTTAGAGTTTCGAGCACTTCTTGCTCCTCTAAAACGTATTGTATCTTAATGGACCAAAGTTTGTAATTATCGCCGTTGAGTTTTTCACCTTTGTTTAACTCAGCGATGATATTCTTTGAAGCGGAAGACATTTTACTTTTAAAATGCTGCAAAAGACACAAAACCGAAGGTTCGATCAAAAACATTGCATAAAAAATTCTTAAAATATAACTCCCACTTGAAATGATAATAGAATATCCCATTTGGATAGTTCTAAAATTCAAAACCCACTTGGAATTATATTATATTTGATAAGTTACTTTCGAAAAATATTGAAGATGTTGTTCTAGAATCGAAAAGGTCTCTTCGATTCCAATCACCATCTAGAACAACCTTCAATATTCCCCCATCACTTATCAAACAATAGTACTTTTATAGTACTAGCAGCGGAAAACGAGTATTTGATAAGTTACTTTCGAAAAATATTGAAGATGTTACTCTAGAATCGGAAAGGTCACTATGTTTCCAATCACCATCTAGAGTAACTTTCAATATTTCTCCCTCACTTTATCAAATGTTAGTACTCTTATAGTACTTTGCAGCGGAAAAGCGTTTTTGAAAAACGTATTTTTCAAAAATTTAAAATACATTGGCTAATCTCCATAGAGTAGAGCACAATGACTTGGCTAATCTCTCATGAAGTAGAGCACTAAGGCTAATCTTCAAGGAGTAGAGCACAATTTCATAAGTACATTGGCTAATCTCCGTAGAGTAGAGCACAATGACTTGGCTAATCTCGCATGAAGTAGAGCACTATGGCTAGTCTTCAAGGAGTAGAGCCCAATGAAAAACTTCATTAAAACGTTAGTCCCGTATGAACTAGTCGGCACTGTGGTTAGCCCCGTATGGGCTAATCGACACATTCGAGTTTGACCAATGCCCTTTGTCACCCCGTATGGGTCAGTAGGCAAGTTTGTAATCGACACATGCCTTCTGCCAGATTGGTCGACCAAAAACACAAAATTGGTCGACCAATTTTTCAGACTGCAACTTCTTCCCGGCCAGGGCCTCTGCCCTGGCCGGTGCTTGGCCAAGGGCCGGCCAGGGCCTCTGCCCTGGCCGGCCAGGGGCCCTGGCCCCCTCGGCCAGGGCCGGCCAGGCCCTGGCCTCTGCCAGGGCCGGCCGGCCAGGCCACTGGCCGGGGCCAGGGCTCCTGCCCTGGCCTCGGCCAGGCCCTGGCCTGAGGCCAGGGCGCCGCCCTGGCCGCTGGCCGGGGCCAGGGCTCCCGCCCTGGCCTCTGCCAGGCCCTGGCCTGAGGCCAGGGCGCCGCCCTGGCCGCTGGCCGGGGCCAGGGCTCCTGCCCTGGCCTCTGCCAGGGCCGGCCTGGCCCTGGCAGTGGCCAGGGCGCTGGCCCTGGCCTCTGCCAGGGCCGGCAGGCCGGCCAGGGCCGGCCCTGGCCACTGCCAGGGCCGGCTTGGCCGGCAGGCCTTGGCCAAGGCCGGCCACTGCCGGCCTGGCCTTGGCCGGCCATTGCCGGCCTGGCCATGGCCGGCCATGGCTTGGCCATGGCCGGTCATGGCCAAGGCCATTCGGCGTTGGCCGGCCATGGCCCCTTTGGCCATGGCCGGCCACCCCCTTTGAATGGGGTTGCCGCACTTATTCCTCCCCCTTGATGGGGTGGTCGCCGGTGGTTATTGGCCGTAGCCAACCCCCTCCGCTTGAGGAGAGGGGGTGCATGGCCTTCATAGCCCATTTGGCCATGGTGCACATGCAGCAAATTTCCTCTTACCCGATGGAAGTAACTACCATCATCTTCCTCGATGAAGCACCCGTTCGTCGATGAAGCACCCGTTCGTCGAGAAATTAGTTATTTCCTAATGGCCGTGTGCCAAAAATGAAAAATAACACACTATGTGAACGGTCGGTTCTTCCCGTCACGGAGAGTTCCTACCATATCCGTAATGATAGGAGACCCTAACGTGAAAAGAACAACCGCTGCGTTCTCTCCGTCACGAAGCGTTCCTACTATATCCGTAATAGTAGGAGACCCATTCGTGAAAAAGACAACGACTCGTTCATAGTTTCGACGGGGCGGTGGTTTGACCGGGGCGAACCCATATGGCTCTGATACCAATGTAGGATCCTGTCCAAAACAGAGTTAGGATCGATAATATGAAGTTTAGACTTACGCTTGCGTACGCTGCACGGTAGTCTACGAACTTCGCCTTCGGATTCGCCACGACGGATCGAGTCTACTCACGAACGGAGTAAGGCTACTAAATCCACAATCTAAATCTCTACTTTAGATTAAGAACTTGGATAGAGGGAGAGGAAATATTTCTGCAGAGCTTCGCTAGGATGAAGATGCATGCATGAATTTCATGCAAAAGGTGTTAGGTAAATGGCTACCCTTGGGTCTTATTTATAGCCCCCAAGGTAGTTATTTTAGGGTAAGTTGTTCCTTTGGAACAACTTAATTAAGGTGTACCATGATGCATGGCACATTATAAGCTTAAGTTGTACCATATGCATGGTACAACATAAGCTTAAGATATTCCCCCTTTATTAGCCATATGTCGCATGCACTTATGCATATATAATGCGACATTCCCACTCATCCAGAGATCCTCTCCGCAAGGGAACATATTCCCTTTGCACACGACTTCGTGTACGTGACGTTCGAGGTCCGTATTCCCTCGTACATCCCCCACAAGGGTGTACAAACGTCTTCCATATCCAACAGAGCTCTCCTCTGCAGCTTTTTCCTCTTCTACCTCGAGCAGATTGCACCGAGGGTCATCAGGGAGATCGGGGTGCTTCTTGGATAATCCCAGATCAAACTCAACTTTCTCTCCGCTGACGTTCAAAGAGAGTTTTCCATTCTTCACATCTATTAGAACGCCAGTAGTGGCCATGAAAGGCTATCCCAGGATAATGGGGGTGTGTGCGTCTTCAGGCATGTCCATGACTATAAAGTCCACAGGCACATGCACCCCTCTTACATTTACGGGGAGGTCATCCACAATTCCCATCGGATATTTGACCGACCGGTCAGCTAGTTGTAGGGTCATACCGGTGGGCTCCAAATCACCCATTCCTATCCTTCTGTACATCGACAAGGGCATCAAACTAACACTCGCTCCGAGATCGACGAGTGCACGATGAATCTTCACTGCCCCGATCGTGCAAGGAATAGAGAAGCTCCCCGGGTTCTTGAGTTTCGGCGGATTTGCCCTCTGAATAAGAGCGCTACATTCCGTTGTCAGCACTACTTTCTCCTTTCTTGACCCTCTAGTCACCAAATCTTTCAGGAATTTTGCATAGGAGGGGATTGTTTCGATTGCTTCTAGGAAGGGGATTTGCAGGCTTAGGTCCTTGACCATGGCGAAGAACTTGCCATATTTCTCATCAATTTTGGCCTGAGCTAACCGTTGTGGAAATGGCACAACGGGTTTGAACACTTTCGGGCTCCCTTCCTCCTTCTTCTTCTTCTCTTCTTCAGAGACTCCCTCCGGAGTCATAGGATTTGATGACGAAGCACCGGCGTCGTTTGATTTTTCGATCGGTTTCTCAACGACCAATGGTGCTTCCGGGTTACTAGGGGGCACTCTAGTAGGAATTTGTGTCCCGCTTCTCAGAACGATAGCGGACACATTCGCGTGCTCGTGCACGAGTGCCGATGTTTGGGTTGCTCCCCTCGGGTTCACCTCCGGTTGTGGCGGAAATTGGTTTTGTGACCTTGCAAGGTTCGCCACTTGTAACCCCAGCTGGGTTACTTGGTCCGTGAGGGTCCGCTGACCAATTTCCAGCTTTTGGTTGATCTTCTCCTGGTTGGTAATATATTGAGTCAAGAGAGACTCAACCGGAGAGACGGCCCTCTGTTGGCCATACTGCTGCTGCTGCTGCTGGAACAGTTGCTGATTCCAGGGGGCGTAAGATTGTTGCTGAGGTTGTTGCTGAAATGGTTGCTGCTGAAATAGTTGCTGCTGAACCTGATTCTGCTGTGGCCTAGCCGGCTGATAAGTTTGTTGCTGTGGCTGCTGAGGCGGTGAGGGCTGAAATGGTGGCCGGTAACTAAAGTTTGGGTGGTTCCGGTTGTTTGGAGAGTAGGCCGGGTTGGAATTGGTCCTTGGTGGATACGGCGCATTTCCTGTGGGGTTGTAAAATAGTGCGCTCGCCTGATCCAACGGTGGTGAGATGTCACCACCGTCGAATTCCCCAAAGAATTCGGACTCTACCGCAGAAATTTGCTGTGTACCTGCCCCACCGGCTCCTACCATTATTGCGGAGATCTGGGTCGAAAGCAAGTCGAACTTGCTTGAAAGTTTGTCGATGTCCTCGACTCTGTGTATACCCCCGGATCTTGGTGTGGCTCTCTCGTCACACCACCGCTCATTGTTGGATGCCATATTTTCCAGAATATGCCCGGCATCTTCCTCGCTCCTAGACATGAAGGAACTCCCAGCCGCGGCGTTATAGAAGATTTCAGGTCATCCCTCAACCCATTGTAGAACAGATTAATAATCTGCCACTTCGGAAGCTCATGGTGAGGGCATCTTCTTTGCATCTCTTTATATCTCGTCCAAGCTTCATGCAAGGAGTCGTGGCTGGCCTGGGAGAAGGAGGAGATCTCACTCCTCAACTTCATGGTCTTCCCCGGAGGAAAGAACTTCGTCAGAAAAGCGTTGGAGAGCTTCTCCCAGGTGTTGAAAGTGTTGGGGTCCTTCCCCCTTAGCCATTGCTTGGCTTTGTCTCGCAAAGACAAGGGAAACAGCTTCAGACGGATAGCCTCTGTCGTGACACCATTAATCCGGAAGGTGTCACACTTCTCCAAGAAGGAGTCTAGGTGCTCGATCGGGCTCTCCATGGGTGCACCTGTAAACTGGTCCTGCTGGATCCATGTCACTAGAGACGGCTTTAGCTCAAAGCTTTGGGCCGCAATAGCTGGAGAACGGATGGCGGAAGTCGACTCGATGGATGGCATCGAGTACTCCAGCAGAGACTTGTGAGGTGGGTTGTTCTCCTCCATGGATTCGATATCTTCTCTTCTTCGCTTCTCGGCGGCCAAACGCCTAAGGGTGGCGTTAATCTCTGGATCGAGGGGAATCAAGTCGTCAAGACTCCTTGAACTCATGCGCATGAAAAACAACAAACACCCGTGAAGCGACAAGTGGGAAAGAAACAGATAAAATAAGAAATAAAAATAAGAAAAATAAAAAAGAAAAAGGAGAATGCGAAAATTATCGCGAGGTAGGGATGTGAGCTAGACACGAGGGTTCATGAGATCCTAGAACAACAAGCACGTTGCCTCCCCGGCAACGGCGCCATAGACTTGACCGGCGCCCCGTTTACGGTACGGCGGCGCGGTGTTGTTTACCGCAAGTGTACGGTTAGTGTAGGGTGCGGGAATATCGAACTCAGGGAGGCGAGGTTGTGCTTGGGTCAGGTAGGACCTAAATCACCCCGAGGGGCGAGCTAGCCCGAATCGGTAAATGGTTGTCACGAAAGGAAATAAAGGGTATTAACAACAAGAAAGAAAACCCGGGACTTTGGTTTCCAACCCTACGAGAGACTCTCGCCGATACGGCCTACGGGTATGGATAGCGATCGGGATTAGGGACTAATGGTGAGACGTTGCCTCTGAAAGTGGGCACTCCCGTGTATTCTGGTCGGTGCCCAGGATGATACACCGGACTTCCCGGATTCGATCAGTGGGCACTCCCGTGTCCATTAACACTGATCGATCCCAGGAGCACTAAGCCCGCAACGATAACTCCCAACGTCTCATCCTGCCGCTCCCGCGTGCTAGGATTCGACGTCTACGCTATGGGTGTGAGCTATGGCTAGGGAGTCAACCGCCAAGTTTATTCCCCCTTGGCCCAACGGTCAAAGGCGGTCTTTTTCCCGCCGATGACAATGAAACACCCCGCGTAACCGTTAGAATCCTAATCCCTATCGATTTTCTAACCCTATGGACGCATCGGGAAGAGCCCCCGAAGGGGTTTCCACCAAAATCCCAGATTTGGGAAACTACTCACAAAAATCCATGAAAAAGCGATCTAAATAAAAATTAACCGTTGGAATCATAATCGGACAATTGCAATGCGGAAGTAATAGAGTAGATAAGACAATACTAAAATTTGAGAAAGATCTGAAAACTTACAAAAGAGTAACAATTACAGCCGTCACAAGGAGATAAAACAGTAAAAAAATAGCAGCTCTCGTTTCTGGAACCCTAGGGGTTCTATTTATAGACCTTCGCATCAACCGATCGGTTGACAAGTCAATCGATCGGTTGATCCGTTACAAATTAATAACAGAAAACGGCGAGCTTTCACCCGATCACATGAACCGGTCGGGTGAGTTCTTGAGTGACCGGTTGGATCTTGGAGCAGTCGGGTGAATCGATCGGTTCGACGTCCGTGTCTTCAGCTCTTCTTCTTCAGCTACAGATGAACCGATCGGGTGAGAGTCACCTGATCGGTTGGCATTTTGCTCGAGAAAACAGAGAACAGCCCCCCGCTGAACCGATCTATGAACCGGTCGGGTGACTTCCTTATGAGCTGCGGCAGAGACCGGGTGGTGCACGCGTGCATCACCCGATCGGTTGGAGATGACCACCGACCGGGTGAGGGGCTGAAAGATGAATTCTTCGACGTTTGACCCCCTGGATCACGCGTGACTTCTCCCGTTGCTCCGGGGACTTGGGATATCATCGTTAAGCGTCCACTACGTGGTCAATCCCCTGCAATCATGGATAAACAATGAAAAGTGAAAGAAAACGGGAAAATACACGAAAACGAATAAGAGACGGCGGAAAAACACGGAGAAACACAAAATAAAACGTGCGTGAATATATGAAATATAAACGCACGTCACTGTATTGGCGAGAGTCGCTTGTTGGAGTGGAAACCAAAGTCCCGGGTTTATTTTCTTATTGTTCATACCTTGCATTCCTTTCCCGTGGCAACCCATCAACCGAACCGGGCTAGCTCGCCCACGGGGTGATTTCGGTCCTCCTTGACACAAGCACATCCTAGCCTCCCTGTGTTCGACCCCCAAGCCACACTACAACACCGTGCGCTTGCGGTTACAAATATCTAAACCCTCACGCGGGTCCCCCATCATTTGCGGCTAGCAAACCGGGGGCACGTCATCCACACCTTAATAAAAATTCCGCCCTCGGAATTTCCTAACACTCACGTGTCAGGAAACAAAAGTGGGTATCACTCTTGCATCTCGTCTTCTCTCTCCCAAGTAGACTCTCCTGACAAGCCGTGTTGCCACATCACCCTAACAAGATCGACTGTCTTGTTCCGAAGTAACTTCTAACGCCTGTCCAAAATCTGCACTGGCTGCTGGTCATATGTCAGATCAGGGTGAACGGTGATCTCTGAGAAATCCACAACGTGAGATGGATCGCTGATGTACCGACGAAGTTGCGACACATGGAAGACATTGTGAACTCCTTCCAAAGATGGCGACAAGGCTAAGCGGTAGGCCACCTCGCCAACTCTCTCCAGAATGTCAAATGGTCCAATGTATCTCGGG
Organism: Scilla litardierei; assembly: GCA_030789695.1. Taxonomy (NCBI): domain Eukaryota; kingdom Viridiplantae; phylum Streptophyta; class Magnoliopsida; order Asparagales; family Asparagaceae; genus Scilla; species Scilla litardierei. The sequence continues at coordinate 70,556,892 of CM061130.1, forward strand.
CTCAGATTCCCTCGTTCTCCAAAGAGAATCACTCCTCGATTCGGGGAAATCTTTAGGAACACATGGTCACCTGGCTGAAACTCCAATGGACGCCGTTTAGCATCAGCCCAATGCTTGAAACGGTCCTGAGCAATCCTCAGCCTCTCCCGTATGTTCCTCACCACATCAACAGCCTCCACGATCATCTCAGGTCCTAACAACTCCCGATCTCCAATGTCATCCCAGCTCAATGGCGATCGACATTTCTTCCCATATAGTGCGGCAAAAGGTGCCATGCCAATACTCGCCTAGTAGCCGTTATTGTAGGTAAACTCCACGAGGTGGAGATGATCCTCCCAAGAACCCTTGAAGTCCAACATACACGCCCTCAGCATGTCTTCCAAGATCTGGATCGTCCTCTCGGACTGGCCATCCGTCTACGGATGGTACGCCGTGCTGAAACTCAGACTCGTACCTAAGCTCTTCTGCAGACTCTGCCAAAACTGAGATGTGAATCTCGTGTCTCTGTCCGACACGATACTCACAGGGACTCCGTGAAGTCGTACGATCTCCTGCACGATTCACGATACATCATTATCTAAACTAGGAAAAGGAAATTAAAACGGAGAGAAAAAGGTTTACCTCAATATATCTCCTCACTAGCGCCTCAGTAGACTGTCCTACATGGAAAGGAATAAAGTGCGCGGATTTGGTCAGTCGGTCTACGACCACCCAAATCGCGTCATTCTGCTTCGGACTCCGAGGTAGTCCAGTCACGAAGTCCATAGTGATGTGTTGCAACTTTCACTCCGGAATCGGAAGCGGTTGTAGCAACCCTGCCGTACGCTGATGCTCCGCCTTTACGTGCTGGAAAACCAAGCACTTGGCTACGCTCCGAGCCACTCTCCTCTTCATACCATGCCACTAATAGTTCAGGCGAAGATCCTTGTACATCTTGGTCCCACCAGGATGCATAGAATATGTAACGGCTGGTTTTGTATGCTGATGTTTTATTTATATATATATGATTGTTCGTCTTCTCTTTTTTTTTCTTTTCCGTATTTCTTTTACCCTACCTAGAGCTGAGCGTGCCTCATCATGCTCATATCTTAGAATAGGTTCACCTTTGTGACAGATTGAGATCATTCCAAAGCTTCACGCTTCAATCTACGACTTCCTGTGCCCATTAGCCGGTTCACGTTGAGGAACCGACAGACTAGATGTCAATCTAGTCGGTCAATGACTCTTCATGTACCGACTAGTTCTCCCTTTCATTTTTCCCTGAGCTACTGTTTACGCTTAGTCGGTCTAAGTTCATCCCCCAACCGACTAGTTATCAAACTAGTCGGTCAACACTTCTTCGCAGACCGACTAGTACAGAGATCATTTTTCGCACCCAGGTTATTGTTTACCTTTAGTCGGTTTAAGAACAAATACCGACCGACTAGTTGACGTACTAGTCGGTTAGGCTTTCTTCTCAGACCGACTAACTTTCAAAACTTCTTGTCGACTACTTTTATCCTTTAGTCGGTCTATGAACACTGGCCGACCGACTAGGTTGCAAACTAGTCGGTCGATGAGCCTTCACAGACCGACAGATCTATCAACCCTGTACCGACACTGTTCTCTGTTTGGGTTTTAGTCGGTCACAGTTAGACGATCGACTGACTAGTTTTCAAACTAGTCGGTCGACCGCCCTTCTCAGACCGACTAGTTGACCCCGAAACCCTAATTTTTGAGCTAGCCGCCGTTTCATTTTCTTATTTAAATGTGGCTTTCTCCTTATTTTCTCCTCATTGTTTCCAGTCTCTCTCTTCCCCAACCTATCCCCCTTCCTCCCATGTCCTCCCCTTTGCTCTTCTTCCTCCATCCTTGCGCCCTCCATCTTCCCCAAGGCTCTCTCTCCCTTCATTCTCTCCCGTTTTTCTTCCTCCTTCTCCACAGCCGACCACCCTCCTCCTCCCTGATCTGGGATCCACGGCCAAGCTCCAGCCACGTTCATTTCTCCCTCTTGTCCTAGTACGGTGTTCCCATCTCAGATCCAGCAGCAACGACGCCGGGAGATGCTGGGATCTTCACCATCACCGGCGATCAACATTCCTCGATGCGCTACCCGCGGCCTAGGAATTTCCGGACGACGCAAAGCTTCCACTTTTTCCAGATCGACGTCGGATCTTCGCAAGAATCGTCGAATCAGGTTGGTTCCCTAAATTCGTAGAAACCCATACCATAGACAATCAAACCATAATTAAAATCAGCAACATAATCAAACTAAATTTCCTTTTCCGCTTCTCTTAAAACGTTGTGCAACCGTAGATAGATCGACGAATGGACTTCTCGCATGTGCACATAGGGTAGATCGTCGACTAGGCTAAATACATTAAAAATGTGATTTTTGATGATTAGGTTAGTCCCGATAACCTAGACACAACCCTAATAGGATTTCTGAATCGTGAACTGACACAGTCGCCTTGTCATGATTTACAGACGCTTTTCAGCCGACGAGACGTTGAACGAGACGTACCAGGGAGACGACGCACTCGCCATCACAGGCAAGTGTACCACTTGCGTTCTTGGCCATGTTTACGCCTTAGTCTTGCTAGATTAGACATTTTGAAACATGAGGACCGGACGTGAAATGATAGCGTCCGGGATGCCCTGATGGCCCAGATTTGAAAACGAAATCTGAGACCAACAACAATTTTGACATCATAGGATTGACATGCGTGTGTGTGAGTTGTGGACACCCTAGTACAATCCTCTTGTTTTGTCGTGTCTTGTCTCGTTCCGTCTGCACAGACCGCTGGGCAATAGGGCACTCGCCAAGCCAGAGCGGGTGATCCCTTGTACTAGTTCATAGCCCAATGGGCAATTAGGCACCTGTCAAGCTAGAGCAGGTGATCCCATGTATTGATACACAGCTCAGAGAGCAATAGGGCACTTGTCAAGCAAGAGCAAGTGATCCCTTGTCCTGTCACGATTCTTGGGGTTTTTGGGGTAAGGTTGAGCGTGCAAGCGACAAGAGGGTCTGATCCCCCTCGAACCGAACAGGCGTGAACCCTTTCGTGTCTTGTCTTGTCGTGTCTGGCTTTCCGTGTTTTGTCTCGTCTTGACACATGTAGGCTAGTCCCATAGTCGGTAGCACTCGCTACGACTACTACTTGTCGTGTTTACCTTCCTGTTGCGTGTACTTCTGTTGTAACCTCAGCATGTTAATCAAACAGTAAAACATTGTTAAGTACTTGGTGCACTTGTAGTTTGGTCTAACCTTTTCTTGTAGACCTTACCTGACGTACAGTTCCTTCTTTTGGTGCTGTACGTCCGGGATTGAGCCAGAGTACGTTGAGGAGACTGACCTGCCTGCTGACGTGGAGCCAGAAAGCGTCGATCCTGAGTACGACCCTGAGGAGGACCAGAGCTAGAGACTCCTCGTTGCAGTTTCCAGAGACGTTCATTACTTTTAGTTGGGTGTGTAGCACCTTTTGTTTCTTGTCTAGGTTGGGTGCTTGCACCATTAGATTTACTTTTCTGCTATTGTATCCCTTCGGGCGTTGAGACTTGGTACTCTTGATATGTTGGAATAAAATGTGATGTTCTTTCCTTCTTGTACTTTTATTGTTCTGTACAAACATGCAGGGACCTGTACCTTCGTCTTGGTACCACACAGACGCTTATTGGGTCCGGGCTCCGTAGCTCTGGCCTAAGCGGGCCTAGTCACGCTTCGCCTCCGCTGTTTTGTGAAGCGGGGCGTGACAGGTTTTAGTGGTGGCCCATGCAGGTCCACGTCCCAATTTTCCTGCAAGTACAGAACAGTAAGAGTAAGGACATTCACTTTGATATTCAAACATTGTACGAGTCTAACTTACGTCTTTCTGTCAATAGGATGGTGGGGGCGACGTAATACCCGATCGGGGAGCGCTGGAGATGGGATTCAGGAAGACCAGGTCGGAGAATTTCGTCAGTTCCTTGGTCTGATGCGAGAGATGCTTGAGGTGCAGCATCAGCTGGTGCAGCAATCTAACCGTGCTGCCCGGGCCCCACCTGTTGCACCACCTCCACCACCGCCTGCTCCGCGAGCTGCTCCAGGAGTGAAGCAGTTCAACGAGCTTCAGCCAAAGACCTTCTCTGGAAAGGAAGGACCTCTGGGTGCCGATGAGTGGATCCAGAGCACTGAGGAGAAGTTGGTTGCTGCCAAGATTCCAGATGAGACTCGAGTGGAGATCGTGAAGATGCAGCTAACTGAGATTGCCCGAAACTGGTGGCGCATTGAGGAGAGGCGTCTGCAGAAGCCTGTGGAGTGGAAGACTTTTCGCCACATGTTCAAGGAGAAGTACTTCACCAAGGCAGCTAGGAGAGAGATGATGGGCAGATTTGTGGATCTGAAGCAGAAGGACATGACGATCGATGAGTATGAGGCTGAATTTGAGATGCTGAGCCATTTTGCCCCGCACATGGTGAAGAAGGAGGAGAACCGAGCTGAGCGGTTCCGTCAGGGACTTCGTCCGAAGGTCCAGGCTTCCATGTCCTCTGCTAGTTTCTCGACTAAGAGGGAGGTGTTAGATGCTGCGAATAATCATGAGATGATTTCGCACCTGCCTGACACTCCAGAGGACAGAGGAAAGCGCCCTATGGAGCAGTACCGGCCACCTGCCAGGCTGATGATGAGGCCAGTCCAGACTGTGCCATTCAAGAGACCTGGAGCACCAGTGCAGTAGTAGAGCAAGGGTCCATGCCATTTCTGCGGCAAGCCCGGACATGTTTAGACCAACTGTCGGAGGAAGCTGGGTTTGTGTCTACTTTATGGAGATGCTTCGCATGCTGCGAAGGATTGTTCGAGAGCCCGCACTGCTGTTGTTGGAGCACCAGCCCCGTTGCAGATGAGGGCGCCTGCCCCAGTCCAGAGAGGACCTGCCGTTTGTGGACCACCCTTGGTGCCACAGAGGCAGATGTACCAGCGAGCAGTGCAGCCTCCAAGGCCGGCCTATACTATGACTGCTGTGGAGACTGAGGAGCTGGATGAGGTAATTGTAGGCACCATTCTTGTGTCCTCTCACCCTGCTTTGGCTTTGTTTGACTCTGATGCATCCATGTGCATCATATCCCGGAGGTTTATGACAAAGCACTCCATTCCTACCCACACACTCCCTAAGTGTTGGGACATCACCACAGGGAACGGAGTGGTGACTGTGAACCTGGGATGTCGGTCGATTCCCTTAGTGGTTAGTGGACATGAGTTATATGCAGACTTCATTTTCCACGATCTATCGCATTTCGATGTCGTCCTCGACATCAATTGGCTGGGAGATTTCCACGCGTCGATCGACTGCCACAGCAAGAGAGTGGTATTTTGGATTCCAGGCCATCCGGAGTTCGAGTTCCGCAGCAGAGATGAGTCGCTTGGGCCCTTCAGATTTTGGGCCAAGCCAGAGGTGCCGGTGATAGCAGTGTTGCAGATGGAGATGGAGATCGACCGACCAGCTATTGTCAGAGACTTTGACGACGTCTTTTCGGAGGATATCACGGGTCTCCCACCCGACAGGGCTTTGAAGTTCGGTATCGATCTGATGCCGGGTGCACAGCCGATATCGAAGGCGCCGTATCAGATGGCTCCCGCGGAGCTTGAGGAGCTGCGGAAGCAGTTGGATGAGTTGTTGCAGAAGGGTTTTATCCACCCTAGTGTGTCACCGTGGGGTGCACCCGTGTTGCTTGTGAAGAAGAAGGATGGGTCCCGTAGGATGTGCGCGGATTATCGAGGATTGAATGCTGTCACCGTGAAGAACAAGTATTCGTTGCCGCGCATCGACGACATATTTGATCAGCTGGGAGGTTCTAGAGTTTTCTCGAAGTTGGATTTGAGGAGCGGCTACCATCAGCTGAAGGTGAAGAAAGATGACATTACGAAGACAGCTTTCTGGACGAAGTACGGCCACTATGAGTTTTTGGTGATGCCTTTCGGCGTGACCAATGCTCCAGCTGTGTTCATGAACCTCATGAACTTGATTTTCTACGACTTCTTGGATAAGTTTGTTGTGATTTTCATTGACGACATTCTTATTTACTCAAAGTCTGAAGAAGAGCACAGCTGTCATCTGAGGACAGTGTTGGAGACGCTAAGGCGACACAAGTTGTAAGCCAAGTATGGCAAGTGTGAGTTCTGGCGGGACAGAGTCGCATTCCTGGGACACGTGGTGTCCGGTGATGACATATCCGTGGATCCGGAGAAGGTCAGAGCAGTTCGAGATTGGCCGACTCCGCAGTCAGTGTCCGACATCAGGAGTTTCCTTGGGTTAGCAGGCTATTATCGGTGGTTCATCAAGGATTTCTCGATGATTACTGAGCCGATGACGAAGCTGACGAGGAAGGATGTGGAGTTTCAGTGGTCTGATGCTTGTGAAGAGGCTTTCAGTATCTTGAAGGCGAGGTTGACCACGACACCAGTTTTGGCGGTACCGGATCGAAGCGGAGGTTTTGAAGTATATTGTGATTCATCAGGGAAGGGCCTAGGATGAGTTCTACATCAGCATGGCCACATGGTCGCGTATGCTTCTCGTCAGTTGAGGACTCACGAGAAGAATTACCCGACGCACGATCTGGAGTTGGCTACGGTGATCTTTGCATTGAAGATTTGGAGGCACTTCTTACTGAGTGAGAGCGTGAAGATTTTCACCGATCACAAAAGTTTGAAGTACATATTCACGCAAGAGGAGCTCAACATGCGTCAGAGACGATGGTTGGAGCTCATGGCTGACTATGCGATAGATCTGCAGTATCATCTGGGGAAGGTGAACGTAGTGCCGGATGCCTTGAGTAGACTTCCTACTGCTATGATGCATACTGCTGACTAGAGGATTTAGCAGGAGCTGAAGGAGATGGATTTGGAGGTTGTCCTACCTGGTGTAGTTCATTCTTTCATGAATTTACAGATTCAGTCCACGATCGTGGATCAGATCAATGCAGCACAGGCAGGAGATCTGAAGTTGCAGAGAATCAGGAGGCAGGTTGAAGCTGGGCTGCGAGCGGAGTTTGTGATTCACGAGGATGGTTCTCTGTGGTACGACAGCAGACTCTACGTTCCTGTGGGTGATGTTTGGGAGGAGCTTTTGAGCGAGGCTCATAGCTCGCCTTATTCTATACATCCTGGTGGCACCAAGATGTATAAGGACCTTCGACTGAATTACTGGTGGATTGGCATGAAGAGGAGTGTGGCACGGAGCGTTGCCAAGTGTTTGATATGCCAACAGGTGAAGGCCGAGCACCATCGTACTGCTGGGTTGCTGCAACCGCTTCCTATTCCGGAGTGGAAGTGGCAACATATTACGATTGATTTCGTGACTGGTTTACCTCGGACCCCGAAACAGAACGACGCAGTCTGGGTGATCGTAGATCGATTGACTAAGCCTGCGCATTTCATTCCTTTTCGAGTGGGCCAGTCTACGGAAGTCTTGGCGAGGAAATATCTAGAGGTAAATTTCTACCTCTCTTTAATTTTCCTCTTTGAGTTAGTTGTGATGTAGGCCGTGTATGTGTAGGAGATTGTCCGCTTGCACGGAGTCCCCGTGAGCATCGTGTCTGACAGAGATACGAGGTTCACATATCAGTTCTGGAGAAGTCTGCAGGAGCATTTGGGTACGAGTCTGAGTTTCAGCATGGCGTACCATCCGCAGATCGATGGCCAGTCCGAGCGGACTATTCAGATACTGGATGATATGCTGCGAACTTGCACGCTCGATTTGATGGGATCTTGGGAGGACCATCTCCATTTGGTGGAGTTTTCTTATAACAACAGCTACCAGGCGAGCATTGGCATGGCGCCATTTGCTGCCTTATATGGGAGGAAATGTCGATCGCCACTGAGCTGGGATGACATTGGAGATCGGGAGCTGTTGGGTCCAGATATGATAGTATAAGCTGTGGATGTCATGAGAGACATCAGGGAGAAGCTCAGAGTTGCTCAGGATCGATTCAAGCATTGGGCGGATGCCAAGCAGAGATCTTTGGAGTTTCAGCCTGGAGACCACGTCTTCCTGAAGATTTCTCCGAACCGCAGAGTTATTCGATTCGGGAAGAAGGGGAAGCTGATTCCGAGGTACATCAGACCTTTCGATGTGCTGGAGCGTGTGGGAGCAGTGGCCTACCGCCTTGCTCTACCACCATCTTTGGTGGGTGTTCACGACGTATTCCACGTATTCAAGTTGCATCGGTACGTCAGTGATCCATCACATACAGTGGATTTCTCGGAGATCACGGTCCGTCCGGACCTGACCTATGACCAGCAGCCCGTGCAGATTTTGGACCGTCGACAGAAGCAGTTGAGGAATAAGGTAGTCGACCTGGTGAGAGTGATGTGGCGTCACGGATCACCTGGAGAGTCCACTTGGGAGAGAGAGGATGAGATGAGAGAGCGTTACCCTCACCTATTCTGAAAGAAATTCCGAGGGCGGAATTTTCTTAAGGTGGGTAGGATGTAACGGCTGGTTTTGTATGCTGATGTTTTATTTATATATATATGATTGTTCGTCTTCTCTTTTTTTTCTTTTCCATATTTCTTTTCCCCTACCTGGAGCTGAGCGTACCTCGTGACGCTCATATCTTAGAATAGGTTCGCCTTTGAGACTCATTGAGATCATTCCGAAGCTTCACGCTTCAATCTGCGACTTCCTGTGCCTATTAGCCAGTTCACGTTGAGGAACCGACCGACTAGATGTCAATCTAGTCGGTCAACGACTCTTCATGGATCGACTAGTTCTCCCTTTCATTTTTCCCTAAGCTACTGTTTATGCTTAGTCGGTCTAAGTTCATCCCCCGACCGACTAGTTATCAAACTAGTCGGTCAACACTTCTTCGTAGACCGACTAGTACAGAGATCAATTTTCACACCCATGTTACTGTTTACATTTAGTCGGTTTAAGAACGAATACCGACCGACTAGTTGACGAACTAGTCGGTTAGGCTTTCTTCTCAGACCGACTAACTTTCAAAACTTCTTGTCGACTACTTTTATCCTTTAGTCGGTCTATGAACACTGACCGACCGACTAGGTTACAAACTAGTCGGTCGACGAGCCTTCACAGACCGACTAGATCTATCAACCCTGTACCGACACTGTTCTATGTTTGGGTTTTAGTCGGTCACAGTTAGACGACCGACCGACTAGTTTTCAAACTAGTCGGTCGACCGCCCTTCTCAGACCGACTAGTTGACCCCGAAACCCTAATTTTTGAGCTAGCCGCCGTTTCATTTTCTTATTTAAACATGGCTTTCTCCTTATTTTCTCCTCATTGTTTCCAGTCTCTCTCTTCCCCAACCTATCCCCCTTCCTCCCACGTCCTCCCCTTTGCTCTTCTTCCTCCATCCTTGTGCCCTCCATCTTCCCCAAGGCTCTCTCTCCCTTCATTCTCTCCCGTTTTTCTTCCTATTTCTCCACAACCGACCACCTTCCTCCACCCAGATCTGGGATCCATGGTCAAGCTCCAACCACGTTCATTTCTCCCTCTTGTCCTAGTATGGTGTTCCCATCTCAGATCCAGCAGCAACGACGCCGGGAGACGCTGGGATCTTCACCATCACCGGCGATCAACATTCCTCGCTGCGCTACCCACGGCCTAGGAATTTCCGGATGACGCAAAGCTTCCACTTTTTCCAGATCGACACCGGATCTTCGCAAGAATCGTCGAATCAGGTTGGTTCCCTAAATTCGTAGAAATCCATACCATAGACAATCATACCCTAATTAAAATTAGCAACATAATCAAACTAAATTTACTTTTCCGCTTCTCTTAAAACGTTGTGCAACCGTAGATAGATCGACGAATGGACTTCTCGCATGTGCACATAGGGTAGATCATCGACTAGGCTAAATACATTAAAAATATGATTTTTGACGATTAGGTTAGTCTCGATAACCTAGACACAACCCTAATAGGATTTCTGAATCGTGAACTGACACCATCGCCGTGTCACGATTTACATATGCTCTTCCGCCGATGAGACGTTGGACGAGACGTACCAGGGAGACGATGCACTCGCCATCACAGGCAAGTGTACCACTTGCAAGGTTGTAAAAAACGCTAGGCGCTAGGCGTTCGGATTGCTAGCGCCCAACGCCCAGAGCATTAATCGGGGATTAATCGGGGATTAATCGGCCTAGGCGGATTTGCAGTTTTTAATTATTTTAATTATTTTTATATAATATATTTATGTTTATATATAAATGTAAATATATATATTATTTAAAATACATCAAATATTTAATACATACTAAATCAAATCTAGTTTACCTACTTTAGAGTATTTTTGTGCAACAAAATAAAATTTAAAAGATACTCTTGTGCAATTAAGCCATTTACCAAAAACGCCCAGACACCGCCCAGAAACCGCCTAGGAACCGCCCAGGAACCGCCTAGGAACCGTCCAGAGCGCCCAGACACCGTCCAGAACGCTTAGGCGGCCGATTAATCCCAAAAACGCCCAGATTGACTGCCCAGGCCATAATCGGGGCGTTTACTGGCCGCCTAGCGCCTAGGCGCCGCCTAGGCGGCCGCCCAGGCCGATTTTTAGAACACTGACCACTTGTGTTCTTGGCCATGTTTAGGCCTTAGTCGTGCTAGATTAGACATTTTGAAACATGAGGACCGGACGTGAAATGATAGCATCCGGGATGCCCTGATGGCCCAGATTTGAAAATGAAATCTGAGTCCAACAACAATTTTGACATCATAGGATTGACATGCGTGTGTGAGAGTTGTGGACACCCTATACAACCCTCTTGTTTTGTCGTGTCTTGTCTCGTTCCGTCTGCACAGCCCGCTGGCCAATAGGGCACTCGCCAAGCCAGAGCGGGTGATCCCTTGTACTAGTTCACAGCCCGATGGGCAATTGGGCACCTGTCAAGCTAGAGCAGGTGATCCCATGTATTGATACACAGCTCAGAGAGCAATAGGGCACTTGTCAAGCTAGAGCAAGTGATCCATTGTCCTGTTACGATTCCTGGGGTTTTTGGGGTAGGGTTGAGCGTGCAAGCGGCAAGAGGGTCTGATCCCCCTCTAACCGAACAGGCGTGAACCCTTTCGTGTCTTGTCGTGTCTTGTCTGGCTTTCCGTTTTTTGTCTCGTCTTGACACATGTAGGCTAGTCCCATAGTCGGTAGCACTCGCTACGACTACTACTTGTCGTGTTTACCTTCCTGTTGCGTGTACTTCTGTTGTAACCTCAGCATGTTAATCAAACAGTAAAACATTGTTAAGTACTTGGTGCACTTGTAGTTTGGTCTAACCTTTTCTTGTAGACCTTACCTGTAGTACAGTTCCTTCTTTTGGTGCTATACGTCAGGGATTGAGCCAGAGTACGTTGAGGAGACTGACCTGCCAGCTGACGTGGAGCCAGAGAGCGTCGATCCTGAGTACGACCCTGAGGAGGACCAGAGCTAGAGACTCCTAGTTGCAGTTCCCAGAGACGTTCATTACTTTTAGTTGGGTGTGTAGCACCTTTTGTTTCTTGTCTAGGTTGGGTGCTTACACCATTAGATTTACTTTTCTGCTGTTGTATCCCTTCGGGCGTTGAGACTTGGTACTCTTGATATGTTGGAATAAAATGTGATGTTCTTTCCTTCTTGTACTTTTATTGTTCTGTACTAACATGCAGGGACCTGTACCTTTGTCTTGGTACCACACAGACGCTTATTGGGTCAGGGCTCCGTAGCTCTGGCCTAAGCGGGCCTAGTCACGCTTCGCCTCCGCTGTTTTTGGAAGTGGGACGTGACAGGTTTTAGTGGTGGCCCATGCAGGTCCACGTCCCAATTTTCCTGCAAGTACAGAACAGTAAGAGTAATGACATTCACTTTGATATTCAAACATTGTACGAGTCTAACTTACGTCTTTCTATCAATAGGATAGGAGGGCGACGTAATACCCGATCGGGGAGCGCTGGAGATGGAATTCAGGAAGACCATGGCGGAGAGTTCCGTCAGTTCCTTGGTATGATGCGAGAGATGCTTGAGGTGCAGCATCAGCTGGTGCAGCAGTCTAACCGTGCTGCCCGGGCCCCACTTGTTGCACCACCTCCACCACCGCCTGCTCCGCGAGCTGCTCCAGGAGTGAAGCAGTTCAACGAGCTTCAGCCGAAGACCTTCTCTGGGAAGGAAGGACCTCTGGGTGCCGATGAGTGGATCCAGAGCACTGAGGAGAAGTTGGTTGCTGCCAAGATTCCAGATGAGACTCGAGTGGAGATCGTGAAGATGCAGCTGACTGAGATTGCCCGAAACTGGTGGCGCATTAAGGAGAGGCGTTTGCAGAAGCCTGTGGAGTGGAAGAGTTTCCGCCACATGTTCAAGGAGAAGTACTTCACCAAGGCAGCTAGGAGAGAGCCGATGGGCAGATTTGTGGATCTGAAGCAGAAGGACATGACGATCGATGAGTATGAGGCTGAATTTGAGATGCTGAGCCGTTTTGCTCGCACATGGTGAAGAAGGAGGAGAACCGAGCTGAGCGGTTCTGTCAGGGACTTCGTCCGAAGGTCCAGGCTTCTATGTCCTCTGCTAGTTTCTCGACTATGAGGGAGGTGTTAGATGCTGCGAAGAATCATAAGACGATTTCGCACCTGCCTGACACTCCAGAGGACAGAGGAAAGCGCCTTATGGAGCAGTACCGGCCACCTGCCAGGCCAATGATGAGGCCAGTCCAGACTGTGCCATTCAAGAGACCTAGAGCACCAGTGCAGCAGCAGAGCAAGGGTCCATGCCATTTCTGCGGCAAGCCCGAACATGTTCAGACCAACTGTAGGAGGAAGCTGGGTCTGTGTCTACTTTATAGAGATGCTTCGCATGCTGCGAAGGATTGTCCGAGAGCCCGCACTGCTGTTGTTGGAGCCCCAGCCCCGTTGCAGATGAGGGCAGCTGCCCCAGTCTGGGGAGGACCTACCGTTCGTGGACCACCCTTGGTGCCACAGAGGCAGATGTACCAGTGAGCAGTGCAGCCTCCGAGGCCGGCCTATACTATGACTGCTGTGGAGACTGAGGAGCTAGATGGGGTGATTTCAGGCACCATTCTTGTGTCCTATCACCCTGCTTTGGCTTTGTTTGACTCCGATGCATCCATGTGCACCATATCCCAGAGGTTTATGACAAAGCACTCCATTCCTACCCACACACTCCCTAAGTGTTGGGACATCACCACAGGGAACAGAGTGGTGACTGTGAACCTGGGATGTCGGTTGATTCCCTTAGTGGTTAGTGGACATGAGTTATATGTAGACTTCATTGTCCACGATCTACCGCATTTCGATGTCGTCCTCGGCATCAATTGGTTGGGAGATTTCCACGCGTCGATCGATTGCCACAGCAAGAGAGTGGTATTTCGGATTCCAAGCCATCCGGAGTTCCAGTTCCGCAGCATAGATGAGTTGCTTGGGCCCGTCAGATTTCGGGCCAAGCCGGAGGTGCCGGTGATAGCAGCGCTGCAGATGGAGATGGAGATCGACCGACCAGCGGTTGTCAGAGACTTTCACGACGTCTTTTTGGAGGATATCTCGGGTCTGCCACCCGGCAGGGCTTTGGAGATCGGTATCGATCTGATGCCGGGTGCGCAGCCGATATCGAAGGCGCCGTATCGGATGGCTCCCGTGGAGCTTGAGGAGCTGCGGAATCAGTTGGATGAGTTGTTGCAGAAGGGTTTCATCCACCCTAGTGTGTCACCTGGGGTGCACCCGTGTTGCTTGTGAAGAAGACGGATGGGTCCCGTAGGATGTGCATGGATTATCGAGGATTGAATGCTGTCACCGTGAAGAACAAGTATCCGCTGCCGCGCATCGACGACATATTTGATCAGCTGTGAGGTTCTAGAGTTTTCTCGAAGTTGGATTTGAGGAGAGGCTACCATCAGCTGAAGGTGAAGAAAGATGACATTCCGAAGACAGCTTTCCGGACGAAGTACGGCCACTATGAGTTTGTGGTGATGCCTTTCGGCGTGACCAATGCTCCAGCTGTGTTCATGAACCTCATGAACTTGATTTTCTATGACTTCTTGGATAATTTTGTTGTGATTTTCATCGAAGACATTCTTATTTACTCGAAGTCTGAAGAAGAGCACAACTGTCATCTGAGGACAGTGTCGGAGACGCTAAGGCGACACAAGTTGTATGCCAAGTATGGCAAGTGCGAGTTCTGGCTGGACAGAGTCACATTTCTGGGACATGTGGTGTCCGGTGATGGCATATCCGTGGATCCGGAGAAGGTCAGAGCAGTTCGAGATTGGCCGACTCCGCAGTCAGCATCTGACATCAGGAGTTTCCTTGGGTTAGCAGGCTATTATCGGCGGTTCATCAAGGATTTCTCGAAGATTACTGAGCCGATGACGAAGCTGACGAGGAAGGATGTGGAGTTTCAGTGGTCTGATGCTTGTGAAGAGGCTTTCAGTATCTTGAAGGCGAGGTTGACCACGTCACCAGTTTTGGCGGTACCGGATCGAAGCGGAGGTTTCGAAGTATAGTGTGATGCATCAGGGAAGGGCCTAGGATGCGTTCTGCATCAGCATGGCCACGTGGTCACGTATGCTTCTTGTCAGTCAAGGACTCACGAGAAGAATTACCCGACGCACGATCTGGAGTTGGCTGCGGTGATCTTTGCATTGAAGATTTGGAGGCACTTCTTAGTGAGTGAGAGCGTGAAGATTTTCACCGATCACAAAAGTTTGAAGTACATATTCACGCAGAAGGAGCTCAACATGCGTCAGAGACGATGGTTGGAGCTCATGGCTGACTATGAGATAGATCTGCAGTATCATCCGGGGAAGGTGACCGTACTGCCGGATGCCTTGAGTAGACTTCCTACTGCTATGATGCATACTGCTGACTGGAGGATTCAGCAGGAGCTGAAGGAGATGGATTTGGAGGTTGTCCTACGTGATGTAGTTCATTCTTTCATGAATTTGCAGATTCAGTCCACGATCGTGGATCGGATCAAGGCAGCACAGGCAGGAGATCCAAAGTTGCAGAGAATCAGGAGGCAGGTTGAAGCTGGGCTGCGAGCGGAGTTTGTGATTCACGAGGATGGTTCTCTGCGGTACGATAGCAGACTCTACGTGCCTGCGGGTGATGTTCGGGAGGAGCTTTTGAGCGAGGCTCATAGCTCGCCTTATTCTATACATCCTGGCGGCACCAAGATGTATAAGGACCTTCGACTGAATTACTGGTGGATTGGCATGAAGAGGAGTGTGGCACGGAGCGTTGCCAAGTGTTTGATATGCCAACAGGTGAAGGCCGAGCACCATCGTACTGCTGGGTTGCTGCAACCGCTTCCTATTCCGGAGTGGAAGTGGCAACATATTACGATTGATTTCGTGACTAGTTTACCTCGGACCCCGAAACAGAACGACGCAGTCTGGGTGATCGTAGATCGATTGACTAAGTCTGCACATTTCATTCCTTTTCGAGTGGGCCAGTCTACGGAAGTCTTGGCGAGGAAATATCTAGAGGTAAATTTCTACCTCTCTTTAATTTTCATCTTTGAGTTAGTTGTGACGTAGGCCGTGTACGTGCAGGAGATTGTACGCTTGCACGGAGTCCCTGTGAGCATCGTGTCTGATATAGATACGAGGTTCACATCTCAGTTCTGGAGAAGTCTGCAGGAGCATTTGGGTACGAGTCTGAGTTTCAGCACGGCGTACCACCCACAGACCGATGGCCAGTCCGAGCGGACTATTCAGATACTGGAGGATATGCTGCGAACTTGCACGCTCGATTTAAAGGGATCTTGGGAGGACCATCTCCAATTGGTTGAGTTTACTAATAACAACAGCTACCAGGCAAGCATTGGCATGGCGCCGTTTGCTGCCTTATCAGGGAGGAAATGTCGATCGCCACTGAGCTGTGATGACGTTGGAGATCGGGAGCTGTTGGGTCCAGAGATGATAGTAGAAGCTGTGGATGTCATGAGAGACATCAGGGAGAAGCTCAGAGTTGCTCAGGATTGATTCAAGCATTGGGCGGATGCCAAGAGGAGATCTTTGGAGTTTCAGCCAGGAGACCACGTCTTCCTGAAGATTTCTCCGAACCGCGGAGTTATTCGATTCGGGATGAAGGGGAAGCTGAGTGCGAGGTACATCGGACCTTTCGATGTGCTGGAGCGTGTGGGGGCAGTGGCCTACCGCCTTGCTCTGCCACCATCTTTGGTGGGTGTTCACGACGTATTCCACGTATCCCAGTTGCATCAGTACGTCAGTGATCCGTCACATACAGTGGATTTCTCGGAGATCAAGGTCTGTCCGGACCTGACATTTGACCAGCAGCCCGTGCAGATTTTGGACCGTCGACAGAAGCAATTGAGGAATAAGGTAGTCGACCTGGTGAGAGTGATGTGGCATCACGGATCACCTGGAGAGTCCACTTGGGAGAGAGAGGATGAGATGAGAGAGCGTTACCCTCACCTATTCTGAAAGAAATTCCGAGGGCGGAATTTTCTTAAGGTGGGTAGGATGTAACGACTGGTTTTGTATGCTGATGTTTTATTTATATATATATGATTGTTCGTCTTCTCTTTTTTTTTCCGTATTTCTTTTCCCCTACCTGGAGCTGAGCGTGCCTCGTGACGCTCATATCTTAGAATAGGTTCACCTTTGAGACTCATTGAGATCATTCTGAAGCTTCACGCTTCAATCTGTGACTTCCTGTGCCTATTAGCCGGTTCACGTTGAGGAACCAACAGACTAGATGTCAATCTAGTCGGTCAACGACTCTTCATGGACCGACTAGTTCTCCCTTTCATTTTTCCCTAAGCTACTGTTTACGCTTAGTCGGTCTAAGTTCATCCCCGACCAACTAGTTATCAAACTAGTCGGTCAACACTTCTTCACAGACCGACTACTACAGAGATCATTTTTCGCACCCAGGTTATTGTTTACCTTTAGTCAGTTTAAGAACGAATACCGACCGACTAGTTGATGAACTAGTCGGTTAGGCTTTCTTCTTAGACCGACTAACTTTCAAAACTTCTTGTCGACTACTTTTATCCTTTAGTCGGTCTATGAACACTGGCCGACCGACTAGGTTGCAAACTAGTCGGTCGACGAGCCTTCACAGACCGACTAGATCTATCAACCCTGTACCGACACTGTTCTCTGTTTGGGTTTTAGTCGGTCACAGTTAGACGACCGACCGACTAGTTTTCAAACTAGTCGGTCAACCGCCCTTCTCAGACCGACTAGTTGACCCCGAAACCCTAATTTTTGAGCTAGCTGCCGTTTCATTTTTCTTATTTAAACGTGGCTTTCTCCTTCTTTTCTCCTCATTGTTTCCATTCTCTCTCTTCCCCAACCTATCCCACTTCCTCCCACGTCCTCCCCTTTGCTCTTCTTCCTCCATCCTTGAGCCCTCCATCTTCCCCAAGGCTCTCTCTCCCTTCATTCTCTCCCGTTTTTCTTCCTCCTTCTCCACAGCCGACCACCCTCCTCCTCCCAGATCTGGGATCCACGACCAAGCTCCGACCACGTTCATTTATCCCTCTTGTCCTAGTACGGTGTTCACATCTCAGATCCAGCAGCAACGACGCCGGGAGACGCTGGGATCTTCACCATCACCGGCGATCAACATTCCTCGCTGCGCTACCCGCGGCCTAGGAATTTCCGGACGACGCAAAGCTTCCACTTTTTCCAGATCGACGCCGGGTCTTCGCAAGAATCGTCGAATCAGGTTGGTTCCCTAAATTCGTAGAAACCCATACCATAGACAATCAAACCCTAGTTAAAATCAGCAACATAATCAAACTAAATTTACTTTTCCGCTTCTCTTAAAACGTTGTGCAACCGTAGATAGATCGACGAATGGACTTCTCGCATGTGCACATAGGGTAGATCGTCGACTAGGCTAAATACATTAAAAATGTGATTTTTGACGATTAGGTTAGTCCCGATAACCTAGACACAACCCTAATAGGATTTCTGAATCGTGAACTGACACCGTCGCTGTGTCACGATTTACAAACACTCTTCCGCCGACGAGACGTTGGACGAGACGTACCAGGGAGACGACGCACTCGCCATCACAGGCAAGTGTACCACTTGCGTTCTTGGCCATGTTTAGGCCTTAGTCTTGCTAGATTAGACATTTTGAAACATGAGGACCGGACGTGAAATGATAGCGTCCGGAACGCCCTGATGGCCCAGATTTGACAACGAAATCTGAGTCCAACAACAATTTTGACATCACAGTATTGACATGCGTGTGCGTGAGTTATGGACACCTTAGTACAACCCTCCTGTTTTGTCATTTCTTGTCTCGTTCCGTCTGCACAGCCCGTTGGGCAATAGGGCACTCGCCAAGCCAGAGCGGGTGATCCCTTGTACTAGTTCACATCCCGATGGGCAATTGGACACCTGTCAAGCTAGAGCAGGTGATCCCATGTATTGATACACAGCTCATAGAGCAATAGGGCACATGTCAAGCTAGAGTAAGTGATCCCTTGTCCTGTCACGATTCTTGGGGTTTTGGGGTAGGGTTGAGCGTGCAAGCGGCAAGAGGGTCTGATCCCCCTCGAACCGAACAGGCGTGAACCCTTTCGTGTTTTGTCTTGTCTTGTCTAGCTTTCGGTGTTTTGTCTCGTCTTGACACCTGTAGGCTAGTCCCGTAGTCGGTAGCACTCGCTACGACTACTACTTGTCGTGTTTACCTTCCTGTTGCGTGTACTTCTGTTGTAAACTCAGCATGTTAATCAAACGATAAAACGTTGTTAAGTAATTGGTGCACTTGTAGTTTGGTCTAACCTTTTCTTGTAGACCTTACCTGACGTACAGTTCCTTCTTTTGGTGCTGTACGTCAGGGATTGAGCCAGAGTACGTTGAGGAGACTGACCTGCCAGCTGACGTGGAGCCAGAGAGCGTCGATCCTGAGTACGACCCTAAGGAGGACCAGAGCTAGAGACTCCTCGTTGCAGTTTCCAGAGACGTTCATTACTTTTAGTTGGTTGTGTAGCACCTTTTGTTTCTTGTCTAGGTTGGGTGCTTGCACCATTAGATTTACTTTTCTGCTGTTGTAGCCCTTCGGACGTTGAGCTTGGTACTCTTGATATGTTGGAATAAAATGTGATGTTCTTTCCTTCTTGTACTTTTATTGTTCTGTACTAACATGCAGGGACCTGTACCTTCGTCTTGGTACCACACAGACGCTTATTGGGTCAGGGCTCCGTAGCTCTGGCCTAAGCGGGCCTAGTCACGCTTCGCCACCGCTGTTTTGGGAAGCGGGGCATGACAGAATACGGCGAACTGTGTGCCTTCGCCAACAGCTCCTCTCTGATATCCCCAGCCGGCACACACACCCTTGCTCCAAATCTCAGCGAGCCATCCTCATGAATCAAGAAGTCAGTCCGCAGACCGGCTTCCACCATCTCCCGAATCTTCACCAATTTCGGGTCTCCAGCCTGTCCAGCCTTGATCCTACCCACGATCGTCGACTGTATCTGCATACACATCAACGAAGAGACCTCTCCAGGCAGAACAATCTCAATACCAGACTCGCAAAAATCCTGCTGCAATCTCCACTGCGAAGTCAACAACATCACCGCTGGAAGCCTACTCAACGCATCCGGGACCATATTCACCTTGCCAGGGTGATACTGCAAATCAATCTCATAGTCCGCCATGAGCTCCAACCATCGATGTTGTTGCATGTTGAGCTCCTTCTGGGTAAAAATATACTTCAAGCTTTTGTGATCGGTGAAGATCTTCACCTTCTCACTCAGCAGGAAGTGCCTCCAAATATTCAGCGCAAACACGACAGCGGCCAACTCCAAATCATCCGTCGGTTAATTCTTCTCATGAGCCTTAAGCTGACGAGAAGCATACGCAACCACGTGCCCATGGTGATGTAATACGCAACCGAGACCCTTGCCGGAAGCATCGTAAAAGATCTCGAATCCTCCACTCCGATCGGGCACAGCAAGAACATGGGCAGACATCAGTTTCTCCTTCAGAACACCAAAAGCCTCCTCACAAACATTAGTCCAAACAAAAGGCACATCCTTCCGCGTCAGTCTGTTCATTGGCTCAAAAATATAGGAGAAGTCCTTGATGAATCGCCGGTAATAACCTACAAGTCCAAGGAAACTCCGGATCTCGGACGCTGACCGCGGAACAGGCCACTCCCTGATAGCCTTAATCTTCTCGGGGTCCACCAAAATACCACCTCCAGTCACCACATGCCCGAGAAAAGCAACTCTATCGAGCCAAAACTCGCACTTGGAATACTTAGCATACAATCGATGCTTCCTCAAGATCTCCAATACTGTCCTCAAGTGCGACGCATGCTCCTCCTCTGACTTCGAGTAGATCAGAATGTCGTCAATGAAGATAACGACAAACTTATCTAAAAAGTCATAGAAGATCAAATTCATCAAATTCATAAAGACTGCGGGTGCATTGGTTACACCGAAAGGCATAACCACGAACTCGTAGTGTCCATATTTCGTCTTGAATGCTGTCTTCGGAACATCTTCCTTCCTCACCTTCAGCTGGTGATAACCACTCCTCAGATCCAGCTTAGAGAATACCCTCGATCCTCCCAGCTGATCAAAAATGTCATCAATACGAGGCAACGGATATCGATTCTTGACGGTCACCGCATTTAACTCCTGGTAGTCCATACACATGCGACGCGTACCGTCCTTCTTCTTCACCAGCAAGACCGGTGCTCCCCACGGAGACACACTAGGATTAATGTAACCCTTCTGAAGAAGTTCATCCAGCTGCTTCCGCAATTCCTCCAATTCTGCTGGTGCAATGCGATACGACGCTTTCGAAATAGGCTGCGCTCCCCGAATGAGATCGATCGAAAACTCGAGAGCTCGATCAGGTGGAAATCCAGACATCTCCTCGGGGAAGACATCATCGAAGGCACGCACTACCGCAGGCCGACACTGCTCCATCTGCATAGCAACGATCTCCACCGGCTTGGCCCGAAACCTGACCGGACCAACCGAACTGCTACCTCAGCTGAACTCGAACACCGGATGTCTAGGGATCTCGAACACCACCTTCTTCCTCCGAGAATCGATCATGGCGTAGAAGCTCCCTAGCCAATCCATCCCGATGATGGCATCATAGTTGATGATGTCGTGGACAATAAAATCTGCGTAGAGCTCATGTCCACAGACCACCAAAGGGCAAGAATTGCAACCACGATGCACCGAGACCATGGCATTTCCTGTAACAATGTTCCAACTCTTGGGAAGAGGGGAAGTCAACAAGGAATGCTTCTCCACGAAGCTTCGGGAAATAATGCACATCGATGCACCTGAGTCGAAGAGGACTCGTGCAGGCAATGTGCAAACCAAAATCACACCTAACAGACAGCCTAACAATCAAGTTCTACTCTAGCAAACAAACATATGCAAGCAACCAAACATAATCTAATAACTAAAACTAACTAAGGAAAGGAACAACTAGATTAAGGGTTACCTGCGATAACCTCATCCACTGCCTCGGTCTCAACAGCAGTCATCAGAAACGCCTGCCGTCTCGGCTGAACAGCCTGCTGAAAAGCCTGCCTCTGCGGAACGAGAGGCGCTCCACGTCCAACAGGAACATGTGCTCTCTATTGCAACGGTTGAGCTGCAACAGGTCCCTTCCACGGCTGCTTGGACTTCGGGCAGTCCTTCATGGCATGCGCAGGATCACCATAAATCAAGCACTGCCCCAACATCTTCCGGCACTGATCCTTGACATGCCCAGTCTTGCCACAGAAATGGAAAGTCTTCAGAGTAGGAGGTCCTCCGGGCCTCTTGAACTGTACCGGCTGATTGGGCCCGAACCCTGATCTCATCACTGCCCTGGCCTGCTCCACAGGCCTCTTCCCAGCTCCAGAAATCTGCCCTCTCTTCTGGTTCACGATCCGCTCCTGCCTCTTCGTCGCAATCAAAACCTTCTGATAGGACTCCGCATCAGAAGAAGTCACATAGCTCTGAAGATCTAAAGAACGACCTTGCAAAAACCTCTGGGATCTCTCATCAGCATCCTGCACCATCTTCGGTGCGAAACGACTCAGCCTAGTGAACTCCTGGTGGTACTGGTCCACCGTCAAGCTCCCCTGCTTCAGGTCAATGAAGCGATGCGCCATCTCCCTCCTGGCAGCCTTCGGAAAGTATTCCTCATCAAATCTGGACTTGAAAGTAGCCCAAGATATCGGCTCCTCCAGCAACTCCTCCTCGGCATCCCACCAGTTCCGAGCATTATCCTTGAGCTACCTTTTTGCCAAGTCAACCCATCCAGCCGGGTCGACCTTTGACATCTTCAAGTTGTCATCCATGTTCCTGGTCCACTCATCAGCCGCCAGAGGTCCTTCGGTCCCATCAAAGTAAGCGGGACCCAGCTCCCGAAACTGCTTCGCTTCGGGCTCGAAGTGAGGGACATTCTGAATAGGCTGCGCTGCTCGAGCAGGTGGAACATTCCTGGCATTCTGCAGCATCCCCTGCTGCACCTGCATCATCTGATGCATCATCCGCATGATCTCCCCATTGGTGGGCTCCCGATCCGGCTCCTCGACGCGAGGGGGCACACCACCACCAGCACGGGTATTCCGTCTCCCAGCCATCTATTGACACAGGAAAACGAAACAAATTGGACTCTCAGCCTTATGACTCGGTGTTGAAATTATTTATCGGACATTCTATAATTCTCATCGTTGTTCCGATTAAGTCACAGTTACAGAAAATGGACCTGCATGGGCCACCAAAGAAACCTGTCACGCCTCGCTTCCCAAAAATATGGAGGCGAAGCGTGAGAAGGTCCGCTCAAACTTGAAGCTACAAAGCCACAAGTCCGATAAGCATTAATTATTACAAAGTAGCAGGTCCCTGTAATGTGACTCGGCAACAACAATAACAATAGTAGAAAAA
This sequence comes from Scilla litardierei, assembly GCA_030789695.1. NCBI lineage: Eukaryota > Viridiplantae > Streptophyta > Magnoliopsida > Asparagales > Asparagaceae > Scilla > Scilla litardierei. The sequence continues at coordinate 70,579,740 of CM061130.1, forward strand.
AGAGGCAAATAATTAAAATTATTCAACTCAGAGTCCAGATATAAATTCAACAACCAGAAATGCCACCAGGCAAAAAAAAGTCCAAAAGAAAAGGCCTAGCATGGCCAACAAGGAAACTAACAACAACGGTGCTACTCACCGAACAACAACACAACTAACAAAGAAGGGACGAAGGAGCACTAGGACTGGTCACCGATGTCCTCGAACTCAACGTCAGCAACAGAATCGGGCACAAACTCCACGAAATCGTCACCCTCCACATCAATCTCTGGCTCAGCAACTAACATGCGTCACCCAAAGAGAAGGGGCACATGTCAGCAAGTCTACAAGACTTGTGCAAGGAAACTAAAGAAAAGTGGTAACAACCTTGCAGTTCTAGAGTAAAGTATGACATGGCATTTTATGAAATGAAAACAGCAGCAATTTATGTTATGGCATGATTATAGCATGGCAAGTAAGCAAATACAGGACAAGTACGAGAATTGTAAGCACGTCGTGCACAGAGATTCTGCCCTTTGGCTAGAGTGGCTGTACGTGCCAACTCTTATGCTCAAGTGACCGTTTATCCCTACCCCTCCACGTGTGTCGAGCCAGGGCATTACCCCCGAACATGTAATGCTCGCTTCTGGATCACGAGCCAGGAAGTGTTTTTAACACGTATGGCGTAGGGTTATGACCGCATAATGGGTGCCTAGCCGGTAACACTGAAACAAAGATTTGTACAAGGATTTGTAGCGTGTGCCACGATGCAACATGCAACATGATATGTAAAAATGGATGCATATGACAATTATTTGAAATGAAATTGTGTACTGTTAAACAAAATTAAACATGACAGGCAGTTGTATGACATGGCATGACAAGGGAAATTCTAGCTTCGTTGTCAAGCTAGAATTGAATTTGCGCCTAGACCGCTATCATTTCACGGTCTAGTCTCTTTCACGCTAAAACAAAGTATTGGCCTAAAAACATGTCCTAAGGCAAGGTTGGCAAGTTTCACTTGCATGGTACCGAAGTTGTTGTTTGACGAGAGTCACGAGATCGGTATCCTAAGGAAATTGGGTTCGCTGTTATGGCAAAATAGAAAATTAGATTTAGAGTTCTAAACCGGTTTGCATTGGAATCATACGTCGTCTAATAATCCATTTTTAATTAGGGTTTCTAATTTACAGTGTGGGTTACAGAGAATTAAAGATAGATCACTAACCGTTTGTAGCAGAAGAACGACGATTCTGATGCCTACAAACTGCAGGTAGAAGAAGATCTCGACGATTTCCAGGTTGCCGTCGCCAAACCGAGCTTAGCGCGACAACGGAAAAGCGATCCGAAGGAGATGTTGCGGTTGAAAGGATCTCCAGCGGCTGATCTAAAATGGATCTGGAGAATGGGGAAATATACGGCAAATCTGGAGCAAAAGAGGATTTTGGGGTTTTTGGCGATCGGCCGGCGGCCTAAGGGGTGGTGCCGGTGCAAAAGAGGGTGAGGGGAAGCTCGGGAGGATGAAGGAAGGTAAGAGGATGATTGGGGGATGATTGGGGAAAAAGATGAGCTAAGAGAAGTGAAGAAAGAATAGGAATGGTCGAGGGTTTAAATAAAAAAAAGTGCGACGGCTACGACTTAACCTAGGTTTACTGGGCAATTTAGTCGGTCAGAGAAGGGTGGTCAACCGACTAGTTTAGGATCTAGTCGGTCGGTCGTCCAACTGACACCGACTAACATCAAACAGTGAACATTGTCTGTACAGTGAAGGCATGATTAGTCGGTCTGTGAAGACCCGTCGACCGACTAGTTTAGGATCTAGTCGGTCGGTGAGCGTTCATGAATCGACTAAGGGTCGAATAAGATAGATAATGAGCACTGACAGTTAGTCGGTCTGAGTACAAGACCTGACCGACTAGTTTGGCAACTAGTCGATCGAAGAACGTGCTTAGACCGACTAAACATAAACAGTAACCGAGTCGAAATTTACTGACAAGAACTAGCCGGTCTGTGAAGTGTTACCGACCGACTAGATTGTATTCTAGTCGGTTGGCTCTCCTTCATGAACCGACTAAGAAGCACGAAAAGTGCCGAAACGAAGCGCGAAGCTTCGGGAAGACTCCTATGGCCTCTAGGATCACCCTACTACTAAGATTAAGACACAATGAAGTTAATCGTAAGGATTTCTATCGGGAAAAACACACAAAGAGGGAAACATCCAATATTATTAATATAAAATAGTCATTACAAAACCGGTCGTTACAAAGACACAAGCAGTGTGTAAACCACATGAAAAATAAATTCACATGTGGTGCTTGTCCTTTCCAGCTTTACTGGCTTGGCACCCGATCTATTACATCGGGGGCCACCTTTTCTACATCATTCTTTATGGACTGGGAATCATGTTTATCAGGCGGCAACTGATATAATAGCTCAGGTGCAAGCCACAATCGGTGTGTAAACCACCTCGAAAGTAAATGCCCAAGTGGTGTTTGTCCTTTCCAGCTTTACGTGGCTTGGCACCCGATCTATTACATCGGAGGCCACCTTTTCTACATCATTCCCTAAGGATTGGGAATCATGTTTATCAGGCAGCAACTGATATAATAGATCAAGCGTAAGACACAAGCGGTGTATAAACCGCATGGAAAGTAAATACAATGTGGTGCTTGTTCTTTTTAGGTTTACGTGGCTTGGAACCAGATCTATTACATCGGGGCCCACCTTTTCTACATCATTCTCTTTAATGATAGGAAATCATGTTTATCAGGCAGCAACTGATATAATAGATCCGTTGCAAGACACAATCGGTGTGTAAACCATAAAGAAAGTAAATGCACATGTGGTGCTTGTTCTTTCCAGCTTTACGTGGCTTGGCACCAGATCTATTACATCGTGGCCCACCTTTTCTACATCATTCCCTTTATTGATAAGGAATCATGTTTATCAGGCAGCAATTGATATAATAGATAAGGTGCAAGACACAATCGGTGTATAAACCACATGGAAAGTAAATGTCTATGTGGTGCTTGTTCTTTCCAGCATTACGTGGCTTGGCACCTGATCTATTACATCTGGGGGCCCCTTTTCTACATCATTCTCTTTATTGATAGGGATTCATGTTTATCAGGCGGCAACTGATAGAATAGATCTGGTGCAAGACACAATCGGTGTTTAAACCACATGGAAAGTAAATGCCCATGTGGTGCTTGTTCTTTCCAGCTTTACATGGCTTGGCACCCGATCTACTACATTGGAGGCCACCGTTTCTACATCATTCTCTCTATTGATAGGGAATCATGTTTATCATGTGGAAACTGATATAATAGATCAGGTGCAAGATACAATCGATGTGTAAATCACTTGGAAAGTAAATGCCCATTTGGTGCTTGTTCTTTCCTGCTTTACGTGGCTTGGCACCCGATTTATTACATCGGGGCCACCTTTTCTGCATCATTCTCGATGGATTGGAAATCGTGTTTATCAGGCGGCAACTGATATAATAGATCAGGTGCAAGACACAAGCGGTATGTAAACCACATGAAAAGTAAATGCCCATGTGGTGCTTGTTCTTTCCAGCTTTCCGTGGCTTGGCACCCGATCTATTACATCGGGGCCACCTTTTCTACAACAGTCTCTATGGATTGGGAATCATGTTTATCAGGCAGCAACTGATATAATAGATCAGGTGCAAGACACAAGCGGTGTGTAAACCACATGTAAAGTAAATGCCCACGTGGTGCTTGTTCTTTCTAGCTTTACGAGGCTTGACACCTGATCTATTCATCGGGGCCCACCTTTTCTTCGTCATTTCCTTTATTGATAGGGAATCATGTTTATCAGGCATCAACTGATATAATAGATCAGGTGCAATACACAATCGGTGTTTAAACCATAAGGAAAGTAAATTCCCATGTGTTGCTTGTTCTTTCCAGCTTAACGTGGCTTGGCACCCTGTCTATTTCGGGGGCAACTTTTTCTACATCATTCTCTATGGATTGGGAATCATGTTTATCTGGCGACAACTGATATAATAGATCTGGTGCCAGACACAATCGGTGTGTAAACCATATGGAAAGTAAATGCTCATGTGGTGCTTGTTCTATCCAGCTTTACGTGTCTTGTCACCCGATCTATTACATCGGGGCCACCTTTTCTGTATCATTCTCTTTATTGATAGGGAATCATGTTTATCAGGAGGCAGCTGATAGAATAGATCAGGTGCAAGGCACAATCGATGTGCAAACCACATGGAAAGTAAATGCCCATGTGGTGCTTGTTCTTTCTAGCTTTACGAGGCATGGCACCCGATCTATTACATCGGGGGCCACCATTTTTTCATCATTCTCTTTATTGATAGGGAATCTTGTTTATTAGGCGGTAACTGATATAATAGATTAGGTGCAAGACACAAGCAGTGTGTAAACCACATGAAAAGTGAATGGCTATGTGGTGCTTGTTCTTTCCAGCTTTACATGGCTTGACACCCGATCTATTACATCGTGGGCCACCTTTTCTGCATCATTCTTTTTACTGATAGGGAATCATGTTTATCAGGCGGCAACTGATATAATAGATCAGGTGCAAGACACAATCGGTGTGTAAACCACATAGAAAGTAAATGCCCTTGTGGTGCTTGTTCTTTCCAGCTTTACGAGGCATGGCACCCGATCTATTACAACGGGGGCACACCGTTTCTCCAGTATTCTCTTTATTGATAGGGAATCATGTTTATCAGGTGGCAACTGATATAATAGATCTGGTGCAAGACACAATCGGAGTGTAAATCACATGGAAAGTAAATGCCCATGTGGTGCTTTATCTTTCCGTGTTAACGTGGCATGGCACCCGATCTATTACATCGGGCTACCTTTCCTTCATCACTCTCTATGGATAGGGAATCTTGTTTATTAGACGGCAACTGATATAATAGATCAGGTGCAAGACACAAGCAGTGTGTAAGCCACATGGAAACTAAATGCCGATGCGGTGCCTGTTCTTTCCAGCTTTACGTGGCATGGCACCCGATCTACTACATCGGGGGACACCTTTTCTACATCATTCTCTTTATTTATAGGGAATCAGTTTTATCAGGCATCAACTAATATAATAGATTAACTACAAGACAGAATCGGTGTGTAAACCATATGGAAAGTAAATACCCATGTGGTGCTTTTTCTTTCCAGCTTAACGTGGCTTGGCACCCGATCTATTACATCAGGGGCAACTTATTCTTCATCATTCTCTATGGATAGGGAATTATGTTTATCCGGCGGCAACTGATATAATAGATCGGGTGCATGACACAAGCAGTGTGCAAACCACATGAAAAAAAATGCCCAAGTGGTGCTTGACCTTTCTAGATTAACATTGCTTCATACCCGATCTATTACATCGGGGGCCACCTTTTCAGCATCATTCTCTTTTTTGACAGGGAATCATGTTTTTTAGGCGGCAACTGATATAATAGATCAGGTGCAAGACACAATCGGAGTGTAAACCACATGGGAAGTAAATGACCTTGTGGTGCTTGATATTTCCATATTTACGTGGCATGGCACCCGATCTATTACATCGGGGGAAACCCTTTCCACATCATTCTCTTTATTGATAGGGAATCATGTTTATCAGGCGGTAACTAAAATAATAGATCAGGTGCAAGACACAATCGGTGTGTAAACCACATGGAAAGTAGATGCACATGTGGTGCTTGTTCTTTCCAATTTTAAGTGGCTTGGCACCAGATCTATTACATCGGGGTCCACCTTTTCTGCATCATTCTCTATTGATAGGGAATCATGTTTATCAGGCGATAACTAGTATAATAGATCAGGTGCAAGACACAAGCAGTGTGTAAACCACATGGAAAGTAAATTCCCATGTGGTGCTTGTTCTTTCCAGCTTTATGTAGATTTGCACCTGATCTATTACATCGGGGCCACCTTTTCTACATCATTCTCTATGGATAGGGAATCATGTTTTTCAGGCGGCAACTGATATAATAGATCAAGTCCAAGACACAATCCGTTTGTAAACCACATGGAAAATAAATGCTCAAGTGGTGGTTATAATTTCCAGCTTTACGTGGCTTGGCATGGCACCCGATCTATTAGATCGGGTGCCACCTTTTCTGCACCATTCTCTTTATTGATGGGAATCTTGTTTATCAGGGGGCAACTGATATAATAGATCCAGTGCAAGACACAATCGGTGTGTAAACCACATGGAAAGTAAATGCCCATGTGGTTCTTGTTCTTTCCAGCTTTACGTGGCATGGCACCAGATATATTACATCTGGGGCATCGTTTTTGTAACATTCTCTTTATTGATAGGGAATCATGTTTATCAGGCGGTAACAGATATACTATATCAGGTGCAAAACATAAGCGGTGTGTAAACCATATGGAAAGTAAAAGTCCATGTGGTGCTTGTTCTTTCCATCTTTACGTGGCATGACACACGATCTTTTACTCGGGGCCACCTTTCTTCATCATTCTCTTTATTGATATGGAATCATGTTTATCAGGCGGCAACTGTTATAATAGATCTGGTGCAAGACACAATCGGTGTGCAAACCACATGGAAAGTAAATGCCCATTTGTTGCATGTTCTTTCCAGCTTTACGTGGCTTGGTACCCGATCTATCCGTTCTATTACATCGGCGGCAACCTTTTCTGCGTCATTCTCTATGGATAGGGAATCAAGTTTATTAGGCGGCAACTGAAATAATAGATCAGGGGCAAGACACATACGGTGTGTATACCACATGGAAAGTAAATGCCCATGTGGTGCTTGTTCTTTCCAGTTTTATATGGTATGGCACCCGATCTATTACATCGGGGGCCACCTTTTCTGCATCATTCTCTACGGAGAGGGAATCATGTTTATCAGGAGGCAACTAATATAATAGATTAGGTGCAAGACACAAGCAGTTTATAAACCACATGGAACGTAAATTCTCATGTGATGCTTGTTCTTTCCATCTTTACGTGTCTTGGCACTCGATCTATTCCATCAGGGCGACCTTTTCTACATCATTCTCAATGGATAGGGAATCATGTTTATTAGGCGGCAACTGATATAATAGATCAGGTGCAAGCTACAATCGGTGTGTAAACCACATGGAAAGTAAATGACCAAGTGGTGCTTGTCCTTTCCAGCTTTACGTGGCTTGGCACCCGATTTGTTACATCGAGGCCACCTTTTCTACATCATTCCCTAAGGATTGAAAATCATGTTTATCGGGCAGCAACTGATACAATAGTTCAGGAGAAAGACATAAGCGGTGTGTAAACCACATGGAAAGTAAATGCCTATGTGGTGCTTGTTCTTTCTAGCTTTATGTGGCTTGGCACCTGATCTATTACATCGGGGCCCACCTTTTCTACATCATTCTCTTTATTGATAAGGAATCATGTTTATCAGGCAGTAACTGCTATAATAGGTTAGGTGCAATTCACAATCGGTGTGTAACACATATAGAAAGTAAATGCCCATGTGGTTCTTGTTCTTTCCAGCTTTACGTGGTTTGGCACCTGATCTATAACATCGGGGCCCACCTTTTTCTACATGATTCCCTTTATTGATAGGGAATCATGTTTATTAGGCAGCAACTGATATAATAGATTAGTTGCAAGACACAATCGGTGTGTAAACCACATGGAAAGTAAATGTACATGTGGTGTTTGTTCTTTCCAGCTTTACGTGGCTTGGCACCCTATCTATTACATCGGGGGCCCCCTTTTCTACAAATTTCTCTTCATTGAAAGGGATTCATGTTTATCAGGCGGCAACTTATAGAATAGATCAGGTGCAAGACACAATCGGTGTGCAAACCACATGGATAGTAAATGCCCATGTGCTGCTTGTTCTTTCCAGCTTTATGTGGCTTGGCACCCGATCTATTACACTGGAGGCCACCGTTTCAACATCATTCTATTTATTGATAGGGAATCATGTTTATCATGCGGCAACTGATATAATAGATCAGGTGCAAGATATAATCGGTGTGTAAACCACATGGAAAGTAAATGCCCATTTGGTGCTTATTCTTTCCTGCTTTACGTGGCTTGGCACCTGATCTATTACACCGGGAGCCACCTTTTCCGCATCATTCTCTATGGTCGGGAATCATGTTTATCAGGCGGCAACTGATATAATAGATCAGGTGCAAGATGCAAGCGGTGTGTAAACCACATGGAAAGTAAATGCACATGCGGTGCTTGTTCTTTCCAACTTTCCGTGGCTTGGCACCCAATCTATTACAGCGGAGGCCACCTTTTTTACATCATTCTCTATGGATTGGGAATCATGTTTATCAGGCAATAAATGACATAATAGATCAGGTGCAAGACACAAGCGATGTGTAAACTGCATTGAAAGTAAATGCCCATGTGTTGCTTGTTCTTTCTACCTTTACGTGGCTTGGCACCTGATCTATTACATCGGGGCCCACCTTTTCTACATCATTCCCTTTACTAATAGAGAATCATGTTTATCAGGCAGTAAGTGATATAATAGATCAGGTGCAAGACACAATCGGTATGTAAACCATATGGAAAGTAAATGCTCATGGGGTGCTTGTTCTTTCCAGCTTAAAGTGGCTTGGCACCCTATCTATTACATCGGGGGCCACCTTTTCTGCATCATTCTCTATGGATAGGGAATCATGTTTATCTGGCGGAAACTGATATAATAGATCAGGTGCAAGACACAATCGGTGTGTAAAGCACTTAGAAAGTAAATGCCCATGTGGTGCTTGTTCTTTCCAGCTTTACGTGGCTTGTCACCGGATCTATTACATCGGGGGCCACCTTTTCTGCATCATTCACTTTATTGATAGGGAATCATGTTTATCAGGAGGCAACTGAAAGAATAGATCGGGTGCAAGGCACAATCGGTGTGCAAACCACATGGAAAGTAAATGCCCATGTGGTTCTTGTTCTTTCCAGCTTTACGTGGCCTGTCACCTGATCTATTACATCGGGGGCGACCATTTCTTCATCATTCTCTTTATTGATAGGGAATCTTGTTTATCCGGTGGCAACTGATATAATACATTAGGAGCAAGACACAATAAGTGTGTAGACTACATGGAAAGTAAATGACCACGTGGGGCTTGTTCTTTCCATCTTTACGTGGCTTGACAACCGATCTATTACATCGGGGCCACCATTTCTGTATCATTCTCTTTATTGATAGGGAATCATGTTTATCAGGTGGCAACTGATATAATAGATCAGGTGCAAGACACTATCGGTGTATAAACCACGTGGAAAGTAAATGCCCTTATGGTGCTTGTTCTTTTCGGCTTTATGTGGCATGGCACCCGATCAATTACATCGGGGGCCACCTTTTCTCCATCATTCTATTTATTGATAGGGAATCATATTTATCTGGCGGTAAATGATATAATAGATCAGGTGCACGACACAATCGGTGTGTAAACCCCATGGAAAGTAAATGCCCATTTGGTGCTTGTTCTTTCCGGATTTACGTGCCTTGGCACCCGATCTATTACATCGGGGACCACCTTTCCTGCATCATTCTCTACGGATAGGAAATCTTGTTAATCAGGCGGCAACTGATATAATAGATCTGCTATAAGACACAAGCGGTGTGTAAACCACATGGAAACTAAATGCCGATGTGGTGCCTGTTCTTTCTAGCTTTACGTGGCATGGCACCCGATCTACTACATCGGGGGCCACCTTTTCTACATCATTCTCTTTATTTATAGGGAATCATGTTTATCAGGTAGCAACTAATATATTAGATCAGGTATAAGACACAATCGGTGTGTAAACTATATGGAAAGCAAATACCCATGTGGCGCTTATTCTTTCCAGCTGAACGCGGCATGGCATCCGATCTATTACATCGGGGGCCACCTATTCTGCGTCATTCTCTATGGATATAGATTCATGTTTATCAGGTGGCAACTGATATAATAGATCAGGTGCAAGACACAAGCAGTGTGTAAACCACATGAAAAGTAAATGCCCAAGTGGTGCTTGTCCTTTCCAGCTTAACGTTGATTCGCACCCGATCTATTATATCGGGCCACCTTTTCTGCATCATTCTCTTTATTGATAGGGAATCATGTTTATCAGGTGGCAACTGATATAATAGATCAGGTGCAAGACACAATCGGAGTGTAAACCATATGGAAAATAAATGACCAAATGGTGCTTGATCTTTCCATATTTACGTGGCCTAGCACCCGATCTATTACATCGGGGGCCACCTTTTCAACATCATTCTCTTTATTGATAGGGAATCATGTTTATCTGGCGGCAACTGGTATAATAAATCAGGTGCAAGACACAATCGGTGTGTAAACCACATGGAAAGTAAATGCACATGTGGTGATTGTTCTTTCCAGTTTTACATGGCTTGGCATCTGATCTATTACATCGTGGCCCACCTTTTCTACATCCTTCCCATTATTGATAGGGAATCATGTTTATCAGGCAGCAACTGATATAATAGATCAGGTGCAAGACACAATCAGTGTGTAAACCACATGGAAAGTAAATGTCTATGTGGTGCATGTTCTTTCCAGATTTACATGGCTTGGCACCCGATCTATTACATCGGGGGCCCCTTTTTCTACATCATTCTCTTTATTGATAGGGATTCATGTTTATCAGGAGGTAACTCGTAGAATAGATCAGGTGCAAGACACAATCGGTGTGTCTACCACATGGAAAGTAAATGCCCTTGTGGTGCTTGTTCTTTCCAGCTTTACGTGGCTTAGCACCCGATCTATTACATCGAAGGCCACCGTTTCAACATCATTCTCTTTATTGATAGGGAATAATGTTTATAATGTGGCAACTGATATAATAGATTAGGAGCAAGATACAATCGGTGTGTAAACCACATGGAAAGTAAATGCCCATTTGGTGCTTGTTCTTTCCTGCTTTACGTGGCTTGGCACCCGATCTATTACATCGGGGGCCATCTTTTCTACATCATTCTCGATGGATAGGGAATCATGTTTATCTGGCGGCAATTGATATAATAGATCTAGTGCAAGACACAAGCGGTGTGTATACCACATGGAAAGTAAATGCCCATGTAGTGCTTGTCCTTTCCAGCTTAAAGTTGATTCACACCCGATCTATTATATCGGGGCCACCTTTTCTGCATCATTCTCTTTATTGATAGGGATTCATGTTTATCAAGTGGCAACTGATATAATAGATCAGGTGCAAGATACAATCTGAGTGTAAACCACATGGAAAATAAATGACCATGTGGTGCTTGATCTTTCCATATTTACGTGGCCTAGCACCCGATCTATTACATCGGGGGCCACCTTTTCTACATCATTCTCTTTATTGATAGGGAATCATGTTTATCTGGCGACAACTGGTATAATAGATCAGGTGCAAGACACAATCGGTGTGTAAACCACATGGAAAGTAAATGCACAAGTGGTGCTTGTTCTTTCCAGTTTTACGTGGCGTGACATCTGATCTATTACATCGTGGCCCACCTTTTCTACATCCTTCTCATTATTGATAGGAAATCATGTTTATCAGGCATCAACTGATATAATAGATCAGGTGCAAGACATAATCAGTGTGTAAACCACATGGAAAGTAAATGTCTATGTGGTGCTAGTTCTTTCCAGCTTTACGTGGCTTGGCACCCGATCTATTACATCGGGGCCCCCTTTTCTACATCATTCTCTTTATTGATAGGGATTCATGTTTATCAGGAGGTAACTCATAGAATAGATCAGGTGCAAGACACAATCGGTGTGTCTACAACATGGAAAGTAAATGCCCATGTGGTGCTTGTTCTTTCTAGCTTTCCGTGGCTTGGCACCCGATCTATTACATCGGAGGCCACCGTTTCTACATCATTCTCTTTATTGATAGGGAATGATGTTTATAATGTGGCAACTGATATAATAGATTAGGAGCAAGATACAATCGGTGTGTAAACCACATGGAAAGTAAATGCCCATTTGGTGCTTGTTCTTTCCTGCTTTACGTGGCTTGGCACCCGATCTATTACATCGGGGGCCATCTTTTCTGCATCATTCTCGATGGATAGGGAATCATGTTTATCTGGCGGCAACTGATATAATAGATCTAGTGCAAGACACAAGCGGTGTGTAGACCACATGGAAAGTAAATGCCCATGTGGTGCTTGTTCTTTCCAGCTTTCCGTGGCTTGGCACCCGATCTATTACTTCAGGGGCCACCTTTTCGTCATCATTCTCTATGGATTGGGAATTATGTTTATCTGGCAACAACTGATATAATAGATCAGGTGCAAGACACATGAGGTGTGTAAACCACATGGAAAGTAAATGCACATGTTGTAACGACCACTTTTCGTTGTACGGTGTTCGTGCACGTGCTTTTGACCGTGCACGTGTTTGTTTTAGACTTTGTTTGTTCGTGAACACTTTTGTGTGATATGCCGTTGCGAACGTCTATGAGAGTATTAAATAGTGGCACTATCTTGGAACGACACTTCTCGAGTCGTTTGTCCACAATTTAAACTTACTCGATGAGACGAGACGATTCTCACTCTTGACGGGAGACGTTTCTGTTTTTAGTCTCGTCGTCCGACGTTGAAATCGAGATTCGTCTTCTTAGTTAGCTCACATTTGTCGCCACGATCACCACGATATTTATTTTATAATTTTTGGAGTTTATTTGACCACTTTTATATTTTTAACAAGTTTTATATTATTTTTAATAATTAATTTATAAATTATTTTCGGCCAAATAAAATTTATTTGAGTTTTAAACGTTTTAAAGAATTTTTGAGCCAATTTCCAGCTCATTTGGACCAAGTCAAACCCTTGGGTGAGTTGGAGAAGTTGAATTTCAAATTTTAAATATTTTTAAACTTCTAATCCTATTAGATTTAGCCCTAGACCAAGTCAACCCATCCACACTATATAAGCAACCCCTAGGAAGACCTATTTTCGCAAGAAATTAGCCCTAGCCTCTTCCAAAACCCAAAATTGACGTTGCGACGATTCGTCGCAACATTGCGACGAACTTCCCCCGCCCAGACCGAGAGAACGGGCCCAAAACTACCGCACCGACCGCTGCCAATGCCCGCTCCCCCGCTCCGCTCGCTTGCACGGCCATCGCCCCGCTTCAGCTGTGTCCGACCAAGGAGTTCTCTCGGTCAGACCGATGGCCGCCCCCGCTCACAGCCTCTCCCCGCATCGCTGCAAGCCTCCGCAGCTGTCGCCCGCATCGCTCCGCATCTGACCGAAGGCCCCGCCCGCACCGACCGCAGCTTCGCAACGTTGCAACCGTTGCAACGTTGCAGCACCCCGCTCCCCGCATCCAAGCGCCCCGACCGGGACATTGCCCCGCACCGACCGAGAGCCCCAACCCCGCACCGACCCGCTGCGATGCACAAGCCCGTTCCCATGCGCCAGACCGATGGAATCCCCCGCATTGGCTGAGTACGACCGAGAGTCATTTGTCGCAACCCCGCTTCCGTCGAACCACTTGCCTCCGTGGGCCCCCCAAGTTCTCCAGAGTTATTGTGGGTCCCCCAAAGGCACCTAGGACTGCTGTGGGCCCCACCTAGGTGTGTTCTCTTCGACGACTTGCCGCGTACGACGTCGTCGCACGTCGTAGCCCGTCGTCACACGTGCGAGCTTTAGAATCTGGAATCGTTGCTCAGGTTGATGCTCTAAACTTTCCAGCGAGGAAACTATATTGGAATCGGGACTTGGAGCGCGTTCTATTATTCCAACCCCCGGTGTCGCTACCCGACGCCGGTGTAGCTTTCGCGTCGTGTTGAGGTAACGCTTTGCACCCCTAGGACCCCCAACCCATTGCCTGCTAATCAAGACTAAAATCAGTATTTTTAAAGTATTTTAAATGTTTTAAATTCACTAATCAAGATTAATAATATGGACTTGAGGCCGGTGGACTTGTGCACGTAGGATAATTGTGATTTTTGGACTCATTGGACGGTGTGCTCAGACGATGTACTTGTAGGCAAGTGAAACTTGCCAACTCTTGTGTAGGGCCATGTTTTTAGGCCACTTCCTTGTTCCTAGCGTAAAAGAGACTAGTCAGTGAAATGATAGCTGGCTAGACGCCTACTTGATCTAGTTTGACAACGAAACTAGATCCGTTACCTAATTGATCTAGCTTGACAACGAAGCTAGATCCAACCCTTTAAACCTGTTGTTCATGCATACTAAACTGTCACGTTTACTTTCCTTACCTGTACGCACTTTTAACTGCCATGCATTGCATCTTACATGTCATCCATGCATTGAATGTCGCATTCGTAGCACACGCTACAATACTTGTACTTGTACTCCTGGACCGGCTAGGTGCACCCCTATGCCATACTTGTTAAAAACACTTCCTGGCTCGTGATCCAGAAGCGAGCATTCCAAGTTCGGGGGTAAGGCCCTGGCTCGACACACGTGGAGGGGTAGGGATAAACGTTCACTTGAGCTTAGGAGTGGCCTGATCAGCCCTCTAGCCAAAAGACGGAATCTCTGTGCACGAGGTGCTTACTTTTCTTGTCTTGTACTTGTCTTGTGAATGTCATGCCATGCTCGTACTTTACTTCGCTTTAATTTACCTGTTGCACTCATTACTTTAACTGTCATGTCATTGCATCATGCTAGAACTTTTAGGTTGCTTTTACTTGTACTTTCAGTTTCCTTGCACAAGTCTCTTGTAGACTTGCTGACATGTGCCCCTTGCTCTTTTGGGTGTCACATGTTAGACCCTGAGCCAGAGACCGTTGCTGAGTACGTGATGCCTTGCTGACGCTGAGTCTGAGTCCATGATTACACAGGAGAATTTTGGTGGACATCGGTGACCATTCTTTGAGTCTTTGTTGAGCTTTATTTTGTTTTAGGCCTTTTGTTTGTTATTGGTGCGTAGCACCGTCGTTTGTACTTTGTACTTTTGTTGGCCATGTTTGGGCCTTTAGTCTCTCTCTTATTTCAGCCTGGTGGCTTTTCTGCGATGTTGGAATTTATATTTATGGATATTCTGAGATTATTCTTTTGTCTCATTTCATTATTATTATCTTTGTTTCGTTCGCGTCGCAAGGACCTGCAGTTTTAAATTGATAGACGCTTATCGGACTTGCAGCTTTGTAGCTTCAAGTCTGAGCGGACCTTCTCACGCTTCGCCTCCATATTTTTGGGAAGCGGGGCGTGACAGGTTTTGTTGGTGGCCCATGCAGGTCCAATCTTGCAATTGCGAATTAACGGAACAACGATAATAACGGAATGTCCATTAAATAAATTGCAACATCCGAGTCATAAGCCCTGAGTCTAGTCGTTTTCTTATGACACTAGGTGGTAAGAAGACTTAGTTAGACGCCTGTGTTTGCTAGTTAGAGGCCTCTGATTGTTAGTTAGACCCCCTGTCGGCAATTGATTTAACCGTCGTAGGAGTTACCTTAGTGGTCCTTGCCTAACCCTGACCATATTAGACTTCTATATTTTCCTTCGGTCGTTCGCTTTTGGGTTCATCGATTTCGGACCAAGCTGAACGCATTTCTTTACCGTCTAACCTTTAGAAGTCTTAGAGCTTAGTTTTTAATCTTTAGTTGGTCGACCATATGAGTTTCCGTAGACTTTCCTGATTTATATCCTAGGCGTATGTATGCTCTGATCACCTGACCAATTTCATTGCCTCGATTCACAAGATCGCCTCATGACGATCGTCGTCAATTTTCAAACGTCTCCATTGCAAAACCTGAATCTTCTGAAAGTATTTTTCGATTTCCTCTTCCCTTAAGTTTAAATTTGTTCAAATTTTTTTATATAAATATACTTAACTTTGTACTCCTCGTTGATTTACTTCTCTTTAAACGTTTGGCGAAATTTTTTGAACTCTAGCTTATAATATTTTTCCAGCCTATATTTTTCGTACCTATGAAAATACATATTTCCTTTCATATATTAATTTTATTCTGAACCGTACTTTTGCTTTGCCCAATTCGATTTATAATTCTCATTCTTATTTGTGTTATACGAATGATACGTCGTGTTTACTTTAATATACTTTCAAGGCACATGGAATTTCAGCTTTCAGCAAGTTGGTCTTTGCTCGTCGTTTTCGCTATTTCAGATTTTGCAAAATTACTATTTTCATAACCACTTCCTGATTTAGACCCTCCATGATTTGATTTTAAATACTTGCTATTCGATCTTGATAATTCTTATACTAAGTCGTTAATATTATTTTTCCGTGCACCATACATACTTTCAATTATTTTTATATCCGTACCAGACTTGTTGTGCTTGTATATTAAGAACCTTGTGTAACTCTGTTTCTCATTTTGGGCAAACCCTGGTTCTCTAAAAAGTAGTTTCAAAATTGATTATTCTCAATTTTCCATAGCCCAAAGAGTTTTGAAAGCATTTAACCTAAGTTTAAATTCTTCCGTTACTTGATTTCATTCTTCGACTTTCCAAAACTTTTTGACAAAATTATATTGAATTACTGACGTATAAATTTTCTAAACCACGTCCTTAATATTCGTGTAAATGATTTTACTTCCTTTTATAATGATTTTTAAAACCAATAGACCAGTTTCCCCTTATCATGAATATTCGACTCAAACTTATTTTGAACAACTCGTTTTATCGATCCCCAAATATTTCTTTTCAGACGAGGATTTTAATTTTGAAGAACAACAGTTTTCAGATTTCACGTATTTTAGCTTGTGCTACTTACCACATTTTCTTTTTTCCCCTCCTATATAAGTATCTCTACATCTCCCTTTTCCCTCAACCTAAACATCACCATTGAGTCAATGTTTCGTCTAACCAAGCTGTCTCCTTGTATTCGTCCTATCTGAACTCGTGCTTATCGATCCTTCCCTCGTCACGCTCTCGATCTCTCTTTATTGCTTAGGCCTTAGGGTCCTTCAATGTCTGTGTCAACTCTAAGTTGTTAGTAGACCCTTGGACCTTGGTGAGGTGTCGTTGTGCACGTACCTAAGCTGTGTACGTGGGCTTGAATGAGTGTACCCCCATAGTATATTGATGTTTGCCTATTGAGTGATATATATATATACTCGGAGTTATTCGTGATAGTATGAAGTTGTTGTGTGTTAGTAGTTATAGATTTTGTGTGGATAGCTATACTATACTAGGGATGCCTGTGTATATAAGAGTTAGCGTTGAAATATCTGAGCTGTGTATGTAGTAAGAGATACTTGTAATGGTTGAAATAAAATGATTGGTAAAGCTATGTATATGCTAGGTGTGATAATAATAGGCGTACATATAGATAAGTAAGTAGGCCTTTTGAGTGACCCATATATTAGTACGTATAAGTATGTGCTCGTAGGTAGATTTGTATTGTGCTTAGACGTAGGAAGTTATGTTTCGTTGCATGAGTATATAAGTGATATACATATGGTAGTAGGGTTATAATTTTGATTGGTATTGCTTGCTCCTATGGGATGTTGCATGCGTGCATACCGTGAGGTATACACGACTATTGCACATCTTAATTATGTACGTATAGATGTGTTAGTATACTAATTATAGGTAGTAGGCTATGTTGTGAATATATATATGTGTTACATGTGAGTGACTATACGATGAGTACGTATGCATGTATTAGAGAGGGTATTATAAATATGTGGGTGCTGATGTCTGTAATGTTACTATTATGGTATATAATTAGATTGAACTACGTGAGTATTGCCTGACTAAATATTAAGTGTGAATGACTTATGGTATGCATATGGTTGTATTGGTAGATAGATAGATATATATATATATATATGTATACATATATATAATGGAGTGGTATTGGTATATGTATGAATGTCGTGTTACGTATATAGAATATTCTAATATGTGTATTGAGTCTCACTCAAGATTGAGTGAGTATACTCCAAGTATATTGAATGTATGTTTGTAGTTTGAATATAGCAATGCTTGATGTATGTATAGTGATAGAAGTGTTTGTGCCTGGTTGAGTTACGCACATGATTGTGGGTCGCTACGCCAGTATATAGTTATAGGTGTTGGTCTTGTGGTATAGCTAATTACTAAGGACTTGCCCGTGTGAACATATGTGTACTAGCTAAACTAGGTGTGTATATGTACTAGTAATGTAATGGTATGATTGGTATGCGTAAATGAAATGTTAGCGTGTATGGGTGTGCACCATGCACGGGTAAGTATGTGCTTAGTTATAGGCATTGATGACTATGATATATGTGGCGTGTCGTAAATACAGTTATAGGACCGTACGTGATGTGAATATACGGTGAACTATTTGCATGTATTTGAATGACTATGAATTGTGAAACTATAGTAGTGGTGAATATATAAATATATATATATATATATATATATATATATATATATATATATAGTGAGATTTGATTTAATAATGGTATGGTGTGACTATATGTGCTGAGATGTTGGTATTGGATGAATATTAGAGGGTAGTATACCCTTGATGTTTGTGCATAGGTAGCTATCTATACGTAGAGCAATGATTGTATTGGCTAAGTGTGAGACTATCCTTATGTGAGTATCTGAACTATTGTTTTGTACTAAGTAAGTAGTAGATATATAAGGGATGTATGCTTATATATATGATTGAAATACATGTATAAATTTGACTGACTATAATAGGTATAAGTGTATACGTATGCGAATGTATATATATACGTATTGGTAGTGTTAATGTTTGACTACCTAGTGCGTATATGAGCACCTGTAATGACTATACCGGGTTTGAAATATAATGTGACTTGATTGGGGTAGTTATTAGAGCGACTAGATATATTAGAAAGTCCGAGGACAGACTTTATTCTAAGGTGGGGAGGATGTAACGACCACTTTTCGTTGTACGTTGTTCGTGCACGTGCTTTTGACCGTGCACGTGTTTGTTTTAGACTTTGTTTGTTCGTGAACACTTTTGTGTGATATGCCGTTGCGAACGTCTCTGAGAGTATTAAATAGTGGCACTATCTTGGAACGACACTTCTCGAGTCGTTTGTCCACAATTTAAACTTACTCGATGAGACGTGACGATTCTCACTCTTGACGGGAGACGTTTCTGTTTTTAGTCTCGTCGTCCGACGTCGAAATCGAGATCAGTATTCTTAGTTAGCTCACATTTGTCGCCACGATCACCACGATATTTATTTTATAATTTTTGGAGTTTATTTGACCACTTATATATTTTTAACAAGTTTTATATTATTTTTAATAATTAATTTATAAATTATTTTCGGCCAAATAAAATTTATTTGAGTTTTAAACGTTTTAAAGAATTTTTGAGCCAATTTCCAGCTCATTTGGACCAAGTCAAACCCTTGGGTGAGTTGGAGAAGTTGAATTTCAAATTTTAAATATTTTTAAACTTCTAATCCTATTAGATTTAGCCCTAGACCAAGTCAACCCATCCACACTATATAAGCAACCCCTAGGAAGACCTATTTTCGCAATAAATTAGCCCTAGCCTCTTCCAAAACCCAAAATTGACGTTGCGACGATTCGTCGCAACGTTGCGACGAACTTCCCCCGCCCAGACCGAGAGAACGGGCCCAAAACTACCGCACCGACCGCTGCCAATGCCCGCTCCCCCGCTCCGCTCGCTTGCACGGCCATCGCCCCGCTTCAGCTATGTCCGACCAAGGAGTTCTCTCGGTCAGACCGATGGCCGCCCCCGCTCACAGCCGCTCCCCGCATCGCTGCAAGCCCCCGCAGCTGTCGCCCGCATCGCTCCGCATCTGACCGAAGGCCCCGCCCGCACCGACCGCAGCTTTGCAACGTTGCAACCGTTGCAACGTTGCAGCACCCCGCTCCCCGCATCCAAGCGCCCCGACCGGGACATTGCCCCGCACCGACCGAGAGCCCCGACCCCGCACCGACCCGCTGCGATGCACAAGCCCGTTCCCATGCGCCAGACCGATGGAATCCCCCGCATTGGCTGAGTACGACCGAGAGTCATTCGTCGCAACCCCGCATCCGTCGCACCACTTGCCTCCGTGGGCCCCCCCAAGTTCTCCAGAGTTATTGTGGGTCCCCCAAAGGCCCCTAGGACTGCTGTGGGCCCCACCTAGGTGTGTTCTCTTCGACGACTTGCCGCGTACGACGTCGTCGCACGTCGTAGCCCGTCGTCGCACGTGCGAGCTTTGGAATCTGGAATCGTCGCCCGGGTTGATGCTCTGAACTTTCCAGCGAGGAAACTATATTGGAATCAGGACTTGGAGCGTGTTCTATTATTCCAACCCCCGGTGTCGCTACCCGACGCCGGTGTAGCTTTCGCGTCGTGTTGAGGTAACGCTTTGCACCCCTAGGACCCCCAACCCATTGCCTGCTAATCAAGACTAAAATCAGTATTTTTAAAGTATTTTAAATGTTTTAAATTCACTAATCAAGATTAATAATATGGACTTTAGGCCGGTGGACTTGTGCACGTAGGATAATTGTGATTTTTGGACTCATTGGACGGTGTGCTCAGACGATGTACTTGCAGGCAAGTGAAACTTGCCAACTCTTGTGTAGGGCCATGTTTTTAGGCCACTTCCTTGTTCCTAGCGTAAAAGAAACTAGTCAGTGAAATGATAGCTGGCTAGACGCCTACTTGATCTAGTTTGACAACGAAACTAGATCCGTCACCTAATTGATCTAGCTTGACAACGAAGCTAGATCCAACCCTTTAAACCTGTTGTTCATGCATACTAAACTGTCACGTTTACTTTCCTTACCTGTACGCACTTTTAACTGCCATGCATTGCATCTTACATGTCATCCATGCATTGAATGTCGCATTCGTAGCACACGCTACAATACTTGTACTTGTACTCCTGGACCGGCTAGGTGCACCCCTATGCCATACTTGTTAAAAACACTTCCTGGCTCGTGATCCAGAAGCGAGCATTCCAAGTTCGGGGGTAAGGCCCTGGCTCGACACACGTGGAGGGGTAGGGATAAACGTTCACTTGAGCTTAGGAGTGGCCTGATCAGCCCTCTAGCCAAAAGACGGATTCTCTGTGCACGAGGTGCTTACTTTTCTTGTCTTGTACTTGTCTTGTGAATGTCATGCCATGCTCGTACTTTACTTCGCTTTACTTTACCTGTTGCACTCATTACTTTAACTGCCATGTCATTGCATCATGCTAGAACTTTTAGGTTGCTTTTACTTGTACTTTCAGTTTCCTTGCACAAGTCTCTTGTAGACTTGCTGACATGTGCCCCTTGCTCTTTTGGGTGTCACATGTTAGACCCTGAGCCAGAGACCGTTGCTGAGTACGTGATGCCTTGCTGACGCTGAGTCTGAGTCCATGATTGCACAGGAGGACTTTGGTGGACACCGGTGACCATTCTTTGAGTCTTTGTTGAGCTTTATTTTGTTTTAGGCCTTTTGTTTGTTATTGGTGCGTAGCACCGTCGTTTGTACTTTGTACTTTTGTTGGCCATGTTTGGGCCTTTAGTCTCTCTCTTATTTCAGCCTGGTGGCTTTTCTGCGATGTTGGAATTTATATTTATGGATATTCTGAGATTACTCTTTTGTCTCATTTCATTATTATTATCTTTGTTTCGTTCGCGTCGCAAGGACCTGCAGTTTTAAATTGATAGACGCTTATCGGACTTACAGCTTTGTAGCTTCAAGTCTGAGCGGACCTTCTCACGCTTCGCCTCCATATTTTTGGGAAGCGGGGCGTGACACATGTGGTGCTTGTTCTTTCCAGCTTTACATGGCTTGGCACCTGATCTATTACATCGGGGCCCACCTTTTCTACGTCATTTCCTTTATTGACATGGAATCATGTTTATTAGGAAGCAACTGATATAATAGATCAGGTGCAAAACACAATCGGTGTGTAAACCATATGGAAAGTAAATGCCTATGTGGTGCTTGTTCTTTCTAGCTTAACGTGGCTTGGCACCCGGTCTATTACATCGGGGGCCACCTTTTCTGCAACATTCTCTATGGATAGGGAATCATGTTTATCTGACAGCAATTGATATAATAGATCAGGTGTAAGACACATTCGGTGTGTAAACCACATGGAAAGTAAATGCTCATGTGGTGCTTGTTCTTTCCAGCTTTACGTGGATTGTCACCTGATCTATTACATCGGGGCCACCTTTTCTGCATCATTCTCTTTATTGATAGGGAATCATGTTTATCAGGAGGCAACTAATAGAATAGATCAGGTGCAAGGCACAATCGGTGTGCAAGCCACATGGAAAGTAAATGCCCATGTGGTGCTTGTTCTTTCCAGCTTTGCGTGGCATGGCACCCGATCTATTACATCGGGGGCCACCATTTCTTCATCATTCTCTTTATTGATTGGGAATCTTGTTTATTAGGCGGTAACCGATATAATAGATTAGGTGCAAGAAACAAGCAGTGTGTAAACCACATGGAACGTAAATGGGCATGTGGTGCTTGTTCTTTCTAGCTTTACGTGGCTTGACACCCGATCTATTATATATGGGGCTACCTTTTCTGCATCATTCTCTTTATTGATATGGAATCATGTTTATCAGGCGGCAACTGATATAATAGATCAGGTGCAAGACTCAATCGGAGTGTAAACCACATAGAAAGTAAATGCCCATGTGGTGCTTGTTCTTTCCATCTTTACGTGGCATGGCACCCGATCTATTACATCGTGGGCACACCGTTTCTCTAGTATTCTCTTTATTGATAGGGAATCATGTTTATCAGACGGCAACTGATATAATAGATCAGGTGCAAGCCACAATCGGTTTGTAAACCACATGTGTAACGACTGCTTTTCATGTATCTGGATTTAATATAATATAATATATGTTTTGGTGGATTTTCTCCTCATGTGTGGTTTTCGTCTCCGTAGTTTTCATTTTCGATCGATTCGTCGTATTTTCTCGCTTCTTCCGTAGGATTGTCGATTTCGAAGTATGTCATTCGTGACGGACTTCATAACGGTCGTATCTAACTATTAGATCAAGCCTAGGAGTCTTAGGAATCGATCCCGGGGCCACGCGCTCCGTATCAGTACTTTCTGTGCTCATTAGCCGGTGTAAGAAGGGCCACCGACCGACTAGATGACGATCCAGTCGGTCGGCAATCCTTCTTGGACCGACTAGTTAGCTTTCTAAATTTCTCAGGAGTTACTGTTTATCGTTAGTCGGTCTAAGAACGTTGGTTGACCGACTAGGTTGCAAACTAGTCGGTCAGCAATGCTTCTTGAACCGACTAACTCATCATATTATTTTTGTATCAGTTACTGTTTACCCTTAGTCGGTCTAAGAACGTTCATCGACCGACTAGATGTAAAACTAGTCGGTCAGTACTTGTTCATGGACCGACTAACTCTAGAATCCTATTTTCGTTCAGGAGTTACTGTTTGCACTTAGTCGGTCTGCGTTGGTCGACCGATCGACTAGTTGCCAAACTAGTCGGTCAGTGGTTGCTCTTTGACCGACTAACCAGTGTTAAAACCCTAATTTCTGAGCAGCCGCCAGCTCAACCTATTTAAACCTAACCCAAACGACTTCTTCTTCTCCAACACGACCCAAAACCCTAAAAACTTCCCCCTTCAGCCCCCATCTTCCTCCAAGCTTCATTTCTTCATTCCAAGCCTCAAATCCATCATCCAAACCATCCATTCACTCCATCCACCTCTCATCTTCCCCAAATCTCCATCAAAACCAATCAAAATCCCCAAATCCCCCAAAACCCTAGTTTCCCCAAACTTCTCCAATCTTCTCCAGATCTGATCCTAGGGTTCCCCGGAGTGTTTCTTCCGTCTCCTCTTGGTAAGAAATCATTCTACCGTTGTTTTCATAACTTATTGATAATTTCGGTGAAACCCTAATTAATTTCATCTGTTTGATGTTTGTCTCCCCCAAAACAGCGATTTCCCCCGTAGATAGCATCCGTGTGACGAAGTGATCGTCAATCCCCGGTGCTAGGCAAGTGAAACTTGCCACTTAGGGTTTAGGCCATGTTTTAGGCCATTTGCTTGTTGTAGGCGTAAAAGAGGCTAGGCGACGAAATGATACTCGCCTAGGCGCAAATTGGGGAACTAGCTTGACAACGAAGCTAGTTCTGACTTTTAGCATGTTGCACAATTACCATGTCATGTTTACTTTCAATTAACGGTACGCGAATATGTTCATGTCATTGCATTTCGCCTGTCACGTTTAATTTAATTAACTGTACGCAAATAAATTGTCATGACCTCGCATTCTTTAGGTATTGCTGTGATTGCGTAGCTTCGCTACAATGTTGTGTTCCTGGCTCGTGTTCCAGAAGCGGGCCATGTGTTGGTTGATAGCCAATGCCCGAATTGCGTGTTCCGGCTAGGTGTTCCCTACGCCATACTTGTGTTCCTGGCTCGTGACCAGAAGCGAGCATAATGAGTTGGAAACCCCAACGCTCGAAATGTATTGAATTGTGAACTAAGAATGCGAGCTCAATGTGCGGGGCAACCTCAGGCTCACTAGCTGAGCTTAATGTGCGGGGACCCCAGGCTCCATATCGTGTGGGTATTAGGTAGTGTTTAGTGCCGATCGGTCTGAAATGCTATGCCATTCAGCGAATGGCGTAAACACCTACAAAATGTGAATGTATTGAATTGATAGTAGCTTGGCTACTCTTGTCTTGTCCCGATGATTGTTCTCTTGTACAAATTGTTCTTGCCATGTTTTAATTGTGCACTCATGTTATATCTGCCATGTCATGCATACTAAACTGCTAGGTTGCTAGATGCCTCACTTCCAGTTTCCTTGCCCAAGTCTTTTAGACTTGCTGACATGTGCCCCTTTACTCTTTTGGGTGACACATGTTAGATCCTGAGCCCGAGTACCTTGTTGAGGACGAGGTGTTTGCTGACGCCGAGCCCGAGCTTGTGTTTGACGGGGAGTACGTGGACACTGGGGACCAGTCCTAGTGTCTTCGTTGTGTTTTACTTTTGTTAAACAGTTGTTTGTTATCGGTGCGTAGCACCTATACTTTGTTATGTCGTATTCTTTTGTTGGCCTTGTTCTGGGCCTTGTACTCTTTTCTTTTAGCCTGGTGGCTTTTCTGGATGTTGGACTCTTTGTTGGTGTTGGACAATTTGTGAGATGTGGAATTTTATTTCAGTCTCTCCTTGTGTTATTATTGTTATTCTGTTGTGGTTACAGGGACCTATTTATGTATTGGTGGATGCTTATCGGGTTTGGGGCTTCACAGCTCCACTCTCGTGCGGACCTTTTCACGTCTCGCCTCCATTTTAGGGAAGCGGGTCGTGACAGGTTTTAGTGGTGGCCCATGCAGGTCCTCCTTCTGTAACTGCGATCTTTGGAATAGCGATAATAATATTAGAATGTCCAATAAATTAAGTTCGACGTCCGAGTCATAAGCTATGAGTCTAATCTGATTCGTTCTCTGTGCCATTAGATGGCAGGAAGGCGTTTCACCCGTGGTGTGGGTAGTGGTGCGCTCCCTCATGATGAGGAGCCTGAGCGGGAACCCACCAGCGGTGAGATGATGCGGATGATGCTCCAGATGATGCAAGTGCAGCAAGGCGTGCTTTTGCAAGTCCAGAATGCTCCACTTGCTCGAACTGCCCGGGCTCTTCCGGATGCCCCTCGTTCTGAGCCAGGAGCGAAGCAATTTCGGGAGCTGGGTCCCGCATATTTTGATGGTTCTGAGGGTCCTCTGGCTGCCGATGAGTGGATTCGGAACGTCGAGGACAATCTGAAGATGGCCAAGATCACCCCGGCTGGATGGGTTGATTTGGCGAAGAGGCAGCTCAAGGATAACGCCAGGAATTGGTGGGATGCGGAAGAGAAGTTGTTGGTGGAGCCGATAGCTTGGGCTACCTTCAAGACCAGATTTGAGGGTGAGTTCTTCCCGAAGGCTGCCAAGGAGGAGATGCTGCAGCGTTTTATCGATCTGAAGCAGGGGAACTCGTCGGTGGACATGTATCACCAAGAGTTCATGAGGCTGAGTCGGTTTGCGCCGAAGATGGTGCAGGACGCTGAGGAGAGAGCTCAGAGGTTCCTGCAGGGGCTTGCTTCGGAGCTCCAGAGTTTTGTGACCTCTTCTGACCGAGAATCTTATCAGAAGGTTCTGGTAGCAGCTAAGAGGCAGGAGCTGCTCGTGAACCAGAGGAAGGGGTCTGTTGTTGGCGCTGGGAAGAGGCCTGTGGAGCAGGCGAGAGCTGTGGTTAGACCTGGATTCAGGCCTAATCAGTATGCTCAGTTTAAGAGGCCAGGAGGGTCTATTCCGAAGTTTTGCCATTTCTGCGGCAAGCCTGGTCACGTCAAGGATCAGTGTCGGAAGTTTCTGGGCCAGTGTTTGATTTGCGGTGATGCTTCTCATGTCGCGAAGGATTGTCGGCATGCGGATCCGCTGCGGAGGGCTCCTGTTGCAGCTCAGCCGTTGCAGCAGCGAGCGCCTGTTCCTGCTGGACGTGGAGCAGCTCTTGTTCCGCAGAGGCAGGCTTTTCGGCAGGCTGTTCCGCCGAGGAGGCAGGCTTTTCTGATGACCGCTGCGGAGAGCGAGGCTGTGGATGAGGTTATCGTAGGTAATCCTCAATCTAGCTGTTACTTTCCTAGCTGGTTTTGATTGTTAGATTATGTTGTTTGCTTGAACATGGTTGTTTGCTAGATTAGGGTTTGATTGTAAATTGCTTGATTAGGTGTGATTTTGGTTTGCACATTTCCTGCACGAGTTCTCTTTGACTCTGGTGCATCGATGTGCATTATTTCTCGTAGCTTCGTGGAGAGGCATTCCTTGTCGACATCTCCTCTCCCCCAAGAGTTGGAATATCGTTACAGGGAATGGTGTGGTCTCGGTGCATCGTGGTTGCAATTCTTGCCCGTTGGTGGTCTGTGGACATGAGCTTTTTGCTGATTTCATTGTCCACAACATCATCAACTTTGATGCAGTTCTTGGGATGGATTGGCTTGCGAGCTTCTATGCTACGATCGACTGCAGGAGGAAGAAGGTGGTGTTCGAGATTCCCGGACATCCAGTATTTGAGTTCAGTCATGGTAGCAGTTCGCTTGGTCCTGTCAGATTTCGGGCCAGGCCGGTGGAGGCTGTGGCTATGCAGATGGAGCTGGAGTGGCCAGCTGTGGTGCGAGATTTTGGCGACGTCTTCCCCGAGGAGATGTCTGGTTTGCCGCCTGATCGAGCTCTGGAATTTTCTATTGATCTTGTTCCAGGTGCGCAGCCGATTTCGAAGGCACCGTATCGTATGGCACCTGCAGAATTGGAAGAGTTGCGGAAGCAGTTGGATGAGCTTTTGCAGAAGGGTTATATTAATCCTAGCGTGTCTCCGTGGGGAGCACCGGTGTTGTTGGTTAAGAAGAAGGATGATTCGCCTCGCATGTGCGTGGATTATCGGGAGTTGAATGCGGTAACCATTAAGAATAAATACCCGTTGCCTCGCATCGATGATATTTTTGATCAGCTTGGAGGTTCGAGGGTGTTTTCTAAATTGGATTTGAGGAGTGGTTACCATCAGTTGAAGGTGAAGAAGGATGATGTTCCGAAGACAGCGTTCAGGACGAAGTATGGACACTATGAGTTCGTGGTTATGCCTTTCGGCGTAACTAACGCGCCCGCAGTTTTCATGAATCTAATGAACCTGATTTTCTACGACTTTTTGGATAAGTTTGTCGTTATCTTTATTGACGACATTCTGATATATTCGAAGTCGGAGGAAGAGCATGCCTCGCACTTAAGGACGGTGTTGGAGATTTTGAGGAAGCATCGGTTGTATGCTAAGTTTTCGAAGTGCGAGTTTTGGCTGGATCGAGTTGCTTTTCTCGGGCATGTGGTGACTGGAGATGGTATTTCAGTGGATCCCGAGAAGATTCGGGCCATCAGGGAGTGGCCTGTTCCGTCGTCTGCCTCTGAGATTCGGAGTTTTCTCGGACTTGCTGGTTATTATCGGCGATTCATTAAGGACTTTTCTCGTATTGCTGAGCTGATGACCAGGTTGACGTGGAAGGATGTTTCTTATGTTTGGTCGGGTGATTGCGAGAATGCTTTTGGTGTTCTGAATGAGAGGTTGACGAGTGCCCCTATTCTTGTTGTGCCTGATCGCAGCGGTGGATTTGAGATCTTTTGCGATGCTTCTAGCAAGGGTCTCGGTTGTGTGTTGCATCAGCATGGGCATGTTGTGGCGTATGCGTCTCGTCAGCTTAAGGTTCTTGAGAAGAATTATCCGACGCATGATTTGGAGTTGGATGCCGTTGTGTTTGCTCTTAAGATTTGGAGGCACTTCTTGCTGAGTGAGAAAGTGAAGATTTTCACCGATCACAAAAGCTTGAAGTACATTTTCACTCAGAAGGAGCTCAACATGCGACAGCGTCGATGGTTGGAGCTTATGGCGGATTATGATATTGATTTGCAGTTTCACCCTGGCTAGGTGAATGTGGTTCCGGATGCTTTGAGTAGGCTTCCGACGGTGATGATGTTGACCTCACAGTGGAGATTGCAGCAGGATTTTTGCGGGTCTGGTGTGGAGATTGTTCTTCCTGGAGAGGCTTCTTCGTTGATGTACATGCAGGTACAGTCGACGATCGTGGATCGGATTAAGGCTGGCCAGGCTGAGGATCCGAAGCTGGTAAAGATTCGGGAGCAGGTGGAAGCCAGTCTGCGGACTGACTTTTTGATTCATGAGGATGGCTCGCTGAGGTTTGGAGCCAGGTTGTGTGTGCCAGCTGGGGATATCAGAGAGGAGCTGATGGTGGAGGCACACAGTTCGCCGTATTCTGTGCATCCTGGTGGCACCAAGATGTACCAGGATCTTCGTCTGAATTATTGGTGGCATGGTATGAAGAGGAGCGTGGCTCGGAGTGTAGCCAAGTGCTTGGTTTGCCAGCAAGTGAAGGCGGAGCATCAGCGTTCGGCCGGGTTGCTACAACCACTTCCGATTCCGGAGTGGAAATGGCAGCACATCACTATGGATTTCGTGACTGGACTACCTCGGAGTCCGAAGCAGAATGACGCGATTTGGGTGATCGTGGATCGATTGACCAAATCTGCGCACTTTATTCCGTTCCGAGTGGGACAGTCCACTGAGACGCTAGCGAGGAAATATATGGAGGTAAAATTCTTTTACTCTCCGTTTTATTTCCTTTTTCCTAGTTTAGATAGTGATGTAACGTGAATCGTGCAGGAGGTTGTGCGACTTCATGGAGTCCCCGTGAGTATCGTGTCTGACCGAGACACGAGGTTCACATCTCAGTTCTGGCAGAGTTTGCAGAAGAGCTTGGGTACGCGTCTGAGTTTCAGCACGGCGTACCATCCGCAGACGGATGGCCAGTCCGAGAGGATGATTCAGATTTTGGAAGACATGCTGAGGGCGTGCATGTTGGATTTCAAGGGTTCGTGGGAGGACCATCTACACTTGGTGGAATTTTCCTACAACAACAGCTTCCAGGCGAGTATTGGCATGGCACCATTCGCCGCTCTTTATGGGAGGAAATGTCGATCGCCATTGAGTTGGGATGACGTTGGTGATCGGGAGTTGTTGGGACCTGAGATGATCGTGGAGGCCGTGGATATCGTCAGGAATATTCGGGAGAGGTTGAGGATTGCTCAGGACCGTTTTAAGCATTGGGCGGATGCTAAACGTCGTCCTTTGGAGTTTCAGCCGGGCGACCATGTGTTCTTGAAGATTTCCCCGAATCGTGGTGTGATTCGTTTCGGGAAGCGTGGAAAGTTGAGCCCGCGATACATTGGACCATTTGACGTTTTGGAGAGGGTTGGCGAGGTAGCTTACCGCTTGGCCTTGCCGCCATCTTTGGAAGGAGTTCACAATGTTTTCCATGTGTCGCAGCTTCGTCGATACATTAGCGATCCGTCTCATGCGGTGGATTTTTCGGAGATTACTGTTCGCCCCGATATGACGTATGACCAGCATCCAGTGCAGATTCTGGACAGGCGTCAGAAATCGCTTCGGAACAAGATTGTCAATCTTGTGAGGGTGATGTGGCGACACGGTTCACCTGGAGAGTCTACTTGGGAGAATGAGGATGAGATGCGAGAGCGTTTCCCACTTTTGTTTCCGGACTCGTGAGTTTTTGGAAATTCCGAGGACGGAATTTTTCTTAAGTTGGGGAGGATGTAATGACTGCTTTTCATGTATCTGGATTTAATATAATATAATATATGTTTTGGTGGATTTTCTCCTCATGTGTGGTTTTCGTCTCCGTAGTTTTCATTTTTGATCGATTCGTCGTATTTTCTCGCTTCTTCCGTAGGATTGTCGATTTCGAAGTATGTCATTCGTGACGGACTTCATAACGGTCGTATCTAACTATTAGATCAAGCCTAGGAGTCTTAGGAATCGATCCCGGGGCCCCGCGCTCCGTATCGGTACTTTCTGTGCTCATTAGCCGGTGTAAGAAGGGCCACCGACCGACTAGATGACGATCCAGTCGGTCGGCAATCCTTCTTGGACCGACTAGTTAGCTTTCTAAATTTCTCAGGAGTTACTGTTTATCGTTAGTCGGTCTAAGAACGTTGGTTGACCGACTAGGTTGCAAACTAGTCGGTCAGCAATGCTTCTTGAACCGACTAACTCATCATATTATTTTTGTATCAGTTACTGTTTACCCTTAGTCGGTCTAAGAACGTTCATCGACCGACTAGATGTAAAACTAGTCGGTCAGTACTTGTTCATGGACCGACTAACTCTAGAATCCTATTTTCGTTCAGGAGTTACTGTTTGCACTTAGTCGGTCTGCGTTGGTCGACCGACCGACTAGTTGCCAAACTAGTCGGTCAGTGGTTGCTCTTTGACCGACTAACCAGTGTTAAAACCCTAATTTCTGGGCAGCCGCCAGCTCAACCTATTTAAACCCAACCCAAACGACTTCTTCTTCTCCAACACGACCCAAAACCCTAAAAACTTCCCCCTTCAGCCCCCATCTTCCTCCAAGCTTCATTTCTTCATTCCAAGCCTCAAATCCATCATCCAAACCATCCATTCACTCCATCCACCTCTCATCTTCCCCAAATCTCCATCAAAACCAATCAAAATCCCCAAATCCCCCAAAACCCTAGTTTCCCCAAACTTCTCCAATCTTCTCCAGATCTGATCCTAGGGTTCCCCGGAGTGTTTCTTCCGTCTCCTCTTGGTAAGAAATCATTCTACCGTTGTTTTCATAACTTATTGATAATTTCGGTGAAACCCTAATTAATTTCATGTGTTTGATGTTTGTCTCCCCCAAAACAGCGATTTCCCCCGTAGATAGCATCCGTGTGACGAAGTGATCGTCAATCCCCGGTGCTAGGCAAGTGAAACTTGCCACTTAGGGTTTAGGCCATGTTTTAGGCCATTTGCTTGTTGTAGGCGTAAAAGAGGCTAGGCGACGAAATGATACTCGCCTAGGCGCAAATTGGGGAACTAGCTTGACAACGAAGCTAGTTCTGACTTTTAGCATGTTGCACAATTACCATGTCATGTTTACTTTCAATTAACGGTACGCGAATATGTTCATGTCATTGCATTTCGCCTGTCCCGTTTAATTTAATTAACTGTACGCAAATAAATTGTCATGACCTCGCATTCTTTAGGTATTGCTGTGATTGCGTAGCTTCGCTACAATGTTGTGTTCCTGGCTCGTGTTCCAGAAGCGGGCCATGTGTTGGTTGATAGCCAATGCCCGAATTGCGTGTTCCGGCTAGGTGTTCCCTACGCCATACTTGTGTTCCTGGCTCGTGACCAGAAGCGAGCATAATGAGTTGGAAACCCCAACGCTCGAAATGTATTGAATTGTGAACTAAGAATGCGAGCTCAATGTGCGGGGCAACCTCAGGCTCACTAGCTGAGCTTAATTTGCGGGGACCCCAGGCTCCATATCGTGTGGGTATTGGGTAGTGTTTAGTGCCGATCGGTCTGAAATGCTATGCCATTCAGCGAATGGCGTAAACACCTACAAAATGTGAATGTATTGAATTGATAGTAGCTTGGCTACTCTTGTCTTGTCCCGATGATTGTTCTCTTGTACAAATTGTTCTTGCCATGTTTTAATTGTGCACTCATGTTATAACTGCCATGTCATGCATACTAAACTGCTAGGTTGTTAGATGCCTCACTTCCAGTTTCCTTGCCCAAGTCTTTTAGACTTGCTAACATGTGCCCCTTTACTCTTTTGGGTGACACATGTTAGATCCTGAGCCCGAGTACCTTGTTGAGGACGATGTGTTTACTGACGCCGAGCCCGAGCTTGTGTTTGACGGGGAGTACGTGGACACTGGGGACCAGTCCTAGTGTCTTCGTTGTGTTTTACTTTTGTTAAACAGTTGTTTGTTATCGGTGCGTAGCACCTATACTTTGTTATGTCGTATTCTTTTGTTGGCCTTGTTCTGGGCCTTGGACTCTTTTCTTTTAGCCTGGTGGCTTTTCTGGATGTTGGACTCTTTGTTGGTGTTGGACAATTTGTGAGATGTGGAATCTTATTTCAGTCTCTCCTTGTGTTATTATTGTTATTCTGTTGTGGTTACAGGGACCTGTTTATGTATTGGTGGACGCTTATCGGGTTTGGGGCTTCACAGCTCCACTCTCGTGCGGACCTTTTCACGTCTCGCCTCCATTTTAGGGAAGCGGGTCGTGACAACATGGAAAGTAAATGCCCATTTGGTGCTTATTCTTTCCTGATTTACGTGGCTTGGCACCCGATCTATTGCATCGGGGGCCACCTTTCCTGCATCATTCTCTATGGATAGGGAATCTTGTTTATCCAGCAACAACTGATATAATAGATCAGGTGCAAGACGCAAGCGGTGTGTAAACCACATGGAAAGTAAATGCCCTTGTGGTGCTTATTCTTTCCGGCTTTGCGTGGCTTGTCATCTGATCTATTACATCGGGGGACACCTTTTCTACATCATTCTCTTTATTTAAAGGGAATCATGTTTATAAGGTAGCAACTAATGTAATAGATCAGGTACAAGACACAATCTGTATGTAAACCATATGAAAAGTAAATACCCATGTGGTGCTTCTTCTTTCCAGCTTAACATAGCTTGGCACCCGATCAATTACATCGGGGGCCATGTCACGACCCGCTTCCCTAGAATGGAGGCGAGACGTGAAAAGGTCCGCACGAGAGTGGAGCTGTGAAGCCCCAAACCCGATAAGCGTCAATAAAACATAAGCAGGTCCCTGTAACCACAACGGAACAACAATAATAATACAAGGAGAGACTGAAATAAAATCTCACATCTCATAAATTGTCTAACATCCAAAATAAGTCCAACATCCAGAAAAGCCACCAGGCTAAAAGAAAGAGTCTAAAGGCCCAGAACAAGGCCAACATAAGCAACGACATAACAAAGTATAGGTGCTACGCACCGATAACAAAACAACTGTCTAACAAAAGTAAAACACAACGAAGACACTAGGACTGGTCCCCAGTGTCCACGTACTCCCCGTCAAACACAAGCTCGGGCTCGGCGTCAGCAAACACCTCGTCCTCAACAAGGTACTCAGGCTCAGGATCTAACATGTGTCACCCAAAAGAGTAAAGGGGCACATGTCAGCAAGTCTAAAAGACTTGGGCAAGGAAACTGAAAGTAAGACAACTAGCAACCTAGCAGTTTTAGTATGCATGACATGGCAGTTATAACATGAGTGCACAATTAAGACATGTTGAACAACAAGTACAAGAGTACAATTATCGGGACAAGTCAAGAGTAGCCAAGCTACTAACATTCTCAATCGATTCACATTGTTTTGTAGGTGTTTACGCCCTTCAGCTGAATGGTACATCATTCACACCGATCGGCACTAAACACAATTCACGTTTCACTGTTGTTTGTAGATGTTTACGCCCTTCAGCTGAATGGTTCATCATTCACACCGATCGGCACTAAACACTATTCACGTTTCACTGTTGTTTGTAGATGTTTACGCCCTTCAGCTGAATGATTCATCATTCACACCGATCGGCACTAAACACTACCCCACCCCAGAGTTTACGTCTTACAACTGCAGTTGCTGATCAGGCAGACCCCCAGTTGAATGACCGCTTAACCCTTACCCCATCCCACACGTAAACAAGCCAGGGTCCCTGCACATGAGCCCAGCAAGTGAGCCAGGGTTGCCCCGCACGGGAGCTTGTTTCTTAGTTCACAATTCAATATCGAGCGTTGGGGTTAGCAACTCATTATGCTCGCTTCTGGTCACGAGCCAGGAAACACAAGTATTGTAGCGATGCTACGCAATCACGGGATCATTTAAAGAATGCAATATCGAGCGTTTGGATGATGGATTTAGGGCTTGGAAAGAAGGATTAAAGCTTGGAGGAAGATGGGGGCTCAATGGGGGAGATTTTAGGGTTTAGGGTCGAGTGGAGGAAGATGAAATCGTTTGGGATAGGTTTAAATAGGATGGGCTGGCGGCTGCCCAGAAATTAGGGTTTTAACACAGGTTAGTCGGTCAAAGAGCAACCACTGACCGACTAGTTTGGCAACTAGTCGGTCGGTCGACCAACGCAGACCGACTAAGTGCAAACAGTAACTCCTGACGTTTGGGATAGGTTTGGGGAAGATGAGAGGTAGATAGAGTGAATGGATGGTTTGGATGATGGATTTAGGGCTTGGAAAGAAGGATTAAAGCTTGGAGGAAGATGGGGGCTCAATGGGGGAGATTTTAGGGTTTAGGGTCGAGTGGAGGAAGATGAAATCGTTTGGGATAGGTTTAAATAGGATGGGCTGGCGGCTGCCCAGAAATTAGGGTTTTAACACAGGTTAGTCGGTCAAAGAGCAACCACTGACCGACTAGTTTGGCAACTAGTCGGTCGGTCGACCAACGCAGACCGACTAAGTGTAAACAGTAACCACAATTCAATATCGAGCGTTGGGGTTAGCAACTCATTATGCTCGCTTCTGGTCACGAGCCAGGAAACACAAGTATTGTAGCGATGCTACGCAATCACGGGATCACTTAAAGAATGCAGTGACATGACAACTAAATTGCGTACCGTTAATGGAATTTAAACATGACATGGAAATTGTGAAACATGCTAAATGTCGGAACTAGCTTCGTTGTCAAGCTAGTTCCCCAATTTGCGCCTAGGCGAGTATCATTTCGTCGCCTAGCCTCTTTTACGCCTACAACAAGCAAATGGCCTAAAACATGGCCTAAACCCTAAGTGGCAAGTTTCACTTGCCTAGCACCGGGGATGACGACCACTTCGTCACACGGATGCTAATCTACGGGGAAATCGCTGTTATGGGGGAACAATCATCAAACAACATGAAATTTTATTAGGGTTTCATAAAAATACCAATAGGCTATGAAAACATAGAGGAATCGATTTCTTACCGAGAGGAAGCGGAAGAAACACTCCGGAGAACCCTAGGATCAGATCTGGAAACAAATGGAGAAGATTTGGAGAGTTAGGGTTTTGGGGGATTTTGGGGGTTTTGGGGTTTTGATGGAGGTTTGGGGAAGATGAGAGGTAGATAGAGTGAATGGATGGTCTGGATGATGGATTTAGGGCTTGGAAAGAAGGATTAAAGCTTGGAGGAAGATGGGGGCTCAATAGGGGAGATTTTAGGGTTTAGGGTCGAGTGGAGGAAGATGAAATCGTTTGGGATGGGTTTAAATAGGATGGGCTGGTGGCTGCCCAGAAATTAGGGTTTTAACACAGGTTAGTCGGTCAAAGAGCAACCACTGACCGACTAGTTTGGCAACTAGTTGGTCGGTCGACCAACGCAGACCGACTAAGTGTAAACAGTAACTCCTAAACGAAAATAGGATTTAGAATTAGTCGGTCCATGAACAAATACTGACCGACTAGTTTAGCATCTAGTCGGTCGATGAACGTTCTTAGACCGACTAAGAGTGAACAGTATTGATACTAAAATTTAGATGATGTGTTAGTCGGTTAAAGAAGCATTGCCGACCGACTAGTTTGCAACCTAGTCGGTCAACCAACGTTCTTAGACCGACTAACGATAAACAGTAACTCCTGAGAAATTTAGAAAGCCAACTAGTCGGTCCAAGAAGGATTGTCGACCGACTGGATCGTCATCTAGCCGGTCGGTGCCCCTTCTTATACCGGCTAATGAGCACAAAAAGTTCCGATACGGAGCACGGGGCCCCGGGATCGATTCCTAAGACTCCTAGGATTGATCTAATAGTAAGATACGACCGTTGTGAAGTCCGTCACGAATGACATACTTCGAAATCGACAATCCTAAGGAAGAAACGAGAAAATACGACGAATCGGTCGAAAATGAAAGCTACGGAGACGAAAACCACACATGAGGAGAAAATCCACCAAAACATATATTATGTTATAAAAAATCCAGATACATGAAAAGCAGTCGTTACAGGCCACTTATTCTGCATCATTCTCTAAGGATTGGAAATTATGTTTATCAGGCGACAACTAATATTATAGATCAGGTGCATGACACAAGCAGTGTGTAAACCACATGAAAAAAATGCCCAAGTGGTGCATGACCTTTCCAGCTTAACGTTGCTTCACGCCTGATCTATTACATCGGGGGCCCCCTTTTCTGCATCATTCTCTTTTTTGATAGGGAATCACGTTTACCAGGCGGCAACTGATATAATAGATCATGTGCAAGACACAATCAGTGTGTAAATCGCATGGAAAGTAAATGCCCATGTGGTGCATGTTCTTTCCATCTTTACATGGCATGGCACTCAATCTATTACATCGGGGTCCACCTTTTCAACATCATTCTCTTTATTGATATCGAATCATGTTTATCAAGCGGCAACTGATATAATAGATCAGGTGTAAGACACAATCGGTGTGTTAACCACATGGAAAGTAAATGCCCATGTGGTGCTTATTCTTTCCAGCATTACGTGGCTTGGCACCCGATCTATTACATCGAGGGGCACCTTTTCTGCATCAATCTTTAGGAATATGGAATCATATTTATCAGGCATCAACAGATATAATAGATCAGGTGCAAGACACAATCGGTGTGTAAACCACATGGAATGTAAATGCCCATGTGGTGCTTGTTCTTTCCAGCGTAACGTGGCTTGTTACCTGATCTATTACATCGGGGCCCACCTTTTCGACATTAATCTCTATGGATAGGGAATCATGTTTATCAGGTGGGAACTGATATAATAGATCAGGAGCAAGACACAATCGGTGTGTAAACCATATGGAAAGTAAATGCCCATGTGGTGCTTTTTATTTCCAGCTTTACGTGGCTTGGCACGAAACTTGATCTGTTAGATCGGGTGACACCTTTTATGCATCATTCTCTTTTTTGATAGGGAATTAGGTTTATCAGGCGGTAACTGATATAATAGATACCATTGGTGTGTAAACCACATGGAATGTAAAGGGCCATGTGGTGCTTGTTCTTTCCAGTTTTACGTGGCATGGCACTCGATCTATTACATCGGGGCCACCATTCTGCATCATTCTCTTTATTTATTGGGAATCATGTTTATCAGGCGACAAATGATATACTACATCAGGTGCAAGAGATAAGCCATGTGTAAACCACATGGAAAGTAAATGTCCTTGTGGTGCTTGTTCTTTCCAGCTTTACGCGGCTTGGCACTCGATCTATTACATCGGAGGCCCCCTTTTCTGCTTCATTCTCTTTATTGATAGGGAATCTTGTTTATCAGGCAACAACTAATATAATAGATCAGGTGCAAGACACAATCGGTGTGTATACCTCATGGAAAGTAAATGCCCATGTGGTGCTTGTTCTTTCCCGCTTTAGGTGGCTTGGCACCCAATTTATTACATCGGGGGCCACCTTCTCTCATCATTCTCTTTATTGATAGGGAATCATGTTTATCAGGTGGCAACTGATATAATCGATCAGGTGCAAGACACAAACGGTGTGTAAACCACATGGAAAGTAAATGTCC
Source organism: Scilla litardierei (assembly GCA_030789695.1). Lineage (NCBI taxonomy): Eukaryota > Viridiplantae > Streptophyta > Magnoliopsida > Asparagales > Asparagaceae > Scilla > Scilla litardierei. The sequence continues at coordinate 70,617,567 of CM061130.1, forward strand.
ATGTGGTGCTTGTCCTATCCAACTTTACGTAGCATAGCACCCGATCTATTACATCGGGGGCCACCTTTTCTACATCATTCTCTTTATTGATAGGGAATCATGTTTATCAGGCGGCAACTGAACTAATAGATTAGGTGCAAGACACAATCGGTGTGAAACCTCTTGGAAAGTAAATGCCCATGTGGTGCTTTATCTTTCCAGCTTAACGTGGCTTGGCACCCGATCTATTACATCGGGGCCACCTACTCTGCATCATCCTCTATGGATATAATATCATGTTTATCAGGCGGCAACTGATATAATTGATCTGGTGCAAGACACAACTGGTGTGTAAACCACATGAAAAGTAAATTCCCACGTGGTGCTTGTCCTTTCCAGCTTAGCGTGGCTTCGCACCGGATCTATTACATCGGGGTCACCTTTTCTGTATCATTCTCTATTTTCATAGTGAATCATGTTTATCAGGTGGAAACTGATATAATATATCAGGTGAAGACACAATCGGTGTGTAAACCACATGGAAAGTAAATGCACATGTGGTGCTTGTTCTTTCCATCTCTATGTGGCATTACACCCGATCTATTACATCGGGGGCCACCTTTTCTACATCATTCTCTTTATTGTTAGGGAATCATGTTTATAAGACGGGAACTGATATAATAGATCAGGTGCAAGACACAATCGATGTGTAAACCACACGAAAATTAAATGCCCATGTGGTGCTTGTTCTTTCCAGCTTTACGTGGCTTGGTACCCGATCTATTACATCGGCGGCCACTTTTATGCATCATTCTCTATGGATAGGGAATCAATTTTATCAGGCGGCAACTTACATAATAGATCAGGTGCTAGACACAAGCGGTGTGTAAACCACATGGAAAGTCAATGCCCATGTGGTGCTTGTTCTTTCGAGCTTTATGTGTCATGGTACCCAATCCAATACATCAGGGCCACCTTTTCTCAATCATTCTCTATGGATAAGAAATCATGTTTAACCGACGGAAACTGATATAATAGATCAGGTGCAAGACACAATCGGTGTGTAAACCACATGGAAAGTAAATGCCCATGTGGTGCTTCAAATTCCAGCTTTATGTGCCTTGGCACGACACCCTATCTATTAGATCGGGTGATACCTTTTCTGCATCATTCTCTTTATTGATAGGGAATCATGTTTTTCAGGCGACAACTGATATAATAGATCAAGTGCAAGACACAATCGGTGAGTAAATAACATGGAAAGTAAATGACCATGTGGTGCTTGTTCTTTCCTGCTTTATGTGGCATGGAACCCGATCTATTACATCTGGGGCCACCTTTTTTCATCATTTTCTTTATTGATAGGGAATCATGTTTATCAGGTGGCAACTGATATAATAGAACAGGTGCAAGGCACAATTGGTGTGTAAACCCCATGGAAAGTAAATGTCCATGTGGTGCTTATTCTTTCCAGCTTTACGTGGCATGGCACCCGATCTATTACATCAGGGGCCACCTTTTCTGTATTATTCTCTTTATTGATAGGGAATCAAGTTTATCAGGCGGTAACTGATATACTAGATCAGGTGCAAAATATAAGCGGTGTGTAAACCACATGGAAAGTAATTGTCCATGTGGTGCTTGTTCTGTCCTTATTTACGTGGCATGGCACCCGATCTATTACATCGGGGGCAAACATTTCTACATCATTATCTTTATTGATATGGAATCATGTTTATCAGGCGGCAACTGAAATAATAGATCAGGTGCAAGACACAATCGGTGTGTAAACAAAGTAAATTCACATGTGGTCCTTGTTCTTTCTAGCTTTACATGGCTTGGTATCCGATCTATTACATCGGGGCCACCATTTCTGCATCATTCTCTATGGATTAGGAATCTTGATTATCAGGCGACAACTGATATAATAGATCTGGTGCAAGACACAAGCGGTGTGTAAACCAGATGGAAAGTAAATGCCCATGTGGTGCTTGTTCTTTCCAGCTTTATGTGGCATTGCACCCGATCTATTACATCGGGGGTCACCTTTTCTACATCATTCTCTATGGATAGCAAATTATGTTTATCAGGCGGCAACTGATATAATAGATCTGGTGCAAGACACAATCGGTGTGCAAACCACATGGAAAGTAAATGCCCATGTGGTGCTTGTTATTTCCATCTTTACGTGGCTTGGCACGGCGCCCGATCTATTAGATCGGGTGAAACCTTTTTTGCATCATTCCCTTTATTGATAGGAAATCATGTTTATCAGGCGGCAACTGATATAATAGATAAAGTGCAAGACACAATCGGTGTGTAAACGACATGAAAAGTAAATGCCCATGTGGTGCTTGTTCTTTCCAGCTTTACGAGACAAGGCACGTGATGTATTACATCTGGGGCCAACTTTTTTGCGTCATTCTCTTTATTGATATGGAATCATGTTTATCAGACGGCAACTGATATAATAGATCCGGTGTCAGACACAATCGGCCTGTAAACCACATGGCAAGTAAATGCCCATGTGGTGCTTGTTCTTTCTAGCTTTATATGGCATGGCACCTGATCTATTACTTCTGGGGCCACCTTTTCTGCATAATTCTCTTTATTAATAGGGAATCATTTTTATCTGGCAGCAACTGATATACTAGATCAGGTGCAAAACATAAGCGGTGTGAAAACCATAAGGAAAGTAAACATCCATGTGGTGTTTGTACTTTCCAGCTTTACGTGGCTTGGCATCCGATCTATTACATCGGAGGCCAACTTTTCTACATCATTCTCTTTATTGATAGGGAATCATGTTTATCAGGCAGCAACTGATATAATAGATCAGGTGCAAGACAAAATCGGTATGTAAACCACATGAAACGTAAATACCAATGTGGTGCTTGTTCTTTCCAACTTACATGGCATGGCACCCGATCTATTACATCGCGGGCCTCCTTTTCTGCATCATTCTCTTTATTGATCAGGAATCATGTTTATCAGGCGACAGCTGATATAATAGATCATGTGCAAGACACAATTGGTGTGAAAACAACATAGAAAGTAAATGCCCATGTGGTGCTTGTTCTTTCCATCTTTATGTGGCAAGACACCCGATCTATTACATCGGAGTCATCGTTTCTACTTCATTCTCTTTATTGATAGGGAATCATCTTTATCAGGCGGCAAATGATATAATAGATCAGGTGCAATACATAATCGGTGCGTAAACCACATGGAACGTAAATGCCAATTTGGTGCTTGTTCTTTCCAGCTTTACGTGGCTTGGCACCCGATCTATTACAATGGGGGCCACCTTTTCTGCATCATACTCTATGGATAGGGAAACATGTTTATCAGGCGGTAACTGATACAATAGATCAGGTGCAAGACACAAGCGATGTGTTAACCGCATTGAAAGTAAATGCCCATTTGATGCTTGTTCTTTATAGCTTTACGTGGTTTGGCACTCGATCTTTTACATCGGGGTCCACCTTTCTACATCATTCTCTATTGATCGAGAATCATGTTTATCAGGCGGCAACTGATATAACAGATTAGGTGCAAGACACACCCTAAGTGTAAACAAAATGGAAAGTAAATGGAAAGTAAATTCCCATATGGTGCTTATTCTTTCCTTCTTTATGTGCCTTGGCACCCGATCTATTACATCGGGGGCCACATTTTCTGCATCATTCGTTATAGATAGGGAATCATGTTTTTACAAGCAGCAACTGATATAATACATCAGGTGTAAGACATAAGCAGTGTGTAAACCACATGAAAAGTAAATTCCCATGTGGTGCTTGTTCTTTCAAGCTTTATGTGGCTTGGCACCTGATGTATTACCTCAGGGGCCACCTTTTCTACATCATTCGCTTTATTGATCCAGAATCATGTTTATCAGGCAGCAACTGATATAATAAATCAGGTGCAAGACACAATCGGTGTGTAAACCATGTGGAAAGTAAATGCCCATGTGGTGCTTGTTCTTTCCAGCTTAACATGGCTTGGCACCTGATCTATTACATCGAAGGCCACCTTTTCTACATCATTCTCTATGGATAAGGAATCATGTTTATCATGCGGCAACTGATATAATAGATCAGGTGCGAGACACAAGCGGTGTGTAAACAAAATGGAAAGTAAATGCCCATATGGTGTTTCTTCTTTCAAGGTTTACGTGGCTTGGCACCTGATCTATTACATCGGGGGCCACCTTTTCTGCATCATTCCCTTTATTGATTGGGAATCATGTTTATCAGGAGGCAACCGATAGAATAGATCAGTTACAAGACACAATCAGTATGTAAACCACATGGAAAGTAAATTCCGATGAAGTTCTTGTTCTTTCCAGCTTTACGTGGCATGTCACCCGATCTATTACATCGGTGGCCTCCGTTTCTACATCATTCTGTTTATTGATAGGGAATCATGTTTATCAGGCGGTAACTGATATAATAGATCAGGTGCAAGACACAATCGGTTTGTAAACCACATGGAAAGTAAATGCCCATTTGGTGCTTGTTCTTTCCAACTTTACGTGGCTTGGCACCGATCTATTACATCAGGGCCACCTTTTCTGCATCGTTCTCTATGGATAAGGATTCTTGTTTATCTGGCGGCAACTGATATAATAGATCAGATGCAAGACACAAGCGGTGTGTAAACCACATGGAAAGAAAATGCCCATGTGGTGCTTGTTCTCTCCAGCTTTACGTGGATTGGCACCTGATCTATTACATAGGGGGCCACCTTTTCTACATCATTCTCTTTTTTAATTGGGAATCATGTTTATCAGGCAGCAACTAATATAATAGATCAGGTACAAGACACAGCGGTGTGTAAACCATATGGAAAGTAAATACCTATGTGGTGCTTGTTCTTTCCAGCTTAACGTGGCTTCACATCCGACCTATTACATCGGGGGCAACCTTTTCTGCATCATTCTCTATGGATATGGAATCATGTTTATCAGGCGGTAACATATATAATAGATCAGGTGCAAGACACAAGCAATGTGTAAACCACATGAAAAGTAAATGCCCAAGTGGTGCTTGTCCTTTCCAGCTTAACGTTGCTTCACACCCGATCTATTACATCCGGGGCCACCTTTTCGGCATCATTCTCTTTATTGATAGGGAATCATGTTTATCAGGCGGCAACAGATATAATATATCAGGTGCAAGACACAATCGGAGTGTAAGCCACATGGAATGCAAATGCCCGTGTGGTGCTTGATCTTTCCGTATTTACGTGGCATGACACCCGATCCATTACATCGGGGGCCACCTTTTCTGCATAATTCTCTTTATTGGTTGGGAATCATGTTTATCAGGCGGCAACTGGTATAATAGATCAGGTACAAGACACAATTGGTGTGTAAACCACATGGAAAGTAAATGCACATGCGGCGCTTGTTCTTTCCAGCTTTATGTGGCTTGGCACCGGATCTATTACATCGGGGGCCACATTTTCTGCATCATTCTCTATGGATCGGGAATCATGTTTATCTGGCGACAACTGTTATAATAGATCAAGTGCAAGACACAAGCGGTGTGTAAACCACATGGAAAGTAAATGCCCATGTGGTATTTGTTCTTTCCATCTTTATGTGGCTTGGCACCAAATCTATTACATCGGGGGCCACCTTTTCTACATCATTCTCTATGGATTGCAATTCATGTTTATTAGGCGGCAACTGATATAATAGATCAAGTGCAAGACACAATCCGTGTGTAAACCATATGGAAAGTAAATGCCCATGTGGTGCTTGTTATTTCCAGCTTTACTGGCTTGGCACAGCACCCGATCTATTAGATCGGGTGACACCTTTTCTGCATCATTCCCTTTATTGATAAGGAATCATGTTTATAAGGCGACAACTGATATAATAGATCAAGTGCAAGACACAATCGGTGTGTAAACCACATGGAAAGTAAATGCCCATGTTGTGCTTGTTTTTTCCAGCTTTACTTGGTATGACACCCGATCTATTACATCTGGGGCCTCTTTTTTGCATCATTCTTTTTATTGATAGGGAATCATGTTTATCAGGCGGTAACACATTTACTTGCTCAGGTGCAAAACATAAGCGGTGTGTAAACCACATGAAACGTTAATGTCCATGTGGTGCTTGTTCTTTCCATATTTACGTTGCATGGCACCCGATCTATTACATCGGCGGCCACCTTTTCTTCATCATTCTATTATAGATTGGGAATCATGTTTATCTGGCGGCAACTGTTATAATAGATCAGGTGCAAGACGTAATCGCTGTGTAAACTACATGGAAAGTAAATGCCCATATGTTGCTTGTTCTTTCCAGCTTTACGTGGCTTGATACCCAATCTATTACATCAGTGGCAACCTTTTCTGCATCATTCTCTATGGATAGGAAATCAGGTTTATTAGGCGGCAACTGATATAATAGATCAGGTGCAAGACACAAGCGGTGTGTAAACCACATGGAAAGTAAATGCCCATGTGGTGATTGTTCTTTCCAGCTTCATGTGACATGGCACCCGATCTATTACATCGGGGGACACCTTTAATACATTATTCTCTATGGATAAGGAATCATATTTATCAGGCGGTAATTGTTATAATAGATCAGGTGCAAGACACAATCGGTGTGTAAACCACATTGAAAGTAAATTCCCATGTGGTGCTTGTTCTTTCCAGCCCTACGTGGCTTGGTATCCGATCTATTACATCGGGGGCGACCTTTTCTGCATCATTATCTATGAATAGGGAATCATGTTTATCAGGCGGCAACTGATATAATAGATCAGGTGCAAGACACAAGCGGTGTGTAAACCACATGGAAAGTAAATGACCATGTGATCCGTGTTCTATCCATCTTAACGAGGCTTGGCTCCCGATCGATTACATCGAGGGCCACTTGTTCTACATTATTCTCTATGGAAAGGGAATCATGTTTTTCAGGTAGCAACTTATATAATAGATCAGGTGCAAGACACAAGCGATGTGTAAACCACATGGAAAGTAAATGCCCATTTGGTGTTTGTTCTTTCCAGCTTAACGTGGCTTGGCACCAGATCTATTACATCGGGGCCCACCTTTTCTACATCATTCCCTTTATTGATAGGGAATCATGTTTATTAGGCAACAACTGATATAATAGATCAGGTGCAAGACACAATCGGTGTGTAAGCCATATGGAAAGTAAATGCCCATGGGGTGTATGTTCTTTCCAGCTTAACGTGGTTTGGCACCCGAAATATTACATCGGGGGCCACCTTTTCTGCATCATTCTAAATGGATTGGGAATCATGTTTATCAGGCAGCAACTGTTATAATAGATCAGGAGCAAGAAACAACCGGTGAGTAAACCACATGGAAAGTAAATGCCCATACAGTGCTTGTTCTTTCCTGCTTTACGTGGCTTGGCACCCGATCTATTACATCAGGGGGCCACCTTTTCTGCATCATTCTCTTTATTGATAGGGAATCATGTTTATCAGGAGGCAACTGATAGAATAGATCAGGTGCCAGGCACAATCAGTGTGCAGACCACATGAACAGTAAATGCCCATGTGGTGCTTGTTCTTTCCAGCTTTACGTGGCATGGCACCCGATCTATTACATCGGGGGCCACCTTTTCTTCATCATTCTCTTCATTGATAGGGAATCTTGTTTATCAGGCGGAAACTGATATAATAGATTAGGTACAAGACACATGCAGTATGAAAACCGCATGGAAAGTAAATGGCCATGGGGTGTTTGTTCTTTCTAGCTTTGCGTGGCTTGGCACCCGATCTTTCACATTGGGGGCCACCTTTTCTGTATCATTTTCGTCATTGATAGGGAATCATATTTATCAGGCCGCAACTGATATTACAGATCAAGTGTAACACAAAATCGGTGTATAAACCACATGGAAACTAAATGCCTATGTGGTGCTTGTTCTTTCCAGCTTTACGTGGCATGGCACCCGATCTATTACATCGGGGGCCACCGTTTCTCCATCATTCTCTTTATGATAGGGAATCATGCTTATCAGACGGTAACTAATATAATAGATCAGGTGCAAGACACAATCGGTGTGTAAACCACTTGGAAAGGAAATACCCATTTGGTGCTTGTTCGTTCCTGCTTGACGTGACATGGCACCCGATCTATTACAACGGGGCCACCTTTTCTGCATCATTCTCTATGGAGAGGGAATCATGTTTATCAGGCGGCAACTGATATAATAGATCTGGTGCAAGACACAAGCGGTGTGTAAACCACATGGAAAATAAATTCCCATGCGGTGCTTTTTCTTTCCAGATTTACTGGCTTGGCACCCGATCTATTACATCGGGGGCCACCTTTTCTACATCATTCTCCATGGACAGGGAATCATGTTTATCAGGCGGCAACTGATATAATAGATCAGGTGCAAGCCACAATCGGTGTGTAAACCACATCGAAAATAAATTCCCAAGTGGCGGTTGTCCTTTCGAGCTTTACGTTGCTTGGCACCCGATCTATTACATCGGAGGCCACCTTTTCTTCATCATTCCCTAAGGATTGGGAATCATGTTTATCAGGCACCAACAGATATAATAGATCATTCGCAAGACACAAGCGGTGTGTAAACTGCATGGAAAGTAAATGACCATGTGGTGCTTTTTCTTTCCAGCTTTACGTGGCATGGCACCTGATCTATTAAATCGGGGCCCACCTTTTCTACATCATTCTCTTTATTGATAGGGAATCATGTTTATCAGGCAGCAACTGATATAATAGAGCAGGTGCAAGACACAATCGATGTGTAAACCATATAGAAAGTAAATGCACATGTGGTGCTTGTTCTTTCTAGCTTTACGTGGCTTGGCACCTTATCTATTACATCGTGGCCCACCTTTTCTACATTATTCGCTTTATTGATAGGGAATCATGTTTATCAGGTAGAAACTGATATAATAGATCAGGTGCAAGACACAATCGGTGTGTAAACCACAAGGAAAGAAATGTCTATGTGGTGCTTGTTCTTTCCATCTTTACGTGATTTGGCACCCGATCTATTACATCAGGGCCCCCTTTTCTACATCATTCTATTTATTGATAGGGATTCATGTTTATCAGGCGGCAATAATAGAATAGATCAGGTGCAAGACACAATCGGTGTGTAAACCACATGGAAAGTAAATGCCCATGTGGTGCTTGTTCCTTCTAGCTTTTCGTGGCTTGGCATCTGATTTATTACACCGGAGGCCACCGTTTCTAGATCATTCTCTTTATTGATAGGGAATCATGTTTATCATGCGGTAACTGATATAATAGATCATGTGAAAGATACAATCGGTCTGAAAACCACATGGAAAGTAAATGCCCATTTGGTGCTTGTTCTTTCCTGCTTTACGGGGCTTGGCACCCGATCTATTACATCCGGGGCCACCTTTTCTGCATCATTCTCGATGGATAGGGAATCGTGTTTATCTGGCGGCAACTGATATAATAGATCTAGTGCAAGACACAAGCGGTGTGTAGACCACATGGAAAGTAAATGCCCATGTGGTGCTTGTTCTTTCTAGCTTTCTGTGGCTTGGCACCCGATCTATTACATCGGGAGCCACCTTTTCTGCATCATTCTCTATGGATTGGGAATTATGTATATCAGGCAGCAACTGATATAATAGATCATGTGCAAGACACATGAGGTGTGTAAATCACATGGAAAGTAAATGCCCATGTGGTGCTTGTTCTTTCTAGCTTTATGTGACTTGGCACCTGATCTATTACATCGGGGCCTACCATTTCTAAGTCATTTCCTTTATTGATCGGGAATCATGTTTATCAGGCAGCAACTGATATAATAGATCAGGTGCAAGACACAATCGGTGTGTAAACCATATGAAAAGTAAATGCCCATGTGGTGCTTGTTCTTTCCAGCTTAACGTGGCTTGGCACCCGGTCAATTACATCGGGGGCCACCTTTTCTGCCTCATTCTCTATGGATAGGGAATCATGTTTATCTGACAGCAACTGATATAAAAGATCAGGTGTAAGACACAATCGGTTTGTAAACCACATGGAAAGTAAATGCCCATGTGGTGCTTGTTCTTTCCAGCTTTACGTGGCTTTTTACCCGATCTATTACATCGGGCCACCTTTTCTGCATCATTCCCTTTATTGATAGAGAATCATGTTTATCAGGAGGCAACTGATAGAATAGATCAGGTGCAAGGCACAATCGGTGTGCAAACCACATGGAAAGTAAATGCCCATGTGGTGCTTGTTCTTTCCAGCTTTACGTGGCATGGCACCCAATCTATTACATGGGGTACACCATTTCTTGCACATTCTCTTTATTGACAGTGAATCTTGTTTATTAGGTGCACGACACTAGCAGTGTGTAAACCACATGGAAAGTAAATGGCCATGTGGTGCTTGTTCTTTCCAGCTTTATGTTCTTTGACACCCGATCTTTTACATCGGGGGCCCCCTTTTCTACATCATTCTCTTTATTGATTGGGAATCATGTTTATCAGGCGGCAACTGATATAATAGATTAGGTGCAAGACACAATCGGAGTGTAAACCACTTGGAAAGTAACTGTCCATGTTGTGCTTGTTCTTTCCAGCTTTACATGGCATGGCACCCGATCTATTACATCGCGGGCACACCATTTCTCCAGTATTCTCTTTATTGATAGGGAATCAAGTTTATCAGATGACAACTGATATAATAGATCAGGTGCAATCCACAATCAGTTTGTAAACCACATGGAAAGTAAATGCCCATTTGGTGCTTGTTCTTTCCTGATTTACGTGGCTTGGCACCCGATCTATTACATCTGGGGCCTTCTTTCCTGCAGCATTCTCTACCTGATATAATAGATCAGGTGCAAGACACAAGCGGTATGTAAACCACATGGAAAGTAAATGCCCTTGTTGTGCTTATTCTTTCCAACTTTACGTTTCTTGGCACCCGATCTGTAACATCGGGGGACACCTTTTCTGCATCATTCACCTTATTTATAGGGAATCATGTTTTTCAGGCAGCAACTAATATAATAGATCAGGTACAAGACACAATCGGTGTGTAAACCATATGGAAAGTAAATACCCATGTGGTGCTTTTTCTTTCCAGCTTAACGAGGCTTGGTACCCGATCTATTACATCGGGGGCCATTTATTCTTCATCATTCTCTATGGATAGGGAATTATGTTTATTAGGCGGCAACTAATATTATAGATCAGGTGCAAGAAACAAGTAGTGTGTAAACCACATGAAAAAAATGCCCAAGTGGTGCTTGACCTTTCCAGCTTACCGTTGCTTCATACCCGATCTATTACATCGGGGGCACCTTTTCTGCATCATTCTCTTTTTTGATAGGGGATCACGTTTATCAGGAGGCAACTGATATAATAGATCAGGTGCAAGACACAATCGGTGTGTAAATCGCATGGAAAGTAAATGCCCATGTGGTGCTTGTTCTTTCCATCTTTACATGGCATGGCACCCGATCTATTACATCAGGGTCCACCTTTTCAACATCATTCTCTTTATTGATAGGGAATCATGTTTATCAAGTGGTAACTGATATAATAGATCAGGTGCAAGACACAATTGGTGTGTTAACCACATGGAAAGTAAATGCCCATGTGGTGCTTGTTCTTTCCAGCATTACGTGGCTTGGCACCCGATCTATTACATCGAGGGCCATCTTTTCTGCATCATTCTCTATGGATATGGAATCATATTTATCAGGCGTCAACTGATATAATAGATCAGGTACAAGACACAATCGGTGTGTAAACCACATGAAAAGTAAATGCCCATGTGGTGCTTGTTCTTTCCAGCTTAACGTGGCTTGTTACCCGATCTATTACATCGGGGGCCACCTTTTCTACATTAATCTCTATGGATAGGGAATCATGTTTATCAGGTGGGAACTGATATAATAGATCAGGGGCAAGACACAATCGGTGTGTAAACCACATGGAAAGTAAATGCCCATGTGGTGCATGTTATTTCCATCTTTACGTGGCTTGGCACGAAACTTGATCTGTTAGATCGGGTGACACCTTTTCTGCATCATTCTCTTTATTGATAGGGAATTATGTTTATCAGGTGGCAACTGATATAATAGATACGATAGATGTGTAAACCACATGGAAAGTAAATGGCCTTGTGGTGCTTGTTCTTTCCAGTTTACGTGGCATGGCACCCGATCTATTACATCGGGGCCACCATTCTGCATCATTCTCTTTATTGATAGGGAATCAAGTTTATCAGGCGACAAATGATATACTACATCAGGTGCAAGACATAAGCGGTGTGTAAACCACATGGAAAGTAAATGTCCATAAGGTGCTTGTTCTTTCCAGCTTTACGCGTGTAACGACCACTCTTCGTTGTACGATGTTCGTGCACGTGCTTTTGGCCGTGCACGTGTTTATTTCAGACTTTGGATGCTTGCGAACACTTTTGTGTGATATGCCGTTATGAACGTCTCTGAGAGTATTAAATAGTGGCACTAATTTGGAACGACGTTTCTCGAGTCGTTTTCCCACAATTTAATCTTATTCGATGAGACGTTGCGATTTTCTCTTTTGACGGGAGACGTTACAATTTTTAGTTTCGTCGTCCGACATCAAAATTGAGATCCGTCTACTTAGTTAGCTCACTTTCGTCATCACGATCACCCCGATATTTATTTTATAATTTTTGGAGTTTATTTGACTGCTTTTATATTTTTAGCAAGGTTTAAAATATTTTTAAAAGCTAGGTTTTAAATTAATTTCAGCCAAAGAAAATTTATTTGAGTTTAAAATGATTTAAATAATTTTTGAGCCAATTTCCAGCTCATTTGGGCCGCACCCAAGCCTTGGGTGAGTTGGAGAGGGTGAGATTTAAATTTTAAATTATTTTAAACTCCTAACTTAGGATTAGCCCTAGACCTAGTCAACCACTTTAAACTATATAAACAACCTTTAGGAAGACCTATTTTCGTAATAAAATAACCCTAGTCGCTACCAAAACTCAAATTTGACGTTGTGACGAATCGTCGCAACGTTGCGACGAACTTTCCCCGCATCGACCGAGAGAACAGGCCCAAATCCCCCACACCGACCGGCAGCTGTGCCCGCACCAAGCCCCCGCCCCGCTCTGCACACCCGTCCGCTCCGTTCTCCCGCTCCGACCGAGAGGATCTCTCGGTCAGACCGAGAGAATTCCCCGCTCCGCTCCGCACCCGCACCGTTGCAAGCCCCCACTCTGTCGCTCCGCTCCGCACCGTGCCCGGCCGAAGCCCTCGCCCGCATCGCCCGCTCTCTGCAACATTGCAACGGTTGCAACGTTGCAACGCTCTGTCGCCCGCACCGACCGACCCGCTCTCCCGCACCGACCGATGGATTTCTCCGCACCCGCCACTACGACCGACCCCAAGCGCTGCACAGCCCCGCCCCTAGTGCCCGACCGACGGAACAGCCCGCACCAAGCGTGTCTGACCGAGAGCAACTCGTCGCAACCCCGCACCTGTTGCACCGCTTGCCACTGTGGGCCCCCCAAGTTCTCCAGAGGTATTGTGGTTCCCCTATTGGTCCCTAGGACTACTGTGGGCCCCACCTAGATGCTTTCTCTTCGACGATTTGCCGCTTACGACGTTGCGACACATCGTAGCCCGTCGTCGCACGTGCTAGCTTTGGAATCTGGATTCGTTGCTCCGGTTGCTGATCTGAATATTCGTGTGAGGAATCTATATTTGGAATCAGGACTTGGAGCGCGCTCTTTTATTCCAACCCCTGACGTCGCTACCCGACGCCAGTGTAGCTTTCGCGTCGTGTTGAGGTAACGCTTTGCACCCCTAGGACCCCCAACCCAATTGCATGCTAACCAAGACTAAAATCAGTATTTTTAAAGTATTTTAAATGTTTTAGAATTCACTAATCACGATTAATAAAACGGATGTAGGCCGGTGGACTTGTGCACGTAGGATATTGTGATTTTGGACTCATTGGACGGTGTGCTCAGACGTTGTACTTGCAGGCAAGTGAAACTTGCCAACTCTTGTGTAGGGCCATATTTTTAGGCCACTTACTTGCTTTTAGCGTAAAAGAGACTAGTCAGTGAAATGATAGCTGGCTAGACGCCTACTCGATCTAGTTTGACAACGAAACTAGATCCATCACCTAAAATGATCTAGCTTGACAACGAAGCTAGATCCAAATCTTTAACTTGTTGATCATGCATACTAAACTGTCATGTTTACTTTCCTTACCTGTACGTACTTTTAACTGCCATGCATTGCATCTTACATGTCATCCCAGTTGATTGTTGCATTCGTAGCACACGCTACAATACTTGTACCTGTACTTCCTTGTCCGGCTAGGTGCACCCCTTGGCCATCATGTTAAAACACTTCCTAGCTCGTGATCCAGAAGCGGGCCTCATGTGTTGGTCAAAAGCCAATGCCAGATACACGTGGAGGGGTAGGGATAAACGATCACTTGAGCTTAGGAGTTGGCCCGATCAGCCACTCTAGCCAAAAGGCGGAATCTCTGTGCACGAGGTGCTTACTTTACTTGTCTTGTACTAGTGAGTGTTACTTGTATAACTTGTCATCCAAGCCATGTTTATATTCCATGCTCGTACCTTACTTTACTTTACTTGTTGCACTCATACTTTAACTGCCATGTCATTGCATTCATGCTAGAACTGCTAGGTTGCTTACTTTCACTTCCAGTTTCCTTGCACAAGTGACGTGCACCCCGGCTTGCTATCCGCAAATGGCCGGGGGACCCGCGTGGGGGTTTAGAAATTTGTAACCGCAAGCGCACGGTGTTGTAGTGTGTCTTGGGGGTCGAACACAGGGAGGCTAGGATGTGCTTGAGTCAAGTAGGACCAAAATCACCCCGTAGGCGAGCTAGCCCGAATCGGTAAATGGTTGTCACGGAAAGGAATGAAGGGTATGAACAAGAAGAAAATAAACCCGGGACTTTGGTTTCCACTCCGACGAGTGACTCTCGCCGATACGGCCTACGGGTATGGATAGCGATCGGAATTAGGGTCTAATGGTGGGACGTTGCCTCTGAAAGTGGTACCAGCATCCCATGGGCCCGATATTCCGGTCGGTGCCCAGGATGATACACCGGACTTCCCAGATTCGATCAGTGGGCACTCCCGTGTCCATTAACACTGATCGATTTCGGGAGCACTAAGCTCGCAACGATAACTCCCAACGTCTCATCCTGCCGCTCCCGCGTGCTAGGATTCGATGTCTACGCTAAGGGCGTGAGCTATGGCTAGGGAGTCAACCGCCAAGTTTATTCCCCCTTGGCCCAACGGTCAAAGGCGGTCTTTTTCCCGCCGATGACAATGAAACACCCCGCGTAACCGTTAGATTCCTAATCCCTATCGATTTCCTAACCCTATGGACGCATCGGGAAGAGCCCCCGAAGGGGTTTCCACCAAAATCCCAGATTTAGGAACTACTCACAAAAATTCATTAAAAAGCGATCTAAATAAAAATTAACCGTTGGATTCATAATCAGAAGATTGGAATGCGGAAGTAATAGAGTAGTTAAGACAATACTAAAATTTGAGAAAGATCTGAAAACTTACAAAAGAACAGTAATTACAGCCGTCACAATGGGAGAAAACAGTAAAAACTAGCAGTTCCCCGTTTCTGGAACCCTAGGGGTTCTATTTATAGACTGTAACGACCGTTTTTTTATCATTAATATTATCTGTATTTTTCTCTCATATCTTTCTCTCTTTTCTTTTCGCCGTAACCGTTGATTGGACGTTTCCGTACTCGTACCCATACCCACTTCTTTTCTTCATACTTATTATTATTATCATCATCCTTTAATAATTATTTGAAGATATCATTTTTATAATTAGTTTAACTTTCAAAATTCGAATTTCAAACTTCATACTCTTAATTTTTTTAAAGTTCAAATTCGAATGTAAATTCCTAAATGTTTATAAAAGCCTTCCTCCTATAAACCCAATTAAAACCCATTGATTGGCCTTTAATTTCCTTGATTTAAAAATCTATTAATGGCATTTCAAATAATTCCTTATTAGACTTAACCTAAGACTCAACCCTATGGAGACCCTAAAGAGACTAGCCTTTCCAGCTGTTGCCTTTCTCACCCTAACTTATTATAAACAACCATATAGAAGCCTAGCTAATATATTAGAACCCTAGACAACTTGGCTCCTTCACGTGCTGTCAACAGCATACACCCTATTTCTTAAGCTAATAAACCCCTAGAGGCCAACGTGCACAGCTTTTCCTTATGAAACAAATAAAGCCTCAGTCATGTACCCTACCTATTTTATATAATAAAAACCCCTAGGGTTTGATACCACAAGCCGCTGCTTACCCTCCCCTATAAAAAACCCTATACTTCATTTCCAACCCTACTCAAAACGTCGCCGCCTCTTAACCTTCGCACGCAGCAGCAACGCCTTGCGCCGCAGCTCCCCGCTTCCGATCTTAACCCACTCACGCAACCCCCTCCAGTGCCGTAACCCATCCTCCTCCGACCTACACCCACATCTCCGCCACCTAGCTTCACCGCGGCGACGTCCGACGTCCCCAGGCGGCCTCCCCACGATCCCCACGGCCTCCTCCAACCTTAGCCTTCGCACGGCAGCCCAACCTGATCTCCGACGTGCCCCTTCACCCTCGCCGCTGCTTCCCTCGCCTATAGTCCGCCGTTTCTTCGCCTCAGCCGCCAGGAAGCCCGCAGCCACCGTCATCAAGCCGCGGCAACAGCGCCTGGCGCTGTCACGGCGGGAATCGCCGCCCTAGCGCATATCAGGCCGCAGTAATGGTCTCCTGGCATCGCATGGCCGCTCCAGCCACGGTGGCGCCGCCCCGAGACGCCCAGACCCCCCTCAGCCGAGACCCGGCCTCCACTGCCATTATCTCGCCGGAAGTCGCCTCTGTCTGCTACTCATCAGCATCGCCAGTCGTCGATGAAACACCGGGCAGCCCCCTCGTGCGCATGGGACGACGCTCCCCGCTGCATCTGCCACTTGCTCCGACATCACGCTGCCGTTTGCACCACGCGAGGAAGCAACCTAACGAGTAAGTCTTCGGATGTTGGTCAGTTGATATCAGAAGTTTTTATATAATGGATGTAGTAAATCTTATAAATTGAGTACATGGTATAACTCATGCTACTACAATATATCTATATATATAGAAAACCCTTAATATCATTGGTAGTTAACTTTTGACTCATGTTAGGGCTAGTATTGAAGCGGTTGTTCCTAATATAAACAGTTTAATATTAATTTTGTTAGCAATATTAAATTCTAGTAACTAATATATTATTTGTGTATATATATTATGCATGTTAACTGCACATATACAAGGTGTTAGCTATATTGTCACTACATTCATGTGCTATGTAACAGTTTAGTATATGTAAGTTAGTATTAAGTTGGTATAATTACGTGTACCCTTTTAAGTTAGATTTTATTATTATTTTAATTGGTTGAGGGTCATTAGCCTTATATTCCGGATCCATGTCACAGATAAATTCACGATCATCTCTGGGTACCCTCGTCGCTGATTGCGACGACGTGGAGCTGACGGATCACTAATAGGAATCGGTGCTCCAGGCCTTCCACCCTTGACCTACCGTCGGGTGACGCGGCGTTGTGTCAGAATCGTCGTCGACGTGGAGCTTTCGCATCTGGCTAGGTAACGATTCTCAAAGCCTTGTTGCTCTAGTAATTAGGGCCAACTTGCATGAGGTAACTCACATAGAACGAACCCATTAAAGAATCGCCTCGATCGATCAATGGACTTACTCTGTTGTGCACATAGGATAGATGGAATGATCGATCGAACTAGGCAGCAAACCATATGTCTGGTGACCCAAGCGGGCCCAGTTAATCTGGCTTATCTTATGTCGTTGCCTGTGGATGTTAGAGTGCATGAATGTAATGATAGGATTATCGTACAAGTTCCGTAGAATCCGTTGGTTGACCCAGACCCTGCTGGACTACATCCTTACCAGAATCTTTCAGGCAATGAATGAGACTTTAGTTACTGCTTTTATACTTTTCTAGAATTGATGTTAGAACTGCTAGATTTACTTCCGCAAAATACTTGAAAATGATCACATGTTACTTTCTGCTCGAACACACTTTTAAGATGCAACTTGAACCTCACATGCTAATTAATAAGCCAGACATTATAATTGTGTGGATCTTTGTAGAAGATCACAGGCGTGGGCCTCTCCTATACGGAGGTTGGCACTACTCTTGTGGAGCGTCTGCTGGCTAGCCCAGAGACGGCTCGCTTACGGATAGTTAATCGATGACGGGGGTGACCATTGAGAACTAGTGCTCCCCAGCTTTGGCTCACCCGTGACTGGTGCACTCCGGTATGATACGTAGTATCATTCATGATTAATGATTTGTTTCGGATCGACGACGGGGGTGACCATTGAGAACTGGTGCTCCCCAGCTTTGGCTCACCCGTGACTGGTGCGCTCCGATATGATACGCCGTATCATTCGTGATCCTTGTCTTGTCTCGTGTCTAGATGGAGCGTTTGTTGGCTCGTGTCCATAACACAAACGACTCGCGGGTGGGGTAGGATAAAAGAGTCTAGCTGGGCCTGGGGGGTAGCTCCCCTCCACCTACGCAGCTTGAGTCCTTAGGTTTTATCTTTGTATCGCAGTTGGTGCACTCCTGCCTGCTTCGCAGGGATGCATTCCGGTCGTTTGACCTTTTCTAGACTTGGACAATCTGACCAGATGGACACCCCTGGCAGATTGATAGAACTACAAGAAAAACTCTTAGACGATCTGACTAGATGGACACCCCTAGCAGATCGATTAGAACAACCCTTACTTATTTCCTGTTTTCTAGAACTCCTGTGTAGGTTGTCATTTAAATTCCATATAAAACTGCTAGAATTGTATAACTGCTTTAATTATGGTCTCATTAGTTCGTTGCTGACATGTGTTTTGCACATGTCATAGACTTGATTGAGCTGGCATCACCTGAGGATCCCAGCAGACTCTTCACTCTTTAGTTGCCCCTGGTACGTGCAGTTTTAGTTTCTATGTTAAACTCTTTGTTGGTTACCTTCCGCTTTGAATAGTATCTTATATTACTGTTTGACTATTGTTTCATGCTAAACCATTCGGTCGGACCTTCTCCTCCGCATCATAACTTGCATAGACGCTTATTGGACCCCGAGCCTCAACGGCTCGAGTCCATGCGGGCTGGCCATGTCTCGCTTCCCAAATCTTTTGGGAAGCGGGGCGTGACAGTTTTTGTGGTGGCCCATGCAGGTCTTGATCGAATGATTTATCGAACCAATAGTGTTAAAGTAACTATTCAAACAACCAACAATATTCGAGTCTGACATAAGTTAGTTAGGTTAAGACTAGTTCCTTGGCCCCTCTAGCTTGGTTTTGAGTGAGAATATAGGAATACGATGAAGTTTAAAGTGATGTATTTCTGACACATTGGATAGTTAAAAGGTTGGATTCTCGACTTGACAAGGAACCATGGAAGTGAGGACATTGAATCGAGGGAATGAGCTCGACTTTTAGTATGCTGCTCGTGATAGAAGTGTGGTGATCTGTCTTGCCTTAACAACTAAATGCGTAGACCTACATCGATCAAGTGAAATGTTATGCAACGGATATTATGAGCATATTTATATATAAGCCGAGTAGCAACTGTATAACCTAGGCTTAAAAAAAAACTAGTTCGAGGATAGCAACGCGGTTGACGTAAATAATAAGATCATTAGGGATGAACAGAAGAGATTCGGAGTGATAATGTGATGACGAGATTGATCTTATGATGGATTGTATAAGATTGACAACATGATCTGTTTTGGACACGGTGATTTAAAGGAATTAAGGATCTTGGGAATGTCATGGGAGTTTCAAGGTCGACCGTTCAAATACGCATCGAGTGCATACTGATCACTGGATTCCAGTTACAGCTTACGAAATGGTGAAAGGTGAAGACTTCTCCAGATCATGTGGATGGCTTATAGCCAACAATGACTAGCAGTTTTAGTGCCAATGAAAATTCTGGATCAAGTCAAGTGAGCATGTTTGGTTTTGCGAGTGCTCAATGATCGGGAAATATGGGAAAGAGTTAGTAGATTGCCTTGGTTGTTTGGATTAAAAAGGAAATCGTAAGTAAGTCTGACGCCCAAAAAAAAATCTAGAATTGGTGGGTAGTTTCACTTTAGAGATTCCTAGAGGCAGCTGAGCCAAGAACCAATGGAAGCGGAGAAAACCAGGATCATTATAACAGGTTCTCGTGAACGGGCTTTTGAGTTGGAAATTTTATTGGTGTTTAAAATGATTGGGATTAGCCAATTAGGGCTGATTAGTTGGAGGTTGTTTAACCACCCTAGATGTCAAAATTGGAAGTGTCTGCACATTAGAGCGTTGTGTTTGTTCTGCCTTCCCTGTAGATCCATGAGGAGGATTACCCGGCTCGTGTGAATATGTATCATTGTCGGGCATGCTTAGTATTATTATTACTTAGGTATATGTGAGCTTATGGATGAATAATGGAATATGTGTATTGCGATGAATGTAATGATTATGTGTATATAGTACATGAATAAGTATAGATACTTATGTAAGATAATAGGTGTGAATATATAATGCCTGTGGATACTTATAAGTCTTAGTGTTCCCTCGAGTACGAGTGGACATGCTTATAGATACTAGGATAAGAATGTGTTGAGTGATTGTATATACGTATATATGGGATAAGTATGAATTGCATGTTCTGATGTGTGTATGGTTGAATAGTGATGTCTAGCTATTTACTAAGGCTACATATGATGAGTCGTGTCATATAGATATATAGGAGTGTGTGTATAAGTACATAGATTGTATATTGTTTGGTATGTATCTTGGAGTCTCACTCGAGAGCGAGTGAGTATGCTCAGTAAGTATTTTATAATGTGGTTGTGGTTTGCGGATGTGAGTGTAGTGTTATATATATCCGTGCATGATAGGATATGGTGAATGTAGTTATATAGGTGTTTGTGCTGGGTTACGCTACGCACCTGGACATGCGTAGCTACACCATATATAGATACAGGTTTATTCTATAGTTATGAATGAAGGGTTTACATGTTTGAATGAGTACGCGTTAGTTAAACTAGGAGTGAAATGTGCTATATGCATAGTTATTAGGCTGGATGCTTTGTGTTTGTAGGAATAGATTAGCATGATGGTATGATTATGTTTTGCTTGTAATAAGAAGTTGTTTGTCATTTGGTGTTGTGGCGAATAGTTATAATATAACGAAGTATTATTGTTATGATTGATGTGTTGGATGTATACTAGGGGATATACCTTTTGTAGGCCATATTGAGTAGATATATGTATGTTCGGTTTTAAATCCGTGATGAATTTAAATACCCTGGTTAGTATATGTGTACTATAAGTGTAGTACAATGGTTGTATATGATGGGGTGATTATTGAATGTTGGAATATGATTGTGCGTAGGTATGAATGTGCGGAGGCACTTCCATGAGTTAGAAATGTACGCGTGAATAATATTAACCTAGCTATAAGTACAAGATATAATGGTTGGGAAATAATTGATGTATATTATTACTGAGCATGTATATAGATAGATGTATTAGGTTATATGTTGGTTGAAGTACTGTGCTAGGAATGATCGGGGTAGTTACTATAGTTAACTAGAGGAGTCTAGCCATGCCTGAAATTAAGAAAGTCCGGGGACGGACTTTATTCTAAGGTGGGTAGGATGTAACGACCGTTTTTTTATCATTAATATTATCTGTATTTTTCCCTCATATCTTTTTCTCTTTTTCTTTTCGCCGTAACCGTTGATTGGACGTTTCCGTACTCGTACCCATACCCACTTCTTTTCTTCATACTTATTATTATTATCATCATCCTTTAATAATTATTTGAAGATATCATTTTTATAATTAGTTTAACTTCCAAAATTCGAATTTCAAACTTCATACTCTTAATTTTTTTTTAAAGTTCAAATTCGAATGTAAATTCCTAAATGTTTATAAAAGCCTTCCTCCTATAAACCCAATTAAAACCCATTGATTGGCCTTTAATTTCCTTGATTTAAAAATCTATTAATGGCATTTCAAATAATTCCTTATTAGACTTAACCTAAGACTCAACCCTATGGAGACCCTAAAGAGACTAGCCTTTCAAGCTGCTGCCTTTCTCACCCTAACTTATTATAAACAACCATATAGAAGCCTAGCTAATATATTAGAACCCTAGACAACTTGGCTCCTTCACGTGCTGTCAACAGCATACACCCTATTTCTTAAGCTAATAAACCCCTAGAGGCCAACGTGCACAGCTTTTCCTTATGAAACAAATAAAGCCTCAGTCATGTACCCTACCTATTTTATATAATAAAAACCCCTAGGGTTTGATACCACAAGCCGCTGCTTACCCTCCCCTATAAAAAAACCATATACTTCATTTCCAACCCTACTCAAAACGCCACCGCCACTTAACCTTCGCACGTAGCAGCAACGCCTTGCACCGCAGCTCCCCGCTTCCGATCTTAACCCACGCACACAACCCCCTCCAGTGCCGTAACCCATCCTCCTCCGACCTACACCCACATCTCCGCCACCTAGCTTCGCCGCGGCGACGTCCGACGTCCCCAGGCGGCCTCCCCACGTGTCACGACCCGCTTCCCTAAAATGGAGGCGAGACGTGAAAAGGTCCGCACGAGAGTGGAGCTGTGAAGCCCCAAACCTGATAAGCGTCAATAAAACATAAGCAGGTCCATATAACCACAACGGAACAACAATAATAATACAAGGAGATACTGAAATAAAAATCGCATATCTCATGAAATGTCCAACATGGAAATAAGTCCAACATCCAGAAAAGCCACCAGGCTAAAAGAAAAGAGTTTAAAGGCCCAGAACAAGGCCAACAAAGCAACAACATAACAAGTATAGGTGCTACGCACCGACAAAAAAACAACTGTCTAAACGAAAGTAAAACACAACGAAGACACTAGGACTGGTCCCCAGTGTCCACGTACTCACCGTCAAACACAAGCTCGGGCTCGGCGTCAGCAAACACCTCGTCCTCAACAAGGTACTCAGGCTTAGGATCTAACATGTGTCACCCAAAAGAGTGAAGGGGCACATGTCAGCAAGTCTAAAAGACTTGGGCAAGGAAACTGAAAGTAAGGCAACTAGCAACCTAGCAATTTAGTATGCATGACATGGCAGTTATAACATGAGTACACAATTAAGACATGATGAACACCAATACAAGAGTACAATTATCGGGACAAGACAAGAGTAGCCAAGCTACTAACATTCTCAATCAATTCACATTGTTTTGTAGGTGTTTACGCCCTTCAGCTGAATGGTTCATCATTCACACCGATCGGCACTAAACACAATTCACGTTTCACTGTTGTTTGTAGATGTTTACGCCCTTCAGCTGAATGGTTCATCATGCACACCGATCGGCACTAAACACTACCCCACCCCAGAGTTTACGTCTTACAACTGCAGTTGCTGATCAGGCAGACCCCCAGTTGAATGACCGATTAACCCTTACCCCATCCCACACGTAAATAAGCCAGGGCCCCTGCACATGAGCCCAGCAAGTGAGCCAGGGTTGCCCCGCACGGGAGCTTGTTTCTTAGTTCACAAATCAATATCGAGCATTGGGGTTAGCAACTACAGGGCTCGCTTCTGGAACATGAGCCAGGAACACAAACATTGTAGCAAAGCCACGCAATCACAGCAACACTTAAGGAATGCAATGACATGACAATTTATTCGCGTACCGTTAATGGGAAGTAAACATGACATGGTAATTGTGCAACATGCTATATGTTGGAACTAGCTTCGTTGTCAAGCTAGTTCCCCAATTTGCGCCTAGGCGAGTATCATTTCGTCGCCTAGCCTCTTTTACGCCTACAACAAGCAAATGGCCTAAAACGTGGCCTAAACCCTAAGTGGCAAGTTTCACTTGCCTAGCACCGGGGATGACGACCACTTCGTCACACGGATGCCAATCTACGGGGAAATCACTGTTATGGGGGAACAATCATCAAACAACAAGAAATTTTATTAGGGTTTCATAAAAATACCAATAGGCTATGAAAACATAGAGGAATCGATTTCTTACCGAGAGGAAGCGGAAGAAACACTCCGGAGAACCCTAGGATCAGATCTGGGAACCTATGGAGAAGTTTGGAGAATAAGGTTTTTTGGGGGATTTTGGGGATTTGATGGAGATTTGGGGAAGATGAGAGGTAGATAGAGTGAATGGATGGTATGGATGATGGATTTAGGGCTTGGAATGAAGGATTGAAGCTTGGAGGAAGATGGGGGCTCAAAGGGGGAGATTTTAGGGTTTTGGGTCGAGTGGAGGAAGAAGAAAATGTTTGGGATGGGTTTAAATAGGATGGGCTGGCGGCTGCCCAGAAATTAGGGTTTTAACACAGGTTAGTCGGTCAAAGAGCAACCACTGACCGACTAGTTTGGTAACTAGTCGGTCGGTCGACCAACGCAGACCGACTAAGTGTAAACAATAACTTCTGAACGAAAATAGGATTTAGATTTAGTCGGTCCATGAACAAATACTGACCGACTAGTTTTACATCTAGTCGGTCGATGAACGTTCTTAGACCGACTAAGAGTAAACAGTAACTCGACTGTACAGTAGAACCAAGAATTAGTCGGTCTGAGTACAAAACTTAACCGACTAGTTTAACAACTAGTCGGTCGAAAGATGAACTTAGACCGACTAAGAATGAACAGTACTGATACTAAAATTTAGATGATGTGTTAGTCGGTTAAAGAAGCATTGTCGACCGACTAGTTTGCAACCTAGTCGGTCAACCAACGTTCTTAGACCGACTAACGATAAACAGTAACTCCTGAGAAATTTAGAAAGCCAACTAGTCGGTCCAAGAAGGATTACCGACCGACTGGATCGTCATCTAGTCGGTCGGTGCCCCTTCTTATACCGGCTAATGAGCACAAAAAGTTCCGATACGGAGCGCGGGGCCCCGGGATCGATTCCTAAGACTTCTAGGCTTTATCTAATAGTAAGATACGACCGTTATGAAGTCCGTCACGAATGACATACTTCGAAATCGACAATCCTAAGGAAGAGACGAGAAAATACGATGAATCGGTCGAAAATGAAAGCTACGGAGACGAAAACCACACAAGAGGAGAAAATCCACCAAAACATATATTATATTATAATAAATCCAGATACATGAAAAGCGGTCGTTACACCACGATCCCCACGGCCTCCTCCGACCTTAGCCTTCGCACGGCAGCCCAACCTGATCTCCGACGTGCCCCTTCACCCTCGCCGCTGCTTCCCTCGCCTATAGTCCGCCGTTTCTTCGCCTCAGCCGCCAGGAAGCCCGCAGCCACCGTCATCAAGCCACGACAACAGCGCCTGGCGCTGTCACGGCGGGAATCGCCGCCCTAGCGCATAGCAGGCCGCAGCAATGGTCTCCTGGCATCGCATGGCCGCTCCAGCCACGGTGGCGCCGCCCCGAGACGCCCAGACCCCCCCTCAGCCGAGACCCGGCCTCCACCGCCATTATCTCGCCGGAAGTCGCCTCTGTCTGCTACTCATCAGCGTCGCCAGTCGCCGATGAAACACCGGGCAGCCCCCTCGTGCGCACGGGACAACGCTCCCCGCTGCATCTGCCACTTGCTCCGACATCACGCTGCCGTTTGCACCACGCGAGGAAGCAACCTAACGAGTAAGTCTTCGGATGTTGGTCAGTTGATATCAGAAGTTTTTATATAATGGATGTAGTAAATCTTATAAATTGAGTACATGGTATAACTCATGCTACTACAATATATCTATATATATAGAAAACCCTTAATATCATTGGTAGTTAACTTTTGACTTATGTTAGGGCTAGTATTGAAGCGGTTGTTCCTAATATAAACAGTTTAATATTAATTTCGTTAGCAATATTAAATTCTAGTAACTAATATATTATTTGTGTATATATATTATGCATGTTAACTGCACATATACAAGGTGTTAGCTATATTGTCACTACATTCATGTGCTATGTAACAGTTTAGTATATGTAAGTTAGTATTAAGTTGGTATAATTACGTGTACCCTTTTAAGTTAGATTTTATTATTATTTTAATTGGTTGAGGGTCATTAGCCTTATATTCCGGATCCATGTCACAGATAAATTCACGATCATCTCTGGGTACCCTCGTCGCTGATTGCGACAACGTGGAGCTGACGGATCACTAATAGGAATCGGTGCTCCAGGCCTTCCACCCTTGACCTACCGTCGGGTGACGCGGCGTTGTGTCAGAATCGTCATCGACGTGGAGCTTTCGCATCTGGCTAGGTAACGATTCTCAAAGCCTTGTTGCTCTAGTAATTAGGGCCAACTTGCATGAGGTAACTCACATAGAACGAACCCATTAAAGAATCGCCTCGATCGATCAATGGACTTACTCTGTTGTGCACATAGGATAGATGGAATGATCGATCGAACTAGGCAGCAAACCATATGTCTGGTGACCCAAGCGGGCCCAGTTAATCTGGCTTATCTTATGTCGTTGCCTGTGGATGTTAGAGTGCATGAATGTAATGATAGGATTATCGTACAAGTTCTGTAGAATCCGTTGTTTGACCCAGACCCTGCTGGACTACGTCCTTACCGGAATCTTTCAGGCAAGGAATGAGACTTTAGTTACTGCTTTTATACTTTTCTAGAATTGATGTTAGAACTGCTAGATTTACTTCCGCAAAATACTTGAAAATGATCACATGTTACTTTCTGCTCGAACCCACTTTTAAGATGCAACTTGAACCTCACATGCTAATTAATAAGCCAGACATTATAATTGTGTGGATCTTTGTAGAAGATCACAGGCGTGGGCCTCTCCTATACGGAGGTTGGCACTACTCTTGTGGAGCGTCTGCTGGCTAGCCCAGAGACGGCTCGCTTACGGATAGTTAATCGATGACGGGGGTGACCATTGAGAACTGGTGCTCCCCAGCTTTGGCTCACCCGTGACTGGTGCACTCCGGTATGATACGTAGTATCATTCATGATTAATGATTTGTTTCGGATCAACGACGGGGGTGACCATTGAGAACTGGTGCTCCCCAGCTTTGGCTCACCCGTGACTGGTGCGCTCCGGTATGATACGCCGTATCATTCGTGATCCTTGTCTTGTCTCGTGTCTAGATGGAGCGTTTGTTGGCTCGTGTCCATAACACAAACGACTCACGGGTGGGGTAGGACAAAAGAGTCTAGCTGGGCCTGGGGGGTAGCTCCCCTCCGCCTACGCAGCTTGAGTCCTTAGGTTTTATCTTTGTATAGCAGTTGGTGCACTCCTGCCTGCTTCGCAGGGATGCATTCCGGTCGTTTGACCTTTTCTAGACTTGGACAATCTGACCAGATGGACACCCCTGGCAGATTGATAGAACTACATGAAAAACTCTAAGACGATCTGACTAGATGGACACCCCTAGCAGATCGATTAGAACAACCCTTACTTATTTCCTGTTTTCTAGAACTCCTGTGTAGGTTGTCATTTAAATTCCATATAGAACTGCTAGAATTGTATAACTGCTTTAATTATGGTCTCATTAGTTCGTTGCTGACATGTGTTTTGCACATGTCACAGACTTGACTGAGCTGGCATCACCTGAGGATCCCAGCAGACTCTTCACTCTTTAGTTGCCCCTGGTACGTGCAGTTTTAGTTTCTATGTTAAACTCTTTGTTGGTTACCTTCCGCTTTGAATAGTATCTTATATTACTGTTTGACAATTGTTTCATGCTAAACCATTCGGTCGGACCTTCTCCTCCGCATCATAACTTGCCTAGATGCTTATTGGACCCCGAGCCTCAACAGCTCGAGTCCGTGCGGGCTGGCCATGTCTCGCTTCCCAAATCTTTTGGGAAGCGGGGCGTGACATAGACTCTCGCATCACCCGATCGGTTGATAAGTCAACCGATCGGGTGACCCGTTACAGATAATGAACAGAAAACGGCGAGCTTTCACTCGGTCATATGAACCGGTCGGGTGAGTTCTTAGAGTGACCGGTTGGATCTTGGCGCCATCGGGTGAAGCGATCGGTTGGGTGCCCGTGTCTTCAGCTCCTCAGCATCAGCTATAGATGAACCGATCGGGTGAGAGTCACCCGATCGGTTGGAATTTTGCTTGAAAAGACAGAGAACAGGCCCCCGCTGAACTGGCCTGTGAACCGGTCGGGTGACTTTCACTTGAGCTCCGGCTGAGACCGGGTGGTGCACGCGTGCATCACCCGATTGGTTGGAGAAGACCAACCGACCGGGTGAGGGGCTGAAAGATGTATTCTTTGACGTTTGACCCCCTGGATCACGCGTGACTCCTCCCATTGCTCCGGGGACTTGAGATATCGTCGTTAAACGTCCCCTACATGGTCAATCTCCTGCAAACATGGATAAACAAAGACAAGTGAAAGAAAACGAGAAAATACGAGAAAACGAATAAAAGATGGCGAAAAACACGGGGAAACACAAAAGAAAACGTGCATGAATATATGAAATATAAACGCACGTCAAAATCCCCCAAACTGAACTCTTCCTCGTCCTCGAGGAAGACGAGTGAGAGTAGGAGCTCGGAGGGAGAAAATAGAGAGGAAGAAAGAAAAAGAAAACTCTATATCCTAGATCGTCCGTCAGAGCCAACAAAATCAAAAACGACACACCAAGCAAGCAAACGTCAAGTCACACCACTAAACCTAGGAAAACGAGTCCAAATAAGTGTCGCGGGCCCACGCGGTGAAGCACGAGTGAGTGCGGTCGTGTGCTAGCAAATGGTGTAGCTTTCTATAATGTGCTATGAGCTCATATACGCAAGTCCAGGAAGTGACCCAAATACCAATTCGAATTTGAAATTGCAGTGAATATTAGTTCAAGCATGCATGAGAAGAGTATAAGAAGTGAAACGTATCATGCGTCGGGGACTCCACGACTAGGGTTAAGGAAATCACGCCACTATAGCCTAGATACTAGCTAAAAAGTTCCTAAGCCAAGTGTTTTCGAAAACGATGGGGGTTGAGATGATGTGGAGTAGAACACTCGGTGCAAATTCTCGCCTTCCCTTTATTCTCGGCAAGTAGGAAAATATTCACACTGGAATTTTTTTTTGGTTTTGGATATTTGTATTTTTTTTGGCCTTTTGGCTATACAATTTTTTTTTCTTTTCTTTTTTTTCTCTTTTTTTGGATTTTTGGGTTTTTGGCTATACACATGTGTACTCTCCAAAGTGGGAGAACGGTACACGACGAGGGGATTTGCACCAAGTAAAACAAAAAAGAAGTCGAAATCTAAACACTTGGGCAAAGGGAACTATTCTCGCTAAATAGAGCATAGGCTAAATGGGTTATCCTAGTCCTTAATTATGGAATCCCGACGCATGCGAATTGAAATATACGATATAAATATAGCATGCATATAATGGAAGCAAGTACCGCATATTCAAATCGAAGCATGATAATCTAGGGGTCATTCCTGGACAGGTATATAAAGTAAAATCACCAAGTAGAAGCACATCAAATAGCTAGGCACGACGCACGACTCACAAAAAAGCTAAGTGGACCCACGATGCGTGAAATGCAAGAGGACTCGATATCCTAGGGTCAGTGAGTGTAATTATTGATGCCATGCTAGGTGTGTGTGATTTCGTGGCGATTCATCATAGGGTTTATTTCTAGGAGAAAGAGATAAAAAGAAGAAAAAATAAAAAACACGATGAAAACGACACAAAAACGAAAAAGAAAGACTCAAATGACGCACACAGTGCGACTCCCCCAAGCTGAAGCTTGCATTGCCCTCAATGCAATATGAGTGAGTACGGGAGGGCAATGAAGATGGGGGGGGAATACACACTGACACAAAAAGAAATGAAAACGAGGAAAACACAGAGATGATACTGAAAATAAAGAAAGATCAAAATCAAAATCAAACGACACGAAAATAGAAATAAAACCACACGACACGACACTCAAAAAGTGAAAAACAAGCACACACACAAAAATGAGAAAAACAACAAAACACAATAACACGCCAAAATAGACGTCCCCGAAGCTAGACCTGACAGTGCTAGCGAAATGATATGATCAGTGAAATGCAGAGATATGCAAGGGGGAGTCAAAAACAAACAAGGTGAAATCAGTAAGCAGGAGAAGGAGAGTCCTCGTCCTCCTCGGAAGAGGGTGGGATTGGGTGGTCGGGGGAGGCTGGGGGTGTGCGGAGAAGTGGGGAATGAGGTGGAGGAATAGGTGCAGCGGTGGTGTGAACAATGGGAGGAGTGTCGGTGGAGGTGGGTGATGGTGGTAGGAAGGCGATCAAGGCGGTGGTGAGAGGAATAGAAATGGAGGAAGAAGATGCGGTGGTGACGGTGGTGGGTGGTGGTGGAAGAGATCTGGAGCGCACCGGTAATTTCCTCTGACGCACGTATGCAGTGATGGAGGAGGAGGAGGGAGGAGGTAGCGTGGGTGCGATGGAAGTGGTCGGGAGGGGTGAAGTGGATGCCGGGATGGGATTAGAAGAGGGAGGAGAAGAATGTGGTGAGTGGGGTGATGGATGTGGGGATGTGTGGGAGGGTGGAGGAGAAGATCACCGAGGTGGTGAAGGTGGAGGTGGTGAAGGTGGAGGTGGTCCGTGGATATGAGTGAGAAGGCGAAGAATGGCGGCCATGTTCCTCTCAAGTGTGAGGAAACGTGGGTGAGTGAGAAAATAGGACGGTGATAGGTCCGAGGAGGCAGAGGACATGGCGAGCTCACGAAGGGCAGCGACCTCCCTCTCAAGACCAAGACGTGCAGAGACCTGACGGTGACCAAAAGATGTGGACTGACGTGAGGCAGAAGTGGTGCCGGCAGGTAAGGTCGAAGTGGTGCCGGCGGCAGTGGTCATGCCGACACAGGAGACAAGGCCAGAAATGGCCGTAAAGAGGTGCTCAGACGTGATGGGCCCCGGAGCAGAAACAGGACGACTCGGGCCAGCCCCTAAATCTCCCCCAGATGCAGGGATATCCTGCTCGCCTAAGTGGGCGGCAGGGGACGGTGGTCTGCGTGCGTCCGCGGGGAGGAAAGGAAGGTTCAACCCCGCAAGGAAGTTGGGATCAGGTGGGAAGGTCCAATCTCCCACAATAGCAATGGTCATGCGAGCGGGGTTGGGGAGAATGGTGTAAGGGGCTGGGGGTGGCCATAATTGAAGATGAAGCGGCCATCGGAGTGGGGTCTAATCATGTGAATGTGTCGCAGGACATCAATATCTAGCTGTGAGGGTCCTGCGGTAGCGGGAAGATTATTGGGGATGGGAATATTAAATTGGGGGTAAGAGCAGATGATAGTTAAGATGCCCCCACAACAAAACTTCCCCTTACCGGCCCGGCTGATCTCGAGTATCTTGTAAACAAGCCAATCGCCGCCATGGATGGGGATGGTAGGGGCCCTGAAGCTAATTCCATCATCGTCCCGGACAAAAGGGAAAGTCATGGCCCAGAGGATAAAAAGGTCAGGGATAGTCACGGTCACGGACTCGTCCCTGGGAAAAAATGCAGATGATATAATCCTGTGGGCAAAACGAAACACATGATGAATGATGGAGGAGGCCTTGGCCCTTCCTCGGGGATAGTCATGGAACATTGTGAGGCGGAACCAGAATTGTTCGACGTTAAACTCGGGCGTGTACCCGTAGTGTCGGATGGAATCATCCCCAAGATTGGGGAAACCAAATATATCGTTAATCGTGTTCAGATTTGTGGTGACACTCCTGCTACGCACCCTGAATTTAATGATCGACCCGGACTCCTAAACAAGTGTAGAGAGAAATTCGAGGGTGAGTGCCGGGTAGGATATGGCAGAAGCATTAAGGAAGGCCAACCATCCGAAGTTAGCGAAAAGAGATTCGACCTCGGTGTAGACACCGAGATCGACAAGTGTTTGTGTGTGCGGGAACTTAGTAGATAGATGCCCCCGAGCATCTAGCCTACGGTAAAAATCCTTGTGCTCCTGGTTCCTAAAGATATACCCATGCGGGCCCAACATTGGGTCCATAGGGGGGATAACAGGCGGGGGAGGGCCAAGTGTAAGTGCTCGTGTACGAGAAGGGGGACGTGTTTGTTTTCGTCTCTTTCGAGACGGTTCCTCCTCCCGCATAATTCCCTTCCCCTTGTCCTTATCCTTAGCCATGCGTGAGTGTGCGTGTATGAATGAGTGCAAAAGCGATGAATGCACACTAACACAAGCAAAATGAGCAAGCACAATTTATAGGGCAAAAGTAGAAATACAAGTGTAGGAGCGAGTGTACCCAAGCGAAGTGGCGAAGCTTGCCCGTAGATGTCCCCACACTGCGCAATGAGAGTAGCGTGGAGCCGCGGCGACCTCTTTCAGCAAGAATTTTCGAATGGGTGTGGTTTGGGGGGAAATTAGGTCAGAAATTTGAAATGGAAAGAGAGAGAGTGAGTGAAGATGATTGTAACGACTGCTTTTCATGTATCTGGATTTATTATAATATAATATATGTTTTGGTGGGTTTTCTCCTTATGTGTGGTTTTCGTCTCCGTAACTTTCATTTTCGATCGTTTCGTCGTGTTTTCTCGTTTTCCTTAGGATCGTCGATTTCGAGGTATGTCATTCGTGACAGGCTTCATAACGGTCGTATCTTACTATTAGATCAAGCCTAGGAGTCTTAGGAATCGATCCCGGAGCCCCGCGCGCCGTATCGGAACTTTTGGTGCTAATTAGCCGGTGTAAGAAGGGCCATCGACCGACTAGATGACGATCCAGTCGGTCGGCAAACCTTCTTGAACCGACTAGTTGGCTTTCTAAATTATTTAAGAGTTACTGTTTATCGTTAGTCGGTCTAAGAACGTTCGTTGACCGACTAGGTTGCAAACTAGTCGGTCGGCAATGCTTCTTTAACCGACTAACTCATCAACTATTTTTGACACTAGTTACTGTTTACTCTTAGTCGGTCTAAGAACGTTCATCGACCGACTAGATGTCAAACTAGTCGGTCAGTAGTTGTTCTTTGACCGACTAACTCTTAGTTTAGATTTTCGACTGGAGTTACTGTTTACACTTAGTCGGTCTGCGTTGGTCAACCGACCGACTAGTTCTCAAACTAGTCGGTCAGCAGTTGTTCTTTGACTGACTAAGCAGTGCAGGAAACCCTAGTTTTGCCCTAGCCGCCACCAAACTCTATAAATACCCCTCCAAACGTTTTCTTCTCCTCCCTCACGACCTAAAACCCTAATTTCTCCCCCCTTTGAGCCCCCATCTCCCTCAAACCCTATTTCCTTCATCCAAGCTCAATCTCCATCATCCAAACCCTCCCTCCACTCATTCTACCTCTCATCTTCCCCAAATCTCCATCAAACCCCCAAAAATCCCCCAAAACCCTATTTCTCCAAACTTCTCCAATCATTTCTAGATCTGAACCCTAGGTTCCCCGGAGCGTTTCTTCCGTCGCCATGGTTGCTCGGCGTTATTCTTCCGTTCCCTACGCGGTAATACTCGATTCCTTTAATTTTAGCATAACCCACATTGACATTGTGAAACCCTAATAAAATGGATTGTTAGATGATTAGGGTTCTAATAAGAAACCTATTTAGGATCATTGTGCTAATAATTGTTTTGCCATAACAGTGAATCTTTCCGTAGTTAGCTTGTGTGACGATCTTCATTGCTCGTCAATCCCGGTGTCAGGCAAGTGAAACTTGCATCTCTTTATTTGGGCCATGTCTTAGGCCATTTACCTTGCTTTAGGGTAAAAGAGACTAGACGGTGAAAGGATAGCCGTTTAGACGCCATTGACCTAGCTTGACAACGAAGCTTGGTCCGTCACCTTCATCATGCTTGTATGTCACGTTTACTTTCCCTTAACGGTACGCGTATTAAATGTTCATGTCATCCATGCATCCTTAACTGCTTTTGCATTTTGCCTGTCATGTCTAATTTCAATAAACGGTACGCGAATATCTGTTCATGTCATTGCATTTTGCCTGTCACGTTTAAATACAATTAACGGTATGTGTATTAACTGCTCATGTCATTGCATGCTTGAATACCCATCGTGATTGCGTAGCTTTGCTACATACTCGTACTATTGTTCCGGCTAGGCACCCACCTTACGTGGGCACCATCCTATGCCATTTGCACTTTCTGGCTCGTGTTCCAGAAGACGAGCTCATCACAGCCTGAGGGCATAGGGCGTTCGTTGAGTGATCCCTAGTACTTGACACTTGAACACATCCTGAGGGCATAGGGCGCTCGTTGAGTGATCCCTTGTACTTGTTACTTGACATTACATGCCACAACAACCACTTGCCACTTGTACTCTCCTTTACTTTACTTGTTACCACCTTACTTTACTTTCCATGCACCATATTTTAACTGCTAGGTTGCTAGTGTACCTTTATTCCCGTTTCCTTGCACAAGTCTTTCAACTTGCTGACATGTGCCCCTTTTCTCTTTTGGGTGACACATGTTAGAGCCCGAGCCTGAGTTACTTGCTGAGGACGTGGTGTTCGCTGACGCTGAGTCAGGGCCCGCGTTGATCGAGGACTAAGTTGATACTGGGGATCAGTCTTAGTGTCTTCGTTTAGCTTCTTTTGTTAGGCTGCTTAATTGTCGGTGCGTGGCACCTAGTTTGATACTCTGTTATGTTTGTGTTATTTTGTTGGCCTTGTTCTGGGCCTTAGACTCTTTTCTGTTATCCTGGTGGCTTTTCTGTGATGTTGAATATTTTGTGGACAAACTTTGGAATTGGTATTTCATATCCGCCTCTTTAATATTATTGTTGTTGTTCCTTTTGCGATTACAGGGACCTGCTTATACTAAATTGACGCTTATCGGGTTTGAGGCTTCACAGCTCCTCTCTCGTGCGGACCTTCTCACGTCTCGCCTCCATTTTAGGGAAGCGGGGCGTGACAGGTTTTAGTGGTGGCCCATGCAGGTCTCTCTGTAACTGCAATTATCAGGGATAGCAATAATAATATAAGATTGTCCAACAAATAAATTCGATATTCGAGTCATAAGCTATGAGTCTAATCTGCTTCGTTTTCTGTGTCACTAGATGGCAGGAAGGCGATTCACCCGTGGTGGAGGTAGTGGTGTGCCCCCTCATGATGAGGAGCCTGAGCGGGAACCCACCAACGGTGAGATGATGCGGATGATGATCCAGATGATGCAAGTGCAGCAGGGCGTGCTCCTGCACGTCCAGAATGCTCCACTTGCTCGAGCTGCCCGGGCACTTCCAGATTCCCCTCGCTCCGAGCCGGGAGCGAAGCAATTTCGGGAGCTGGGTCCCGCATATTTTGATGGATCTGAGGGTCCTCTGGCTGCCGACGAGTGGATAAGGAACATTGAGGATAACTTGGCAATGGCGAAGATTAACCCGGCTGGATGGGTTGATTTGGCTAAGAGGCAGCTGAAGGACAACGCCAGGAATTGGTGGGATGCTGAAGAGAAGATGCTGGTGGAGTCGATCGTCTGGGCTACCTTCAAGTCCAGATTTGATGGAGAGTTCTTCCCGAAGGCTGCTAGGCAGGTGATGCTGCAACGCTTTATAGATCTGAAGCAGGGGAGCTTGTCGGTGGATCAGTACCACCAGGAGTTCACGAGGCTCAGTCGGTTTGCACCTAAGATGGTGCAGGATGCCGATGAGAAAGCTCAGCGATTTCTTCAGGGACTTGCCTTGGAGCTTCAGAGCTTTGTGACCTCTTCTGATCTGGAGACATATCAGAAGGTTCTGATTAATGCGAGGCGGCAAGAGTTGAATTTGAATCAGAGGAATGGACATGTTTCTGAAGCTGGGAAGAGGCCTATGGAGCATGCCAGGGCGGTGGTTAGGCCTGGTTTCAAGCCTAATCATCCGGTGCAGTTCAAGAGGCCAGGAGGGCCTATTCTGAAGACTTGCCATTTCTGTGGCAAGACTGGACACCTCAGGGATCAGTGTAGGAGGTTTCTGGGACAGTGCATTGTCTGCGGAGATCCTTCCCACACCATCCGGGAGTGTCCGAAGTCGAGGCAGCCTTGGCGGGCTCCTATTTCAGCACAGCCGTTGCAGCAGCGAGCTCATGTGCCCATTGGACGTGGAGCGCCTCTTGTTCCACAGAGACAGGCCTTTCGGCAGGCTGTTCCACCGAGAGGGCAGGCCTTTCTGATGACTGAGGAGGAGAGTATGGCCGTGGATGAGGTTATTACAGGTAACGCTCATTCTAGCTATTTATCTTCCTTAGTTAGTTTGATCTTTGATTATGTTGGTTGCTTGCTCATGATTGTTTGCTAGACTAGGATTTGATGGTTAATTGCTTGTTAGGTGTGGTTTTGGTTTGCACATTTCCTGCACGAGTCCTCTTTGACTCTGGTGCATCGATGTGCATTATTTCTCGGAGCTTCGTGGAGAAGCATTCCTTGTCGACGTCCTCTCTTCCTAAGAGTTGGAATATCGTCACATGGAACGGTGTAGTCTCGGTGCATCGTGGGTGCAATTCTTGCCCGTTGGTGGTTTGTGGACGTGAGCTTTGTGCTGATTTCATTGTCCATGACATCATCAATTACGATGCGGTCCTTGGGATAGATTGGCTTGCGAGCTTCTATGCTACGATTGACTGTCGGAGGAAGAAGGTGGTGTTCGAGATTCCCGGACACCCGGTATTTGAGTTCAGTCGTGGTAGCAGTTCGCTGGGTCCGGTCAGATTTCAGGCCAGACCAGTGGATGTCGTGGCTATGCAGATGGAGTTGGAGTGGCCAGCTGTGGTGCGTGATTTGGGCGACGTCTTCCCCGAAGAGATGTCTGGTTTGCCACCTGATCGAGCTCTAGAATTTTCTATTGATCTTGTTCCAGGTGTGCAGCCGATTTCGAAGGCGCCGTATCGTATGGCACCCGCTGAATTAGAAGTGTTGCGGAAGCAGTTGGATGAGCTTATGCAGAAGGGTTACATCAATCCTAGTGTGTCTCCGTGGGGAGTGTCGGTGCTGTTGGTGAAGAAGAAGGATGGTTCGCGTCACATGTGCGTGGACTATCGGGAGTTAAATGCGGTGACCATTAAGAATAAGTACTCGTTGCCTCGCATCGATGATATTTTTGATCAGCTTGGAGGTTCGAGGGTGTTTTCTAAATTGGATTTGAGGAGTGGTTACCATCAGTTGAAGGTGAAGAAGGGAGATGTTCTGAAGACAGCGTTCAGGACGAAGTATGGACACTATGAGTTTGTGGTTATGCCTTTCGGCGTAACTAACGCGCCCGCAGTTTTCATGAATCTGATGAACCTGATTTTCTACGACTTTTTGGATAAGTTTGTCGTTATCTTTATTGACGACATTCTGATCTATTCAAAGTCGGAGGAAGAGCATGCCTCGCACTTAAGGACGGTATTGGAGATCTTGAGGAAGCATCGGTTGTATGCTAAGTTTTCTAAGTGCGAGTTTTGGCTGGACAGAGTTGCTTTTCTGGGGCATGTGGTGACTGGGGATGGTATTTCAGTGGATCCCGAGAAGATTCGGGCCATCAGAGAGTGGCCTGTTCCGTCGTCAGCGTCTGAGATTCGGAGTTTCCTTGGACTTGCTGGTTATTATCGGCGTTTCATTAAGGACTTTTCTCGTATTGCTGAGCCGATGACCAGGTTGACGCGGAAGGATGTACCTTTTGTTTGGTCGGGTGATTGTGAGAGTGCTTTTGGTGTTCTGAGAGAGCGCTTGACGACTGCCCCTATTCTTGTTGTGCCTGATCGCAGCGGTGGATTTGAGATCTTTTGCGATGCTTCTGGCAAGGGTCTCGGTTGTGTGTTGCATCAGCACGGGCATGTTGTGGCTTATGCGTCTCGTCAGCTTAAGGTTCATGAGAAGAATTACCCGACGCATTATTTAGAGTTGGCTGCCGTAGTGTTTGCTCTTAAGATTTGGAGGCACTTCTTGCTGAGTGAGAAAGTGAAGATCTTCACCGATCACAAAAGCTTGAAGTATATTTTCACTCAGAAGGAGCTCAACATGCGACAGCGTCGATGGTTGGAGCTCATGGCATATTATGAGATTGATTTGCGGTATCACCCTGGCAAGGTGAATGTGGTTCCGGATGCGCTGAGTAGGCTTCCAGCGGTGATGATTTTGACCTCGCAGTGGAGATTGCAGCAGGATTTTTGCGAGTCTGGTGTGGAGATTGTTCTTCCTGGGGAGGCTTCGTCGTTGATGTACATGCAGGTACAGTCGACGATCGTGGATCGGATTAAGGCTGGCCAGGCTGAGGATCCGAAGCTGGTGAAGATTCGGGGGCAGGTTGTAGCCGGTCTGTGGACTGACTTTTTGATTCATGAGGATGGCTCGCTGAGGTTTGGAGCCAGGTTGTGTGTACCAGCTGGGAATATTAGAGAGGAGTTGATGGTGGAGGCACACAGTTCGCCGTATTCTGTGCATCCAGGTGGCACCAAGATGTACCAGGATCTCCGTCTGAATTTTTGGTGGCATGGTATGAAGCGGAGTGTGGCTCGCAGTGTAGCCAAGTGCTTGGTTTGCCAGCAGGTGAAGGCGGAGCATCAGCGTACGGCTGGGTTGCTACAACCGATTCCGATTCCGGAGTGGAAGTGGCAACACATCACTATGGATTTCGTGACTGGACTACCTCGGAGTCCGAAGCAGAATGACGCGATTTGGGTGATCGTGGATCGATTGACCAAATCCGCACACTTTATTCCATTCCGAGTGGGGCAGTCCACTGAGGCGCTAGCAAGGAGATATATGGAGGAGGTCGTGCGACTTCATAGAGTCCCCGTGAGTATCGTGTCAGACAGAGACACGAGGTTCACATCTCAGTTCTGGCAGAGTTTGCAGAAGAGTTTGGGTACGCGTCTGAGTTTCAGCACGGCGTACCATCCGCAGACGGATGGCCAGTCCGAGAGGACGATTCAGATTTTGGAAGACATGCTGAGGGCGTGCATGTTGGATTTCAAGGGTTTGTGGGAGGACCATCTACACTTGGTGGAGTTCTCTTACAACAACAGCTTCCAGGCGAGTATTGGCATGGCGCCTTTCGCCGCTCTTTATGGGAGGAAATGTCGATCGCCATTGAGTTGGGATGACGTTGGTGATCGGGAGTTGTTAGGACCCGAGATGATCGTGGAGGCCGTGGAGATCGTCAGGAATATTCAGGAGAGGTTGAGGATTGCTCAGGACCGTTTTAAGCATTGGGCGGATGCTAAACGTCGTCCTTTGGAGTTTCAGCCGGGCGATCATGTGTTTCTGAGGATTTCCCCGAATCGTGGTGTGATTCATTTTGGGAAGCGAGGGAAGTTGAGCCCACGATACATTGGACCGTTTGACATTCTAGAGAACGTTGGCAAGGTAGCTTATCGCTTGGCCTTGCCGCCATCTTTGGAAGGAGTTCATAATGTTTTCCATGTGTCGTAGCTTCGTCGATACATTAGCGATCCATCTCATGCTGTGGATTTTTCGGAGATTACCGTTCGCCCCGATATGACGTATGACCAGCATCCAGTGCAGATTCTGGACAGGCGTCAGAAGTCACTTCGAAACAAGGTTGTCAATCTTGTGAGGGTGATGTGGCGACACGGCTCACCTGGAGAGTCTACTTGGGAGAATGAGGATGAGATGCGAGAGCGTTTCCCACTTTTGTTTCCGGACTCGTGAGTATGAAATTCCGAGGACGGAATTTTTCTTAAGTTGGGGAGGATGTAACGACTGCTTTTCATGTATCTGGATTTATTATAATATAATATATGTTTTGGTGGGTTTTCCCCTTATGTGTGGTTTTCGTCTCCGTAACTTTCATTTTCGATCGTTTCGTCGTGTTTTCTCGTTTTCCTTATGATCGTCGATTTCGAGGTATGGCATTCGTGACGGGCTTCATAACGGTCGTATCTTACTATTAGATCAAGCCTAGGAGTCTTAGGAATCGATCCCGGAGCCACGTGCTCCGTATCGGAACTTTTGGTGCTGATTAGCCGGTGTAAGAAGGGCCATCGACCGACTAGATGACGATCCAGTCGGTCGGCAAACCTTCTTGAACCGACTAGTTGGCTTTCTAAATTATTCAAGAGTTACTGTTTATCGTTAGTCGGTCTAAGAATGTTGGTTGACCGACTAGGTTGTAAACTAGTCGGTCGACAATGCTTCCTTAACCGACTAACTCATCAACTATTTTTGACACTAGTTACTGTTTACTCTTAGTCGGTCTAAGAACGTTCATCGACCGACTAGATGTCAAACTAGTCGGTCAGTAGTTGTTCTTTGACCGACTAACTCTTAGTTTAGATTTTCGACTGGAGTTACTGTTTACACTTAGTCGGTCTGCGTTGGTCAACCGACCGACTAGTTCTCAAACTAGTCGGTCAGCAGTTGTTCTTTGACCGACTAAGCAGTGCAGGAAACCCTAGTTTTGCCCTAGCCGCCACCAAAGTCTATAAATACCCCTCCAAACGTTTTCTTCTCCTCCCTCACGACCTAAAACCCTAATTTCTCCCCCCTTTGAGCCCCCATCTCCCTCAAACCCTATTTCCTTCATCCAAGCTCAATCTCCATCATCCAAACCCTCCCTCCACTCATTCTACCTCTCATCTTCCCCAAATCTCCATCAAACCCCCAAAAATCCCCCAAAACCCTATTTCTCCAAACTTCTCCAATCATTTCCAGATCTGAACCCTAGGTTCCCCGGAGCGTTTCTTCCGTCGCCGTGGTTGCTCGGCGTTATTCTTCCGTTCCCTACGCGGTAATACTCGATTCCTTTAATTTTAGCATAACCCACATTGACATTGTGAAACCCTAATAAAATGGATTGTTAGATGATTAGGGTTCTAATAAGAAACCTATTTAGGATCATTGTGCTAATAATTGTTTTGCCATAACAGTGAATCTTTCCGTAGTTAGCTTGTGTGACGATCTTCATTGCTCGTCAATCCCGGTGTCAGGAAAGTGAAACTTGCATCTCTTGATTTGGGCCATGTCTTAGGCCATTTATCTTGCTTTAGCGTAAAAGAGACTAGACGGTGAAAGGATAGCCGTTTAGACGCCATTGACCTAGCTTGACAACGAAGCTTGGTCCGTCACCTTCATCATGCTTGTATGTCACGTTTACTTTCCCGTAACGGTACGCGTATTTAATGTTCATGTCATCCATGCATCCTTAACTGCTTTTGCATTTTGCCTGTCATGTCTAATTTCAATAAACGGTACGCGAATATCTGTTCATGTCATTGCATTTTGCCTGTCACGTTTAAATACAATTAACGGTACGCGTATTAACTGCTTATGTCATTGCATGCTTGAATACCCATCGTGATTGCGTAGCTTTGCTACATACTCGTACTATTGTTCCGGCTAGGCACCCACCTTACGTGGGCACCATCCTATGCCATTTGCACTTTCTGGCTCGTGTTCCAGAAGACGAGCTCATCATAGCCTGAGGGCATAGGGCGCTCGTTGAGTGATCCCTTGTACTTGACACTTGAACACAGCCTGAGGGCATAGGGCTCTCGTTGAGTGATCTCTTGTACTTGTTACTTGACATTACATGCCACAACAACCACTTGCCACTTGTACTCTCCTTTACTTTACGTGTTACCACCTTACTTTACTTGCCATGCACCATATTTTAACTGCTAGGTTGCTAGTGTACCTTTATTCCCGTTTCCTTGCACAAGTCTTTCGACTTGCTGACATGTGCCCCTTTTCTCTTTTGGGTGACACATGTTAGAGCCCGAGCCTGAGTTACTTGCTGAGGACGTGGTGTTCGCTGATGCTGAGTCAGGGCCCGCGTTGATCGAGGACTACATTGATACTGGGGATCAGTCTTAGTGTCTTCGTTTAGCTTCTTTTGTTATGCTGCTTAATTGTCGGTGCGTGGCACCTAGTTTGATACTCTGTTATGTTTGTGTTATTT
Source organism: Scilla litardierei (assembly GCA_030789695.1). Classification (NCBI taxonomy): domain Eukaryota; kingdom Viridiplantae; phylum Streptophyta; class Magnoliopsida; order Asparagales; family Asparagaceae; genus Scilla; species Scilla litardierei. The sequence goes on from CM061130.1 coordinate 70,659,456, forward strand.
TGTTGGCCTTGTTCTGGGCCTTAGACTCTTTTCTGTTAGCCTGGTGGCTTTTCTGTGATGTTGAATATTTTGTGGACAAACTTTGGGATTGGTATTTCATATCCGCCTCTTTATTATTATTGTTGTTGTTCCTTTTGCGATTACAGGGACATGCTTATACTAAATTGACGCTTATCGGGTTTGGGGCTTCACAGCTCCTCTCTCGTGCGGACCTTCTTACGTCTCGCCTCCATTTTAGGGAAGCGGGGCGTGACAATGATGGAATGGTTGATGGAGGAGGTGGAGAGAAGGAGTATTGGTGGAGGGGAGGACGTGGGGGAGTGAGAATCGGCCGTTGGGGAGGAGAGGCAGGTGAAACGACGGCAATTTTGGCGATCGGGCGAGTGTGAAAACGAACGGGTGGTCGGGGTTTTATATAGGGTTTTAAGTCGAACCGATCGGGTGACTTGTCACCCGATCGGTTGACGATTAGGTCAAAAATTCTTGCCAAAGAAGTGCTACAGGCGAACCAGTCCGTTGACTTGTCAACCGATCGGTTGGCCGCTCCACTCATTTTCCCGAGAGTTGAGGGCTGCTCACCCAGTCGCTTCAATCGATCGCGCTCGAACTCAACCGATCGGTTGATATTCCCCAAAAATTTCCCGAGAGTTCTCCCCAGCTCACCCGGTCTGTCACCCGGTCTCTCCATTCTTCAACCGATCGGTTCATTTGGGGACAGATCTCGGCATGTATCTGATACATCCCAACCGATCGCTTGAGTCATCAACCGATCGGTTGGGGCTTTGTTCCCTGTAAAAACCAACAGATTTGTCTAAGTCCCTGAACGGATGTTCTCGCGGCTGATTTTATTTTTAAAAATAGATAAAATAAAGTAAAAAGTAACACTAAAAAGTGGGGAAAAAGTTTAGAACATGGGTTGCCTCCCATGAAGCGCACTTGTTTAACGTCGTTGGCTCGACGCCCGTAAGAGATGTTCATGGTGGTTGATACGGGTGATGCCCGAAGTTTGGCATCTCTACTTCATCGAAGCTTGATGCCTTTGGAGTAGTCAGCGGCTGGAGAAAGATTTGCTCGACCACCCTCTTCTTGTCTTTGGGATCCTGGGGCTTCTCTTTCGTATTGGCGCTTACCGCCATCTTCTTAAGGATCCGGACCTCATCCTTGGTGAGGTCCATGGGCTCTTTCCCCGTTCTCCTCGCAGGAGGAGCCTTGGGGAACCCGGGAGGGGTCGTTCTTGCTGCACTCGCTTTCCCAGCAGCATCTTTGTTCTTGGGGCCGTCTCCATCCTCTGAATCCCCCAAGTCATCGGGGGGGTTTCTTAAGCGAATCTCCCAGGAGCTCTCTTCAGCAGCTTTTTCTTCTTCTACCTCAAGCAAATTACACCGAGGGTCGTCTGGGGGATCGGGATACTTCATGGACAACCCCAGATCAAATTCAACCTTTTCTCCGCTGACGTTTAGAGAAAGTTTTCCGTTCTTCACAACAATCAAAACGCCAGCAGTGGCCATGAAAGGCCGTCCCAGGATGATGGGGGTGTGTGCGTCTTCAGGCATGTCCATGACTAAAAGTCCACTGGCACATGCACCCCTTTTACATTAACGGGGAGATCATCCACAATCCCCACCGGATATTTGACCGACCGGTCGGCTAGTTGTAGGGTCATACCGGTGGGTTCCAAATCACCCATTCCTATCCTTTTATACATCGACAAGGGCATCAAACTTACACTCGCTCCGAGATCGACGAGTGCACGATGAATCTTTACTGCCCCGATCGTGCAAGGAATAGAGAAGCTCCCTGGGTCTTTAAGTTTCGACGGATTTGCCCTCTGGATGAGAGCGCTACACTCCGCCGTCAACACTACTTTCTCCTTTCTAGACCCTCTCGTCACCAAATCTTTCAGGAATTTTGCATAGGAGGGGATTGTTTCGATTGCTTCTAGGAAGGGGATTTGCAAGCTCAGGTCCTTGACCATGGCGAAGAACTTGCCATATTTCTCGTCGATTTTGGCCTGAGCTAACCGTTGTGGAAATGGCACAACGGGTTTGAACACTTTCGGGCTCCCTTCCTCGTTCTTCTTCTTCTCTTCTTCAGAGACTCCCTCCGGAGTCGTAGGATTTGATGACGAAGCACCGGCGTCGTTTGATTTTTCGATTGGTCACTCAACGACCAACGGTGCTTCCGGTCTTTTAGGGGGCACTCTAATAGGGATTTGTGTCCCGCTTCTCAGAACGATAGCGGACACATTTGCGTGCTCGTGCACGAGTGCCGATGTTTGGGTTGCTCCCCTTGGGTTCACCTCCGGTTGTGGCGGCAATTGGTTTTGTGACCTTGAAAGTTCGCCACTTGTAACCCCAGTTGGGTTACTTGGTCCGTGAGGGCCCGCTGACCCATTTTCAGCTTTTGATTGATCTTCTCCTGGTTGGTTATATATTGAGTCAAGAGAGACTCAACCGGAGAGACGGCCCTCTGTTGGCCATACTGCTGCTGCTGCTGGATTGGCTGCTGATTCCTGGGGGCATAAAATTGTTGCTGAGGTTGCTGCTGATATTGTTGTTGCTGAATCTGACTCTGCTATGGCCTAGCCGGCTGATATGTTTGTTGCTACGGCTGCTGAGGCGGCGAGGGCTGAAATGGTGGCCGGTAACTGAAGTTTGTGTGGTTCCGGTTGTTTGGAGAGTAGGCCGGGTTGGAATTGGTCCTTGGTGGATACGGCGCATTTCCCGTGGGGTTGTAAAATAGTGCGCTCGCCTGATCCAACGGTGGTGAGACGTCACCACCGTCGAATTCCCCAAAGAATTCGGATTCTACCGCTGAAATTTGCTGTGTACCTGCCCCACCGGCTCCTACCATTAGTGCGGAGATCTGGGTCGAAAGCAAGTCGAACATGCTTGAAAGTTTGTCGACGTCCTCGACTCTGTGTATACCCCCAGATCTTGGTGTGGCTCTATCGTCACACCACCTCTCATTGTTGGATGCCATATTTTCCAGAATATGTCCGGCATCTTCCTCGCTCCTTGACATGAAGGAACCCCCAGCCGCGGCGTCCATAGAAGATTTCAGGTCATCCCTCAACCCATTGTAGAACAGATTAATAATCTGCCACTTCGGAAGCTCATGGTGAGGGCATCTTCTTTGCATCTCCTTGTATCTCGTCCAAGCTTCATGCAAGGACTCGTGGCTGGCCTGGGAGAATGAGGAGATCTCACTCTTCAACTTCATGGTCTTCCCCGGAGGAAAGAACTTCGTCAGAAAAGCGTTGGAGAGCTTCTCCCAGGTATTAAAAGTGTTGGGGTCCTTCCCCCTTAGCCATTGCTTGGCTTTGTCTCGCAAAGAGAAGGGGAACAGCTTCAGACGGATCGCCTCACTCGTGACATCATTAATCCGAAAGGTGTCACATTTCTCCAAGAAGGAGTCTAGATGCTCGATCGGGCTCTCCATGGGTGCACCCGCAAACTGATCCTGCTGGATCCACGTCACCAAAGACGGCTTTAGCTCAAAGCTTTGGGCCGCAATAGCTGGAGAACGGATGGCGGAAGTGGACTCGATAGATGGCATCGAGTACTCCAACAGGGACTTGTGAGGCGGGGTGTTCTCCTCCATGGATTCAGGATCCTCTCTTCTTCGCTTCTCGACGGCCAAACGCCTAAGGGTGGTGTTAATCTCTGGATCGAGGGGAATCAAGTCGTCAAGACTTCTTGAACTCCTGCGCATGAAAAACAACAAACACCCGTGAAGCGACAAGTGGGAAAGAACCAGATAAAATAAGAAATAAAAATAAGAAAAATAAAAAGGAATAAGGAGAATGCGAAAATTATCGCGAGGTAGGGATAAGAGCTAGACACTAGGGTTCAAGAGATCCTAAAATAACAAGCACATTGCCTCCCCGGCAACGGCGCCATAAACTTGACGTGCACCCCGGCTTGCTATCCACAAATGGCCGGGGGACCCGCGTGGGGGTTTAGAAATTTGTAACCGCAAGCGCACGGTGTTGTAGTGTGGCTTGGGGGTCGAACACAGGGAAGCTAGGATGTGCTTGAGTCAAGTAGGACCAAAATCACCCCGTAGGCGAGCTAGCCCGAATCGGTAAATGGTTGTCACGGAAAGGAATGAAGGGTATGAACAAGAAGAAAATAAACCCGGGACTTTGGTTTCCACTCCGACGAGTGACTCTTGCCGATACGGCCTACGGGTATGGATAGCGATCGGAATTAGGGTCTAATGGTGGGAATTTGCCTCTGAAAGTGGTACCAGCATCCCATGGGCCCGATATTCCGGTCGCTGCCCAGGATGATACACCGGACTTCCCGGATTCGATCAGTGGGCACTCCCGTGTCCATTAACACTGATCGATTCTGGGAGCACTAAGCTCGCAACGATAACTCCCAACGTCTCATCCTGCCGCTCCCGTGTGCTTGGATTCGATGTCTACGCTAAGGGCGTGAGCTATGGCTAGGGAGTCAACCGCCAAGTTTATTCCCCCTTGGCCCAAAGGTCAAAGGCGGCCTTTTTCCCACCGATGACAATGAAACACCCCGCGTAACCGTTAGATTCCTAATCCCTATCGATTTCCTAACCCTATGGACGCATCGGGAAGAGCCCCCGAAGGGGTTTCCACCAAAATCCCAGATTTAGGAACTACTCACAAAAATTCATTAAAAAGTGATCTAAATAAAAATTAACCGTTGGAATCATAATCAGACGATTGGAATGTGTAAGTAATAGAGTAGTTAAGACAATACTAAAATTTGAGAAAGATCTGAAAACTTACAAAAGAACAGTAATTACAGCCGTCACAATGGGAGAAAACAGTAAAAACTTGCAGCTCCCCGTTTCTGGAACCCTAGGGGTTCTATTTATAGACTCTCGCATCACCCGATCGGTTGATAAGTCAGCCGATCGGTTGACCCGTTACAGATAATGAACAGAAAACAGCGAGCTTTCACCCGGTCATATGAACCGGTCGGATGAGTTCTTGGAGTGACCGGTTGGATCTTGGCGCCATCGGGTGAAGCGATCGGTTGGGTGCCCGTGTCTTCAGCTCCTCAGCATCAGCTATAGATGAACCGATCGGGTGAGAGTCACCCGATCGGTTGGAATTTTGCTTGAAAAGACAGAGAACAGGCCCCCGCTGAACCGGCCTGTGAACCGGTCGGTGACTTTCACTTGAGCTCCGGCTGAGACCGGGTGGTGCACGCGTGCATCACCCGATCGGTTGGAGAAGACCAACCGACCGGGTGAGGGGCTGAAAGATGTATTCTTTGACGTTTGACCCCCTGGATCACGCGTGACTCCTCCCGTTGCTTCGGGGACTTGAGATATCGTCGTTAAACGTCCCCTACACGGTCAATCTCCTGCAAACATGGATAAACAAAGAAAAGTGAAAGAAAACTAGAAAATACGAGAAAACGAATAAAAGACGACGAAAAACACGGGGAAACACAAAAGAAAACGTGCGTGAATATATGAAATATAAACACACGTCAACAAGTCTCTTGTAGACTTGCTGACATGTGCCCCTTGCTCTTTTGGGTGTCACATGTTAGACCCTGAGCCAGAGACCGTTGCTGAGTACGTGATGTTTTGCTGACACTGAGCCTGAGTCCATGATTGCCCAGGAGGAGTTTTGTGGACATCGGTGACCTTTCTTGGTGACTTTGCTGAGTTTTCTTTTGTTTTAGGTTTTGTTGTTAGTTGTTGGTGCGTGGCACCTTTGTTTTGTATGTTGTACTTTTGTTGGCCATGTTTGGGCCTTTAGACTCTTTTTCTTTTTAGCCTGGTGGCTTTTTCTGTGATGTTGAAACTTATTTTATGGATATTCTGAGATATCTCTTTTGTCTCATTTCATTATTATTATCTTGTTTCGTTTCGCGTTGCAAGGACCTGCAGTTTTCAAGATGATTTACGCTTGTCGGACTTGCATCTTGCAGCTTCAAGTCTGAGCGTACCTTCTCACGCTTCGCCTTCATATTTTTGGGAAGCGGGGCGTGACAGGTTTTGTTGGTGGCCCATGCATGTCCAGTCTTGCAATTGCGAGTTGACGGAACACGATAATAACGGAATGTCCATTAAATAAATTGCAACATCCGATTCATAAGCCCTGAGTCTAGTCGTTTTCATATGACACTAGGTGGTAAGAAGACTTAGTTAAACGTTTGTGCTAGCTAGCTAGAGGCCTCTGATTGTTAGTTAGACTCCTTGCAAGAAATTGATTTAATCGTCGTAGGAGTTACCGTAGTGATTCTTGTCTAACTCTGACCATATTAGACTTCCAGAATTTCCTTTAGTCGTTTGGTTGGGTTCATCGATTTCGGACCAAGCTGAACGCATTTCATTACCGTCTAGCTCCTTAAAAAGTCTTAGCACTTAGTTCTTAATCTTTAGTTGGTCGACCGTAGGAGTTCCCCGTAGATTCTTCTGATTCATATCCTAGGCGTATGTATGTTTTGATCATCCGACCAATTTCCTTGCCTCGATCCACGAGATCGCCTCATGACGATCGTCGTCAATCTTCGAACCCCTCCATTACAAACCTTGAATCTTCTGGAAGTATTTTTCGATTTCCTCTTTCCCTAAGTTTAAATTTGTTCAATTTTTAATATATATCTTACATTCCATACTCCTTCGTTGACTTGAATTCTTAAAATTTTTGTCGAAATTTTGAATACTAGCTTATGGTATTTTCCCAGCCTACACTTTTGTACATATGAAAATACATATTTCCTTTCATATATTAATTTTATTCTGAACCGTTATTTTATTTTGCCCAAATCGATTTATAATTTTCCTTCCTGACTTATGCCTTTAATATACTTTTCAAGTCACATGGAAATTCAGCTTTCAGCAAGTCGATTTTATGCTCATCGTTTTCTCTACTTCAGATTTTTGTAAAATTACTATTTCATAACCACTTCCTGATTTAGACCCTCCATGTTTTGATTTAAAAGCTTTGCTATCAATTTTGATAATTCTACTACTAAGTTATTTTCTTTCCGCTCACCATACATTCTTTTAGAAAAAAAAATTCTAGACTAAATGGAATTTCAATGATTTTTATACCCGTACCAGGCTCGTTGTGCTCGTATGCTAAGAGCTTTGTGTAAACCAGTTTTATTTTTGGCACATCCTGGTTCCTCTAAAAGTAGTTCCACTGTTGATTATTTTAAATTCTTCCCTGGCTTAAAGACTTTGAAAGCGTTTAAAACGAGCTTCAGTTCTTCAGTTACTTTAATTTCATTCTTTGAATTTCCAAAATTTTTGCCAAAATTATATTAAGTTACTGCCGAATAATATTTTCTAAAAACTACGTCCTTAATGTTCGTGTGAATGATTTACTTCCTCTTATAATGACTTTCTGTAAACCATTTTCTCTTATTATGTATATTCGACTCAACCTTATTTTGAACAACTCATTTTATCGACCTCCAAATATTTTTATACAAACGAGGGTTCCAACTTTTGAAGTACAACGGTTTTCAATTTCGTGTAGTTTAGCTTATGTTACTTCATTTCTCAATCCTATGTAAGTACCACTACATCTCCCTTTCCTCTACCTAAACATTCACCAGTGAATCACAGTTTTATCTAACCAAGCAGTCTCCTCGTATTCGTCCTATCTGAACTCGTGCTTATCGATCTTTCCCTCGTAACGCTTTCGACTTCGACCTCCCTTTATTGCTTAGGCTTTAGTGCCCGTCAATGTCTGTGTCAACTCTAAGTTGTTAGTATGCCCCTGGACCTTGTGATATAGTCGTAGTGCACGTACCTAAGTTGTGTACGTGGGCTTGAATGAGTGTACCCCCCCATAGTATATTGATGCTTGCCTATTGTGTGATATATATATATACTCGGAGTTATTCGTAATATTATGAAGTTGTTGTGTGTTAGCATTTATAGATTTGTGAGTGGTTAGCTATACCATACTAGGGATGCCTTTGTATATAAGAGTTAGTGTTGGAATATCTAATGGAGTGTATGTAGTTAGAGATACTTGTAATGGTTGAAATAAAATGATTGGTAAAGCTATGTGTATGCTGGGTGTGATAATAATAAGTGTATGTATAGCTAAGTGAGTAGGCCTATTGAGTGACCCATATATTAGTACGTGTGAGTATGTGCTCGTAGGTAGATATGTATTGTGCTTGGACGTAAGTAGTTATGTTTTGTTGCATGAGTATATAGGTGGTATATATATGGTAGTAGGGTTATAATTTTGATTGGTACTGCTTGCTTTTATGGGATGTTGCATGCGTGCCTACCGTGAGGAATACACGACTATTGCACTTCTTAATTATGTATGTATAGATGTGTTAGTATACTAATTATAGGTAGTAGGCTATGGTGTGAATATAAATGTTACATGTGTGTGACTATACGATGAATGCGTATGTATGAGGGAGTGTATTATAAATATACGTGTGCTGATGTCTGTATTATTATTATGGTATATAGAGTGATTGAACTATGTGAGTATTACCTGACTAATATTAAGTGTGATTGACTTATGGTATGTATATGGTTGTATTGGTAGACGTATATATATCGGAGTGGTATTAGTATAGGTATAGATACCGTGTTACGTATATAGAATATTCTGATATGTGTATTGAGTCTCACTCAAGCTTGAGTGGGTATACTCTAAGTATATTGTTAGGTATGTCTGAAGTTTGAATATAGCAATGTTTGATGTATGCAAAGTGATAGGAGTGTTTGTGCCTGGTTGTGCTACGTACAAGATTGTGAGTCGCTATACCAGTATATAGTTATAGGTGTTGGTCTTGAGGTATAGTTCCTTACTAAGGACTTGCCTGTGTGAACGTATGTGTACTAGCTAAACTAGGTGTGCAGATGTACCGGATATATGATGGTATGATTAGTGTATGTAAATGAAATGTTAGCGTGCATGGGTGTGCACCATGCACGTGTAAGTATGTGCTTAGTTATAGGTATTGGTGACTATGATATATGTGGCGTGTCGTAAATACAGTTATAGGACCGTATGTGATGTGAATGTATGGGGAACTATTTGCATACATTTGAATGACTATATATATTGTGAAACTATAGTAGTGGTGAATGCATATTAGATATAGTAAAACTTGACTTAATAATGGTATGGTGTGATTACTTATGTTGATGTGCTTAGTATTGGATGTATACTAGGAAGTATTAGAGAGTAGTATACCCATGTGGTTTGTGCATAGGTAGCTATCTATACGTAGATCAATGATTGTATTTGCTAAGTGTGAGACCATACTTATATGAGTATCTGAAATATTGTTTTGTGATTAGGTAAGTAGTAGTTATATAAAGGGTGTATGCTTATATATACGAATGAAATACGTGTATGATTTTGACTGACAATAATAGGTATAAGTGTATGACATACGTGAATATATATATATATATATATACATGTTGGAAGTGTGATGTTTGACTATCTAGTGCATATATAAGCACTTGTAATGACTATACCAGGTTTGAATTATAATGACTTGATTGGGGTAGTTACTAGAGCGACTAGCTATATTAGAAAGTCTGAGGACAGACTTTATTCTAAGGTGGGGAGGATGTAACGACCACTTTTCGTTGTACGATGTTCGTGCACGTGCTTTTGGCCGTGCACGTGTTTATTTTAGACTTTGGATGCTTGCGAACACTTTTGTGTGATATGCCGTTGTGAACGTCTCTGAGAGTATTAAATAGTGGCAGTAATTTGGAACGACGTTTCTCGAGTCGTTTTCCCACAATTTAATCTTATTCGTTGAGACGTTGCGAATTTCACTTTTGACGGGAGACGTTTCTATTTTAAGTTTCGTCATCCGACGTCAAAATTGATATCCGTATTCTTAGTTAGCTCACTTTCGTCATCACGATCACCCCTATATTTATTTTATAATTTTTGGAGTTTATTTGACCGCTTTATATTTTTAGCAAGGTTTAAAGTATTTTTAAAAGCTAGGTTTTAAATTAATTTCGGCCAAAGAAAATTTATTTGAGTTTAAAATGTTTTAAATAATTTTTGAGCCAATTTCCAGCTCATTTGGGCAGCACCCAAGCCTTGGTTGAGTTGGAGAGGGTGAGATTGAAATTTTAAATTATTGTAAACTCCTAATCCCCTTAGGATTAGCCCTAGACCTAGTCAACCCCTCTACACTATATAAACAACCTTTAGGAAGACCTATTTTCGCAAGAAAATAACCCTAGCCGCTTCCAAAACTCAAATTTGACGTTGCGACGAATCGTCGCAACGTTGCGACGAACTTTCCCCGCACCAACCGAGAAAACAGGCCCAAATCCCCCGCACCGACCGACAGCTGTGCCCGTACCAAGCCCCCGCCCCGCTCTGCACACCCGTCCGCTCCGTTCTCCCGCTCCGACCGAGAGGATCTCTCAGTCAGACCGAGAGAATTCCCTGCTCCGCTCCGCACCCGCACCGCTGCAAGCCCCCGCTCTATCTCTCCGCTCCTCACCGTGCCCGACCGAAGCCCTCGCTCGCATCGCCCGCTCTCCGTAACGTTGCAACGTTGCAACGCTCTGTCGCCCGCAGCGACCGATCCGCTCTCCCGCACCGACCGATGGATTTCTCCGCACCCGCCACTGCGACCGACCCCAAGCGCTGCACAGCCCCGCCCCTAGTGCCCGACCGACGAAACCACCCGTACCAAGCGTGTCTGACCGAGAGCAACTCGTCGCAACCCCGCACCCGTCGCACCGCTTGCCACCGTGGGCCCCCCAAGTTCTCCAGAGGTATTGTGGGTCCCCTATTGGTCCCTAGGACTACTGTGGGCCCCACCTAGATGCTTTCTCTCCGACGATTTACCGCGTACGACATTGCGACACGTCGTTGCCCGTCGTCGCACGTGTTAGCTTTGGAATCTGGATTCGTTGCTCCGGTTGCTGATCTGAATATTCGTGCGAGGAATCTATATTTGGAATCTGGACTTGGAGCGCGCTCTTTTATTCCAATCCCTGGCGTCGCTACCCGACGCCAGTGTAGCTTTCGCGTCGTGTTGAGGTAACGCTTTGCACCCCTAGGACCCCCAACCCAATTGCATGCTAACCAAGACTAAAATCAGTATTTTCAAAGTAGTTTAAATTTTTTAGAATTCACTAATCACGATTAATAAAACGGATGTAGGCCGGTGGAATTGTGCACGTAGGATATTGTGATTTTGGACTCATTGGACGGTGTGCTCAGACGTTATACTTGCAGGCAAGTGAAACTTGCCAACTCTTGTGTAGGGCCATGTTTTTAGGCCACTTACTTGCTTTTAGCATAAAAGAGACTAGTCAGTGAAATGATAGCTGGCTAGACGCCTACTCGATCTAGTTTGACAACGAAACTAGATCAGTCACCTAAAATGATCTAGCTTGATAACGAAGCTAGATCCAACTCTTTAACTTGTTGATCATGCATACTAAACTGTCATGTTTACTTTCCATACCTGTACGCACTTTTAACTGCCATGCATTGCATCTTACATGTCATCCCAGTTGATTGTTGCATTCGTAGCACACGCTACAATACTTGTACCTGTACTTCCTTGTCCGGCTAGGTGCACCCCTAGGCCATCATGTTGATTGCCATGCATTATGTATTTAAAGAGCTTAAAATCATGAAAAAGAATGAAGAGGACAATAAGAAAGCTTTTATAAGTAAATGCACTTTGATTGTGAATGAAAATGCTTTATTAAAATCTAAAGTCACTAGTCTAGAATTGTCATTAAGGAAATTTTCAATCGGTAAGCATTCATTGGATACCATATTTGAAAATCAATTATATTGCAATAATAGACGTGGACTTGGTTTTGGTTTGAAAAATGTTGAAAAGCCTAAGTTTAAGAAAATCTACAATGTGCCTACTATTGCTAAAAATGTTTATGCGAAGTGCTTTACTTGTGATAGTGTTGGTCACACATCGTATTATTGTAAGTTTAGGAACACGAACATAAAGTTTAAACAAGTGTGGATTCCTAAAAATTTGATGGCTTACATGAGTGGACCTTGTTGGATTCCAAGGTCACACATAACATCTACCGTATAGGTAAGATATAGATTTGGCGAGGAGCAATGAATTGAAAATTTCATTGTTTAGCTCCTTAGTCAAATGAAGACGCGAAGGTATATTTTTTCCTTTGAAATTAATACATACCTTCATAGATGTTGCATGCTTGAACTATTTTTTATTTATGTGCTAGTTTTCTTGATTCTAGTTTGCTTGAGTCATTATTTATGAAAATTAAAAAAATTTAAAAAGATAAAAAAGCAAAAAAAATGGGTGCTTAATGAATATCTTTTCTCTTTGTATCATTCAAGTAGTATTATTGAATGTCATTCATATCCTTGTTGAAATCATTGTATTATTGTTATAACTACATGCGCATGTTAGAATTTCTAAGTAGCCATGACATGCTTAATGAATTGAATAACGTGATTTCTACACCTACACCTTTACTTACACGAGTATTGAATATTTTTGCACAATTGGAGAATCTTTTATGAAATCTTGGAAAGTGAATGTATGTTGTAAATAACTGATAAATCTAAGGGATATGATGTGTATTTGCCATGAATAAAAATTGAGCACAAAATAATTGAATATGAAATAAGAAAAATGAAAAAAAGGGTTGAATATTGCTCCGTATGTAAATTGGATACAATTCATAGCAAGTATACTACCCACGAGTATCCAACTTAAGCTATATGGGTAATCTTTAGCATTGGTGTATTTTACTCATCAAGCAATGACACCCCCACATCTAAGAGTCCTTATATGCTATGTTTTTGGGGCGTGGTATCTTGAACTCATTTTAATAAGGTGAGGGAAATCAATCCTAGTGATTTCATGTCTATTAGAAACTGTGAATTGGTTTTGGTTAAGTTTTATGCAAGTTTTCTCCCTTTGTGCTTCAATTATTTAATCATCACACTTACACGATGGTGTAGAAGTCTTTGTTACACTTTTCATTGAAATTAAAGTGCTTACTCAAAGAAAAATGACATGCAAGTGTTAATCGTGATTTATAATACTTTATTTTTGCATGTGACATGAACTAGACTTCGTGTATATGATTTTGATAATAACAAAAGGGAAAGAAAATATTGAAGATTTGTGTTGCATTAATGCTTTATATGTGCATCTCTGAATATTGGTTTACGGGGGGGCATAATGAATAATTGACCATGTGAGTATGTGAATATATGTTTAAGAGGGAGCATGAAAATAGGGGGGGAGTATACCATGCTAATTGGTTTCACATTGTCATTGCATTATTGCATGCTTGTATGCTTGTGTTTCAAGTGTTATATTGTTGCATACATCTTCCCATTATCACACTTCACACACATGCACATGTCATGATGTATTATTTGGAACGTTAGTGCAAATCTTATAAAAGTTTGTCATCATAAAAAGGAGGAGATTGTTGGATATAACGTGTGTTGGATTCAACGATCGATGACTTCGTGTTTGATGATAACAAACGTGTGTGAACATTCTAATGTGTGTGTTAACTGTTTTCAGGAGTGGCACGCTTGTAAATCTTCAGAGCAATGACCAAGTCAATTGATGGAGGAATTGCTATTCACATAGAAAATTGGAAGATGGAGAAATTGCTATTCATATAGCAACTTGGACTTGGTCAAAGAGATGGTGACTATAGCTACAAGTATTGGACCAAGTCAAATTGGAGAGGATCTTATTCAAATCAATTTATGATTGATTCTTATCCCCATTGCCATTCTAATCCTATTCCAATATGGAAAGATATGGAGTATCTCTTTCAAATCTCCTTTGATTGATTCAAATCAATTAAAGACCCTATCAAATCTCATATCTTATTTGAATCCAAATCCTAATCCAATTAGTATTGCAATGAGATAAAATAAAATCTCTCCAAATCTTATACTCATATCTCCATTAGGACTTCTCCTTAGCCACAAATTCTCCATACCCTTCCATATATAAACCAAGCAATCAAGGAGCCTAAAACTTGCGGACATACATCAAAACCCTAGCCATAATAATGCGGCCATAGCAAGGAGATAGTGTGGCATACACAAATAAATCACGTCGGCTAAACCAAAAGAAAAAAAGGCCAAAATCCCATCCACTCATTGCGCCATCCATGCTTGGCTAAACCTCCATTGCCGTAAGCTTACAATTTCATATTCCTCTTACCAATAAATCCTATAGCCTCAAGCCTAATCTAAATCCTCGTTGCCAAATCTCCAAAGCAGTAATCATCATTGCTACATCCCCCCAAGCTACAAGCAACCAGGGAACAAGCTGTAATTTTATCCATCAAGTTCCAAGGAGAATCAACCCTCTCTTCATCAACAAGAGGAGCCGCAACTTTGGACTTCAAGCATTTTCAACAAGGCATATAGCTACAAGTTCCAAGGGAGCTTCAAATTTCATCAAGCTAGCCATCACATGCAAGATGGTTGCAAGGTGTTGATAGCAACAAAGAACAGGGTAGCCGAAATTTTTAAGGGAGCCGCAATATTCAGTTGATGCAACAAATAATTCCAAGATCCGCACGCAAGGGAGAAAGCCACTGCCCATTATGAATTCCCTTTTGTGTTTTCAAGTCACGCATACATCTCATCATATTACTTTGTTTGGTTATTTACATATCATCTTTGCATGTGTAAGGTCCAAGCAATTCTCAGGGGACAAGCCTACAAGCAGCTAGCCTGCACTTTGGTGTGTTGACCTTGGAAATCCCATGTGCCAAACTTGATTGATGCTGCAACCCTCATTTGTCGCAAGTTTGTGTTGGATCTGGATCCTAGCCTAGAGGTGGGGTGAATAGGCTTATAAAATAATTCGTGCAACCCACGAACAAACTCACGCAGTTATAGCAGCAGCAGAGTAAATAAAATGCAGACACAGAGTACACAGCAGATTTACCCGGGTTCGGTCGTCCCAACGACCTACTCCAGCCCCCAAAGCAGATACTAGTATTGAATAGCGCAATAGGTACAAAACCACAAGTTAGAGCACACTCAAATCACCCTATACGTCTCTACACTCGCCAGGCTCTCAGTACCCCACTCACTGTGTTTTCTCTCACTATCAATCCTAGTAACGCTTTCTACCAGCTAGTCCCAAACTAGCTGGGTCCCACTTATCTAGCCCCAACCAGACAAGTCCCAAAATAGTCCCCAAAGATGGTAAAGTTTCCCCTACAAGGATCTAATACAACAACTACACAAAATAATAATAAATAGAGTTTAGGAATCTCAGTTTGTGTAGCGGCGATGTCCTCGTCAATCAGCAAGGGTCAGATCTCGTCTGACGTAGATGTAGATGACGTGCGTATATATTTCATATATTCACGCACGTTTTCTTTCGTGTTTCTCTGTATTTTCCGCCGTCTTTTATTCGTTTTCTCGTGTTTTCTCGTTTTCTTTCACTTTTCTTTGTTTCTCCATGTTTGCAGGAGATTGCCCGCGTAGGGGACGTTTAACGACGATATCGCAAGTCCCCGAAGCAACGGGAGGAGTCATGCGTGACCCAGGGGGTCAAACGAAGATGATGGCATCATTTTATCCCCTCACCCGATCGGTTGGACTAAGTCAACCGATCGGGTGATGCACGCGTGCACCACCCGGTCTCGGCTGGAGCTCAAGTGGATGTCACCCGACCGGTTCACAGGCCGGTTCAACGGGGCTGATTCTCTGTCTTTTCAAGCCAAATTCCAACCGATCGGGTGACTTTCACCCGATCGGTTCATCTGTAGCTGATGCTGAGGAGCCGAGACACGGGCACCTAACCGACCCCTTCACCCGATGGCGCCAAGATCCAACCGGTCACCCCAAGAACTCAACCGACCGGTTCATATGACCGGGTGAAACTCCGCCGTTTTCTGTTTATTATTTGTAACGGATCACCCGATCGGTTGACTTGTCAACCGATCGGGTGATACGAGATCCTATAAATAGGACCCCTAGGGTTCCAGAAATGGGGAGCTGTTAGTTTTTACTGTTTTCTCCTATTTTTGACGGCTGTAATTACTTTTCTATTGTAAGTTTTCGGATCTTTCTTAAACTTTAGTATTATCTTAATTGCTCTACTACCTTCGCATTCCTATCGTCTGATTATGATTTTAACGGTTCTTTTTCGTTTAGATCGCTTTTTAATGAATATTTGTGAGTAGTTCCCAAATCTGGGATTTTGGCGGAAACCCCTTCGGGGGCTCTTCCCGATGCATCCATAGGGTTAGGAAATCGATAGGGATTAGGAATCTAACGGTTACGCGGGGTTTTTTATTGTCATCGACGTGAATAAGACCGCCTTTGACCGTTGGGCCAAGGGGGAATAAACTTGGCGGTTGACTCCCTAGCCATAGCTCATGCCCTTAGCGTAGACGCCGAATCCTAGCGCGCGGGAGCGGCAGGATGAGACGTTGGGAGTTATCGTTGCGAGCTTAGTGCTCCCGGAATCGATCAGTGTTAATGGACACGGGAGTGCCCACTGATCAAACCCGGGAAGTCCGGTGTATCATCCTGGGCACCGACCGGAATATCGGGCCCATGGGATGCCGGTACCACTTTCAGAGGCAACGTCTCACCATTAGACCCTAATTCCGATCGCCATCCTACCCGTAGGCCGTATCGGCGAGAGTCGCTCGTTGGAGTGGAAACCAAAGTCCCGGGTTTATTTTCTTATTGTTCATACCTTGCATTCCTTTACCGTGACAACCCATCAACCGATCCGGGCTAGCTCGCCCACGGGGTGATTTCGGTCCTCCATGACACAAGCACATCCTAGCCTCCCTGTGTTCGACCCCCAAGCCACACTACAACACCGTGCACTTGCGGTTACAAATATCTAAACCCTCACGCGGGTCCCCCAGCCATTTGCGGCTCGCAAACCGGGGGCACGTCAAGTTTATGGCGCCGTTGCCGGGAGGCAACGTGCTTGTTATTTTAGGATCTCTTGAACCCTAGTGTCTAGCTCTTATCCCTACCTCGCGATAATCTTCGCATTCTTCTTTTTCCTTTTTATTTTCTTCTTTTTATTTCTTATCTTATCTGTCTCTCTCCCACTTGTCGCTTCACGGGTGTTTGTTGTTTTTCATGCGCAGGAGTTCAAGAAGTCTCGACGACTTGATCCCTGTTGATCCAGAGATTAACACCACCCTTAGGCGTTTGGCCGTCGAGAAGCGAAGAAGAGAGGATCCTGAAGCCATGGAGGAGAACACACCGCCTCGTAAGTCCCTGTTGGAGTACTCGATGCCATCTATTGAGTCCACTTCCGCCATCCGTCCTCCAGCTATTACGGCCCAAAGCTTCAAGCTAAATCCGTCTTTGGTGACATGGATCTAGCAGGATCAGTTTTCGGGTGCACCCATGGAGAGCCTGATCGAGCATCTAGACTCCTTCTTGGAGAAATGTGACACCTTCCGGATTAACGGTGTCACAACTGAGGCGATCCGTCTGAAGCTGTTTCCCTTCTCGTTGTGAGACAAAGCCAAGCAATGGCTTAGGGGGAAGGACCCCAACACTTTCAATACCTGGGAGAAGCTCTCCAACGCTTTTCTGACGAAGTTCTTTCCTCCGGGAAGACCATGAAGTTGAGGAGTGAGATCTCCTCCTTCTCCCAGGCCAGCCACGAGTCCTTGCATGAAGCTTGGACGAGATACAAGGAGATGCAGAGAAGATGCCCTCACCATGAGCTTCTGAAGTGGCAGATTATTAATCTGTTCTACAATGGGCTGAGGGATGACCTAAAATCTTCTATGGACGTCGCGGCTGGGGGTTCCTTCATGTCAAGGAGCGAGGAAGATGCCGGACATATTCTGGAAAATATGGCATCCAACAATGAGCGGTGGTGTGACGAGAGAGCCACACCCAGGTCTGGGGGTATACACAGAGTCGAGGACATCGACAAACTTTCAAGCAAGTTTGACTTGCTTTCGACCCAGATCTCTGTACTAATGGTAGGAGCCGGTGGTGCCGGTGCACAACACGTCGCAGCGGTGGAAGCTGAAGTCCCTGGAGACTTCGACGGTGGTGACATTTCACCGCCGCTGGATGAGGCGAGCGCACTATTTTACAACCCCACGGGAAATGCGCCGTATCCACCAAGAACCAATTCAAACCCGGCCTACTCTCCAAACAACCAGAACCACCCTAACTTTGGTTACCGGGGACCATTCCAGCCCTCGCCGCCTCAGCAGCCGCAGCAACAAACATATCAGCCGACTAGGCCACAACAGAGTCAGTTTTAGCAGCAACAATATCAGCAGCAGCCTCAGCAACAATATTACGCCCCCAGGAATCAGCAGCCAATCCAGCAGCAGCAGTAGTATGGCCAACAGAGGGCCGTCTCTCCAGGTGAGTCTCTCTTGACTCAATATATAACCAACCAGGAGAAGATCAATCAAAAGCTGGAAATGGGTCAGCGGGCCCTCACGGACCAAGTAACCTAGCTGGGGTTACAAGTGGCGACCCTTTCAAGGTCACAAAACCAATTGCCGCCACAACCTGAGGTGAACCCGAGGGGAGGAACCCAAACGTCGGCACTCGTGCATGAGCACGCAAATGTGTCCGCTATCGTTCTGAGAAGCGGGACACAAATCCCTACTAGAGTGCCCCCTAACAGACCGAAAGCATCGTTGGTCATCGAGCGACCGATCGAAAAATCAAACGACGCCTGTGCTTCGTCATCAAATCCTACGACTTCGGAGGGAGTCTCTGAAGAAGAGAAGAAGAAGAACGAGGAAGGGAGCCTGAAAGTGTTCAAACCCGTTGTGCCTTTTCCACAACGGTTAGCTCAGGCCAAGATCGATGAGAAGTATGGCAAGTTCTTCGCCATGGTCAAGGATCTGAGCTTGCAAATCCCCTTCCTGGATGCAATCGAAACAATCCCCTCCTATGCGAAATTCCTGAAGGATTTGGTGACGAGAGGGTCTAGAAAGGAGAAAGTAGTGTTGACGGTGGAGTGTAGCGCTCTCATCTAGAGGGCAAATCCGCCAAAACTTAAAGACCCGTGGAGCTTCTCAATCCCTTGCACGATCGGGGCAGTAAAGATTCATCGTGCACTCGTCGATCTCGGAGCGAGTGTCAGTTTGATGCCCTTATCGATGTATAAGAGGATAGGAATGGGTGATTTGGAGCCCACCGGTATGACCCTACAACTTGCTGACCGGTCGGTCAAATGTCCGGTGGGGATTGTGGATGACCTCCCCGTCAATGTAAAAGGGGTGCATGTGCCAGTGGACTTCGTTGTCATGGACATGCCTGAAGACGCACACACCCCCATCATCCTGGGACGGCCTTTCATGGCCACTGCCGGTGTTTTGATTGATGTGAAGAATGGAAAACTTTCGCTAAACGTCAGCGGAGAAAAGGTTGAATTTGATCTGGGGTTGTCCATGAAGTTCCCCGATCCCCCAGATGACCCTCGGTGTAATTTGCTGGAGGTGGAAGAAGATAAAGTTGCTGAAGAGAGCTCCTGGGAGATTCTCTTAAGAAATCCCCCCGATAACTTGGGGGACTCAGAAGACCAAGACGGCCCCAAGAATGATGATGCTGCTGGGAAAGCGAATGCAGCACGTACGACCCCTCCCGGGTTTCCCAAGGCTCATCCTGTAAGGAAAATGGGGAAAGAACCCATGGACCTCACCAAAGACGAGGTCCGGATCCTTAAGAAGATGGAGATAAACGCCAATACGAAAGAGAAGCCCCCGGATCCCAAAAACAAGGAGAGGGTAGTCGAGCTAATCTTTCTCCAACCGCTGACTACTCCAAAGGCCGTAAGCTCCGATGAAGAAGAGATGCCGAACTTCGGGCATCACCCATATCAACCACCGTGAACATCACTTGCGGGCGTCGAGCCAACGACGTTAAACAAGTGCGCTTCATGGGAGGCAACCCATGCTCTAAACTTTTGCCCCACTTTTTAGTGTTATTTTTGACTTTATTTTATCTATTTTTATAAATAAAATCAGCCGTAAGAACATCCGTTCAGGGACTTAGACAATCTGTTGGTTTTTGCAGGAAACAAGGCCCCAACCGATCGGTTGATAACTCAACCGATCGGTTGGGATGTATCAGATACAAGCCGCATCTGTCCCCAAATGAACCGATCGGGTGAAGAATGGAGAGACCATGTGACAGACCAGGTGATCTGGGGAGAATTCTCGGGAAATTTTTGGGAAATATCAACCGATCGGTTGAGTTAGAGCGCGATCGATTGAAGAGACCGTGTGAGAAACCCCCAGTTCTCGGGAAAATGATTGGAGCGGCCAACCGATCGGTTGACAAGTCAACCGACCGGTTCGCCTGTAGAATTCTTCGGCAAGAATTTTCGACCTAACAGTCAACCGATCGGGTGACAAGTCACCCGATCGGTTCGACTTAAACCCTATAAATACCCCACCCTCACCCGTTCGCATTCCACCTCGCCCGATCGCTCGAACCGCCGTCGTTTCGCCTGCTTCTTCTCCCCAATGGCCCGATTTCTCCTCCCTACGTCCTCCACTCCTCCAATACTCCCTCTCTCCACCTCCTCCACCAATCTCTCCATCATTTTCACTCTCTCTCCCCTTCATTTCGAATTTCTGATCTAATTCCCCCCAAACAACGCCTATTTCGAAAATTCTTGCTGAAAGAGGTCGCCGCGGCTCCACGCTTCTCTCATTGCATGACGTGGGGTAATCTACGAGCAAGCTTCGCCATTTTGATTGGGTACACTCGCTCCTACGCTCGTATTTCTATTTTTTTCCCTATATATTTTGCTTGCTCAGTTTGCTTGTGTTAGTGTGCATTCATTGCTTTTTGCACTCATTCACACACACACTCATGCATGGCTAGGGATAAAGACAAGGGGAAGGAGATTTTGCGGGAGGAGGAACCATCTCGAAAGAGACGAAAACAAACACGTCCCCCTCCCCACGCACGAGCACTGACAATAGGCCCTCCCGCGCCTGTTATCCCCCCTGTGGACCCAATGTTGGGCCCGCATGGGTATATCTTTAGGAACCAGGAACACAAGGATTTTTATCGTAGGCTCGATGCTCGGGGGCATCTATCAACTAAGTTCCCGCACACACAGTCACTAGTCGATCTCGGTGTCTTCACCGAGGTCGAATCTCTTTTCGCTAACTTAGGTTGGTTGGCCTTTCTTAATGCCTCTGCCTTATCCTACCCGTCACTCACCCTTGAATTTCTCTCTACGCTTGTTTGGGAGTCCGGGTCGATCATAAAATTCCGGGTGCGTAACAAGAGTGTCACCATCAATCTGAATACCATTAACGATATATTTGGTTTCCCCAATCTTGGGGATGACTCCATCCGACACTACGGGTACACGCCCGAATTTGACGTCGATCAATTCTGGTTCCGCCTCACACTGATCCCTAGCTATCCCCGAGGTAGGGCCAAGGCCTCCTCCATCATCCACCCCATATTTCGTTTGGCCCATAGGATCATATCATCTGTATTTTTTCCCAGGGACGAGTCCAGCACCGTTACTATCCATGATCTTTTTATCCTCTGGGCCATGACTTTCCCTTTTGTTCGGGACGATGATGGGATTAGCTTTAGGGCCCCTACCGTCCCCATCCATGGCGGTGATTGGCTTGTTTACAAGCTTCTCGAGATCAGCCGGGCCGGTAAGGGGAAGCTTTGTTGTGGGGGCATCATTACTATCATTTGTTCTTACCCCCAATTTAATATTCCCATCCCCGATAATCTTCCCACTGCCGCATGACCCTCACAGCTAGATATTGATGTCCTATGGCACATTCACATGATTAAACCCCACTCCGATGGCCGCTTCATCTTCAATTATGGCCACCCCCCGGCCCCTTACACCATTCTCCCCAACCCCGCTCGTATGACCATAGCTCTGGTGGGAGATTGGACCTTCCCACCCGATCCGAACTTCCTAGCGGGGTTGCACCTTCCTTTCCTTCCCGCGGACGCACGCAGACCACCGTCCCCTGCCGCCCACTTAGGCGAGCAGGATATTCCTGCGTCTCGGGGAGATATGGGGGCTGGCCCGAGTCGTCCTGTTTCTGTTCCGGGCCCCATCACTTCTGAGCACCTCTTAGCGGCCATTTCTGGCCTTGTCTCTTGTGCCGGCATGACTACCGTCGCTGGCACCACTTCCACCTTACTTACCGGCACCACTTCTGCTTCACGTCAGTCCACATCCTTTGGTCGTCGCCAGGTCTCTGCCCGTCTTGGTCTTGAAAGGGAGGTCACTGCCCTCCGTGATCTCGCCATGTCCTCTGCCTCCTCGGACCCATCACCGTCCTCCTTTCTCACTCACCCACGTTTCCTCGCACTTGAGAGGAACGTGGCCGCCATTCTTCGCCTTCTCACTCACATCCACGGTCCACCTCCACCTTCACCACCTCGACGATCTTATCCTCCACCCTCCCACACATCCCCACATCCATCACCTCCCCCTCCACATTCTTCTTCTCCCTCATCTATTCCCATCCCGGTATCCACTTCCCCCCTCCCGACCACTTCCATCCCACCCACACTACCTCCTCCCTCCTCCTCCATCACTTCATATGTGCGTCGGAGGAAATTGCCGGTGCGCTCTAAATCTCTCCCACCACCACCCACTACCGTCACCATCACATCTTCTCCCCCCATCTCTATTCCTTTCACCAACGCCTTGATCGCCGTCCTACCACCACCACCCACCTCCACCAACACTCCTCCCATCGTTCACACCACCGCGGCACCTATTCCTCCGCCTCTTTCCCCACTTCTCCGCACACCCCCAGCCTCCCCCAACCACCCAGCCACACCCTCTTCCGAGGAGGGTGAGGATTCACCTTCTCCTGATTTTTGATTTCACTTTGTTTGTTTTTGACTCCCCCTTGCATATTTCTGCATTTCACGATCACATTTTATTTGCTAGCACTGTCATGTCTAGCTTGGGGGACGTCTATTTTGGTGTGTTGTCGTGTTTTATTTTTTCTTATTTTTGTGTGTGTGCTTGTCTTTCCCCTTTTGAGTGTCGTGTCGTGTGGTTTTATTTCTATTTTCGTGTCATGTGGTTTGATTTTGATTTTTCTTTATTTTCAGTTTCATCTCTGTGTTTTCCTCGTTCTCATTTCTTTTTGTGTCGGTGTGTATTCCCCCCCATCTTCATTGCCCTCCCGTACTCACTCATATTGCATTGAGGGCAATGCAAGCTTCAGCTTGGGGGAGTCGCACTGTGCGCGCCATTTGAGTCTTTCTTTTTCGTTTTTGTGTCGTTTTCATCGTGTTTTTATTTTTTTTATTTTTTCTCTTCTCTTCTTTTTATCTCTTTCTCCTAGAGATGAACCATATGATGAATCACCACAAAATCACACACACCTAGCATGGCATCGATAATCACATTCACTAACCCTAGGATTTCGAGTTCTCTTGCATTTCACGCATCGTGCGTCCTCTTGGTTTTTGTGAGTCGTGCGTCGTGCCTATCTGTTTGGTGTGCTTCTACTTTGTGATTTTACTTTATATACCTATCCAGGAATGACCCCTAGATTATCATGCTTCGATTTGAATATGCGGTATTTATTTCCCATGTCTGCTTCTGTATGTTATATAAATATATATATCGTGTACCTCATTTCGCATGTGTCGGGATTCCACAATTAAGGACTAGGATAACCCACTTAACATATGCTCTGATTAGCAAAATATTTCCCTTGCCTGAGTGTCTAGAATCCGACTTCTTTTTTTTGTTTTGCTTGGTGCAAATACCCTCGTCGTGTACCGTTCTCCCACTTGGGAGAGTACACATGTATATACCCCAAAATCCAAAAAAAAAACAAAAAAAAGATAGAAAAGAAAAACCAAAAACAAAAGAGAAAAATAAAAGAAAAACCAAAAAAAAGAGAAAAGAAAGAGTTGTATAGCCGAAAAGCCAAAAAAATATATATACATCCAAAACCAAAAAAATATATATGTGTGTGAATATTTCCCCCGCTTTTCGAGAATAAAGGGAAGGCGAGAATTTGCATCGAGTGTCCTACTCCACATCATCTCAACCCCCATCGCCTTCGAAAACACTTGGAATAGGGAATATCTAGATTTCTTCTAGGCAATAGTGTGGTGATGTCCGAGTCCCTAGCTATGGAGTCCCTGACGCATGATGCATTTCTATTCTTATGCTCCTCTTATGCATGCTTGAACTATATATTCACCGCTTATTTTAAATCGATTTGATATTTGGGTCATTTCCTGGATTTGCGTATATGAGCTTATAGCACATTGTAGAAAGTGACACCATTTGCTAGCACATGACCGCACTCACACGCGCTTCACCGCATGGGCCCACGACACTTGTCTGGACTCGTATTCCTTGGTTTAGTGATGTGATTTTTGTGTTTGCTTGCTTAGTGTGTTGTGTTTGATTTTGCTAGCTCTGACGGGCGATCTAGGATTTTTGTTTTATCTTTTTCTCTCTTTCTCTCTATTTTTCCCCTCCGAGCTCCTACTCTCACACGTCTTCCTCGAGGACGAGGAAGAGTTCAGCTTGGGGGATTTTGACGTGCGTATATATTTCATATATTCACGCACGTTTTCTTTCGTGTTTCTCCGTATTTTCTGCCGTCTTTTATTCGTTTTCTCGTGTTTTCTCGTTTTCTTTCACTTTTCTTTGTTTCTCCATGTTTGCAGGAGATTGCCCGTGTAGGGGACGTTTAACGACGATATCACAAGTCCCTGGAACAACGGGAGGAGTCATGCGTGACCCAGGGGGTCAAACGAAGATGATTGCATCATTTTATCCCCTCACCCGATCGGTTGGACTAAGTCAACCGATCGGGTGATGCACGTGTGCACCACCTGGTCTCGGCTGGAGCTCAGGTGGATGTCACCCGACCGGTTCACAGGCCGATTCAACGGGGCCGATTCTCTGTCTTTTCAAGCCAAATTCCAACCGATCGGGTGACTTTCACCCGATCGGTTCATTTGTAGCTGATGCTGAGGAGCCGAGACACGGGCACCCAACCGACCCCTTCACCCGATGGTGCCAAGATCCAACCGGTCACTCCAAGAACTCAACCGACCGGTTCATATGACCGGGTGAAACTCCGCAGTTTTCTGTTTATTATTTGTAATGGATCACCCGATCGGTTGACTTGTCAACCGATCGGGTGATACGAGATCCTATAAATAGGACCCCTAGGGTTCCAGAAACGGGGAGCTGTTAGTTTTTACTATTTTCTCCTATTTTTGACGGCTGTAATTACTTTTCTATTGTAATTTTTCAGATCTTTCTTAAACTTTAGTATTATCTTAATTACTCTACTACCTTCGCATTCCTATCGTCTGATTATGATTTTAACGGTTCATTTTCGTTTAGATCGCTTTTTAATGAATATTTGTGAGTAGTTCCCAAATCTGGGATTTTGGCGGAAACCACTGCGGGGGCTCTTCCCGATGCATCCATAGGGTTAGGAAATCGATAGGGATTAGGAATCTAACAGTTACGCTGGGTTTTTTATTGTCATCGACGGGAAAAAGACCGCCTTTGACCGTTGGGCCAAGGGGGAATAAACTTGGCGGTTGACTCCCTAGCCATAGCTCCCGCCTTTAGCATAGACGCCGAATCCTAGCACGCGAGAGCGGCATGATGAGACGTTGGGAGTTATCGTTGCGAGCTTAGTGCTCCTGGAATCGATCAGTGTTAATGGACACGGGAGTTCCCACTGATCGAACCCGGGAAGTCCGGTGTATCATCCTGGGCACCGACCGGAATATCGGGCCCATGGGATGCCGGTACCACTTTCAAAGGCAACGTCTCATCATTAGACCCTAATTCCGATCGCCATCCTACCCGTAGGCCGTATCGGCGAGAGTCGCTTGTTGGAGTGGAAACCAAAGTCCCGGGTTTATTTTCTTATTGTTCATACCTTGCATTCCTTTACCGTGACAACCCATCAACCGATCCGGGCTAGCTCGCCCACGGGGTGATTTCGTTCCTCCTTGACACAAGCACATCCTAGCCTCCCAGTGTTCGACCCCCAAGCCATACTACAACACCGTGCGCTTGCGGTTACAAATATCTAAACCCTCACGCAGGTCCCCCAGCCATTTGCGGCTCACAAACCGGGGCCACGTCAGTAGATGTCTCCTCGACACCGGCAACTCAAGTTGGGGCTTCTTGCTTAACAATAGAAGCTTGCGGCACTCCTCTTTAACCTTGGCAGCTTACGAAAATGATGTCATCCCCCAATGCTTTGTGTGTGGCCTCCATAGTCAATGCTTTTTTTCAAGTGCCTTGGTGATTGGCCCTGCAAATAAAAGTAGCAGATTAATTTTATTCAAAGAGAAAACAGTGCTCTCTTTCTCTCAAATTGAGGCTGATAAAGAAATACAAATTGAAGAGCTTCCCCTTTGGAATTGGTACAACTTCCTCTCAGCTCTTCACAGTTACAAGACAGAATTCAGCCCTGCTCAAAATTTCGGCAGCCCCAAAAAAAAACAAAACGAAGCAAAAAGGAGGGGCGGCTGTAAAGAATCACGTTCTCTGTAAAATTTGAATGAAGAAGACAAAAAAAACAAATCGACAGGCCTGTTCCCTTTTTAATTTAAGAGGTAGGATTCATCCTATTCTTTGAAAAATTTGAAGGGAAGAGAACAACAAAAATTGCGACGCATGGCTCTTCAATTTTTGATGATCCTCAGTTTTTAAAAGAGGGGCTGCGGCTTCTCAAACAAAAACCCTCAAAAATTAAAACCCCCAAAGAAAAATCTCTGTTGCTCATAGAAGCCAGGGTTTTTGCTTTCTCTCTGTGTGGTTGCTTTCAAAGGGAGGCCGGCCTATTTAAGAATGAAGTGATGTACTCATATATATTCTGTGAACTCAGACCTAGGGGCTCTTTTTAATGCTATATACTTGTTTAATGCAGCCGGCCCCTAAAACAAAAGCCTTTTTGTTGATTAAGTATAGGACACTTGAAGATTGGGCTTTTGAGTAATAATTTTTTTTGCTTGTGCTTATAAAGGGTCGGCCTGAGAATTTGCAGTAGGTTAGTAATCATTTTTTTGTTCTCCTCAAGAAAAATGATGTGTGCCCTACACTCTTTTGTATTTTGGCCTTATGAAAAATAGGGTATGGGTTTTGGAAATGATATGGAGAAGGATTTGGGTTTTACTCCAAAAGATAAGAGACAATTCAAATAAACTCCTCCCCCTTTCTCCTTTGCACGTTGACCAAGTCTCACCGTGAGTTAATCACAAGTTCGCCATTCCTGAAACACTTAACACACACGTTAAAAACGTTCACACACGTTAGTTATCATCAAACACGAAGTTCATATATCGTTGCTACCAACAATCTCCCCCTTTTGATGATGACAAACCAAGTACAAGATTTGCACAATAAAGTTTCAAATAGTGTGTGTGAGTGTGACGATAGAGGGTGACATGCGATGACAAGTAATGAGGCGTAAACAATGGTGTGCAAAATTAACAATATGCATGCTCCCCCTATTTTTGTGCTTCCCCAATATTCATTATGCTCCCCCTTAATCAAACAATCATATTTTCACGAGCATTACAAAGATAGTCCAAATGCCAAATACCAAGCACACCGAGTCAAGTAAATACCACGTCTTCCCAAACTTTTACCAAATCTTCCCAAACTACCAAATCTTCCCAAAATTTTCTCCCCCTTTGTTATCATCAAAAGTCATACCACGAAGTCAAAATCATATATTATGCAAAAAAAAGTGTATTATTAGCCATTACCAACAATTGCATGCATACACTCATGGAATAATCAAGTCAAAAACAATGAAAGTAAACAACTACCACCTCAACACCAACGTGTGCGTGCGATGATTAAAATTGGAGCACATAGGGAGAACCATTTAAGAGAGTCAACCAAAACCAATCCGCATTTTCCATGTAACATTCTATCACCTAGGATTGATTTCCCCCACCTCATTAAAAATGGGTTCAAGGTACCACACCCCTAAACATAGCCTATAAGGACTCTTAGATGTAGGGGTGGCATTGCTTGACGAGTAAATACACCAACGCTAAAGTTTACCCATAAAGCTTATGTTGGATACTCGTGGGTAACACCGTTGCCAAGGATTGTATCCATTTTTCATACAGAGCATGTATTTTTCTTTTCAATTTTTATACTTGTAGTAACATATTTTAATGCTCAATTTTTATCCAAGGCAAGGTATATCATATCCCTTAGATTTTCAGTTAAGTTTTCCTCCTACATTCACATTTCCAATTTCAAAAACGATATCTCCAAATGTGCAACAATAATAATATATGTGGAAGTGAAGTAGGTGGTGTAGAAATCAAGTTATTTTCAGTCATTGAACATGCCATGAATATTTAGAAAGATGGACATGCGCATGTAGCAAAAGAAATAATACAACAATTTCTTCGTAGATATGAAAATCATTCATGAACACTTCTTTTAATGAATCAAAGAGAAAGATACACATTGAAGAACCATTTTTTTCGTTTTTGTTTTTCATTTTTTTTTGTTTTTGTTTTTGAATGCATGAGATACTAAAGCAAACATGAGATGCAATCACACAAATAAAAAAAATCATGCACACATAACAATGCAACTACTAGCACATAAACAAGAAAAAAGTTCAAGCATACAAAAAGCATGGAGTCTCGTACTAAGTTTTATCAATAATACCAAGCTCAAGACGAAGACGACAAAAGCGAGCCTCAACCAAAGGTTTGGTGAATATGTCTGCAAGTTGAGATTCCGTAGGAACAGACTCCACAGACACATCCTCTTTAGTGAGGTGTTCTCTAAGAAAATGGTGTCTTACGTCAATATGTTTAGTACGAGAGTGGTGTACGGGATTATTAGAAAGATCTATGGCACTCTTGCTATCACATCGAAGAGGAACTCTTTTAAGAGCTAGTCCGTAGTCAGATAATGTTTGCATCATCCACAATACTTGAGCACAGCAACTGCCGAGGGCAATATACTCTGCTTCAGTAGTGGATAATGCAACACTATTTTGCTTACAATTAGACCATGAAACTAAAGAGTGTCCTAGCAAAAAAACAAGTACCACTAGTGCTCTTTCTATCAGTTAAACTTCCCGCATAATCAGCATCAGAATAACCCACCAAATCAAAGTTACCACTAGAAGGATACCAAAGGCCTAAAGTAGGTGTACTGATTAGGTACCTAAAGATCCTTTTAATGGCTTTCAAATGAGATTCTTTTGGGTTTGATTGAAAGCACGCACACAAACATACAGCAAACATTATATCAGGCCTAGAAGCAGTCAAGTACAACAAGGAACCAATCATACCTCGATATAGCTTTTGGTCCACTGCAATTCCTTGTTCGTCCCTGTCCATTTTTGTGTTGGGACACATCGACATTCCAATTCCTTTAGACTTCTCCATCCCAAACTTTTTCAGAAGTTCCTTGATGTATTTGGTTTAAGATAGAAAGATGCCTTCCTTTCCTTGCTTTACTTGGAACCCCAGAAAATATTTCAGCTCTCCCGCAAGGCTCATCTCAAACTGATCCTGCATGACTTTCTCAAACTTTTGACATAGAAGATCGTTAGTAGCACCATAAATAATGTCATCAACATAAATTTGCACAATGAGAACGTCTTCAGATTCATGCATCAAGAATTGTGTATTGTCAGCACTCCCCTTTTTAAAATTATTTTCCAACAAATATGTGCTTAGACGGTCATACCAAGCTCGTGGAGCTTGCTTAAGACCATACAAAGCTTTTTCCAATTTATAAACATGGTTTGGAAAATTATAGCTTTCAAAACCTGGAGGTTGCTCAACAAATACCTCTTCTTTTAGGTAGCCATTAAGAAAAGCTCTTTTTACATCCATTTGTTTCAGTTTGAGCCCTTTATAACTTGCAAAAGCTAGCAAGATTCTAATAGACTCAAGCCTAGCAACTGGTGCAAAAGTCTCATCCACATCAATCCCTTCAATTTGATTATACCCTTTAGCTACCAACCTAGCCTTGTTTCTAATAACATTACCAGATTCATCATGCTTATTCTTAAACACCCATTTAGTACCAACTACAGGATAATCAGTGGGTCTAGGTACTAGTTTCCAGTCAGTATTCCTGACAAATTGATTTAATTCCTCTTGCATGGCCAAAACCCAACTTTCCTCTTCTAAAGCAATATCTATAGTCTTAGGCTCTATTACAGAAATAAAGTCACCATAAATACATAGAGCACAAAGATATTTAAAAGAGGAACGTGTGCAAATACCTGCCGTAGGCTCACCTAGGATTAAGTCTGATGGGTGGTTTGGAGTGAATCTCAACTCTCCTCTGGTAACTGCTTCATCTTGTATTTCTGTCGAATCAGTTTCAGCTTCTTTCTGTATTTCAGGTTGCTCCTCATTAACTTTTGGAATGCCTTGTTGTTCTACATTTTCCTCTTCAATGTTCTGCCTACAATCCAAAGAATTTATATCAGATTCATCAAACTTTACATTTATAGATTCAACAATTGCAAGTGTGCGTTTATTATAAATCATGTATGCTCTACTCCTTGCTGAATATCCTACGAACACTCCCTCATCTGATTTTGATTCAAAGGTGCCAAGCTGATCTGTAGTATTTAATATAAAGCACATGCATCCAAAAACTCTAAAGTAAGAAACTTTCGGGGTGTTGCCATGCCATAGTTCATAAGATGTTTTATTTAGTATAGGTCTAAGCATAACTCTGTTGCATACATGGCATGCCATATTAATGGCCTCAGCCCAAAAATACATAGGCAAGCTATATTCATTTAACATACTCCTAGCCATCTCTTTTAATGTGCTATTCTTTCTCTCGACCACCCCATTTTGTTGAGGTGTTCTAGGAGAAGAGAATTCATGTAAAATTCCTTATTCAAAACAAAATTTTTCAAAAATAGCATTTTCAAACTCACCTCCATGATCGCTTCTAATTTTTACAATGGAAGAATTTTTCTCATTAGAAACTTGTATGCAAAAGTTTTGAAAATGGTCAAATGAGTCTGATTTTTTGGCTAGGAAGTATACCCATGTATATCTAGAGAATTCATCCACCAATACTAAACAATACTTTTTACCTCCTAGGCTAGCAATGTCTGTTGGACCAAATAAATCCATGTGCGCTAATTCCAATATACGTGTGGTAGCAATTTCATTGATGCTAGAGAAAGTAGATCTAGTTTGCTTACCTTTGGTGCATGCCACACACAACTTACCATTCTCATATGTCTGATGCGGTAGTCCTCTTACCAAATTTTTGCTTTCGAGCTTCTTTATCAATCCCATGCTTGCATGTGCTAATCGTCTATGCCATAGTGTGGCCTCTTCTTCACCTACAAGCAAGCATTTAGAAACAGTAAGTTCTTCAATCATGAGAGTATACACATTATTCTTTCTATTTGCAGTAATAATAATGTCACCTGTGGATCCATCAATGATTCTACACAGTTTTTCATCAAATTCAACTTTTATACCTTTGTCACATAGCTGACGGATAGAAATGAGGTTATGTTTCAACTTTTCAACCAATAGGACATCTGTAAGCCGAAAGGTGTCGTTACCTACAACACCTTTACCAATTACCTTGCATTTTCCATTATCCCCTAAAGTAACACTTCCTCCTTCATGCTTTGTAAGGCTAAGGAACTTTTCTCTTTCACCTGTCATGTGTCTTGAGCAGCCAGAGTCTAAGTACCACTCACACTTTTGTTCCTTAGCCGTGCCATGTACCTACACATAAGAAGAGCATGATATGTGTGACCTAGGAATCCAAATAGGTCCACTAGTGTTAGTCACTTTATTTTTTGGAACCCAAATTTGCTTAAATTTGATGTTGGTATTCCTATACTTGCAATTATAATAAGCATGACCAACACCACCACATGTATAACATTTAGCAAACATGCTTCTTCCTGCGCCAGTTTCTTTTTGATTCTTTCTATAAATTTTAGGCCTCTCATCAATTTTATTTCCATATCCCAAGCCACGCCTGTTATTTCCGTGTATCTGATTACCTAGAATAATGTCTAGTGAATGCTTTCCAACACCAAATTTTTTAATAGACAATTCAAGATCAGATATTTTAGACTTTAAAAACATGTTCTCATTAACAAGCATGGTACATGTACTAATGAAGGCCTTTTTGCTCTCTTCCTCACTCTTTTTTAGATTAGCCATCTTCTTCTCTAGCTCTTTATTTTCATTTATTAGCATGCAAATTTTCTCATTTAGCGATTCATTTTCCACTTCTAGCTTAATCGTATTAAGTTTAAACATGCTAATATCTTGAAGTAAAGTATAGCAATTCAGACACTAAGTTTCAGTAGGCATGCGAGATTTTTCCTTTTTCAAAGAGCTAATAGTAGAATTACATGCAGCAATTTTCTCTTTAAAATCATCAACTTCTAATGACATATTATAATTGTCTTGTTGCAATCCAAAATTAGCATTTTTAAACTTCTCTACATGAGATTCAAGTAACTCAACAGTTGATTCCAACCTTTCAATTTCATCTTGCATTTCTTTAAAGGTAGTCACTAGTTGAGCTTTAGTTAAAGATTTTACCTGATCTAGTTCTCCCATCAGACAAAGAGAGGAATGTGCAACTTCCTCTTGAGATTCATCCTCGCTGTCCATATCCCATGTGAGCACCAAAGATTTTCCCTTTTGCTCCGCAGCGCTATTCTTTCCTTGAGGGCATTGTTTCATAAAATGTCCCTGCTTTTTACATTTAAAACATGTAACCGGATCAGTAGTATTCTGCTCAAAAGATTTATTATTAGAATTAAGTTTAGAGCGATGAAACCGTTTCAGCATCTCTGATCTCCCGTTGCCAGTTCTGATATATTTAGCTTCTCACCAAAAAGGTCTCCTCTTCATCTCCATCTTCATCCTCCTTAGCCTGAAGGGCTATTGCCTTTGAAGTCTTCAATTCATCTTTCTCTCTCAGTTCAATGCTCTGCAGCTCTAGCTCGTGGGACATCAGGTTCCCTATCAGATCCTCCACTTTCATCTGCGATAAATCCCTTGCTTCCTGAATAGCTGAGATTTTAGGACAAAAGGTACTAGGCAATGCTCTTAAGATTTTTCTGATCTGCTCCAGACTCGAGTACGGCTTTCCAAGAGAGGTAGATTTGTAAACGATGTCTGTGAACCTCGCAAACATCTCTTTAATTTACTCTGATGGAAGCATGCGGAAGCTTTCATATTCAGTGCTGAGTAGCGCAAGTCTGGACTCCTTAACCTGCGATGTGCCTTCATGAGTCACCTCCAGAGTATGCCAAATTTCCTGCGCAGTTTGATATTGAGATATACGGTTAAACTCAGCTTTATCTAAAGCACAAATCAATGCATTCATAGCTTTATTATTCAATGAAAAACGCTTCTTATCAAAGTCATCCCACTTATCTTCTGGTTTAATCATTTCATTATTAGCAACATTAATTGTGGGAGGTTTATAGCCTTTTTCTACAATGCTCCATACATCATAATCAACAGCAGCTAAATAAATCCTCATCCTAGTTTTCCAATACGCAAAATCAACACCGTTAAACTTAGGGGGGCGAGAAATAGACTGACCCTCAGTAAAAGCAGAATCAGACATATTCATAGACATGATCAGCAAGGCTAGATCCTCTAAACTGGCTCTGATACCACTTATTGGATCTCGATATAAGCCTAGAGGGGGGGTGAATAGGCTTATAAAAAAAATTCTCGTGCAACCCACGAGAAATCACACGCAGTTATATCACAATCAACCATATGCAGAGTATAGGAAAGCAGTCACAGCATGCACAGGCGATATACCCTGGTTCGGTCGCACCCACGACCTACATCCAGCCCCAAAAGCAATACTAGATTATTAAAGTTAACTGGTACAACCTGTAGCTAGTGCACCAACCCTACACTCAACTGGCCCTCATTACCCGCACTCACCAAAGTGCCCAAACAATAACAATACTAGTAAAGCCTCTCTCTCTTGGCTAGTCCCAACTAGCCAAGTCCCCAAAAAATAATAAAATAGTTTCACAGAAATCACAACACCAAATCACAAATAAAATAAAGTTCAAAGTTTAGAATCGCTCAGTCGTGACGGCGTTGGTGTCTCTGTTGTTCAGCGCTTGGTCAGATCAATCTGACAAGTAGTAGTCTCTTTTTGAAATCAAGGCAGCCCTCCTTGGATGACGATTGAAAGTTGCGGCCCTTCCTCTTTGGATTTATAGAGATCTTGTGGATGCTGAAAGATTATTCCAAAGGGTACAAGATAACCCAGACATTTCGGCCCCTGTTGAACAACTGCTGCTCTTTGGAATTGGTAGAACTTCCTCTCAGCTCTTCACAGTTACAAGACAGAATTCGGCCCTGCTCAAAATTTCGGCAGCCCCAAAAAAAAAACAGAACGAAGCAAAAAGGGGGCGGCTGTAAAGAATCACGTTCTCTGTAAAAATTGAATGAAGAAGACAAAAAAAACAAATCGACAAGCATGTTCCCTTTTTAATTTAAAGGTAGGATTCATCCTATTCTTTGAAAAATTTGATGGGAAGAGAACAACAAAAATTGCGACGCATGGCTCTTCAATTTTTGATGATCCTCAGTTTTTAAATGAGGGGCTGTGGCTTCTCAAACAAAAACCCTCAAAAATTAAAACCCCCATAGAAAAATCTCGGTTGCTCATAGAAGCCAGGGTTTTTGCTTTCTCTCTGTGTGGTTGCTTTCAAAGGGAGGCCGGCCTATATAAGAATGAAGTGATGTACTCATATATATTCTGTGAACTCAGACCTAGGGGCTCTTTTTAATGCTATATCCTTGTTTAATGCAGCCGGCCCCTAAAACAAAAGCCTTTTTGTTGATTAATTATAGGACACTTGAAGATTGGGCTTTTGAGTAATAATTTTTTTTGCTTGTGCTTATAAAGGGTCGGCCTGAGAATTTGCAGTAGGTTAGTAATCATTTTTTTGTCCTCAAGAAAAATGATGTGTGCCCTACACTCTTTTGTATTTTGGCCTTATGAAAAATAGGGTATGGGTTTTGGAAATGATATGGGGAAGGATTTGGGTTTTACTCCAAAAGATATGAGACAATTGAAATAAACTCCTCCCCCTTTCTCCTTTGCACGTTGACCAAGTCTCACCGTGAGTTAATCACAAGTTCGCCATTCCTGAAACACTTAACACACACGTTAAAAACGTTCACACACGTTTGTTATCATCAAACACGAAGTTCATAGATCGTTGCTACCAACAGCCGGCTCTTGGAGATTTGCCAGGAGACTCTGCTCTTGGAAAGATATCAAATGAAGGATCTGTGCTTGTCTGCTTCAAGTTCTCTTCGGTCTATGAATTATAACCCAAAGGCGGTTTGATCTGTGCGCTCTCTTTTTTCGGCTCTTAGAGAATACCAAAGGGAATAAAGGCCGACCTTGCTGCTCTGCAAAAAAAAACACAGCTAAAAAAAGTTAGATTTTTAACCAATTAAATCAAAGAGCACTAACCTCATTCACGTGTATGCACAGGGCTCTCCCTTTTTTTTGTGCTTGCCAATGGGATGATATTTCTGGCTGCCACCTCTTGGAATTCTTTTTGTTTTGCACTTGGATGATGAAGCATCTAAGGGGTTTTGAGATTTTTAATCCCCAAAACAAAAATTCGGCTACTCTCTCTTCCTCTGTTTATTTTGTGCGGCTCTTCAAGAATTTTTTGGCTGATAATCAAATTTTGTTTTTGTGTGCGTCCTTTTGAGAGGTGCAATAGGTTAGGTTTTATTTTTTTCGTTTTTGGCTGTATGTTGGGTTGCTATGAAGAGGTTTAAATAGGAGGATGATTGCAATGGATGTGAGATTTGAATAGGATTTGGATGGTAGCAAATCTTTGCACATAATTATAATTGATTTGAACAAACCCCAAATTGATTCCATCTCTCTCCATATTGACCAAGTCAAATTGCTTTGTGTATAGCTATTTGACCAAGTCCATTAGCTATGTGGATAGTAATTTCTCCACCGGTTGACTAAGTCCAATTCCTTTGCACACACACTTCCTCCAAATAGTGAGGGACGTAATCCTGAAACACACTAAACACACACGTCAGATATAACGACACGTTTGTCATCATCAAACCAAAGATCATAGATCGTTGCATCCAACAATATCCCCCTTTTGGTGATGACAAACCCATAAAAGATTTGAGCAATAAGTATGAGTGTGTGAAGTGTGTTGAAGGGTGTAATGCAATATGAATCGTGGAATGAGATATTCAAGTATTACAACATAGCATGCACAATATTATTGCTCCCCATTCTCTCAAGCTCCCCCTCTTTATATATATTTAATGCACATTATTTTTCAAGCTCCCCTTCAATAAATAATACCGACAAGACACAAATCTTTCTTTCTCTTTCTCCCCCTTTGTAATCACCAAAAGTGGATTAATGAAGTCCCAAAAATATCTCAAACAAAAATAAACCATTATAAGTTATATCTAGAATTTACATGAGTTTTCTAATTAGCAAACAATTCAAGCTCATGGAATTTCATAAAGTGACTTCTCCACCTTTGTGTAAATGTAATGATATAGACAATAAGGGAGATTCAATTTTAGAACAATCAACCAAATCAATCCACATTTTCCCTTTTTCATGAATATCGCGAGGATTGAATTTTTCCACCTCATCAAAGATGAGTTCAAGTTACCAAACCCCAAAGTATGGCCTAAAAGGACTTTTAAATGTGGGGTGACATTGCTTAACGAGTTATATACACCAACGCTAATGATTACCCATGTAGCATAAGTTAGATACTCGTGGGTTGTGTATTAGCCATGAAGTGTATCCATTTTTCATATGGAGCAATTTTCATCATTTTTTTATTTGCAATTCTTTTGTGCTCAATTTTTATTCATGGCTAAACACTTCATATCCCTTAGAAAATTCAGAAAATAATCATTCCTACATTCACTTTGCATTATTCTTCAAAAGAGTCTCCAAAAGCACTAGAAAGTCAATTACCGTGAAAGTGCAAATGTAGGTGTAGAAGTCAAATTTGAAATTTATGAGACATGTCATGGCCACTAAAAAGAGAACAACATGTTCATGTAGCTACAAAAATAATGAATTAACTTCTACAATGGATAGATTTGATCATTCATACAATACCACTTAAGATAAATCATAAAGGGTATTCTTTTAAGATCATTTTTTTATTTTTGGTTTTTCAATTTTTTTTGTTTTTTTCAGAAATAAAAACATTAAAAATCATGCAAGCAAGCACACAATACAAAATAAAAACAAGCATACAAAACAATCTATGAAGGTATGCAATGAAATGCAAAGAGGGATAAAAATTATACCTTCTCGTCGCTATGTGACGAAGGAGCTAGAAAGAAAGAGACACTGAGTTTATCGCTCCTCGCCAAATCTCCACCTTACCTACATAAAAGGTGTTAAGTGTGACCTTGGAATCCAACAAGGTCCACTAGTGTTAGCCAATATTGTTTTAGGAACCCACACTTGTTTAAACTTGATATTTGTGTTCCTAAATTTACAATAATATGATGTGTGGCCTACACTATCACAAGTAAAGCACTTTGCATACATGTTCTTTGCAATAGAGGGTGCATTGTGGACTTTCTTGAATTTTGGCTTTTCAACATTTTTCAAACCAAATCCAATTCCTTTTCTATTATTGCCATATAATTGATTCTCTAAAATGGTATCCAACGATTGTTTTTCTATAGAGAATTTCTTTATGGCCAATTCAAGATTAGAAACTTTGGATTTTAATAGTTTATTCTCATCCACAAGCAAAGTGCATTTACTTATAAAAGCTCTCTTGTTTTCCTCTTCTTTCTTTTCGAATTCAATCATTTTTCTTTTAAAGTCATTATCTAGCATGCAAAATTTATCCTTACTCTCTCTTATTTCATATTCTTTTTCAGCTTCGAGCTTCATTAAATCTTGTTTAAGCATGTTATTTTGGTTTAATAATGAGGAACAAGAAATACAAGGAGCATTTTCATCAAAGCTTGCTTTTTCCTTCTTCATGATTTCAATAGTAGACTTACATGCATTAAGTTCAATTTTAAGTTTTTCATTCTCTTTAAACACCTTATCATCTCTAACTTGCTTGTCATAGTTCTGATTTTGGAGACATTCAATAGTGAACTCATGATCTACTATTTGATTTTGCATTTCTTTACAAATTTTAAGAAGTTCAGCTTTGCTACCTGACGGTGTCTCATCTTGGATGCCCATCAAAGCCATGCAAGAATGGGCTTCATGTTCCTCCTCGCTTTCAGCTTCGCTATCCATATCCCAGGTTAATACCTTCGCTTTTCCTTTTCCTTTAGCGAGCTGAGTTGTTTCATTTGGGCAATCGTTCATCAGATGTCCTCTTCCCCTGCATTTAAAACATTGCATTCTATCAGTATATTTCTGATCATTAAATTTCTTGGAAGAATTATTAAAGTTAGAACGATTAAACCTGGGTGCCATTTCATTTCTCCCATGCTTGGTCTTGATGAACTTTCTGAAGTTTCTCACCATTAGTGCTATGTCATCGTCATCATCCTCTTCTTTGCTAGCTTTCAAAGCAAGGGGCTTTATGGCTTTCTCTTTCTCCTCAGGTTTCTCTCTTGCTTCAACATTTTGCAGTTCCAACTCATGGGACATCAAATTACTAATAAGGTCCTCCACCTTCAATTGAGACAATACCTTTGCTTCCTTGATGGCGGTGACCTTTGGTCTGAAAGAGCTTGGCAATGCTCTTAGGATCTTTCTTACTTGATCGAGGCTATCGTATGGCTTTCCAA
The DNA here is from genome assembly GCA_030789695.1 of Scilla litardierei. Taxonomy (NCBI): domain Eukaryota; kingdom Viridiplantae; phylum Streptophyta; class Magnoliopsida; order Asparagales; family Asparagaceae; genus Scilla; species Scilla litardierei. Next base: position 70,698,250 of record CM061130.1, read on the forward strand.
GCGAACTAGACTTGAAGACTATGTCGGTGAACCTTGCAAACATCTCTGATATGCTCTAGGATGGTAGCATGCCAAATCCCTCAAACTCTGCACTCAAAAGAGACAGTCTAGACTCCTTTACCTGTGACGTTCCCTCGTGCGTCACCTCCAACGTATGCCATATCTCATGCGCAGTTAAACAATGTGAGATTCTATTATATTCAGATTTATCAAGTGCACAAATGAGAGCATTCATAGCTTTATCATTTAAAGAATAAGGTTTCCAATCATTATCATCCCATTTGTCATTTGGTTTTTCAATCTCAACGTTATCTACTTTAATTACAGGCAGTTTATATCCTTTTTCAATTATTTGCCAAGCCTTGTAACCTACAGAAATGAGGTAAATTTTCATTCGATTTTTCCAATATGCATAATCACCTCCATTAAATCTAGGGGACGGGAAACAGACTGACCCTCAACAAAAGCACTATCAATGTGATCCATGGTCAATCCTAAGCTAGATCCTAAAACCTGCTCTGATACCACTTGTTGGATCTGGATCCTAGCCTAGAGGTGGGGTGAATAGGCTTATAAAATAATTCTTACAACCCACGAACAAACTCACGCAGTTATAGCAGCAGCAGAGTAAATAAAATGCAGACACAGAGTACACAGCAAATTTACCCTGGTTCGGTCGTCCCAACGACCTACTCCAGCCCCAAAGCAGATACTAGTATTGAATAGCGCAATAGGTTCAAAACCACAAGTCAGAGCACGCTCAGAGCACCCTCTACGTCTCTATACTCGTCAGGCTCTCAGTACCCCACACACTGTGTTTTCTCTCACAATCAATCCTAGTAACGTTTTCTACCAGCTAGTCCCAAACTAGCTGGGTCCCACTTGTCTCGCCCCAACCAGACAAGTCCCAAAATAGTCCCCAAAGATGGTAAAGTTTCCCCTACGAGGATCTAACACAACAACTACACAAAATAATAATAAATAGAGTTTAGGAATCTCAGTTTGTGTAGCGGCGATGTCCTCGTCAATCAGCAAGGGTCAGATCTCGTCTGACGTAGATGTAGATGTCTCCTCGACACCGGCAACTCAAGTTGTGGCTTCTTTCTCAACAATAGAAGCTTGCAGAACTCCTCTTTAACCTGGGCAGCTTACGGCAATGATGTCAGCCCCTAATGCTTTGTGTGTGGCCTCCCTAGTCAATGCTTTTCTTCAAGTGCCTTGGTGATTGGCCCTGCAAACAAAAGTAGCAGATTAATTTTATTCAAAGAGAAGACAGTGCTCTCTTTTTCTCAAATTGATGCTGATAAAGAAATACAAATTGAAGCGCTTCCCCTTTTTATTTTTTTGCGCCATGTGCTTTCAATAAAAATTTCGGCCCTAAAGAATTCGGCAGCTAGCAAAGATGTGGCCGGCTCTTGGAGATTTGCCAGGAGACTCTGCTCTTGGAAAGATACCAAATGAAGGAACTGTGCTTGTCTGCTTCAAGTTCTCTTTGGCCTATGAATTATAACCCAATGGCAGTTTGATCTGTGTGCTCTCTTTTTCTGCTCTTGGAGAATACCAAAGGGAATAAAGGCCGGCCTTGCTGCTCTGCAAAAAAAAAACAAAGCACAAAAAAAGTTAGATTTTTAACCAATTAAATCAAAGAGCACTAACCTCATTCTCGTGTATGCACATGGCTCTCTGTTTTTTTGTGCTTGCCAATGGGATGATATTTCTGGCCGCCACCTCTTGGAATTCTTTTTGTTTTGCACTTGGATGATGAAGCATCTTAGGGGTTTTGAGATTTTTAATCCCCAAAACAAAAATATGGCTGCTCTCTCTCCCTCTGTTTATTTTGTGCGGCTCTTCAAGATTTTTTTGGCTGCTGATCAAATTTTTTTTTTGTGTGCGTCCTTTTGAGAGGTGCAATAGGTTACGGTTTATTTTTTTCGTTTTTGGCCACACGTATGTTGGGTTGCTATGAAGAGGGTTTAAATAGGAGGATGATTGCAATGGATGTGGGATTTGAATAGGATTTGGATGGTAGCAAATCTTTGCACATCTTTCTAATTGATTAGAACAAACCCCAAATTGATTCCATCTCTCTCCATATTGACCAAGTCAAATTGCTTTGTGTATAGCTCTTTGACCAAGTCCATTAGCTATGTGGATAGTAATTTCTCCACCGGTTGACTAAGTCCAATTCCTTTGCACACACACTTCCTCCAAATAGTGAGGGACGTAATCCTGAACCACACTAAACACACACGTCAGACATAATGACACGTTTGTCATCATCAAACCAAAGATCATAGATCGTTGCGTCCAACAGTTTGTCCATGCCCTCTCTTTGCCACAAGTTTCACCTTCATCAAATCCATTGCAGCAACTTTCATAGAGAGCCAAGAGACACAACTTGAGTTGCAGAGGAGAGTGACAAGACGACTACATCTTACCAGACGAGAGCTGGCCCGTGTCGATTGACAGAGACGACTACGCCTACAAACTGAGATTCTCTAAACTCTTTTACTATTATTTGTGTGTAGTAGTAACGATCTCTGTAGGGGAAACTTTACCACTTTTTTGTACTTTTGGGGTCTTGTCTGGTGAGACAAGAGAGACTTGACTAGTTGGGACTAGTCAAGTGAGAGAATATACTAGGATTAGTCTTGTTGAGCACTTTGGTGAGTGCAGGTACTGAGAGCCAGGCGAGTGTAGAGTGGGTACTCTAGCTACAAGATGTACTAGGTAACATTTCTAATATAGTATTTGCTTTCGGGTCTGGACGTAGGTCGTGGGTGCGACTGAACTAGGGTAAATCTGTTATGCATCTGTGATTGCTTATTGTTTACCCTGCATGTGATTATAATTGCATGTGATTTCTCATGTGTTGCGCAATAATTTTTATAAGCATATTCACCCTCCCTCTTGGCTTAGATCCAGATTCAACAGTGCCCTCCTTTCCAATATGCTCCGAATTGCTCGATATTCCCTGAAATGCAACCAAACGCTCGCATAGTGAAATAGTTCCAATTATCATCATAAAAGCTCGGGATCTAAGCAATCATTTTGACGTGTAAACATATAGATAAAGTATGGAATATTATGACACATCAAAATCCTCCAAGCTTACCTCTTACTCGTCCTCGAGGAAGACTAGTAAGAAGAAAATCCGGAGAGGAATACGATGGAGAGGTGAGGCGATGACATGTGATGAAGACAGAGATCATTCTTAAACTCAGCAAAATATTTGAACCCAAGGATACAAGAATACGTGAACACACACCAATAACGATTAGAACACAATTTCACGCAAAATACTTAAGTCTCGCTCAAATGAACATATTGTGGATTTCAATAAATATAACGATCTTGATAATCAATGAAATGAGTGTGGAGCTACACCCTATCATATTTTATCATGAAATATGCTAAGTTCACATAAATGGATCCAACGCCCACAACTCATTCTTTAAGTAGTATAAATATGTCATGATCAAACATTTTCAAGCATGAGTGGTATTTTGTTAAGCTTCATGGGATGAGTTAGTAGATTCAATAAGGTAAGGCATCACCACACTACGCCCGTTTCATGACTCCTAGAACCCGTTAACTTTGACGAGTCTCTATTCTATACAGAAAGTGGGGTAAGGATGTGGAATTTTTTTCTTTTTACAATTGTTTTTGGCTATACAATTTTTGTATACTTATTTTACTTTCTTTATATACATGAGATAACTGAATATATACAAGAGCGGCCTATGCATCCCAGACCAGACTGTCTTAGGGCATCGGGTTATGAGAAACCCTCTGGCCTTTTATTCAGTATATTTGTTTAATTTTTGTATTATTGGTATTTTTGCAAACTCATGTAAATGTGATGGAATGCAAAACATGATTGGCCGGCGCCCCCAGACGCTTCTGCGGTGATGGGCGCGGTGTCGGTTTACCGCAAGTGCACGGTTAGTGTAGGGTGCGGGAATATCGAACTCAGGGAGGCGAGGTTGTGCTTGGGTCATGTAGGACCTAAATCACCCCGAGGGGCGAGCTAGCCCGAATCGGTAAATGGTTGTCACGAAAGGAAATAAAGGGTATTAACAACAAGAAAGAAAACCCGGGACTTTGGTTTCCAACCCGACGAGAGACTCTCGACGATAAGGCCTACGGGTATGGATAGCGATCGGGATTAGGGTCTAATGGTGAGACGTTGCCTCTGAAAGTGGTACCGGCGTCCCATGGGCCCGATATTCCGTTCGGTGCCCAGGATGATACACCGGACTTCCCGGATTCGATCAGTGGGCACTCCCGTGTCCATTAACACTGATCGATCCCGGGAGCACTAAGCTCGCAACAATAACTCCAACGTCTCATCCTGCCGCTCCCGTGTGCTAGGATTCGACGTCTACGCTATGGGTGTGAGCTATGGCTAGGGAGTCAACCGCCAAGTTTATTCCCCCTTGGCCCAACGGTCAAAGGCAGTCTTTTTCCCGCCGATGACAATGAAACACCCCGCGTAACCGTTAGATTCCTAATCCCTATCGATTTCCTAACCCTATGGACGCATTGGGAAGAGCCCCCGAAGGGGTTTCCACCAAAATCCCAGATTTGGGAACTACTCATAAAAATCCATCAAAAAGCGATCTAAATAAAAATTAACCGTTGGAATCATAATCGGACAATTGCAATGCGGAAGTAATAGAGTAGATAAGACAATACTAAAATTTGAGAAAGATCTGAAAACTTACAAAAGAGTAACAATTACAGCCGTCACAAGGAGAGAAAACAGCAAAAAAATAGCAGCTGCCGTTTCTGGAACCCTAGGGGCTCTATTTATAGACTTTCGCATCAACCGATCGATTGACAAGTCAACCGATCGGTTGATCCGTTACAAAATAATAACAGAAAACGGCGAGCTTTCACCCGATCACATGAACCGGTCAGGTGAGTTCTTGAGTGACCGGTTGGATCTTGGAGCAGTCGGGTGAATCGATCGGTTTGGCGCCCGTGTCTTCAGCTCTTCATCTTCAGCTACAGATAAACCGATCGGGTGAGAGTCACCCGATCGGTTGGCATTTTGCTCGAGAAAACAAAGAACATGCCTCGCTGAACCGGTTTGTGAACCGGTCGGGTGACTTCCTTATGAGCTGCGGCAGAGACCGGGTGGTGCACACGTGCATCACCCGATCGGTTGGAGATGACCAACCGACCGGGTGAGGGGCTGAAAGATGTATTCTTTGGCGTTTGACCCCCTCGATCACGCTTGACTTCTCCCGTTGCTCCGGGGACTTGGGATATCATCGTTAAACGTCCCCTACGTGGTCAATCCCCTGCAATCATTGTAACGACTGGTTTTCATGTATCTGGATTTATTATATTATAATATATGTTTTGGTGGATTTTCTCCTCATGTGTGGTTTTCATCTCCGTGACTTTCATTTTCGATCGTTTCGTCGTGATTTATTGTTTCTTCCTTAGGATCGTCGATTTCGAAGTATGTCATTCGTGACGGACTTCATAACGGTCGTATCTTACTATTAGATCAAGCCTAGGAGTCTTAGGAATCGATCCTGGAGCTCCGTGCTCCGTATCGGAACTTTTGGTGCTTATTAGCCGGTGTAAGAAGGGGCACCGACCGACTAGTTGGCTTTCTAAATTTCTCAGGAGTTACTGTTTATCGTTAGTCAGTCTAAGAATGTTGGTTGACCGACTAGGTTGCAAACTAGTCGATCAGCAATGCTTCTTTAACCGACTAACTCTTCAACCAAATTTTAGTATCTATATTGTTCACTCTTAGTCGGTCTAAGAACGTTCATCGACCGACTAGATGTTAAACTAGTCGGTCAGTATTTGTTCTTCGACCGACTAATTCTAAATCCTATTTTCGTTCAGAAGTTACTGTTTACACTTAGTCGGTCTGCGTTGGTCGACCGACCGACTAGTTGCCAAACTAGTCGGTCAGTGGTTGCTCTTTGACCGACTAATTTGTGTTAAAACCCTAGTTTCTGGGCAGCCACCAGCCCAACCTATTTAAACCCCTCCCAAACGTTTTTCTTCTTCCTCCACTCGACCCAAAACCCTAAATCCTCCCCCATTGAGCCCCCTTCCACCTCCAACCCTTATTCCTTCATTCCAAACCCTAAATCCATCATCCAAACCATCCATCAACTCATTCTACCTCTCATCTTCCCCAAAATCTCATCAAATCCCCAAAATCCCCCAAAAACCCTAATTCCCCAAACTTCTCCATTCGTTTCCAGATCTGGTCCCTAGGTTCTCCGGAGTGTTTCTTCTGCCTCCTCTCGGTAAGAAATCGATCTCTTGATGTTTTCATAACCTATTTGTATTTTTATGAAACCATAATGAATGAAAGTTGTTTTGATGATTGTTTCCCCATAACAGTGATTTCCCCGTAGATTAGCATCCGCGAGACGAACCTTCGTGATCGTCATCCCCGGTGCTAGGTAAGTGAAACTTTCCACTTAGGGTTTGGGCCATGTTTTAGGCCATTTGCTTGTTGTAGGCGTAAAAGAGGCTAGGCGACGAAATGATACTCGCCTAGGCGCAAACTGGGGAACTAGCTTGACAACGAAGCTAGTTCCGACATATATCATGTTGCACAATTACCATGTCATGTTTACTTTCCATTAACGGTACGCGAATTAATTGTCATGTCATTGCATTCTTCAAGTGATCCCGTGATTGCGTAGCACCGCTACAATACTTGTGTTTCCTGGCTCGTGACCAGAAGCGAGCATAATGAGTTGCTAACCCCAACGCTCGATATTGAATTGTGAACTAAGAAATAAGCTCCCGTGCGGGGCAACCCTGGCTCACTTGCTGGGCTCATGTGCAGGGACCCTGGCTTGTTTACGTGTGGGATGGGGTAAGGGTTAAGTGGCCATTCAACTGGGAGTCTGACCGATCAGCAACTGCAGTTGTAAGGCGTAAACTCTGGGGTGGGGTAGTGTTTAGTGCCGATCGGTGTGAATGTTGTACCATTCAGCTGAAGGGCGTAAACATCTACAAAACAACGTGAAACGTGAATAGTGAATTGATTGAGATTGTTAGTAGCTTGGCTACTCTTGTCTTGTCTCGATACTTGTTCTCTTGTACTTACTGTTCTCCATGTCTTAATTGTGCACTCATGTTATAACTGCCATGTCATGTATACTAAAACTGCTAAGTTGCCAGTTGCCTTACTTTCAGTTTCCTTGCCCAAGTCTCTTAGACTTGCTGACATGTGCCCCTTTACTCTTTTGGGTGACACATGTTAGATCCTGAGCCTGAGTACCTTGTTGAGGACGAGGTGTTTGCTGACGCCGAGCCCGAGCTTGTGTTTGACGGGGAGTACGTGGACACTGGGGACCAGTCCTAGGGTTTTCGTTGTGTTTTCCTTTTGTTTAGACTGCTGTTGTGTTGTCGGTGTGTGGCACCTATACTTGTTATGTTGTTTCTTTTGTTGGCCTTGTTATGGGCCTTTAGACTCTTTCTTTTAGCCAGGTGGCTTTTCTGGGTGTTGGACTTATTTTCATGTTGGACAATTTATGAGATATGAGAATTTTATTTCTGTCTCTCCTTTTATTATTATTGTTGCTCCGTTGTGGTTACAGGGACCTGCTTATGTTTTATTGACGCTTATCGGGTTTGGGGCTTCACGGCTCCACTCTCGTGCGGACCTTTTCACGTCTCGCCTCCATTTTAGGGAAGCGGGTCGTGACAATCATGGATAAACAAAGAAAAGTGAAAGAAAACGAGAAAATACAGGAAAACGAATAAAAGACGGCGGAAAAACACGGAGAAACACAAAAGAAAACGTGCGTGAATATATGAAATATAAACGCACGTCAAAATCCCCCAAGCTGAACTCTTCCTCGTCCTCGAGGAAGACGAGTGAGAGTAGGAGCTCGGAAGGGAAAAATATAGAGGAAGGAAGAAAAAGAAAACTCTAAATCCTAGATCCTCCATCAGAGCCACCAAAATCAAAAACGCCACACCAAGCAAGCAAACGCCAAATCACACCACTAAACCTAGGAAAACGAGTCCAAATAAGTGTCGTGGGCCCACGCGGTGAAGCGCGAGTGAGTGTGGTCGTGTGCTAGCAAATGGTGTCGCTTTCTACAATGTGCTATGAGGCTCGATATACACAAATCCAAGATATGACCCAAATATCGATTCAAATTGAATTAAGCGGCGAATATAAGTTCAAGCATGCATGAGAAGAGTAAGAATAGAAGCGTATCATGCATCGGGGACTCCACAACTAGGGTGAAGGAAATCACGCCACTATAGCCTAGATACTAGCTAAAAAGTTCCTAAGCCAAGTGTTTTCGATAACGATGGGGGTTGAGATGATGTGGAGTAGAACACTCGGTGCAAATTCTCGCCTTCCCTTTATTCTCGGTAAGAAGGAAAGAAAAATATTCACACGGAAATTTTTTTTGGGTTTTGGGCATTTGTATTTTTTTTGGCCTTTTGGCTATACAAAATTTTTCTTTTTCTCTCTTTTTGGGTTTTTCTTTTCCTTTTTTATATATTTTTTTGGATTTTTGGGTTTTTGGCTATACACATGTGCACTCTCCCAAGTGGGAGAACGATACACGACAAGGGGAATTGCACCAAGTAAAACAAAAAAAGAAGTCGAAATCTAAACACTCGGGTAAAGGAAACTATTCTCGCTAAATAGAGCATAGGCTAAATGGGTTATCCTAGTCCTTAGTTGTGGAATCCCGACGCATGCGAATTGAAATATACGATATAAATATAGCATGCATGTAGTAGAAACAAATACCGCATATTCAAATCGAAGCATGATAATCTAGGGGTCATTCCTGGACAGGTATATAAAGTAAAATCACAGGGTAGAAGCACACCAAATTCTAGTCACGACACACGGCTCACAAAAAGCTAAGTGGACCCGCAATGCATGAAATGCAAGAGGACTCGAAATCCTAGGGTTAGTGAGTGTGATTATCGATGCAATGCTAGGTGTGGGTGACTTTGTGGCGATTCATCATAGGATTCATCTCTAGGAGAAAGATCTAAAAAGAAGAAAAGAAAAAATAAAAACACGATGAAAACGACACAAAAAACGAAAAAGAACGACTCAAACGACGCACACTGTGCGACTCCCCCAAGCTGAAGTTTGCATTGCCCTCAATGCAATATGAGTGAGGACGGGAGGGCAATGAAGATGGGGGGGAATACGCACTGACACAAAAAGAAATGAAAACGAGGAAAACACATAGATGAAACTGAAAAAGAAAGAAAGATCAAAATCAAAATCAAACAATATGAAAATAAAAATAAAAAGAAAAACACACGACACGACACTCAGAAAATGAAAAACAAGCACACACAAAAATGAGAAAAACAAACAAAACACGACAGCACACCAAAATAGACGTCCCCCAAGCTAGACCAGACAGTGCTAGCGAAATGATGTGATCAATGAATTCCAGAGATATGCAAGGGGGAGTCAAAAACAAAAGAGGTGAATTCAGAAAGCAACACGCACATAGTTCCCCCCGACAGAGACAAAGCGGGGCCCGGAAAGGACAGATGGGCACAAAAATGGGGGGGGGGCAAAAGTGGGAGAGAAAAATCAGGCAGGGGCACCACCATCTGGGGGTGGTGACGGGGGCCTGCGCTGAGGACCAGGAGTCGTGGGGGGGTGGAATGTGGAGCTCGGAGACGTCGGGTGGGTCTTCACGGATGTGGCGAATGAGGCTTTGAAGAAACCGGAGGTCTCGATCGACGGACTCCTCGGTTATCCGACCACCCTGACCAGCTAGGAGGACCATGGCCGCGAATCGGTCGGCATGGTCATTGGTTTGGAATTGCATCCCATATTCGGGATCGTAAGCGTGAGGTGGGGAAGTGGTGCGTGGTGTGGTGGATGGGTTGGATGTGGTGGGCTATGTGCGACGGGCACGACGGGTGGGCCTAGGGTTCGAAGAGCTGGCGTCGGTGGGTTTATCACGGCGGGGAGGCATTGTGCGGGTGTCGTGCGTGTGTGAGAGTATGCAAAAGTACAATGAATCAAAACAGACACGAAACATGACCAACGAGCAAATAGAATATTTGGGGTTAAAAAAAATAAAAATCGAGCAAAGGAGCGAGTTTACCCAAATGAGATGAAGATAGTTGCTCGTTGACGCCCCGATGCTACTCGATTGGAGCACGCTGTGAAACCGCAGCGATCTCTTCAGCAAGTTTCGAAATTGGGAAAAAACGGGTGGAGGTTAGGGTTTTGTGTGTTGGTGGAATCGAGGAGAATGGAGAGAAATCGATGGTGGATGGGTAGAGGGATGGGGGAAAAGGTGATTGAGGCTGATTGAAGGGAAGAAAGAGGGCAGGCACACGAGAGAGAGGTGAAACAGTGGATCCGGATTCGAAAATGGCGAGTGCGTGTCGAACGGGCGGTTTGGGATATTTATAGGGTTTTAAGTCGAACCGATCGGGTGACTTGTCACCCGATCGGTTGACTGTTAGGTCGAAATTCGTGTCGAAGAAATGCTACAGGCGAACCGGTCGGTTGACTTGTCAACCGATCGGTTGGCCGCTCCACTCATTTTCCCGAGAACCTAGGGCTGCTCACCCGGTCGCATCAACCGATCGCGCTCGAACTCAACCGATCGGTTGATATTCCCCAAAAATTTCCCAGAGTTCTGCCCAGCTCACCCGATCTGCCACCCGGTCTCTTCATTACTCAACCGATCGGGTCATTTGGGGACAGATCTCGGCATGTATCTGATACATCCCAACCGATCGGGTGAGTTATCAACCGATCGGTTGGGGCTTGTTTCCTGCAAAAACCAATATATTTGTCTAAGTCCCCGAACGGATGTTCTCGCGGCTGATTTTATTTATAAAAATAGATAAAATAAAGTAAAAAAATAACGCTAAAAAATGGGGAAAAGTTTAGAACATGGGTTGCCTCCCATGAAGCGCGCTTGTTTAACGTCGTTGGCTCGACGCCCGCAAGAGATGCTCATGGTGGTTGATACGGGTGATGCCCGAAGTTCGGCATCTCTTCCTCATTGGAGCTGAAGGCCCTTGGAGTAGTCAGCGGCTGGAGAAATACTTCCTCGACTACCCTCCCCATGTTCTTGGGATCCGTGGGCTTTTCTTTCGTGTTGGCGCTTCCCGCCATCTTCTTTAGGATCCGGACCTCGTCTTTAGTGAGGTCCATGGGCTCTTTCCCCGTTCTCCTCGCAGGAGGAGCCTTGGGGAACCCGGGAGGGGTCGTTCTCGCTGCACTCGCTTTCCCTGCAGGTTCTTTGTTCTTAGGGCCGTCTCCATCTTCTGAATCCCCCAAGTCATCGGGGGGGGGGGGGGGTTTCTCAGGAGAATCTCCCAGGAGGTCTCCTCAGCAGCTTTTTCCTCTTCTACCTCAAGAAAATTACACCGAGGGTCATCAGGGGGATCGGGGTGCTTCATGGACAACCCCAGATCAAACTCAACTTTCTCTCAACTGACGTTTAAAGAGAGTTTTCCGTTCTTCACATCTATTAAAACGCCAGCAGTGGCCATGAAAGGCCGTCCGAGGATAATGGGGGTGTGTGCGTCTTCAGGCATGTCCATGACTACAAAGTCCACAGGCACATGCACCCCTCTTACATTTACGGGGAGGTCATCCACAATTCCCACCGGATATTTGACCGACCGGTCAGCTAGTTGTAGGGTCATACCGGTGGGCTCCAAATCACCCATTCCTATCCTCCTATACATCGACAATGGCATCAAACTAACACTCGCTCCTAGATCGACGAGTGCACGATGAATCTTCACTGCCCCGATCGTGCAAGGAATAGAGAAGCTCCCCGGGTCCTTGAGTTTCGGCGTATTTGCCCTCTGAATAAGAGCGCTACATTCCGCCGTCAGCACTACTTTCTCCTTTCTAGACCCTCTAGTCACCAAATCTTTCAGCAATTTTGCATAGGAGGGGATTGTTTCGATTGCTTCTAGGAAGGGGATTTGCAGGCTTAGGTCCTTGACCATGGCGAAGAACTTGCCATATTTCTCATCAATTTTTTCCTGAGCCAACCGTTGTGGAAATGGCACAACTGGTTTGAACACTTTCGGGCTCCCTTCCTCCTCCTTCTTCTTCTCTTCTTCAGACACTCCCTCCGGAGTCATAGGATTTGATGACGAAGCACCGGCGTCGTTTGATTTTTCGATCGGTCTCTCAACGACCAAGGGTGCTTCTGGGTTGCTAGGGGGCACTCTAGTAGGAATTTGTGTCCTGCTTCTCAGAACGATAGCGGACACATTTGCGTGCTCGTGCACGAGTGCCGATGTTTGGGTTGATCCCCTCGGGTTCACCTCCGGTTGTGGCGGCAATTGGTTTTGTGACCTTGCAAGGTTCGCCACTTGTAACAACAGCTGGGTTACTTGGTCCGTGAGGGTCCGCTGACCCATTTCCAGCTTTTGGTTGATCTTCTCCTGGTTGGTAATGTATTGAGTCAAGAGAGACTCAACCGGAGAGACGGCCCTCTGTTGGCCATACTGCTGCTGCTGCTGGAATGGCGGCTGATTCCTGGGGGCGTAAAGTTGTTGCTGAAATGGTTGCTGCTGAACCTGACTCTGCTGTGGCCTAGCCGACTGATAAGTTTGTTGATGCGGCTGCTGAGGCGGTGAGGGCTGAAATGGTGGCCGGTAACTGAAGTTGGGGTGGTTCCGGTTGTTTGGAGAGTAGGCCGGGTTGGAATTGGTCCTTGGCGGATACGGCGCATTTCCCGTGGGGTTGTAAAATAGTGCCCTCGCCTGATCCAACGGTGGTGAGATGTCACCACCGTCGAATTCCCCAAAGAATGCGGACTCTACCGCAGAAATTTGCTGTGTACCGGCCCCACCGGCTCCTACCATTAGGGCGGAGATCTGGGTCGAAAGCAAGTCGAACTTGCTTGAAAGTTTGTCGACGTCCTCGACTCTGTGTATACCCCTGGATCTTGGTGTGGCTCTCTCGTCACACCACCGCTCATTGTTGGATGCCATATTTTCCAGAATATGTCCGGTATCTTCCTCTCTCCTAGACATGAAGGAACCCCCAGCCGCGGCGTCCATAGAAGATTTCAGGTCATCCCTCAACCCATTGTAGAACAGATTAATAATCTGCCACTTCGGAAGCTCATGGTGAGGGCATCTTCTTTGCATTTCTTTAAATCTCGTCCAAGCTTCATGCAAGGACTCGTGGCTGGCCTGGGAGAAGGAGGAGATCTCACTCCTCAACTTCATGGTCTTCCCCGGAGGAAAGAACTTCGTCAGAAAAGCATTGGAGAGCATCTCCCAGGTGTTGAAAGTGTTAGGGTCCTTCCCCCTTAGCCATTGCTTGGCTTTGTCTCGCAAAGAGAAGGGGAACAGCTTCAGACGGATAGCCTCTGTCGTGACACCATTAATCCGGAAGGTGTCACACTTCTCCAAGAAGGAGTCTAGGTGCTCGATCGGGCTCTCCATGGGTGCACCCACAAACTAGTCCTGCTGGATCCATGTCACTAGAGACGGCTTCAGCTCAAAGCTTTGGTCCGCAATAGCTGGAGATCGGATGGCGGAAGTCGACTCGATGGATGGCATCGAGTACTCCAGCAGAGACTTGTGAGGTGAGGTGTTCTCCTCCAAGGATTCGGGATCCTCTCTTCTTTGCTTCTCGGCGGCCAAACGCCTTAGGGTGGCGTTGATCTCTGGATCGAGGGGAATCAAGTCGTCAAGACTCCTTGAACTCCTGCGCATGAAAAACAACAAACACCCGTGAAGCGACAAGTGGGAAAGAAACAGATAAAATAAGAAATAAAAATGAGAAAAATAAAAAAGAAAAAGGAGAATGCGAAAATTATCGCGAGGTAGGGATGTGAGCTAGACACGAGGGTTCAAGAGGTCCTAGAATAACAAGCACGTTGCCTCCCCGGCAACGGCGCCATAAACTTGGCCGGCGCCCCCAGACGCTTCTGCGGTGACGGGCACGGTGTCGGTTTACCGTAAGTGCACAGTTAGTGTAGGGTGCGGGAATATCGAACTCAGGGAGGCGAGGTTGTGCTTGGGTCAGGTAGGACCTAAATCACCCCGAGGGGCGAGCTAGCCCGAATCGGTAAATGGTTGTCACAAAAGGAAATAAAGGGTATTAACAACAAGAAAGAAAACCCGGGACTTTGGTTTCCAACCCGACGAGAGACTCTCGATGATACGGCCTACGGGTATGGATAGCGATCGGGGTTAGGGTCTAATGGTGAGACGTTGCCTCTGAAAGTGGTACCGGTGTCCTATGGGCCCGATATTCCGGTCGGTGCCCAGGATGATACACCTGACTTCCCGGATTCGATCAGTGGGCACTCCCATGTCCATTAACACTGATCGATCCCGGGAGCACTAAGCCCGCAACGATAACTCCCAACGTCTCATCCTGCCGCTCCCGCGTGCTAGGATTCGACGTCTACGCTATGGGTGTGAGCTATGGCTAGGGAGTCAACCGCCAAGTTTATTCCCCCTTGGCCCAACGGTCAAAGGCGGTCTTTTTCCCGCCGATGATAATGAAACACCCCGCGTAACCGTTAGATTCCTAATCCCTATCGATTTCCTAACCCTATGGACGCATCGGGAAAAGCCCCCGAAGGGGTTTCCACCAAAATCCCAGATTTGGAAACTACTCACAAAAATCCATGAAAAAGCGATCTAAATAAAAATTAACCGTTGGAATCATAATCGGACAATTGCAATACGGAAGTAATAGAGTAGATAAGACAATACTAAAATTTGAGAAAGATCTGAAAAATTACAAAAGAGTAACAATTACAGCCGTCACAAGGAGAGAAAACAGTAAAAAATTAGCAGCTGCCGTTTCTGGAACCCTAGGGGCACTATTTATAGACTTTCGCATCAACCGATCGGTTGACAAGTCAACCGATCGGTTGATCCGTTACAAAATAATAACAGAAAACGATGAGCTTTCACCCGATCACATGAACCGGTCGGGTGAGTTCTTGAGTGACCGGTTGGATCTTGGAGCAGTCGGGTGAATCGATCGGTTTGGCGCCCGTGTCTTCAGTTCCTCATCTTCAACTACAGATGAACCGATCGGGTGAGAGTCACCCGATCGGTTGGCATTTTGCTCGAGAAAACAGAGAACAGGCCCCCACTGAACCGGTCTGTGAACCGGTCGGGTGACTTCCTTATGAGCTGCGGCAGAGACCGGGTGGTGCACGCGTGCATCACCCGATCGGTTGGAGATGACCAACCGACCGGGTGAGGGGCTGAAAGATGTATTCTTTGGCGTTTGACCCCCTGGATCACGCGTGACTTCTCCCGTTGCTCCAGAGACTTGGGATATCATCGTTAAACGTCCCCTACGTGGTCAATCCCCTGCAATCATGGATAAACAAAGAAAAGTGAAAGAAAACGAGAAAATACAAGAAAACGAATAAAAGACGGCGGAAATACACGGAGAAACACAAAAGAAAACGTGCGTGAATATATGAAATATAAACGCACGTCAATGATCAAAGATCATTTATTGGCTATTCACAAAAGAATAAGAAAAAGCATAGAATCTAGGCATGGATCGGGTTCAGGAATTCTAATCATCACTACTTTGGTTGTCGTGTGGTTATCATATCTCTTTTGAATTACTAAACATCCTTGAAGCAATAGAATTTGCAATCAAATCATGCAAGAGTCAAATAATTTTCAGATTAGCATATTAACAATGATACTCTAATCAAGGAATTAAACTCTAATCTAACAGATATCAGAGTCTATAAAAAAAATAAATCCATAATATTTCATAAGAAATGAAGCATATGAGACTTAAATATAGAAGTGAACATGAAAGTTTAAAGTGTGTTTCATGACGAAGCAAAGTGCGTGCACTATGCACTCCCCCAAGCTTAAACGTCACATTGTCCTCAATGTGTGTATAATATAAATAAAGGATAACAGCAAAATAGGGAGTTATGCAACAAAATAATCTCTCCCCCAAGCTATCTCATATGGTGCCCGGTGTGGACATATGGGCATAAAATTGGAGAGAGAAGCAAAGTAAGCACCAAAATATAAGGGCGAGCAGTTAAATCAGGAATTGGGTGGGGTTCAAAGGATGATTGTGCCATCATATGGGGTGAATTTATTAAACTAGGAAAGTATAAAAATCATATATGGTCCTCTCGCTATCGAGAGGATTTGTGATTATTCAAAGCATAAAAATCTACTCTATTACTACACAATTGGATTGTTACCACCTGTAACAAAAGACGGATCCAGTATCTTTGCTGGTGCAGGAAATTGCTCCAGCTGATCCTTCCGTGGCTCCGCCAGGTGCGTGTCTCCACGGACTCCATCAGAGTCCAGTAATGCGGCTTCTAGCATCTCTACAGGGACTCCACCTGTACCCTGAAAGAGATAAGCCGCATCAATCTGATGTGGATAATTTTTTCCCATAATAAAAGTTTCCCAAAGAAGGTCATCAAATGAAATATATAAAATAAAAAACGATTGACGACACTTCCCTGAAAATTTATCTCCGCTCTTGTGTACCACGACAAGCAATTCCTCATCGTTCGTTTTGGGTTGTTCAGGAAATTCTGGCGTATGAGTGTGGGTCTCGCCGGGCGACTCCTCATTATGCTCCTCGACAGGTTCGTCAAGTAGTGACACATCCAAGCGTACCTCCGATCCATAATCGTATGTGTCCTGTAAAGGACACGACGTGTCAAAGATATCTGAATCAATGTAAATATTGAATTGAATACAAGATTCAGAGATGGAATGTGTAAAAATAGCTCCCTAAGTTGGAGTAGTAAGCTCTGGTGGGTGGTCCTCTGTCGTAGTACATGGTGGAGGCGGCTGCGGAAGCTCATTTGAAGGTGTACAATACTCGGGCTCTACGTGAATATCTGTATCCTTGTCCGGAATAGTGTCCCCCTCAAGAGTCTGCTCTGGCTCTGCTTGCACGGCCTCCTCGGCATGCATTGCCTCTGCCTCCTCCTCACTAGGTGCAGGTGACACTATGGCCTCAAGCATCTCCTCCATGGTATACAAGTATATCCTGTCACGCTCAACTCGAGCGTAGACACCATCATCAATTATACCTGCAGAAGAGATGCGATGAGTAATAAAATTGTGAAATTTACGCTCAGAAGGATCACCTGCAACTAGCGTCATTAGACCGGTGGACCAAACTTCGTCCATAATGCTACTTAATATGCCCGAGAATGTGTCCTCGTTCTCTCCTTCGGGCTCATGAGATAGAAGAGTCATGCTAGTATCATCGACCACCTATTGCAGTTGGTCAATGGATTCTTTTAGCTTGAGGCTGGTTTCCTCATGTTGAAATTGAAGAGTCACACTGCTCTCCTCCATCTGTGCGAGTGCCAAATTAAGGGGATGGTCCAGACTCAAGAGACAAACACAGCTTTAGTAAGGCGTGTGTCCCTCCACGTTGCAAGACTCGCAGTAGGCATAGCACTCTGAGTAGTGGTCATATCCATCCATCTAATAGTATGGGTCATGTGGATAATATCTATATTGGTCCATTGGAGCCTCATACTGTGCCCAATAATCTTTGGCTGAATAATCCCAAAATTATTTCGTTGTACCTGAATAGTCAAAAACAAACAACCTGGAAAAGATATCAGTGGTACAAGGAGATAAAGATAATAATAATAAAGTAGGTGGTAGGGAAAAAATATCTCTTTTTGTAGTATAATGGTGAGTATTCCCGCCTGTCACGCGTGGAACCCGGGTTCGATCCCTGGCAACGGCACTAAAAACTTGTTCGACCATCCCTTTGCTCTCGCAATCGGGATGGTGGTCGAATGTCTTTTTACCACAAGCGCACGGTGTAAACAGTGACGAGGGGCATCATATCTATAGGGAGGCAGTTGTCACACTACCTATCAATCCTAGGCTAGTCTAGGCTTCAAACGTTTTATTTTATGGAGATGGATTATGGAGTGTCGTAATGGTGGTGGATGTGGAATGCGAGGTTGTCGCTGTCAGCAAGGCACATTAAAACACAAAAGAAAACAAACACAACAAAGAGAACGATTGAGGGAAATATCACTAGGGTGTCAGGAATCCTAGCTAGGACTTTCGGGCTTGGATATCAAGTAGCAATCGGGCTACTCTCGTAGTCACCGACTAGCGGATCGAGGATTGGTGGTCGCCACTAGATCTCGAGTCACTCTCGTAATCACGAGCCCTAGAAATGGCCCTTAAGCCTAAATTGGATTCGTGGGGATTCTTCCTAGGATAAGGAGCCGCCTTCGTGATACTCTGATCCTGAGGCTAATCCTGCAAAACCCACGTTCATACCACTATATGGCAACCCTAGATTGATCCAACTAAGGTTAACCCATCATCCAACCCCTAGATTCCTAGGGTTCATCCCTAATCCTAGCAATAGATCTACTCAATCATGGGAGAAGATACGGAAACAACACAAATAAACATCATAAGCACATAAAAGAAGAACAATGAAAGATTCAACAACAAAATCAAATGAGAAAGACAATAAAAGAGATTCAACAAGAAATACTTAGCTATTGACGATCCAATACACAAATTACCATGGAGGGGGGCGATGGCGTAGCCTAGCCGCCGAAAAAAGTCTCTAAACCCTAGAAACTAGCTCTCCCAACCAAAGCGGAGATGCCCTAACAATAGCTGCTCAATCCATATATATAGCCCCAAAACTCCCTCCCCCCAAATAACCCTAAATTGAGTTGGACCCGTGCTTGCTGCCCAGATAGCTCAAGCTTGCTGCTGTAGGTCGCTCGGCTGAGCGCGGATACATGTCTGCATGAGCATAGATTTGCCACCTTGCAGAAATTCCAAAGGGATCATCCGACCTCTAATTGGTGCGTTCTTGGTGGAGTTGGAATATTTATGAAGTCTAATATCTGAGAAAAATATGATAAAAATACTGTAAAATCCCTGGTGATAGAAGATCTTCAAAGAGTGAATGGCTGTCCTGAAATCTAGCCATTTCTACTCCGCTCGGCCGAGCGACTTGGGTCACTCGGTCGAGCATGCCCTAGCACTCGGTCGAGCGCACCCTAGCACTCGATCGAATGCCTCTTGGAACTTCACTTTTTGTCTTCAGTGGAATTGATGTCGCTCGGTCGATCGATTGGCTGCTCGACCGAGCGAATTAACGTGAAACTTTCCAGAGAGTTTGTCGGTAAAATTTGGAGCTCCCTGTCGGCTAGCTCGGTCGAGCGAAGTGGTCGCTCGATCGAGCGAGTTGGGTTGCTCGACTGATCGGCCCCTTGAAGCTTTCTCCTTGCTCTATGGGATCACAGCTCAGTCGATCGGGGTAGCCGCTCGACCGAGTGATCTGGAAAAGCTCCATGGCCTCTCCTTTGCTCTTCCTTCTCTTCTTTCTCTTGCTTCCTTCTTTCTTCCTTTCTTTGCTCCTTCTCCTCTCTAGCGGCTTTGAGTCATCAAATGTGGCGCCGCTGATGCTCCGGCATCGGTGTTCATGCCCTCCTCTCTAATATGCTCCAAATTGCTCGATATTCCTTGAAATGCAACCAAACGCTCTTAAAGTCAAATAGTTCTAATTATCAGCGTTAAAGCGTATAAAATCGGGATCTAAGCAATCATTTTGAAGTGTAAACATATAGATAAAATGTGGAATATTATGATACATCAGTTTCATTTTATGAAAATCTGGAAATTCTATCATGAAGGAAATGTGCATCTGAAATATGAAATGGACATACTGAGATGTTCCATGTTATGAGATGGTCGTGGTTAAATCCAGACATTGATGAAATGATGAAATGATGAGAAATGTGAATGCGGTAATTAGGACAGCTGAAATGAAAGATATGATGTGTTCTATAAACTAAGAGTGAGGATGAGTGTTAATAACAACCTGGAATTCTCGGTCCATTTGGAGATGGGTGAGATTCAAGGCATAGGGTTTGGGAGGAAAACACGTGTGAAATATAGGCTTAATGGCTCGATGATATATGTACCTCACTCTCATCACTCACGTCAGAGGGAGTTGGAAGAGTTAGAGAGGCCCTTGGTGTACTCGTGATGCACCATGAGGTAGTTGGGTAACACAATTCTCGCTTTCGATATGGGTAGTTACGAAAGGCCCCGTTACACTAATCAGTGCTTGTTTTTCACTGGAGGGGTACCACCTTTTTCCCACCCTAGATGAAGTCCAGCTCCTTACATACTATGTTTTACCCGAGTTTTTCCAAATATTAAATTATAATTGCAAACTTGAAGATTAATGCCATATAATTTCTTTGTGATATCATCTGTGGGTATTCATGAAATTGTTGCTTCCCTTTCTTTCCTTTGTGCATAACAGTTTTGCAGTACTTTCTTTTCAGTGCATGCCTGTGATGTTTTGCTTTACTTTATGCATTAAATATTGCCATGATTATCATCAGTAGATGGACCTTAGTTAGGTGGAGTAGTTCTGAGACTGGACCCTACCTAGTGTAGTTAGATCTTCATACTGAGTCATGCATTGACGTGTCCCATTTATAATTTTCCAGGATTAGAAGCAGTGCAGACAGAGCAGGACTTGACTCAGGAGTTTATCCTGAGTTTCGAGGTAGAAGGGGAGTCCCTTGGGAGTGGTATAGAGTTGGGATGTTTGTGTTGGAGTTGTGTGGTTGTACCTTGTGCTTTGGGTGTAGTGTTGTACATGCGAGTGAATTGTATCTTGTATATATTGTTGTACCATGGAGATGTAATAATATGAATGAGGTTTTATATGAACTGTGTTCCTTGAGATGTGTACTTCGGTGATGCTGTTTTCGAGTTGGAGCATTGTCTGTACTTCCTAGCACGTGCACAATAACTTGCGTGTTTTTTGTACGCTCTCTTCCTCTCTTTTCTCATCACCCTCGTCTCTTCAGGAATATCTGGGATGGATTCGTACTTTTCTGGTATCCTGGCGAGCGGGGCATAACAGGTGGTTGCCCATGCAGGTCTCTGCACTACGGTGTGCATAAGGATAGTGCAGGTGATGCTCTAGTAGAGAGTATACTAGTCCTAAGGTGCATATGTGTCTAGAAGTAGCCAACCATAGCCTATACCCTTAACCTTTGGAAATTCCAAGGGCAGACTTTATGTTAAGGCATGTAGGATGTTGTTAAGGCCAAAAATGACCGAAACAGTTATTGGGCTGAAGAGGATGCTTTCGTTGGATCAATCCTCCGTCAGCTAAGAGATGGGACCCGTGGACGAGCGTCTCTGTGTCGAAGGTGCTAGGATCGGACTCCACGGATGGATGTTTTCCTAGCAGCGCGATATCTCCATAATCCTGCAACATGAGAAAATCGTTAGGGGATCGGGGCTGGGGCCCGATCGATCCCCCTCCGATTCTCAAGTTAGTCTCCATTAGATGAAAAACTATAGAGCAAGAAGAAGAAGAAGAAGATATATGAGTGAGGGATGAGAGAGTCTATTTTGTGTGTTACTTAGACATTCTTGGAGATCTCCCGTAGGAGAATCTGGCCTCCTTTGCTCGTTCTCCTTGGAGATATTTATTCTCTACCTTGACTTGTAACTTCCCTCCACATTAAATGATAACTAATTGCCCCATTAGTAGGCTTTGGATTAGTCATCGGTGGGTGTAACGCCTCCCCTCATTCTGGCTAGTAACTCCCCTAATTAAGGTTATGGGAGTGGGTCATCAAGAGGATGTTTAACTTATTCCATCCAAATGTAGTGGGTTGGGATTACTCATTAAACCCAAATGCTATGGGCCAAGGGCCGCATTCGTCCAGCCAGTAGAATTTATATACTTGCTTAATGGGATGGGCCCATGTACTTAACAATGGCCCCATCACTCGAGTGCAACCGATTGTGAAGGTTGAGGTTGAGTGATATATTCAGTCGAAGGAAAGAATGGACCTTGGTCGATCAGTCGGGTAAAGAAATGTCGTTCGGTGACGAGGGTGTGGCCCCTTCGGCCGACGACTAAGAGAGAGGTTTGGTTGCGAGGGTGCTAGGCCATCGGCTTATAGCTGACGACAAAGTTACGTCGGTCGATAGCGAGGGTGCTAGACCATCGTCTTATAGCTGACGACAAAGTTACGTCGGTCGGTAGCAAGGGGTATGGCCCCTTCAACTTATTATCGACGACGGTTGTCATTCAGTTGCGAGGGTGCTAGACCATTGGATTATAGCTGACGACAAAGTTAGGTCGGTCGGTAGCGAGGGGAACGGCCCCGTCGACTTATTGCCAACGACAGTTGTTGTTCAAAGGCGAGGGTGCGATCCCTCGGCTTATAACTGACGACGAAGTTATGTCGGTCGGTAGCGAGGGGTGCGGCCCTTTCGACTTATTATCGACAACGAATGTTGTTCAGAGGCGAGGGTGCGATCCCTCAGCTTATAACTGACGATGAAGTTACGTCGGTCGGTAGCGAGGGGTATGGCCCCTTCGACCTATTACCGCCGATGATTGTCGTTCAGAGGCGAGGGTGCGATCCCTCGGCTTATAACTGACGACGAAGTAACGTCGTTCAGTAGCAAGGGGTACGGCCCTTTCAACTTATTTCTGACGACGGTTTTCTTTCAGAGGCGAGGGTGTGATCCATCGATTTATAACTGACGTTTACGTCGGTTGGTAGCGAGGGGTATGGCACCTTCGACTTGTTATTGACGACGAATGTTGTTCAGAGGCGAGGGTGTAATCTCTCGGCTTATAAATGACAACGAATTTACGTCAGTCGGTAGTGAGGGGTACGGCCCCTTCGACTTATTTTCGACGACAAATGTCGTTTAGAGGCAAGGGTGCGATCCCTCGGCTTATAACTGACGACGAAGTTACGTCGATCGGTAGGGAGTGGTATGGCCCATTCGACTTATTACCAACGACAATCGTTTAGAGGCGAGGGTGTGATCCATCGGCTTATAACTGACGACGAAGTTACGTCTGTCGGTAGCGAGGGGTACGGCCCCTTCGACTTATTACCGATGACGAATGTCGTTCAGAGGCAAGGGTGTGATCCCTTGGCTTATAACTGACGATGAAGTTACGTCGATCGGTAGCGAGGGATACGGTCCCTTCGACTTATTG
The DNA here is from genome assembly GCA_030789695.1 of Scilla litardierei. Classification (NCBI taxonomy): domain Eukaryota; kingdom Viridiplantae; phylum Streptophyta; class Magnoliopsida; order Asparagales; family Asparagaceae; genus Scilla; species Scilla litardierei. The sequence goes on from CM061130.1 coordinate 70,721,276, forward strand.
CCGACGACAAATGTCGTTAAGAGGCGAGGGTGTGTGATCTCTCGGCTTATCATTGACGACAAATTTACATTGGTCGGTAGTGAAGGGGTATGGCCCCTTCGACTTATTACTGATGACGGTCGTCGTTTAGAGGCGAGGGTGCGATCCCCTGGCTTATAACTAAAGACAAAGTTATGTCGGTTGGTAGCGATGGGTACGGCCCCCTTCGACTTATTGCCGACGACGATTGTCGTTCAGAGGCGAGGGTGCGATCCCTCAGCTTATAACTGACGATGAATTTTTTTCAGAGGCGAAGGTGCAATCTCTCGGCTTATAGTTGATGAACGAGGTCTGATCGTTCAGTTGCAATGGGGTGGCCCCTCGGCGTATGGCTGACGATGGAGGAGAGTCGTTCAGTTGCGAGGGTGTGTCCCCTTCGACTTAGGACTGACAACGTAGGTGGGATAGTTCTGTTGCGAGGGGTGACCCCTCGGCTTACAGCTGACGATCAAGGAGAGTTGTTCAGTTGCGAGGGTATGTCCCCTTCGACTTACAGTTGACGACGTAGGTAGGATAGTTCAGTTGTGATGGGTGACCCCTTGGCTTACAGCTGATGATCAAGGAGAGTCGTTCAGTTGCGAGGGTATGTCCCCTTTGACTTACGGCTGAAAACGTAAGAAAGTTTGTCATTTGGTTGAGAGGGACATGGCCCCCTCGACTTACAGCTGACAACAAAGCTGGTCGTTTAGTGGTGAGGGGTTGGCCCCTCGGCTCACGGCTGACAACATAAGTAAGTTTGTTCTTGCTTCTGGGTTGCTCATTCCCATCCCATATAGGTCATCCTCACTTTGTGATGGCTCATTCTATGGCAATCGTCCAAGGTCGATGTCGTTGGGGTTTTGGCGGACCCTCAGAGCTCGGATCTGTGTCCGTCCTAAGTCGGACGGACCACAGGGGCATAAAGCACGGTAGAAAATCAAAAACAAAAATTTTAAGCTAGCTAAACAATTTAGCTAGGCTCTGAGGGAGCCAGAACCAAGCCCGATCTATGCCAACTTGGGGTGGATCTGACCACCGCAAGAGGGATCTATTCTAAAGCGACAAAATTAAATCTACACTAAAATTACTTAACCACATACCCAGAATCTTGGCCCTGAAGCAGGCAAGATGTACCGCATCATCTTTTGATGCTTCTCATAGTCGAGCTGCTTTAACTCGATCCGCCTGAGCCTCCTCGCACCCTCGAACCGATCCGCCCGAGCCGACTTTTGCCTCCAAGCCGATCACACGCGGTAGAAAGTTTCACTTGAGTAGAACCCGTGTCTTAGACGTCTGGATCCGAATACCCACTTCGTAGTCTTGCTATGACTACTCCGGAGAATATGAAGAAGAGAGAGAGAGAGAATAGTTTAGTCGCCGATCGAGCTTGCTCTAAAATTCTAGAGCTACTCGATCGAGGACTTGGTGCATCTTTCAACGAAGGGAGTGCACCCCTATTTATATAGGGAGTCGGCACTCCTTCTTTCGTTGCGAGCAATGTGGGACAATAGCCAAAATGAAGAGAATTCAATTAAGCTAATTTAGCTTAATTTGAAGTTAGAGATCTTTTCTTAAAAGCAAACTTCAACTAATTAATTCTCTTAGCTCATTAAACTTTAGACACCAAACAAGCTATCAATCCAAAGGGCTTCGAATGGTGAATGCGTAGGAACCAACGGCGACAAATTTCGACTTCGTTTGACCCCTCAAACAATTGCCCAAAGTTGGGCAAAAATCAACTTTTTGTAGCAGTCTTTTGGGGTTTCAAAAACCCCTAGAATGACTTAAGTTGCGGGCGCGCCCGCTAAGCTTAGCAGGCACGCCCGCCCAAGGTAAGGAGGGCAGGCGCTGCCCGTTGTGCAGCGGGCGTGCGCCCGCTGCAGCCAGCGGGCCGTGCCCGGTTTGCCTCTACGGATGGGTTTGTTAGCCCAGTGGGACTAACCCACCTTCCCTTGAACTGTTTTCATGATCTCGTCAGCCAGGTAACCCTTTCCAATATATTTGTTCCTACTAAATTTGTCGTAACAAATTTACGACACGTTTAATCTTTGGTTGCATCAAATGCAACATTGTCCCTATTGCTATTACGACTAATTTTCACAACTAGACTTATGAATATTAACTATTCAATATCATCAAATGATTCTCGTTCAATTAATCTTCATATTACTAAGACATGAACGCTACTCGGTGTGAGGCCCTACAGCATGACCTTACAATAGGTTGGAGCTCAGAACCCTTAGACGACGATCACCACGAGCAGTAGTTGTCATCCCTATTTCAGAATCATCATAACGTGATCGACCCTTTGACAAAAGCATCATTGGGTTTACATTGGTTGTGTCAGTGATGAATGCCGTTAGCTATAGTCCCTTCGTCAAGACTGTGTTCCTGTTGGCCTAGGGTATGGTTTACTGTCAACCCTATTAGACAACACTGGTCAGTATACGATGGTCTTTGTTGTATTCACGTTGTACTTCTTACAACGTACCCCGGCCGAGGATTAACATAAAGACCGTACTGAGCTTGTAACACTAACTTCCCTTTAACAGAAGTGACGAATCCCATCTTAGTCATCTACTCACTTCGTGAGCTTCAAGTGCAACCCAACCTAAGATCTTTCAGCAGGCCTAGCCTCGAAGCTAGATCATGGGTCTAGGCTACACTGTTCGCTCACAGGTTTGTACAAAGGACTTCAGGTCATAAGGACCAGCTTACCTATCATCGCCCTAGAGTTATTAAAGACAGTTTAGTTAAAGTTAACCATTTAATAACTCTAATTTGTTCATTCAGTGAATTCATTCTCCAATGAGCACCTGTTTCTCGTCTCCGACTTCACCAAGTCGAATGACTATGAGATCATCATTACCCTAAGGTAAGACTAAGACACAGTGGTCTATCCGATGTGTCGATATCCAATTCTCGACACATCTATGACTACGAACCGTTTAACACTTGCGTTTATATTCGGTCGCTTACTTACTCATAATCGAGATCTCATCTAGATACGTATGGACCTAACTATAAGTCTATGGACATTATCTAAGTATATTAATCCAACGATTTCATACTTAGGATAATGGATATATACAGTATGAACAAGACGTATACTTTAGGATAAATTGCCTTATGGGCATATATCCTCCTACATCTCCCACTTGCACTTACGCTATTTATCTCGGTATCTCATACCGTTATAGCATATCAGTCACTTTGACATTTATATGACAAACCTAAGAGTGGATTTACTAACGAGTATCTACAACGTATTTTAATGGATTATTATATATACATCTCTTGATCACACAAGGTTGATCCTTTGAAAAATGATCTAGATCAATTTTTCCTTTCTTTGTATAGCTAACAATTAGCTTATACAATCTAGATGTAGGGTCTAACATTTCTATAAGTCAGTCTCAGCTCATTCCACTTTTCTTGTGTCAATATGTCGAGTACATACATGACACCCTAAGTCTCTATATATACGATTAAATCAAAACGATTTTGATTCAATGTTTTATATAGATGATTCATTTAAGGTGGAAATCCTTTTTACTTAGTCTGAAAGACCGGAGCTAAGTATACGAGCTGGCTCCCACTGACTTTAAGAATTACCTGGTTAAGTACTTCAATATTATATCTAAAACCTATTTGGTAAGTGCTTCAGATGGAATGTACTAGTGTCAGGTTCGGTTTGACGAATGAGTCAAGTCAAGATCTGTTTAAGGAATCTTGACATTGACTCGCTCAATCAAACGTCCTACACTGTACTTTTCCCTTAACCACATTTAATATTAACTCTTTAATAACTAAATTTAGTTTATTAAGAATTAAGCTTAATATGCGTATAATTGTGTTCGCACACAATTTAATACGCCCCTGGAACCTATACTTAACTATCGATTGACTATAACATTAAGTCAGCTCCAAAACCAACATTTTCCGAAGCTTCGTATCATAATTCGAGAATTTTCGCAACCAACTCAGAAAGCCACAATCACAGAAAATTTAAGCCAATCTCAATCAAATTTTAATTCCAACAGAAAACGCAATTTCCAAGACATTCATTAAAAACAACGGATTCATAATGATGAACCGTAATATGTTTATCAAATAAACTTTGAGTGTTGAACACTTAATCTTCGATTTCACTTGGAGGAATGATACATTTTATTCAACTAAAATTTAGTTTTATCTCCTTCTCGATCATGTCTCTCGAAGTCTTTGAACGGCCCCATCAGCAACGATTGCTCAGATTACCGACCGTCCTCCGCACTTCTCTCAATCTTCGCTTCATTTCAGCCACATGTATACATTACACAGATTTCTTTAGTATCTCATACTATATGATTGGAATTAATTATGTTTCATTGAGTTTAATTTTGTTGTACCTGAGGTAGATGCATCAGTATGCCCCTTCTTCTTCTCTGCAAGATAGATCTTACAGTTCCTCTTCCAGTGGCCAATCTTATGGCAATGGAAGCACTCAGATTTTGACGGGGCTCCTTTGGTCTTTTTCTTCCCTTTCTTCGCCTTCGCAGGTTGCGGGACCAGACTCTTCTTACCATTGCCTTTCGGCTGGTCAGAAGAAGCAGAGCCAACAACCAATGCAGTCAGCTTCTTCTCAATCTCCTCAAACTGCCTAAGCATATTGAGGAGACCAGGAATATCCGTTTCAAGACTGTTCATTATAAAACCAGTGATGAAATGCTTAAATTCAGGAGTTAAAGACTTAAGGATAATATCCACGGACATCTCATTGTCCAGGACAAATCCTAACTGGGCGGCGTCCTCTATGTACCCGATCATCTTGATGACATGATCTTGTATGGGCCATGTCTCCATCTTTGTGCCCCAGAGATTGCTGGTGGCTTCGAACTTGGCAGCTCGAGATCGCTTTTCGTATAACTCTTGTGCATTCAGAAGCATACTTTGAACATCCATATGTTCATGCTTCCTCTGCAGTTCGTTACTCATCGAAGCCAGAGTAAGGCACCTGGCCTTCTCTGCATCCCTCTGGTATAGCTTATAGGCTTCCTTTTCCTGGAAGGTTGAATCTTCATCGGGCTTCTTCGGAGCGTCCTCGAATAGTACGTATCCAATCCCTGCTAGGGAAAGGACCAACTTAATGTTCCTAAGCCAGTCTTTGTAGTTCGTTCCATCGAGCACGTTCTTCTCTACCATATATCTAAGACCCGAATCCATTCTGCATTTTTATAGATACTTTAGTCAGTATATGTTCGTAGTATAGTTTTAATGGTTTTTAATAAAAATATATTCTCCCACTAAATTTATTAAAGCCATAATAATAAACAATTTATTATAAAATAACATTTGTGAGAGAGTGATCCGACTACCCTGAGTCTGACAACCTTGAGTGTGTCTCAACAAGTTGTCCGACTCTGCAGTCGGTAGACGAACTCGTCGTCAATCATATTTATTATGATTCCCTATCGATTTTACCCCTAGTCATTTGTGATCATGAATGTGCTCAACCGGATCACAATGGCTAGCCTAGTCGGACCCTTGTTTTCGTGTGTAGCCTGACTTGCCCCGCCGCTTGGTGTATGCACGACACGTTGGTTTGGGTCAGGACTTAGACTACATTCTTGGTTAGACTTATGTCGGTGCTCAGAGGATGAGACAACGGTTTTAGTCAGGCCAAGATGTTAATCAAGAAATCGGTTTCTATAAGATTGACACGTCACGGCTTAAGTGTAGCTCAACAACCGTAACACGTTTCTTACAGTTGCCAACTCCTAAAACAAGGAGGGCTATGATCGCGCCCCGGCGTGCATACGCAACCGGGGCTAACGACTCGTAGTCTTACCGCAAGCGCACTGTGTAGCGGCGAGCGGGTATCGAACACGAGGAGGGCAAATGACAGTGTCTTCTTCAATTCACCTGGCTATAAGAACGGTCGAGAAATGTTCGCAATAAAGCAGTCACAGTCGTTCAATTGTATAAAGGAAATATCAAATTAATAAAAACGCCTAGGGGTAGGAAATCCCCGCTACAACCCGTATCTCGTCATTGTGATTCGTAGGTTTCACAATTGCTAGACTTTGAAATTCCGGTGAACTAGTTGCAACTAAATGTAGAACCAAGCTCACGCTCTCGCGCTATTGCCGGTCTATAACAAACCTAGGGTAGGGTCCAATCTCTTGCAAACCCTAACCTAGGCAAGCTAGCATGAAGAACAACATCATCGTTCAATCGTATCTCGAGCCCACTCTCGTGCAAACTCGAGCTACGACCTAGGTTGGGACAGTTCCTACCCATCCAATCTCTTACAAACGGATATTGGTATAGAATTGCAATCGAAAATCCTAGTTTCGGTCCAATCTCTTGCAAACCGATTCCAGAGAAATCCAATTGTAACCCAGTTCGAATTTCTAGGGCTTCCTATCGAGTTAGATTCCAATCTCTTGCAAATCCCAATCGGTATGAATCCCTAGCTATTCGTATTAAATCAATCCCAAACTAACCCTAATCAATTCTAGCAATAATTTCACCAATTCATCACAAATTAGAAATAGGGTTCATAGGGTTCATCCCTACGCCCTAAGACGATAAAACTACTCACAATTCATAATGCAATTCAATGGAAATTCACAAATAAAATCAATAGAATTCATTGCAATATTCAATATATCAATAAAAATGAGGTTTTTGATTGAGAGAGAGACAAACCAATGAAGTTTCAATCGCATCCAACAAAATAACACTTTTGTCTCCCTCTAAAAAGCTCAATCTAATCTCCTAAAAAGTAATCTAAAAAAGGCTGCAAAAAGTTCTGAAAAAGCTCCCTAAACTAGGTTAAAAACTGGGGTTAAATACCCCCCAAAATCGCCCAAAAAACTGTGACAAAATTGCCCTGCGTAGCCTGAAAATCGCAATTTACGCTACAGGCAGCGCGGCCCACTCGGCTATGTGACAAATGTCATTCGGCCGAGTGACAAACCCTGACAAATTCCAGTAACTTCGGACTTTTGGGGGTCGGCTCCTCGGGAGTCACTCGGCCGAGTGACTTTCTTTGCTTCGGCCGAGTCGGAACTCGGGAGTTGACTGACAGATTACAGTAAGTCTGGGATTTTTCTTGTCGTCGTCTTGATGCCACTCGGGCGAGTGGTGTCTCCGTGGTTCGACCGAGTGGGCGGGCGATGGTCGGCCGAGTGCACGCTGATACTCTATTTGTCGCGTGTCCGATCTGGCCGGTCGAGCGGGCTTTCGATGGTCGGCCGAGTGACACCGTCACTCGGCCGAGTAACATGCTGAAAATGCCCAATCTTCGTATTTTTGCTTCCTCGTCGATCCTACGACGTTCTTTCTTCTTCCACTGCTCTCCAATAGCAAAGTTCCCCTCGTAAGAGTCACGGGTGACACTCCGAAGTGGGTGCATCTCAGAATCACCCCAAATTGCTCCGAATCTCCTGAAATTCGACAAAAACAAGAAATCGTGAAAACCATCGCAATATTGTCGAATAATCGTGAAAAACGCGATTCGAGCGATCAAAAATGGTATGCAAACATGCAGAAAAAAGGTGTAAAATATGGAGTGATTAAAATCCCCCAAGTTTACCTCTTACTCGTCCTCGAGGAAGATGAGTAAAAAGCGAACCTGGTGGATAAAGAAAATAGAAACGATGGCAAGGTGGAAAATGAAAAACGAAAAAACAAAATAGAAACTGAAGAAGGAAGATGCTAGATCATTTTTCTCAGGACGTGGGTTTTGCTTACTCATATAGCATGCATCGAATATAAAACACATGTCAAAGACTTTTATCTCGATATCATAGTATAGTGGTGCATTTGAAATAGAAAACCCAAGAATATCAATATAGCATGAAAAATGGAATAATTCTAGAATTAGCATCGTCTGAAGCATCTAAAGCGGTGTACAAAATCGTAGATCACACACTTTTCAATTGAATGCTTTCTATAAGGAGTATAGAGATATCACACAATAAAGTAGTAAGAATAGAACATTGTGGTTTTCATGAAATGAATGCCAAGCATAGATTTCTGGATTTCGTGAAACTTTTAGCGATCTCGCCGAGTATAAAATATTACTTAGCCTAGGTTGTCATGCGCCGTCAAGTAGTCACTCTCTCACACATCATAGGATCCTCTCCCCCAAGCTTATCCATAAGCGTGGTGGCATAAGCAAAACAATATTTACATCCCACGTTTCTTTTGAAGCTCCAAAAGTAAAGGAAATAAAAATAAAAGTGAAAGAGGGAAGAAAGAGAGAAAGGGTATGAGATGGGATCGTTTTCGAATTTCTTTTCTCTTTTATTTTCCTTTTCTCAAATCTTTTTCTTTTTCTCCTTTTTTTTCTTCTTTTGTTTTTTTTTCAAATGATATATATACACAAAAGATCCCAAAACAAAAGAGAATGATATACAAGTATTTTTTTGGTTTTGGGGAAATTGGAGCATGGGATATAATGACGGGGGAATGCCAATAATAGAATCGCTAAGGGGAGATTCACCAATGATTTTAAAATAGAGAAATAATGTTCAAGATATGTATAGAAAGAAATAAATGAATCTCTCGGTTCACTCTATAGGACGTGCATGACAACTTCAGTAGGGTAATTTAATCTACTCAGTTTAATCTCAAAAAGCATACTAGTCCAGATATATCAATGCTAGCAAACATTCAATCAACCTGAAGTGAAGCGTACAAATCATGCAATAAGAAGTGATATGAGAAAAGAAAGTAGTACTCCAGATATAAGCAATCAATGCGTGAATCTTGGTGTGTTTTCTACGATAGCATACATATGAATCATCAGACATCAGCTAATAATAGAATTTCATCCATTTTCATACGGAAAAAGAAGTGGGTTACTATTTCCAAATGCAAAGCAGAACATAGCATATGATATCAGAAACAAAAGCTATGACTGACAAAATTAGCATGCATATAGAGAAAAAGCTAACACCATGTCATCGTCATCACAGAAAAATCATCTCTAGCAAAAGATGAAAGAAATAAGGATAAAGGAAAACGGAACTATTTACAATGCAGCACACAAAGAAAATAAGAAAAATGTGATGCATGGTAAAAAAATGAAAAAGTGATGAAAAATGGGTGCAAAAGCGGAAAAATGTGCAAAAACCAAAAATAAAGGCGATAAAAGCAAAAAGTGTGAGAACTCACTCCCCCAAACTAAAGTGCACAGTGTCCTCAATGTGCAAAGTGTGGCACACCAAGAGACGTGAAATGGGCGGGGTGGGTGAGGATGCATGCATGATAAAAAAAGGAAAAAATTATAAGAAAATATGATGATGCGTATGATACATTCAAAGATCAGAGTGATGCAGGTAATGTGTCACCAAAAATACTCTCCCTCTCTCCCAAAAAAGATTTAAAATGATGTGAGCAAGATAGGGACAAAAATAGTGCGGGGAGGAGGAGGGGGGCAAAAAATATCTCCAGGACCAGCAGAGAATGGGCAGCATAACGACAAAAAAGATCAATGGCATCAAGGGTGTGCCTAATCTGGTGGTGCTGCACCATCTCCGTCATGTGGCGGAGGTGGTGGTCGAGGTGTCGGCTGGGTGGGTGGGTGTAGTGGAGGGAGTCGGGCCAGGATCTGATTCAGGCAAGCCTGAATATCGGGAAGCATGGCGACGCGGGACTCCACGGAACTGACCGTGGCAGAGAGAGCCCTAAAATCGCCTCTGAGTCCGCTCACCGCCCCCTCGAGAGCACGGAGGCTCTGAAGTAGAACGTCAGGGGGTGGTGGAGCAGGGGGACGAACAGGTCTAGGCTGTGAAGGATGGGGCTGTCGGATACGAGCAGTGTAAGTAATCGGCCCAACAGGAAAGTGCGGGAAGGGGGCTATGCTCACTAGTGGGTGCCCAGCCATAGTGTGAGGCTGGGGCACAGGCTGGGACGAGGAGGCAGCAGCAGTGGTGGTGGAAGACAAAATCGGTGACGAGGCAGCAAGAGAGGTCGGTGACACAGGTGTGAGGACAGACTTCACGATACTCTCGGATAGGACAGCTGCGGCGGAGACAGAAGGGTCGACCACTGGGGAGGAAGTGTGGGGACCAAAAGGTGACACCCCAGCAGACAGCAAGCTGGATAGGGACTACACAACAGCAAGGAAGGAAGACTCGACACTCTCAAGGATAGTGGGTGGACGCTCGGGAAGAAGTGAGGAAATGGGCTCAACCGAGATAGGCACAGCAGTGGTGGGGGTGGTGGTGGACGTGGTGGGCGTGGTGGACGACTCAGCAAGGGTACTCCCAACACTGACAGAAGTGGGGACAGAAGTGTCGGGAGGTGCAGAAAGTGCAGGCTTGGGCTGAGGGATCACAGGGTCGACGGGTGCAGTAGGTGCCTGCTCAGTCCCCCCGGCCTCTAGTACGTAGGCAGCTGGGATGAGGAGATCCATCGCTGGGATCCAATCCTCATGGGCCGGTCCTATATGTGTCTGAGCGGGGCTCGGGAGGATCATGTAATCGGCACTATAAGGACCGTGTAACCACACCCAGTGCCACTGGCCGTGAGGACGAAGCATCTTCATCAGGGGCATAACGTCTATCGATAGTGCAGTGGGGCCCGGGGCTCGTCGAAGGTCAGTGGGTAGGTCCACGCCGGTCATCAGGGCTAGCAGAGTAATCAGACCGCCGCAGAAAATAGGTGAGCGAGCGCCCACCGAAATGACGATGCGGTCTAAGAACCAGCTAGCAATATCAATCTCAACGGTGGGGACCAGGTCGTCGATACCCCTATCCAGAACTCTGGGATGAGTCATCGCGTAGAGCATGTAGATCTCAGGCGTAGACATCGTCCCAGGCTCGTACCTCGCTAGGAAGGTGGTCGCCAGGAGGCGCTGTGCTATGCGGAGGCAGGGGTGCAGGATGGCTGAGGCCTTGGCCCTACTAGGGGCAAAGCCATGGTGGGAGCCCGTGATACGTGTCCAGAACGTGGAAGTGTCAAACGACGGCGGTAGGATGTGAGTGGGTGTGTAAGCTCGGTCGGGGACGGGGACATCGGGCCACTAGAAGAATGCACGAAGCATGGTGAGAGTGACCTCGCACTCTCGATCCATCAGGCGAAATGTGCATCCTACAGGGGTCCGGGCTATCGAGCTAAGAACCTCAAGTGTCGTATGGATGTAGGTGTCCGCCGACACAGATAAGAAGTCGTGCCAATCCATGTTGTCGTACAACGTGACCATCCCCTCTAGTACCCCTAGGCAATCAAGGTCTGCTAAATATGCGAACCTAGAGGGCACTATCGAGCGCTGGGCGATACGCTCAAATCGGACACACTGTGCGTCGACTCTGAACGTGATCCCCAGCGGCCCGACAACGGGAGCCAGTGGTGGGACAGGATCGGCTGGGATAGGCTGTGCGTGGATGGGATCGTCGGGAAGCGGCTATGTGGGTGGAGGTGTACTAGGTGGAGGGGAGTCCTCCCTAGCGTGAGAGGGACCGGCATCATCGGTCCTCTTCCGCTTGGAAGAGGCTCCCCACGTGCGTGGCCTAGTACAGGGCGGCATGTGTGCCGCGAGTGCTCACCCAACAAAAATATAATGGGGCGTGCTCAATAAAAGGAACGAGTGTACCTGAACACGCCGCGAGAGCAAATCAGCAAGTGCGTGCGAAGAGCGCCGCCTCCGCGAAGCTAAAAGTGCGTCCCGAAGCTCCCCAAAGCTCCCCCAAGATAGCCTGCACATCAAACAATGATATCAGCGGATAATATTTGAAATACATGGGGGAGAGGGGGTATAATAGATAGATAAAGAAGTTAATTTGGGTTAGGGCCTCAATGGGCGTACGGATCATCAAAAATGGGAGAAAATGGAGCTAAGGGGCAAAATCGGGGTTGCAGGCGGTCGGCCGGTTGTGAGGGTACTCGTCGGAGGTCGGAGCATCGGCGGGAGGCGCTCGCCGGTGGTGGTCAGACGAGAGGGGCCGGCGGTGAGGTGATTCGGGTGAGGGGGCAGTGGTCGCGAGCAAGGGGAGACGAACGGTCGCTGGGCTCGGGCGGAAATTGGGAATTAGTTGCGTTGAAAATCACGCCGAGCCCGCAGCGATATATATATGGATAGTTACGACTCGACCGAGTGACTATGTTGCTCGGCCAAGTGACGTAACGTTAAAAAAAATTAAATTTCTCCATGCCACTTACGACTCGGTCGAGTGGCTTCTGTTCACTCGGCCGAATGGAGTGAACTCCTTCGGCCGAGTGGCACAAGCTACTCGGCAATTCTCGCCCTAGGAGGGTATCCGTTTCCCTCGGCCGAGTGACTAAACGTACTCGGTCGAGTGGCAGTTAATACAGAAATGTGCAAAAAAGACAGAGAGTTGGTTCCGCAGACTTCCCTGGTTGGTGCCCCACTCGGCCGAATGGGGTCCTTTGCTCGGCCGAGTCGCATATGATACTCGGCCGAGTGACATGCTGTTTTCTGCTTCGGGGCTCCGTTTTCGCTCTACTCTCTGTTTTTCTTCCTCCAGTTGGTTTCTTCCTCCTCCCAAGGCCTGAGCGCATTCCTGGAGCGCTCTTCTTTGCCTCTATCTTCCTCCATATGAGAGATCTCCTTTTCTCCTCTCCTGTCATAGAAATTAAGACCCGTTGTCACGATTTTTATGGGCAAAAAGACTCTAAAAACTAACAAAAGTCTAAACCAAAAATGAAAATCAAATAAAAATAATGCAAAAACCGTCGGGTTGCCTCCCGACAAGCGCTCGTTTAAGCTCTTGAGCTCGACCCCTTTGGATTTTCAATTAACGCGTGATGTTGGGTACATATGAGATGCACCCGTCGAACTTGCCGGGAAGACCACTCGGATTTGGATCGTGGTGGTGTGTGGCCTTCCTCAGCGCCCCTTCATCATGAGCAATATTGGGGGATGGCACCCCCAAGCTTGAGCTTGTTCCGGTCCTTGACCTCGCCGGTGACACTGATCTTCGAATCGGTGGAGCTTTCTTCGGATTCTTCAATGTCGAGAGCTTGAAAAGCTCCCGTATTCTTGCGACATCAGCGTCGCCATCATCATTCACCATGGAGCTATTGGGAGAGTCCTCCATCTTCTCTTCTTCAACCAAACCTTGGCCTTCTTCGAATCCGTCATCATGGAGTGCACCGATGGAGTACGGGATAGCCTCTTCTATAACCTCGTCAAGGATGTATGAAAGGTCATCCGGCCGTCCCTTGAGTAGATATATTCTATTTACTTCACCCGTAGGGACTCCTTCGGAATAATGCTTGAGCCGTTGTCCATTTACCTTGAACGTGGCTCCGTCTTTCCCTTCCAATTCAAAAGCTCCTCCCGGTTGTATGTGCTTGATGGTGAAAGGTCCGGACCACCGTGACCTCAACTTCCTGGGGAATAGTCGGAGTCGGGAATTATATAGCAAGACTTTGTCTCCCACTTTGAAGTCCGTGACAGTTATGCGGGCGTCGTGGAGAATCTTGGTCCTTTCTTTGTAAATTCTCGAGCTCTCGTAGGCATCTCTTCTAATTTCGTCAAGCTCATTGATATCTAGGAGCCGCCTCACCGCCGCACTCTTATAGTCATAATTGAGGGTATTGATGGCCCAATACACGCGGTGCTCCAACTCTATCGGCAAGTGACAAGCTTTCCCATAAACAAGTCGGAACGGCATGGTGCCAATGGGAGTGCGAAAGGCCGTGCGATATGCCCATAGAGCATCGTTTAACTTCATGGACCAATCCTTTCTAGATCGATCTACGGTCTTTTCAAGAATTTGCTTGATTTCTCTATTCGAAACTTCCACTTGTCCGCTCGTCTGAGGGTGGTAGGCCATGCCAATTCTATGGTTTACCCCGTACTTTTTCAACATGGCTTCAAATTTGTTTTCTATAAAGTGGCTTCCCCCATCGCTTATCAAAGTACGGGGCACCCCAAAGCGGGGGAAAATATTCTGCTTGAAAAACTTGGAGACAACCCTCGCATCATTGGTAGGGGTGGCGATGGCTTCTACCCATTTGGAGACGTAGTCCATGGCCAATAAGATATACTTGTTACCCTTGCTTGACGGAAATGGTCCCATGAAGTCCACTCCTCAACAATCAAAGAGCTCAATCTCTAGAATAGGCCTCATTGGCATCTCGTTTCGTTTGGAAATATTCCCGGTCCGTTGGCATCTATCTCACCCCTTGACGAAGTCGTGCGTGTCTCTGAACATGGTTGGCCAAAAGAATCCACTCTGTAGTATCTTAGCGGTAGTCTTAAAAGCGGCGTGATGTCCCCCGCATGGCATACCATGGCAATGCAAGATGATGGAGGTGACCTCCTCCTTAGAAATACATCTCCGAATAACCCCATCCTTGCATATCTTAAAGAGATACGGATCTTCCCAGAAATAACTACGGACTTCATGCATAAATCTCCTCTTTTGCTGTGTGGGCATCCCGCATGGTTTAATCCCACAAGCCAAGTAATTGACAAAGTCCGCATACCAAGGAACTTCCCCGGGCCTTATGGCGTATAGCCTCTCATCAACAAAGGAGTCATCGATGGGTAAGCTCTCATCCTCCTTGTCACGAATAAGCCTAGACAAATGATCCACCACAACGTTGTCCGTACCCTTCTTATCTCTGATTTCCAAATCAAACTCTTGCAATAGAAGTATCCACCTAATCAACCTAGGTTTGGCCTCTTTCTTGTTTAGAAGATACTTCAATGCCGCATGGTCGGTGTGGACAATTACCTTGGATCCAAGGAGATAGGAGCGGAACTTTTCAATGGAATAAACGACCGCTAGAAGCTCTTTCTCCGTAGTTGTATAATTTTTCTGTGCGTCATCCAACGTTTTGCTTGCATAGAATATTGCATGAAGCTTTCTGTCTTTCCTTTGTCCTAACACCGCTCCAATGGCTTGGTCACTTGCATCACACATGAGCTCAAAGGGAAGGCTCCAATCCGGTGGTTGTATGATGGGCGCAGAAATTAGTGCTTCCTTCAATGTATTGAACGCTTGCAAGCATTCACCTGAAAAAACAAACGGGGCATCTTTAGCAAGCAAGGAGGTAAGAGGTCGGGCAATCAAGGCGAAATCCTTGATAAAGCGGCGGTAAAACCCCGCATGACCAAGAAAGCCCCTAATGCCCTTAACATTAATAGGAGGAGGGAGTTTCTCGATTACCTCAATCTTCGCCTTATCAACCTCAATCCCTCTTGAGAAGACAAGGTGCCCAAGCACTATCCCTTCGGTGACCATGAAGTGACATTTCTCCCAATTAAGAGTAAGATTATTTTGTTGACATCTTTTAAGAACTTTGGTAAGATTAGCCAAACAAGAATCAAACTCACTTCCATAAACTGAGAAATCATCCATGAAAACTTCCATAATATTTTCAATATAGTCAGAAAAGATGGAGGTCATGCACCTCTAAAAGGTGGCAGGTGCATTACAAAGACCAAAGGGCATTCTACGGTAGGCGTAGGTGCCATAGGGACAAGTAAAAGTAGTCTTTTCTTGATCATCTTCATGCAAAGGAATTTGTAAAAACCCCGAATACTGGTTGCGCCCAGGCGTACACCCTAAAGAGCGACCGTGTAGTTTTACCGCAAGCGCACGGTGTAGCGGCGAGCGGGTATCGAACACAGGGAGGACGTATGACAGTGCCTTCTCCGAACAACCTGGCTATAGGGACAGAAAAGTAGGAAATTGCCTTTCGGCGATGATGTCACAATCGTCAAACAATGTAAAGAGATATAAAATCAAATAAAGACGTCTAGGGAATAGGGAATCCCCGCTACTCACCGTATCTCGTCATTGTGATTCATCGGTTTTACAATTGCTAGTGTAGAATGTCAGGTGAACTAGTTGCAACTGAATGTAAAACCTAGCTCACGCTCTCGCGCTGTTGCCGGTCTATAGCAAAACTAGGCTCGGGTCCAATCTCTTGCAAACTCTAGCCTAGGCAAGCTAGCATTAGGATCAATGTCATTGTTCAATCGCATCCCGAGCCCACTCTCGTGCAAACTCGGGCTACGACCTAGGTTGGGATAGTTTCTACCCGTCCAATCTCTTGCAAATAGGTATCGGTATAGAATTGCAACCGAGAATCCTAGTATCGGTCCAATCTCTTGCAACGATACTACGGAAACTTGATTTCAAACCAATTAGGATTTCTAGGGTTTCCTATCGAATTGGGATCCAATCCCTTGCAAATCCCAATCGATATGAACACCTAGCTATCCGTATTATATCAATCCCAAACTAACCCTAATAGCAATTCTAGCAATATTTCTACCAAATCATCACAAATCGGAAATTGGGCTCGTAGGGTTCATCCCCACGCCCTAAGACGTTAAGACTACTCACAAATCATATCGCAAATGGAAGAACAATCAATTGAAATAGCAATAGAATTCATGGCAATACTAAAATTAGCAATAAAAATAGAGTTTTTAGTGAAGAGGGAGACAAACCAATGTAGCTTCCAAAGGATCCAACAATTAACAACTCAATTCTCCTCTCAAAAGATCTAAAACAAAACTCTAAAAATCTAATCTAAAAAGGCTGCCAAAAGCAATAGAAAAGCTCTCTAAACTAGGTTAGAATCTGGGGTTAAATACCCCCCAAAACTGCCCAAATATTCGTGACCAAACTGCCCCTGCGTAGCTCCAAAATCGTGATTTCCGCTACAGGCAGCACTGCTCACTCGGCCGAGTGACAAAAGTCGCTCAGTCAAGTGATAGACCCTGATGATTTCCAGTAAGTCTGGGGTCTTGGGGGTCGTCACTTAGGGCATCACTCGGCCGAGTGAGTTGTCGTCACTCGGCCGATGGGCTATATTCACTCGGACGGTCGGCAATTGACACTCGGCCGAGTCGGGCTTCTGATGCTCAGACTGACGAAAAATAGTAAGTCGGGACTTTTTGATGGGCGTCGTCTGAGTGCCACTCAGGCGGACGGGATTTCGTCACTCGGCCGAGTCAGCTTCTGATGATCGGTCGAGTGCACGCTGATGTGCTGCTTGGAGCGTGTTCGATCGGGCCGGCCGAGCGGTGTCTCGATGCTCGGCCGAGTGACTCCTTCACTCGGCCGAGTGAGATGCTAAAAATGCCCAATCTGAATGTTCTTGCCTCCTCGTCGCTCCTACAACGTTCTTTCTTCTTCCGCTCCTCTCTAATAGCAAAATACCCCTCGGGGAAGTCATCGGTGACACTCCGGAGTGGGTGTATCTCGGAATCACTCCAAATCGCTCCAAATCTCCTGTAATATGAAAAAAACAACAAATCGTGAAAAGTATCGCAATGTTGTCGATAAATCGTGAAAAACGTGATTAGAGCGATTCGAATGGCATGCAAACATGCGAGAAAAAGGTGTAAAATATGGAGTGATCAAAATCCCCCAAGCTTACGTCCTACTCGTCCTCGAGGAAGATAAGTAAAAGGCGAATCCGGTGGATTTAGAAAATGAAAACGATGGAAAAACGGAAAACGAAAAAGAAAGAAGAAAGCAAGGAGGGAAGCTGCTAGATCATTTTTTTCTCAGGACGTGGCTTACTCATATAGCATGCATCGAATGCAAAACACATGTCAAAGATTTTTATTTCGATATCATAGTATAATGGTGCAAATAGAGATAGAAAACCCAAGAATATTGATATAGCATGAAAAATGGAATAATTCTTAGATTAACATCGTCTGAATCATTTAAAGCGGTATACAATATCGCAGATCACACACTTTTCAATTGAATGCTTTCTATGAGGAGTATAAGAATATCACGCAATAGAATAGAAAGAATAGAAAAGCGTGGATTTCATGAAATGAATGCTAGGCGTAGATTTCTGGATTTCGTGAAGCTAAAACAATCTCACCGAGTATAGAATATTACTTAGCCTAGGTTGTCATGCACCGTCAAGTAGTCACTCTCTCACACATCATTGGATTCTCTCCCCCAAGCTTATCTATAAGCGTGGTGGCATATACAAAACTGTATTTACATCCCCATTTTTATGAAGCTCCAAAAGTCAAAAATAAAACAAAAGAGGGAAGAAAGAGAGAAGGGGTATGAGATGGGATCGTTTTGAGTTTCCTTTCTCTTTTCTTTTCTTAATCTCAAATCTTTTTCTTTTTTCTTTTTTTTCTCTTTCTCTTTTTTTTGAAATAGCAATATATACTCAATGATCCCAAATCAAAGAGAAGGATATACAAGTATTATTATTATTATTTTTTTTGGATTTCGGGGAACTTGGAGCTAGGAATTTAATAATGGGGGAAATGCTAAATACTAGAATCGCTAGGGGGAGATTCACCAATGATTTTAAAATAGAGAATTGATGTTCAAGATATGTGGAGAAAGAAATAAATATGTCTCTCAGTTCACTCTATAAGACGTGCACGACAACTTCAGCAGGGTAATTTAATCTACTCGGTTTCGATCACAAAAAAGCAAACTAATCCAGATTTATCATAGCTAACATCATTCAATCATCCTGGGGTGAAGTGTACAGGTCATGCAAATAGAAGTGATATAGGAAAAGAAAACGGTACTCCAGATATAAACATTCAATGCGTGAATCTTGGTGTGTTTTCTACGATAGCATACATATGAATATTCAGACTCAGCTAATAATAGAATTTCATCCATTTTCATACGGAAAAAATGTGGGTTACTATCTCTAAATGCAAGGCAAATCATAGCATATGATATCAGAAATAAAAGCTAAGACATGACAAATATAGCATGCATATAGAGAAAGCTAATTCCACGTCATCATCATCACAGAAAAATCATCTCTAGCATGAGATGAAAGAAATAAAGATAAAAAGGGAAAATAAAACTATTTACAATGCGGCACACGAAGAAAATAAGAAAAACGCGATGCATGGTAAAAGAAGAAAGAAAAAGTGATGAAAATGAGTGCAAATGTGGAAAATGGCGTGAAAAAACTAAAAATAAAGGTGGTAAATCGAAAAAGCGTGAGAAGTCACTCCCCCAAGCTAAACTGCACAGTGTCCTCAATGTGCAAAGTGTGGCACACCGAGAGACGTGTAATGGTAGGGGTAGGTGAGGATGCATGCATGATGAAAAAGAAATAAAAATAACAAAATGAAAATATGATGCGGACATGATGCATGCAGATATAAGAGTGAATCAGATATAAGAGTGTCACACCAAAAAGACTCTCCCTCTATCCCAAAAATGATATAGAAAGATATGATCAAAATGTGGACCCAAAACAGTGAGGGGAGGGGGGTGGGCAAAAATCATCAGGACCAAGCAGAGACGGGCAGTATGACGGCAAAAAAGATCAATGGCATCAAGGGTGCCTAAGAGGGTGGTGCTGCGCCGTCTCCGTCCTGAGGCGGAGGTGGAGGAGGTGGTGGGGGTGGCTGGGGAACAGTCTGCTGGGTGGGTGGGGGTGTGGGTGTGGGTGTAGGAGCAGGCTGGGTGGGTGTGGGTAGGGTCGGTACGGGAGGAAGCCGCTCGAGAATCTGAGTGAGGCAATAGTGAATGCCCGGAAGTAGGTCGAAGCGGCTGGCCATAGCGGTGACGGTGGCAGACAGGGTCCTGAGGTCACCTCTGAGGCCACTCACCGCCCCCTCAAGAGCACGAATGCTCTGAAGTACAGTGTCGGGGGGAGGTGGTGCAGAGGGACGCACGTGTCTGTGCTGTGCAGGACGCGGCTGGCAGGCTCGGGTGGTGTAGTGGATGGGCTCAGCAGGCATGTGGAGGAAGGGTGATGTGCTCACAAGTGGGGGCCCAGCCTCAGTGTGAGGCTGGGGCACAGGCTGGTGTGAGGTGGAAGCAGCAGCAGCAGAAGTGGAATATAAAAGTGGCGACGATGCGGCAAGAGAAGTCAGTGACACAGACGTGGGAACAGACGTCACGACACTCTCAGATAGTACGGTCGCAGAGGGGTCAGGAAGGTCTACCGCCGGGGAGGAAGTGTGGGGTCCAAAAGGCAAAACCCCAGCGGAGAGCAAAGTGGACAGTGACCCAACGACTGCGACGAAGGAAGAAGGCTCTCCGCTCTCAACAAAAGTAGGTGGGCGCTCGGGTAGCGCGGAGCAAAGCGGCTCAACGGACAGAGGGCCAGCTGTGGTGGGAGTGGTGGTAGTGGTGGTGGTCTCAGCAAGTGTACTCCCGACACTGTCAGAAGTGTGGACAATGGTGTCGGGAGCAGCAGAAATATCAGGCACAGGCTGAGGGGCCACAGGGTCAACGGGTGCAGCGTGTGCAGCGTGGGCCTGCTCAGCCTCCTCGGCCTCAAGCACGTAGGCAGCGGGGATCAGGAGATCCATCACCGGAAGCCAGTCCACCTGTGCTGGTCCTATCAGTGACCGAGCTGGGCTCAGAAGGATCATGTAGTCAGCACCGTAGGGACCATGCAACCAAACCCAGTACCGCTGGACGTGCGGACGAAGCATCTTCATCTGGGCCATGACGTCTACAAATAGTGAAGTGGGGCCCAGAGTACGACGCAAATCGGCTGGTGGGTCCTCGTCGGTCATCAGGGCGAGCAGGGTGATCAGACCGCCGCAACATATCGGTGAGCGAGCGCCCACCGATACGATGATGCGGTC
Organism: Scilla litardierei; assembly: GCA_030789695.1. Taxonomy (NCBI): domain Eukaryota; kingdom Viridiplantae; phylum Streptophyta; class Magnoliopsida; order Asparagales; family Asparagaceae; genus Scilla; species Scilla litardierei. The sequence continues at coordinate 70,741,833 of CM061130.1, forward strand.
CAAAACCAGCTCGCGATATCAATCACGACGGCGGGGACCAACTCGTCACTCCCCCTAGCTAGAACTCTGGGGCGCGTCATCGCATAGAGCATATAAAGCTCCGGCGTGGACATCGTCCCAGGCTCATACCTCGCCAAAAAAATAGTCGCCATAAGGCGCTGAGCTATGCGGAGGCAGGGGTGGACGATGGCCGAGGCCTTGGCCCTGCTAGGGTCAAAGGCAGCTGGTAAACCCGTGATCCAGGCCCAGAAAGCATGGGAATCGAAGGAAGGTGGGGGGAATGTGAGTGGGGGCGTAACCACGTACGGTCGGCCCCGGGAATATCAGGCCACGAGAAGAATGCTCTCATCATACCGAGAGTGACCTGGCACTCTCGGTCCATAAACCTAAACGAGCATCCCTCGTCGGTCAGCGCTATAGAACTCAGCACCTCAAGTGTCAGACAGACGAAGGTGTCCGCCGACACTTGGAAAAAATCTTGCCAACCCACGTTGTCATACAACGTGAGCATCCCCTCAAGTACCCCCAGGCGTCCTAGGTCTGCAAGGTGTGCGAACCTGGAGGGTACAATCGAGCGCTGGGAAGTGCGCTCAAAAACGACGCGGTGTGCGTCGTCTCAAAACGTAATCCCCAGCGGCCCGACAAGTGGAGCCGGTGGTGGCAGTGGGTCGGCAGGGAGTGGCTGTGCGGGGTGAATGGGGGCTGTGGCTGTGTGGGGTGAACGGGGTCTGCAGGCTGTGGCTGTGCGGGGTGAGGTGGTGTAGGCGGAGGAGAGTCCTCCATCTCGTGGGAGGGGCAGGGCACATCCGGCTGCTTTCGCTTGGCGGAAGCTCTCCTGGTGCTTGGCCGTGTCCAGGGCGGCATGTGGGCCCTGGGTGCTCACCCAAAAATAGAAAAAAAACGTGACGTATGAAAATAAGTGGAACGAGTATACCGTAACACACCGCGAGAGCAAAATAGTGGATGCGTGCAAAGACGCCGCTTCCACGAAGCCAAAAATGCTCCCCGGAAGCTCCCCTGGGCTCCCCTAAGCGCCCCAATATAGCCTGCACATCAAACGAAGATATCAGCGAGTAATATTCAAAATGTATGGGGGGTTAGGGGTATAATAGATAAATTTTGAAGTTAATTTGGTGTAGGGGTTCGATTATCACATGGATCGTCGAAAAATACAAGAAATAGGAGAAAATGGGCAAAATTGGGCATACCGGAGCTCGGCCGGCGGCGAGGGAGTCGCAGGCGACTCGGGCGGAGGGGCGGCGGCGTCGGCCGGCGGTGGTCGGCCGAGCGCAGCTGCGGCGAGGCGGTCGGGCGAGTGGAGGGGTCGCAGCGGGCCGAGGGAGTTGAACAGTCGCAGCGATCGGGCGTTGGGATTTTTGGGCATTTCGAAAAACGCGCCGACCCGCTGCGACTTATATAGGAAAAGTTACGACTCGGCCGAGTGACTATGTCGCTCGGCCGAGTGAACTAACGGAAATATTTTAGAAAACTCCTCCCCACTTACGACTCGGCCGAGTGGATTTGCCACCCTCGGTCGAGTGGATAAAGTCCATTCGGCCGAGTGGCACAAGCTACTCGGCAATACTCGCCCTAGGAGCGTATCAGTTTCACTCGGCCGAGTGAAGATATATACTCGGCCGAGTGGAAATTATACTGAAATCAAGAAAAGAAACAGAGAGTTGGGTACAGCAGACTTCCCTCATTTATGCACCGCTCGGGCGGACAAACTTATGTACTCGGCCGAGTGGATATTCTACTCGGCCGAGTGACTCCTGTTTTCTGCTGTTTGGCTCCGTTTGGGCTATAATCTCTGTTTTTCTTCCTCCAGTTGATTTCTTCCTCCTCCTAAGCATCGAGCGCATTCCTGGAGCACTCTTCGTCGCCTTGTTCATCCTCCTAGTGATAGATATCCCTTTCCCCTCTCCTGTCAAAGAAAAATAGGACCCGTTATCACGAATCTTTCAGGCAAACGACTCAAAACACTAATAATTTCTAAAACAAAAATAAAGAACAAAGTAAAAAATAAAGCGATAACCGTCGGGTTGCCTCCCGACAAGCGCTCGTTTAAGGTCTTGAGCTCGACCCACTTGGATTTTCAATTTAATGCGGGATATTGGGTGCATATGAGATGCACCCGTCGAATTTATCGGGAAGAACGCTCGGATTTGGATGTTGTGGCGGCGTGTTCTTCCTCAGTGCTCCTTCGTCTCGGGTAGTGTTGGGGGGTGGCTCCCCCAAGCTAGTGCTTGCTCCAGGCCTTGGCTTCACCGGTGACACCGATTTTCGTATCGGTGGGGCTTTCCTTGGAGATTTCAATTTTGAGAGCTTGCAGAGCTCTCGTATTCTTGCGACATCAGCGTCGCCTTCATCAATTTTCATGGAGAGATCAGGGGGGGTCATCCATCTTTTCTTCTTGGCCCAAGTCTGGCCCTTCCTCAAAATCATCCTTGAATAGTGCACCGATGGAATGGGGGATTGACCGGCGCCCCGCTTGCGTCGCGGCGACGCGGTGTCGTTTACCGCAAGTTTCACGGTTAGTGTAGGGTGCGGGAATATCGAACTCAGGCAGGCGAGGTTGTGCTTGGGTCAGGTAGGACCTAAATCACCCCGAGGGGCGAGCTAGCCCGAATCGGTGGTTGGTTGTCACGAAAGAAAATAAAAGCGTATGAACGAAAAGAAAGTAAACCCGGGACTTTGGTTTCCAACCCGACGAGAGACTCTCGCCGATACGGCCTACGGGTATGGATAGCGATCGGGATTAGGGTCTAATGGTGAGACGTTGCCTCTGAAAGTGGTACCGGCGTCCCATGGGCCTGATATTCCGGTCGGTGCCCAGGATGATACACCGGACTTCCCGGATTCGATCAGTGGCCACTCCCGTGTCCATTAACACTGATCGATCCCGGGAGCACTAAGTCCGCAACGATATCTCCCAACGTCTCATCCTGCCGCTCCCGCGTGCTAGGATTTGGCGTCTACGCTAAAGGCGTGAGCTATGGCTAGGGAGTCAACCGCCAAGTTTATTCCCCCTTGGCCCGACGGTCAAAGGCGGTCTTTTTCCCGCCGATGACAATGAAACGCCCCGCGTAACCGTTATATTCCTACTCCCTATCGATTTCCTAACCCTATGGACGCATCGGGAAGAGCCCCCGAAGGGGTTTCCACCAAAATCCCAGATTTGGGAACTACTCACAAAAATTCATGAAAAAGCAATCTAAATGAAATTTAACCGTTGGAATCATAATCGGACAATTGCAATGCGGAAGTAATAGAGTAATAAAGACAATACTAAAATTTTAGAAAGATCTGAAAACTTACAAAAGAGTAACAATTACAGCCGTCACAAGGAAATAAAACAGTAGAAAAACAGCAACTCCCGTTTCTGGAACCCTAGGGGTTCTATATATAGGCCGTCGCATCAACCGATCGGTTGACAAGTCAACCGATCGGTTGATCCGTTACAAATAAATATCAGAAAACGGCGAGTTTTCACCCGATCACATGAACCGATCGGGTGAGTTCTTGAGCGACCGGTTGGATCTTGGAGCGGTCGGGTGAATCGGCCGGTTCGACGTCCGTGTCTTCAGCTCATCTTTCTCAGCTACAGATGAACCGATCGGGTGAGAGTCACCCGATCGGTTGGCGCTTTGCTTCGAGAAAACAGAGAATAGCCCCCGCTGAACCGGTCTGTGAACCGGTCGGGTGACTTCGTTGTGAGCTGCGGTAGAGACCGATTGGTGCACGCGTGCATCACCCGATCGGTTGGAGATGACCAACTGACCGGGTGAGGGGCTGAAAGATGAATACTTCGCCGTTTGACCCCCTGGATCACGTGTGACTTCTCCCGTTGCTCCGGGGACTTGGGATATCATCGTAAAACGTACCCTACATGGTCAATCCCCTGCAATCATGGAAAAACAAAGAAAAGTGAAAGAAAACGGGAAAATACACGAAAACAAATAAGAGACGGCGGAAAAATACGGAGAAACACGAAAGAAAACGTGCGTGAATGTATGAAATATAAACGCACGTCAAAATCCCCCAAGCTGAACTCTTCCTCGTCCTCGATGAAGACGAGTGAGAGTAGGAGCTCGGAAGCGGAAAATAGAGAGGAAGAAAGAAAAAGAAAACTCTAAACCCTAGATCGCCCATCAGAGCCAACAAAATCAAAAACCACTCACCTAGCAAGCAAACGCCAAATCACACCACTAAACCTAGGAAAGCGAGTCCAAATAAGTGTCGTGGGTCCACGCAGTGAAGCGCGAGTGAGCGTGGTCGTGTGCTAGCAAATGGTGATGCTTTCTACGATGTGCTACGAGGCTCGATATACACAAATCCAAGATATGACCCAAATATCGAATCGAATTGAATTAAGCGGCTAATATAAGTTCAAGCATGCATGAGAATAGAGAGAATAGAAGCGTATCATGCATCGGGGACTCCACAACTAGGGTTAAGGAAATCACGCCACTATAGCCTAGATACTAGCTAAAAAGTTCCCAAGCCAAGTGTTTTCGATAACGACAGGGGTTGAGATGATGTGGAGAAGAACACTCGGTGCAAATTCTCGCCTTCCCTTTATTCTTGGCAAGTATGAAAATATTCACACGGGAATTTTTTTGGGTTTTGGGTATTTGCATATTTTTTTGGCTTTTTGGCTATACAATCTTTTTCTTTTCTTTTCTTTTTGGGTTTTTCTTTTCTTTTCTCCTTTTTTGGATTTTTGGGATATTGGCTATACACATGTGTACTCTCCCAAGTGGGAGAACGGTACACGACGAGGGGATTTGCACCAAGTAAAACAAAAAAGAAGTCGAAATCTAAACACTCGGGCAAAGGAGACTATTCTTGCTAAATAGAGCTTAGGCTAAATGGGTTATCCTAGTCCTTAGTTGTGGAATCCCGACGCATGCGAATTGAAGTATACGATATAAATAGCATGCATATAGAAGCAGACATTAGAAGGAAATACCGCATATTCAATATCGAAACATGATAATCTAGGGGTCATTCCTGAACAGGTATATAAAGTAAAACCACAAAGCAGAAGCACACCAAATGCTAGTCACGACACACGACTCACAAAAAGCTAAGTGGACCCACGATGCGTGAAAGGCAAGAGGACTCGAAATCCTAGGGTTAGTGAGTGTGATTATCGATGCAATGCTAGGTGTGTGTGAATTTGTGGCGATTCATCATAGGATTCATTTCTAGGAGAAAGAGGTAAAGAAAGAAGGAAAAAGAAAAAAAGAAAAACACGATGGAAAACGACTCAAATAACGTAGAAAAACAACACAAATGGCGCACGAAGTGCGACTCCCCCAAGCTGAAACTTGCATTGCCCTCAATGCAATAAGAGTGAGTACGGGAGGGCAATGAAGATGGGGGGGATACGCACAGACACGAAAAGAAATGAAAACGAGGAAAACACATAGATGAAACCGAAAAAGAAAGAAAGATCAAAATCAAAATCAAACAATACGAAAATAAAAATAAAATAAAATTACACGACACGACACTCAAAAAGTGAAAAACAAACACACACAAAAAATGAGAAAAACAAACAAAACACGACAGCACACCAAAACAGACGTCCCCCAAGCTAGACCAGAGAGTGCTAGCGAAATGATATGATCAATGAAATGCAGAGATGTGCAAGGGGGGAGTCAAAAACAAAAGGGGTGAATCTAGAAAGCAGGAGGAGCTGAGTCCTCGTCCTCCTCGGAAGAGGGTGTGGATGGGTGGTCGGGGGAGGCTGGGGGTGTGCTGAGAAGTGGGGGAAGAGGCGAAGTAGTAGGGACAGTGGTGGTGTGAACAATGGGACGAGTGTCGGTGGTGGTGGGTGGTGGTGGTAGGAAGGCGATCAAGGCGGTGGTGAGAGGAATAGAAGTGGAGGAAGTAGGTGCGGTGGTGACGGTAGTGGGAGGTGGTGGGAGGGATCTGGAGCGCACCGGCAATTTCCTCCGGCGCACGTATGGAGTGACGGAGGAGGAGTGAGGTAACGTGGGTGCGGTGGAAGTGGTCGGGAGGGGTGAAGTGGATGCTGGGATGGGATGTGAAGAGGGAGGGGAGGAATGTGGTGAGGGGGGTGATGGATGTGGAGAAGTGTGGGTGGGTGGAGGAGAAGATCGCCTGGGTGGTGAAGGTGGGGGTGGTGAAGGTGGAGGTGGTCCGTGGATATGGGTAAGAAGGCGGAGAATGGCCGCCACGTTCCTCTCAAGTGCGAGGAAACATGGGTGAGTAAGAAAGGAGGATGGCGATGGGTCCGAGGAAACAGAGGACATGGCGAGCTCACGAAGGGCAGCGACCTCCCTCTCAAGTCCTAGACGGGCAGATACCTGACGGCGACCAAAAGACGTAGACTGACGCGAGGCAGAGGTGGTGCCGCCAGGTAAGGTCGAAGAGGTGCTGGCGGCAGTGGTCATGCCAGCACAGGAGACAAGGCCAGAAATGGCCGCAAGGAGGTGCTCAGACGTGATCGGTCCCGGAGCAGAAACGGGACGACTCGGGCCAGCCCCTAAATCTCCCCCAGACGCAGGGATATCCTGCTCGCCTAAGTGGGCGGCAGGGGACGGTGATCTGCGGGCGTCTGCGGGAAAGAAAGGGAGATTCAACCCAGCTAAGAAATCGGGATCAGGAGGGAAAGTCCAATCTCCCACGAGAGCAAGGGTCATGCGACCGGGGTTGGGCAGAATGGTGTAAGGGGCTGGGGGTGGCCATAATGAAATATGAAGCGGCCATTCGAGCGGGGTTTGATCATGTGGATGTGCCGCAGGACATCAATATCAAGATGTGAGGGTCCTGCGGCAGCAGAAAGATTACCGGGGATGGTAATATTGAATTGGGCGTGAGAGCAGATGATCGTGATGATGCCCCCGCAACAGAACTTCCCCTTACCGGCCCGGCTGATCTCGAGTAGCTTGTAAACAAGCCAATCGCCTCCATGGATGGGGATGGTAGGGGCCCTGAAGCTAACTCCATCATCATCCCGGACATAAGGAAAAGTCATGGCCCAAAGGATAAAAAGGTCAGGGATAGTCACAGTGCCTGACTCGTCCCTAGGAAAGAATGCATATGAAATGATTCTGTGGGCCAATCGAAACACGGGATGAATGATGGAGGAGGCCTTGGCCCGACCTCGGGGGTAGTCACGGATCAATGTGAGGCAGAACCAGAACGGATCGACATCAAACTCGGGCGTGTACCCGTAGTGTCGGATGGCATCATCCCCGAGATTGGGGAAACCAAATATATCATTAATCGTATTCAGATTTGTGGTGACACTACGATTACGCACCCTGAATCTAATGATCGACCCGGACTCCCAGACAAGTGTAGAGAGGAATTCGAGTGTGAGGGCCGGGTAGGATATGGCATGTGTATTAAGAAAGGCTAACCACCCTAAGTTAGCGAAAAGAGATTCGACCTTGGTGAAGACACCGAGATCGACAAGTGTACGTGCGTGCGGGAACTTGGTGGATAGATGCCCTCGAGCATCAAGCCTACGGTAAAAATCTTTGTGCTCCTGGTTCCGAAAAATATAGCCGTGTGGGCCCAACATTGGGTCCACAGGGGGAATAACAGGTGGAGGAGGGCCAAGTGTAAGTGCTCGTGCACGGGAAGGGGGCGTGTTTGTTTTCGTGTCTTTCGAGACGGCTCCTCTTCCCTCATGATACCCTTCCCCTTATCCTTATCTTTAGCCATGTGTGTGTGCGAGCAAGAATTAGTGCAAAAATCGTGGATGCACACCAACACAAGCAAACGAGCAAGCGCAATAAATAGGGCAAATGTATAAAATAAGCTTAGGAGCGAGTTTACCCAAGCGGAGTGGCGGAGCTTGCTCGTTGATGCCACACACTGTTCAGCGAGAGTAGCGTGGAGCCGCGGTGAACTCCTTCGGCAATAATTTTCGAAATGGGGGTGGTTCGGGGGAAAATTAGGTCAAAATCTCGGAATGGGAGGAGAGAGAGGGTGTAGATGATGGAGGGGTTGATGAAGGAGGTGGAGAGTGGGAGTGATGGAGGAGTAGAGGGCGTGGGGGAGTGAAGATCGGTTGTTGGCGAAGAGGGGAAGGCGAAACGACGGCGGATTTTGGGGGTTTTTGCGATCGGGCGAGATGGAAACGAGCGGGTGTCGGGGGGGTTTATATAGGGTTTTAAGTCGAACCGATCGGGTGACTTGTCACCCGATCGGTTGACTGTTAGGTCGAAAATCTTGCCGAAGAAATGCTACAGGCGAACCGATCGGTTGAATTGTCAACCGATCGGTTGGCCGCTCCACTCAATTTCCCGAGAACTTAGGGCTGTTCACCCGGTCAGGTCAACCGATCGCGCTCGAACTCAACCGATCGGTTGATATTCCCCAGAATTTCCCGAGAGTTCTCCCCAGCTCACCCGGTCTGCCACCCGGTCTCTTCATTACTCAACCGATCGGGTCATATGGGGACAGATCTCGGCATGTATCTGATACATCCCAACCGATCGGGTGAGTTGTCACCCGATCGGTTGGGGCCTGTTTCCTGCAAAAACCAAGAAATTTGCTTAAGTCCCCAAATGGATGTTCTCGCGGTTGATTTTATTTATAAAAATAGATAAAATAAAGTAAAAATTAACGCTAAAAGTGGGAAAAAGTTTAGAACATGGGTTGCCTCCCATGAAGCGCACTTGTTTAATGTCGTTGGCTCGACGCCCGCAAGAGATGCTCATGGTGGCTGATACGGGTGATGCCCAAACTTCGGCATCTCTTCCTTGTTGGAGCTGAAGGCGCTTGGAGTAGTCAGCGGCTGGAAAAATACTTGCTCGACTACCCTCCCTTTGTTCTTGAGATCCGGGGGCTTTTCCTTGGTGTTGGCGCTTCCCGCCATCTTCTTCAGGATCCGGACCTCGTCTTTAGTGAGGTCCGTGAGCTATTTCCCCGTTCTCCTCGCAGGAGGAGTCTTGGGGAACCCGGGAGGGGTCGTTCTTGCTGCACTTGGTTTTCCAGCAGCTTCTTTGTCTTCGGGGCCTTCTTCATCTTCTAAATCCCCCAATTCATCGGGGGGGTTTCTCAGGAGAATCTCCCATGAGCTCTCCTCTACAGCTTTTTCTTCTTCTATCTCAAGCAAATTGCACCGGAGGTCATCAGGAGGATCGGGGTGCTTCATAGATAATCCCAGGTCAAACTCAACTTTCTCTCCGCCGACGTTCAAAGATAGTTTTCCGTTCTTCACATCTATTAGAACGCCAGCAGTGGCCATGAAAGGCCGTCCCAGGATAATGGGGGTGTGTGCGTCTTCGGGCATGTCCATGACCACAAAGTCCACAGGCACATGCACCCCTCTCACATTCACGGGAAGGTCATCCACAACTCCCACCGGATATTTTACCGACCGGTCAGCAAGTTGCAGGGTCATCCCGGTGGGCTCCAAATCACCCATTCCTATTCTCTTGTACATCGACAAGGGCATCAAGCTAACACTCACTCTGAGATCGACGAGTGCAAGATGAATCTTCACTGCTCTGATCGTGCAAGGAATGGAAAAGCTCCCCGGGTCTTTAAGTTTCGACGGATTTTCCCTCTGGATAAGAGCGCTACACTCCGCCGTCAACACTACTTTCTCCTTTCTAGACCCTCTAGTCACCAAATCTTTCAAGAATTTTGCATAGGAGGGGATTGTTTCGATTGCTTCTAGGAAGGGGATCTGCAAACTCAGGTCCTTGACCATGGCGAAGAACTTGCCATATTTCTCATCAATTTTTGCATGAGCCAACCGTTGGGGAAATGGCACAACGGGTTTATACACTTTAGGGCTCTCTTCCTCCTTCTTCTCTTTCTCTTCTTCAGAGACTCCCTCCGGAGTCATAGGATTTGATGACGAAGCACCGGCGTCGTTTGATTTTTCGATCGGTTTCTCAACGACCGACGGTGCTTCCGGGTTGCTAGGGGGCACTCTAGTAGGAATTTGTGTCCCGCTTCTCAGAACGATAGCGGACACATTTGCGTGCTCGTGCAAGAGTGCCGATGTCTGGGTTACTCCCCTCGGGTTCACCTCCGGTTGTGGCGGTAATTGGTTTTGTGACCTTGCAAGGTTCGCCACTTGTAACCCCAGCTGGGTTACTTGGTCCGTGAGGGTCCGCTGACCCATTTCCAGCTTCTGGTTGATCCTCTCCTGGTTGGTAATATATTGAGTCAAGAGAGACTCAACCAGAGAGACGGCCCTCTGTTGGCCATACTGCTGCTGCTGCTGGAACAGCTGCTGGTTCCTGGGGGCGTAAGATTGTTGCTGAGATGGTTGCTGCTGAAACCGACTCTGCTGTGGCCTAGCCGGCTGATATGCTTGTTGCTGCGGCTGCTGAGGCGGCGAGGGATGAAATGGTGGCCGGTAACTGAAATTCGGGTGGTTCCGGTTGTTGGGAGAGTAGGCCGGGTTGGAATTTGTCCTTGGCGGGTACGGCGCATTTCCCGTAGGGTTGTAAAATAGTGCGCTCGCCTGATCCAACGGTGGTGAGATGTCACCACCGTCGAATTCCCCGAAGAATCCGGACTCTACTGCTGAAATCTGCTGTGTATCGGCCCCACCGGCTCCTACCATCAGTGCGGAGATCTGGGTCGAAAGCAAGTCAAACTTGCTTGAAAGTTTGTCGACGTCCTCGACTCTGTGTATACCCCCAGTTCTTGGTGTGGCTCTCTCGTCACACCACCGCTCATTGTTGGATGCCATATTTTCCAGAATATTACAGGCATCTTCCTCTCTTCTAGACATGAAGGAACCCCCAGCCGCGGCGTCCATAGAAGATTTCAGGTCATCCCTCAACCCATTGTAGAACAGATTGATAATCTGCCACTTCGGAAGCTCATGGTGAGGGCATCTTCTTTGCATCTCTTTATATCTCGTCCAAGCTTCATGCAAGGACTCGTGGCTGGCCTGGGAGAAGGAGGAGATCTCACTCCTCAACTTCATGGTCTTCCCCGGAGGAAAGAACTTTGTCAGAAAAGCATTGGAGAGCTTCTCCCATGTGTTGAAAGTGTTGGGGTCCTTCCCCCTTAGCCATTGCTTGGCTTTTTCTCGTAAAGAGAAGGGGAACAGCTTCAGACGGATAGCCTCTGTCGTGACACCATTGATCCGGAAGGTGTCACACTTCTCCAAGAAGGAGTCTAGATGCTCGATCGGGCTCTCCATGGGTGCACCCGCAAACTGATCCTGCTGGATCCACGTCACCAATGACGGCTTTAGCTCAAAGCTTTGGGCCGTGATAGCTAGAGGACGGATGGCGGAAGTGGACTCGATAGATGGCATCGAGTATTCCAGCAAAGACTTCTGAGGTGGGGTGTTCTCCTCCATGGATTCGGGATCTTCCCTTCTCCGATTCTCGGCGGCCAAGCGCCTAAGGGTGGCGTTAATCTCTGGATCGAGGGGGATCAAGTCGTCAAGACTCCTTGAACTCCTGCGCATGAAAAACAACAAACACCCGTGAAGCGACAAGTGGGAAAGAGACAGATAAAATAAGAAATAAAAATAAGAAAAATAAAAAGAAAAAGGAGAATGCGAAAATTATCGCGAGGTAGGGATGTGAGCTAGACACGAGGGTTCATGAGATCCTAAAATAACAAGCACGTTGCCTCCCCGGCAACGGCGCCATAAACTTGACCGGCGCCCCGCTTGCGTCGCGGCGGCGCGGTGTCGTTTACCGCAAGTTTCACGGTTAGTGTAGGGTGCGGGAATATCGAACTCAGGCAGGCGAGGTTGTGCTTGGGTCAGGTAGGACCTAAATCACCCCGAGGGGCGAGCTAGCCCGAATCAGTGGTTGGTTGTCACGAAAGAAAATAAAAGCGTATGAACGAAAAGAAAGTAAACCCGGGACTTTGGTTTCCAACCCGACGAGAGACTCTCACCGATACGGCCTACGGGTATGGATAGCGATCGGGATTAGGGTCTAATGGTGAGACGTTGCCTCTGAAAGTGGTACCGGCGTCACATGGGCCCGATATTCCGGTCGGTGCCCAGGATGATACACCGGACTTCCCGGATTCGATCAGTGGGCACTCCCGTGTCCATTAACACTGATCGATCCCGGGAGCACTAAGTCCGCAACGATATCTCCCAACGTCTCATCCTGCCGCTCCCACGTGCTAGGATTTGGCGTCTACGCTAAAGGCGTGAGCTATGGCTAGGGAGTCAACCGCCAAGTTTATTCCCCCTTGGCCCGACGGTCAAAGGCGGTCTTTTTCCCGCCAATGACAATGAAACGCCCCGCGTAACCATTAGATTCCTACTCCCTATCGATTTCCTAACCCTATGGACGCATCGGGAAGAGCCCCCGAAGGGGTTTCCACCAAAATCCCAGATTTGGGAACTACTCACAAAAATTCATGAAAAAGCAATCTAAATGAAATTTAACCGTTGGAATCATAATCGGACAATTGCAATGCGGAAGTAATAGAGTAATAAAGACAATACTAAAATTTTAGAAAGATATGAAAACTTACAAAAGAGTAACAATTACAGCCGTCACAAGGAAATAAAACAGTAGAAAAACAGCAACTCCCGTTTCTGGAACCCTAGGGGTTCTATATATAGGCCGTCGCATCAACCGATCGGTTGACAAGTCAACCGATCGGTTGATCCGTTACAAATAAATATCAGAAAACGGCGAGTTTTCACCCGATCACATGAACCGATCGGGTGAGTTCTTGAGCGACCGGTTGGATCTTGGAGCGGTCGGGTGAATCGGCCGGTTCGACGTCCGTGTCTTCAGCTCATCTTTCTCAGCTACAGATGAACCGATCGGGTGAGAGTCACCCGATCGGTTGGCGCTTTGCTTCGAGAAAACAGAGAATAGCCCCCGCTGAACCGGTCTGTGAACCGGTCGGGTGACTTCGTTGTGAGATGCGGCAGAGACCGATTGGTGCACGCGTGCATCACCCGATCGGTTGGAGATGACCAACCGACCGGGTGAGGGGCTGAAAGATGAATACTTCACCGTTTGACCCCCTGGATCACGCGTGACTTCTCCCGTTGCTCCGGGGACTTGGGATATCATCATAAAACGTCCCCTACGTGGTCAATCCCCTGCAATCATGGAAAAACAAAGAAAATTGAAAGAAAACGGGAAAATACACGAAAACAAATAAGAGACGACGGAAAAATACGGAGAAACACGAAAGAAAACGTGCGTGAATGTATGAAATATAAACGAACGTCAGGGATCACCTCCTCAATGACCTCGTCAAGGAGGTCCATATAGTCCAGCTCCTCATGATAGGGCATGTGTTTCATTGCCTTGGGTATATGAAGCTCCACCTCGATGTTTCCGACGTTCAATGTTAGAGTCCCTTCACGTACATCGACAATGACACCGGCGGTGGCGAGGAACGGGCGTCCAAGTATTAGCGACGTATCGCCCTCCTCCTTGACATCCATGATCACAAAGTCGCATGGCAAACATATGCCTCCCGGGACTTGTAGCGAGATGTCCTCTGTGATCCCTACCGGCCTTGTAATCTGACCATCTGCTAGTTGTATCCGCATGTCGGTAGGCTTCAATTCTGTGCCGGTGTTTAGTCTTCGGAACATAGAGAGAGGCATGAGGCTAACACTAGCCCCTAAGTCTACTAACGCTTTTTGTAGAGGGATGCCGCCTAAGGTGCAAGGAATTCAGAAACTCCCCGGGTCTTTGAATTTGGCGGGCTCCTTCTCTCTCTTGGTGAACCAAGTCCCCTCCTCAGCGAGCATTATTTTCTCCTTCCTCTTTCTTCCCGTAATCAAATCCTTTAAGAACTTGGCGTATGTCGCGATCTCCACGATAGCGTCGAGGAAAGGAATATTGAGGCTTACCCCTCTCAAATATTCGAGAAACTTGGCTAGCCGTTTCTCCATCTTTGCTCTTGCAAGCCTCTGAGAGAATGGGATCGGTGGCATAAAATGCCTCTCTTCAATCAGCTGCTCCGCTCTGGACTTTTCTTCCCCTTGCGGCTCTTTCTCTCTCTCAACTTCAATGACCGGCTCGCTTGGCTCTACTCTCTCCACCACGGGCTCCTTGGTTGGAATCATGACGGGGGTGGTATCCTTCCCGCCTCTCGTAGTAACTGCAACCACGGCGTTGATATGTCCGGTGGTGCCCCGTGGATTTTGCTCGGGTTGAGCCGGCAACTGTTGACTATTTCGATTGAGCAACGCAAGTTGCTCCGAGATTTGGCCTACAACAGTTGCAAGGGAATCTTGGCTCGCCTTCAAGGAAGCATTAGTATTCTTCTGCTCGACCATAAACTCCTCCACTCTAGCTTCAAAATCGGAACGTTGTTGAGCTTGTGGAGGGTTTGGATTTCTCCACCCTTGATTGTATCCGGGCGGCCTATAGGGTCCCACTTGTTGCCTTGGTGGGTAGTTTTGTTGCGGAGACCCCCTCGGTGGATAATGTTGTTGTAGTTGTTATTGTTGTCGAGCTTGGTGAGGTGGTTGTTGCGGGGGGTTCAATGCTCCATCATTGTTTGCATAGGAGAAACCGGGATGGTTTCTAGCGGCCGGATTGGCCCAATATCCTTGGTTCCCCGTGACCGGCGCCCCGCTTGCGGCGCGGCGGCGCGGTGTCGTTTACCGCAAGTTTCACGGTTAGTGTAGGGTGCGGGAATATCGAACTCAGGGAGGCGAGGTTGTACTTGGGTCAGGTAGGACCTAAATCACCCCGAGGGGCGAGCTAGCCCGAATCGGTAGATGGTTGTCACGAAAGAAAATAAAAGGGTGTGAACGAAAAGAAAGTAAACCCGGGACTTTGGTTTCCAACCCGACGAGAGACTCTCGCCGATACGGCCTACGGGTAAGGATAGCGATCGGGATTAGGGTCTAATGGTGAGACGTTGCCTCTGAAAGTGGTACCGACGTCCCATGGGCCCGATATTCCGGTCGGTGCCCAGGATGATACACCGGACTTACCGGATTCGATCAGTGGGCACTCCCGTGTCCATTAACACTGATCGATCCCGGGAGCACTAAGCCCGCAACGATATCTCCCAACGTCTCATCCTGCCGCTCCCGCGTGCTAGGATTCGGCGTCTACGCTAAGGGCGTGAGCTATGGCTAGGGAGTCAACCGCCAAGTTTATTCCCCCTTGGCCCGACGGTCAAAGGCGGTCTTTTTCCCGCCAATGACAATGAAACACCCCGCGTAACCGTTAGATTCCTACTCCCTATCGATTTCCTAACCCTATGGACGCATCGGGAAGAGCCCCCGAAGGGGTTTCCACCAAAATCCCAGATTTGGGAACTACTCACAAAAATTCATGAAAAAGCAATCTAAATGAAATTTAACCGTTGAAATCATAATCGAGCAATTGCAATGCGGAAGTAATAGAGTAATAAAGACAATACTAAAATTTTAGAAAGATCTGAAAACTTACTAAAGAGTAACAATTACAGCCGTCACAAGGAAATAAAACAGTAGAAAAACAGCAACTCCCGTTTCTGGAACCCTAGGGGTTCTATATATAGAACTTCGCATCAACCGATCGGTTGACAAGTCAACCGATCGGTTGATCCGTTACAAATAAATAACAGAAAACAGCGAGTTTTCACCCGATCTCATGAACCGGTCGGGTGAGTTCTTGAGCGACCGGTTGGATCTTGGAGCAGTCGGGTGAACCGATCGGTTCGACGCCCATGTCTTCAGCTATTCTTCTTCAGCTACAGATGAACCGATCGGGTGAGAGTCACCCGATCGGTTGGAATTCTGCTCGAAAAAACAGAGAACAGCCGCCCGCAGAACCGGTCTGTGAACCGGTCGGGTGACTTCTTTGTGAGCTGCGGCAGAGATCGGGTGGTGCACGCGTGCATCACCCGATTGGTTGAAGATGACCAACCGATCGAGTGAGGGGCTGAAAGATGAATTCTTCGATGTTTGACCCCCTGGATCACGTGTGACTTCTCCCGTTGTTCCGGGGACTTGGGATATCATCGTAAAACGTCCCCTACGTGGTCGAACCCCTGCGATCATGGATAAACAAAGAAAAGTGAAAGAAAACGGGAAAATATACGAAAACGAATAAGAAACGGCGGAAAACCACGGAGAAACACAAAAGAAAACGTGCGTGAATATATGAAATATAAACGCACGTCAAAATCCCCCAAGCTGAACTCTTCCTCGTCCTCGAGGAAGACGAGTGAGAGTCGGAGCTCGGAAGGGAAAAATAGAGAGGAAGAAAGGAAAAGAAAACTCTAAACCCTAGATCGTCCATCAGAGCCACCAAAATCAGAAACGACACACCAAGCAAGCAAACGCCAAATCACACCAATAAACCTATGAAAGCGAGTCCAAATAAGTGTCGTGGGTCCACGCAGTGAAGCACGAGTGAGTGTCGTCGTGTGCTAGCAAATGGTGATGCTTTCTACGATGTGCTATAAGGCTCGATATACACAAATCCAAGATATGACCCAAAATATCGATCCGAATTGAAATAAGCGGCGAATATAAGTTCAAGCATGCATAAGAAGAGTTAGAATAGAAGCGTATCATGCATCGGGGACTCCACGACTAGGGTTAAGGAAATCACGCCACTATAGCCTAGATACTAGCTAAAAAGTTCCTAAGCCAATTGTTTTCGATAACGACGGGGGTTGAGATGATGTGGAGAAGAACACTCGGTGCAAATTCTCGCCTTCCCTCTATTCATGGCAAGTATGAAAAAAATATTCACACGGAAATTTTTTTTGGGTTTTAGGTATTTGTATTTTTTTTTGGATTTTGGGCTATACAAGATTTTTCTTTTCTTTTCTTTTTGGGTTTTTCTTTTCTTTTCTCTCTTTTTTTTTGATTTTTGGGATATTGGCTATACACATGTGTACTCTCCCAAGTGGGAGAACGGTACACGACGAGGGGATTTGCACCAAGTAAAACAAAAAAGAAGTCGAAATCTAAAAACTTGGGCAAAGGAAACTATTCTCGCTAAATAGAGCGTAGGCTAAATGGGTTATCCTAATCCTTAGTTGTGGAATCCCGACGCATGCGAATTGAAGTATACGATATAAATATAGCATGCAAACACTGGAAACAAATACCGCATATTCAAATCGGAGCATGATAATCTAGGGGTCATTCCTGGACAAGTATATAAAGTAAAATCACAAGGCAGAAGCACACCAATGCTAGTCACGACACACGACTCACAAAAAGCTAAGTGTACCCGCGATGCGTGAAATGCAAGAGGACTCGAAATCCTAGGGTTAGTGAGTGTGATTATCGATGCAGTGCTAGGTGTGTGTGATTTTGTGGCGATTCATCATAGGATTCATCTCTAGGAGAAAGAGCTAAAAGAGAAGAAAAGAAAGAAAAAAATAAAAACACGATGAAAACGACACAAAAAACGAAAAAAGAAGGACTCAAACGACGCACACAGTGCGACTCCCCCAAGCTGAAGTTTGCATTGCCCTCAATGCAATATGAGTGAGTACGGGAGGGCAATGAAAATGGGGGGGAATACGCACTGACACAAAAAGAAATGAAAACGAGGAAAACACATAGATAAAATTAAAAAAGAAAGAAAGATTAAAATCAAAATCAAAATAATACGAAAATAAAAAATAAAAATAAAAGGCACACGACACGACACTCAAAAAATGAAAAACAAGCACACACACACACAAAAGATGAGAAAAACAAACAAAACACGACAGCACGCCAAAGTAGACGTCCCCCAAGCTAGACCAGAAAGTGCTAGCGAAATGATATGATCAATGAAATCCAGATATGTGCAAGGGGGAGTCAAAAACAAAAGAGGTGAAGTCAGAAAGCAGGAGGAGCTGAGTCCTCGTCCTCCTCGGAAGAGGGTGTGGATGGGTGGTCGGGGGAGGCTGGGGGTGTGCTGAGAAGTGGGGAAAGAGGCGAAGGAGTAGGGGCAGTGGTGGTGTGAACAATGGGAGGAGTGTCGGTGGTGGTGGGTGGTGGTGGTAGGAAGACGATCAAGGCGGTGGTGAGAGGAATAGAAGTGGAGGAAGTAGATGCGGTGGTGACGGTAGTGGGAGGTGGTGGGAGGGATCTGGAGCGCACCGGTAATTTCCTCCGACGCACGTATGGAGTGACGGAGGAGGAGTGAGGTAGCATGGGTGCGGTGGAAGTGGTCGGGAGGGGTGAAGTGGATGCTGGGATGGGATGTGAAGAGGGATGAGAGGAATGTGGTGAGGGGGTGATGGATGTGGAGAAGTGTGGGTGGGTGGAGGAGAAGATCACCTGGGTGGTGAAGGTGGGGGTGGTGAAGGTGGAGGTGGTCCGTGGATATGGGTAAGAAGGCGGAGAATGGCGGCCACGTTCCTCTCAAGTGCGAGGAAACGTGGGTGAGTAAGAAAGGAGGATGGCGATGGGTCCGAGGAAGCAGAGGACATGGCGAGCTCACGAAGGGCAGCGACCTCCCTCTCAAGCCCCAGACGGGCGGATACCTGACGGCGACCAAAAGATGTAGACTGACGCGAAGCAGAGGTGGTGCCGCCAGGTAAGGTCGAAGAGGTGCCGGCGGCAGTGGTCATGCCAGCACAGAAGACAAGGCCAGAAATGGCCGCAAAGAGGTGCTCAGACGTGATCGGTCCCGGAGCAGAAACAGGACGACTCGGACCAGCCCCTAAATCTCCCCCAGACGCAGGGATATCCTGCTCGCCTAAGTGGGCGGCAGGGGACGGTGATCTGCGGGCGCCTGCGGGAAGGAAAGGAAGATTCAACCCCGCTAAGAAGTCGGGATCAGGAGGGAAAGTCCAATCTCCCACGAGAGCAAGGGTCATGCGAGCGGGGTTGGGCAGAATGGTGTAAGGGGCTGGGGGTGGCCATAATGAAATATGAAGCGGCCATCCGAGCGGGGTTTGATCATGTGGATGTGCCGCAGGACATCAATATCAAGATGTGAGGGTCCTGCGGCAGCAGGAAGATTATCGGGGATGGTAATATTGAATTGGGCGTGAGAGCAGATGATCGTGATGATGCCCCCGCAACAAAACATCCCCTTACCGGCCCGGCTGATCTCGAGTAGCTTGTAAACAAGCCAATCGCCGCCATGGATGGGGACGGTAGGGGCCCTGAAGCTAACTCCATCATCATCCCGGACATAAGGAAAAGTCATGGCCCAAAGGATAAAAAGGTCAGGGATAGTCACAGTGCCTGACTCGTCCCTAGGAAAGAATGCAGATGAAATGATTCTGTGGGCCAATCGAAACACGGGATGAATGATGGAGGAGGCCTTGGCCCTTCCTCGGTGGTAGTCACGGATCAGCGTGAGGCGGAACCAGAATTGATCGACATCAAACTCGGGCGTGTACCCGTAGTGTCGGATGGCATCATCCCCGAGATTGGGGAAACCAAATATATCATTAATCGTGTTCAGATTTGTGGTGACACTACGGTTACACACCCTGAATCTAATGATCGACCCGGACTCCCAGACAAGTGTAGAGAGAAATTCGAGTGTGAGTGCCGGGTAGGATATGGCATGTGCATTAAGAAAGGCTAACCATCCTAAGTTAGCGAAAAGAGATTCGACCTCGGTGAAGACACCGAGATCGACAAGTGTACGTGCGTGCGGGAACTTAGTGGATAGATGCCCTCGAGCATCAAGCCTACGGTAAAAATCTTTGTGCTCCTGGTTCCGAAAAATATACCCATGCGGGCCCAGCAATGGGTCCACAGGGGGGATAACAGGCGGAGGAGGGCCAAGTGTAAGTGCTCGTGTACGGGAAGGGGGGCGTGTTTGTTTTCGTCTCTTTCGAGACGGCTCCTCTTCCCGCATAATTCCCTTCCCCTTATCCGTATCCCGAGCCATGTGTAAGTGTGAGAGCAAGAATGAGTGTAAAAACAGCGGATGCACACTACACAAGCAAACGAGCAAGCACAATTAATAGGGCAAATATATAAATTTGAGCTTTGGAACGAGTGTACCCAAACGGAATGGCGGAGCTTGCTCATAGATGCCCCACACTGTTCAACGAGAGTGGCGTGGAGCCGCGGCAAACTCCTTCGGTAATAATTTTCGAAATGGGGGTGGTTTGGGGAAAATTAGGTCAAAAATTTGGAATGGGAGGGGAGAGAGGGTTGAGATGATGGAGGGATTGATGGAGGTGATGGGGAGAAGGAGTAATGGAGGAGTAGAGGCCGTGGGGGAGGAAGATCGGTTGTTGGGAGAGAGGGGAAGGCGAAACGACGGCGAGATTTGTGATCGGGCGAGGGTGAAAACGAGCGGGTGTCGGGGGGGTTTATATAGGGTTTTAAGTCGAACCGATCGGGTGACTTGTCACCCGATCGGTTGACGGTTAGGTCGAAAATTTTGCCGAAGAAATGCTACAGGAGAACCGGTCGGTTGACTTTTCAACCGATCGGTTGGCCGCTCCACTCATTTTCCCGAGAGCTTAGGGCTGCTCACCCGGTCGCGTCAACCGATCGCGCTCGAACTCAACCGATCGGTTGATATTCCCCAAAATTTCCCGAGAGTTCTTCCCAGCTCACCCGGTCTGCCACCCGGTCTCTTCATTACTCAACCGATCGGGTCATATGGGGACAGATCTCGGCATGTATCAGATACATCCCAACCGATCGGGTGAGTTGTCAACCGGTCGGTTGGGGCTTGTTTCCTGCAAAAACCAATAGAATTGTTTAAGTCCCCTGGCGGATGTTCTCGCGGCTGATTTTATTTATAAAAATAGACAAAATAAAGTCAAAAATAACGCTGAAAAGTGGGGAAAAAGTTTAGAACATGGGTTGCCTCCCATGAAGCGCACTTGTTTAACGTCGTTGGCTCGACGCCCGCAAGAGATGCTCATGGTGGTTGGTACGGGTGATGCCCAAATTTCGGCATCTCTTTCTCATTGGAGCTGAAGGCGCTTGGAGTAGTCAGTGGCTGGAAAAATACTTGCTCGACTACCCTCCCTTTGCTCTTGGGATCCGGGGGCTTTTCCTTGGTGTTGGCGCTTCCCGCCATCTTCTTCAGGATCTGGACCCCGTCTTTAGTGAGGTCCATGGGTCCTTTCCCCATTCTCCTCACAGGAGGAGCCTTGGGGAACCCGGGAGGAGTCGTTCTTGCTGCACTCGGTTCTCCAGCAGCTTCTTTGTTCTCGGGGCCGTCTCCATCTTCTGAATCCCCCAAGTCATCGGGGGGGTTTCTTAAGAGAATCTCCCAGGAGCTCTCTTCAACAGCCTTTTCTTCTTCTATCTCCAGCAGATTACACCCAGGGTCGTCAGGGGGATCGGGGTACTTCATGGATACCCCCAGATCAAATTCGAATTTTTCTCCGCCGACGATCAAAGAGAGTTTTCCGTTCTTCACATCTATTAGAACGCCAGCAGTGGCCATGAAAGGCCGTCCCAGGATAATGGGGGTGTGTGCGTCTTCGGGCATGTCCATGACTACAAAGTCCACAGGCACATGCACCCCTCTCACATTCACGGGGAGGTCATCCACAACTCCCACTGGATATTTGACCGATCGGTCGGCTAGTTGTAGGTTCATACCGGTGGGCTCCAAATCGCCCATCCCTATCCTTCTGTACATTGACAAGGGCATCAAACTAACACTCGCTCCGAGATCGACGAGTGCGCGATGAATCTTCACTGCCCCGATCGTGCAAGGAATAGAGAAGCTCCCCGGGTCTTTAAGTTTCGACGGATTTGCCCTCTGGATAAGAGCGCTACACTCCGCCGTCAACACTACTTTCTCTTTTCTCGACCCTCTAGTCACCAAATCTTTCAAGAATTTTGCATAGGAGGGGATTGTTTCGATTGCTTCTAGGAAGGGGATCTGCAAACTCAGGTCCTTGACCATGGCGAAGAACTTGCCATATTTCTCATCAATTTTTGCCTGAGCCAACCGTTGTGGAAATGGCACAACGGGTTTATACACTTTAGGGCTTTCTTCCCCCCTCTTCTCCTTCTCTTCTTCAGAGACTCCCTCCGGAGTCATAGGATTTGATGACGAAGCACCTGTGTCGTTTGATTTTTCGATCGGTTTCTTAACGACCAATGGTGCTTCCGGGTTGCTAGGGGGCACTCTAGTAGGAATTTGTGTCCCGCTTCTCAGAACGATAGCAGACACATTTGCGTGCTCGTGCACGAGTGCCGATGTTTGGGTTGCTCCCCTCGGGTTCACCTCCGGTTGTGGCGGTAATTGGTTTTGTGACCTTGCAAGGTTCGCCACTTGTAACCCCAGCTGGGTTACTTGGTCCGTGAGGGTCCACTGACCCATTTCCAGCTTTTGGTTGATCCTCTCCTGGTTGGTAATATATTGAGTCAAGAGAGACTCAACCGGAGAGACGGCCCTCTGTTGGCCGTACTGCTGCTGATGCTGGAACGGCTGCTGATTCCTGGGGGCGTAAGATTGTTGCTGAAATGGTTGCTGCTGTGGCATAGCCGGCTGATAAGTTTGTTGCTGCGGCTGCTGAGGCGGTGAGGGCTGAAATGGTGGCCGGTAACTGAAGTTCGGGTGGTTCCGGTTGTTTGGAGAGTAGGCCGGGTTGGAATTTGTCCTTGGCGGATACGGCGCATTTCCCGTAGGGTTGTAAAATAGTGTGCTTGTCTGATCCAACGGTGGCGAGATGTCACCACCGTCGAATTCCCCAAAGAATTCGGACTCAAACGCAGAAATTTGCTATGTACCGGCCCCACCGGCTCCTACCATTAGTGCGGAGATCTGGGTCGAAAGCAAGTCAAACTTGCTTGAAAGTTTGTCGACGTCCTTGACTCTGTGTATACCCCCGGATCTTGGTGTGGCTCTCTCGTCACACCACCGCTCATTGTTGGATGCCATATTTTCCAGAATATGCCCGGCAACCTCCTCACTTCTAGACATGAAGGAACCCCCAGCCGCGGCGTCCATAGAAGATTTCAGGTCATCCCTCAACCCATTGTAGAACAGATTAATAATCTGCCACTTCGGAAGCTCATGGTGAGGGCATCTTCTTTGCATCTCTTTATATCTCGTCCAAGCTTCAAGCAAGGACTCGTGGCTGGCCTGGGAGAAGGAGGAGATCTCACTCCTCAACTTCATGGTCTTCCCCGGAGGAAAGAACTTTGTCAGAAAAGCGTTGGAGAGCTTCTCCCAGGTGTTGAAAGTGTTGGGGTCCTTCCCCCTTAGCCATTGCTTGGCTTTATCTCGCAAAGAGAAGGGGAACAGCTTCAGACGGATAGCCTCTGTCGTGACACCATTAATCCGGAAGGTGTCACACTTCTCCAAGAAGGAGTCGAGGTGCTCGATCGGGCTCTCCATGGGTGCACCCGCAAACTGATCCTGCTGGATCCATGTCACTAGAGACGGCTTCAGCTCAAAGCTTTGTGCCGCAATAGCTGGAGGACGGATGGCGGAAGTGGACTCGATAGATGGCATCGAGTACTCCAGCAGAGACTTTTGAGGTGGGGTGTTCTCCTCCATGGATTCGGGATCTTCTCTTCTTCGCTTTTCGGCGGCCAAACGCCTAAGGGTGGTGTTAATCTCTGGATCGAGGGGAATCAAGTCGTCAAGACTCCTTGAACTCCTGCGCATGAAAAACAACAAACACCCGTGAAGCGACAAGTGGGAAAGAAACAGATAAAATAAGAAATAAAAATAAGGAAGAACAAAAAGAAAAAGAAAAAGGGGAATGCGAAAATTATCGCGAGGTAGGGATGTGAGCTAGACACGAGGGTTCAAGAGATCCTAAAATAACAAGCACGTTGCCTCCCCGGCAACGGCGCCATAAACTTGACCGGCGCCCCGCTTGCGTCGCGGCGGCGCGGTGTCGTTTACCGCAAGTTTCACGGTTAGTGTAGGGTGCGGGAATATCGACCTCAGGGAGACGAGGTTGTGCTTGGGTCAGGTAGGACCTAAATCACCCTGAGGGGCGAGCTAGCCCGAATCGGTAGATGGTTGTCACGAAAGAAAATAAAAGGGTGTGAACGAAAAGAAAGTAAACCCGGGACTTTGGTTTCCAACCCGACGAGAGACTCTCGTCGATACGGCCTACGGGTAAGGATAGCGATCGGGATTATGGTCTAATGGTGAGACGTTGCCTCTGAAAGTGGTACCGACGTCCCATGGGCCCGATATTCCGGTCGGTGCCCAGGATGATACACCGGACTTCCTGGATTCGATCAGTGGGCACTCCCGTGTCCATTAACACTGATCGATCCCAGGAGCACTAAGCCCGCAACGATATCTCCCAACGTCTCATCCTGCCGCTCCCGCGTGCTAGGATTCGGCGTCTACGCTAAGGGCGTGAGCTATGGCTAGGGAGTCAACCGCCAAGTTTATTCCCCCTTGGCCCGACGGTCAAAGGCGGTCTTTTTTCCGCCAATGACAATGAAACACCCCGCGTAACTGTTAGATTCCTACTCCCTATCGATTTCCTAACCCTATGGACGCATCGGGAAGAGCCCCCGAAGGGGTTTCCACCAAAATCCCAGATTTGGGAACTACTCACAAAAATTCATGAGAAAGCAATCTAAATGAAATTTAACCGTTGAAATCATAATCGGGCAATTGCAATGCGGAAGTAATAGAGTAATAAAGACAATATTAAAATTTTAGAAAGATCTGAAAACTTACTAAAGAGTAACAATTACAGCCGTCACAAGGAAATAAAACAGTAGAAAAACAGCAACTCCCGTTTCTGGAACCCTAGGGGTTATATATATAGAACTTCACATCAACCGATCGGTTGACAAGTCAACCGATCGGTTGATCCGTTACAAATAAATAACAGAAAACAGCGAGTTTTCACCCGATCTCATGAACCGGTCGGGTGAGTTCTTGAGCGACCGGTTGGATCTTGGAGCAGTCGGGTGAACCGATCGGTTCGACGCCCGTGTCTTCAGCTCTTCTTCTTCAGCTACAGATGAACCGATCGGGTGAGAGTCACCCGATCGGTTGGAATTCTGCTCAAAAAAACAGAGAACAGCCGCCCGCAGAACCGGTCTGTGAACCGGTCGGGTGACTTCTTTGTGAGCTGCGGCAGAGACCGGGTGGTGCACGCGTGCATCACCCGATCGGTTGAAGATGACCAACCGATCTGGTGAGGGGCTGAAAGATGAATTCTTCGACGTTTGACCCCCTGGATCACGCGTGAATTCTCCCGTTGTTCCGGGGACTTGGGATATCATCGTAAAACGTCCCCTACGTGGTCGAACCCCTGCGATCATGGATAAACAAAGAAAAGTGAAAGAAAACGGGAAAATATCCGAAAACGAATAAGAGACGGTGGAAAAACACGGAGAAACACAAAAGAAAACGTGCGTGAATATATGAAATATAAACGCACGTCACCCCGCGACGTATTGAACTTGCTCCAAAGATCCCTCTCCTTGTTCTCCTCCCAAATACATAGCTTGGGATTGGTCTTGCCAATCACACATTTGATTTGTTGGTGTGGATGTGGAAGGGGTTCCTTGGGGCTCCGTAATATATTTCTCCAGTCTCTCCACCACCTTGTGGAGAGAATCGAACTTGTTGGTCAGCTCCGCCATGGCCTTGACCTCATAGATGCTAGATGGCGTCAAGGAGGACGAAGAGTGTCCTCGCTCGTCGCCCCATTGTTGATTGTTCAATGCCATCTCCTCAATTAAGGCCGTAGCTTCGTCGGGAGTCTTCGATAAGATGGCCCCATTTGCCGCGGCATCAATAATCTGCTTGGTCCCCGGTTGGAGACCATTGTAGAAGCTATGGACTAGCTCCCAATCTTCAATGCTATGGTGGGGGCACTGATGCTACAGGTCTTTGAAGTGCTCCCATGCCTCGTAGAGTGTCTCTTGAGGTCCTTGCTTGAAGGACATGAGAGCACTCCTAATCTTTACCGTCTTGGAGGGCGGATAGAACTTGTCAATAAACGCGCTCGCCAACTCGTCCCATGTGTTGAAGACTCCTTCAGCTTGCGTCCTCAACCAATAAAGAGCATTATCCTTTAGTGTGAAGGGGAAGAGGCACAGTCTGATGGCATCTAGGGTGACGCCCGGCATCTGGAAGGTGGCGCACTTTGATATGAAGAGCTGGATGTGGTAGTGGGGATTTTCATGGGGATTCCCATGAAAAGGATCTTGTTGCATCAGAACCACAAGTCCGGTCTTCAACTCAAAATTCTTGTCGACCACCAACTCCGGCATGGCTATGGACGAGGTCGTGGAGGAAGTCTTAGGCCGGAGCCTATCTCGAATGGAAATAATCCTCGCCATTCTTGCCGCTAACTCTTCAGGCGTCTCCCAAACGTTTATTAACCTCCCTTCCGTATCGGGTCTCCTCTCCGCTCTGATTCTCCGTAATGTACGCTCGATCTTAGGATCAAACAATATATCTATGGTGTCCGCTGTGGATCTCGTGTACATGCACGGGAAAACAAAGTTTCAAAGAAGTGATTAGAACAATGGAAGGGTTAGAAAAAAATGAAGAAATAAAACAAAAAGAAAGAAATAGCTAGGGTGGTAGGATCAAACACAATCGCCTCCCCGGCAACGGCACCAAAATCTTGGTCGCGCCCGGGCGTACACCCTAAAGAGCTACCGTGTAGTTTTACCGCAAGCGTACGATGTAGCGGCGAGCGGGTATCGAACACAGGGAGGACGTATGACAGTGCCTTCTCTGAACAACCTGGCTATAGGGACAGAAAAGTAGGAAATTGCCTTTCGGCTATGTTGTCACAATCGTCAAACAATGTAAAGAGATATAAAATCAAATAAAGACACCTAGGGAATAGGGAATCCCCGCTACTCACCGTATCTCGTCATTATGATTCATCGGTTTTACAATTGCTAGGGTAGAATGTCAGGTGAACTAGTTGCAACTGAATGTAAAACCTAGCTCACGCTCTCGCGCTGTTGCCGGTCTATAGCAAACCTAGGCTCAGGTCCAATATCTTGTAAACCCTAGCCTAGGCAAGCTAGCATTAGGATCAACGTCATCGTTCAATCGCATCCCGAGCCCACTCTCGTGCAAACTCGGGCTACGACCTAGGTTGGGATAGTTCCTACCCGTCCAATCTCTTGCAAATGGGTATCGGTATAGAATT
This sequence comes from Scilla litardierei, assembly GCA_030789695.1. Classification (NCBI taxonomy): domain Eukaryota; kingdom Viridiplantae; phylum Streptophyta; class Magnoliopsida; order Asparagales; family Asparagaceae; genus Scilla; species Scilla litardierei. Next base: position 70,768,794 of record CM061130.1, read on the forward strand.
GCAACCGAGAATCCTAGTATCGGTCCAATCTCTTGCAAACCGATACTACAGAAACTTGATTTCAACCCAATTCGGATTTCTAGGGTTTCCTATCGAATTGGGATCCAATCCCTTGCAAATCCCAATCGATATGAACACCTAGCTATCCGTATTATATCAATCCCAAACTAACCCTAATATCAATTCTAGCAATAGTTCTACCAAATCATCACAAATCGGAAATTGGGCTCGTAGGGTTCATCCCCACGCCCTAAGACGTTAAGACTACTCACAAATCATATCGAAAATGGAAGAACAATCAATTGAAATAGCAATAGAATTCATGGCAATACTAAAATTAGCAATAAAAATAGAGTTTTTAGTGAAGAGGGAGACAAACCAATGTAGCTTCCAAAGGATCCAACAATTAACAACTCAATTCTCCTCTCAAAAGATCTAAAAAAACTCTAAAAATCTAATCTAAAAAGGCTGCCAAAAGCAATAGAAAAGCTCTCTAAACTAGGTTAGAATCTGGGGTTAAATACCCCCCAAAAATTCGTGACCAAACTGCCCCTGCGTAGCTCCAAAATCGTGATTTCCGGTACAGGCAGCGCTGCTCACTCGGCCGAGTGACAAAAGTCGCTCGGCCGAGTGATAGACCCTGATGATTTCCAGTAAGTCTGGGGTCTTGGGGGTCGTCACTTGGGGCGTCACTCGGCTGAGTGAGTTGTCGTCACTCGGCCGATGGGCTATATTCACTCGGGCGGTCGGCAATTTCCACTCGGCCGAGTCGGGCTTCTGATGCTCAGACTGATGAAAAATAGTAAGTCGGGACTTTTTGATGGGCGTCGTCTAAGTGCCACTCGGGCGGACGGGATTTCGTCACTCAGCCGAGTCAGCTTCTGATGCTCGGCCGAGTGCACGTTGATGTGCTGCTTGTAGCGTGTCCGATCTGGCCGGCCGAGCGGTGTCTCGATGCTCGGTCGAGTGACTCCTTCACTCGGCCGAGTGAGATGCTAAAAATGCCCAATCTGAATGTTCTTGCCTCCTCGTCGCTCCTACGACGTTCTTCTTCTTCCGCTCCTCTCCAATAGCAAAATACCCCTCGGGGAAGTCGTCGATGACACTCCGGAGTGGGTGTATCTCGGAATCACTCCAAATCGCTCCAAATCTCCTGTAATACGACAAAAACAACAAATCGTGAAAAGTATCGCAATGTTGTCGATAAATCGTGAAAAACGTGATTTGAGCGATTTGAATGGCATGCAAACATGCGAGAAAAAGGTGTAAAATATGGAGTGATCAAATACCTATCCAAGTAGCAAAAGTATTTATGCTTAGCAAGCCGTTCAAGCATTTGATCTATGAAGGGTAGTGGGTAATGGTCTTTTCGGGTGGCTTTATTTAGTTTTTAGTAATCAATACACATCTGCCATCCCGTGACATTGCGTGTAGAAATGGGCTCTCCTTTGTCGTTTTTTATAACGGTCATCCTCTCTTTCTTGGAGACGACGTGAACGGGGCTAACCCATCTACTGTCTGAGATAGGGTAGATAATTCCGACCTCAAGCAATTTTAGGATTTCCTTTTTGACCACTTCCTTCATGTTGGGGTTCAACCGCCTTTGAGGCTCTATGGAGGTGGCGTCAGGGTTTTCCAAATGGATTCTATGCGTGCAAAGCCTAGGGCTTATTCCCTTAAGATCAGAGATAGTGTAGCCAAGGACATCCTTGTGATCCATAAGGACTTCTAATAGTTTTTCAAGTTGATCATGGCCGAGGTGGGCATTAACAATCACCGGGAAGGTCAATTTACTACCCAAGAAGGCATACCTTAGATTCAGCGGTAATTGTTTAAGCTCTACCTCAAAGGGTGCCAAACCCTCTGCTTCATCATCTTGTGTGAGTTTGGCTTCTCCTTCAACATCTGAGTTTAGCTCATGTTCCGGTGGTGCACTCTCGAATGGAGACTCGGATTCACTTCTTAGTGAGGACGGTGCATCGGAATAGACTCTCTCCAATTCGGTGCTAGCATCGATAGGACCACCACCTTGCTCCGGTTCATTCCTGAGGTCAAGAAATATGTCAGCAGATTCATAAATGCAAGAGTAGGGGTCGTAGAGTGTAACTCCCTGAATATCGATTTGCCCAAAGGATTCCTCGGGAGTGTAGTACTCTTCGACGCATGTTCTACTGCCTTTGAAATATAGCTTGTCGTCCATCACATCAACTCTGACATCGCCCCCAATAGTCCCATCCGGGGAGAGTTGATCCATCACAAAGCTAGCAAACAATTGTTCGACGGGGTCCTCGATATTAATAGCAAAAGCTCCGGTAGCGTGGACGTCATCAACAAGTTCCTTAAGGAGTGTAACGACTGCTTTTCATGTATCTGGATTTAATATAATATAATATATGTTTTGGTGGATTTTCTCCTCTTGTGTGGTTTTCGTCTCCGTAGATTTCATTTTCGATCGATTCGTCGTATTTTCTCGCTTCTTCCTTAGGATTGTCGATTTCGAAGTAAGTCACCCGTGACGGACTTCATAACGGTCGTATCTAACTGCTAGATCAAGCCTAGGAGTCTTAGGAATCGATCACGGGGCTCCGCGCTCCGTATCGGTACTTTCTGTGCTCATTAGCCGGTGTAAGAAGGGCCACCGACCGACTAGATGACGATCCAGTCGGTCGGCAATCCTTCTTGGACCGACTAGTTAGCTTTCTAAATTTCTCAGGAGTTACTGTTTATCGTTAGTCGGTCTAAGAACGTTGGTTGACCGACTAGGTTGCAAACTAGTCGGTCAGCAATGCTTCTTGAACCGACTAACTCATCATATTATTTTTGTATCAGTTACTGTTTACTCTTAGTCGGTCTAAGAACGTTCATCGACCGACTAGATGCTAAACTAGTCGGTCAGTACTTGTTCATGGACCGACTAACTCTAAAATCCTATTTTCGTTCAGGAGTTACTGTTTGCACTTAGTCGGTCTGCGTTGGTCGACCGACCGACTAGTTGCCAAACTAGTCGGTCAGTGGTTGCTCTTTGACCGACTAACCAGTGTTAAAACCCTAATTTCTGGGCAGCCGCCAGCCTAGCCTATTTAAACCCAACCCATTCGACTTCTTCTTCTCCAACACGACCCAAAACCCTAAAAACTCCCCCTTCAGCCCACATCTTCCTCCAAGCTCCATTTCTCCATTCCAAGCCCTAGAATCATCATCCAATCCATCCATCTACTCTATCTACCTCTCATCTTCCCCAAAATCTCACCAAAATCCATCAAATCCCCAAATCCCCCAAGAACCCTAATTCTCCAAACTTCCCCAATCTTTCCCAGATCTGATCCTAGGGTTCCCCGGAGTGTTTCTTCCGCCTCCTCTCGGTAAGAAATCGTTCTACCGTTGTTTTATAACTTATTTATAATTTTATGAAAACCCTAATTAATTTTATGTGTTTGGTGTTTGTTTCCCCCATGACAGCGATTTCCCCGTAGATTGGCATCCGTGTGACGAGTGATCGTCCACCCCCGGTGCTAGGCAAGTGAAACTTGCCACTTAGGGTTTAGGCCATGTTTTAGGCCATTTTCTTGTTATAGGCATAAAAGAGGCTAGGCGACGAAATGATACTCGCCTAGGCGCAAATTGGGGAATTAGCTTGACAACGAAGCTAATTCCGACTTTTAGCATGTTGCACAATTACCATGTCATGTTTACTTTCCATTAACGGTACGCAATTTAATTGCCATTTCATTGCATTTGTATGTCACGTTTAAATTCAATTAACGGTACGCGAATATGTTCATGTCATTGCATTTCGCCTGTCACGTTTAATTTAATTAACGGTACGCAAATAAATTGTCATGACCTCGCATTCTTTAGGTACTGCTGTGATTGCGTAGCTTCGCTACAATGTTGTGTTCCTGGCTCGTGTTCCAGAAGCGGGCCATGTGTTGGTTGATAGCCAATGCCCGAATTGCGTGTTCCGGCTAGGTGTTCCCTACGCCATATTTGTGTTCCTGGCTCGTGACCAGAAGCGAGCATAATGAGTTGGAAACCCCAACGCTCGATATAGTGAATTGTGAACTAAGAATGCGAGCTCAATGTGCAGGGCAACCCTAGGCTCACTAGATGAGCTCAATGTGCAGGGACCCCAGGCTCCATATCGTGTGGGTACCGAGTAGTGCTTAGTGCCGATCGGTCTGAAATGCTATGCCATTAGCGAATGGCGTAAACACCTACAAAATGTGAATTGATTGAATTGATAGTAGCTTGGCTACTCTTGTCTTGTCCCGATGATTGTTCTCTTGTACAAATTGTCTTGCCATGTTTTAATTGTGCACTCATGTTATAACTGCCATGTCATGCATACTAAACTGCTAGGTTGCTAGATGCCTCACTTTCAGTTTCCTTGCCCAAGTCTTTTTAGACTTGCTGACATGTGCCCCATTACTCTTTTGGGTGACACATGTTAGATCCTGAGCCCGAGTACCTCGTTGAGGACGAGGTGTTTGCTGACGCCGAGCCCGAGCTTGTGTTTGACGGGGTGTACGTGGACACTGGGGACCAGTCCTAGTGTCTCCGTTGAGTTTTACTTTTATTAGACAGTTGTTTTGTTATCGGTGCGTAGCACCTATACTTTGTTATGTCGTTTCTTTTGTTGGTCTTGTTCTGGGCCTTAGACTCTTTTCTTTTAGCCTGGTGGCTTTTCTGGATGTTGGACTTTTGTTGATGTTGGACAATTTGTGAGATGTGGAATTTTATTTCAGTCACTCCTTGTGTTATTATTGTTATTCTGTTGTGGTTACAGGGACCTGTTTATGTATTGTGGACGCTTATCGGGTTTGGGGCTTCACAGCTCCACTCTCGTGCGGACCTTTTCACGTCTCGCCTCCATTTTAGGGAAGCGGGTCGTGACAAGGAGCTTCGCAAAGGATTCATCATCTCATTGGCCAGACTCAGTCATTGGCATTGCATCCCCCATTTTACCTGTTAAGATCTTGTGGAAAATTTTGGGAGAGCGTGCAAATTGGGCTGTAAACAGAGTTAGAATAGAACGAAGAAATAAATAAATAAATAAATAAATTGAAAAATAACCGGGTGCGAAATTGAACTCCGTCAAAAACATTCCCCAGCAACGGGGCCAAAAACTTGATCGTGCCCCGGCGTGCACACGCAACCGGGGCTAACGACTCATAGTCTTACCGCAAGCGCACGGTGTAGCGGCGAGCGGGTATCGAACACGAGGAGGGCAAATGACAGTGTCTCCTTCAATTCACCTGGCTATAAGAACGGTCGAGAAATGTTCGCAATAAAGCGGTCACAGTCATTCAATTGTATAAAGGAAATATCAAATTAATTAAAACGCCTAGGGATAGGGAATCCCCGCTACAACCCGTATCTCGTCATTGTGATTCGTAGGTTTCACAATTGCTATACTTTGAAATTCCGGTGAACTAGTTGCAACTAAATGTAGAACCAAGCTCACGCTCTTGTGCTATTGTCGGTCTATAGTAAACCTAGGGTAGGGTCCAATCTCTTGCAAACCCTAACCTAGGGAAGCTTGCGTGAAGAACAACATCATCGTTCAATCGTATCTCGAGCCCACTCTCGTGCAAACTCGAGCTACGACCTAGGGTGGGACAGTTCCTACCCGTCCAATCTCTTGCAAATGGATATTGGTATAGAATTGAAATCGAAAATCCTAGTTTCGGTCCAATCTCTTGCAAACCGTTTCCAGAGAAATCCAATTGTAACCCAGTTCGAATTTCTAGGGCTTCCTATCAAGTTGGGATCCAATCTCTTGCAAATCCCAATCGGTATGAATCCCTAGATATTCGTATTAAATCAATCCCAAACTAACCCTAATCAATTCTAGCAATAATTTATCCAATTCATCACAAATTAGAAATAGGGTTCGTAGGGTTCATCCCTACGCCCTAAGACGATAAAACTACTCACAATTCATAATGCAATTCAATGGAAATTCACAAATAAAATCAATAGAATTCATTGCAATATTCAATATATCAATAAAAATGAGGTTTTTGATTGAGAGAGAGACAAACCAATGAAGTTTCAATAGCATCCAACAAAATAACACTTTTGTTTCCCTCTAAAAAGCTCAATCTAATCTCCTAAAAAGTAATCTAAAAAAGGCTGCAAAAAGTTCTGAAAAAGCTCCCTAAACTAGGTTCACAACTGGGGTTAAATGCCCCCCAAAATCGCCCAAAAAAACTGTGACAAAATTGCCCCTGCGCAGCCTGAAAATTGCAATTTACGCTACAGGCAGCGCGGCCCACTCGGCCGAGTGACAAATGTCATTCGGCCGAGTGACAAACCCTGACAAATTTCTGTAACGTCGGACTTTTGGGGGTCGGCTCCTCGGGAGTCACTCGGCCGAGTGACTTTCTTTGCTTCGGCCGAGTGGACTTCTTCACTCGACCGAGTCGGAACTCGGGAGTTGACTGACAGATTACAGTAAGTCTGGGATTTTTCTTGCCGTCGTCTTGATGCCACTCGGGCGAGTGGTATCTCCGAGGTTCGGCCGACTGGGCGGGCGATGGTCGGCTGAGTGCACGCTGATACTCTATCTGTCGCGTGTCCGATCTGGCCGGCCGAGCGGGCTTTCGATGGTCGGCGGAGTGACTCCTTCACTCGGTCGAGTGACATGCTGAAAATGCCCAATCTTCGTATTTTTGCTCCCTCGTCGCTCCTACGACATTCTTTCTTCTTCCACTCCTCTCCAATAGCAAAGTTCCCCTCGTAAGAGTCACGGGTGACACTCCGGAGTGGGTGCATCTCAGAATCACTCCAAATCGCTCCGAATCTCCTGAAATTCGACAAAAACAAGAAATCGTGAAAAGCATCGCAATATTTTCAAATAATCGTGAAAAACGCGATTCGAGCGATCAAAAATGGCATGCAAACATGCAGAAAAAAGGTGTAAAATATGGAGTGATCAGGCTACGATTTATCTTGAACAAGATTATTATCGTATTTGACTTAGGTATAGTCGATGGACTTACACAGTCATGAATCGACTCCTTGCGGTCCAGCAGACGCGGCCAGGGAATTGACTAAGCCAGGACCACTTGGTACCTAGACTATCTAGGTTGGTCCAGTAAACTTAGCCAAGCACATTGACTGACATCATGATCCATTGAAGGAGTTTTCATCAATTCTATGTTCGTCCAACAACTAAATGGCTTTTAATTAAGAAGAACTAGTTAATCCTTGTCAACTAGTGGATCCTAAAATTCGAGATTTTATGAATTTGTTTAACAATTTTTATTAAGTCCTTATCAACTATAAGGTTCATGTGTTCAACGAGCTACCCCAATCTACTTAGGATTTTATAAAACAATTACAACATATTTTAAAAAAGTCTTTTATGAAAATCATCATTTAAACGCTTTATTACAATGATTTACAAAAAAAGGCACTACCCTAATCTGGTATTAGGTATTGATGTTGTTTTGTTTATAAAAACATAACATGTCACTAGTTCATTAAAATTTCATCATATAAAATTTTAAACATTTAATGGCTAACCTAAAAGGGTTCATGAATACATTATTCATCATGTCCATTAAAAAAATAAGACAACTAATTTATCCGCATAAATTAAAAGTTCATGTAGTGACATATAATGAGAATTTGCAAGTTAAAATTATCTACATAATGAATAACACGCAAAAATTTAACAATTAAATTTAAAGATCAAAAATTTAAAGCTTAAAACATTTTTATCACATAAAACTAGGTTTCATAAAATTATCAAATAATTTTAAAACCAAGACTTTAAAATTTTAATCAAACATTTCTAAGATTAAAATATCGTATAAAAATCTTGAAACCTATATGTAATTTAAAAGAAACTAATTTATCATTTCATCTAATGCAAATAAAATATTTCTATAATTTACATATCCATTAAAGCAATTTTAAAACACTTTTAAAATCATTAGAAATTTTTTTAAAAGCTTTCAAATAAAGTTTTAAAATTTCTAACCTTTATGTAACTTAAGAAAATTAAATTTCCAAAATAAAATATATCCTTAAAGTTACATAAACTTTAAAACTATTAAATGCTCGGAAAAATTATTATATCTCATAAAAAATTTTATAATGCATTTAAACATTAGAGACCCATTTAGAATTATCGCATAAAATTAAATCGTCCCAAAAAAAAATTTCGTCTTTGCAAAAACAATTTTTTAAAACACAATCCAATTTTTAAACTAATTTTAACATAAAGCTAAAATAGTTCGTATGTTAAAATTAAGCAATTTAAAGATTTAAAAAACGTCGCTAAAATAGATCTATAGCATAACCATGGCTCTGATACCACTGTTGGGGTTTTGGCGGACCCTCAGAGCTCGGATCTGTGTCCGTCCTAAGTCGGACGGACCACAGGGGCATAAAGCACATCTGAAAATCAAAAATAAAACTTTTAAGCTAGCTAAACAATTTAGCTAGGCTCTGAGGGAGCTAGAACCTAGCCCGATCTATGCCAACTTGGGGTGGATCTGACCACCGCAAGAGGGATCTATTCTAAAGCGACAAAATTAAATCTACACTAAAATTACTTAACCACATACCCGGAATCTTGGCCCTGGAGCAGGCAAGATGTACCGCACCATCTTCTGATGCTCCTCGTAGCCGAGCCGCTTTGACTCAATCTGCTTGAGCCGCCTCGCAACCTCGAACAGATCCGCCCGAGCCGACTTTCGCCTCCAAGCCGATCACACGCGGTAGAAAGTTTCACTTGAGTAAAACCCGCGTCTTAGATGTCTGGTTCCGAATCAAAACCCCCTTCGTAGTTTTGCTATGACTACTCCGGAGAATAGGAAGAAGAGAGAGAGAGAGAGAGAGAGAGAGAGAGAGAGCGCGCGCGCGCGCGCGCGAGAGAGAGAGAGAGAGAGAGAGAGAGAGAATAGTTTAGTCGCCGATCGAGCTTGCTCTAAAATTCTGGAGCTACTCGATCGAGTACTTGGTGCATCTTTCAACGAAGGGAGTACATCCCTATTTATATAGGGAGTCGGCACTCCTTCTTTCGTTGCGAGCAATGTGGGACAATAGCCAAATTGAACAGAATTCAATTAAGCTAATTTAGCTTAATTTTACGTTAGAGAGCTTTTCATAAAAGCAAGCTTCAACTAATTAATTCTCTTAGCTCATTAAACTTTAGATACCAAACAAGCTATCAATCCGAAGGGCTTCGAATGGTGAATGCGTAGGAACCAACGACGACGAATTTCGACTTCGTTTGACCCCTCAAACAATTGGCCAAAGTTGGGCAAAAATCAACTTTTCGTAGCAGTCTTTTGGGGTTTCAAAACCCCCTAGAATGACTTAAGTTGCGGGCGCGCCCGCTAAGCTTAGCGGGCGCGCCCGTCCAAAGGTAAGGAGGGCGGGCGCTGCCCGCTATGCAGTGGGCGTGTGCCCGCTGCAGCCAGCGGGCCGCGCCCGGTTTGCCTCTGCGGATGGGTTTGTTAGCCCAGTGGGTCTAACCCACCTTGCCTTGAACTGTTTTCGCGTTTCTGGGCTCGTTTGAGCTCCGATTTGGACGCGTTTTGAACCTGTGTTTAGACCGGGACGATCCCGTCAGCCAGGTAACCTTTTCTAATATATTTGTTCCTAATAAATTTGTCGTAACAAATTTACGACACGTTTAATCTTTGGTTGCATCAAATGCAACATTGTCCCTATTGCTATTACGACTAATTTTCACAACTAGCCTTGTGAATATTAACTATTCAATATCATCAATTGATTCTCTTTCAATTAATCTTCATATTACTAAGACATGAACGCTACTCGGTGTGAGACCCTACAGCATGACCTTACTACAGGTTGGGGCTCGGAACCCCTAGACGACGATCACCACGAGCAGTAGTTGTCGTCCCTGTTTCAGAATCATCATCACGTGATCGACCCTTTGACAAAAGCATCATTGGGTTTACATTGGCTGTGTCAGTGATGAATGCTGTTAGCAATAGTCCCTTTGTCAAGACTGTGTTCCTGTTGGCCTAGGGTATGGTTTACTGTCAATCCTATTAGACAACATTGGTCAGTATACGACGGTCTTTGTTGTATTCATGTTGTACTTCTTACAACGTACCCCAGCCGAGGATTAACATAAAGACCGTACTGAGCCTGTAACACTAACTTCCCTTTAACGGAAGTGACGAATCCCATCTTAGTCATCTACTCATCTCGAGAGCTTCAGGTGCAACCCAACCTAAGATCTTTCAGCAGGCCTAGCCTTGAAGCTAGATCATGGGTCTAGGCTACACTGTTCGCTCACAGGTTTGTACAAATGACTTCAGGTCATAAGGACCAGCTTACCTATCATCATCCTAGAGTTATTAAAGACAGTTTAGTTAAAGTTAACCATTTAATAACTCTAATTTGGTCGTTCAGTGAATTCATTCTCCAATGAGCACATGTGTCTCGTCTCTGACTTCACCAAGTCGAATGACTATGAGATCATCATTACCCTAAGGTAAGACTAAGACACAGTGGTCTATCCGATGTGTCGATATCCAGTTCTCGACACATCTATGACCTCGAACCATTTAAGACTTACGTTTCTATTCGGTCGCTTACTTACTCATAATCGAGATCTCATCTAGATACGTAAGGACCTAACTATAAGTCTATGGACATTATCTAAGTATATTAATCCAAGCGATTTCATACTTAGGATAATAGATATATACAGTATGAACAAGACATATACTTTAGGTTAAATTGCCTTATGGGCATATATCCTCCTACAGATGTGACTTTGATGAGGAGGACATATGTGGGATCGATAGCGGTGGACCGCATTTGACCAGTGAAGCGTCCTTTGTGTTACCCTGAGTTCAAAAAATTTATCCCAATTTGTGGAAGAAATGTTTTAAAAGCAAGGATAAGATCGAAAGATTTCCCATTTTCGTGTTGTAATTGAAGTAGGGATGGAAGAAAACGACCTGTAGTGGTTTCACATTTCTCCTGGCTGAAGATGATGATAATTATCATCCTCGGTTTTGAAATGAACTCACCAAGTTGATTTAGAGCTCAAAACTTGGATAGGTCTTTTGATGATGCCTAGAGGGAGGCTGCCCCCCAGAGTTTAGAGCTCAGGAAGCAGCTCTGTGTAAGTAGACTATCCTTCATTATGGTGTCTCCACAATGTAACAGAATAAGCAGCGTTTCCATCTCGTCGGGGCATATCTTGTAATGCATGCTCAGAAAAAGTGTTAGTTTAAGCGTCACATTACCTAACCGGTGTCGTATTTTGCTGAAGTCATCAAGGCGTCTCGTCATTCCGAAAACAAAGCTTTGGGCATGTCAAGCCCATACTCAGCTTGCTCGGAAATTGGAAGGAGGAGCCTTTCCCAAGCTCCGACTATCAAGATCGAAGTCGGACGAAGCTGGGATTGTTCACCCCTAATGGCAACTTCGCCAGTTGGGCATAGTGTTGTGAGACTTGATTTGGGACTTAACATCATGGCTTTAAGGGAGGGATCTCCGGGGAGTAGACTCGATCAAGCACGAGCCAGGGGGCCTCGACCGATAGCTAATCGAGGCTTCAAAGTTCGGTTGTTTGGTACCTCCAAATGATTCAGCCGTTTTGCATGGGCTTCACTGAGAAAATTAAAGACTTGGTCGATTCTTCTACGCTTTGCAGTCCTCAGAGCTAGACAACTAAGCTCGGCAACCGATCTCCATGGGTTGGTAATTGAGCTTAGTGATTGGCCGTCGATAAAGCTCGGTCAGCTTTGTTCAGAGCTTAGGCGAAGGTCACAATCTGGGTGAAGGGTGGACCTCTACGGAGCATAGTTTGTATTACCAATAAAAAAGAGATGGAATCGAGCTGGGTCGATGGTCAATCGCAAAAACATTGATTAACAAAAACATTGCCCTTGTTGATGCGAGCTTTATCTATCGAAACTCGAGTAGAGAAAAACGCGAAGCTCGATATCGCCGTGCGCCGATGGATCCGAAGCTTCACTAGGTCGATGGGTTGGGATTTGGCTCGAACGTCGTTTGATTCGAAGCCCTGCTGTTTGTGCTTCATCAAATTGGATGCCTTTTTGTTCTGGGTGCCAATCTTGAGTTCTGTAGTTTGCTGGGTTGGTGCTCTGGCGACTTAAGAGGCCATCAAACAGATGGCATTGTCGATGAAAGGGGCGGTGGACCTGTACGAGCCCTAGGGGCGATCCTCGATTTTTCAAACTGAAATCGAGTCCCTGAGAGGCATCGAACTTCAGATGGCACGTGGGGATCGATCTTTGGGAGGCTCAGGATGAAGCTTGATGATGGAATCCAACCGATGCCATGGGTCGAATTTAGGTCGATGCCATGGTTCGGTCGTGGATTCCCCTCCCAGGATGCTGGAGGTGAGTCGAAGAAGCAGTCCGTGACTTTGAGGGGGGCGGTACAGTCGACCAGGTTGATAAGTCGAATCGACTTTCGATGCTTCTCGACGTGGTGTTTGCTGAAAGATAGGGGTGGGTCGATTGTCAACCGATGGGTTGAAGCCATCTCTTAGCCGTTGCCATTAAAATCCGAACAGTATCAAGCAGCCACCATCCATTATCAAGGTGATCCAAGATTACTGACGTCCCCTAGATTTGTGAGCATGCAAGTGTGCAATAAGATTGGGGATACCAGATTTAATATTTATACCGCAAGCGCATGGTGTTGTAGTGTGGCTTGGGGGTCGAACACAGGGAGGCGTGGTTGTGCTTGTGTCAGAGAGGAACCGGTTCACTCTATGGGTGAGCTAGCCCGAATCGATCGTTGGTTTGTCACAAAATAAAGATACGAGGGATAAACAATCTAAAAGGAAACCTAGGACTTCGGTTTCCACCCTATCATGTGTTCACGCTATTGCGACCGGCAGATAGGACAATGATCGGAATTATGGTTTAGTGGTGAGACGTTGCCTCTAAGAGTGATACCAGCGTCCCATGGGCCCGATATTCCGGTCGGTGCCCAGGATGATACGCCGGACTACCCGGGTTCGGTTAGTGGGCATTCCCATGTCAATTAACACTGACCGACTCCGGGAGCACTAAGCTCACAACGATAACTCCCAACATCTCATCCTGTCGTTCCCACGCGCTAGGATTCGATGTCTACGCTAAGGGCGTGATCTGCGGCTAGGGAGTCAACCGCCAAGTTTATTCCCCCTTGGCCCTACGGTCAAAGGCGGTCTTTTTTCCACCGATGACAATGAAACACCCCACGTAACCTCTAAATTCCTAATCCCTAACGATTTCCTAGTCCTATGGACGCATTAGGGAGAACCCATGAAGGGGTTTCCACCAAAATCCCATATTTGGGAACTACTCACACATTATAGCTAAAAGCAATCTAAATGAAAATCAACCGTAAAAATCATGATCAGGCAATTGAAACACAGTAGTAGAAATGCTATTAAGACTATATTAAAGTTTGACAAAGATTAGAGAACTTACAGATAACAATGAAATTCCAGCCGTCACAATAGAGAAAAAGACAGAAAAAAATACAAAGCTGCGTTTTCAGAAACCTAGGGCAACTATATATAGAAATCCGCATCACCCGATCGGTTGAAGTACCAACCGATTGGCTGAGCTGCTTGATGCTTCGGCCGTCGGCTTCGAGAACTTCACCCGCTCGCTTGACCCGACCAGTTGGCGCAAGCGGGTCGTCGTTTGAAGAGAAGCGGCATCAGGTCAACCGATCGGTTGATAATTCAACCGATCGGTTGGAAATACGCCCCAAAAGACAGAAACTTAAGACGATTTGGCACGGTTAGCGGGCCGTCGGGTGAGCTCTACGGGTCGTCTTTTGAAAGAATCGGCTACAGATGAACCGATCGGGTGAAGTTCACCCGATCAGTTGGAATTCAGCTCCAAATGGCCGAGAATTCTGCCGTGTTCAATCGGTCGGCGAACCGGTCGGTTGATGCTGCACTTCGCTTCAGCTTGAATCTGGGTCGGATACGCGTGCATCACCCGATCGGTTGGATGTGTCCAACCGATCGGGTGGGGGCTGAACAATGGCAATCTTCGTCGTTTGGCCCCCTGGATCACACGTGACTCCTCCCGTTGCTCCGGGGACTCATGATATCTTCGTTATATATCCCCTACGCTGGCAATCTCCTGCAAACACACAAAAACACGAAGAAGTGAAAGAAAACTAGAAAACACGAGAAAATGGATACGAGACGGCGGAAAGTAACGAAAAAAAAGAAGACGTGCGTGAATATATAGAATATAAAGACACGTCAAAATCCCCCAAGCTGAACCATTCCTCGTCCTCGAGGAAGACGAGTGAGAGTAGGAGCTCGGAGGGAGAAAATAGAGAGAAAGAGGGAGAAAGAGAAATCAAAATCCTAAATCGCCCATCGGGGCCAACAAAATCAAAAACGCCACACCTGGCAAGCAAGCGACAAATCACAACACTAAACCAAAGAAAACGAGTCCAAACAAGTGTCGTGGGCCCATGCGGTGAAGCGCGAGTGAGTGTGGTCGTGTGCTAGCAGACGGTGTCACTATCTACATTGTGCAATAAGCTCCATATACACAAATCCAAGAAAAGACCCAAATATCGATTCGATTTAGAATAAGCGGTGAATAGTAGCTCAAGCATGCATGAGAAGAAAGTAAGAATCAAAGCGTATCATGTGTCAGGGACTCCACAGCTAGGGACTAGGAAATCACTACACTATCGCCTAGATAATAGCTAGAAAGTACCTATTCCAAGTGTTTTCGAAAATGATGGGGGTTGAGATAATGTGGAGAAGAACACTCGTAGCAAATTCTCGCCTTCCCTTTATTCTCGGTAGGTAGGAAAATATTCACACTTTTTTTGGGTTTTGGATATATGCATTTTTTTGAATTTTTGGCTATACATATCTTTTTCTTTCTTTTCTCTTTTCTTTTCTTTTTGGGTTTTTCTTTTCCCCTTTTTTTATTTTTGGGATTTTGGGATATTCATATGTACTCTTCCAAGTGGGAGAACGGTACACGACGAGGTGATTTGCACCAAGTAAAATAAAAAAGAAATCGGATTCTAAAACTTGGGCAAAGGAGATTTTTCTTGCTAATCAGAGCATATGCTAAATGGATTATCCTAGTCCTAATTGTGGAATCCCGACACATGCGAATTGAAGTATATATTTCATGCATATAGAAGCAGACAGGAGAAGCAAATACTGCATATTCAAATCGAAGCATGATAATCTAGGGGTCATCCCCGGACAGGTATATAAATCAAAATCACAAAGTAGAAGCACACTATAAGCTAGTCACGACACACGACTCTCATAAAAGCAAGTGAACCCATGATGCTTGAAATTCAATATGACTCGGCTTCCTAGGGTTAGTGAAAGTGAAAATCGAAGCCATGCTAGGTGTGTGTGTGATTTTGTGGCAATTCATCATAGGGGGGTCATCTCTAGGAGAAAGAGAACAAAAGAAAGAGAAAACACGATGAAAACGACCCAAAAACGACGAAAATGATGCAAATGACGCATGAAGTGCGACTCTCCCAAGCTGAAACTTGCATTGCCCTCAATGCAATAGAAATAAGTACGGGAGGGCAATGAAAATGGGGGGAATACGCACCGACTCAAAGAGAAATGGAAAACAAGAAAAACACACATACAAAACTGAAAAATAAAGGAAATCAAACCACACGACATATAAATAGAAAATAAAAGATAGAAAATCACACCACACGACATATATAAACAAGCACACATAAAAACATCACACGACAACATACAGAAAAAATGACTTTTCCCAAGCTAGACATGACAATGCTAGCGATATGGTATGATCATGACGATGCAGAGATATGCGAGGAGGAAGATCAGAAAAGAAAATGAAATAAAAAAGCAGGAGAGGAACTATCCTCGTCCTCCTCGGTAGAAGATGTGTGGGATGTGGGGGAGTGCACGGGAGAGGTGACGGGAGTGCGGAGAAGTGGGAAAAGTGGTGGATGGGTGGGTGTGGTGGAGGTGTGAATAATGGAGTGGAGGTGATGATCATGAGTGGTAGTGAAATGGCGACCAATGAGGTGGTGGATGGGAGAGGTACGGGGGTAGGTGGTGGAGAGGATGGTATGGGAAGTGATCGAGATCGCACCTGTAATATCTTGCGGCGCGCATATGCCGTGAGGGAAGTGGACGGTAGCGGAGGTTGTGGGTCAGAAACGGTGTGTGTAGAGGAAGTGGTGGGAATGGAAGTGGTGATGGGAGGAGATGATCATCTAGGGGGAGATGGATGTGGTGATGAATATGATGGGGGAGGTGAAGATCGTTGAGGGGGAAAAGGTGGTGGTGAGGGGGGTGGTGTGGGTGGAGGGGGTCCGTGAATGTGAGTGAGAATGCGGAGGATGGTGGCCACGTTCCTCTCAAGTGCGAGGAAACGTGGGTGGGTGTCACGCCCCGCTTCCCAAAACAGCGGAGGCGAAGTGTGATGAGGCCCGCTTAGGCCAGAGCTGAGGAGCCATGACCAAATAAGCGTCTGTGTGGTACCAAGACGAAGGTACAGGTCCCTGCATATTAGTACAGAACAATAAAAGTACAAGAAGGAAAGAACATCACAAATTTTATTCCAACATATCAAAGTACCAAGTCTCAACGCCCGAAGGGCTACAACAGCAGAAAAGTAAATCTAATGGTGCAAGCACCCAGCCTAAACAAAGAAACATAAAAAGTGCTACGCACCCAACAAGAATAATATCGCCTCTGGAAACTGCTACCAACAGTCTCTAGCTCTGATCCTCCTCAGGGTCGTACTCGGGATCAACGCTCTCTGGCTCCACGTCGGCTGGCAAGTCAGTCTCCTCCACGTACTCTGGCTCAATCCCTGACGTACAGTACCAGAAGAAGGAACTGTACGTCAGGTAAGGTCTACAAGAAAAGATTAGACCAAACTACAAGTGTACCAATTACTTACAACATTTTACTGGTTGATTAACATGCTGAGGTTCTTAACAACAGAAAGAAAACACAACAGTCAAGTAAACAAGACCAGTAGTAGTCACAGCGAGTGCTATGGACTACGGGACTAACCTACAGGTGTCAAGACAAGACGGAACACGGGAAGCCAGACACGACAAGACAAGACAAGACACGAAAGGGTTCACGCCTGATCGGTTCGAGGGGGATCAATCCCTCTTGCCGCTTGCACGCTCAACCCTACCCCATAACCCCAAGAATCGTGACAAGACATGGGATCACTCGCTCTAGCTGGACAAGTGCCCAATTGCTCTCTGAGCTGTGTATCGGTACATGGGATCACCTGCTCTAGCTTGACAGGTGCCCAATTTCCCATCGGGCTGTGAACTAGTACAAGGGATCACTCGCTCTGGCTGGCGAGTGCCCTATTGCCCAGCGGGCTGTGCAGACGGAAAGGAACAAGACACGACAAAACAGGAAGGGTTATACTAGGGTGTCCACAACTCACGCACACGCATGTCAATCCTATGATGTCAGAAATTATTGTTGTTGGACTCATATTTCGTTGTCAAATCTGAGCCATCAAGGGCGTCCCGGACGCTATCATTTCACGTCCGGTTCTCAAGTTTCTAAATTAAAAATCCTAACAAGATGAAGGCCTAAACATGGCCAAGAACGCAAGTGATACACTTGCCTGTGGTGGCGAGCGCATCGTCTCCCTGGTACGCCTCGTCCAATCGTTTCGTCGGCGGAAAAGGGTCTGAAAATCGTGACACGGCGACGGTGTCAGATCACGATTCATTAATCCCTATTAGGGCAGTGTCTAGATTATCGGGTCTATCCTATTCAATTAAAAATCACATTTTTAATATAATTAACCTAATCGACGATCTATCCTATGTGTACATGCATAATGTTCATTCGTCGATTTCTACGGTTTGTACAACGTTTTAAAGATCAGCGGAAAATAAATTTAGTTTTGATTAGGTTGCTGATTTTAAATTATGGTTTGATCATCTATGGTGTGGGTTACTACGAATTTAGGGCACTAACCTGAAATTGACGATTGCATAAAGATTCGGCGTCGAATCTGGAAAGGTGGAAGCTTTGTGTCGTCCGGAAATTCCTAGGCCGCGGGTAGCGCAGCGAGGAATGTTGATCGCCGGTGGTGGTGAAGGTTTCAGCATCTCTCGGCGTAGTTGCTGCTGGATCTGAGACGAGAACTTCGTGCTAGGGCAAAAGAAAAGGGAAAAGAGAGTAGAGGGAGAGCTTTTGGGGAAGATGGAAGGCGCAAGGATGGAGGAAGGAGCAAGGGGAGGACGTGGGAGGTAGGGGAGTATGATTGGGGAAGATGGAGACTGAAAATAATCAGAAGAAATGAAAGAGAAAGCCCCGTTTAAATAAGAAAATGAAACGGCGGCTATCACAAAAATTAGGGTTTCGGGGTCAACTAGTCGGTCAGAGAAGGGCGATCGACCGACTAGTTTGGAAACTAGTCGGTCGGTCGTATAACTGTGACCGACTAAAACCCAAACCGTGAACAGGGTTGTTGAAAAATTATAGAGTTAGTCGGTCTGTGAAGGCTCGTCGACCGACTAGTTTGCAACCTAGTCGGTCGGCCAGTGTTCATAGTCCGACTAAAGGGTGAAAATGGTCAACAATATATTTTGAAGGTTAGTCGGTCAGAGAAGGATACCTAACCGACTAGTTCGTCAACTAGTCGGTCGGTTTTCGTCCTTTGACTGACTAACGATAAACAGTAACCTGATGCGGAAAAATGATCTTTGTACTTAGTCGGTCTGCGAAGAGATGTTGACCGACTCGGTCGGCGGTTGAACTTAGACCGACTAAGTGTAAACAGTAACTCAAGGAAAAAGCCTGACAAAAACTAGTCGGTCTATGAGGAGTTGTTGACCGACTAGATGGACATCTAGTCGGTCGGCTCCTCAACGTGAACCGGCTAACTTGCACAGGAAGTCGCCAAAATGAAACGGGGAGCTTCGGGATGATCCTAATGAGTTCCAAGAGTGATCCTATACTAAGATGTGAGCGCGGAGAAGTAAAGAAAGAAGACGAACAATTGCATATAGATATAAATAATATTTATCATACAAAAACCAGCCGTTACAGTGGGTAAAGATAGAAGAGGATGGGACCGAGGAGGTCAAAGAGGATGCGCCAGTAAGCAGTGCCGCTAACTCAGCCTCGAGAGCGAGGCGAGCAGAGGTGGCTCGACGGAAGGAGGAAGTAGTGGTCGTACGGATCGGAAAGGTGGTGACGGTGGTGATGGGGACAGAAGCCAGGATGACCCTACTAGGGCCAACCCCGGAGTCTCCTCGGGACGCAGGAATGTCCTGCTCGCCTAAGTGGGCGGCAGTGGGAGGTGATCTGGGTGCACCTGGGAGAAACGGAAGACGTAAACCCCCAGAAACTCAGGGTCGGGTGGGAATGTCCAATCGCCACCAGAATGATAGTCATGCGAGCGGAGTTGGGCAGAATGGTATAGGGAGCTGGGGGTGACCGTAGTAAAAAGTGAAACGACCATCGGGGCGGGGCTTGATCATGTGTATGTGCTGTAGGACATCAAGAACCAGACGTGTAAGTCCTGCGGCAGAAGGCAAATCTCTGGGGATGGCGATATTGAACTGGGGATTAGAAGCTATGATGGTAATGAAGCCCCTGCAGCAAAACTTACCCTTGCTGGTGCAGCTAATCTCAAGTAACTTGTGAATGAGACAAGCACCAGCATGAATGGGAATGACAAGGGCCCCAAAAGAAATCTCGTCATCACCGCGAACAAAAGCAAATGTCATGGCCCACAAAATAAAAAGATCATGGATAGTCACGGTCTCGGACTCATCCCTGGGGAAGAATGTACAAGATATGATTCGGTGGGCCAGACGGAATACGGGGTGAATGATGGAGGAGGCCTTGGCCTTACCTCGGGGATAATGGTAGTATAGGGTGAGACGAAACCAAAATTGATCGACGTCGAAATCAGGGTGATACCCGTAGGGACGGATAGCGTCGTGACCTAGAATGGGGAAACTGAAAATGTTATTGATTGTATCTAGGTGGGTGCGGATAGTTCGGTTTCGGACGCGGAAGACGACGATCGATCCTGACTCACACTTAAGGGAAGATAGGAATTCGAGTGTGAGGGAGGGGTAGGATACCGCGTGGGCATTCAGGAAAGCTATCCATCCTATGTTAGTGAAAAGAGTCTCGACCTGAGTGAACACACCGAGATCGATAAGCGTTTGGGCATGGTCAAATTTGGTGGATAGGTGTCCCCGTGCATCAAGTCTATGATAAAAATCTTTTTGTTCTTGACTCAAAAAATGGAAACCACGCTGGCCCATCATTGGGTCCTCAGGAGGGATGATTCGATGGGGTAGGGGCTGTGTAGGCTGTGTAGGAGGAGGTCGTGAGTGTGGTAGACGTGTGGTCTTTCGTCTCTTACGAGACGACCCCTCCTCACGCATGATACCTTTGCCCTTATCCTTATCCCTGGCCATGTGAGTGTGTAATGCAAGTGGATACAAGATATGATGAATGCACACAAACAATGGCAATTGAGCAAAATAGTAATACTAGGGCAAAATTGAAAATGGAGCTAAGGAGCGAAGTTACCCAGTAGAGAAGACAATCCTTGCTCGTAGATCACCCAACGCAGCGCAATTGATGGGAGTGCGAAGCCGTGGCACGTCTCTTCAACAATTTTTTGAAATTGGGGGGAGTTGGGCGAGAATTAGGGTTTGGATGGGGTTAAATGGAAGTGGGAGAGAGAGGAATCGATGGAGAGAAGGAAGAGAGAGAGTGGATAGGTCTATTGAGGGGCTGTCGGGGTCGGTTGGGGGAAGAAGATGGCCGGTTGAGGGAGAGGAAATGCGAAACGGCGACGGAAATTCGAAGTCGGGTGAAGGGAAATGAATCGGGTGAATGCGGGGGTATATATAGTGTTTAAGTCGAACTGATCGGGTGAGTTTTCACACGATCGGTTGGTTATTATTTCGAAAAATTCGTTGAAAAGTGGCTACAGGCGAACCGATCGGTTGGCCGCTTCACGATTTTCCCGAGAGTTCTGTGCAGCTCACCCGGTCAGTCACACGACCACTGCTTCTATGAACCGATCGGTTGATTAAATCCTCAAATTTCCCGAGAATTCAGCCATTCTCACACGATCAGCCACCCGGTCTCTGCTTGCTCCACCCGACCGGTTCGCTGATGAACAGATATAGGCCACTTTCTGATACGTCCCACCCGATCGGTTGAGGGATCAACCGATCAGTTGGGGGCTTGTTTCCTGCAAAAGTCCAAAATGGCCTAAGTCCATCGACGAAAGTTCCCGTGGCTAAATTTATCCAACAAAATAAGAAAAATAAACCTGAAAATAATCCTAAAAACAAAGGTGAGGGTTTAGAACATGGGTTGCCTCCCATGAAGCGCTTTTGTTTAACGTCGTTTGCTCGACGCCCGTAGATGATTTTCAAGGTGGACGGGTGTGATACCCTAAGTTTGGCATCCCTTCAGATTTTGGAGCGGTGGTCTCCGGTGTTGGTAGCGGCGATAAAAAGACTTCTTCAATGATCCTCCCTCCGTTGTTGGTATCTGGGGGCTTCTCCCTCATATTGGCATCGACCGCCACTTTTTGTAAGATTCGGATCTCGTCAACGGTAAGCCACATGGGCTCTTTTCCTTTTCTCCTCGTCGGAGGAGCTTTTTGGAATCCGAGAGGGATCGTATATGGGATAACCGCTTCTCCAGCAACATCTTCTTTCTTCAGACCGACATGTTCTTCAAGGTCCCCCAAGCTGTCGGGAGGATTCCTTGAGAGAATTTCCCAGGCCCCAACTTCCACAGCTCTTTCTTCCTCATTGTCCAGCATATTTCAACCAGGTTCATCCGGGGGTTGCTTCATAGATAACCCCAAGTCAAACTCGACCCTTTCTTTGCCAACATTAAGGGATAACTTCCCTTTATTCACGTCTATCAGCACACCAGCGGTGGCCATGAAGGGTCGTCCAAGGATGATAGCCGTATGAGTGTCTTCGGGCATATCCATCACCACGAAGTCTACCGGCACTTGCACTCCACTGACGTTAACAGGCAGGCCGTCTACAATTTCCATCGGGTATTTGACAGATCTATCAGCTAGTTGAAGGGTCATACCCGTGGCCTCCAGGTCTCCCATCCTTATCCTCCTGCATAGTGACAGGGGAATTAGACTGACGCTCGCTCCGAAATCCACGAGCGCCCGATGGATCTTCACTTTTCCAATTGAACAAGGAATGAAGAAGCTTCCCGGGTCTATTAGTTTAGGCAGATTCGCTCTCTGGATAAGAGCACTGCATTCCTCCGTGAGAACGACCTTTTCCTTTCTCGAACCCCTCGTCACCAAGTCCTTTAAAAATTTCACGTGGGAGGGAATTGTCTCAATGGCTTCGAGGAACGGGATCTGCAAGCTCAAATCCTTTACCATAGAGAAGAACTTGCCGTATTTTTCATCGATCTTAGCTCGGGCAAGTCATTGTGGAAAAGGCACAACGGTCTTAAACACTCTCAGGCTCCCTTCCTCGTCCTTCTTCTTCTCTTCTTCAAAGACTCCCTCTGGAGTCGTAGTCTTTTGCGACGAATCTCCATCGTCATTTGATTTTTCAATTGGTCGCTCTACGACCAACGGAGCTTCAGGTTCCTTGGCGGGCACTCTTGTAGGAATTTGTGTTCCGCTTCTCAAGACGATAGCAGACACATTCGCATGTTCATGCGTTAGTGCCAACGTCTGGTTCACCCCCTATGGGTTAACTTCCGGTTGACCCGGCAACTGATTTTACGACCTTTGAAGGTTCACCACCTGTAACCCTAGCTGGGTTACTTGGTCGGTGAGGGCTCTCTGCCCCATCTCCAGCTTCAAGTTGATCTTCTCCTGGTTCGTAATGTACTGAGTCAAGAGTGACTCAACCGGGGAGATAACACGCTGCTGGCCATATGGCTGCTGCTGCTGCTACATGGGCTGCTGGTTCCTGGGGGGATACTGTTGGTACATTTGTGGCTGCTGTTGTTGCTGAAATTGCTGCTGCTGTTGCCTAGGCGGCTGATATATCTGTTGCTGCTGCTGATGGGGCTGTTGATATACTTGTTGTTGCTGCTGCTGATACGGTGCCCAGTAGCTCAAATTGGGGTGGTTCCGGTTATTGGGAGAATAAACCGGATTCGAGCTAGTCCTTGGTGGATACAGCGTATTACCCGTCGGGTTGAAGAAAAGCGCACTAGCTTGATCCACCGGTGGTAAAATATCACCACCCTCGAAGTCTCCCAGGACTTCCGCTTCCACCGCCGATACTTGTTGGGTGCCGGCACCGCCAGCTCCTACCATGAGCGCTGAGATCTGGGTCGATAGCAAATCGAATTTGCTAGACAACTTGTCGATGTCCTCGACTCTGTGAATTCCTCCAGATCTGGGCGTGGCACGCTCATCGCACCATTGCTCATTGTTTGATGCCATGTTTTCTAAAATATTCCCTGCATCTTCTTCACTTCTAGACACAAAGGACCCTCCAGCCGCGACGTCCATAGAAGACTTCAAGTCATCCCTCAGCACGTTATAGAACAGATTAATTATCTGCCACTTGGGAAGCTCGTGATGAGGGCATCTTCGCTGCATTTCTTTGTATCTCGTCCAAGCTTCGTGCAGGGACTCGTGGCTGGCTTGGGAGAAGGAGGAGATCTCACTCCTCAGCTTCATGGTCTTCCCCGGAGGAAAGGACTTAGTCAAGAAGGCATTCGAGAGCTTCTCCCAAGTATTGAAGGTGTTCGGGTCCTTTCCCCTAAGCCATTGCTTGGCCTTATCCCGCAGAGAGAAGGGGAATAGCTTCAGTTGGATTTCTTCAGTCGTGACACCATTAATCCGGAATGTGTCACACTTCTCTAGGAAGAAGTCCAGATATTCGATAGGGACCTCCATGGGTGCCCGAGAGAATTGATCCTGCTGGATCCACGTTACTAACGACGGCTTAAGCTCGAAGCTCTGTGCTGTAATAGCAAGAGGTTGGATGGAGGTGGTGGACCCGGTGGATGGCATCGAGTACTCCAGCAGGGACTTATGTGGTGGGGTATTCTCCCCCATGGCTTCAGACTCTTCTCTTCTTCACCTCTCTACGTTTAGACACCTCAGGGTGGCGTTTATCTCTGGATCAATAGGAATCAAGTCGTCAAGACTCCTTGTATTCCTGCGCATAAAAAGCAACAAACACCTGTGAAGCAAGTGTGGGATAGAAACGAATCAAATTAGAAAATAAAAATTAGAAAATAAAAATTAGAAAATAAAAATGAAAAAGTAGAATGCGAAAATTATCGCGTGATAGGGGTATGAGCTAGACTCAATGGTTCAAAAGGTCCTAAAATAACAAGCACGTTGCCTCCCCGGCAACGCCGCCATAAAGCTTGACGTCCCCTAGATTTGTGAGCATGCAAGTGTGCAATAAGATTGGGGATACCAGATTTAATATTTATACCGCAAGCGCACAGTGTTGTAGTGTGGCTTGGGGGTCGAACACAGGGAGGCGTGGTTGTGCTTGTGTCAGAGAGGAACTGGTTCACCCTATGGGTGAGCTAGCCCGAATCGATCGTTGGTTTGTCACGGAATAAAGATACGAGGGATAAACAATCTAAAAGGAAACATAGGACTTCGGTTTCCACCCTATCATGAGTTCTCGCTATTACGACCAGCGGATAGGACAACGATCGGAATTATGGTTTAGTGGTGAGACGTTGCCTCTAAGAGTGATACCAGCGTCCCATGGTCCCGATATTCCGGTCGGTGCCCAGGATGATACGCTGGACTACCCAGGTTCGGTCAGTGGGCATTCCCATGCCCATTAACACTGACCGACTCCGGGAGCACTAAGCTCGCAACGATAACTCCCAATATCTCATCCTACCGTTCCCACACGCTAGGATTCGATGTCTATGCTAAGGGCGTGAGCTGCGGCTAGGTAGTCAACCGCGAAGTTTATTCCCCCTTGGCCCTACAGTCAAAGGCGGTCTTTTTTCCGCCGATGACAATAAAACACCCCGCGTAACCTCTAAATTCCTAATCCCTAACGATTTCCTAGTCCTATGGACGCATTAGGGAGAACCCACGAAGGGGTTTCAACCAAAATCCCAGATTTGGAAACTACTCACACATTATAGCTAAAAAGCAATCTAAAGAAAATCAACCATAAAATTCATGATCAGGCAATTTGAAACACGGTAGTAGCAATGCTATTAAAACTATATTAAAGTTTGACAAAGATCAGAGAACTTACAGATAACAATAAAATTCGAGCCGTCACAAATAGAGAAAAAGACAGAAAAAATACAAAGCTGCGTTTTCAGAAACCTATGGCAACTATATATAGAAATCAGCGTCACCCGATCGGTTGAAGTACCAACCGATCGGGTGAGCTGCTTGATGCTTCGGCCGTCGGCTTCGAGAACTTCACCCGCTCGCTTGACCCAACCGGTTGGCGCAAGCGGGTCGTCGTTTGAAGAGAAGCGGCATCAGGTCAACCGATCGGTTGATAATTCAACAGATCGGTTGGAAATACGCCCCAAAAGATAGAAACTTCAGACAATTTGGCACGGTCAGCGGGCCGTCGGTTGAGCTATCTGGGTCGTCTTTTGGAAGAATCGGCTACAGATTAACCAATCAGGTGAAGTTCACCCGATCGGTTGGAATTCAGCTCCAAATGGCCGAGAATTCTGCTGTGTTCAACCAGTCGACGAACCGGTCGGTTGATGCTGCACTTCGCTTCAGCTTGCATCCGGTTCGGATACGCGTGCATCACCCGATCGGTTGGCTGTGTCCAACCGATCGGGTGGGGGTGAAAGATGGCAATCTTCATCCTTTGGCCCCCTGGATCGCGCGTGACTCCTCCCGTTGTTCCGGGGACTCATGATATCTTCGTTATATGTCCCCTACGCTGGCAATCTCCTGCAAACACACAAAAACACGGAGAAGTGAAAGAAAACTATAAAACACGAGAAAATGGATACGGGACGCCGGAAAATAACGGAAAAACACAAAGAAGACGTGCATGAATATATAGAATATAAACACACGTCAATTACCTCATCTCCACCAATATCGCTCAGAAAGAAGCTTGGAGCTCTGAGTGGTTTGGGGATGAAGCCAAGCTCGGATCGAAGCTCGGGTTCTTGCACGGGGCAAAGGAAAAAAGACTTGTGTACATGGGCTAAATCGACGAGCCAGCTACTGATTTTGGCGCCGAATTCACCGTCGAGACAGATTGTCTTGTTCGATCGAAGTTGGGACTCTATCGAACTTGTGGGAGCCTCAATCGAAGACGAAGGTCGATCAATTCGAGATTCCGTTGAATCAGTGGAAACCCCAACTCGAAGGAGCCTCGTCTGGACTCCTGACGAGCTAAGGGGGGTCGTCTTAAGCTTCAGAGCTTAGGTCGGAGCTCTGATTTTTGGGTCGACGAGATTCGGTGTTAATGAGTCTCGATCTGAGGCGTTGGGTCAACGTTGAGTGACCCTCGGAAGAGATGGTGCTCGGAGCATCGGAGCAGAGGTCAAAGCTACAGATCGGAGTTGGGGTTGTCGATGTAGCTTGGAGGGTCGGACGAGGGTCGATCTGCCAATACATTCGATTAGAAAAAAGGCTCGAGCTCCTGCTTGAAGGGCATCAAGTTGAAGCAGATGAATGTCCTATCGTCCGACCAAAGAGACGCTCGATCAAAATCGATCGGGAGGATCTACGACGAGCTGAGGGCTGTGACAGCCTTCACCGTACAGAGGTGGGTCGGTGAAAGGATCTCCGACGAGCTAGGGGTCATGGCTACCTTCTCCGACCAGAGGAGGGTCAGCGAAAGTATCTCCGATGAGCTAGGGGTCGTGGGATACCTTCAGCCGTCCCTATTGCAGTGCGATCAAAATACTCCCGGTGATGACGAACCAAGATTGAGCAATCACTCTCCGATCTCTGGATCTAGGTCATCAAGCCTGATTGTTGATGTTGATGACACCCTTTGAAGAGAGACCCGATGGAGGTCGTATGACTCAATAGAGGCTGCCCCCGAGCTTCGACAGTGCGGCGATGCCTCGATCAAGTTCAGAATTTGGGTGAGGAGTAGGTCTTGGCTCATCGAAACTTCTCAAGCTCGATTGGGCGAGTTTCATCATGATGGAGGCTTGGTCGGATTAGAGGAGCTGCTCGAAATCTGACCAAAGGATTACTGGGCTGCCATGCAACTTTGGTCCGATTAGGAAAGATGCATCTGTTCCCTTGCGAATGCTAGACGAGCTCTTTGATGGAAGGAGCAACTTGAAATGCTAACCAGATTTCAAGTTTGGGATGGGGTGAAAACATCTCTGCGGTATACAGGAAAAAGAGAGATTTAATATTAACTTTCTTCACCATATAATGAATCCGTGAATGACAATATGCATGATATCATTCGAGGATTTGAAATTGTAAACCAAAAATATAATAAAAAGTAATGAGGAAAAAAGGGATTCCTCTCGGGAGGCGGCTCTATGCCAAGAGCAGCTCCGTTCAGTAAGTGATGGGGCGAGTCAACATGGTTACTACTATAGAGTGACGGGGATGTCGATTGTGAAATTTTTCTCACAGATGGCACCAAACTGTTAAGGCCAAAAATGATCGAAACGGTTGTTGGGACGATGAGGATGCTTCCGTTGGATCGATCCTTCATCAGCTAAGAGATGGGACCCGTGGACGAGCGTCTCCGGGTCGAAGGTGCTAGTATCGGACTCCACGGATGGATGTTTTCCTAGCAGCACGATAACTTCACACTCCTGCAACATGAGAAAATCGTTAAGGGATCGGGGTTGGGGCCCGATCGATCCCCCTTTGACGCTCAAGTTATTCTCCATTCGATGAAAAACTATAGCGCAAGAAGAAGAAGAAGGAGATATATGAGTGAGGGATGGGAGAGTCTATTTTGTGTGGTACTTGGCCATTCTTGGAGATCTCCTGTAGGAGAATCTGGCCTCCTTTGCTCATTATCACTGGAGATATTTATTCTCTCCTTATACTTGTAACTTTCCTCCACAATAAATGATAACTAATTGCCCCATTAGCTGGCTTTGAATTAGTCATCAGTGGGTGTAACTCCTCCCCTCATTCTGGCTAGTAACTCCCCTAATTAAGGTTATGACAGTGGGTCATCAAGAGGATGTTTGACTTATTCCATCCAAATGTAGTGGGTTGGGATTACTCATTAAACCCAAATGCTATGGGCCAATGGCCGCATTCGTCCAGCAAGTAGAATTTATCTACTTGCTTAGCTTAATGGGTTGGTCCCATGTACTCAACAAATGTAATACCCTATTTCCATATATACGGATGTGCGTATGTATTTCTAATCGAATTTGTACGCGTATACTTTTGGTATATTGTTAGAAATTTTTCCCTAATTTTTATAATAAAAACTATTTTAAATGATTTTAAACATTATTAGATTAGTGATATATGTAGTATTAGATGAAATACATGGTATTTGGGGTATTATAGAATATTACCAATGTATTTCTATTTTTCTAAAAACCAAAAATCATAAAACCTCTCCTAATGACACCTAGCTCTCTTAGGTGTCATGAGCTTATTAATCTTAGCCTTAACCATGACACCTAAGCATGCACTTGGCATGCTATTAGGGAGAGAAATGACGATGAGGATGATTTGAATAATGTTACGGGAAAAAGAAAAGAAAGAAGAAAATCCAAAAAGGAAAAGAAATACCAAAAAGAAAAAAACCATATGCTCTCATCCTCTCCCCTCCCCTTTGAGGCCGGACCTACCTCCCACCCTCTTCTCCCTTGCTGCACCAACCCCACCACCAACCACCCTCTCTTCAACCTCTTCCACCACCAACTTCACCACCAAGGCCAAAGAAATCACCCACCATCATCCAACTAATTGAAGGGGAAGGAGAAGGAGAAGAAGGGCCAAAGCTAGAGGTGGAAGAGGGGATGACTCTTAAGGTAGGATTTCTAACCATGTTAGTTAGGGCTCAATTTCTGCATCTTGTAGGAATCTAATTCCTTATGGTAAATTATGTCCATGTCATCTCTACATGCTAATTTCAGTTTCTATTGTTAATTCAGTTTATGCTGCTAAGATAATTTGGCATAACTTTCATTCTAGTTGTCCAAAATTTATGATTAAATATAATTTGGAAAGAAATTCAAGTTGTCTACAACTTTTATATAGAAAATAGCTTTAGATTGTGCATGTATTTAGACTGAATTACTATTATCTGTCGTAGTGTCAAATTCTGGTAAATTCTGCACCATATTGCTGAACAGAGTATAACCTTTACATCAGATATCCAAATGCAATGATTCTTGATAATTTGGAATCCTGATTAAATTACCTACAAATGTCACATTTGGGCCTTAATCAGATTCTGACTATAATAAGACTGTATTAATTGATCGATATTGCTAATAATTCCAGTGTCAGGACAGTTTGGGCACCCTATGATCTGTAGGAGTTAATAACTCTACCTACTCCTTTGGAATAGTATGTTTGGGATTGGGCATGTCCATTGTGTTGTGAATGTTGTAGTGGTTGTAATTGGTGTTGTTATAGTGTCATTATTCTTGTTGTGGACATTGTTGTGGTGTTGTGTGATTGTGGTGTTTTGAGGATGATGTACGGTTTCATATGCCAGTTCTGTCATGTGAATTCACGTAGGCATAACTTTTAACATAGTGCTCCAAAAATGATAATTGAAGATAATTTGGAAATCTTGTGAAGTTAGCTACAAGTTTAATTTAGAGACTACATATTCTGTCTATAATGTTGGAGTTGTGTGGTCATACCTTGGGCTTTGGGTGTAGTGTTGTACATGAGAGTGGATTGTATCTTGCATATGATGACTGTACATGAGAGTGAATTGTATTTTGTATATGGTGTACCATGGAGATGAAATAATATGAATGTTGATTTATATGTACTGTGTTCTTTTGAGATGTGTACTTCTGTGATGTTTCTGGGTTGGAGCATTGTCCGTACTTTTCTGCTCGTCCTCAGTGACCTGCATCTTTTCTTTTGTCATACTGATGGGAGTTTGTATTGGGGATTATATCTTATTCATATGATAAGATCATATCAGTGTAGTTCATCCATATACGTTTTTCCCTCTATTATAAATAAAGGACGTGTGTCTTCCACCAGATTTGATGCTTCATAACAAGAACACACATATTATTTGAAGGAACTATTGGAAAAAGACGAGTACGCAAACAGAATTCGTGGAATTTGTGAAATTCGTCCTGCATGCGGAATAATACATGAATTGTATGAGTTAGTGACGAATAGAGATTTGAAGGGAGATGAATTTAGTAAATAGTTGGCTAATGTTTGTGTTTAAAAGAACGGAGTCGGGTGTGCGGAGTTTTCGCAATTTTGACGCATGTCGGATGAATCTAAAGCGAGAAAAAGAGGCAACGCTGAATTCACTGGTTTTTGTTTAGAAATATAGAATGCAAGTTTCGAGGTGTGGTGCCAACTATTGGTTTGACAATTCTGGTAATAAAACACAGTCAATCTTGAGTCAATTTGCACATTTGACTCGACCCCATATGAAGTGGTGAGGAAACTCGACTCCGATTGTGAATCGGGTTCACCCCTTGATGCATATATATTATTGACTCTGAGGCAGAATCGGATTCGGTTAGGTATGTCGGGCCTCAACTATAAGAGAGGAACACAGCCAACGTGTAAGTACGAACTAACACCCAACGTCTTACTACGCACTAACAGAGAGACGAAAGGCCAAGCAACAGTTCAAAAAAAAAAAAAAAAAAGCCACTCTCTCCTTGATCTTCGCTCAAATGGAAGCTGCCACCGAAAGTTCCAACTTAATGAAGTTGTCTCTGTTCTGCTGCAGATTTTGCGACGAGAAGTTCGGCAGCGCACAAGCACTGGGAGGGCACCAGAACAAGCATGGAGTCCATCTAGAGATTGCAGAGGCAATGAGTCATGTGCACAACACTGCAGCGCTGCCGCACACGTCGCCCCAAATCGGAAGCCTGCGGAAGGTGCCGATCAGCCGGTGTGTTTGCTGCAAGAAATCGAAGCCTCTGGCCTTGAAGTTATCGTCCCGCATTCCGAAGCGGATCACCCAGAAGCGCCATCACCATCAGTCGATGACACCGACCACAAGCTCCCACTTCGTGAAGTCATCTGCGTTTTGCTGCAAATTTTGTCCCATGACGTTCGGCAGTGCACAAGCGCTCGGCGGGCACCAGAACAGGCATCGAGGTGACACTGGACTGTGTCTCCGCTGCATGAATTCGACGCCCCTCGGCATGGCATTATCGTGCCAGGCTCAGGAACAGATCGCTCAGCAGCGCAAACAGTCAGCCAAGCTGATCACACAACTTCGGATCCGCGATTCGACCAGCTCAACTGCAGCCACGGCCGCGGCAAGTGAATTGGGAGGCCGTAATTTGTGTGGGGTGATTGATCTGACTCTCAGGCTAGGCCCGCCTGGATATTAATTTGTGTGGCATTGTATATTTCCTTCATTTTTTGTTACATTAGAAGAGAAATATAAGCCGCAGCCTCCTCCTATAACAATAAAATTTGTCTTTTTAATTATTATTACCGAGGATCGTTTGTCTTTTGTAGCTCATTTCTTAATATTATTCTTTTGTTTCTCTTGTTATAAAATTATGCGTATGTCATGTATCATCATCTCGAGGAGGAACCCACAGCTCTTTATTTATAGCATTAGAAGAGCGTACATAGATAATATACAGAAGATACGGTCCTATCTGTAAGATAGCCGTGATCCTAACCAACTCGGTATTATCCATTCACAACACTCCCCCTTATCCAGCAATAGGTGTGGATTCTGACCGTAGTAGGAGTCTCACATGGGGTGGATACTTCAGGATCCTGAGTTGGTGAGGTTTGCCTCGTTAAAACCTTTAGCTATGGAAAACCTTGTTGGAAAAACCATAGTTAAGAAAAACGAGTACAAATACTCGCTAACTCCCCCATGATCTGTATAAGCTCTCAGGCTTTCATATCTCTTAGGCGCCTCATCCCAATTTTCTCTACAAACTTCCTAAATGTAGCAATAGGAAGGGCTTTAGTGAACAAGTCTGCCAAGTTGTCACATGATTATACTTGTCTGACGTCGAACCTGGACTTAAAGGTAGCCCAAGCTATCGGCTCCACCAGCATCTTCTCTTCCGCATCCCACCAATTCCGAGCATTATCCTTGAGTTGCCTCTTCGCCAAATCAACCCATCCAGCCGGGGTGATCTTGGCCATCTTCAGATTGTCCTTGATGTTCTGAATCCACTCATCGGCAGCCAGAGGACCCTCAGACCCATCAAAATATGAGGGACCCAGCTCCCAAAAATGCTTCGCTCCGGGCTCAGAGCGAGGGGCATCCGGAAGAGCCCGGGCAGCTCGAGCAAGTGGAGCATTCTGGACTTGCAGGAGCACGCCCTGCTGCACTTGCATCATCTGGAGCATCATCCGCATCATCTCACCGTTGGTGGGTTCCCGCTCAGGCTCCTCATCATGAGGGAGCGCACCACTACCCCCACCACGGGTGAATCGTCTTCCTGCCATCTAGTGACACAGAAAACGAATCAGATTAAACTCATAGCTTATGACTCGGACGTCGAACTTAGTTTATTGGACATTCTAATATTATTATCGTCATTCCAAAAATCGCAGTTACAGAAGGACCTGCATGGGCCACCAGCAAAACCTGTCACGACCCGCTTCCCTAAAATAGATGCGAGACGTGAAAAGGTTCGCACGAGAGTGGAGCTGTGAAGCCCCAAACCCGATAAGCGTCAATAAAACATAAGCAGGTCTCTGTAACCACAAACGGAACAACAATAATAACACAAGGAGAGACATGAATAAAATTCTCATATCTCATAATTGTCCAACATGAAAATTAAGTTTGACATCCAGAAAAGCCACCAGGCTAAAAGAAAGAGTCTAAATGCCCAGAACAAGGCCAACAAAAACAACGACATAACAAAGTATAGGTGCTACGCACCGACAACAAAACAACAGTCTAAACAAAAGGAAAACACAACGAAGACACTAGGACTGGTCCCCAGTGTCCACGTACTCCCCGTCAAACACAAGCTCGGGCTGGGCGTCAGCAAACACCTCGTCCTCAACAAAGGACCCAGGCTCGGGATCTAACATGTGTCACCCAAAAGAGTAAAGGGCACATGTCAGCAAGTCTAAAAGACTTGGGTAAGGAAACTGAAGGTAAGGTAAACTAGCAACCTAGCAATTATTGTATGATGCATGGCAAGTAAAGTAAGGCAGGGAAGTGACAAGTAAACGGGAGTACAAGTAGCAAGTGTCAAGTGGTAGTTGTGACATATAATGTCAAGGAACAAGTACAAGGGATCACTCAACGAGTGCCCTATTGCCCGCAGGCTGTGCTCAAGTACAAGTCAAGGAAATCACGTCAAGTAAACACGTCGTGCACAGAGATTCCGCCTGTTGGCTAGAGCGGCTGATCGGGCCAACTCCTAAGCTCAAGTGACCGTTTATCTCTACACCTCCCAAGTGTGTCGAGCCAGGGCATTACCCCCGAACACGGAATGCTCGCTTCTGGGACACGAGCCAGGAAGTGTGAATAACACGTATGGCATAGGGTTATGCCCACGTATAGTGGGTGCCTAGCCGGAACTAGTAGGTCGGGCGTTGGCTATCAACCAACACATGGCCCGCTTCTGGAGCACGAGCCAGGAAACACAAGTATTGTAGCGTGTGCTACGAATGCGACATACAACATGGATGGCAATTTATTCGCGTACCGTCAAGCAAAATTAAACATGACATGGTAGTTGTGCAACATGGTAAAACGACGGTCCTAGCTTCGTTGTCAAGCTAGTTCCGGAATTTGCGCCTAGGCGAGTATCATTTCGTCGCCTAGTCTCTTTTACGCCTACAACAAGCAAATGGCCTAAAGCATGGCCTAAACCCTAGGTGGCAAGTTCACTTGCCTAGCACAGGGAATGACGATTACGAAGGTTCGTCTCGCGGATGCTAATCTACGGGGGAAATCGCTGTTATGGGGAAACAAACATCAAACAACATGAAATTTCATTAGGGTTTCATAAAAATACAAATAGGTTATAAAAACGTCAAGAGATCGATTTCTTACCGTGAGGAGGCGGAAGAAACACTCCGGAGAACCCTAGGACCAGATCTGGAAACGAAAGGAGAAGTTTGGAGAACTAGGGTTTTTGGGGGATTTTGGGGGTTTGATGGAGATTTGGGGAAGATGGGAGGTAGAATGAGTGGAGGGTGAGTTTGGATGATGGATCTTGGGTTTGGGATGAAGGAATGAGGGCTTGAGGTAGAAGGGGGCTCAATGGGGGAGGATTTAGGGTTTTAGGTCGAGTGGAGGAAGAAGAAAACGTTTGGGAGGGGTATAAATAGGTTGGGCTGGCGGCTGCCCAGAAATTAGGGTTTTAACACAGATTAGTCGGTCAAAGAGCAACCACTGACAGACTAGTTTGGAAACTAGTCGGTCGATCGACCAACGCAGACCGACTAAGTGTAAACAGTAACTTCTGAACGAAAATAGGATTTAGAATTAGTCGGTCGAAGAACAAATACTGACCGACTAGTTTAACATCTAGTCGGTCGATGAACGTTCTTAGACCGACTAAGAGTGAACAGTATAGATACTAAAATTTAGTTGAAGAGTTAGTCGGTTAAAGAAGCATTGCTAACCGACTAGTTTGCAGCCTAGTCGGTCAACCAACGTTCTTAGACCGACTAACGATAAACAGTAACTCTTGAATAATTTAGAAAGCCAACTAGTCGGTCCAAGAAGGATTGCCGACCGACTGGATCGTCATCTAGTCGGTCGGTGCCCCTTCTTACACCGGCTAACGTGCACCGAAAGTTCCGATACGGAGCGCGGAGCTCCGGGATCGATTCCTAAGACTCCTAGGCTTGATCTAATAGTAAGATACGACCGTTATGAAGCCCGTCACGAATGACATACTTTGAAATCGACGATCCTAAGGAAGAAACAAGAAAACACAACGAAACGATCGAAAATGAAAGTCACGGAGACGAAAACCACACACGAGGAGAAAATCCACCAAAACATATATTGTAATATAATAAATCCAGATACAAGGAAACCAGTCGTTACATCCTCCCCAACTTAAGAAAAATTCCGTCCTCGGAATTTCCAAATACTCACGAGTCCGGAAACAAAAGTGGGAAACGCTCTCGCATCTCATCCTCATTCTCCCAAGTAGACTCTCCAGGTGAGCCGTGTCGCCACATCACTCTCACAAGATTGAAAATTTTGTTCCGAAGCGATTTCTGACGCCTGTCCAGAATCTGCACTGGATGCTGGTCATACGTCATATCGGGGCGAACGGTAATCTCCGAAAAATCCACAGCATGAGATGGATCGCTAATGTATCGACGAAGATGCGACACATAGAAAACATTATGAACTCCTTCCAAAGATGGCGGCAAGGCCAAGCGATAAGCTACCTCGCCAACACTCTCCAAAATGTCAAACGGTCCAATGTATCGTGGGCTCAACTTCCCTCGCTTCCCAAAACGAATCACACCACGATTCGGGGAAATCTTCAAGAACACATGGTCGCCCGGCTGAAACTCCAAAGGACGGCGTTTAGCATCCGTCCAATGCTTAAAATGGTCCTGAGCAATTCTCAACCTCTCCCGAATATTCCTGACAATATCCACGGCCTCCACAATCATCTCAGGTCCCAACAGCTCCCGATCACCAACGTCATCCCAACTCAATGGCGATCGACATTTCCTCCCATAAAGATCGGCGAAAGGCGCCATGCCAATACTCGCCTGGAAGCTGTTGTTGTAAGAAAACTCCACCAGATGTAGATGGTCCTCCCACAAACCCTTGAAATCCAACATGCACGCCCTCAGCATGTCTTCCAAAATCTGAATCGTCCTCTCGGACTGGCCATCCGTCTGCGGATGGTACGCCGTGCTGAAACTCAGACGCGTACCCAAACTCTTCTGTAAACTCTGCCAGAACTGAGATGTGAACCTCGTGTCTCTGTCTGACACGATACTCACGGGGACTCCATGAAGTCGCACAACCTCCTGCACGATTCACGTTACATCACTATCCAACTAGGAAAAGGAAATGAAACGGAGTGTAAAAGAATTTACCTCCATATATCTCCTCGCCAGCGCCTCAGTGGACTATCCCACTCGGAACGGAATAAAGTGCGCAGATTTGGTCAATCGATCTACGATCACCCAAATCGCGTCATTCTGCTTCGGACTCCGAGGTAGTCCAGTCACGAAATCCATAGTGATGTGTTGCCACTTCCACTCCAGAATCGGAAGCGGTTGTAGCAACCCGGCCGTACGCTGATGCTCCGCCTTCACCTGCTGGCAAACCAAGCACTTGGCTACACTCCGAGCCACGCTCCTCTTCATACCATGCCACCAATAATTCAGACGAAGATCCTGGTACATCTTGGTGCCACCAGGATGCACAGAATACGGTGAACTGTGTGCCTCCACCATCAGCTCCTCTCTAATATCCCCAGCTGGCACACACAGCCTAGCTCCAAACCTCAGCGAGCCATCCTCATGAACCAAAAAGTCAATCCGCAGACCGGCTTCCACCTGCTCCCGAATCTTCATCAGCCTCGGATCCTCAGCCTGGCCAGCCTTAATCCGATCCACGATCGTCGACTGTACCTGCATGTACATCAACGAAGAAGCCTCCCCAGGAAGAACAATCTCGACACCAGACTCGCAAAAATCCTGCTGCAATCTCCACTGCGAGGTCAAAATCATCACCGCTGGAAGCCTACTCAGCGCATCAGGGACCACATTCACCTTGCCAGGGTGAAACTGCAAATCAATATCATAATCCGCCATGAGCTCCAACCATCGACGCTGTCGCATGTTGAGCTCCTTCTGAGTGAAGATGTACTTCAAGCTTTTGTGATCGGTGAAAATCTTCACTTTCTCACTCAGCAGGAAGTGCCTCCAAATCTTAAGAGCAAACACGACGGCAGCCAACTCCAAATCATGCGTCGGGTAATTCTTCTCATGAACCTTAAGCTGACAAGACGCATACGCCACAACATGCCCATGCTGATGCAACACACAACCGAGACCCTTGTCAGAAGCATCGCAAAAGATCTCAAATCCACCGCTGCGATCAGGCACAACAATAATAGGGACAGTCGTCAACCTCTCCTTCAGCATGCCAAAAGCATCCTCACAATCACCCGACCAAACAAAAGCAACATCCTTCCGCGTCAACCTGGTCATCGGCTCAGCAATACGGGAAAAGTCCTTAATGAATCGCCGATAATAACCAGCAAGTCCAAGGAAACTCCGAATCTCAGACGCAGACGACGGAACAGGCCACTCTCTGATGGCCATAATCTTCTCGGGATCCATTGAAATACCATCTCCAGTCACCACATGCCCGAGAAAAGTAACTCTATCCAGCCAAAACTCGCACTTCAAAAACTTAGCATACAACCGATGCTTCCTCAAAATCTCCAACACCGTCCTTAAGTGCGAGGCATGCTCTTCCTCCGACTTCGAATAGATCAGAATGTCGTCAATAAAGATAACGACAAACTTATCCAAAAAGTCGTAGAAATTCAGGTTCATCAGATTCATGAAAACTGCGGGCGCGTTAGTTACGCCAAAGGGCATAACCACGAACTCATAGTGTCCATACTTCGTCCTGAACGCTGTCGTCGGAACATCTCCCTTCTTCACCTTCAACTGATGGTAACCACTCCTCAAATCCAATTTAGAAAACATCCTCGAACCTCCAAGCTGATCAAAAATATCATCGATGCGAGGCAACATGTATTTATTCTTAATGGTCACCGCATTCAACTCCCGGTAGTCCACGCACATGCGACGTGAACCATCCTTCTTCTTCACCAACAGCACCGGTGCTCCCCACGGAGACACACTAGGATTGATATAACCCTTCTGCAAGAGCGCATCCAACTGCTTCCGCAACTCTTCCAACTCTGCAGGTGCCATACGATATGGCGCCTTCGAAATCGGCTGTGCACCTGGAATGAGATCGATAGAAAATTCTAAAGCTCGATCAGGTGGCAAACCAGACATCTCCCCGGGGAAGACGTCACCAAAATCACGCACCATAGCTGGCCACTCCAGCTCCATCTGCATAGCCACAGCCTCCACTGGTCTGGCCCGAAACCTGACAGGACCAAGCGAACTGCTACCACGACTGAACTCAAACACTGGATGTCCGGGAATCTCGAACACCACCTTCTTCCTCCGACATTCGATCGTAGCATAGAAGCTCGTAAGCCAGTCCATCCCAAGAACCGCATCATAGTTGACGATGTCGTGGACAATGAAATCAGCGAAGAGCTCATGTCCACAGACCACCAACGAGCAAGAATTGCAACCACGATGCACCGAGACCACGCCATTCCCTGTAACGATATTCCAACTCTTGGGAAGAGGGGACGTCGACAAGGAATGCCTCTCCACGAAGCTCCGAGAAATAATACACATCGATGCACCAGAGTCAAAGAGGACTCGTGCAGGAAATGTGCAAACCAAAACCACACCTAACAATCAATTAACAATCAAACCCTAGTCTAGCAAACAACCATGTTCAAGCAAACAACATAATCTAACAATCAAAACCAGCTAGGAAAGTAACAGCTAGATTGAGGATTACCTGCAATAACCTCATCCACAGCCTCGCTCTCCACAGCGGTCATCAGAAAAGCCTGCCTCCTCGGCGGAATAGCCTGCCGAAAAGCCTGTCCCTGTGGAACAAGGGCTGCTCCACGACCAGCAGGAACGGACGCTCGCTGCTGTAACGGCTGTGCTGCAACAGGTGCCCTCCAAGGCTGCTTCGACCTCGGACAATCCTTCATGACATGGGTAGGATCCCTGCAGACGATACACTGGCCCAGGAACCTCCTACACTGATCCTTGACATGCCCGGTTCTACCGCAGAAATGGCAAGTCTTCTGAATAGGCCCTCCTGGCCTCTTGAACTGAGCTGGCTGATTAGGCTTGAAACCAGGCCTAACCACCGCCCTGGCCTACTCCATAGGCCTCTTCCCAGCACCAACAACAGACCCCCTCCTCTGACTCAGGTTCAGCTCCTGCCTCCTCGCAGCGACCAGAACCTTCTGATAAGAGTCCAGATCGGAGGAAGACACAAAACTCTGGAGCTCCAAAGCAAGTCCCTGCAGGAACCTCTGAGCCCTCTCATCAGCATCCTGCACCATCTTCGGTGTGAACCGACTCAGCCTAGTGAACTCCTGGTGGTACTGGTCCACCGTCAAGCTCCCTTGCTTCAGATCAATGAAGCGCTGCAGCATCTCCTTCTTCGCAGCCTTCGGAAAGAACTCCCCATCAAGCCTGTACTTAAAGGTAGCCCAAGCTATCGGCTCCACCAGCATCTTCTCTTCCGCATCCCACCAATTCCGAGCATTATCCTTGAGTTGCCTCTTCGCCAAATCAACCCATCCAGCCGAGGTGATCTTGGCCATCTTCAGATTGTCCTTGATGTTCTGAATCCACTCATTGGCAGCCAGAGGACCCTCAGACCCATCAAAATATGAGGGACCCAGCTCCCGAAAATGCTTCGCTCCTGTCTCAGAGCGAGGGGCATCCGGAAGAGCCCGGGCAGCTCGAGCAAGTGGAGCATTCTGGACTTGCAGGAGCACGCCCTGCTGCACTTGCATCATCTGGAGCATCATCCGCATCATCTCACCGTTGGTGGGTTCCCGCTCAGGCTCCTCATCATGAGGGATTGCACCACTACCCCCACCACGGGTGAATCGTCTTCCTGCCATCTAGTGACACAGAAAACGAATCAGATTAGACTCATAGCTTATGACTCGGACGTCGAACTTAGTTTATTGGACATTCTAATATTATTATCGTCATTCCAAAAATCGCAGTTACAGAAGGACCTGCATGGGCCACCAACAAAACCTGTCACGACCCGCTTCCCTAAAATGGAGGCGAGACGTGAAAAGGTCCGCACGAGAGTGGAGCTGTGAAGCCCCAAACCCAATAAGCGTCAATAAAACATAAGTAGGTCGCTGTAACCACAAACGGAACAACAATAATAACACAAGGAGAGACAGGAATAAAATTCTCATATCTCATAATTTTCCAACATGAAAATTAAGTTTGACATCCTGAAAAGCCACCGGGCTAAAAGAAAGAGTCTAAAGGCCCAGAACAAGGCCAACAAAAACAACGACATAACAAAGTATAGGTGCTACGCACCGACAACAAAACAACAGTCTAAACAAAAGGAAAACACAACGAAGACACTAGGACTGGTCCCCAGTGTCCACGTACTCCCCGTCAAACACAAGCTCGGGCTGGGCGTCAGCAAACACCTCGTCCTCAACAAAGGACCCAGGCTCGGGATCTAACATGTGTCACCCAAAAGAGTAAAGGGCACATGTCAGCAAGTCTAAAAGACTTGGGTAAGGAAACTGAAGGTAAGGTAAACTAGCAACCTAGCAATTATTGTATGATGCATGGCAAGTTAAGTAAGGCAGGGAAGTGACAAGTAAACGGGAGTACAAGTAGCAAGAGTCAAGTGGTAGTTGTGACATGTAATGTCAAGGAACAAGTACAAGGGATCACTCAACGAGTGCCCTATTGCCCGCAGGCTGTGCTCAAGTACAAGTCAAGGAAATCACGTCAAGTAAACACGTCGTGCACAGAGATTCCGCCTGTTGGCTAGAGCGGCTGATCGGGCCAACTCCTAAGCTCAAGTGACCGTTTATCTCTACCCCTCCCAAGTGTGTCGAGCCAGGGCATTACCCCCGAACACGGAATGCTCGCTTCTGGTACACGAGCCAGGAAGTGTGAATAACACGTATGGCATAGGGTTATGCCCACGTATAGTGGGTGCCTAGCCGGAACTAGTAGGTCGGGCGTTGGCTATCAACCAACATATGGCCCGCTTCTGGAGCACGAGCCAGGAAACACAAGTATTGTAGCGTGTGCTACGAATGCGACATACAACATGGATGGCAATTTATTCGCGTACCGTCAATCAAAATTAAACATGACATGGTAGTTGTGCAACATGGTAAAACGACGGTCCTAGCTTCGTTGTCAAGCTAGTTCCGGAATTTGCGCCTAGGTGAGTATCATTTCGTCACCTAGTCTCTTTTACGCCTACAACAAGCAAATGGCCTAAAGCATGGCCTAAACCCTAGGTGGCAAGTTCACTTGCCTAGCACCGGGAATGACGATTACGAAGGTTCGTCTCGCGGATGCTAATCTACGGGGGAAATCGCTGTTATGGGGAAACAAACATCAAACAACATGAAATTTCATTAGGGTTTCATAAAAATACAAATAGGTTATAAAAACGTCAAGAGATCGATTTCTTACCGTGAGGAGGCGGAAGAAACACTCCGGAGAACCCTAGGACCAGATCTGGAAACGAAAGGAGAAGTTTGGAGAACTAGTGTTTTTGTGGGATTTTGGGGGTTTGATGGAGATTTGGGGAAGATGAGAGGTAGAATGAGTGGAGGGTGAGTTTGGATGATGGATCTTGGGTTTGGGATGAAGGAATGAGGGCTTGAGGTAGAAGGGGGCTCAATGGGGGAGGATTTAGGGTTTTAGGTCGAGTGGAGGAAGAAGAAAACGTTTGGGAGGGGTATAAATAGGTTAGGCTGGCGGCTGCCCAGAAATTAGGGTTTTAACACAGATTAGTCTGTCAAAGAGCAACCACTGACCGACTAGTTTGGAAATTAGTCGGTCGGTCGACCAACGCAGACCGACTAAGTGTAAACAGTAACTTCTGAACGAAAATAGGATTTAGAATTAGTCGGTCGAAGAACAAATACTGACCGACTAGTTTAACATCTAGTCGGTCGATGAACGTTCTTAGACCGACTAAGAGTGAACATTATAGATACTAAAATTTAGTTGAAGAGTTAGTCGGTTAAAGAAGCATTGCTGACCGACTAGTTTGCAACCTAGTCGGTCAACCAACGTTCTTAGACCGACTAACGATAAACAGTAACTCTTGAATAATTTAGAAAGCCAACTAGTCGGTCCAAGAAGGATTACCGACCGACTGGATCGTCATCTAGTCGGTCGGTGCCCCTTCTTACACCGGCTAACGTGCACCGAAAGTTCCGATACGGAGCGCGAAGCTCTGGGATCGATTCCTAAGACTCCTAGGCTTGATCTAATATTAAGATACGACCGTTATGAAGCCCGTCACGAATGACATACTTCGAAATCGACGATCCTAAGGAAGAAACGAGAAAACACGACGAAACGATCGAAAATGAAAGTCACGGAGACGAAAACCACACACGAGGAGAAAATCCACCAAAACATATATTGTAATTTAATAAATCCAGATACAAGGAAACCAGTCGTTACATCGACTAAGAGTCAAAAACTATTAGTTTGAATACAAATTGATTTAGTCGGTCCAAGAACAAATGTTGACTGACTAGATCATCAACTAGTCGGTCACCAAGCGTTCTTAGACGGACTAATGATAAACAGTAACTAGGCATGTACAGGGAAAGCTCAACTAGTCGGTCTAAGAAGCATCACTGACCGACTAGTTCACCAACTAGTCGGTCGGTGAG
The DNA here is from genome assembly GCA_030789695.1 of Scilla litardierei. Lineage (NCBI taxonomy): Eukaryota > Viridiplantae > Streptophyta > Magnoliopsida > Asparagales > Asparagaceae > Scilla > Scilla litardierei. Next base: position 70,811,401 of record CM061130.1, read on the forward strand.
TCAACTAAGACCGACTAACTGTGAACAGTAAAGAGTTTAGAATTTGGGAGACAAACTAGTCGGTCCAAGAAGCTTTTCCGACCGACTAGATCATCATCTAGTCGGTTGGTTCTTCTTCTTGAACCAACTAACATGCACAAGAAGTCCCGAATCGAAGCGCGATGCTTCGGGAAAGTTTGAATGGGCTTCTACTAAGATCCTAGCTCTAAGATAGGAGCGATATGAAGATTAAATGATAATACCTACTCAAGGCTTAACATTCTAAATAACAAAGCTAGAAGACTAAATATAAATCTCGACAAACCGTCTTCAAACGCTTCGATCGAATCTTCATGACTTCAAAGTTGGTCCAAAAGCTTCAACGAAGCTTTAGGCATATGAATACGTGCTTTGAGAAGTCTTGAGACGTCGCTTTGGATGTTCACGTGAATTTGGCGACGATCTCCATAACTGCGCTCACAAAGTGTTAGTTCACGATTTATTTATGTTTGCTCATCATCCAAAACCAAATCCGGGGAGTCCAATACTCAACATTCTCCCCCTTTTTGGTGACGACAAACCAACATAAATAATAATAAAAAAATAATGATTCAAATGTAAAATACTTACTCCCCCTGCATTGATGACACGTTAATTCCAAATTGAATAAATATAATACGCATCAAGCAGAAGTGAGAAATATAAAACATGATCCAAGTATTGAAATTTAGGATCGTAATCCATTTTTATATCTTCACTCCCCCTGAATCTAACATAATAAATTAGATTCATGGACAATAGAGTTAAATTTTCATTTTACCCTTGTCATTATTACTATCTCTCCCCCTTTGGCATTATCCAAAAAGAGTGGGGGGCATACAACGACAACAACAAGGCTAAAGAAAATCCAACATCGGGAGTCAAAGAATACGACGATGGTCCAAAAGACACCAAGAGAAAAAAATACATGAAGAAAATCAAGGTGTGCCAAATTGACCATTATCCAAAAGAGAAAAATGAAATCATCAAAATACCAAATATAATTCACTTATTGAGTAAAGGAACGTGCTCTCCAATCTCAACATTTTGGTTAAATTAGTGCATGGAAAACAATTCTATGTATTCATAGAAATAAATTCTTTTTAACCAAGTCATTATCGGCGAGCGACGAAATCGAACATCATAGACATTAAAACGAATATAAAATGTGCACAACGAAGTAAAAGAGAACAACAATTGTAACGACTGGTTTTCTTGTATGGATTATATATATATATTTGGTTGCCTTCTCTTTGGTTGTGATTTCCATTTCCGTCTCCGTAGCTTTCACTTTCGTTCGTTTCGTTGTGATTTCCTAGCTTCTTCCTTAAGATCGTTGATCTTGGAGTATGTCACTCATGACGAACTTCAAATCACTCATATCTTAGAGATAGGTTGATCCTAGAAGCCGTAGGAATCTTCCCGAAGCTTCGCGCTTCAATTCGGCACTTTTCGTGCACGTTAGTTGGTTCAAGAAGGGGAACCAACCGACTAGTTTAGATCTAGTCGGTCGGCAACTCTACTCAAACCGACTAGTTCCTTGGATTAATTTTACTTAAGTTACTGTTTCTGTTTAGTCGGTCTAAGTTCATCTTTCGACCGACTAGTTATTAAACTAGTCGGTTAAGTTTTGTACTCAGACCGACTAATTCTTAGTTCTTCTGTACAGTCGAGTACTGTTCATTCTTAGTCGGTCTAAGAACGTTCGTCGACCGACTAGATGAGAAACTAGTCGGTCAGTAGTTGTTCTTTGACCGACTAAATCTAAATCCTATTTTTCGTCAGGAGTTACTGTTTCCACTTAGTCGGTTTACGTTGGTCAACCGACCGACTAGTTCCCAAACTAGTCGGTCAGTTGTTGCTCTTTGACCGACTAATCAGTATCGAAACCCTAATTTCTGGGCAGCCGCCAGGTCTTTTTCTATTTAAACCCCACTTCGTTTCTTTTCTTTCTTTCTCTTCTCCTGGCCTCTTTCCTTCCCCCTTGACCTCTGATCTTCCCCAACCTTCCTCTAGCTCTTCCACTTCATCAAGAGCCCATCCCCCCTCGCCATTTAGGCCGGCCACCTGCTCTAGATCGTCGGAAAACCCCAAAAAATACCCAAAACCCCATTTCTCCAGATTTTCTCCCCATTCCAGATCTGAACCCTAGGTTTCCCCGGATCGTTCTTCCGTTGCCGTGCTTGCTCGGCATCGATCTTCCGCTTCTATACGCGATTTCCTCTCCGTAGATAACTTTTGTGGCGTGCCTCGTTGATCCTCTTCCTTGGCGTGAGACAAGTGAAACTTGCATCTCTTGATTTGGGCCATGTCTTAGGCCATTACCTTGCTTTAGCGTAAAAGAGACTAGACGGTGAAAGGATAGCCGTCTGGACGCCATTGACTTAGCTTGACAACGAAGCTTGGTCCGTCACCTTCATCATGTTTGTATGTCACGTTTACTTTCCCTTAACGGTACGCGTATTAACTGTTCATGTCATCCATGCAATCTTAACTGCTATTGCATTTTAACTGCCATTTTTAATTTAAATTAACGGTACGCGAATATGTTCATGTCATTGCATTTTGCCTGCCATGTTTAATTTCAATTAACGGTACGCGAATATCTGCTCATGTCATTGCATGCTTGAACACTCATCATGATTGCGTAGCTTCGCTACATACTTGTACTATTTGTTCTGGCTAGGCACCCGTTCTGCGGGCACAACCCTAGGCCAATTACAATTCTGGCTCGTGTTTCAGAAAACGAGCTCAACACATCCTGCGGGCAATAGGGCACTCTCTGAGTGATCCCTTGTACTTGAACACAGCCTGCGGGTAATAGGGCACTCGCCTGTGTGTGAGTGATCCCTTGTACTTGAACACAGCCTGCGGGCAATAGGGCACTCACATGTGTGTGGGTGATCCCTTGTACTTGTTACTTGACAATACATGTCACACCTACCACTTGTACTTGTCCGTGTTTTACTTGTAAAACTTGTTATCCATGACATACTTGCTACTTGCTACTTTTACTTCCCTTTACTTGTCACTTCCATACTATACTTGCCATGTCATGCATCATACTATAACTGCTAGGTTGTTAGTTTACCTTTCTTTCAGTTTCCTTGCACAAGTCTTTCGACTTGCTGACATATGCCCCTTTTCTCTTTTGGGTGACACATGTTAGAACCCGAGCCTGAGTTTGTCGCTGAGGACGTAGTGTTTGTTGCCGCTGAGCCAATGATTGCCGAGGCGGAGTTTGTGGTCATTGGTGACTAGTCTTTGAGACCGCTTGTGTTCTCTTCCTTTGTTTAGGCTTGCTGTTAGTTGTCGGTGCGTGGCACCCTTGCTTGTATGTTGTACTTTGTTGCCATGTTGAGCCTTAGTCTTTCCTTTTAGCCTGGTGGCTTTTCTGTGATATTGTAATTTATTTATGGATATTCAGGGATTCAATAAATTGCTTATTGTCTCACTTCCTTATTAATATCGTTGTTTTGTATTGCGTTGCAAGGACCTGCCAATTTATTGTCGATTGACGCTTATCGGGCTTGGAGCTTTGCAGCTTCAAGTCTGAGCGGACCTTCTCACGTCTCGCCTCCACATTTTTGGAAAGCGGGGCGTGACAGGTTTTATTGGTGGCCCATGCAGGTCCATTTGCAAATGCAAATTATCGGAACAACGATAATAATTATATAATGTCCATTAAATAAATTAGAACATCCAAATTATAAGCCAGGAGTCTAGGTTTTTAGCGTCCATATGCCTTAGGTGGCTAGTAGACGTGTTAGAGCACCTGTCCCAGCTTGATAGAAAATCCATTAGGTCAGGACTATAGTGAGACTTAGTTAGAAGTTTGTGCTTGCTAGTTAGAGGCCCCTGATTATTTGTTAGACTCCATGCTAGTGATTGATATGATAGTCTTAAGAGTTACCTTAGTGGTTCCTGTCTAGCTCCGACCATGATAGACTCCTAGGATTTCTATAGCCGTTTGCTTGGGTTCATCGATTTCGGGCCCAACATAACATGATCTCGATTCTTTTAGAACCTTCCCTGAGGCCTCTAATATACTCTAGCCATTAAGAAGCTTAGTGTTAAGTTTTCTTGACCTTTAGTCAACCGATGATTAGGACCCTCTGATTCAATCTTTTCCTAGTCACTACACTTCGGTGTTACTGACCGTAGATTTTCATCGTAGTTTCTTGAATCGTAATTTAGGTGCATTCATCGCACAACCACATTCCTTGCTCTCGATTCACATGATCACCTCATTACGATTATCGTTGACCTTTCAAATCTTTTTCGTTACAAATCTTGATTCTTCCAAAGTCATTTTTGTATTCTTTCCTTATTTAAAGGTTTCACTCAACTTAAATTTTGTTTTAAACTTCTTTTGTATATTTCCCTTACTCTCGATTGAGCTAAAAGTTATTCTTAGATTTTGAAAAACTATTTGGCCTTAATTTTAAATTACTATCTTGTAACCATTTTCTAACCTATATCTTCGCTTCTCGATCTCAAAACTTTACTACTATTTCGATAATTCGATATACCACTTTTTCTAAATTGCGAAATTCATTTTAGCTGTTTACCATACGTGCTTTAAAATACTTCTTCAAGATAAATAGAATTCCAAATATCTTATGAATATATATTCTAATTATAAGTTTGTCGTACCGTACTTCAAAAGTCTTTATACCAACCCGTTCCTTTAACAAATCCTTGTTTCCCATAAAAGTATTTTCGATGTTCCTCTTTCGCTAAGTTTGAATTTGTTCGCGGACTTTTAATATATATATATATTAGATTTCATACTCTTTCGCGACTTAAATTTATTTGTTCTTTTCTAAACATTGAAACTTTTGTCGAGATTTTTGATTATTAGTTTATAATATTTTCCAGCCTATATTTTCATATCGATATAAATGTCTTGCCCCTTTTCATATACCAATTTTATTCTGAACCGTACTTCTGTTTTTCCTAACCTGAATTATAATTTTCTTTTCTTACTTATGCCATTAAAACTTATTCGAATACCGCATCATGTTTGCTTCTTATATACCTTTCAAGTCACATGGGACTTCAGCTTTCAGCAAGTCGATTTTATGCTCAACGTTTTCCCTAGTTCAGATTTTCGTAAAATTACTTTCGAAACCATTTCCTGATCTAGACCCTCCATAGTTCGGTTTTGAAGCTTTATTACCAATTTAATAATTATATATATGTATGTCCTCCCGCTTTTACTAAGATGTTACTACCTTTCCATTCATCATACATATTTCTAAAAATGATTTCTAGAATAGAACTACAATTATTTTTATATATCAGTACTATGTACATTGTGCTCGTGTGTTAAGACCCTTGTATACATCAGTTTCTGCTGGCGAACCCGGATTCTCTAAAAGTACTTTCAATACGGTTTATTGGAATTTCACTTCAGTTTTAAGACTTGGAAAAACATTTGGCATGAGCATAAACCCTCTACACTATATTTGATCTTATTTCATTCCTTGAACCTCGAAACTTTTTCCCAAAATTTTTAAACTACTGCCGCATTACATTTTCTAACATATGCCCTATATGTTTGTGTAAATGATTTGCTTTTACTCGTGATAGCTTTATATAAGCTAAATAAACCATTCCTCTTCTTACATATATTCGACTCAAACTTATTTCGAACAACTCATTTTATCGATCGGTTTCGTACTCTTCATTTTAACTTATATCTTTTACGCACTGTTTTCCATGTATCATAATGGAGCATCATTACATCATTACATGGCCGTTCTCATGCTTTTCGATCTTCCTATTCGTTACGCTCTTGCTTTCGGGTTCTTCCTTTTGTCTAGCCAATAGAGCTTGTCGTCGCCGGTGTCAACCTTAATATAGTTTGGTGAGCCCATTGGTATTAGTTGTTATGTCGTCATAGTGTGTTTAATTACATGGTGTGAATATATATATATATATGATACACATGTGTGACCATACGATGAATGCTTTATTAGGGAGGCTATGTAATTATAAGTGAGCTGATGTCTGTAATATTATTATAATATATATAAGGTGATTGAACTATGTGGTTGTTTCTGAGTGTTTTCTCACTACAAAGCGTTGACCGTTGACAACCCGGTCAACGTGGTCAAGGGGCCCGATTGGGTCCCTCGGGCGAGTCGAGTTGGTGCAGTCGAGGCTCGAGTCGGATCTGCAGACGACGTGGAGCGGGTCGGCTGGGTCGAATCGGGGTCCTCGGCCGTTGGTAGGGCGAGGGGTAGCCTCGGCCCGGATCGAGACGCTCGGCCTCGGTCGGTTGCGCTCGGCCTCGGCGGTCGGACGACGAGGGGAAGCCTCAATCGTCCAGCTGGTTGAGTGGTCGGCGATAGGCAGAGGGGAAGCCTCGGCACGTCGATCTGATGCCCTCCTGCGTAGACGAGAACACTCGTCAGGGGGCCGGACCTTGGTTCCGGCCAAATCCCCTCCGATGCGTAAGTCAGACAGAGATCTGAAAGAGGAGGCCCGGCGGAGACGGTTCGACTCGTGAGGAGATCGGAACGGCGTCTCACGGCGCGAGCGGGGGAGGAAGCAGATGAAATGGGGGAACTAGGTCGTTGATGGAGTACCTTAGGTTCTAGATACCTGAGAGGCGGTCTCTTGTCCTGTCGTCCTCCTAGCCCCTTTATAGACCTCCACCGTGATTGCCCCCGACCCACGTCGCTCGCCCGCCCTCAATCGTGCCCCCTCGATCCGCCCCCCCGGTCGCCGCTCCCTGCGCCATGCCCGCACCTCCCTATAACTGCCATTAAGTGGTAGCGGGATCGAGGGGGCGGTTATCGCAGGAGTGGGCGAGTGACCGGTGTGTTACCGGGGGCCGGGTCGGATCGACATGTTGGGGGAGTCCCCCATAGGGCCTTATCGAGTGGGCCTGAGTGCGCAGATGGGCTCTTGACCGGCGGTCGGGTTTCTGGGCTCGTGTCTTTCGGGCCTCGGCCAAATAGGCGTAACAATTGCCCCCATTGGTCGGGTTGATCGGCTTTGGCTGGTTCGGCCCGGCTGATGTGACTTCCGCCGACTTTGACAGGCTCGCCAGTCGATGCCGACTCATTTATTAGTCGTCATCATGCGTTGGCCCGCTCGATACTCTTAAGGCGCGGGCTCCGATGCGCCGTCGGTCCTCTGATGCTGCCACGTGTAGCTGCGAGCTTATCCCCACCGCTCGCGGGGTCGTCTTAAGTTGAGAATCCGAGGGGTCCGTGAGCCGCCCTCGATGGGGTCGATCGGCCTTGGCTTGCTCGGTTCGACCGCTGTGCCTCCTGGGGTTCCGAGTGGCACTTTAATCGAGGCGTGGTCATAAATGTAGGTCATGATGAGGCGGATTGATTGGACTTCCCTTTGCGCCGATTTCGAAACGCCGCCGGTTCTTCGAGGCCTGCCACGCGTTCTTGTCAGGCGCTTCGAATTCGTCACTGCTTCCGGTATATAAGATCCCCAGCTGCGTTGATCTCCACTTCTCTTTTGCTCTTCCCATTGTTCTAGGCTTTCCACAACTCGGAGTTTCCCGTCGCCTTCGCTTCCTTGTCTCCCCCAAACTAGTTAAAAGGTAATTCCTTTCTCGCTCTCGTATTATGGCTGCTCTTAGGATAGGCGGTTCTGGCCAAGGGGCGAGGGATTCTCCAGAGCCCAGGCGGGGCAGGCCCCCGGCTCGTGGGATCAGGTTCCTCCTCCGGGAGTCGTCCCCTCCGAGATAAGGGGAAGGGGAAGCTATTCCCAGACTACGCCTGTGATGACGTGGCGTCGGCTGCCGTGCGTCTTAACGTGCCCCCGGTTGTCCTCCGAACGCCGTCGAGGACCTCTCCTTCAGAAGTCACGGAGATCCGGGAAAGGTATCTCTGCTTCCCGTACGATGTCCGAGTTCCATTCGTCGACGAGCGGATTTGCCTTCCGAGGAGCAATGAAGTCGGCGTCTACGTAGAAATGTTTCGACTGGGTCTTCGTTTCCCGCTCAATCCCTTCCTTATCCAGGTCATGGAATATCTCATGGTGCCGCTTTGCCAGTTCACCCCTTGCTCGATTGCGGTACTGACGGGCTTCGCTACGCTCTGCTGTACCCGCGGTCTGGAGCCGTCTCTCCCCCTTCTCTTCCACTTTTATCAGATCCAGACGGTCGGCCCCGAGGTCATGGCTGCAGCTCCGAGCCCGCTCGAGGAGGGAATGCCTGATCGGGCTGCCCAGCTGGTCGGGGGATTGGAGTTCGGATTACGTCTTTGTGGTCTTCCTGGAGGATGCCTAGATTTTGACAAGTTGGGGCGGGTCTGTCCAGCCTCGCCCGCCGCTAGCTCTCTCAGACGTCGATCGGGCAGCTGCCGCGCTGCTGTCGACCCTCCCCTTGGAATCGAAGTCCATCTGGTCTTTGTTGGACGACCTACTCCTGAAGGCCATCTTGTGGTCTCCGGGTAGGTCGCCTTTTCAGTCTTGACTCGCCCTGTGACTCATCCTGATTTTGGTTTCCCTTGCAGAGATGGCTGGCCGTGAGTTCGTCCGTGACATCGATGAGCTGATTCGCCGTGGAGCTGCTCAGAGCCGAGGCGGTACCTCCGGAAGGGCGCCTCGACGGACCATTGAGGAGGAGGTGCGCCGAGCCGAGCCCTCCGTGGGCAAGGTGGTGGCCGTGCCTCCCGCCTCTTCTTCTGGCGATCTCTTCCCTGGGGGCGTCGCAAGGGCCGGATCCGCCCCACCAGCCCAAGAGGCAGGGGGTAATGACAGGTCCGGTGCAGTCCCTCCTGCCCTTGGCGTGCCCCATCAGGTTCCCGAGGGTGGGGATGGTGCGAGGTGGAAGCGCTCCCCTCCGGCGCCCTCGGAGCCCCACGGAGGAAAGAAGAGGAAGGAGGACGCGGATCCCTCCAGTCCGGCGGGTTCCGCGCTTCCTGCGGCGACCACCGGGGATCCTTCGGTAGCCTTGTCAACCACCCCCCTCGCAGCGTCCTCGCCCGTATCACCGGGGATCGGGGCCTTGTTGGCGAGCAATTTGGCTTCCCTCGATGTCGTCCCTGGGAGTTCGATGTTTGTCGACCGAGCCTTGGCCCAGCAGGTTGCCGAGGTCTCCGTCCCTCCCTGGGACCGCAGCCTCCTCAAGAAGATCCCTGCCGACAAGATGTCGGATTCCTTGGTCTGGATCCTTCAACAGGATCGGTTATCTTGCTGTCCTCTCCTTCCCTTTATCCTCTTCTTATCCCATGTCTCGTCTTTCCAGGGTTCAGCGCTCGCCGTGGAGTTGCAGTGTCGAGCCGTCCGCTTGAGGGAGATGGAGGAGTCCTCCATGAGGGCCCAGGAGCGGGCCGGGGCGGTGGAGGTGGCTATGACGGAGGCCCAGATGGAGTCTCGGTGTCTCAAGCTCTGTGTGGCCGAGTTGGAGGGACGAGTGGGTGACCTCCAGGGAAAGCTGGAGGATGTCTGGCAGTCGGCTGAGGAAGCGGCGGAGTCGTTCCGCCTGGAGATGGAGGAGCTTCAGAGGGAACTGTCGGATCGGTGCCAGGTGACGCGGCTTGCAGAGGAGGTGGAGAGGGGCGTCGTCGAGACCCTGGGGAAGAGGATCTTCGAGGTTCTCAGGGAGGCCTTCGGTGCGTATGAAGACCTCATCGCCCCTCGGATCGTCGAAGTCGTCCAGTCTTCCTTCCGGGAATGTGCGGAGCGTGTTCGGCAAGCCCCTCCGCCGGTCGATCCCCCTCGCTCCGAGCAGGGGGAGGTGCCCGGGGATGCGTCCTCTCGAGCCCGGGTTCCCTAGGTCGTTCCTCCTGGCCGTTTATCCTCAAATTTTTTAGCATCCGCTTCGCTTTGGACCAGTCTACTTGGAATGGACCCCTGACCCTGCTTTCTCCTTCGGCCTCGCCACTGACTCCCTGGTCCAGAGCCAACAATTGCTGGTTGCATGGATTTTTGCTTAGGCCAGCAACTTCGAGTTCTTTAGTCGACAAGTTTTGCTTCACCGGTGTGGCCCTAGTTTCTGTAGGTGACGAGCTTTGTTGTCCGTTGAGAGCGGATTAATTGTAGAGAGGTTTCTTCACTTTGATTTCCTGTAAATAAGACATACTGTTATAAACAAAATTTGACTTACCCGAGCTTCTCATATATTTTGCTTTGTTGCTCGTCCTCGGCCTAGGACCGGCTGACGCCCGAGCTGGCGGGGGAGTTGTCTTCAAATTTAGAACGATTGAGTCGGTCGGCGAGGGCGAAGTTCCTCGGTTTAGGACCGGTCGGCGTCCGCGCCGGCTGGGGGAGTTGCCCCCAGACTTACGAGCGCAAGGGTCGGTCGGCGACGGTCGGTGTCCGTGCTTGGCTGGGAAGTCGCCCCCAGGCTTACGAGTGTGGGAGTCGGTCAGCGAGGGCAAAGCCCCTCGGCTTAGGACCAGTCGGCGTTCGTGCTTGGCTGGGACGTCGCCCCCAGGCTAACGAGCGCAGGAGTCGGTCAGCAAGGGCGAAGTTCCTCGGCTTAGGACCGGTCGGCGTCCGCGCCGGCTGGGGGAGTTGCCCCCAGACTTACGAGCGCAAGGGTCGGTCGGCGAGGGTAAAGCTCCTCGGCTTAGGACCGGTCGGCGTCCGCGCCGGCTGGGGGAGTTACCCCCAGACTTACGAGCGCGAGGGTCGGTCAGCGAGGGCAAAGCTCTTCAGCTTAGGACCGGTCGGCGTCCGCGCTGGCTGGGGGAATTGCCCCCAGACCTATGAACGCCTTCCCTCCAGTAGAGGTCTTCGTTCTTTTGCGCCCTTAGTGAAATGCTGATTCCATCGAAGATTAAGAGAAAATAAAAGGGAATGCGATTGTACTCTTAAGAGTCCTGTCGGACTAGTACATTTGGAGAAAAAGGGAAAAGGAAATGAAGCTAGACAGAGGGATGTGAACCTAGATAATCCCCTCAGACTAGGCTGCGACTGGGGGGAGAGACATCGCCAGCTCACTCTATGATGCGGAGGGGCCCTTGGACGGTGTTGATCTTCTTCCCCCTGTCTGGCTGCATGGAGGTCCCCTCTCCGTGGGCTGGCTCGTCGGTTAAGCTCCTGGCGTGTCCCCGACTCATCAGCTTCTCGATGTCCTTCTTTAAGTGCCAGCAGTCTTCAGTGTCGTGGCCGTCGTCCTTGTGGTACTTGCAGTATTTCTCCCTATTCTTCCCACCTCTTTTTGCCCTCAGTGGGGGGCGATCGACGCGTTCTTCCTTCTGCACTTGGGCGAGGACGGCGTCTGGGGTGGCGTCTCTCGTACCTTCTCCGCGCTGCCTGTTTCTCGGCCTCTTCTCGGTCCGGTATCCTTCGGGGCTGCCTCGTCCGCTGTCGCCACGCTTGGTCCCTCGAGTGGCTTTTCCTGCATCCACGGCCAAGGCCTCCTCGGTCAACATGAAGCGCTCGGCCCTCGCCATGATCCCGGGGAGGTCCTTCGGGGGATCGTTGTGCAGGGACTTCTTGAGGCCTCTGTGGCGAAGCCCTTTCTTAAGGGCCGTTTGGACCACCAGGTCGGGAGGGCTGTTCACGTTCAGCCTCTCCGCATTGAAGCGGCGCATGAACTGCCGGAGCGGCTCGGCCGGGCCTTGTACTATGTTGAACAGATGTTCAGCATCAGGCTTGATCTGCCTCCCCGCCATGAACTGCTTGCAGAACAACTGGGTGAGTTCCTCAAAGCTGTCGATGGAGCGGCTGGGCAGGCTGCGGTACCAGGTCCTCGCCGCTCCCCTGAGAGTAGAATAGAAGCCTCGGCAGAGCAGGTCATCGTCAGCTCCTTGGAAGGACATGTCCCCCTCGTAGTCCATCACGTGGTTTCCCGGGTCTCCTATCCCGTCGTACTTCCCCAGCGCCGGGATCCTGAATCGAGAGGGGACCCGTACGTCGGTTATTCTCCGAGATAGGGGGCACCGGTCTCCGTGGATGCCCCCGGGGATTCGACAGTCACCTGCCTCTGGCTCGTTCGGTGGTGGAGGGTGCACAGGCGCCGGCGGGGCTGGCTCCACGGCCCTCGCCACGCTGGGGGTCGGGCTGAACCGGCGCTCCCGGCTCCTCTGGCGGGAGCTCCTGCTCCGCCGTGATCGGTCTCTTGAGTGGTGTCGTTCGCTTCTCCTGCGGTGGGACGACCGTGACCGACGAGATGATGCGGTCATCGATTCGCCCTTCGTCCCTTCGGTCTCTCTTCGGCTCCTTTCACGATAAGGGGAGGAGGCGCGTGATCTCGCCTGACGGGAGCCGGACAGCGTGAACCGGCGATCCGTGTTCGCTTTTTGGGTCCCGTGGTCGTCGACCACGGCGGACCGCAAGAGCGGGGGACCCCCCGCCCATCGATGGCTATCGCCCAACGTGCCTCCGTTGGATGGCGCAGGGCCGACGAGCTGCTGTACCGTCGCGACCAACGTCTGGAGGCTCGCATTGGTCTCCTGAGCCAGGGCGCGGAGCTGTCCCTGTGTGGCCAGTCCTGAGCCGCCGGTCTCTTCGGTTGAGGGGGCGGGGCGATCGCCGACGGGCGTGTCTTCGGGGTTGCCATTGGATGCGCCATTCCCCTCCTCCGGGATGGGGGGCATGCGCTTCCTTCCATTGCTGGCTCGTGCCATTGCTGGTGTGGTTTGCTTCTTCGTGGGACGGTTTTCGGTTCCCACAGACGGCGCCAGATGTTTCAGAGTGTTTTCTCACTACAAAGCGTTGACCGTTGACAACCCAGTCAACGTGGTCAAGGGGCCCGCTTGGGTCCCTCGGGCGAGTCGAGTTGGTGTAGTCGAGGCTCGAGTCGGATCTGTAGACGACGTGGAGCGCGTCGGCTGGGTCGAATCGGGGTCCTCGGCCGTTGGTAGGGCAAGGGGTAGCCTCGGCCCGGGTCGAGACGCTCGGCCTCGGTCGGTTGCGCTCGGCCTCGGCGGTCGGACGATGAGGGGAAGCCTCAATCGTCCAGATGGTTGCGTGGTCGGCGATAGGCGGAGGGGAAGCCTCGGCCCGTCGATCTGATGCCCTCCTGCGTAGACGAGAACACTCGTCAGGGGGCCGGACCTTGGTTCCGGCCAAATCCCCTCCAATGCCTAAGTCAGACAGAGATCTGAAAGAGGAGGCCCGGTGGAGACGGTTCGACTCGTGAGGAGATCGGAACGGCGTCTCACGGCGCGAGCAGGGGAGGAAGCAGATGAAATGGGGGAACTAGGTCATTGATGGAGTACCTTAGGTTCTAGATACCTGAGAGGCGGTCTCTTGTCCTGTAGTCCTCCTAGCCCCTTTATAGACCTCCGCCGTGATTGCCCCCGACCCACGTCGCTCGCCCCGCCCTCAATCGTGCCCCCTCGATCCTCCCCCCCGGTCGCCGCTCCCTGCGCCATGCCCGCACCTCCCTATAACTGCCATTAAGTGGTAGCGGGATCGAGGGGGCGGTTATCGCAGGAGTGGGCGAGTGACCGGTGTGTTACCGGGGGCCGGGTCGGATCGACATGTGGGGGGAGTCCCCCATAGGGCCTTATCGAGTGGGCCTGAGTGCGCAGATGGGCTCTTGACCGGCGGTCGGGTTTCTGGGCTCGTGTCTTTCGGGCCTCGGCCAAATAGGTGTAACAGTGGTATTACCTGATTAAATATTATGGGTGTTTGACCTTATGATATGTATATGGCCACGGTGGTAGATGTGTATGTATTGGAGTAGTATTGGCATATGTATGGATGCTATGTTAAGTATATGGAATTATTCTGCTATGATTTTGAGTCTCACTCAAGCTTGAGTGGGTATACTCTATGTACATTGGTGTATTTGTATGTGGTTGGTGTATAGTGATGGATGATGTATGTATAATGTTTGGATTGTTTGTTTCCGGTTGTGTTACGCACATGATTGTGGGTCACTAACCAGTATATATGTGTTGGTCTTGTGGTATAGATATTTACTAAGGACTTGCCCGTGTGATCGTATGTGTGCTAGCTAAACTAAGCGTGTCAATGTACTGAGTTTGTAATTGTATGATTGGTATACATGGATGAAATGTTAGCGTGTATGGGTGTGCACCATGCACGGGTAAGTATGTGCTTAGTTATAAGTTTTGGTGACTATAATATGTGTGGCGTGTCGTGGGTATAATTATAGGGCCGTATGTGATGTGGAGTTATAGTGAAATATTTGCATGTATTAGAATGGCTATAAATTGTGAAATTATAATGATGGTGGAAGTATATTAAATATAATAACTTGAGTTTAGATGGTGTGGTATGATTACGTGTGTTGACGTGTTTGGTATTGGATGTATACTAGGAGATATAGGGAGTGGTGTATTCTTATTTCCTTGTTCATAGGTAGCTACCTAACGTAGAGTGTTACGATGGTATTTACTAGTGTGAACTATTTAATTGGTTGTGAGTATATGGACTAATGTTTGGTGCTAGGTAAGTAATAGCTATATAAGGGATGTATGTGTATATGTGTGTATGATGGAAATACATGTATGCTTTTGACTGACTATGATAGGAACAAGTGTATGATGTGCGTGTATATATATATATATATATATATATATATATATATATATATATATATATATATATATATATATATGTACTAGTCATTATCCGTGTCCGTAAGGCACGAAAAAGGTCGTCTCCTGGGTGCAAAACAGAGGAAGACAGTCAGTTAACGGGTGGAATGACGACACGGGCGCAAGATTGACGTGGAAGTCATCTTCCGGGGGCAATATTGACGTGGGAAAAGAAAACATGGGTCAGTCGTCTTAGGGGCACAATATAGTAGGGAAAAAAGGGGAAAAGCGTCGTTGCAGATCGGAAAAAGAGAGATGAAAACTCGTAAAGAGGGGGAAGAAGGGGGCTATATTAATAATATAAAGTTTTTTTTAATTATATTAAGGTTTTTATGTTAAGGTTCATTTAAGATGTTTATAGTAAGGTTTTTAACAATATAAGATTGGTATTCTGCCCTTTTTATAGTAAGGTTTTTTTTAATTATATTAAGGTTTTTATGTTAAGGTTCATTTACTGAAATTGTGTATTGGTTTTTACCAGAATAATGTTTTTACATGTCTTTATATAAAGGTTTTGAGGTGAGTAAGGTTAATTATATATAATAGGTGAAGCAAACTTTTTTACAACTTAATGTACAGCTTAATTTAGCTATAAGAGGGCACAAATCTTTTTAAGAACGGGTTTTTAGAATAAGGTTTTTAGGTTGATATAAATGCTGTTAATATCATCTTCAGGTTTTTACCTTTTTGGTTCATTTTAATTGCTTGTTTTAAGGTTTTTAGGTTTTTAGGATTATTCAAAGGTTTTATGATATAAATTGCTTGTGCGAACATTTAAAGTTTCAACTTGTATTTTTACTTGCTACTCATATGTAACAGTTATGAGTAAAGTGTCTGAAGTTTAAAGTTTAGCAAACAAACACTGAGAAAGAAAAGGTTACCTAAAAGGCTTTACAAAAAGCTGCCGTTTTAGAAGTTGAGGGGTAATCTAAGCCTCATACGAACATATCAAATTTATTTCTTATATCTCAATCCTAACACAGTTATTAAAGGAACAGTGCATAGATGCCCTTTTAAAGGGATACCAAGTAGTTTGATTTCTGCATGCAACGCAATAAAAACAATTATCAGAATTTTTTTGTTGATCCTTGATTCCTATCATGAGATTGCCGCAAAAAACCCTTTAGAAACTATCCATACAACATCCGAATTCTCTAGAGTTGCATCCACATTCTCTCTCACTTTCTGCAGTTGTTTCGAGTTCATGGAAATCCATTCTCAGCATTGTTGTGGGTGTTCATTGTGTTGGTACTGAAAATATCACACTAAGAGTTGCTTCGCGGAATCTATTTCTTGCAGCACAGCCTGGATCTAAAATACCTCAGTATATATATAATGCCCATTTAATTGTTTACGTCAATAAATCGCAAGTATGAATTCAGACAAACAGCTCAGGTAATCAAAGTGAAGGATACGATGCCCCAATGCATGTATATGGAGATATCATCATCTGCCACTATGACTACCAGAGAACCTTGTATGGAAATAGCAATTAGTTAAAAAAATTGAGGTAATGCTTGATATGCACAACCAATTTCTCAAATATGCACAGCCAGGTTTCTCAAATGACATCAAGTAAATTTCTACACATTTGATAGACATCTCAATTTCACGAAATAGTAATGTTACTGGGAGTTAGCATTTGACATTTCTATTCATGTTACTATTCCTATTCATCAGGAGTTTCATCCGGGAGTTAGCATTTGACATAAAATAGGGAATTTCTATTCATCTCAATTTCTCAAAATAGGGATTAACAGTTGACATAAATCAGGGAGTTTCATCAGGGATTAGCATTAAATTTTAATTTCAAGCAGTGGCAGTAGCGTAACATTTCAATCATTACCATTTCTCATAAAATTGAATTATGACATTCCATAAGGGCAAGTTTATAGGAAAAATCACATCCATTGCAACTTTATGCTAATTGACGACCATTGCAAGTTTATTGGAAAAATCACATTCATTGGAAGCATTCCGAAATTTTGAGGGATGAAGAGTAGAGTTTGAGGGAAGAAAAAATAATTTGAGGGTTGCAGAAGGAGGAAGACTTCAGTCTGTAAATAATTTGAGGGAAGAAACCTCAATAATTTAAGGGAACAAATTCGCTATTTTGAGGGCACGGTCGCAGACTTCAGTGTGTGTGGGCGAAGTTGTTAGAATTCACGACTTCTGGGTAAATGAATAGACTTCAGAAGATAGTGGGAAGTTTTGACGGAAGAATGCCAGACTTCAATAAGACTTCAGTTTTTTATTGAAGTCTTATTCATTCACCCCTATCATCAAGTCTTATTGAAGCTTTGACGGAAGAATGCCAGACTTCAATAAGACTTCAGTTTGAGGGAAGACTTAAGTGCACAGGCAAAGGTTGGCAGTGGGTAGTGGGAAGCTTGGAAGCAGTTTGTAAAACCGAAGGACAAAACTGACTTTTCAAAAGTTTTAACAGATCCAAAAGCCATGTGAAACTGCCAAAGCTTCAAAATAGTTGCAAACGTTAATTTAAAATTTTCGATTCCTAATGACCGTAGGAGAGTGTGTCCAAGTCATAATGTTATAGACACATAGGACAAAGTTACGACACGTAGGAAGATCTGCACCCATTGTTTCATATGCCAAACACTGAGAAATATTTAAAATATATCAAATTTCATTCACTTCTGATTGATTGGATTCAGGTCATACAAATTGGGAACATTGATTTATTTACATTGTGGGGTTTTAAATTCGTATATGCAAAACTGAGAAATGTGTAAGAAATATGTCAAACATTGATTTACAAACATAAAATTCTTGAATCAGAAGAAGTACATTCACATTTCTTATACTTTCAATCTGCCAAAAGTGAAATTGAGTGTTTTTGTTCACGATTTAGAAATTGAGTGTTCATGTTCTGGGAAATTCTGATTCATGAAGTTACATTGCATGGCCAATTTCCCCGGTAGAAATGACGCGATCTCAGAGTACCAGGGTCTGTTGAAATGACGTTTTTGTGTGGTTGAAAACCTGTTTAGAAACCTGGTAATGGAAATGAAATGAATACTGTTAATGTCATGAGGAGAGGGAGATTGAAATAATGCAGATGAAGTGCTTTTGTTTGCAAATAATGTGGGATTCAAATAATGTCAATTCGAATGATGTTTGCAAAGTAAAATGAACACTGTTTGCAAATGAATACTATTAATGACAATTCGAATTTATTCCTTAACAACAGTGGGATTCAAATAATTTCCAGAACTTTTGGTTGAAAATTGTATTTTCGTTCCAAATAAATCCAGATCCACCAGATTCAAAAAATGTACTTATTTGCAAACTGTGGATCCAGGTTCTGCAGATGAAATAATGCAGATGAAGTGCTTTTGTTTCGAAATAATGCAGATCAGGATGGAAATTGTACTTACTACCCATGGGGATCAGGTTCTTTGGGGATGTCTCTATGTATCCTTATTCCCTTTTGTCCATTCAACTAAATGGTCTATGTTTTATACATCAAAACCATGTCAAATTAGACTTGCAATATTCTCAAGCAGTGTTACCTTGACATGGGACATGTGAGCCAAGTATCTGAGTATCCTGATGCTTCAAACATGGCAATTATTCAATCATATAATTTGCGGACACGGGTAGTGTGTGTGGTCCCATATAAATGGGAGCAATAGGCTATTTTCAATTCTACAAATTTATCTACCAGTACATTCCCATAATTAAAAGAAAAAGGAGATTTTATCTACAAATACATTGCCAATTGAAATCAATTTTTATGCATGGTGTGGGGTTGGATGGCCAACAACTTTTTTTTCCTAGGTAATGACAAAAAATTTTATGCAAGGTAGAAAACATATTTTAAATTGACATTGAAGACTCTTGAGCACAATACAACAAAATTAAGAGTGAAAAAACATCCCATGTAATTGCAGATTACATTGAAACCTATTAACTATTACCTCTAAATAAGCAAGCATCAGGTTTGTACCATTAAAACCAAACAATATAACTCAACATGAGAAGAAAAAGAAAAGATGATACCATTAAGACAAATTAGTCACTGAAAAAACTGTGAACTAATGTACATTTTAAACTATAATTTCAACTGAAATTGACACCAACCCGATAACTTTCTATGCTTGTATTACCTCATCACAGCCTATTATGTATTGAAAGACCCAACATGACAACCAGAATTCCATGAAACCATAGAAGATTCATTAAAAATGATTAAATAGCAATAAACTCCAATATTGATTCAAGAAGCTCCAAAATAGCCACCAAAAACAATGAATAAAAATTTGTGAACTACTATCTTTGTGATATAACAAATATTGCACTGCTCCAATATTGCACTTTATGTGCACTTCAGGTGAAAAATATCACAGATAAAAAAGTGATTATATTCGGTGAGATAGTACACTTTTTGTTAGTTGCACTACTCCATACAGGATTCTTTGCAATATCTTTTCCATATCTATTGTATTTGCACTTCAAATCATCAGATGAAAAATATATACTATTTATGCGAAATAACAGAGATTCAACAATATAATCTAGGGAACTAACAGAAATATTGATTATATTCAAGGAAAACATAAATCTGAATTGTAGAAACAGAAAAGGGGTTAGGAAGTATTCAAAAGGAGCTCCAACGTGAGATCACTTAGTTAGAAACATAACCTGTGATAGTTCCATCCATGAAAATTCCAAGGATCAGCCTTTAGCAGTTGATCCAAGAGGCAGAATTCACGAATAAAATCAACCTCCTAGATCCCACGATTCAACACCCACTTTCGGTGGTACCTTGATAATTTAATATTAAGCAGAAATAATTAGATCAAATTAGAAGTTGAACCAACCACCGATCATATATCTGTCCATAGGGCTGATTTAAAATTGAACAAAATTTTGAATCAAATAAACAAATCGGAAGCCATCTTTATAATACCGATATATGCATATTATATTTAATTATGAAGGAAATTTTTTTACTAAAAAGATATATGTGATCTTCTACTTATTTTGGCAGATTATTTGAAAAATTATTTGCTGATTTATTAAGTGTAGTTGGATAAATAGGTGTGGATGTTGTTTTTAGTTATTTCATCCTCTTTTGTTCATCTCAAGAGTTTTTACATTCACGTAATACTTGGACTAAAATTACAGAAAGCGAAGCAATTTTCAGACCAATTTCAAGGTTGCAAAACAATGGTACACATTTAGGCTATTTCCTTGTTTTACCAATGGTTCTGAGAATCTCGTGCAAACATCTTAAAATCATATCAAGATTTGCTTGGCTGTATTAAGGAATATAGGATTACTATAATACAATAAAGATTAAGATTAAATTCTTTCAATCAGAAGTTCCATTGTCTTACCTTTATCTCAGTTGCATTATCCCAGAGGTGCTGAAGTAGAAGTGAAGTGACTGCCACAGGGGCCAACCCCTCCTCATTTTGGTCGGGCCTTAACTGAATCTCGGAATGCACTGATTTGATGTCAGATATGTCCCTATTTTTTTCTTTTTATTTTTTCCTGGTCATGATGCTGAGATGAACTGCTCTTAAGCTACTTTTCAGGCCAGAGCAACTCAAATATGTCTAGAATGTGGATTTATTTACACCCTGTAGAAGCCTTTTGATGAACAGGTAAGCATAACTTCGTCCCTTTGTACCAAAAAATGTAATATTTCTCGTAACTTGTTTGCATATTTTTGCAGTCGGATACATATGCTTGTCCAAAATGCCGAGCACCGAAGAAGATATTTGTGTGGTGCGTGATATGATGTGGGCACATGGAAATCTATCGAAGCTGGCTTGCTACCCATCGGAGTTATTGTCAGGCTGGTGGCTGGGATTGCAGGACTCAGAGCTTTCCTTGTCTATTGCCTCCACTGATTTTGCTACAACATGCTTTATATGTCAAATATAATAGGTTATTGAGAGTTCACTTGTGTTCTCCACACCTAGAAAAAAGAATACAAAATGTATATTGTGATTGTTCATAATCATATCAACAATAAATATGTTTATTTAGAACTCTTTGCGCTTTGATCGCATTATTGTCCTGATCATCCATGTGCATTTGCTTTGATCGCATTAACTATTTGTACCAACGCATGAAAAATATTAACAGAACCAAGTATAGATGCTTTTCAATATAATTACTGCATTGCTTTCAAAACCCATATAAATTCATCCTCAACCCACAGCCCAACAGAGAAATTTGTGAGTTCTTGAAAAATAAAGCAGTCAATCATTGAGAGATGGCATTATTTGATAATAGCACTTAGTTGGTATTTGGATTTGATTCAATATGGCTAGTCAGCGAACTCTAATTTAAAAACCAAACTCTAATTTCTTTCACAATCAAAAGGATATCTCTCAAAATGCAATATGTAGAAGGGGAAAAATTGAAATCAGGAAAGAGAATGGACAACTGAATTTAGAAATGAATGTATGAACTCATCTCATTCAAAAAAAAGATAGCCTGCAAAATTTTCAGTGGAAAAATAAATAAATTCATAGAAAACTCACCATGGTGAACTGGCTCCTCAAGGGGAAGTGGGCTGAGATTGCTTCAACAACTCGATTCACCTTGCTGAAAAATTATACAACCATCTTGTAAAAATTTATACAATCTTTCCATTTTCTAAAATTTATACATCCTTGAAAAAAAAAATTCACCGTGCTGAATTCAGAAAAATCTCACATTGATGAAGTGGGCAGAGGGCTAAGATCCATTTAGTCCCTGAGTTTATACATGCTTTAGAAAAAATTCACACATACATCTTTGTAAATCCCTTCAAATAATTTATACAACCAACATTTATACAGCCTGCATCAAAAAACGTCACCTTGGCACATGCAAATAGGTGCAGCGACGACACTCTGCTCACTGATCCTATGTCATACCAACATCACAATCCTTGCAAACATGAGCACCATTCCGAAACTGCTCGAGATCGCGGCAGACAACTCGAGTTGCGAGGTGATTGAACTGCGACATACGCAGTGCGTCTACTGCAGTGTCTGGCGGGTGATAAGAAATATGTAGATGATTAGATTTCTGGGGGAGCAATGGATTTGATGCTAAGACTGGTGAGGGAGAGGGAAGGAATAGACTGGTGCTGCTTGGGCATGTTGCATTAAATCTGCGACAACTCTCCAGCGAGATTCAAGACGGTGGCAATGGCTGTCGACGCATACAAAGTGTTGACGACAGCACCGAAGCCTTTTGAGCTCCGGAGATCATTGCATTTGGTTGGGGCCTAGATATGAGGTTTTGGGGGGGAGGGAGAGATGGAGGGGGAGAGGGGGAGAGAGAGGGAGAACAGGATGATTTTGCTGGTGGCCTGAAAGCAACAAACAAAATTTGCCGCCAGTTTTTGGATTCCCTCCTCTTGCTGGTGTTTTCAAATTTTTTGGGAAACCCGGTTTGTTTTTCCCCCCCAGTTTGGTTTTCCCCCTCTTAAAGTTTGGTTAAGATGTGAGTTTTCAAATGTTTGAGTTTTTAAATAACAAAATTCCCCCCCAAACCCATCCTAGTCATCATTTATGTTTTATCCTAGTCAGCTTTTGCTTGCCACGTAGGGCAAACTCTTATCCCAGTAGGACAAAATTCAAAAAAGGTCCTCTTTTATAGAATAGATGTATGTATACCTGTTGCTAGTGTTAATGTTTGATAACCTAGTGCGAATATAAGCACTTGTAATAACTATACCTGATAGAATGTGATATGATTGGGGTAGTTACTAGAGCGACTAGATATGTTAGAAAGTCTGAGGACGGACTTTATTCTAAGGTGGGTATGATGTAACGACTGGTTTTCTTGTATGGATTATATATATATATATATTTGGTTTCCTTCTCTTTGGTTGTGATTTCCATTTCCGTCTCCGTAGCTTTCACTTTCGTTCGTTTCGTTGTGATTTCCTAGCTTCTTCCTTAAGATCGTTGATCTTGGAGTAAGTCACTCATGACGAACTTCAAATCGCTCATATCTTAGAGATAGGTTGATCCTAGAAGCCGTAGGAATCTTCCTGAAGCTTCGCGCTTCAATTCGGCACTTTTCGTGCATGTTAGTTGGTTCAAGAAGGGGAACCAACCGACTAGATTGAGATCTAGTCGGTCGGCAACTCTACTCAAACCGACTAGTTCCTTGGATTAAGTTTACTTAAGTTACTGTTTCTGTTTAGTCGGTCTAAGTTCATCTTTCGACCGACTAGTTGTTAAACTAGTCGGTTAAGTTTTGTACTCAGACCTAATTCTTAGTTCTTCTGTACAGTCGAGTACTGTTCATTCTTAGTCGGTCTAAGAACGTTCGTCGACCGACTAGATGAGAAACTAGTCGGTCAGTAGTTGTTCTTTGACCGACTAAATCTAAATCCTATTTTTCATCAGGAGTTACTGTTTCCACTTAGTCGGTCTACGTTGGTCAACCGACCGACTAGTTCCCAAACTAGTCGGTCAGTGGTTGCTCTTTGACCGACTAATCAGTGTCGAAACCCTAATTTCTGGGCAGCCGCCAGGTCGTTTTCTATTTAAACCCCACTTCGTTTCTTTTCTTTCTTTCTCTTCTCCTGGCCTCTTTCCTTTCCCCTTGACCTCTGATCATCCCCAACCTTCCTCTAGCTCTTCCCCTTCATCAAGAGCCCATCCCCCCTCGCCATTTAGGCCGGCCACCTCCTTTAGATCGCTGGAAAACCCCAAAAAATACCCAAAACTCCATTTCTCCATATTTTCTCCCCATTCCAGATCTGAACCCTAGGTTTCCCCGGATCGTTCTTCCGTTGCCGTGCTTGCTCGGCATCGATCTTCCGCTTCTATACACGATTTCCTCTCCGTAGATAACTTTTGTGG
Source organism: Scilla litardierei (assembly GCA_030789695.1). Classification (NCBI taxonomy): domain Eukaryota; kingdom Viridiplantae; phylum Streptophyta; class Magnoliopsida; order Asparagales; family Asparagaceae; genus Scilla; species Scilla litardierei. The sequence continues at coordinate 70,834,763 of CM061130.1, forward strand.
CATGCCTCGTTGATCATCTTCCTTGGCGTGAGCCAAGTGAAACTTGCATCTCTTGATTTGGGCCATGTCTTAGGCCATTACCTTGCTTTAGCGTAAAAGAGACTAGACGGTGAAAGGATAGCCGTCTGGACGCCATTGACCTAGCTTGACAATGAAGCTTGGTCCGTCACCTTCATCATGCTTGTATGTCACGTTTACTTTCCCTTAACGGTACGCGTATTAACTGTTCATGTCATCCATGCATCCTTAACTGCTATTGCATTTTAACTGTCATGTTTAATTTAAATTAACGGTACGTGAATATGTTCATGTCATTGCATTTTGCCTGCCATGTTTAATTTTAATTAACGGTACGCGAATATCTGCTCATGTCATTGCATGCTTGAACACTCATCGTGATTGCGTAGCTTCGCTACATACTTGTACTATTTGTTCCGGCTAGGCACCCGTTCTGCGGGCACAACCCTAGGCCAATTACAATTCTGGCTCGTGTTTCAGAAAACGAGCTCAACACATCCTGCGGGCAATAGGGCACTCTCTGAGTGATCCCTTGTACTTGAACACAGCCTGCGGGTAATAGGGCACTCGCCTGTGTGTGAGTGATCCCTTGTACTTGAACACAGCCTGCAGGCAATAGGGCACTCGCATGTGTGTGGGTGATCCCTTGTACTTGTTACTTGACAATACATGTCACACTTACAACTTGTACTTGTCCGTGTTTTACTTGTAAAACTTGTTATCCATGACATACTTGCTACTTGCTACTTGTACTTCCCTTTACTTGTCACTTCCATACTATACTTGCCATATCATGCATCATATTATAACTGCTAGGTTGTTAGTTTACCTTTCTTTCAGTTTCCTTGCACAAGTCTTTCGATTTGCTGAAATGTGCCCCTTTTCTCTTTTGGGTGACACATGTTAGATCCCGAGCCTGAGTTTGTCGCTGAGGACGTAGTGTTTGCTGGCGCTGAGCCAATGATTACCGAGGAAGAGTTTGTGGTCATTGGTGACTAGTCTTTGAGACCACTTGTGTTCTCTTCCTTTGTTTAGGCTTGCTGTTAGTTGTCGGTGCGTGGCACCCTTGCTTGTATGTTGTACTTTGTTGGCCATGTTGGGCCTTAGTCTTTCCTTTTAGCCTGGTGGCTTTTCTGTGATATTGTAATTTATTTATGGATATTCAGGGATTCAATAAATTGCTTATTGTCTCACTTCCTTATTAATATCGTTGTTTTGTATTGCGTTGCAAGGACTTGCCAATTTATTGTTGATTGACGCTTATCGGGCTTGGAGCTTTGCAGCTTCAAGTCTGAGCGGACCTTCTCACGTCTCGCCTCCACATTTTTGGAAGGCGGGGCATGACAACGATGTATATATATATGAAGCATCATGAGTACAATCAAAAGATACATCGATTCCATAACATCAAAGGCACAAAGTACATGGACCACATCAAAATGTCACATACCATATCAACATGAAAATGTCACAATCCATCATAGACATCAACAGCATCAACAAACATCCAAAAATGATACAACATCGACATCAAGCATCAACACATCCAAAAACATCAAAAACACCACCAACCCTGTCCTAACCCAAAACTATCTCTAAAAGATGAATCATCCAAGGAGCATCGGAGAGTCCTCCAAACAGACTCTCAAGAAGAAGTGGTAGGATCAGCAGTCTCCGTAGGTCCAGTCGAAGGAGTGGACTCAGGCTCTGCTGGGAGGAGTGGTGTGTCAATAGAAGCAACCGTCGGGGCAGGAATGGAAACATCAACATCAGGCTCAACGGTAGAGGCACCAACAGGAACGTCAACAGGAGCAGACGTCTCTGGAGCAGCAGTAGACTCATCCACTGGAGCAGAAGACTCTGGAGCACATGAAGAAGTGGCAGCTCTAGCAACAGATGTGGTAGCAGCAGCAGGAGTGGCCTCAGCGCCACGAGCAAGAGAATCAACGAGCTCATCGATCTCCTCATCATCCATCTCCTCATCCTCAGAAACTGGAGGAGGGACCGCAACACCAATAACAAGAGCAATACGACACAGAATCTCCTCGTTACGAGCATACCGAGACTCGAGACGACGAACAGAACGAGCGAGATCATCAAGTGTGGTGGGAGGTCTAGGAGCAGCAGCTGCAGAAGAGGTGCCCTAAGAAGCTGAAGGAGTCGTCCTCTGCATGTGACGGAGTGCCGCAAGAGATTTCTTGACGGCCGTCGCGTTCAGGGGAGGACCAAGTGGACGCTCATCGTCAGGAGGCAAAGGCACGTGGAAATGAAGAAACACCAAAGTCAACAGACAAGGATAAGGGAGATGCACAGATTTCGCGGACTTGCGAATACACTCGAAAGAGTCCATCTTATCGAGTATAATGCGAGCCCAGTTAATCTCGCAACCCAAGAATAGAGCGTAAATCAACTTTAGGAAAGGCTGGGATGGCAGAGAAGATGAGCCGTACTTAGGAAGTAAGCACGACTTCAGGATAAGATTGAGCACCCAAGCATTCGGCTTAAATGACTTCGATGGGACACCAATGAAAGATGGAGGGATCATATGGAAGATATCGGCGAGAACGGACTGATCTAAAGAAGAGATATCATCAACAGAAATATCAGACAGGAGGAAACCAGACGACGAACAACCAAGCAACTCCCACTAGATTTCTGCCGTGAGGACTATAGGAGTCCCCAAGACAGTAGTCTCGATGGAGTGGGTCTCACCGTACTGTCCCTGGGTACGGTTCGCATAGAAAAGTTTGACCAGGCGAGGATAGGGTCGAGGGTTCGCCTTAGGGTCAAAGCGAAGGTAGTCTAGGAGTCCACTATAGGAAAGAAGAGCTGCTAAGCCAAGGAAGTCGGAGAACTTAACGAAATGCTCCAATAACAGCGGGCAATGTTCGATACGGGTGTATGCCGCTAGACACAAAGGGTCATCATGACATAGCGATATATCGACACCACCAGCTGGCATCGGAGCCTTTCCCTTAGGCTTACGGGAGCTAGAACGAGGTGGAGGAGTGGGTTCCTTATGGCTAGGCTCATCCTCGGGTCTAAACTCAGTGTTAGAATCAGATGGTGTAGAAGACGCTGAAACGGTTTTCTTCCTAGACTTAGGTTTAGGTTGAGCGTGGGCTTGGGAAGCTTGGGCAGAGGGTTTTGGCTTAGGCTTAGAGGTTCTCTTCCTCTTCAATGGTGGTGAAGAAGAAGAGGGCAGAGTAGATTTGCCCTTGCGCTTGGGTTGAGGAGAATCCCTAGGTTGTGGCTCTATGGACATAAGAGATGCACTGGAGGGAGTGATCGGAATTCTCGTTCTTGCCATATGTGTGACAAAACGATATCAATGAACCCTAGATGCGAAACCCTAGATCTGAAAACGAAATAAGCTTGAAATCAAACCCTAGAAAAGAAAAACGACCTAGAATAGAACCCTAGATGCTGAAAACAAGTCCTAGGAGGAGGAGAGTTACCCTAGGAGGCAGATCGACGGCAGAGATCGACGGAAATGGCCGAAAAACGATCTGAAGTTGAAGGGGTTAATCGGGGTTTTGAGCTGGAGAGAGAGCGTCGATCGACTAGAAAGAAGAACAATCGATTAGAATCGATTTTAAGTCGGTCGAAATGCGAAAAGACACGACTGTCCCTGAGCACTTAGTCAGTCACAGTTCAAGCACTGACCGACTAGATGACGATCTAGTCGGTCGGTCAAAGAGCTTGAACCGACTAAGTGGAAACAGCCGACAGACGAAAAATTTAGGGCTAGAGTTAGTCGGTCTAAGTTCAAGTACTGACCGACTAGTTTTCATTCTAGTCGGTTGGTAAGTGAACGTGGACCGACTAAATGATGTCAGTAGCAAAGGAAAATTATAAGCTTGAACTAGTCGGTTTGAGTTCATTAGCAGACAGACTAGATGTGCATCTAGTCGGTTGGTTGATGAACTGAGACCGACTAGATGAGTCCAAAAATAGACAAATGAGTTCTCTCCTAAATGCACTTGGACAAAACATCGTTCAACTCTCAAAAATCATCATACTACCCCATTAATCATCGAAAAACTTAAATACGACGTTCAAGAGTAAATTCGAGCATAAATTCCAAAAATTCACAAAAATCCCGAAAGAATCCAATAAGTCTAGCATGAACAAATATAGCGAAATAGAATAGCATGCAAGATTATTGAATAAAAATGAATCCTTTATCTCGGATTCACCCATAATCCCCAATTCTCGACGCAGCCGCACAAAGGAGTCCTCTTTTAGGGGTTTCGTGAAAATATCGGCGATTTGCTTCTGGGTTTCAACGTACACTAATATGATGTCCTTTTTAGCAACATGATCATCTAAGAAATGGTGTCGGACATCTATGTGTTTAGAACGGGAATGGTGCACCGTATTCTTTGAAAGACAAATGGCACTTTGGTTGTCCACCATGATAGGGCTAGTATCATAATGTATACCAAAATCCTTAAGTGTGTGTCTCATCCAAAGAACCTGGGCACATGCAGCACCGGCGGCAATGTATTCTGCCTCGGTGGTTGAAAGTGATACGGAATTTTGCTTCTTAGAAAACCAAGAGACAAGAGAATTTTCTTTAAAATGGCAAGTGCCACTAGTACTCTTCCTGTCGGATTTGCATCCTGCATAATCTGTGTCACTATATGAGACTAACTCATACGTGCTAGATTTTGGATAAAGTAATCCAAAGTCTAAAGTGTAACTTAAATAGCGAAAAATACGTTTTACCGCTACTAAGTGAGAATCCTTAGGTTGAGACTAATAACGAGCACAAATACATACGACAAACATAATATCGGGCCTACTTGCGGTAAGATAAAGTAAACTACCTATCATACGTCGATATAGACGAATGTCTACATCTTTTCTGCCCGTATCTTTATCAAGATGCGTAGTAGTGCTCATTGGAGTCTTTTTCCCGGAGGCACTCTCCATTCCAAATCACTTTAGCAACTCCACCGTTTATTTCGTTTTGTGGATGAAGATTCCAACGTTCATTTGGCGAATTTGGAGACCTAAGAAGTATTTGAGCTCACCCATGTGGCTCATCTCAAATTGTTCCTTCATAACATTAGAAAACTCTTCGCAAAGAGCGAAGTTAGTAGCACCGAAAATGATATCATCAACAGAAATTTGAACTAAAAGTATATCATTATTTGAATGCTTAACAAAAAGTGTAGAATCGGCTTCTCCCATTTTAAAATTCAAATCCAAAAGAAAATTCTTTAGGCGATCATACCAAGCTCGAGGAGCTTGTCTCAAAACGTAAAGTGCTTTCTTTAGTTTAAAAACATGATTTGGAAATTTTTCATTAATAAAGCCCGGAGCTTGAGAAACATAAACTTTTTCAACGACATCTCCGTTTAAAAATGCACTTTTTACATCCATTTGAAATAGTTTGAAATTTTTATGGCATGCAAAAGATAACAATAATCTAATAGATTCTAATCTAGCTACCGGAGCGAAGGATTCTTCGAAATCAATACCTTCCTCTTGTCGATAGCCTTGAGCTACTAACCGAGCCTTGTTCCGGACGACGATTTGGTTCTCGTCGGTTTTGTTCTTGAAGATCCACTTCGTTCCTATAACGGTGTGGTTCTTCGAAGGCAATGGAACAAGCTCCCATACCTCATTCCTCTCGAATTGAATGAGTTCCTCCTCCATGGCAAGGATCCAAGCACTATCTTCGCACGCTTCATTTATATTCTTTGGCTCAATCGAGGAGACAAAGGCACAATTGGCAAAGTGGTGGACTTGCGATCTCGTCTTGACTCTATCATGAATATTGCCAATGACTTGCTCATGGGGATGGTCCCGAACGGTATGAAGCCGTTTGGGAATTCCTTGATCACTAGGAACATTCTCAACAACTTCATTAGTCGGGTTAGTATCAATAGAATCAATAGAATTAATAGAGTTATAATTACCAATTGAATCACATAAGACATCCATAGAGTCATCATCATTAGTAATTCTAGTTGGAACAAATCCTTCATTAAATGAAACATGAAGCGATTCCTCGATCGTTGAGGTTCGTTTGTTGTATATCCGGTAGGCTTTGCTACGTGAGGAATACCCAACAAAAATCCCCTCATCGGATCTTGGATCGAATTTGTCCAAACTACCATACGTGTTCTTAATAAAACATTTTGAACCAAAAACACGAAAATGTTTAACTTGAGGCAACCTACCAAACAACAATTCATAATAAGTTTGTTTAGTGTCGGGCCTCAAAAGTATTCTATTAAACACATAGCAAGCGGTGTGTACCGCTTCCGTCCAAAATTGATGGCCAAGTTGGCTATCATCAAGCATAGTGTGAGCACACTCCACTAGCGTCCTATTCTTTCTCTCAACAACACCATTTTGAGGAGGTGCGTGAGGGAATGAAAAGGTGTGTGTAATACCAACTTCATCACAAAATGTCTCAAAAGACTCATTCTCAAATTCACCTCCATGATCACTACGAATAGTGACAATGATGGTTCCTAAGAGATTTTGTACTTTCTTAACAAAAATTGTAAAGTTTTCAAAAGCTTCATTTTTATTACATAATGAAAATACCCAAGTAAATCTAGAAAAGTCATCAACGATGACAAGTCCATATCATGCATTTCCTAATGAAGCAACTCTAGTTGGCCCAAATAAATCTAGATGTAATAGCTCTAGTGGCCGCTTAGACGAAATGCTTTTCTTAGGTTTAAACGACGATTTTGGAAGCTTGCCTCGTTGATACGAGTCACAAAAGCTTTTCTTTTGAAAGACAAGCTTAGGGAAGCCTCTAATAGAATTTAACTTGGAAAGCTTAAATAGTGTTCTAAAGTTCACATGACCAAAACGTCGATGCCATAAGTGTTGTTCACTTGTGTTGGCAATAAGACATTGTTCATGTGATCTTGGAAGATCTAGGATGTATATATCCTTATGGCGTGTGCCGGAAAACAATAATTCGTTATTATCTTTTCTTAAAATATGGCACATTCCTTTCGCAAAGCTAACTTTGTAACCTTTGTCACAAAGTTGACTTATTGAAATGAGATTGTGATTTAATCCTTTAACAAGGTAAACATCACATATAAGGGGTTTAGAAGGATTACCCACTTTACCAATACCTATGATGGTTCCGCTCTCGTTGCCTCCAAAGACGACGCGATTTCCATTAGCAATGGGAACCACTCCGGAGAGCAATTGAGCGTCACCCGTCATGTGTTTTGAACACCCGCTATCGAGTATCCAATTTCCTTTGGAGCTAAATTTAAATTTGTTGCTCCTTTTCCTTTTATTTTTCCTTGAGTACCTAAAGATAGATTATTTCATATCATGGTACCCAAGGTCATTGGGTCCAAGAGATTAGACCTTTGGAAGCCAAGTCCAATTGGACTTAGACTTCCCCACATAATTAACACTATGCACAACATCCGAAAAATAAGCATTCATGTAAACTTGTTTTTCAATCATGCTTGTGTCCTTTGGGCTCCTAATTGTGAATATTTTGGGAGCCCTCATCCTATTGGGAGCATGCATGCTTTGTTGATTTCTACGTGATGCATGTCGTGGATAGGTAAAAGGAACATGATAAAATGGTGCATATGGATAATTATTCATATGACGATGTGGGTGAACATATGCATGTGAGGGAACACGTGCGTGAGGGTGTCTCACATGTTGTGCACGTGCCCGTGAATGTGTAGCATAGAAATCATCATATGAGTGAGCCGGTGGAGTAGGACGCGTGTTCCTACGTGGCATAGTATTGGTGTACATGTAGGATGGCCCTTCTTTGGAGCTCCACCCAAAGTGGGTTTCTTTCCGAAAGAGGGTGTGGACGAGGTGGAAGCACCATTGGTAGATGAACTACCAATAGAGTGTTTGCTACCACTCGTTGAGTCACCGGAAGTTGGCCTAACAAAAGTAGTGGCCGATTTGGATGAACTTCCCATCGTATACCCCAAGCCAATGTGGTGATTGGCCGGAAGTAAGTCACTTAGGATTTTATCCAAATGATCCTTACCCTTATTGAATTTATTAATACAGCCTAATGTGTTCTCATATTTCTCGGTAAGAGAACACATAGAAGCATCCAAAGTGGATACTTGCGATATGAGCACATAAACACGAGATTTAAGATTCTCATTCTCAATACTCAAAGTCGAGTTTTGAGAAGTCAAATCCGCTATCTTGTGTTCCTCCGGATCCTCGATGCTAACATGTTCAAGTTGAATCTTGAGATTAACAATCTCATTCTTCAACCCTTCAACAACGGTGTCGTTGTTGGTGATGATAGTTTTAGGCGAGGTTTGAATGCTAGCTAAGTCATCTTTTACTTTAGTATACCTATTTACTAATTTAGTATACTTAGACCACAATTGAGAATTAGCATTCCTAAGGTCATCCATAGTTACCTCTTCACCTTCGTTGTCGCTATCATCGGAGGATGCATCTTTATCTTGCTCCTCTCTAGCCATGAAGCACATGTGTGCTTGCTCCACGTGCTCATCATCCGACTCTCCGCTAGATGAATCATCGGAGTCGGTGAATGTCCCGACAAGCCCCTTTTTGTTCCCTTTCTTGTACTTCTTGGACTTGTCGTACTTTGGCGACTTCCACTTTTCCTTTTGCTTGACAATCCGCTTTGATGTGTCCTGGCTTATTGCACTTAAAGCACAAAGGAGGAGAGGCATTAGTAGAAGTAAATTTAGATTTTCCTTTGAAGTTACCTTTTCGGAAGAAGCGATTGAACTTCTTTGCCATGAGGGCAGTGGATTCCATGTCCATTTCGTCTTCCGAGTCCTCGTCATCGGTAGAGGTGGATGGAGCCGCCTTGAACGCAATCGCCTTTTTCTTAGGCACGTCTTGGTTCAAGTAAGACTTCATCTTCTCTTGTAACTTCACCTTGCTATCCTTGCGTACCTCGTATGACATTAAAGTACCCATTAATTGAACTACGGTATACTTGTTCATATCGTTACCTTCCTCGATGGCGAAGGTACGCTTTTCCCAACTAGAAGGAAGTCCTTCGATAAGCTTCGAACATTTCTCCTTTTGGGTGTAGGTTTTGCCGAGAGTCTCTAACTCGTTTATGATGTCGACGAAGTGAGCATAATACTCCTTCATCTTCTCACCCTGTAGCATATGAAACATCTCGTAATCTTTATTAACTACAACGAGTTTAGAGTCTCTTACCCTACTCGTCCCTTCATGTAAAATGAGAAGGGAGTTCCAAATTTGATATGCACTCTTACATGTGCATATCTTATTGAAGTCATCGGGCTCCAATGCGTATTGCAAGGCGTTCATTGCCTTGGCATTGCTTACCTCTGTGGCGACCTCCGCGGGAGTCCATTTCTCGAAATCTTCTTCGGCGGGCTCGACATACTCCTTCATTATGGTCCTCCATAGTGAAGCACTCCGGAGGAAAGTTTCCATCCGGCATTTCCAGTACCCGTAGTTGGTACCGTTTAAGAATGGAGGCATCGTTGAGGAATGTCCTTCCATTACCGAAGAAGCTCCTTCATGATTCTTGAAGGTGCTATAATCTGAAGGTGGACGCACGGTCTTGTTGTCGTTGGCAGACATAGCTTAGTATCTGGCTCTGATACCAAATGTAATGCCCTGAAAGCTACTGCACAAGTACTAGAGGGGGGTGAATAGTACTTTAAAAATAACAAGGAGTATAATTCCTAATTATCGTGCAAACTACTACCAACAAATGCGGAAGCTAAAATAGACAACAACAAATATTCAATGCTAACAATTGATATGATGGGTTTGGATCCACCCAAGTCTTTCCGACTTGTACCCGGTGATCCTACGTCCCAGAACACCCAGATCCCCTCCGGATACTTAGGTTAGAAACCCTAAACCAAGATTTCCACTATGAATACCTTGTGAAAAACCTTCACAAGATCAAATCATACAATCAATAGCAAAAGTGAATCCCACAACCCGAGATCACAACCTTCTCTCACAACCGAGAGAATCAATAGCAATAAAAGAGTTTATATGAAATAAACAACAACTTACCACAAACCCTATACCTTGAGTATTCTTACCAAATAAGGGCAAGGAGGGATTTGAGGAAGGAGAAGTCACCAAGACCTAGCACCACCAATATGAGCAGCAATGGGTGCCTAGGAATGAGTAGGAGACTTGAATCACGCAATAGCTTGGACGGCTAAACAAGAACAAAGTTCTCTCAAGATGGATTCTAGATCACAAATGAGGGAGGGAATGATTTCTTGTGAGGAAGAGAGCTTTGGAAATGAGTTTTAATCTCTAACTCTTTCAATCTGAATAAGGCTCTCAATAGTAGCTCTAACCTAGAGAGAAATGACCAAGCTTCGTATTTATAGGGTCCCACAAAATTGAGCTAGGTCAATTCCCAACGGTTGGAAATCTGGGGAATTAGTCGGTCAAAGAACAACCACTGACCGACTAGTTCATCAACTAGTCGGTCGGTGAAACAACATGAACCGACTAAAGGATGAACAGTGAACAGATGAAATTTCAGACCTAGATAACTAGTCGGTCCAAGAAGACTTTCCGACCGACTAGTTTCTCAACTAGTCGGTCGGTCAGTTAACTTAGACCGACTAAGAGTCAAAAACTATTAGTCTGAATACAAATTGATTTAGTCGGTCCAAGAACAAATGTTGACCGACTAGATCATCAACTAGTCAGTCACCAAGCGTTCTTAGACCGACTAACGATAAACAGTAACTAGGCATGTACAGGGAAAGCTCAACTAGTCGGTCTAAGAAGCATCACTGACCGACTAGTGCACCAACTATTCGGTCGGTGAGTCAACTAAGACCGACTAACTGTGAACAGTAAAGAGCTTAGAATTTGGGAGACAAACTAGTCGGTCCAAGAAGCTTTTCCGACCGACTAGATCACCATCTAGTCGGTTGGTTCTTCTTCTTGAACCAACTAACATGCACAAGAAGTCCCGAATCGAAGCGCGATGCTTCGAGAAAGTTTGAATGGACTTCTACTAAGATCCTAGCTCTAAGATAGGAGCGATATGAAGATTAAATGATAATACCTACTCAAGGCTTAACATTCTAAACAACAAAGCTAGAAGACTAAATATAAATCTCGACAAACCGTCTTCAAACGCTTCGATCGAATCTTCATGACTTCAAAGTTGGTTCAAAAGATTCAACGAAGCTTTAGGCATATGAATACGTGCTTTGAGAAGTCTTGAGACGTCGCTTTGGATGTTCACGTGAATTTGGCGACGATCTCCATAACTGCGCTCACAAAGTGTTAGTTCACGATTTATTTATGTTTGCTCATCATCCAAAACCAAATCCGGGGAGTCCAATACTCAACACTACATAACCGGCTTTCAGCCACGAACAAATCCGCGGCTAAAAGCCGGGATTCCGTGGCTAAAACTTTACAGCCACGGGAAAAAATTCCGTAGCCGAAAATCCGTTGCTAATAACGTAGTCGCTAATACCCCCTTTGCCCACGGACTTTTTCGTGTCCGATAATCTGCCACGGGTAAACGCACACGGATGTCCGTGGCCAATAATCCGAATAAAAAACAATATAAAAGTATCTGCCACGAACAAATCCGTGGCAGATACCTATTTAAGGCCACAACAAAGTCTATGGGCAATATGTATAGGACACGGATACTGTGCACGAAGTTGACGTAATCCGTGCACACAAACCGTGGGAAAAAACTATCGGCCACGGACTTTTCCGTGGCCTTAAATAGGTATCAGCCACGGATTTGTCCGTGGCCATTAGGTATTGGCCACAGATTTAGTGCACGAAATTGTCAATTTCGTGCACGTAATCCATGGCCAATGCGGCCACGAACTTTTCCGTGGCCATATCTTGCTATCAGCCACGGATATATATCCATGGCTGATAGTGTAAATTGTTATTTTAAAAAAATTGCAATATTTTCGTTATGTAATATACAATATTTTATAACAAATATGTACCTGTATATACAAAAAAATAAAGCAAACAAATATTAAAAAGGAAAAGCAAACATTTAACGATAACAATGTCTCAAATAAAATATATTATACATACATAGCCAATGGTCGCAGTTTAAAATTATGTTTATGCCAACATTAAAAAATAAAATCCTAACACCCTACAACGCCAACGCCATCGCCGCATCCCCATGATCGCACCATTGCTATCGATCGCCTCGCCGTCGCCATCATCGAACGCCTCCATCGTCGCCTTCGCCACCAAGCCCGCTATATACCGCCTTCATCGCCATCACCATCGCTATTCATTGTCGCAATCCATCACCACCGTCACCATCGCCCCCAATCCCTCTCCCCTCTCCATCGCCATCGCCATCCTCAGGTCCTGAAGGACCTCAATCGCCAATCCCGCCCTCGACATGTTGACCCTACCAAAAAATATTATGTTAGACAACAAATAAAATATTAAACGAGGATAAAAAGAAACACTTATAAAATTTAAGTTTGACAAGTAACACTTCAAAATTTGAGTTTGCCCATAAAACAAGCTGCAATTAAGTGCATGTGTGACCCGGCCAAAAGCGAAGGTCACGCGCGCGCTCTGGGCAGATTCTGCCCAGTTAATGGGCAGAGTATGCCCAGAAAACTGGGCAGAAGTCTGCCCAGTTTGCGGGGCAGAGGTCTACACAGTTAACTCCCTCCATTGCTCCATCCCTTCCTCTCACGTTCTCTCAAACCCTAACACTAGGGTTCAAAACAATCAGAGGAGGAGACGGAGACGAAACCCCAACCCTAAATTCCTAAAGTTTACAGAAGGAGAAAGAGGAGAGGATTTCATCCACTTCCAAGAGGTAGGACTCCCTACTTATGAGATGAATTTTAGTTTGGGAATATTGTAGGAGTTTTACCATTAAGTAGTGTGAAATTTGGAATTTTTAGTTGAGATTAATGTTAAATCAATAAAATGCAAACTTGCAAATGCATCCAATAAAATGCAATTTGACTAATACCCTTTTTGTAAACTACTTAGAAATACCCACATTTAGTGCAAGCTTTGTTGTTCCATTATATCACCCTAATAGAGTTAAATGCAATTCCCTCAATGTTGTGTGCTAGTCTACTTAATTTAAATGCTAATAAATAAGAGGGGAAACTCCACTCTGCGACTCATTCTTCACCGATCAATTCGAGCCTCCTCACAGGGGCTTCCTCGAAGAGGTGGTTCTAGTTGCTAGTGGAACTGTCTTGAAGAATGTTGACAAGGTGATGGACGCATCAAACGTCAAGGTGTTCTCCCTAGGATCCGCCTTCATTGTTTACAATGAAGCGCCTCAACCTGCGTGCAACTCAGCAGATCTTGAGGAGGTTAGACTGAAGAGATGCGAAATGGTTGTAGCCTTGGAATGAAAGACGTGTTTTAAAGTTATTGGCCACATACTGTTATTGGACCACATTATCGCCTGCAGTTCGCCAAGGTCACAAAGTAGGGAGTGCTTTCTTTCTCTACAAAGAAAGAGAAATTAAAAGAAAGAAATTGTCGGTTAGAACACTGTTACTTGAAACACTGTCACCTAAAATACTGTCATCGGATCTGTTATACATAATCAAAGTGACTATGATCTCTAATTCTTCCTTGAAACCGTCGGATCTGCCCTTTCTAATTCTTTCCCATTATACATCATAATCTAATAATGCTAAACAGATCTGTGTTCTCTAATTCTTACCCATTATACACGTTCCAGAAGCTAGGTATACTTGGCGATCTCCTTAACGTGTATAATGGGAGAGCGCCAGGTATACCTAGCTTCTGGAACGTGTTTAATGGGGAAGAATTAGAGAGCACAGATCTGTTTAACATTATTAGATTATGTTGTATAATGGGGAAGAATTAGAGACGTTTTCTTCAGAGACGTTTTCATATATTTACGCGTGTTTTCTTCCGTGTTTTTCCGTATTTACTGCCGTCTTTTATTTGTTTTCTCGTGTTTTCTTGTATTTTCTTGTTTTCTTTCACTTTTCTGTATTTTCCGTGTTTTGCAGGAGTTTACTGGAATTTGGGACGTAAAACGATGATATCATGTGTCCCCGGAGCAACGGGAGGAGTCACGCGTGATTCAGGGGGGTCAAACGACGAAGATTGCATCTTTCAGCCCCTCACCCGATCGATTGGTCATCTCCAACCGATCGGGTGATGCACGCGTGCATCACCCGGACGCAGCTTGGAGCTCACGAGAAGTCGCCCGGTCGTTTCAGTGACCGGGTCAAAAGCTCAAAGTCTCTGGAAATTCGAAGCTGATTTCCAACCGATCGGGTGACCTTCACCCGATCGGTTCACCTGTAGCTGAATTTCAACAGCCAAGACTCGGAGCTCCAACCGATCTCCTCACCCGGTCCGATCCAAGATCCAACCGGTCGGCACCAAGATCCAACCGACCGCACCAAGTTCCAACCGACCGGTTCATACTGACGTGGTGAAACCCCCGCATTGCGCTGTGATTTTGTGAAGCGGCTCACCCGTCCGGTTGACTTGTCAACCGATCGGGAGATGTCGTTTTCTATAAATAGAACCCTAGGTTTCTCAGATTCGGGAGTTGGTTATTTTTTACTGTTTTTTTCATTTTGTGACGGCTGTAATTTCCCAGTTTTTGTAAGTTTTCGGATCTTTGTAAAACTTTAGTATTATCTTAATTGCTTGACTACCTTTGCATTCCTATCGTCTGATTATGATTTTAATGGTTCATTTTCGTTTAGATTGCTTTTTAATGAATATTTGTGAGTAGTTCCCAAATCTGGGATTTTGGCGGAAACCCCTTCGGGGGCTCTTCCCGATGCATCCATAGGGTTAGGAAATCGATAGGGATTAGGAATCTAATGGTTACGCGGCGTGTTTTATTGTCATCGGCGGGAAAAAGACCGCCTTTGACCGTTGGGCCAAGGGGGAATAAACTTGGCGGTTGACTCCCTAGCCATAGCTCACGCCCTTAGCATAGACATCGAATCCTAGCGCGCGGGAGCGGCAAGATGAGACGTTGGGAGTTATCGTTGCGAGCTTAGTGCTCTCGGAGTCGATCAGTGTTAATGGACACGGGAGTGCCCACTGATCGAACCCGGGAAGTCCGGCGTATCATCCTGGGCACCGACTGGAATATCGGGCCCATGGGATGCCGGTACCACTTTTAGACCCTAATTCCGATCACCATCCTACCCGTAGGCCGTATCGGTGAGAGTCGCTCGTTGGGGTGGAAACCAAAGTCCCGGGTTTTATTTTCTTATTGTCTATACCCTGCATTCCTTTACCGTGACAACCCTTCATTCGATCTGGGCTAGCTCGCCCACGGGGTGATTTCGGTCCTCTTTGACACAAGCACATCCTAGCCTCCCTGTGTTCGACCCCCAAGTCACACTACAACACCGTGCACTTGTAGTTACAAATATCTAAACCCTCACGCGGGTCCCCCGGCCATTTGCGGCTCGCAAACCGGGGGCACGTCAAGTTTATGGCGCCGTTGACGGGGAGGCAACGTGCTTGTTATTTTAGGATCCTATGAACCCTAGTGTCTAGCTCTTATCCCTACCTCGCGATAATTTTCTCATTCTTCCTTTTTCTTTTTCTTTTTTCATTTTTATTTTTATTTCTTATCTTATCTGTTTCTTTCCCACTTGTCGCTTCACGGGTGTTTGTTGTTTTTCATGCACAGGAGTTCAAGAAGTCTCGACGACTTGATCCCCGTTGACCCAGAGATAAACACCACACTTAGGCGTTTGGCCACCGAGAAGCGAAGAAGAGAGGATCTTGAAGCCATGGGGGAGAACACCCCGCCTCACAAGTCCCTGCTGGAGTACTCGATGCCTTCCATCGAGTCCAACTCCGCCATCCGTCCTCCAGCTATTACGGCCCAAAGCTTCGAGCTTAAGCCATCTTTGGTGACGTGGATCCAGCAGGATCAGTTTTCGGGTGCACCCATGGAGAGCCCGATCGAGCATCTAGACTCCTTGGAGAAATGTGACACCTTTCGGATTAACGGTGTCACAACTGAGGCGATCCGACTGAAGTTGTTCCCCTTCTCCTTGCGAGATAAGGCCAAGCTGTGGCTTAGGGGGAAGGACCCCAACACATTCAACACCTGGGAGAAGCTCTCCAATGCTTTTTTGACGAAGTTCTTTCCGCCGGGGAAGACCATGAAGCTGAGGAGTGAGATCTCCTCCTTCTCCCAGGCCAGCCACGAGTCCTTGCATGAGGCTTGGACAAGATACAAGGAGATGCAGAGAAGATGTCCCCACCATGAGCTCCCCAAGTGGCAGATTATAAATCTGTTTTATAATGGGCTGAGGGACGATTTAAAGTCTTCCATGGACACCGCGGCTGGAGGGTCCTTCATGTCAAGAAGTGAAGAAGATGCCGGGCAAATTTTGAAAAATATGGCATCCAACAATGAATGGTGGCGTGACGAGAGAGCCACACCAAGGTCTGGGGGCATCCATAGAGTGGAAGACGTCGACAAATTGTCAAGCAAGTTTGATTTGCTGTCAACCCAGATCTCCGCATTGATGGTAGGCGCCGGTGGCGCCGGTTCACAACAGATTGCTGCGGTAGAATCTGAAGTTTTTGGAGAGTTCGACGGTGGTGACATCTCGCCACCGTTGGATCAGGCGAGCACATTGTTTTACAATCCTACGGGGAATGCGCCATTTCCACCACGAACCAACTCAAACCCAGCCTACTCTCTCAACAACCGGAATCATCCGAACCTCAGCTACCGGGCACCTTACCAACAGCCGGCTCAGCAACAACAGCAGACTTATCAGCCGGCTAGGCCCCAGCAGCAGTTCCAGCAGCAGCAATTTCAGCAGCAACAACCACCACCATAGTATCAACAATATGCCCCTAGGAATCAGCAGCCCGCCCAGCAGCAATACGGCCAACAGAGGGCCATTTCTCCGGTTGAGTCCCTCTTGACTCAATACATAGCCAACCAGGAGAAAATTAATCTGAACCTGGAGATGGGACAAAGAGTGCTCACTGATCAGGTGACCCAGCTGGGGTTGCAAGTGGCGAACCTTCAGAGACCGTAGAATTTATTACAGCCACAGCCTGAGATGAATCCTAGGGGGTAAATCGGACCTTGGCGCTCACACATGAGCATGAGAACGTGTCCGCCATCGTCTTGAGGAGCGGGACACAAATTCCTACTAGAGCGCCGCCCAAAGAACCGGAAGCACCATTGGCCGTTGAGCAGCCAATTGAAAAGGTTAATGACGACGGTGCCCCGTCGCCAAAATTTGTGGCTTCGGAGGGAACCCCCGAAGAAGAGAAGAAGAAAGAAGAAGGGAATTTGAAGGTATTCAAGCCCGTTGTACCTTTTCCACAACGGCTTGCCAAGGCAAAAATCGATGAGAAGTATGGCAAATTCTTTGCCATGGTGAAAGATATGAGTTTACAAATCCCCTTCCTCGAGGCCATAGAGACGATCCCCTCCTATGCTAAATTATTGAAAGACTTGGTGACACAGGGATCTAGGAAAGAAAAGGTCATATTAACGGCGGAGTGCAGCGCTCTCATTCAGCGTGCAAATCCGCCCAAGCTCAAGGACCCCGGAAGTTTCTCCATCCCTTGCTCTATTGGGGAAGTGCAAATCCAGAGGGCGCTCGCCGATCTTGGTGCGAGCGTCAGCTTAATGCCCCTATCATTGTACAAGAGAATAGGGATGGGAGATTTAGAGCCCACCGGCATGACATTGCAACTTGCTGACCATTCGGTCAAGTATCCGGTGGGAGTAGTAGACGACCTCCCCGTCGATGTGAAAGGGGTGCATGTACCAGTTGATTTTGTGGTGATGGACATGCCGGAAGACAAGTATACACCAATTATTCTTGGACGACCCTTTATAGCAACCGCCAGAGTGTTGATAGACGTAAAGAATGGGAAGATTTCCCTGAATGTGGGCCAAGAAAGAGTCGAATTTGACTTAGGCTTGTCAATGAAGCATCCAAACCCCCCGGACGATCCTAGTATCAATGTGCTGGAGAATGAAGAAGATAGAGCTGTTGAAACGAGTGCCTGGGAAGTGCTCTCGAAGAATCCCCCCGATAGCTTGGGGGCCCTTGGAGAGCAAGTTGGCTCCCCTAAGAATGAAGTGGCTAATGAGACGGTCGTGCGACATGTGATCCCTCCCGGGTTTCCTAAGTCTCCTCCCACGAGGAGAAAAGGAAAAGAACCCATGGACCTCACCGGTGATGAGGTCCGGATCCTGAAAAAGATGGCGGTGGATGCCAATTTGAGGGAGAAGCCCCCGGATCCTGTCAACAAAGGGAGGGTAGTCGAGCAAATATTTTTACAACCGCCGACTACACCGATAGCCACAACATCTGGAGCTGAAGAGATGCCGGATTTTGGGCATCACCCGTACCGCCCACCATGAAAATCATCAACGGGCGTCGAGCTAAACGACGTTAAACAAAAGCGCTCCATGGGAGGCAACCCATGTTCTAAACTTTTGCTTCGCTTTTTAGGATTTTTTCTACCTTATTTTTCTCTATTTTTATAAATAAATCCAGCCGAAACAACTTCCGTAAAGGAACTTAGGCGATTTTTGGGTTTTGCAGAAAACAAGGCCTCAACCGATCGGGTGAGTTCTCACCCGATCGGTTGGGATGTATCAGCATACGGCCGTGTCTGTCACCAAATGAACCGACCGGGTGGAGAATGATGAGACCGGGTGAGCAGACCAGGTGACCTGGGGGAACTCTCGAAAAAATTTCAGAGTTCATCAACCGACCGGGTGGCAAGATGCGAGACCGGTTGATGGGCCGGGTGAAAAACTCTGAGTTTTCGCGAAAATCTGTGGAGCGGCGAACCGATCGATTGAGTTCTCAACCGATCGGGTCGCCTGTAGCGTTTCTTCAGCATCAAATTTTTGACCTAGGGTCAACCGATCGGGTGAAAACTCACCCGATCGGTTCGACTTAAAACCTATAAATACCACCGACCCACCCGCTCACAAACCCTCGCCCGATCTCGTCGTTTCTCCGTCGTTTCGCCTTCCTCCAAGCACCCGACTGCCAAAATCCCTCTCCCACAACCTCAAATCCTCAATTAGTCTCTCTCTCCACCTCCCCCTCACATTTCTCCATCTCTTCCTCTCTCTCCCTCTCATATTTCCTATTTTCTAGCCCTAATTCCCAACACCCACATCCACCATCGATTTTTTTGCTGAAGAAGAGTGCCACGGCTCCACACTTCTCCAATTGCACGGCATTGGGTCATCTACAAGCGGGGAAATCTAATTGCTACGGGGTAACTTCGTTCCACCTCTCGAATTTCAATTTTTACCCTAATATTCGATTTGCTTGGTTTTCGTGTGTGTGCACTTTAATAGTATTTTGCACCCATTTGCATCATCCACACACACATGGCCCGGGAGAGTGATAAAGGAAAAGGTATCTTGCGGGAGGAAGAACTGTCTCGTAAGAGACGTAAACAAACACGTCCTCCTTCCCGCACACGCGAACTGACACTTGCCCCTCCCGCACCTATCATTCCCCCTGTGGACCCCATGTTGGGCCCGCATGGATACATATTTAGGAACCAAGAGCAGAAAGACTTCTACCATAGACTTGACACTCGGGGGCATTTATCAACCAAGTTTGCCCACACCCAATCACTCGTTGACCTCGGTGTATTCACCGAGGTCGAGACTCTTTTTGCTAATCTAGGTTGGTTGGCATTCCTTAATGCCTCTGCGGTATCTTATCCGTCACTCACCCTAGAATTCCTTTCCTCCCTCGTTTGTGAGTCGGGGTCGACTGTCACTTTTCGGGTGCGTAACCAAACCATTCGCACAAACCTAGACACAATCTGCGATATATTTGGTTTCCCTATTCTAGGGAATGACGCTATCCGTCACTACGGATATCCCCCGGAATTTGACGTCGATAATTTCTGGTTCCGCCTCACCATACTCCACCGCTATCCCCGGGGTAAGGCCAAGGCCTCCTCCATCATCTATCCCATATTTCGTCTGGCCCATAGGATCATATCATCTACATTTTTCCCGCGGGATGAGTCAGGCACCGTGACTATCCCTGATCTTTTTATTCTCTGGGCCATGACTTTCCCCTTTGTTCGTGATGATGATGGAGTTAGTTTCAGGGCCCCGGTTGTCCCTGTCCATGCTGGCGATTGGCTTATTTACAAGATTCTCGAGATTAGCAGGGCCGGGAAGGGCAAAATCTGCTGTGGGGGGCATTATCACTATCATTGTTTCTTACCCCCCGTTTAATATCCATATCCCCCGTGGTCTTCCCATCACCGCAAGACCCTCACATCTAGATCTTGACGTACTGCGGCACATTCACATGATTAAGCCCCGCCCCGACGGTCGTTTCGAATTCAATTACGGCCACCCCCCTTGCCCCTACACTATTCTCCACAACCCCGCTCGCATGACTGTGGCTATCGTGGCGGATTGGACTTTTCCGCCCGACCCTGAGTTCTTTAAGGGGTTGAACCTTCCTTTCTTACCCCCTGACGCACGTAGACCTCCTTCCCCTACCGCCCACTTAGGCAAGCAGGATATTCCTGCGTCCCGGGAAGATATGGGGGCTGGCCCGAGTCACCCTGTTTCTGCTCCTGGCCCCATCACTTCTGAGCACCTCTTAGCGACCATTTCTGGCCTTGTCTCCCGTGCCGACATGACCACTATCGCCGGCACTACTTCCACCTTACATGTCGGCACCACCTCTGCCTCACGTCAGTCCACATCCTTTGGTCACCGCCAGGTCTCTGCCCGTCTTGGTCTTGATAGGGAGGTCACTGTCCTCCGTGATCTCGCCATGTCCTCTGCCTCCTCAGACCCATCACCGTCCTCCTTTCTCACTCACCCACGTTTCCTCGCACATGAGAGGAACGTGGCCGCCATTCTTCGCCTTCTCACTCACATCCACGGACCACCTCAACCTTCACCACCTCGACGATCTTCTCCTCCACCCTCCCACACATCCCCACCTCCATCACATCCCCCACCACATTCTTCTCCTCTGCCATTCCACCCATCCCGACCTAGGCGATCATCTCCCCTCCATCATCTATTCTCATCCCGGTATCCACTTCCCCCCTCCCGACCACTTCCATCGCACCCACACCACCTTCTACCTCCTCCACCGTCACATCATATGTGCGCCGCAGGAAATTGCCGGTGCGGTCCAAGTCTCTCCCACCCACACCCACTACCGTCACCATCACATCTTCTCCCCCCATTTCTATTCCTTTCACCACCGCCTTGATCGCCGTCCTCCCACCACCACCCACCCCCACCGACACTCCTCCCATCGTTCACACCACCGCTGCACCTATTCCTCCACCTCTTTCCCCGCTTCTCCGCACACCCCATGTTTCCCCCACCCACCCACCCACACCCTCTTCCGAGGAGGGCGAGGATTCGCCTTCTCCTGATTTTTGATTTCACTTTGTTTGTTTTTGACCCCCCTTGCATATTTCTGCATTTCACGATCACATTTTATTCGCTAGCACTGTCATGTCTAGCTTGGGGGAAGTCTGGTTTGCTGTGTTGTCGTGTTTTATTTTCTTCTTGTGTGTGTGCTTGTCTTTACTTTTTATTTTCTCGTGTCGTGTGGTTTTATTTCGTTTTTCGTGTCGTGTGGTTAGATTTTGATTTTTCTTTATTTTTCAGTTTCGTATCTGTGTTTTCCTCGTTTTTCATTTCTTTTTGTGTCGGTGCATAGCCCCCCCCCCATTTTCATTGCCCCCACGTACTCACTCTATTGCATTGAGGGCAATGCAAGATTCAGCTTGGGGGAGTCGCACTTTGTGCGTCATTTGAGTCTTTTCGTTTTCGTTTTTGTGTCGTTTTCATCGTGTTTTTATTTTTTTCCTTTCTTCTCTTCTTTATGTCTCTTTCTCCTAGAGATGAACCCTATGATAAATCGCCAAAAAAATCACA
The DNA here is from genome assembly GCA_030789695.1 of Scilla litardierei. Classification (NCBI taxonomy): domain Eukaryota; kingdom Viridiplantae; phylum Streptophyta; class Magnoliopsida; order Asparagales; family Asparagaceae; genus Scilla; species Scilla litardierei. Next base: position 70,856,700 of record CM061130.1, read on the forward strand.
CACACCTAGCACCTAGCATCACATTCACTAACCCTAGGATTTTGAGTCCTCTTGCATTTCACGCATCGTGGGTCCACTTAGCTTTTTTGTGAGTCGTGTGTCGTGCCTAACCGTGTGGTGTGCTTCTACTTTGTGATTTTACTTTATATACCTGTCCAGGAATGACCCCTAGATTATCATGCTTCGATTTGAATATGCGGTATTTATTTCCCCTGTCTGCTTCTGCATGCTATATATATATCGTGTACTTCATTTCGCATGTGTCGGGATTCCACAATTAAGGACTAGGATAACCCATTTAGCCCATGCTCTATTTAGCGAGAATAGTTTCCTTTGCCCAAGTGTTTGGATTCCGACTTCTTTTTTGTTTTACTTGGTGCAAATCCCCTCGTCGTGTACCATTCTCCCACTTGGGAGAGTACACATGTGTATAGCCAAAAACCCAAAAATCCAAAAAAAAGGAGAAAAGAAAAGAAAAACCCAAAACGAAAAGAAAAGAAAAATTTTGTATAGCCAAAAAAGCAAAAAAATACAAATGCCTAATACCCAAAAAATCCAGTGTGAATATTTTCCTACTTGCCGAGAATAAAGGGAAGGCGAGAATTTGCAACGAGTGTTCTTCTCCACATCATCTCATCCCCCATCAGTTTCGAAAAAACTTGGCTTAGGAACTTTTTAGCTAGTATCTTGGCTGTAGTGGTGTGATTTCCTTAACCCTAGTTGTGGAGTCCCCGACGCATGATACGCTTCTATTCTTATACTCTTCTCATGCATGCTTGAACTAATATTCACCGCAATTTCAAATTCGAATCAGTATTTGGGTCGTTTCCTGGGTCTGTGTATATCGAGCTTTATTGCACATCGTAGATAGCGACACCCACTGCTAGCGCACGGCCACACTCACTCGCGCTTCACCGCATGGGCCCACGGCACTTATTTGGACTCGTATTCCTAGGTTTAGTGATGTGATTTGGCGTTTGCTTGCTTGGTGTGTCGTTTTTGATTTTGTTGGCCCTGACAGGCGATCTAGGATATAGAGTTTTCTTTTTCTCTCTTTCTCTCTATTTTTCCATCTGAGCTCCTACTCTCACTCGTCTTCCTCGAGGACGAGGAAGAGTTCGTCTTGGGGGATTTTGACGTGCGTTTATATTTCATATATTTACACGCGTTTTCTTCCGTGCTTTTCCGCATTTACCGCCGTATTTTATTTGTTTTCTCGTGTTTTCTTGTATTTTCTTATTTTCTTTCACTTTTCTGTATTTTCCGTGTTTTGCAGGAGTTTGCTGGCATTTGGGACGTAAAACGATGATATCATGTGTCCCCGGAGCAACGGGAGGAGTCACGCGTGATTCAGGGGGTCAAACGACGAAGATTGCATCTTTCAGCCACTCACTCGGTCGGTTGTCATCTCCAACCGATCGGGTGATGCACGCATGCATTACCCGGACGCATCTTGGAGCTCACGAGAAGTCGCCCGGTCTGTTCAATGACCAGGTCAAAAGCTCAAAGTCTCTGGAAATTCGAAGCTGATTTCCAACCGATCGGGTGACCTTCACCCGATCGGTTCACCTGTAGCTGAATTTCAACAGCCAAGACTCGGAGCTCCAACCGATCTCCTCACCCGGTCGGCTCCAAGATCCAACCGGTCGGCACCAAGATCCAACCGACCGCACCAAGTTCCAACCGACCGGTTCATACTGACCGGGTGAAACCCCCGCATTGCGCTGTGATTTTGTGAAGCGGCTCACCCGACCGGTTGACTTGTCAACCGATCGGGGTGATGTCGTTTTCTATAAATAGAACCCTAGGTTTCCCAGATTCGGGAGTTGGTTATTTTTTACTATTTTCTTCATTTTGTGACGGCTGTAATTTCCCAGTTTTTGTAAGTTTTTGGATCTTTTTAAAACTTTAGTATTATCTTAATTGCTTTACTACCTTTGCATTCCTATCGTCTGATTATGATTTTAACGGTTCATTTTCGTTTAGATCGCTTTTTAATGAATATTTGTGAGTAGTTCCCAAATCTGGGATTTTGGCGGAAACCCCTTCGGGGGCTCTTCCCGATGCATCCATAGGGTTAGGAAATCGATCGGGATTAGGAATCTAACGGTTACGCGGCGTGTTTTATTGTCATCGGCGGGAAAAAAACCGCCTTTGACCGTTGGGCCAAGGGGGAATAAACTTGACGGTTGACTCCCTAGCCATAGCTCACGCCCTTAGCGTAGACGTCGAATCCTAGCGCGCGGGAGCGGCAGGATGAGATGTTGGGAGTTATCGTTCCGAGCTTAGTGCTCCCGGAGTCGATCAGTGTTAATGGACACAGGAGTGCCCACTGATCGAACCCGGGAAGTCCGGCGTATCATCATGGGCACCGACCGGAATATCGGGCCCATGGGATGCCGGGTACCACTTTTAGAGGCAACGTCTCACCATTAGACCCTAATTCCGATCGCCATCCTACCCGTAGGCCGTATCGGCGAGAGTCGCTCGTTGGGGGTGGAAACCAAAGTCCCGGGTTTTATTTTCTTATTGTATATACCCTGCATTCCTTTACCGTGACAACCCTTCATTCGATCTGGGCTAGCTCACCCACGGGGTGATTTCGGTCCTCTTTGACACAAGCACTCCTAGCCTCCCTGTGTTCGACCCCCAAGCCACACTACAACACCGTGCGCTTGCGGTTACAAATATCTAAACCCTCACGCGGGTCCCCCGGCCATTTGCGGCTCGTAAACTGGGGGCACGTCATGACCTTGGCAAACTGCAGGCAACAATGTGGTCTAATAACAGTAAGTGGCCAATAACTTTAAAACCCGTCTTTGATTCCAAGGCCACAACCTCGTCTCATCTCTTCAGTCCAACCTCCTCAATATCTGCTGAGTTGAATGCAGGTTGAGGCTCTTCGTTGTAAACAATGAAGGTGGATCCTAGGGAGAACACCTTGACGTTTGATGCGTCCATCGCCATGTCAACATTCTTCAAGACAGTTCCACTAGCAACTAGAACCACCTCTTCGAGGAAGCCCTTGTGAGGAGGATCGAACTGATCGGTAAAGAAAAAGCTTAATCCTGCAAACTAATAGGTAAAATACCACGCCTCTCCCAGCCCACCTCCTCCAACTACTAGATGTTTTCGACCCATGGCTATTGCTACTGCACCTACAACCACAATCTACTATACACTGAGGGGGCTGGGGTTGGTAGCAGTGGTTGATGTCGTAGCTTTATGCTATGTAAAATTGTCATGACTAATATCATACCCAACAATCCCAGTTCTTATTTGTAACTATGTGTAGTTTTTAACCAATAAATCTTACTTAATGCATGCACGTCTATCTAATTTAGATCTAGATTTTTGTTGTATTCTAGATTTGCTGATTACTTTGTTGGATCAGCACTGCACTACAGAGAACATCAGTTCTGCATCTGAAGGATAGTCGCTATTTGAGTATGAATTCGTTTATCTCCACATGGACTTCATGCATGATACAAGTCTACAACTTAATTATATCCAAACTTTGATGTGTTTGGAATAATTAAGGTTAAGATGTATATGACATTATCTATCTTTATTCAACCCCTCTCTCTCTCACACACACACACACACACACACACACACACACACACACACACACACACACACACACACACACACACACACACACACACACACACACATATCATCTATATGATATATACATATATCTCTCTCGCCTATAATCATAAACCATATAGTTTTACCTATGCGTATATTTCAATTTAATCTAAAACCACATTTGCATTGCCCTCTTGAGAACTTATATGGGGAGATAAACGAATTCATACTCAGCGACATATAATCTAAATCCAAATATCACTAATAACCCTAAAACTTGGTAGGAATGTTCTTTATCATGCTTATGTTACGAATGATAAACCTAATGACTAAGACGGACACATACACATAATCATATAGCACATATAATAAAAGGAATTGTTACAGGAAATTATTACTTGCCTCGCTCTCATGCACTTGATAACCTCCAACTCTGCTAGATTAAGGCCCACCCAGAAACGTAAAAATGCACTCTCCTCCATCAGATTCCTCATATCCTCCCCAACATGTATCAAGGTCGCCTGAACCTGAGCCACACATAAAGCCACGTCCGGCTGCCTCCTATTTGCCTCTTCGTGCATACAGGCATTCAGTAAGGCGGCATGCTCTATCTCCGGGTCATATGAAATGAACACCACCGGCTCAGGTTCGACATGTGGAGGGGCAGTCTGAGAAGTGGAGGCGGCATTAGACCCGGCCGTGTCGGGAGTCTCAATATGTATATTACTGAGGATCGTTTGTCTTTTGTAGCTCATTTAATAACATTATTCTTTTGTTTCTCTTGTTATACAATTATACTTATGTTATGTATCATCATGTCGAGGAGGAACCCCCAGCTCTTTATTTATAGTATTAGAGGAGCGTACATAGATAATATACAGAAGATACGGTCGTATCTGTAAGATAGCTGTGATCCTAACCAACTCGGTATTAACCATTCACAACACTCCCCCTTATCCAGCAATAGGTGTGGATTTTGACCGTAGTAGGAGTCTCACATGGGGTGGATACTTCAGGATCATGAGTTGGTGAGGTTTGCCTCGTTAAAACCTTTAGCTATGGAAAATCATGTTGGAAAACCCATAGTTAAGAAAAAAGAGTACAAATACTCGCTAACTCCCCCATGATATGTATAAGCTCTCAGGCTTTCATATCTCTTAGGTGCCTCATCCCAATTTTCTCTATAAACTTCCTAAATGTAGCAATAGGAAGGGCTTTAGTGAACAAGTCTGCCAAGTTGTCACATGATTATACTTGTCTGACGTCGATCTCGCCATCTCTTTGTAGCTCGTACGTCCAGAAGAATTTATGGAAAATATGCTTCGTTCTGTCGCCTTTGATGTAGCCACCTCGTAGCTAAGCTATGCAATCAGCGTTGTCCTCGAACAAGTTAGTAGGTTCAAGGTCTACAGTCACTACTACATAACAGCTTTCAGCCACGGACAAATCCGTGGCTGAAAGCCGGGATTCCGTGGCTAAAACTTTACGGCCACGGAAAAAAAATTCCTTGCCCCAAAAACCGTTGCCGATAATGTAGTCGCTAATACCCCCTTTGCCCACGGACTTTTTCGTGTCCGATAATCTGCCACAGGTTAACGCCCACGGATGTCCGTGTCCAATAATCCGAATAAAAAACAATATAAAAGTATTCGCCACGGACAAATCCGTGGCAGATACCTATTTAAGGCCACAACAAAGTCTATGGGCGATATGTATAAGCCACGGATACTGTGCACGAAGCTGACGTAATCCGTGCACACAAACCGTGGGCGAAAACTATCGGCCACAGACTTTTCCGTGGCCTTAAATGGGTATCAGCCACGGATTTGTCCGTGGCCATTACGTATTGGCTACTGATTTTGTGCACGAAATTGTCAATTTCGTGAACTTAATCCGTGGCCAATACGGCCATGGACTTTTCCGTGGCCATATATTGCTATCAGCCACGGATTTGTCCGTGGTTGATAGTATAAATTGTTTTTTTAAAAAATTGCAATAGTTTTGTTATATAATATACAATATTTTTTAACAAATATATGCCTGTATATACAACAAAATAAAGCAAACTAATGTTAAAAAGAAAATGCAAACATTTAATGATAAAAATGTATCAAATAAAATATATTATACATACATAGTCAACGATCGCAGTTTAAAATTATGTTTATGCCAACATTAAAAAATAAAATCCTAACACCCTACAACGCCAATGCCTTCGTCGCATCCCCATGACCGCACCATCGCTATCGATCGCCTCGCCATCGCCTTCATCGAATGCCTCCATCGTCGCCATCGCCACCAAGCCCGCTATATACTGCCATCACTGCCATCGCCATCATCGCTATCCATCGCCAACGTCACCATCTCCCCCAATCCCTCTCCCCTCACCATCGCCATCGCCACCCTCATGTCCTGAAGGACCTCCATCGCCAATTGTGCCCTCGCCATGTTGACCCTACCAAAAAATATTATGTTAGACTGTAAAACAAATAAAATAATAAATGAGGATAAAAAGAAACACTTATAAAAATTAAGTTTGACAAGTAACGCTTCAAAATTTGAGTTTTCCCATAAAACAAGCGTGCAATTGAGTGCACGTGTGACCCGGCTGAAAGAGAAGGTCACGTGCGCGCTCTGGGCAGATTCTGCCCAGAGCTCTGGGAAGTATGCCCAGAAAGCTGGGCAGAGGTCTGCCCAGTTTTCTGGGCAGAGGTCTGCCCAGTTCACTCCCTCCATTTCCCCATCCCTTCCTATCACGCTCTCTCAAACCCTAACACCAGGGTTCAAAACGATCGGAGGAGGAGACGAAACCCTAACCCTAAATTCCTAAAGTTTACAGAAGGAGAAAGAGGAGAGGATTTCATCCACTTCCAAGAGATAGGACTCCCTACTTGTGAGATGAATTTTAGTTTGGGAATGTTGTAGGAGTTTTACCATCAAGTAGTGTGAAAGTTGAAATTTTTAGTTGAGATTAATGTTTAACCAATAAAATTCAAACTTGCAAATGTATCCAATAAAATGGACCACATTGTAGCCTGCAGTTCGCCAAGGTCACAAAGTAGGGAGTGCTTTCTTTCTCTACAAAGAAATAGAAATTAAAATAAAGAAATTGTCGGTTAGAACATAGTCGCTTGAAACACTGGCATCGGATGTGTTATACATAATCCAAGTGACTGTGTTCTTTAATTCTTCCTTGGAACCGTCGGATCTCCCTTCACTAATTCTTTTCCATTATACATCATAATCTAATAATGTTAAAAGATCTGTGTTCTCTAATTCTTCCCCATTATACAGGTTCTAGAAGCTATGTACACTTGGCGATCTCCTTAACGTGTATAATGGGAGATCACCAAGTATACCTAGCTTCTGGAACGTGTATAAAAGGGAAGAATTAGAGAACACAGATCTATTTAACATTATTAGATTATGTTGTATAATGGAAAAGAATTAGAGAAGGCAGATCCGACGGTTTCAAGGAAGAATTAGAGAACACAGACACTTTGAATATGTATAACAGATCCGATGACAGTGTTTCAAGTGATTGTGTTCTAACCAACGATTTCTTTCTTTTAATTTGTCTTTCTTTGTAGATAAAGAAAGCACTCTCTACTTTGTGACCTTGGTGAACTGCAGGCGACAATGTGGTCCAATAACAATATGTGGCCAATAACTTTAAAACCCGTATTTGATTCCAAGGCAACAACCTCGTCGCATCTCTTCAGTCTAGCCTCCTCAAGATCTGCTGACGCATGTTGAGGCCCTTCATTATAAACAATGAAGGCATATCCTAGGGAGAACACTTTGACGTTTGATGCGTCCATCGCCATGTCATCATTCTTCAAGACAGTTCCACCAGCAACTAGAACCACCTCTTCGAGGAAGCCCCTGTGAGGAGGTCAAACTGATCGGTGAAGAAAAAGCTTAATCCTACAAACTAATTGGTAAAATATCCCGCCTCTCCCAGCCTACCTCCTCCAACTACTAGATGTTTTCGACCCATGGCTATTACTACTGCACCTACAACCGCAATCCTACTCTACACTGAGGGGGTTGGGATTGGTAGCAGTAGTTGTTGTTGTAGCTTTATGCTATGTAAAATTGTCATGACTAATATCATACCCAACAATTCCAGTTCTGATTTGTAACTATGTGTAGTCTTTAACCAATAAATCTTACTTAATGCATGCACGTCTATCTAATTTAGATATAGATTTTTGTGGTATTCTAGATTTGCTGATTACTTTGTTGGATCAGCACTGCACTATGGAGAACATCAGTTCTGCATCTGAAGGATAGTCGCTATTTGAGTATGAATTCGTTTATCTCCCCATGGACTTCATGTATGATACAAGTCTACAACTTAATTATATCCAAACTTTTATGTGTTTGCAATAATTAAAGATTAATATATATATGACATTATCTATCTTTACTTAACCCCTCCCCCTCCCCCCCACACACACATATCATCTATATGACACACACACACACACACACACACACACACACATATCGCCTATACCCGTAAGCCATATAGTCTAACCTCTGCGTATATTTCAATTTAATTTAAACCACATTTGCATTGTCCTCTTGAGAACTTATATGGGGAGATAAACGAATTCATACTCAGCGACTTATAATCTAAATCCAAATATCACTTAAAACCCTAAAACTTGGTAGGAATGTTCTTTATCATGCTTATGTTACGAATGATAAACCTAATGACTAAGACGGACGCACACACATAATTACATAGCACATATAATAAAAGGAATTGTTACATTAAATTATTACATGCCTCACTCTCATGCGCCTGATAACCTCCAACTCTGCTAGATTAAGGCCCACCCAGGAACATAAAAATGCACTCTCCTCCATCAGATTCCTCATATCCTCCTAGACATGTGTCAAGGTCACCTGAACCTGAGCCACACATAAAGCCACATCTGGATTCCTCCTATTTGCCTCTTCGTTCCTACAGGCAGTCGGTAAGGTGGCACGCTCTATCTCCGGGTCATATGGACTGAACACCACCGGCTCCGGTTTGACATGTGGAGGGGCAGTCTGAGAAGTGGAGGCGGTGTTAGACCCGGCCGCGTCGAGAGTCTCAATATGTTTATCCTCTAGCCCATCTGCATCCATACGCAATAAGACAATTGCAAATTCAATTAGTTTAACAAACTGGACTGAACATTTAAAATAAAAATATGCGTACATGTACGTGTCGGCAGTGAGGTATGTGGGGAAGAGTGTATATGTCCTGCAGCGCCTGAAAATATATAAAGAATGTTATGCAATTAGTTATACAAAAACTTAAAAGGTCCACATTTAGACACATACTAAAACTACAATAAGTGTACCGGTCCCAGATGTCGGAGGTGTATGTGCCACCGGTGAGCCATGTCCTGCACCACCTGAAAATGTATGAAGCATTTTACCAATTCGTTTTACAAAATTTAAATTGTGCACGTTATACTGTCGTACTACAACATTTGTGTACCTGACCCAGGGGGTGGAGTGGTAAGTGCCAAAGGGATGCCAGGACCTGCACTGCCTGAAAATGTACGAAGCATTTTACCATTTAGTTTCCCAACAAATTTAATTGTGCACGTTATACAGCCGTACTTAAACCACAAAATATGCGTACCTGACCCTGATGACTGGGAGGTCTGGGATGTCCCTGTACCAGGTGTAAAAATCGTGTTCCAAACTTTCTTCATCTGCACTTCATAATATTTATTAAAAAAATTGATGCTTACATGCTCTAAATATCTACGTAATTGAAATGAAATAAATGGGATGTAAAACATGGATTAATTCACATTCTTTATTGATTCCAAGCAAAATCATCGTAATGAACATCTTTATACAGTTACATATTTTTTAGCTTATTACTGAAAAAAGTTCACCAATTTGATGTTAATGTTGACGCCCTTTGTGACCTAGTCTGAACGATAGATGAACTGACTTTGTTTATTGTATTTCTGCGTCTTGTGCACTCCGCTGCTACAATACATGTGCATGTGATCGCCAAATTGGGGTATATCAACACGCAACACTGTGATGCCGATTCTGTATGTTTTAACATGGCTAGGTTCTCATTAATCTAAAATTAAAATAAATTCTATTTTTCCTTGATATCGACAATATAACTAAAATAAATTTTATACCAAGAGTGTATGTTTTAATATGACTAGGTTCTCATTAATCTAAACTTAATATACATTCTATTTTTCCCTTGATATCGACAATATAACTGAAATAAATTTTATTACACAGTCATCGTCTAACGAGTATATCTAGAGTGTAGTGTCGGAGTTGATTTGACTAAGTCCAGTCACGGTCCTCTTACGAGTATTCTCCATTTGCAATTCAGATTTTACCAAATTAATTCCATATAATGATGGATATTGAAATTGCATCGTGAAGCAATTCCCATGGTACACCCTCACTCTCACCCTGACCCCTACCTATTACGCCCCGTTCCTCAGAATACCCGACATCTAAAATTTTTTTCCCAAGTATCCTGAAGAGTGAGGTGATGTGAGAGAGAAGGAAAGAGAAAGGAGAAACTGAACAAGCAGGCCACTTCGCACATGCTGGGATAGTACAAGTGAAGCTTCACAGAAACATCAGACAATCTCATAAATAACATAGATCAACAACCACACATCAAGTATATATAACAACTTCCATTAATATACATACTCCAAGTACACCACTACATATACGTACACATCACTCTCCACCTCACAACTTAACCATGTCATACCACAACTACAACTCACACCGAGTATTACCCCGAAACCCAACTCCAAGTCCTCTCCAACCAAGCTGACCCTGCTATCTGAAAAATAGGGAGGAGCACGTCAATGCGTGCCCCAGTAGGAACCAACTTGGACCTGGAACACCGTTCTAAAGTTAATAATCCACCAAACAAGGCAAGGAACTAATGCATGCAAACTAAATAACGTAATGAAAAGTAAATAGCTAGATAAGGGAATCATACCTGCGATCCAATGTAGAGCTGCTGCAAGAAAGGGGTTAGCACGAATAATAATAATAATAACAATAATAACACGAAGGTTCAAGAAACCAATATCAAATGAGATAAGTGCAAGTGCCTGAGGCATGACACAGAGCCACAAGGTACGGGCAAAGGGGAAGGGAAAGTGCTGCCAGCAGTAGAAGTAACACACAAATCTTATTTTATTATTTTATAATTGAGTTAATTGAAATTTGGGTACACTGTGTGATACTAGGACATTGACTTCACCCTAAATTTGGGGTGAACTAGCACATAATGCAGTGGACACGAGCACTGTACGCTGGGCCTTTCATCTCCCCCGTCCCTGGCAGGAGTGAGGCTCTACAACCCCCTGACACCTCCACTCCCGGTAAAAGCGAGTGGGAAATAAATATGGAAATCCCCTCCACTCCCGATAAAGGCGAGTGGGTGTAAACTCCACACATCACATAATCATCTCCTAACTTCACAGTTCAGGCCTCATATCCACAATTTACTCAAATCCCACCTAAAACCCGGGATTTGCTAACTCACCCTCGTTAGAGAGGACTGAGATTTATTCAATTTTATTAGTTAACATCATAAGTGACACGTTAGGGGTCTTGATGGCATGGGTAAGCACACATCACCTCAGCTGTCCATCATTAAACATGGTGTCATGTACTCACGTGACATGCCCTCAATCACAACACATCGTCCACTCCCAATTTCAATGTATCCATGCCATTCAAGCCTCTAACTTTACCAATTAACAGTGTGGCACAAGGCCAACACTAACACATGCAAGTTACTTAACTTATTGGATTTTGCCTTCATTGAGGCATTTCACCGAACACATGGCGGGCGTCATTCATATCATGGCTACACAATAATATTTACATGTGTCAAGGGTATGAACATTCATTCCACCACACAACCATAGTAAACAAGAATAATGATGGCCAATTAACCACAATTAATGAATAAGAACAATACTTAATGAATTCAGCTTGCAGAAATTGCAAGAACATCCATAAAGATCAACATATTTCATCCATTTCTCTTGGGAATTTAACAAAACTTTATAAATGAAAGTTGAACATATAGCAGTTATGGATCTACAGATAAAATTTCATTCAACAATATGAACTATTTGATTTATGCTAAATTAATTAGTGAAGTGTTTCAATTCTGTTTTTCAGACAGATTTTAGGGTCTGTGTTCAAAGTCAATTTTGGGCATGTTCTAGCATGAAATTCGACACAATAGAAGATGACAAACTTTTAGAAAAACTTGTTAGTTTTCCAAAAAGACCAAAATCATAATAATCCAAGATGTGTGCAGCTCTGTAGGATAATTATACTAAACTGTGTCAACACTGAAAATCAAACAGACATGCTATAAAGATGGATTTATTTCTCCTAAATTCTGAATTGAAACTATGTCAAATTTTATATGATTTTGGGGTAGAACTTCAAGATATACATTCTCATATTTTTTTCGAAACCCAATTCGAGCTATAGTAACATTAATTACAGCAACAACATAAAACAAAAATTCTCGCTTTTAAAGGAGATGTTTTTACTAAGAATTTCAAGGGATACTTTGTGAAATTGAAACATGGCTCATGAAAATTCACCATACCTAATTCATATCAAGTAAAACATGCTATAAAAACAAAATAACAACAATCAATTTAATGGAATCCAAATCCAAGAGATTCCTACCTCAAATCTCTAATTTTCTCATTTCTTCCTCTTCTTTCCTTCTCCACCTTCTTCTATCTTGAAGCAAGCTTGTAACCCTTCTAATTGGAATTCGGAATTAGGGATTTTGAGTTGGAGGAGGAGGGGAAATGGGGGGGCATGGTGGCCGGCCCTGGCTAGAGAGTGGAAGGGAGAAAGAAGAAAAGAGAAGAAGGAATTAGAAAATGAAAGAAGAGTGTGGAAAAGAAGAGTTTATTTACAAGTGGGGTTCCTTCTCATGCAAGAACGGAATATTCCAAGGGAATATTCCATGAGGCAATGACTAAAATACCCCTTCACCTTCCAAGTATTTACAAGTTTGCCATTACTTTATACACCGACCACTTAAGTATGTACGCACAACATTTTTAGTCAAAAAGACCGTTTTGCCCCTGAATTTTCTAAAAATTTACGGGGATTGCCATTGACCCCTAACCCCGTTCACACTTCCATGGCTCTCCCTACACACATCCATGCTCATCCATGCAAGCACACACGCTTCACACGCACACGTCTAACGCATTCCTGTTGCTTTACACCCACGACGCCTTTCGCACTTCTCCGCACTCACACTTCACATTCACTTCCCTTAGCCACGTATTACGGCCTAATCCCCCTTGCACTATGTCCCATACATTGATGCCTACGCTTATTTCATGCCCACTTATGCATCGTGGGTAAAAATACCAGGTGTGTTCAGTAGAATACACGTATATTGCAAAATAGGGCATAACATCCTACCCACCTTAAAATAAAGTCTGTCCTCAGACTTCCTTGGGTGTGAATCTTACCAAGGTCGGCTAGGTGTGATGGTCTTACTACCCCTGAAGTACAAACAAGAATACGTGTCTATCCCACACTTATATACACTATATACTTCACTATCATCAACACACATCCGCATCGCACTCTTGTCACCGCTACATCTTATTACGCATCTAGTAACACATCCATATCACCATATGCATCATTATATATACATACACATATATCTTTCATGTAAACATCTAGGCATATGTTTTCACACACTAGCATACACATTACACACCATAAATAAGTCTCTACACGTATTATTATACGTATTTAGATTACTACGCATATCCATGTGCATACGACATCACATCATATCCATATCACGATACATAAGGCATTCATACATGGCATGCTTTCACACACACACACACACACACACACACACACACACACACACACACATCACGATACCTCCAAATATAACAACTCCTATCCTACTAGCTTATATATCTACTTATACGTCTATATCCAAGCATAGACACACCACTTTCCAAATCAATCTACATACATAACTTGACGTCAGGGTCACCATCACAGTGTTACACCGTGAGTACACCGAATCCTTATACACCCAATACTTAATCATATGAGTTCATTCACACTTATAGTTACATGAATATCTACATACACACGAGAGTTAGTCACATTCAACATACATCGACGTGCACGTACTAACGCATACATGATAAAGTCACTTAGGTCTGTAATCATAATTATAGATAAACATAAACATAATCTCATATTCATAGCAATGCACCCACTGCATCACACAGATAGGCACATAAACCACACGCAATACACACAAGAGTGCACAAACTTAATACAATTCCCACCATATAGTATATACATATATAACTACACTTGCACATCCTACGTACATACCGCCATAATAGTCAAATAATTATAACATCCACCTACACTCCATACACACGTATACACATGCAAACAATCACATACATCTCAATACCTACATACCAAATAGCTTCATTCACTTAAATTCATCAATATATATACACACCCCCCCTATATTTCATACTCATCACTGCTTATGACTATATCTTCACACATGCTCTAGTACAGACCCATACATACATGTGTACACACAGGGATACGCTTCTCCCAGATACACATAGATAAACAACCATGTCAGAAAGATTCACGGATAACAAACAAGGATATATATGTATATATATGTAAATACATTTATTCAACCGATATAAACACAAACCTATATTGCCTCTACTACACACTACACATGCATGAACACATCCCTACACTTCATTGTAACACGTATAATAGAAATCCATACAACCATAGTTCATATTCACATATACACATCAAACAATACACCACACAAATACTTTATATAACCCAATCTATATGCACATACTCATTATGTACATATAGAGATATATGTATCAATTCCATATATAGATATCTAGGCCTACATATAGCCAACTACACATTTGCTCATACACACCAGATCATCATTCCAATAATAGGTATGCACACAAACATTCATATATACATATTAGGATCTATGCAACCATGCACATGCATCACAATGTATGAGCGCATACACCCATTCACACACGCCATACATATCCTGTTATTACACACATATACAGTCAAGCTACTTAAACTACACTAACAGTAGTCGGTAGCTATCCATACCCTTATATATACAATGTCCAATATATCTACACTTTTACTAATATACTAGTACATACACAAATAAGTGTATTTCAATATTCATACACATTCAGTAGATAGTCACATCCCCTATACGCACACATTCATATACTGATACACATATATCAGAATAGGGATCATTCACATACATACACATATAACCACTCATAGGACAGATATCAATACACGTTCAATAATAACAACACATGCACACAATCACACCATGCTTGCTACAACACGCCTACATATATTCAAGTATCTCATATGCCAGTACACAATCCTCCTTATACCACTATATACGGAAGGGCACGGGTACTACATATACACCCAATGGTCCTATGGACGCCATTCGACGTGGCTCGCTTACACACACACATACACACACACACACACACGTGTATGTATATATCATAACCCTACTTAACCATGCAAACCTATAACCATTCCATATATACCTGTACTCTATAGTCTCAAATCCTTATATCCATCACATCTTACATGCGTTATATGTCATACATATATCCCTATCCCGTAATAGGTACGGTATAGGGCTAGGGACCTAAACTTTGGTGGACAGGTCTAAAGCACCCTCTACCTACATTAGAATACTCCAAACACCCTGGAGCATTATTCATACTATCCACACGTCCATTACTTATTTATATCGCTATATACACACCTTATATGGCCAAGCCGCATAGGGCATACCAACCAAAGTACACCACAGACACATTCTTTGCTATGCAGCAACCGTATCATACGGACAGGCTCCTATACCACATCCCATACATGTTATACGGTTTACACACATGTAAGGCACAAGTATACAAGTATATGTAACAAATGGCTAGTTAGGCACACAAACATGCCTACAACCGGATATACAAACACACATACAAGGGTCAGGTACACACACACACACAACATACACACATGTCTTCAAGGGTCATATACACACAAATATAAATATCTCTCAGTGCCCCTATATGACTCATTATAGACATATACGTCTATCACCATTGACGTACACTCCCATGTACCGTTTATGACCAATCGGCATATCCATCACACTCAACATGTTGGTAGGGAAATATCCCTGTTCTCCCCACTCTAATACTGATAATTTAACTTGACTACAACCATTATCCTTCAGAAAGAGTAATACATTGAAGACTCATGTGTCTTACATTGAAAGCAATACCATATGCTAGCATATAGTCATTTAACCACATACGTATACACCTCAGAAAGTATACACCACACACGTATACACCCATCTAACTATACACCTCATAGAGTTATTCGACTATATAGTTCAATCTATATCTTCCTAGTTAGCCAATACTCAATTAAATAATTCCATCATCGGTGACACTACACATCTAGTATACCCGCGTCTACCGAGGTGGGAGACAAGGGAATACTCATGAATCCACTACATTTCTAGATGCCACTCACATCTTAAAATATAAGTATATACACATCCAATAGGTTTTTCATTACATTAAGGACCCGCACCCGTATATTTAAAGTAATTTGCACATGAATCTATCTATACATCATACACAAAGACATCATACAACTTCACAAGTCAATAGCCATACCATACATCATTCCTAGACAGATCTGGAACCAAGAGTCTAAAACGACTCCCAGATAACTCTATACCTCGAGCTCTTGGCATTAGAACTCCGTCCTAAGGCTAGACACTACCCACCTTAGGGCTAATGTATCCCAATCACCTATTGAAGCATTACAGGTACTATCCTTACGCATATCGCAGTGCGTCGACCTGCATGGGCCACCAAAAACTGTCACGCCCCGTTCCGCAGAATACCCGGCATCTAATTTTTTTTTCTCCAAGTATCCTGAAGAGTGAGGTGATGTGAGAGAGAAGGAAAGAGAAAGGAGAAACTGAACAAGCAGGCCAATGCGTACATGCTGGGATAGTACAAGTGAAGCTTCACAGAAACATCAGAACAATCTCATAAATAACATAGATCAACAACCACACATCAAGTATATATAACAACTTCCATTAATATACATACTCCAAGTACACCACTACATATACGTACACATCACTCTCCACCTCACAACTTAACCATGTCATACCACAACTACAGCTCACACCGAGTATTACCCTGAAACCCAACTCCAAGTCCTCTCCAACCAAGCTGACCCTGCTATCTGAAAAATAGGGAGGAGCACGTCAATGCGTGCCCCCAGTAGGAACCAACTTGGACCTGGAACACCGTTCTAAAGTTAATAATCCACCAAACAAGGCAAGGAACTAATGCATGCAAACTAAATAACGTAATGAAAAGTAAATAGCTAGATAAGGGAATCATACCTGCGATCCAATGTAGAGTTGCTGCAAGAAATGGGTTAGCACGAATAATAATAATAATAAAAATAATAATAACACGAAGGTTCAAGCAACCAATATCAAATGAGATAAGTGCAAGTGCCTGAGGCATGACACAGAGCCACAAGGTATGGGCAAAGGGGAAGGGAAAGTGCTGCTAGCAGTAGAAGTAACACACAAATCTTATTTTATTATTTTATAATTGAGTTAATTGAAATTTGGGTACACTGTGTGATACCAGGACCTGGACTTCACCCCAAATTTGGGATGAACTAGCACACGATGCTGTGGACACGGGCATTGTACGCCGGGCCTCTCAGCTCCCCCGTCCCTGGCAGGAGTGAGGCTCTACAACCCCCTGACACCTCCACTCTCGGTAAAGGCGAGTGGGAAATAAATATGGAAATACCCTCCACTCCCGGTAAAGACGAGTGGGAAATAAATATGGAAATCCCCTCCACTCCCGGTAAAGGCGAGTGGGTGTAAACTGCACACATCACATAATCATCTCCCAACTTCACAGTCCAGGCCTCATATCCACAATTTACTCAAATCCCACCTAAAACCAGGGATTTGCTAACTCACCCTCATTAGAGAGGACTGAGATTTATTCAATATTATTAGTTAACATCATAAGTGACATGTTAGGGGCCGTGATGGCATGGGTAAGCACACATACCTCAGCTGTCCATCATTAAACATGGGGTCATGTACTCACGTGACATGCCCTTAATCACAACACATCGTCCACTCCCAATTTCAATGTATCCATGCCATTCAAGCCTCTAACTTTACCAATTAACAGTGTGGCACAAGGCCAACACTAACACATGCAAGTTACTCAACTTATTGGATTTTGCCTTCATTGAGGCATTTCATCGAACACATGGCGGGCGTCATTCATATCATGGCTACACAATAAAATTTACATGTGTCAAGGGTATTAACATTCATTCCACCACACAACCATAGTAAGCAAGAATAATGTTGGCCAATTAACCACAATTAATGAATAAGAACAATACTTAATGAATTCAGCTTGAAGAAATTGCAAGAACATCTATAAAGATCAACGTATTTCATCCATTTCTCTTAGGAATTTAACAAAACTTTATAAAAGAAAGTTGAAGATATAGCAGTTATGGATCTAC
This sequence comes from Scilla litardierei, assembly GCA_030789695.1. Classification (NCBI taxonomy): domain Eukaryota; kingdom Viridiplantae; phylum Streptophyta; class Magnoliopsida; order Asparagales; family Asparagaceae; genus Scilla; species Scilla litardierei. The sequence goes on from CM061130.1 coordinate 70,875,069, forward strand.
AGATGAACTTTCATGCAAAAATATGAACTATATGATTTATGGTGAATTAATTAGTGAAGTGTGTCAATTCTGTTTTTTAGACAGATTTTAGGGTCTGTGTTCAAAGCCAATTTTGGGCATGTTCTATCATGAAATTCGACATAAGAGAAGCTGATGAACTTCTAGAAAAACTTGTTAGATTTTCAAAAAGACCACAATCATAAAATTCCAAGATGTGTGCAGCTCTGTAGGACAATTTTACTAAACTGTATCAAAACTGAAAATCAAACAGACATGCTGTAAAGATGGATTTATTTCTCCTAATTTCTGAATTGAAACTATGTCAAATTTTATATTATTTTGGGATAGAACTTCAAGATATACATGCTCATATTTTTTTCGAAACCCAATTTGAGCTATAGTAACATTAATTACAGCAACAACATAAAACAAAAATTCAATCTTTTAAAGGAGATGTTTTTACTAAGAATTTTGAGGGATACTTTATGAAATTGAAACATGGCTCATGAAAATTCACCATCCCTAATTCATATCAAGTAAAACATGCTATAAAAACAAAATAACAACAATCAATTTAATGGAATTCCAAATCCAAGAGATTCCTACCTCAAATCTCCATTTTTCTCATTTCGTCCTCTTCTTTCCTTCTCCACCTTCTTCTCTCTTGAAGCAAGCTTGTAACCCTTCTAATTGGAATTAGGAATTTGGGAATTTGAGTTGGAGAAGGAGGGGAAATGGGGGGCATGGTGGCCGGCCATGGCTAGAGAGTGGAGGGGAGAAAGAAGAAAAGAGAAGAAGGAATTAGAAAATGAAAGAAGAGTGTGGAAAAGAAGAGGTTATTTATAAGTGGGTTCCTTCTCATGCAAGAATGGAATATTCCAATAGAATATTTCATGATGTAATGACTAAAATACCCCTTCACCTTCCAAGTATTTACAAGTTTGGAATTATTTTATACACCGACCACTTAAGTATGTACGCACAGCAGTTTTAGGCAAAAAGAACCATTTTGCCCCTGACTTTTCTAAAAATTTACGGGGATTGCCATTGACCACTAACCCCGTTCACACTTCCATGGCTCTCCCTACACACATCCACGCTCATCCATGCAAGCATACACGCTTCACATGCACACGCCTAACGCATTCCTGTTGTTTTACACCCACGACCTCTTTCGCACTTCTCCGAACTCACACGTCGCATTCACTTCCATTAGCCACGTATTACGGCCTAATCCCCCTTGCACTACGTCCCATACATTGATGCCTACGCTTATTTCATACCCACGTATGCATCGTGGGTAAAAATAACACGTGTGTTCAGTAGAATACATGTATAGTGCAAAATAGGGCATAACACTACCCCTACCTCTACCCCTCCCCCTCCCCCAACCCTAGCACCAACCCCAACCCCAACCCTAGACCCAGCCCCAACCCCAACCCTAACCGAACCCTAACCATTCCCTAACCATAACCCTAACCGTAACCCTTATAACCACAACCCTAAACATTCCCCCAACCCCAATCCGACACCTAACCTTTTATCCTAACCTCAACCCGAATCTCAACCCTAATCCTAGCACCGACTCCAACCCTAACACTAACAAAACCCTAAACCAAAACCATATTTTTAAACCCTACCATACCCCCAACACTAAAACCGAACCCCTACCTTAAACCCTCACCCAACCAAACCCCTTCCCATACCCTAACCCTAGCCCGAACCCCTTCCCTAGCCTCAACCCAAACCCAAACCCAAACCCTAACCCAAACCCTAACAGTATCCCTAACCCTAACCCTAACAATTAACACGTTTCGTGAGCGAGGCGGGGGGGGGGGGGGGGGGGGGGGGGGGCGTCGGTGAGGGATGGGTCAGGGGGGTCAGGGTCCGGGACTGGGGGAGTAGGAGAAAGAGGGGTCAGAGGGGGCGTCGACAACCACCGTCGCCCAGCTCCCGCTATAATCCGTCAGTTCAGAAGGAGGCAAGTGGAGCTGGGGCAACGACGGTGGCAGACGACCCCTCTGACGACCCCTCTGCCCATTCTAGCAAAATTAAGGCGAAAAGCATACATTGCACTGTGGCTGGCGTCGGCGTCGGCGTCGGTGTCGGCTCCTTCTTCTTCTTCTTCTTCGACTCCTTCATCGTCGTCGTCGTCGGCTCCTTCATCGGATCCTTCGTCGTCCTGCTCTTTCTCTCTCTCTCTCTCTCACCGCAGATGAAAATTGGAAAGTTTTAACCAAATTGGGGGCGCAGGCTCCCCCAATTTAAGTAAAAAAATTTTACTGGCAACAGACTTTTAGTCACGGACTTATCCGTGGCCGTTACTATTATTGGCCACAAAAATATCCCTGGCTAATATGTAACAGCCACGGCATATTTCTTCACCACTTTTCCATGGCTGATAGTTATCGGCCACAGACAATTTTGTGGCTGATGGTCAACTAACGCCCACAGAAATGTCCGTGGGCAATACTTCGTGGGCCAATTTTTTCCCCAGTTGTACTTTGAAGGTCAACTACTATCAGCAACGGATTTATCCGTGGCCAAATTTTCGTGGCTGAAGACCCTTTTTCACCAGTGAGTCTTCAATCCGGTCGTCATAAGGATGTGATGTACAACTGACCGTAGCCAGACACATTCTTTGATTGCTTCATGTATGGTGATGATCTGTGAGTGATTGGATGAGGTCAACCGTCAAGTTTGCTTGATGGATCTCCAGAAAAGGGTTGTCCCATCATAGGTAAACACGTACCCTGTCTATGAATGTGCATTGTGGGGATTAGACCTATAAACTGCATCAGCATAACCAATAAGTGCGGAGGATATTCCATTTTTGTAAAAGAGTCCCAAATATATAGACCCTTGGAGGTAACGCAGAAGGTGCTTAACCCCGATCCAGTGGTGCTGCATAGGTGATGCACTGTATCTGGCTAGTAAATTTTCTACGAATGCTATATCGGGACGCGTGCAGTTAGCCAGATATAGAAGTGCTCCAACAGCACTTAGATAAGGGACTTCTGGACCAAGTATATCCTCCCCTCTTCCAGCGACCGGAAGGGGTCTTTACGCGCATCCAGAGATCATACCACCATAGTTGTACTAAATAGATGACATTGATCCATATGAAATCTTCGCAACATTTTCTTCGTATATGTGGTTTGGTGTAATAGGATTCCATCTTTTAGATGTTCAATCTGTAAGCCAAGGAAGAATTTCGTTTTGCCTAGGTCTTTCATTTCGAATTCTTTTATCAGGCTTACAGATATCTCAGCGATCTTTTCAGGAGATACAATGAGATTCAAATCATCTACGTAGACTGCTATTATGACGAATCCTTTTTTCTTTGCTCTTATAAAGAGACAAGTGCAGACTTCATTATTGTTGAATCCTTGTTGAACAAGGAATTCACTCAGTCTGTTATACAACATCCTTCCCGATTGTTTAAGACCATACAATGATCTTTGAAGCTTAACCGAGTAGACGTCCCGAGGTCTTTCTTTTAATTCAGCAGGCATTGAAAAGCCATCATGAAGTTTCATGTATATCTCCTTGTCAAGATTACCGTATAGATATGGAGTTACAACATCCATTAGTTGCATATCTAAACCTTCCTTTGTTGTTAAGCTTATCAGAAATCGTAAAGTGATCGCATCCATGACCAGGTAGTATGTTTCCGCATAGTCAATACCAGGTCTTTGGAAAAATCCTTGCGCTACAAGCTGTGCTTTGTAGCGTGCGATCTCATTATTTTCACTTCTTTTTCTCACGAATACCCATTTGTGTCCCACAGATTTGACACCAGTAGGTGTCTAGACTATTTGTCCAAAGACTTTGCTTTTCTTAAGCGAGTCCACCTAAGCTTATATTGCCCAATTCCACTTTGGCCAATCATTTCTACGTTTACATTCAACAATGGAATATGGATCATGATCATTGTAGCTTCCGGTGATGTTAATAGCAATATGAAATGCAAAGTCATCATCGACGACTGTACTCTTTCTGTCCAACACCTCCCCTGTACGTACATAATTTAATGATATTTCATTTTCTCTCGGCAGTTCCTCTACAGTGGATTTCGGGAGGGGTGATGGTATGGACATGAACTCATTTCTCTGTGGGGGTATTGTCCCAAGGTCTTCGGATATTTTTATTTTTCTTAGATTTTTATCCCTGGAGCCTGGTGGTCTGCCTCTTTTCTGTTGAGGCACAACCACTTCTGCTGCTGGTGGATTGCATCCATTCTCGGGGATGTCAATCCTAGCGGGAGTATTTGCAGCAGGGATGTGTGATTTGATTATCTTCTGGTTGTCAGTAAATGAATCCGGTAATCTATGAACAGTGTTCTGTATTTGTAGGATCTTCATGATCTCATCTTCACATTGTTTTGTTACCGAATCATAGTGAGTTATACTTTTTGTAACGACCTGGAAATTCCATCACTTCAATTTGCCTGTTTTTACGCATTTTAAAAATTAATTTTACTCTATAAATGTTCGTAAAGAGTTTTATAACAAAACTGATTTTAAAAAAAAATCTTATAAAAATATTTTAGAGCACTAGACTTATTATATTGTATTTCAGTGATTTCAGATTTCCGCAAATGCCCAACACATTCCTGTTAAAATTTGTAACGGCCACTTTCCGGCCGTACGTATTTTTGTACGTTTGTTGTTTTGTGAGCGTTTATTCGCATTTGATTTTATTATTATTGTTCCGTAGCCTAGACGTGTAGCCGGACCTCGTGTCCACGACCCTCTCAGAGGCGCGAGCATCCCGTTATTTTCCTCGTTATTTTTGGACGTCGTGGGACAAATTTGCTTTTTCCCATTTCAAATTGTTATTAATTTTATTTATAAATATCATTTTTAGAATTAGGAAGTTCTGTACGTGATTATTAGAAACAAACAAATTGTTAATTGTTTTTTTTTTATAAAAAAATTATTCATTCAAACCTAATTAGTGGCTTAGCCTAACCTAAAGGAATCAACAGTAGGTAAAAAAAGAAAAAAAGAAAAAAAAGAAAACAAACCCTAACTAATTTAATCTATAAAGATCTACAACTGTCTGTAAATATCCTAACTTCATTTTCCCCTTGACATGTTCCCCCACGTCACCCACCCACGTACAAGCCTCTACCTCTTTTTATAAACAAAACTATAGGAAGCAAAACCAAGAGCACAACTACCCTAGGCTACACGGGTTAACAAATCAACCCAATGCTAATCTAGGAAACCCTATAGCCTATTCACGTGCTGTGAACCCCAACCCCATCTTGGACCCTTGGCCGAATCCCCCTCTTGTTCAGTCATGCACAGCTTGGAGTAACAAAAAAAAAGAACAAAGGAAGAACAGCAACCCTATTCCAAAAGTTTAAAGGCTGGCCCCCCATTCACGTGTTCACCCTTGCCTAAGCCTACAAACCTCAAAAACCTATAAATTATTTTATAAAACCCTAGGTCTTTAAGCCTGGGTCTCGGGAGCCCATCCCAACTCGGAAAAACCCTAGAGGCCGAACCCTCACAGCCTATAACTTTATAAAACCCTAGGCTATTAACAAAAAAACCTAGAGACTAAAAGAGCCCCGCCGCCTGTTTTGTTCTCCACGCAACAGCAAGCACCTCCCATTCTCCTTCTTCTTGCGAAAACCCCATCTCCAGACCGAGCTTCTTCCTCCCGTTCTCCATCACATCTCCACGGCCGCAACACAGTCCGCGACGTCTCCAGCTTCACGCACACCACGCACAGGCCTCATCCCATCTCCACGGCCGCAACAACACATCTCCGGGCCATTCTCCTCCTCATCTTCACATGCACAGCCCTATCTCCAGCCGCAAGAGCCACGCGCAACTCCAACCGCTCAGATCTGGTGCCGACAGCCCCCGGAGCTCGCTGACAGCCGCTGTCCGTCGCCTACACGCTGCCGCTACAAGTTCGGAGGGTAGACGTCGAAGTTCCAGCACCGTACGCGTCGTCGTTGCTCGTGGATGTCAACCGATCCCTCGCTTCACTTCAGGTTGGTAGATCTATCCCCTAAACCTCATAACCCCCACCGTAAAGTAGAGAAACCTAATAAAACACGTTGATTAGACGTCGTAGGAGCTTGTACGAATCTGACCTGAACTGAAAAATGCTATTTCTGATTTTGTGCTCTGCCAAAACAGCGAACCAAACACTCCACTGCGTAGTACTCGTCGAGACGAATCCAACGACACCAAGAACGCCAAAAACAGGCGAGTATACAATTTGTTATGATTTTTAGAAGTTTCGGCACGTGTACGCCGCCTTCATGTATTGCTGAATAACCTGAAATTGTGGCGTGAAATAACGTAGGAAAGTGATACCATAATGATTGGGATGAAAATTTGGATCCAACGGTATATTATACGACATATCCCCAATTTAAACAACTAGAGAAAGAAATTGTTTCTGTAGCAAATTGGACGAAAAGGACGAAATCGTCATTATTGGAAATTACGGAACCGGTCGTTCGACCCGCTTCCGCTTTCCAGAATTGTCACCGTAAAACACAAATTTGATAACAATGAAATTCAGTGAGTCTTGACATGTTTAACAGTTTGGACATCGTGAAATCGTGCGCCTCGAAGGCGGAATCGTGAATTCGTGATGTCGTGTGAGTCGACTAGGCCGGCTCGTGTTCCGGCAAAACTTTTGGGTGGGGTTAGGGTTGAGCGGCCACTGGGCGTATGAAAGGTACTCTCCTCAAGAGCACCACCCGACGCGGTGGGTTAGTGTCAATCACGGTTAGCCCCCGTGAGAGGAACGACCTTCTCATCACGACCTAAAGGCGAGAACCCTAGATTAGATGTGAAGTCTTGACATGGTCATTGAACGCTAACTTGGTCATCGTGAATATTGAAATGTTGACAAACTCTGAGAATTTAACTTTAAACTTGCCATCGACTAGAACTGTATGCTAGGATTGTCTCTTTCTGCTCTGAAATATTAAATGTTAAATTGCTGCAGTCGTTTCCTTTACTAAATGCTTCTAAAATTTCATATACTTGTTATATACTTCGCCTTGGGATGCTAACTCTTCTTGCAGACCCCTAGCTGACATACATTCATGTTTGTGGATGTATGTCAGGTTCAGAGCTTGAGTACCAGGAGGACCAGTACGAGACGCCTGAGTTGGAGAGTCAGGAGTTCGCACCTGACGCAGTTCCTCTCCCAGCAGAGGACTAGTGGACCTCGTCACCTTTACTGCTTTCTTAGTACTTCTAGTCGTTGTAGTTACTTTTGAGTATGTTACCTTCCTCGTTGCTACTTTTAGCCCAGCTGTGGCATTGTTAAACTCTGTGTACGAACTTTATTTCTGGATGTGGCTATATCTGTGCTGGTTGTGTTTTCTTATTATTTCTGAATGGTAGTTGCAAGGACCTCATCTGTGTTTTAAACACAGACGCTTATTGAACTCGAGCGTCGCTGCTCCAGTTCAAGCGGACCGCGTAACGCTCTCGCTTCCGGTGTCTTTTGGGAAGCGGGGCGTTACAGGTTTTAGTGGTGGCCCATGCAGGTCCTCTTGCAACTGCGAAATTCAAAATAATGAGAACATTATCATTAGCCAAGCATCTAGGATAATCGTATACACGTGATTAACTCGGGCTTTCTTTCTCTTTTGCAGGATGTCCGGAAGACGCATCACCCGACACGGAGTCGGAGCCGGAGCCGGAAACGGAACCGGAGCTGCCGGAGGCGGAGAGGACGACATCCGCCAGATGCTGGGAGTTATGAGAGATATGCTGGAGGTTCAGCATCATCTAGTCCAGTAGGGACGCCAGGCTACACCAGCTGCGCCAGCCGCACCAGTTGCACCCGCCCCGGGAGCCAAGCAGTTCAGAGAGATGCGTCCGAAGAGCTTTTCCGGACGAGAGGGCCCGCTAGCGGCCGAAGAGTGGCGTCAGAGCATTGAGGATGATTTGGGCCTTGCCCGAATCCACAAAGATGAATGGGTGGATCTTGCCAGGAAGCAGCTGACAGATAATGCCCGCAGTTGGTGGATTGCGGAGGAGGCTAGGCTGACCAAGCCGATTTCATGGGATACCTTCAGCAAGAGATTTGATGCCCAGTATTTTCCCAAGTCGGCGAAGCGGTTGATGGAGAGTCGCTTCATCAACCTAGAGCAGGGTACCATGACCGTTGACGAGTACGAGGCGGAGTTCACTATGCTGAGCCGCTATGCCCCTGCCATGGTGAAGGAACCTGAGGACTGTGCACACCGTTTCCTGCAGGGCTTGGACCTGGACATCCAGAGTGTGCTGTCCGGGAATACTTTTTCTACTCATGAGGATGTTCTGGTGGCTGCGAAGAATCAGGAGCACGTGGCCAATCTGAAGAAGGCCCGACAGGCGGGCAAGCACCCGATGGAGATGCAGAGGAGTGCACCTAGGCCTGGTGTACGTCCAGTCCAGACCACCCAGTTCAAGAGGCCAGCTGCACCTGTTTTCAACCGAGCTGAGCAGACTTGCCACTTCTGCGGCAAGCTTGGCCATCTGAAGAAGGACTGCAGGAAGATGTTGAATCAGTGTTTGGTTTATGGATCGTCTGCTCATGTTGCGAGGGACTGCCCCCGAGGTTCTCGACCTATGACTGCTGGAGCACCTGGACCTGTTCAGCGGACAGCACCTACACCTGGACCTGCTCAGAGACCAGTGCCTACACCTGGACAGCGAGGACCACCTCTGGTGCCGCAGGAGCGAGCCTTTCAGCAGGCCAAACACCCGGTGCGTCGAGCTTACACCATGACAGCCGTTGAGGCTGAAACTGTTGACGACGTGATCGCAGGTAACCCTTGACCTAGCCTTTACTTTTCTGCATTTATGTTTGATTAGTTAGTTTCCTTGTTTGATATAGCTGCTTGTTACCCCTTAGGTGTTATCCTAGTTTCTTCTCACCCCGCCCTGACCTTGTTTGACTCTGGAGCTTCCATGTGCATCCTGTCACGGAAGTTCGTAGTCAAACACTCGATTCCCACCTACACACTTCCCAAGTGTTGGAACATCACGACTGGGAATGGCGTGGTGAAGGTTGCACTTGGTTGTAGACCTTGCCCATTGGTGGTTAGTGGACACGAATTGTATGCAGATTTCATCGTCCACGACCTACCCAATTTCGATGCGATCCTCGGCATTGATTGGTTAGGAGCTTTTTACGCCACGATCGACTGTCACCGGAAGAAAGTGGTGTTTGAAATCCCTGGCCATCCAGTATTCGAGTTCGTCAGCGGAGGACGTTCGCTTGGACCAGTCAAGTTCAGAGCCCAGCCGTACAGATTGACAGTTGCATCTATGATAGCAGAGCCAGAGAAGCCAGCTGTAGTGCGAGACTTCGAGGATGTCTTCCCTGAGGACATTTCCGGTTTGCCGCCTGATCGAGCGTTGGAGTTAGGCATTGATCTGATGCAAGGAGCTCAACCGATTTCTAAGGCGTCGTACCGCATGGCTCCTGCTGAGTTGGAAGAGGTGAGGAAGCAGTTAGACGAGCTGCTACAGAAGGGTTTTATTCATCCCAGCGTGTCTCCCTGGGGTGCACCCGTCTTACTGGTGAAGAAGAAAGACGGATCAAGGAGGATGTGTATCGACTATCGAGAGCTGAATCAGATCACTGTGAAGAACAAGTACCCGCTGCCCCGTATTGACGATATCTTCGATCAGCTTGGCGGATCGAAGGTGTTCTCGAAGTTGGATCTTCGGAGCGGATACCATCAAGTCAGAGTCAAGAAGGATGACGTGCCCAAGACAGCTTTCCGGACCAAGTACGGGCACTATGAGTTCGTCGTCATGCCATTCGGTGTGACCAACGCTCCTGCTGTGTTCATGAACCTCATGAACCTCATCTTTTACGACTTCATCGACAAGTTCGTGGTGATTTTTATAGATGACATCCTTGTGTACTCGAGGAGCGAGGAAGAGCATGCAGAGCACTTGAGATTGGTATTGGAGACGCTCCGCCATCATAAACTATATGCCAAGTATAGCAAATGCGAATTCTGGCTGGACAGAGTTGCATTTCTTGGACATGTAGTATCAGGAGCCGGCATCTCAGTGGATCCGGAGAAGGTCAGAGCAGTCAGTGATTGGCCTACACCGTGGTCAGCTTCGGACATCAGGAGTTTCCTCGGATTGGCTGGCAACTACCGCAGGTTTATCAAGGATTTCTCGAGGATAGCTGAGCCGATGACGAGATTGACGAGGAAGGATGTCAAGTTCAGTTGGTCAGAATCTTGTGAGCAGGCTTTCAGCACCTTGAAGGAGAGACTGACGACTGCACCGATCTTAGCTGTTCCGGACAGAAGCGGAGGCTTCGAGATTTTCTGCGATGCATCGGGGAAGGGACTTGGTTGTGTTCTGCACCAGCACAACCATGTGGTCGCGTATGCTTCGCGACAGTTGAAAGTCCATGAGAAGAATTATCCGACCCATGATTTGGAACTCGCCGCTGTCATATTCGCGCTGAAGATTTGGCGTCATTTCTTGCTTAGTGAGAAGGTGAAGATATTCACCGATCACAAAAGTTTGAAATACATATTTACTCAGAAGGAGCTGAATATGAGACAGCGCAGATGGTTGGAGTTGATGGCAGATTACGACATCGACCTTCAGTATCATCCGGGGAAGGTGAATGTCGTACCGGACGCCTTGAGCCGACTGCCAGAGGTGATGATTCTCACAGCCGAGTGGAGATTGCAGCAGGATTTGCGAGAGATGGATGTTGAAGCTGTTCTTCCCGGAGTCACTTCGTCGTTGATGAACATGCAGATTCAGTCGACGATTGTTGATCAGATCAAGAGTGCTCAGGCTGGTGATGCGAAGTTGATGAAGATCAGAGAGCAAATCGAAGCCGGACTCCGGACAGATTTTCTGATTCACGAGGATGGATCTTTGAGGTATGGCAGCAGGATTTGCGTGCCTGCAGGAGATATCAGAGAGGAACTGTTGAATGAGGCTCACAGTTCACCTTATTCCATTCATCCTGGAGGCACGAAGATGTACAAGGACCTTCGTCGGAATTTCTGGTGGCACGGAATGAAGAGAAGTGTGGCACGGAGTGTTGCCAAATGCCTGGTGTGTCAGCAGGTGAAGGCTGAACATCATCGCACGGCCGGACTACTACAGCCCCTGCCTATCCCGGAGTGGAAATGGCAGCACATCACGATGGATTTTGTGACTGGCTTACCTCGGAGCACCAAACAGAATGACGCAATCTGGGTCATCGTCGATCGGCTGACCAAGTCTGCGCACTTCATACCGTTCCGAGTAGGACAATCGACGGAAATACTGGCTAGGAAATATATGGAGGTAATGATCCGACTCATCCTTTCGTATTCCCTTTCTAGTATCAATAGTGATGTGAATTGTTGTGTAGGAGATCGTGCGTTTGCATGGAGTCCCTGTGAGCATTGTATCCGATTGCGATACGAGGTTCATGTCTCAGTTCTGGAAGAGTCTGCAGACCAATCTTGGTACCAGTCTGAAGTTCAGCACTACGTATCACCCGCAGACGGATGGCCAGTCAGAGCGGACCATTCAGATTCTGGAAGACATGCTGAGAGCTTGCATGCTGGATTTCAAAGGTTCGTGGGAGGATCATCGACACCTGGTGGAGTTCTCCTACAACAACAGTTATCAGGCAAGCATTGGCATGGCGCCATACGCTGCTCTCTATGGAAGGAAGTGTCGTTCGCCCCTGAGCTGGGACGACGTTGGAGATAGAGAGTTGTTTGGACCGGAGTTGATTGTCGAAGCTGTGGACATTGTTCGAGATATCAGGGACAAGCTTCGGATTGCTCAGGATCATTATAAGCATTGGGCTGATGTTAGACGGCGACCTCTGGAGTTTCAGCCAGGAGACCATGTGTTCCTGAAAATTTCTCCGAATCGCGGAGTGATTCGCTTTGGGAAGCGTGGCAAGCTCAGCCCGAGATACATCGGACCCTTCGATGTTCTGGAGAGAGTTGGCGAGGTAGCATACCGCTTAGCCTTGCCGCCATCTTTGGAAGGTGTTCACGACGTCTTCCATGTGTCTCAGCTTCGTCGGTACATCAGCGATCCATCTCATGTTGTTGACTACTCTGAGATCACCGTTCGTCCAGATCTGACGTATGATCAGCAGCCAGTGCAGATTCTCGACAGACGTCAGAAGTCACTCCGAAACAAGACTGTCGATCTTGTTAGAGTGATGTGGTGACACGGCTCGCCAGGAGAGTCCACCTGGGAGAGAGAAGACGAGATGAGAGAGCGTTACCCCCACCTGTTCCCTGATCAGTGATTGTTGGAAATTCCGAGGGCGGAATTTTCCGTAAGGTGGGTAGGATGTAACGGCCACTTTCCGGCCGTGCGTATTTTTGTACGTTTGTTGTTTCGTGAGCGTTTATTCGCATTTGATTTTATTATTATTGTTCCGTAGCCTAGACGTGTAGCCGGACCTCGTGTCCACGACCGTCTCAGAGGCGCGAGCATCCCGTTATTTTCCTCGTTATTTTTGGACGTCGTGGGACAAATTTGCTTTTTACCATTTCAAATTGTTATTAATTTTATTTATAAATATCATTTTTAGAATTAGGAAGTTCTGTACGTGATTATTAGAAACAAACAAATTGTTAATTGTTTTTTTTAAAAAAAATATTCATTCAAACCTAATTAGTGGCTTAGCCTAACCTAAAGGAATCAACAGTAGGTAAAAAAAGAAAAAAAGAAAAAAAAGAAAACAAACCCTAACTAATTTAATCTATAAAGATCTACAACTGTCTGTAAATATCCTAACTTCATTTTCCCCTTGACATGTTCCCCCACGTCACCCACCCACGTCAAGCCTCTACCTCTTTTTATAAACAAAACTATAGGAAGCAAAACCAAGAGCACAACTACCCTAGGCTACACGGGTTAACAAATCAACCCAATGCTAATCTAGGAAACCCTATAGCCTATTCACGTGCTGTGAACCCCAACCCCATCTTGGACCCTTGGCCGAATCCCCCTCTTGTTCAGTCATGCACAGCTTGGAGTAACAAAAAAAAAGAACAAATAAAGAACAGCAACCCTATTCCAAAAGATTAAAGGCTGGCCCCCCATTCACGTGTTCACCCTTGCCTAAGCCTACAAACCTCAACAACCTATAAATTATTTTATAAAACCCTAGGTCTTTAAGCCTGGGTCTCGGGAGCCCATCCCAACTCGGAAAAACCCTAGAGGCCGAACCCTCACAGCCTATAACTTTATAAAACTCGTGGCTATTAACAAAAAAACCTAGAGACTAAAAGAGCCCCGCCGCCTGTTTCGTTCTCCACGTAACAGCAAGCACCTCCCATTCTCCTTCTTCTTGTGAAAACCCCACCTCCAGCCCGAGCTTCTTCCTCCCGTTCTCCATCACATCTCCACGGCCGCAACACAGTCCGCGACGTCTCCAGCTTCACGCACACCACGCACAGGCCTCATCCCATCTCCACGGCCGCAACAACACATCTCCGGGCCATTCTCCTCCTCATCTTCACGTGCACAGCCCTATCTCCAGCCGCAAGAGCCACGCGCAACTCCAGCCGCTCAGATCTGGTGCCGACAGCCCCCGGAGCTCGCTGACAGCCGCTGTCCGTCGCCTACACGCTGCCGCTACAAGTTCGGAGGGTAGACGTCGAAGTTCCAGCACCGTACGCGTCGTCGTTGCTCGTGGACGTCAACCGATCCCTCGCTTCACTTCAGGTTGGTAGATCTATCCCCTAAAACTCATAACCCCCACCGTAAAGTAGAGAAACCTAATAAAACACGTTGATTAGACGTCGTAGGAGCTTGTACGAATCTGACCTGAACTGAAAAACGCTATTTCTGATTTTATGCTCTGCCAAAACAGCGAACGAAACACTCCACGGTGTAGTACTCGTCGAGACGAATCCAACGACACCAAGAACGCCAAAAACAGGCGAGTATACAATTTGTTATGATTTTTAGAAGTTTCGGCACGTTTACGCCGCCTTCATGTATTGCTGAATAACCTGAAATTGTGGCGTGAAATAACGTAGGAAAGTGACACCATAATGATTAGGACGAAAATTGGGATCCAACGGTATATCATACGATATATCCCCAATTTAAACAACTAGAGAAAGAAATTGTTTCTGTAGCAAATTGGACGAAAAGGACGAAATCGTCATTATTGGAAATTACGGAACCGGTCGTTCGACCCGCTTCCGCTTTCCAGAATTGTCACCATAAAACACAAATTTGATAACAATGAAATTCAGTGAGTCTTGACATGTTTAACAGTTTGGACATCGTGAAATCGTGCGCCTCGAAGGCGGAATCGTGAATTCGTGATGTCGTGTGAGTCGACTAGGCCGGCTCGTGTTCCGGCAAAACTTTTGGGTGGGGTTAGGGTTGAGCGGCCACTGGGCGTATGAAAGGTACTCCCCTCAAGAGCACCACCCGACGCGGTGGGTTAGTGTCAATCACGGTAAGCCCCCGTGAGAGGAACGACCTTCTCATCACGACCTAAAGGCGAGAACCCTAGATTAGATGTGAAGTCTTGACATGGTCATTGAACGCTAACTTGGTCATCGTGAATATTGAAATGTTGACAAACTCTGAGAATTTAACTTTAAACTTGCCATCGACTAGAACTGCATGCTAGGATTGTCTCTTTCTGCTCTGAAATATTAAATGTTAAATTGCTGCAGTCGTTTCCTTTACTAAATGATTCTAAAATTTCATATACTTGTTATATACTTCGCCTTGGGATGCTAACTCTTCTTGCAGACCCCTAGCTGACATACATTCATGTTTGTGGATGTATGTCAGGTTCAGAGCTTGAGTACCAGGAGGACCAGTACGAGACGCCTGAGTTGGAGAGTCAGGAGTTCGCACCTGACGCAGTTCCTCTCCTAGCAGAGGACTAGTGGACCTCGTCACCTTTACTGCTTTCTTAGTACTTCTAGTCGTTGTAGTTACTTTTGAGTACGTTACCTTCCTCGTTGCTACTTTTAGCCCAGCTGTGGCATTGTTAAACTCTGTGTACGAACTTTATTTCTGGATGTGGCTATATCTGTGCTGGTTGTGTTTTCTTATTATTTATGAATGGTAGTTGCAAGGACCTCATCTGTGTTTTAAACACAGACGCTTATTGAACTCGAGCGTCGCCGCTCCAGTTCAAGCGGACCGCGTAACGCTCTCGCTTCCGGTGTCTTTTGGGAAGCGGGGTCTTTTGGGAAGCGGGGCGTTACAAAATTCATCTTCCAAAATTACCATTTTGATTCGACGAATTTATTTTCTATTTAAATGTATTCAAAACGTTTTCAAACTTCTACATTAGCATCCTATTATCATTTAGGGCTCCCCACATTAATTTCAGAATTTTCGGATATCGTTTCAGCCTAGAACCCGCGAACCCGCTTCCTAAACGTTTTGGCCTAAAACTTATATTTCAGTAGCTCAAATCCCGGAAAGGATTTTGTATTCGCGATCCTCGCGACGATACGATCCCGTGGGTATATTCTCGTAATTTTTCGGAGTCGTTTGTGAAAACGTGTCTGTATTCCTCCGCCTTGCTATTTACATTTCGCTAATGACCCTTTTGCCATTACTAATTACTTTTACTAATTGACTTTTACCCCTAATAAATCTAGATCTACCTCTACTAAATTTCCTAACCCCACCCCTATAACTCACCGTATGAGATTGTTGAGATTCAACCCCCATCCATTACCCTATTAACTATTATCATTATTATCTTATTATTATTATTGTTATCTTATTATATTCTCCTAACCCTATAAATAAACACACTTCCTTTCTCTTCTCCCACATAGACAAACCCAACCCAACTCAACTCATCTAACCCAGGCTCACTGAGATTTCCCCCCTCCATTTCGAAACGCAACGAACCCATCTTCCTCAACTCAGCCTCTCTCTATCTCTCGTTCACTCTCCCTCTCGCTCTCACCCCCCCGGCCATCACCGCCGGCCCCGACTGCCGCCCTTCGACGTCTCCACCGCAGCAGCGCCCCAAGCGCCGATGGCCGCCGCTCCATCGTCGCCCGCTTGAGCCCGACGTCCCTCGCCCCAACAAACGCCGACGAACGCCGACGAGACCCCCCCGCACAGCTCCGCTCCGCCGACGTCCCCTCGACGTATCTCTGCCGCTCGCAGCCTTACGCCGCTGCTCTGGCAAACAACCCCGATAGCTCGCACGAAGACGCCGCCACCGCTGCCACGTCGCCGCCACGCCCCAACACCCTGACGCCGCCGCTGTCGAGCTCGCCCTCCTCCGCTCGTCGCCGCGTGTGCCGCCGCCTTCGCCGTCGTCCTCCCCCTCCGACGCTGTCAATGGAGAACGTCGGATGCATGAGTTTTTTTCTCGATGGCAAAAGCGTAAATACGAAGAATATTTCGTATTTTAGTGTTTAATTAATTAATAAATTGGGTATAATGGTTTTAAACCTATAACTAAATATCTAGGACCTAGAAAAATATGGGGATAGCCCTAGAAAATCAGAAACATTATTCCGGACCCAATGGCGCTAGCCTCACTGCGAGCAGATGCCTAATTTTTTTAGAATAAATTTTTAAAACCTAAAAGATAAATAGGTATAAATCATTCTAAAAATCGTAACTCGCTGTTTTCACTCACTATAATATGTGATAAAATTATATGTGCTAATAGACTTCGAGACGGTCGTTTTGAATACTCACTCATGTAATTCCGACTTGTATTGCTCCCGTAAGAAATTACGGATGATACGCGTCACATAAGTATTTTAGGGGTTTTAAGCTATTTCTAAGTTTCTAAAAATTATAAAAAAATACAGAAGCTTCTGAAAATTCTCTCCTCTTGCAGTAAAATCAAAATAATTATTTTAGGCTTATATAAAATGTTTGAATAATTTCCGACACCGTTTTAACAAGTTTTAAAAATCAAAACGGTCTAATTATTTAAATAGGAAAAGTCGTGTTTTCTAACTAAGCATTTTGTGTTGCAGGTACAGACTCTGGTGTACCAACTTCAGAGGAAGCTCTAGATCCTCTTCCAGCTTACTACGACGGTGTTGATTTTGGTAAGTCACGACAGGTTCTAAATTTAGAAATCTAGTCCACTGTGCTTGTACGAACTTGTAACACCACACTACTACGTGCTCGAAGCACGGAAACATGCAACACCACCTTGTGTTGGACTTATCCCCTGTACTTGGCACAGTCTACTTGGAACGAGATCCCTACTTTCTGGTTCTCGATAAGAAAGTCAACCAATTAACCTGGTGTGACTAACATGCGGAACATCCCATGGAACATCCTGTGGAAAAATCATGTATAGAACCTGTAATTGACACATCACTGGGGTTTTGGGGTAACTCACAGTTTGCGAGAGTACGGGAGTGACTAGAGTTCGATCTACATGTCAAGATGCCTGTGTTTTGGCGTCCTGTCTAGCTGCCTGCATTTCGACAAACCATCCTGCTGCCTGGGTACCGGCATTCGTCTGGGTAGCACCCAGGCAAAAGACGAACTGAACGGTCACATATTGTACTCTCCGACTTGAGTCACGTAGTTCTAGTGGAGCTTGCACGGTTACTTCTTTACAGTCATGCACTTTACTTTCTGCACTTGTACAGACACTACACCGTACTTTACTTTACTTCCGCTTGTCATACTTGTACATTACTCCTTTTCTTTGTTTAGAATCGTTGTGACTTACCTTCGGTTCCACTTGTGGCACCGACAGACGATGACCTGATCGAGGAGATTGCCCCAGAGTACGAGGAGCCTGTATACGACCCAGAAGCTGCGGAGTTTTAGCTGTTTTGTGCTTGAGTGTGTGTTATGAGATGTATTTCCTTTTTCGCATTTCCTTTTCGTATTTCCTTTATGTATTCTGCTGAGAGAGTGCTGGTTGTTGTTGTACTTTAATTTGTGGACTATAATAATGTTGAATGCTGGTTTGAGTGTTGTTGGTACATCTCTGCGTTGTGGCTATGCTGATTTCACTGGTAAACTGCAGAACCTGCGAGTAAATCAAATAAGTAACGGGCCCCCGAGAGCGGGTCGTTACACTTTTTGTGTCCCACGTTAAAATTTGCTTCGCACCAGAATTCTCAGTGTCTGGGCCCATTTTGGGGAAACTCGTCTCGTCAAAATCATAGTCTTCAAGACGTGCCTTAAAAGCATCCCCCGTTTGGGGTTCTAGGTATCTTATAATGGAGGGTGAGTCAAACCCAACATAGATACCTAGGCGACGTTGAGGACCCATTTTTGTCCTCTGTGGTGGAGCAATGTGGATGTAAACTGCGCAACCAAAGCTTCTCAAGTGAGAAATGTTCAGTGGCATTCCATATGCAAGTTGCATTGGAGAGAGGCTCTAACCTCCAGAGGGTCTTATTTTTATTAACGATGCAGCATACAGAATTGCATGTCCCCATGCATCCAGCCTCAACTGGGATTTCATTAACAATGGACGTGCAGTCCATTGGAGTATTTTTATCAGTAACTCTGTGTAACGACTGCTTTTCATTTATCTGGATTTATTATAATATAATATATGTTTTGGTGGATTTTCTCCTCATGTGTGGTTTTCGTCTCCGTAGCTTTCATTTTCGACCGATTCGTCGTATTTTCTCGTTTTTTCCTTAGGACTGTCGATTCCGAAGTATGTCATTCGTGACGGACTTCATAACGGTCGTATCTTACTATTAGATCAAGCCTAGGAGTCTTAGGAATCGATCCCGGGGCCATGCGCTCCGTATCGGAACTTTTTGTGCTCATTAGCCGGTATAAGAAGGGGCACCGACCGACTAGATGACGATCCAGTCGGTCGGCAATCCTTCTTGGACCGACTAGTTGGCTTTCTAAATTTCTCAGGAGTTACTGTTTATCGTTAGTCGGTCTAAGAACGTTGGTTGACCGACTAGGTTACAAACTAGTCGGTCGGCAATGCTTCTTTAACCGACTAACACATCATCTTAATTTTAGTATCAATACTGTTCACTCTTAGTCGGTCTAAGAACGTTCATCGACCGACTAGATGCTAAACTAGTCGGTCAGTATTTGTTCATGGACCGACTAATTCTAAAATCCTATTTTCGTTCAGAAGTTACTGTTTACACTTAGTCGGTCTGCGTTGGTCGACCGACCGACTAGTTGCCAAACTAGTCGGTCAGTGGTTGCTCTTTGACCGACTAACCTGTGTTGAAACCCTAATTTCTAGGCAATCGCCAGCCCAACCTATTTATACCCCTCCCAAACGTTTCTTCTTCCTCCCTCACGACCCAAAACCCTAAAATCTCCCCCATTGAGCCCCCATCTTCCTCCAAGCTTTAATCTTTCATTCCAAGCCCTAAATCCATCATCCAAACCATCCATCCACTCTATCTACCTCTCATCTTCCCCAAATTTCCATCAAATCCCCAAAATCCCCAAAATCCCTAGTTTCTCCAAACTTCTCCATTTGTTTCCAGATCTGGTGCTAGGGTTCTCTGGAGTGTTTCTTCCGCTTCCTCTCGGTAAGAAATCGATTCCTCTATGTTATCATAGCCTATTGGTATTTTTATGAAACCCTAATTAAATTTCATGTTGTTTGATGATTGTTCCCCCATAACAACGATTTCCCCGTAGATTGGCATCCGTGTGACGAAGTGGTCGTCATCCCCGGTGCTAGGCAAGTGAAACTTGCCACTTAGGGTTTAGGCCATGTTTTAGGCCATTTGCTTGTTGTAGGCGTAAAAGAGGCTAGGCGACGAAATGATACTCGCCTAGGCGCAAATTGGGGAACTAGCTTGACAACGAAGCTAGTTCCGACATATATCATGTTGCACAATTACCATGTCATGTTTACTTTCCATAAACGGTACGCGAATTAATTGTCATGTCATTGCATTCTTTATGTGTTGCTGTGATTGCGTAGCTTCGCTACAATGCTTGTGTTACTGGCTCGTGTTCCAGAAGCGAGCCCTGTAGTTGGAAACCCCAACGCTCGGATACCGGCTAGGTGCACCCCTATGCCAAATACACTTCCTGGCTCGTGTTCCAGAAGCGAGCTCAATGAGTTGGAAACCCCAACGCTCGACACATATGGGTGGGGTAAGAGATAAGCGGACTGAGCCCCGAGTTGGCCTGATCCGCCACTCCGGCCAGCAGGTGGACTCTCTAGTGCACAAGTGATTAATAGTGATAGAGATAAGCGGCCTGAGCCACGAGCTGGCCAGCAGGTGGACTCTCTATGCACTAAGTGATAATCGTGATAAGTGATTTGTGAATTAGTGATTTAGTAGCTTTTGCTACATCGTGCATGCTTGCCTCTCTTTTAAACTGTTGCATCATACATAACTGCCATGTCATTGCTTAATACTATAACTGCTAGGTTGCTAGTTGCCTTACTCTCAGTTTCCTTGCCCAAGTCTTTTAGACTTGCTGACATGTGCCCCTTTCTCTTTTGGGTGACGCATGTTAGACCTTGAGCCCGAGTTACTTGCTGAGGACGAGGTGTTTGCTGACGCCGAGCCCGAGCTTGTGTTTGACGGGGAGTACGTGGACACTGGGGACCAGTCCTAGTGTCTTCGTTGTGTTTTACTTTTGTTTAGACAGTTGTTTTGTTATCGGTGCGTAGCACCTATACTTTGTTATGTCGTTGCTTTTGTTGGCCTTGTTCTGGGCCTTTAGACTCTTTCTTTTAGCCTGGTGGCTTTTCTGGATGTTGGACTTATTTTCATGTTGGACAATTTATGAGATGGGAGATTTTATTTCAGTCTCTCCTTGTATTATTATTGTTGTTCCGTTGTGGTTACAGGGACCTGCTTATGTTTTATTGACGCTTATCGGGTTTGGGGCTTCACAGATCGGCTCTCGTGCGGACCTTTTCACGTCTCGCCTCCATTTTAGGGAAGCGGGTCGTGACAGGTTTTGTTGGTGGCCCATGCAGGTCCTTCTGTAACTTCGATTTTTGGAATAGCGATAATAATATTAGAATGTCCAATAAACTAAGTTCGACGTCCGATGTCAAAAGCTATAAGTCTAATCCGATTCGTTCTCTGTGTCATTAGATGGCAGGAAGGCGTTTCACCCGTGGTGGGGGCAGTGGTGCGCTCCCTCATGTTGAGGAGCCTGAGCGGGAACTCACCAGCGGTGAGATGATGCGGATGATGCTCCAGATGATGCAAGTGCAGCAGGGCGTGCTTCTGCAAGTCCAGAATGCTCCACTTGCTCGAGCTGCCTGGGCTCTTCCAGATGCCCCTCGCTCTGAGCCAGGAGCGAAGCAATTTCGGGAGCTGGGTCCCGCATATTTTGATGGTTCTGAGGGTCCTCTGGCTACCGATGAGTGGATTCGGAACATCGATGATAATCTGAAGATGGCCAAGATCACCCCGGCTGGATGGGTTGATTTGGCAAAGAGGAAACTCAAGGATAATGCTCGGAATTGGTGGGATGCGGAAGAGAAGATGTTGGTGGAGCCGATAGCTTGGGCTACCTTCAAGGCCAGATTTGAGGGTGAGTTCTTTCCGAAAGCTGCCAGGGAGGAGATGTAGCAGCGTTTTATCGATTTGAAGCAGGGGAGCTCGTCGGTGGACATGTATCACCAAGAGTTCATGAGGCTGAGTTGGTTTGCACCAAAGATGTTGCAGGACGCTGAGGAGAGAGCTCAGAGGTTCCTGCAGGGACTTGCTTCGGAGCTCCAGAGTTTTGTGACCTCTTCTGACCGGGAGTCTTATCAGACGGTTCTAGTTGCAGCCAAGAGGCAGGAGCTGCTCGTGAACCAGAGGAGGGGGTCTATTGTTGGTGCTGGGAAGAGGCCTGTGGAACAGGCGAGAGCTGTGGTTAGACCTGGATTCAGGCCGAACCAGCCTGCTCAGTTCAAGAGGCCAGGAGGGCCCGTTCAGAGGACTTGCCATTTCTGTGGCAAGGAGGGCCATATCAAGGAATCATGTAGGAAGTTCTTGGGGCAATGTATTGCCTGTGGAGATCCTGCCCATGTTCTCAGGGAGTGCCCGAGGTTGAAGCAGTCTTGGAAGGCACCTATTGCTGCCCCGCCGTTGCAGCAGAGAGCCCCGGTGCCCGCTGGTCGTGGGGTACCCCTTGTTCCGCAAGGGCATGCCTTTCGGCAGGCAGTTCCGCCAAGGAGGCAGGCATTTCTGATGACCGAAGAGGAGGTTTTGGCTATGGATGAGGTCATTGCAGTTAACTTCAAATCTAGTTGTTCCTTCCCTAATTAGTTGATTGTTAAAATTATGTTGGATGCTTGTGTATGAATGTTGCTAGAATAAGATTTGATTGATTAGACTGTTTATTAGATGTTGCTAGAATAAGATTTGATTGATTAGACTGTTTATTAGGTGTGGTTTTGGTTTGCACGTTCCCTGCCCGAGTCCTCTTTGACTCTGGTGCATCGATGTGCATTTTGGCCCAGAGCTTCGTTGAGAAGCATTCCTTGTCGACGTCCCCTCTCTCCAAGAGTTGGAACATCGTTACAAGGAATGGAGTAGTCACGGTGCATCGTGGGTGCAGTCCTTGCTCTGTGGTGGTCTGTGGACATGAGCTTTTCGCTGATTTCATTGTCCACGACATCATCAACTATGATGCAGTTCTTGGGATGGACTGGCTTGCGAGCTTCTATGCTACGATCGATTGTCGAAGGAAGAAGGTGGTGTTCGAGATTCCCAGACATCCAGTATTTGAGTTCAGTCGTGGTAGAAGTTCGCTTGGTCCTGTCAGATTTCGGGCCAGGCCGGTGGAGGCTGTGGCTATGCAGATGGAGCTGGAGTGGCCAGCTGTGGTGCGGGATTTTGGCGACGTCTTCCCCGAGGAGATGTCTGGTTTGCCACCTGATCGGGCTTTGGAATTTTCTATCGATCTTGTTCCAGGTGCGCAGCCGATTTCGAAGGCACCATATCGTATGGCACCTGCAGAGTTGGAAGAGTTGCGGAAGCAGCTGGATGAGCTTTTGCAGAAGGGTTATATTAATCCTAGTGTGTCTCCGTGGGGAGCACCGGTGTTGCTGGTTAAGAAGAAGGATGGTTCGCGTCGCATGTGCGTGGACTATCGGGAGTTGAATGCGGTGACCATTAAGAATAAATACCCGTTGCCTCGCATCGATGATATTTTTGATCAGCTTGGAGGTTCGAGGGTGTTTTCTAAATTGGATTTGAGGAGTGGTTACCATCAGTTGAAGGTGAAGAAGGATGATGTTCCGAAGACAGCGTTCAGGACGAAGTATGGACACTATGAGTTCGTGGTTATGCCTTTCGGCGTAAATAACGCGCCCGCAGTTTTCATGAATCTGATGAACCTGATTTTCTACGACTTTTTGGATAAGTTTGTCGTTATCTTTATTGACGACATTCTGATCTATTCGAAGTCGGAGGAAGAGCATGCCTCGAACTTAAGGACGGTGTTGGAGATCTTGAGGAAGCATCGGTTGTATGCTAAGTTTTCGAAGTGCGAGTTTTGGCTGGATAGAGTTGCTTTTCTTGGGCATGTGGTGACCGGGGATGGTATTTCAGTGGATCCCGCGAAGATCCGGGCCATCAGGGAGTGGCCTGTTCCGTCGTCTGCGTCTGAGATTCGGAGTTTCCTTGGACTTGCTGGTTACTATCGGCGATTCATTAAGGACTTTTCTCGTATTGCTGAGCCGATGACCAGGTTGACGCGGAAGGATGTTGCTTTTGTTTGGTCGGGTGATTGTGAGAGTGCTTTTGGTATTCTGAAGGAGAGGTTGACGACTACCCCTATTCTTGTTGTGCCTGATCGCAGCGGTGGATTTGAGATCTTTTGCGATGCTTCTAGCCAGGGTCTCGGTTGTGTGCTGCATCAGCATGGGCATGTTGTGGCGTATGCGTCTCGTCAGCTTAAGATTCATGAGAAGAATTACCCGACGCATGATTTGGAGTTGGCTGCCGTTGTGTTTGCTCTTAAGATTTGGAGGCACTTCTTACTGAGTGAGAAAGTGAAGATTTTCACCGATCATAAAAGCTTGAAGTACATTTTCACTCAGAAGGAGCTCAACATGGGACAGCGTCGATGGTTGGAGCTTCTGGCAGATTATGAGATTGATTTGCAGTTTCACCCTGGCAAGGTGAATGTGGTTCCAGATGCTTTGAGTAGGCTTCCAGCGGTGATGATTTTGACCTCGCAGTGGAGATTGCAGCAGGATTTTTGCGAGTCTGGCGTGGAGGTTGTTCTTCCTGGGGAGGCTTCGTCGTTGATGTACATGCAGGTACAGTCGACGATCGTGGATCGGATTAAGGCTGGCCAGGCTGAGGATCCGAAGCTGAGGAATATTCGGGAGCAGGTGGAAGCCGGTCTGTGGACTGACTTTTTGATTCATGAGGATGGCTCGCTGAGGTTCGGAGCCAGGTTGTGTGTGCCAGCTGGGGATATCAGAGAGGAGCTGATGGTGGAGGCACATAGTTCGCCGTATTCTGTGCATCCTGGTGGCACCAAGATGTACCAGGATCTTCGTCTGAATTATTGGTGGCATGGTATGAAGAGAAGCGTGGCTCGGAGTGTAGCCAAGTGCTTGGTTTGCCAGCAAGTGAAGGCGGAGCATCAGCGTACGGCCGGGTTGCTACAACCGCTTCCGATTCCGGAGTGGAAATGGCAACACATCACTTTGGATTTCGTGACTGGACTACCTCGGAGTCTGAAGCAGAATGACACGATTTGGGTGATCGTAGATCGATTGACCAAATCTGCGCACTTTATTCCGTTCCGAGTAGGACAGTCCACTGAGGCGCTAGCGAGGAAATATATGGAGGTAAATTCTTTACTCTCCGTTTTTATTTCCTTTTCCTAGTGTGGATAGTGATGTAACGTGAATCGTGCAGGAGGTCGTGCGACTTCATGGAGTCCCCGTGAGTATCGTGTCTGACAGAGACACGAGGTTCACATCTCAGTTCTGGCAGAGTTTGCAGAAGAGTTTGGGTACGCGTCTGAGTTTCAGCACGGCGTACCATCCGCAGACGGATGGCCAGTCCGAGAGGACGATTCAGATTTTGGAAGACATGCTGAGGGCGTGCATGTTGGATTTCAAGGGTTCGTGGGAGGACCATCTACATTTGGTGGAGTTCTCTTACAACAACAGCTTCCAGGCGAGTATCGGTGTGGCGCCTTTCGCCGCTCTTTATGGGAGGAAATGTCGATCGCCATTGAGTTGGGATGACGTTGGTGATCGGGAGTTGTTGGGACCTGAGATGATCGTGGAGGCCGTGGATATCGTCAGGAATATTCGGGAGAGGTTGAGGATTGCTCAGGACCGTTTTAAGCATTGGGCGGATGCTAAACGTCGTCCTTTGGAGTTTCAGTCGGGCGACCATGTGTTCTTGAAGATTTCCCCGAATCGCGGTGTGATTCGTTTCGAGCGTGGGAAGTTGAGCCCGCGATACATTGGACCATTTGACGTTTTGGAGAGGGTTGGCGAGGTAGCTTATCGCTTGGCCTTGCCGCCATCTTTGGAAGGAGTTCACAATGTTTTCCATGTGTCGCAGCTTCGTCGATACATTAGCGATCCGTCTCATGCTGTGGATTTTTCGGAGATTACCGTTCGCCCCGATATGACGTATGACCAGCATCCAGTGCAGATTCTGGACAGGCGTCAGAAATCGCTTCGGAACAAGATTGTCAATCTTGTGAGGGTGATGTGGCGACACGGCTCACCTGGAGAGTCTACTTGGGAGAATGAGGATGAGATGCGAGAGCGTTTCCCACTTTTGTTTCCGGACTCGTGAGTATTTGGAAATTCCGAGGACGGAATTTTTCTTAAGTTGGGGAGGATGTAACGACTGCTTTTCATGTATCTGGATTTATTATAATATAATATATGTTTTGGTGGATTTTCTCCTCATGTGTGGTTTTCGTCTCCGTAGCTTTCATTTTCGACCGATTCGTCGTATTTTCTCGTTTCTTCCTTAGGACTGTCGATTCCGAAGTATGTTATTCGTGACGGACTTCATAACGGTGGTATCTTACTATTAGATCAAGCCTAGGAGTCTTAGGAATCGATCCCGGGGCCCCGCGCTCCGTATCAAAACTTTTTATGCTCATTAGCCGGTATAAGAAAGGGGCACCGACCGACTAGATGACGATCCAGTCGGTCGGCAATCCTTCTTGGACCGACTAGTTGGCTTTCTAAATTTCTCAGGAGTTACTGTTTATCGTTAGTCGGTCTAAGAACGTTGGTTGACCGACTAGGTTGCAAACTAGTCGGTCGGCAATGCTTCTTTAACCGACTAACACATCATCTTAATTTTAGTATCAATACTGTTTACTCTTAGTCGGTCTAAGAACGTTCATCGACCGACTAGATGCTAAACTAGTCGGTCAGTATTTGTTCATGGACCGACTAATTCTAAAATCCTATTTTCGTTCAGAAGTTACTGTTTACACTTAGTCGGTCTGCGTTGGTCGACCGACCGACTA
The DNA here is from genome assembly GCA_030789695.1 of Scilla litardierei. Classification (NCBI taxonomy): domain Eukaryota; kingdom Viridiplantae; phylum Streptophyta; class Magnoliopsida; order Asparagales; family Asparagaceae; genus Scilla; species Scilla litardierei. Next base: position 70,901,468 of record CM061130.1, read on the forward strand.
GTTACCAAACTAGTCGGTCAGTGGTTGCTCTTTGACCGACTAACCTGTGTTGAAACCCTAATTTCTGGGCAGCCGTCAGCCCAACCTATTTATACCCCTCCCAAACGTTTCTTCTTCCTCCCTCACGACCCAAAACCCTAAAATCTCCCCCATTGAGCCCCCATCTTCCTCCAAGCTTTAATCCTTCATTCCAAGCCCTAAATCCATCATCCAAACCATCCATCCACTCTATCTACCTCTCATCTTCCCCAAATTTCCATCAAATCCCCAAAATCCCCAAAATCCCTAGTTTCTCCAAACTTCTCCATTTGTTTCCAGATCTGGTGCTAGGGTTCTCCGGAGTGTTTCTTCCGCTTCCTCTCGGTAAGAAATCGATTTATCTATGTTTTCATAGCTTATTGGTATTTTTATGAAACCCTAATAAAATTTCATGTTGTTTGATGATTGTTCCCCCATAACAGCGATTTCCCTGTAGATTGGCATCCGTGTGACGAAGTGGTCGTCATCCCCGGTGCTAGGCAAGTGAAACTTGCCGCTTAGGGTTTAGGCCATGTTTTAGGCCATTTGCTTGTTGTAGGCGTAAAAGAGGCAAGGCGACGAAATGATACTCGCCTAGGCGCAAATTGGGGAACTAGCTTGACAAAGAAGCTAGTTCCGACATATATCATGTTGCACAATTACCATGTCATGTTTACTTTCCATAAACGGTACGCGAATTAATTGTCATGTCATTGCATTCTTTATGTGTTGCTGTGATTGCGTAGCTTCGCTACAATGCTTGTGTTCCTGGCTCGTGTTCCAGAAGCGAGCCCTGTAGTTGGAAACCCCAACGCTCGGTTACCGGCTAGGTGCACCCCTATGCCAAATACACTTCCTGGCTCGTGTTCCAGAAGCGAGCTCAGTGAGTTGGAAACCCCAACGCTCGACACATATGGGTGTGGTAAGAGATAAGCGGACTGAGCCCCGAGTTGGCCTGATCCGCCACTCCGGCCAGCAGGTGGACTCTCTAGTGCACAAGTGATTAATAGTGATAGAGATAAGCGGCCTGAGCCACGAGCTGGCCAGCAGGTGGACTCTCTATGCACTAAGTGATAAACAGTGACAAGTGATTAATAGTGATAGAGATAAGCGGCCTGAGCCACGAGCTGGCCAGCAGGTGAACTCTCTATGCACTAAGTGATTAACAGTGATAAATCGTGATAAGTGATAATCGTGATAAGTGATTCGTGAATTAGTGATTTGGTATCTTTTGCTACATCGTGCGTGCTTGCCTCACTTTTAAACTGTTGCATCATACTTAACTGCCATGTCATTGCTTAATACTATAACTGCTAGGTTGCTAGTTGCCTTACTCTCAGTTTCCTTGCCCAAGTCTTTTAGACTTGCTGACATGTGCCCCTTTCTCTTTTGGGTGACGCATGTTAGACCTTGAGCTCGAGTTACTTGCTGAGGACGAGGTGTTTGCTGACGCCGAGCCCGAGCTTGTGTTTGACGGGGAGTACGTGGACACTGGGGACCAGTCCTAGTGTCTTCGTTATGTTTTACTTTTGTTTAGACAGTTGTTTTGTTATCGGTGCGTAGCACCTATACTTTGTTATGTCGTTGCTTTTGTTGGCCTTGTTCTGGGCCTTTAGACTCTTTCTTTTAGCCTGGTGGCTTTTCTGGATGTTGGACTTATTTTCATGTTGGACAATTTATGAGATGTGAGATTTTATTTCAGTCTCTCCTTGTATTATTATTGTTGTTCCGTTGTGGTTACAGGGACCTGCTTATGTTTTATTGACGCTTATCGGGTTTGGGGCTTCACAGCTCCGCTCTCGTGCGGACCTTTTCACGACTCGCCTCCATTTTAGGGAAGCGGGTCGTGACACTCTGCCAACCCATTCTAGGTATGAACATGCGGTACTGGAAGTTCAATTTCTATTCCCATTAACTGGCAGTACTCTTGAAATGACCGGGAGGTGAATTCCCCAGCATTATCCAGACGTATTTGCTTTATTTGGTTGTCCGGAAAATGCGCCCGTAACTTTAATATTTGTGTCAATAGCTTTGGAAAAGCTAAGTTGTGGGTCGATAATAGACACACATACGAATATTTTGAAGATGCACCAATCAGTACCATAAAGTACCGAAATGGTACACTAGGGGGTGGATAGGTCCACATATGTCTCCATGTATTCTTTTGAGGAAGCTTGGAGACTCGATATCCACTTTTAGTGGTGATGGCCTTGTTATTAATTTCCCCTTGAAGCAGGGGATGCAAGGGAATTCTCCCTTCTGAAGAATCTTCTGGTTCTTCAGGTTATGCTCATGGGATTGTGATAAGATGTGGTGCATCATTACAGATCTAGGGTGGCCAAGTCTATTATGCAAAAGTAAATACTTGGCTGATGTCGGGCACTTCAAGGGCTCTGTCAAGTTAGCTTCATCTCTCCGAATCTTTGTATGATTGAGGCCCGATGAAAGGCTCTCAAAACATTCAAGTATGGATTTTACTCATTTTCTTGAGACGTTACATGTAGTAATTCTTTTTAATTTACATTTGATGTTTCCAAATGGGATCCTTTTAATCGGATATCCTTGAAACTTAGTAAGTTTCGGTTGGAATTCGGAGAGAATAGTGCATCTTTTATTTTAATTTCTGTTCCATTTGGGGGCAACAAGGTTGCATTCCCAGAACCTTCAATTATATTCGATGGCCCTGAAATTGTATTTACAGGGCTTTTGTATGGTATAATGCTAACTGAAGGATCGTATGTGTTGAAGCACTGTCTACTAAGCAGTCATGAGAGCGATCCATCTATAAAAGATGAATAAAACATTTTCACTTCAGGAACATAAAGTTTTCATTCAAAATAAAATTACATAATTCAAAAGCTCTCATAACATAAAATGTTCTCAAAACAAATTGCTAAGTTAAAAATAGAAGGCTAATCAAGCAGGTCATCAGTTTCGAAGTCGTCACCTATAAACTTGACTGGAGCATTAGCAATCACCAGGTTTGTTTCAGCTTTCTTTTTCTTGTTTTCTTTGTATAGATCCTGGAGATGCTGCGGAGTTCAGTACACTCTGGACCAGTGGCCTTTCATGCCACAGCTATGGCACATGTCTTCCCAATCCCTCTTCGGTGGGGGTGCATCATTTTTCTTGTTGTCATTTCTGTGCCAGGTGAACTTACGCTTCGCTTCATTTCTTCGCTGCTTGACTTGGCCCCTAGCCCTTTTTTTCTGTCCCCTTTCTGTGGTCTTTCTTTTCATTTATTGTCTCTCTTCTTTTTGGAAAAAGAAGATGAATTGTGAGCATCTAGTAGGGGGCAGCACCGGGGGGCTCATGTTGTGAGTGGCGAGAAGAAGCTCTTTGTTTTGTTCAGCCATGAGTAAACTGTTGGATGCAATGATCTAGGATCCCTAGTTTGATGATAACAAACCAACGTGAAGCTATTAAAGTGTGTTTCAAGAATGGCAAAGTCGTAGTTCTAAGCGTTGGAAAAATTGCTAATAGTATAGCAATTTGGAGAGGGAGAAAGTGTTGTGTACAAAGCAAGGTGGACTAGGTCTAGCATGGAGAGAGATGGATTCAAATCCTACATCAATTCTAATTTCAATTGAGATGAGACCAAATCCCATTCATATCCCTAATGAGTTACAAATTCCTTGATTCTAGGGATATCATCTTGGATTATCTCATCCATTCACATGTCCCTAGCCCTAACCGACCTCTCTTAGCTTCTAGCATAGTTGGACCAAGTCAATTGAACTCTAGCCGTCCCCATGTGACTTATGACTTCACCCGGTCAGGCGACACGGTCGGTTGACGGAAGCGGGTCATCGTTTGGATCTTGAGCTCATTAGGTGAACCGATCGGTTGATAAATCAACCGATCGGTTGGAAACGTCGCCTAAAAGATAGAGACTTGCGACGTTTTGGCACGGTCAGTCGGCCGTCGGGTAAGCTCACCGAGTCGTTCGTTGGAGGAAAAGGCTACAGATGAACCGATCGGGTGATCTTCACCCGATCGGTTGGAATTCAGCTTCAATTTCCCGAGAAGTTTGTTGGGCAGAACCGGTCGTCGAACCGGTCGGTTGATTGCTCACGTTGCTTCAGCTGCTGTCCGGGTGGTGCACGCGTGCATCACCCGATCGGTTGGCTGTGTCCAACCGATCGGGTGGGGGCTGAAAGATGGCGATCTTCGTCGTTAGACCCCCTGGATCACGCGTGACTGCTCCCGTTGCTCCGGGGACTTACGATATCTTCGTTATGTGTCCCCTATACTGGCAAACTCCTGCAAACACACAAAAACACGGAAAAGTGAAAGAAAACAAGAAAACACGAGAAAATGGATACGAGACGGCGGAAAATAACGGAAAAATACAAAGAAGACGTGCGTGGATATATAAAATATACACACACGTCAAAATCGCCCAAGCTGAACCCTTCCTCGTCCTCGAGGAAGACGAGTGAGAGCGGGAGCTCGGAGGGAGAAAATAGAGAGAAAGAGAGAAAAAGAAAACTCTAAATCCTAAATCGCCCGTCAGGGCCAACAAAATCAAAAACGCCACATCAAGCGAGCAAACGACAAATCACCACACTAAACCCAAGAAAACGAGTCTAGACAAGTGTCGTGGGCCCACGCGGTGACGCGCGAGTGAGTGTGGTCGTGTGCTAGCAGACGGTGTCACTATCTACATCGTGCAATAAGCTCCATATACACAAATCCAAGAAAAGACCCAAATATCGATTCGATTTAGAATAAGAGGTGAATAGTAGCTCAAGCATGCATGAGAAGAAAGTAAGAATCAACGCGTATCATGTGTCAGGGACTCCACAGCTAGGGACTAGGAAATCACTACACTATCGCCTAGATAATAGCTAGAAAGTCCCTATTCCAAGTGTTTTCGAAAACGATGGGGGTTGAGATGATGTGGAGAAGAACACTCGGTGCAAATTCTCGCCTTCCCTTTATTCTCGGTAGGTAGGAAAATATTCACACGGATTTTTTTAGGTTTTGGATATATGTATTTTTATGGGTTTTTGGCTATACACATATTTTTTTCTTTATTTTCTCTTTTCTTTTCTTTTTGGTTTTTTGTCTTTTCTCTTTTTTTGGATTTTTTTTGGATTTTGGGGTATATACAAGTGTGTACTCTCCCAAGTGGGAGAACGGTACACGACTAGGGGATTTGCACCAAGTAAAATAAAAAAGAAATCGGATAAGGAGAATTTTTTCGCTAATCAGATGACGTGCGTTTATATTTCATATATTTGCGCACGTTTTCTTCCGTGTTTTTCCGTATTTTACCGCCGTCTTATATTTGTTTTCTTGTGTTTTCTTGTTTTCTTTCACTTTTCCGTGTTTTCCGTATTTTGTAGGAGTTTACTGGCATAAGGGACATAAAACGATGATATCGCAAGTCCCCAGAGCAACAGGAGGAGTCACGCGTGATCCAGGGGGTCAAACGACGATGATATCATCTTCCAGCCCCCCACCCGGTCGGTTGGTCATTTTCAACCGATCGGGTGATGCACGCGTGCACCACCCGGACGTAGCTTGGAGCTCACAAGAAGTCACCCGGTCGGTTCAGTGACCGGGTCAAAAACCCAAACTCTCTGGAAATCGAAGCTGATTGCCAACCTATCGGGTGACCTTCAACCGATCGGTTCACCTGTAGCTGAATCTCAAAAGCCAAGACACGGTCAGCTCAACCGGCCTCCTCACCCGACGGCACCAAGATCCAACCGGTCACATTCATATGTCAACCGACCAGGTGAAGATGACCGGGTGAAGTCCCGCATTGCACTGTAAAAGTTTGAAGCAGGTCACCCGATCGGTTGACTTGCAAACCGATCGGGTGATATCTTTTCCTATATATAGAACCCTAGGTTTTCCAGAAACGGAGTTGATTATTTTTTGCTGTTTTCTTCATTTTGTGACGGCTGTAATTTCCCAGTTTTTGTAAGTTTTCAGATCTTTGTCAAACTTTAGTATTATCTTAATTGCTTTACTACCATTGCATTTCTATTGTCTGATCATGATTTTTACGGTCGATTTCCGTTTAGATCGCTTTTTACTAAATATGTGTGAGTAGTTCCCAAATCTGGGATTTTGGCGGAAACCCATTCATAGGTTCTTCCCGATGCGTCCATAGGGCTAGGAAATCGATAGGGATTAGGAATCTAATGGTTATGCGGGGTGTTTTATTCTCATCGGCGGGAAAAAGACCGCCTTTTATCGTTGGGCCAAGGGGGAATAAACTTGGCGGTTGACTCCTTAGCCATAGCTCATGCCCTTAGCGTAGACGTCGAATCCTAGCGCGCGGGAGCGGCAGGATGAGACGTTGGGAGTTATCGTTGCGAGCTTAGTGCTCCCGGAGTCGATCAGTGTTAATGGACACAGGAGTGCCCACTGATCGAACCCGGGAAGTCCGGCGTATCATCCTGGGCACCGACCGAAATATCGGGCCCATGGGACGCCGGTCCCACTTTCAGAGGCAACGTCTCACCAGTAGACCCTAATTCCGATCACCATCCTACCCGTAGGCCGTATCGGTGAGAATCGCACGATGGGGTGGAAATCAAAGTCCCGGGTTTTTCCTTTATATTGTCTATACATTGCTTCCATTTACCGTGACAACCCATCATTTGATCCGGGCTAGCTCGCCCATGGGGTGATTTTGATCATCTTTGACACAAGCACATCAACGCCTCCCTGAGTTCGACCCCCAAGCCACACTACAACACCGTGCGCTTGCGGTTATAAATATTTAAATCTCATGCCCCCAATCGTATTATTGCACACATCTTGCACGTACCAGCTGGGGGGCGTCAAGCTTTATGGCGTCGTTCCCAGGGAGGCAACGTGCTTGTTATTTTTGGATTTCATGAACCCTTGTGTCTAGCTCTCATCCCTACCTCGCGATAATTTTCGCATTCTTCTTTTTACTTTTTATTTTCTTATTTTTATTTTTATTTCTTATCTTATCTGTTTCTTTCCCACTTTTCGCTTCACGGGTGTTTGTTGTTTTTCATGCGTAGGAGTTCAAGAGGTCTAGACGACTTGATCCCCGTTAACCCAGAGATAAATTCCACCCTAAGGCGTTTGGCCGCCGAGAAGCGAAGAAGAGAGGATCCTGAAGCCATGGGGGAGAACACCCCGCCTCACAAGTCCCTGCTGGAGTACTCGATGCCTTCCATCGAGTCCACCTCTGCCATCCGTCCTCCAGCTATTACGGCCCAAAGCTTCGAGCTTAAGCCATCTTTGGTGACATGGATCCAGCAGGATCAATTTTCGGGTGCACCCATGGAGAGCCCAATTGAGCATTTAGACTCCTTCCTGGAGAAATGTGACCTTCCGGATAAACGGTGTCATAACTGAGGCAATCCGACTGAAGCTGTTCCCCTTCTCCTTACGAGATAAGGCCAAGCTGTGGCTTAGGGGGAAGGCCCCGAATACATTCAACACCTTTGAGAAGCTCTCAAATGCTTTCCTGCCGAAGTTCTTTCCCCCGGGGAAGACCATGAAGCTGAGGAGTGAGATCTCCTCCTTCTCCCAGGCCAGCCACGAGTCCTTTCATGAAGCTTGGACGAGATACAAGGAGATGCAGAGAAGATGTCCCCACCATGAGCTCCCCAAGTGGCAGATCATAAATCTGTTCTATAATGGGTTGAGGGATGATTTAAAATCTTCCATGGACGCCGCGGCTGGAGGGTCCTTTATGTCAAGATGCGAAGAAGATGCCGGAAAGATTTTGGAAAATATGGCATCCAAAAATGAACGGTGGTGTGACGAGAGAGCCACACCTAGATCTGGGGGCATCCATAGAGTCGAAGACCTCGACAAATTGTCAAGCAAGTTTGACTTGCTGTCGACCCAGATCTCCGCATTGATGGTAGGCACCGGTGGCACCGGTTCACAACAGATTGCTGCTATGGAGTCCGATGTTTTTGGAGAGTTCGACGGTGGTGACATCTCACCGCCGTTGGATCAGGCGAGCGCATTATTTTACAATCCTACAGGGAATGCGCCTTTTCCACCACGAACCAACTCCAACCCGGCATACTCTCCCAACAACCGGAATCATCCCAACCTTAGCTATCGAGCGCCTTATCAACAGCCGGCTCAGCAACAACAGCAGATATATCAGCCGGCTAGGCCTCAGCAGCAGTTTCAGCAACAGCAATTTCAGCAGCAACAACCTCCACAACAGTATCAACAGTATGCTCCTAGGAATCAGCAACCCACCCAGCAGCAATACGGCCTGCAGAGGGCCATCTCTCCGGTTGAGTCCCTCTTGACTCAATACATCGCCAACCAGGAGAAGATAAATCTGAAGCTGGAGATGGGACAAATAGTCTTCACTGATCAGGTGACCCAGCTGGGGTTGCAAGTGGCGAACCTTCAGAGACCGCAGAATTTATTACCGCCATAGCCTGAGGTGAACCCGAGGGGGGTAAATCGGACCTTGGCGCTCACACATGAGCAGGAGAACGTGTTCGCCATCGTCTTAAGGAGCGGAACGCAAATACCCACGAGAATGCCCCCCAAAGGACCGGAAGCACCGTTGGTCATGGAACGACCAATAGAGAAATTAAATAACAACGGTGCTTCGTCACCCAAGCCAACTACTCTGGAGGGAGTTCATAGAGAGGAGAAGAAAAAGGATGAGGAAGGGAACCTTAGAGTATTCAAGCCCGTTGTGCCTTTTCCAGAACGGCTTGCCCGAGCCAAAATTGATGAGAAGTATGGAAATTTCTTTGCCATGGTGAAAGATCTGAGCTTACAAATCCCCTTCCTCGAGGCCATCGAGACAATTCCCTCATATGCCAAATTTCTGAAAGACTTGGTGACACGAGGATCCAGAATAGAGAAGGTCGTGTTAACGACGGAGTGCAGCGCCCTCATTCAGCGCGTAAATCCACCCAAGCTCAAGGACCCAGGAAGTTTCTCCATCCCTTGCTCTATCGGAGAAGTGCAAATCTAGAGGGCGCTCGTCGATCTAGGAGCGAGTGTCAGCTTAATGCCCCTATCACTGTACAAGAGAATAGGGATGGGAGACTTAGAGCCCACCGGCATGACATTACAACTTGCTGACCGTTCGGTCAAGTACCCGGTGGGAGTAGTGGACGACCTCCCTGTCGATGTGAGAGGAGTACGAGTACCGGTTGATTTTGTGGTGATGGACATGCCGGAAGACAAGCACACTCCTATTATCCTGGGACGGCCCTTTATGGTAACCACCGGAGTTTTGATAGACGTGAAGAATGGGAATCTTTCCCTCAATGTCGGCCAAGAAAGAGTCGAATTTGACTTAGGCTTGTCGATGAAGCACCCAAACCCCCCGGACGATCCTAGTATCAGTATGCTGGAGAACGAAGAAGATAGAGCTGTTGAAACAAGTGCCTGGGAAGTACTCTCGAGGAATCCCCCCGATAGCTTGGGGACCTTGGAGAGCAAGTTGGCTCCCTAAAGAATGAAGTAGCTAATGAGGCGGTCGCGTGACGTGTGACCCCTCTTGGATTCCCTAAGGCTCCTCCTATGGGGATAAAAGGGAAAGAACCCATGGACCTCACCGGTGACGAGGTCCGGATCCTGAAAAAGATGGCGGTAGACGCCAATTTGAGGGAGAAGCCCCCGGATCCTGTTGACAAAGGGAGGGTAGTTGAGAAAATCTTCTTACAACCGCCGACTACACCAATAGCCACAAGCTCTGGAGTTGAAGAGATGCCGGATTTTGGGCATCACCCGTATCGCCCACCATGAACATCATCAACGGGCGTCGAGCAAAACGACGTTAAACAAAAGTACTTCAGGGGAGGCAACCCATGCTCTAAACTTTTGTTTCAATTTTTATGATTATTTTTAACTTTATTTTATCTATTTTTCTAAATAAATCCAGCCGCAAGAACTTCCGTTGTGGACCATAGGCGATTTGTGGGTTTTTGCAGAAAACAAGGCCCCAACCAATCGGTTGATAACTCAACCGATCGGTTGGGATGTATCAGCTAACGGCCGTGTCTGCCACTAAATGAACTGACCGGGTGAGGAAAGAAAAGACCGGTTGGCAGACCGGGTGACCTGGGGAAACTCTTGGGAAAATTTCAGGGATTTGTCAACCGATCGGGTGACAAAAAGCAAGACCGGTTGAGGCACCGGGTGAGAAACCCTAAACTTTCGGGAAAATCTGTTGTGCGGCCAACCGATCGGGTGAGTTATCACCCGACCGGTTCGCTTGTAGCACTTTTTCAGCTTAAAATTTCGACCTAAAGTCAACCGATCGGGTGACTTATCACCCAATCGGTTCGACTTAAACCCTATAAATATCCCCCGACCCACCCGTTCACAGCCCCTCGCCCGATCGCCTTCTTCACCGTCGTTTCACCTTCCAACTTCTCCCTACGGCCGAAAACTCCCCTCCCACTTCCCCCACTCCTCCATTAGCCTCTCTCTCCACCTCCTCTTTCCATCCCTCCATCTCTTTCTCTCTCTCCCTCTCCTATTTCGCATTTTTCTAGCCCTAATCCCCAACATCCACCCCCACTTTCGAATTTTTGCTGAAGAAGAGTGCCGCGGCTCCACACTTCTCCCATTGCATGGCATTGGGTCAACTACAAGCGAAGAACTCGAATCTCTACTGGGTAACTTCGCTCCACTTCTCGAATTTCAATTTTTACCCTAGATATTTAACTTGCTTGATTGTTCATGTGTGCACTTCGATAGTATTTTGCACTAATTTGCATCACTCACACGCACACATGGACCAGGAAAGAGATAAGTGGAAGGGTATCTTGCGGGAGGAGGAACCGTCTCGAAAGAGACGTAAACAAACGCGTCCTCCTCCCCACACACGTGAACTGACACTAGCCCCTCCCCCACATGTTATCCCCCATGTGGACACCATGTTGGGCCTGCATCGGTACCTAGTTAGGAACCAAGAGCAAAAAGACTTCTACCACAGACTAGATGCTCGGGGGCATCTATCAACCAAGTTTGCCCACACCCAATCACTCGTCAACCTCGGTGTCTTCACTAAGGTCGAGACTCTTTTTGCTAACCTAGGTTGGTTGGCCTTCCTGAATGCCTCTGCGGTATCCTACCTGTCACTCACCCTAGAATTCCTTTCCTCCCTCGTTTGTGAGTCGGGGTCGACCGTCACTTTCCGGCAAACCATCCGCACCAACCTGGATACCATCAACGATATATTTGGTTTCCCTATTCTTGGGAATGACGCTATCTGACAATATGGATACCCCCAGGAATTTGACGTCGATAACTTTTGGTTCCGCCTCACCATACTCCCTCGCTATCCCCGGGGTAAGGCCAAGACCTCCTCCATCATCCATCCCATATTTCGTCTGGCCCATAGGATCATATCCTCTGCATTTTTCCCACGGGATGAGTCAGGCACCGTGACTATCCCCGATCTTTTTATTCTCTAGGCCATGGCTTTCCCCTTTGTTCGTGATGATGATGGAGTTAGCTTTAGGGCCCATACTGGCCCTGTTCATGCCGGCGATTGGCTTGTTTACAAGCTTCTCAAGATTAGCAGGGTCGGGAAGGGCAAAATCTGTTATGGGGGCATTATCACTATTATTGTTTCTTCCCCACAGTTTAACATTCCCATCCCCCAAAATCTTCCTACTATCGCAGGACCCTCACGTCTAGATCTTGACGTCCTGCGACACATTCATATGATTAAGCCCCGCCCCGATGGTCGCTTCGAATTCAATTACGACCACCCCCTCGCCCCTACACCATTCTCCCCAACCCCGCTCGCATGACTGTCGCTATCGTGGCGGATTGGACTTTTCCGCCCGATCCCGAGTTTCTAGCGGGGTTGCGCCTTCCTTTCTTTACCCCGGACGCACGCAGACCACCTTCCCTTGTCGCCCACTTAGTCGAGCAGGATATTCCTGTGTCCCGGGGATATATTGGGGCTGGCCCGAGTCACCCTGTTTCTGCTCCTGGCCCCATCACTTCTGAGCATCTTTTTGCGGCCATCTCTGGCCTTGTGTCCAGTGCCTGCATGACCATTGCCACCGGCACAACTTCCACATCACTTGTCGGCACCACTTCCGCCTCACGTCAGTCCACCTCCTTTGGTCGCCGCCAGGTCTCTGCCCATCTTGCTCTCGAGAGGGAGGTCGCAGCCCTCCGTGACCTTGCCATGTCCTCTGCCCCCTCGGACCCATCACCGTCCTCCTTTCTCACTCACCCACGCTTCCTCACACTTGATAGGAACGTGGCCGCCATCCTTCGCCTTCTCACTCACCTCCACGGACCACCACCACCCTCACCACCACCCTCACCACCACCTTCACCGCCTCGATGATCTTCTCCTCCACCCTCACACACATCCCCACCCCCATCACCTCCACCATCCCACCCATCCCCACCTCCCACACCCCCACCTAGTCGATCATCTCCCCTCCCATATCTATTCCCGTCCCCGTATCCACTTCTACTCGCACGACCACTTCTATCGCACCCACACCACCTTCTACCTCCTCCACCGTCGTTTCATATGTGCGTCGCAAGAAATTTCCGGTGCGCTCCAAATCTCTCCCACCCCCACCCACTACCGTCACCATCACATCTTCTCTCCCCATTTCTATCCCTTCTACCACCGCTTTGATCGTCGTACTTCCACCACCACCCACCTCCACCGACACTCTACCCATTGTTCACACCACCACTGCACCTATTCCCCCACCTCTGTCCCCACTTCTCCGCACACCCCCCGCATCCCCCGACCACCCAGCCACACCCTCTTCCGAGGAGGGCGAGGACTCGCCTTCTCCTGATTTTTGATTCCACTTTGTTTTTCCCCCTTGCTTATCTCTGCACTTTCACGATCATATCTCATTGCTAGCATTGTCATGTCTAGCTTGGAGGAAGTCTATTTTGCTGTGTTGTCGTGTTTTGTTTTCTTTGTATGTGTGCTTGTTTCATTTGTCGTGTCATATCATTTTCTTTCTTTCTTTTTCTATTTTTATGTCGTGTGATGTTATTTTCCCTTTATTTTCAGTTTTGTATCTGTGTTTTCCATGTTTTTCATTTCTTTTTTGTGTCAGTGCGTATTCCCACCATTTTCATTGCCCTCCCGTACTCACTCTTATTGCATTGAGGGCAATGCAAGCTTCAGCTTGGGGGAGTCGCACTTTGTGCATCATTTGAGTCTTTCTTTTTCGTTTTTGTGTCGTTTTCATCGTGGTTTAAATTTTTCTTTTCTTCTTTTTATCTCTTTCTCCTAGAGATGAACCCTATGATGAATTACCACAAAATCACACACACCTAGCATAGCATCGATAATCACACTCACTAACCCTAGGATATCGAGTCCCCTGCATTTCACGCATCGTGGGTCAACTTAGCTTTTTGTGAGTCGTGTGTCGTGCCTAGCTGTTTGGTGTGCTTCTACTTTGTGATTTTACTTTATATACCTGTCCAGGAATGACCCCTAGATTATCACGCTTCGATATGAATAATGCGGTATTTGCTTCTCTTGTCTGTATTATGTATGCATGATTATATGTATCGTATGCTTCATTTCGCATGTGTCAGGATTCCACAATAAGGACTAGGATAACCCATTTAGCCCATGCTCTAATTAGCGAGAATAGTTTCCTTTGCCCAAGTGTTTAGATTCCGATTTCTTTTTTTGTTTTACTTGGTGCAAATCCCCTCGTCGTGTACCGTTCTCCCACTTGGGAGAGTACACATGTGTATAGCCAAAAAAACCCGAAAATCCAAAAAAAGGGAGAAAAGAAAAGAAAAACCCAAAAAGAATAGAAAAGAAAAGAAAGAAAAAAAATTGTATAGCCAAAAATCCAAAAAAATATATACAAATACCCAAAACCCAAAAAAATTCCCGTGTGAATATCTTTTCCTACCTGCCGAGAATAAAGGGAAGGCGAGAATTTGCACCGAGTGTTCTACTACACATCATCTCAACCCCCATCGGTTTCGAAAACACTTGGCTTATGAACTTTTTAGCTATTATCTAGGCTTTAGTGTGGTGATTTTCTTAACCTTAGTTGTGGAGCCCCAGACGCATGATATGTTTTGTCACGCCCCGCTTCCCTAAAATGGAGGCGAGACGTGAGAAGGTCTGTACAGACGTGAAGCTGTGAAGCCACACGCCTGATAAGCGTCAATAAATTAAATGCAGGTCCCTGTAACCACAAACAGAACAAAGATAATAACACAAGAGAGACAGAAATAAAATCTCAAATCTCGGAATTGTCCAACATTAAAAATTAAGTTCAACATCCAGAAAAGCCACCAAGTTAAAAGAAAGAGTCTAAAGGCCCAGAACAAGGCCAACAAAGACAAACATAAACAGAGTATAGGTGCTGCGCACCGACAACTACAGCAGTCTAAAACAAAAGGGAAAGCTCACCGAAGACACTAGGACTGGTCCCCAGTGTCCACGTACTCCTCAACGAAAGCAGGTTCTGACTCAGCATCAGCAAACACCACATCCTCCGCAGCACTCTCAGGCTCGAGATCTAACATGTGTCACCCAAAAGAGTGAATGGGCACATGTCAGCAAGTCTAAAAGACTTGGGCAAGGAAACTGAAAGGAAAGCACACTAACAACCTAGCAGTTATAGTATGATGCATGACATGGCAAGTATAGTATGTAGTGACGAGTAAAGGGAAGTGCAAGTAGCAAGTAGCAAGTATGTCGTGGGTAACAAGTTTTACAAGTAAAACACGGACAAGTACAAGTCTAGTGGTTCACGTCAAGTGATCACATCAAGTAAATAAGTCAAGTAACCAAGTTGTGCACAGAGATTTCGTCTGCTGGCTAGAGTGGCTGATCGGGCCAACTCGTAAGCTCAGGTGACCGCTTATCCCTACCCCTCCACGTGTATCGAGCCAGGGCATTACCTTGAACACGGAATGCTTGCTTCTGGATCACGAGCCAGGAAGTGTATTTAACACGTATGGCGTAGGGTTATGCCTGCAAAACAGGTGCCTAGCCGGAAACAAGTAGATCGGGCATTGGCTATCAGCCAACTCACGTGGCCCGCTTCTGGAACATGAGCCAGGAAACATAAGTATTGTAGCGTGTGCTACGAATGCGACATTCAACATGGATAGCCTGGATGACAATTATTTTGCGTACCGTTAATTAAAATTAAACATGACATGGTAGTACTTATGCAACATGACAAATGACGGGTCTAGCTTTGTTGTCAAGCTAGATCCTGAAATTGCGCCTAGGCGAGTATCATTTCGTCGCCTAGCCTCTTTTACGCCTACACAAGCAAATGGCCTAAGACATGGCCCAAAACCTTAAGTGGCAAGTTTCACTTGCCTAGCACCGAGGATGACGATCACGAAGGTTCGTCTCACGGACCCTAATCTACGGAGAAGTCACTGTTATGGAGAAACAATCATCAAAACAACATTCATTTTCATTAGGGTTTCACAAAAACACAAATGGGTTATGAGAATATTGAGAGATCGATTTATTACCGAATCGTTAGCGGAGGAACGATGCCGAGCAAGCACGGCGACGGAAGAACGATCCGGGAACCTACGGTTCAGATCTGGAAATGGGGAGAAATTATGGAGAAATGAGGTTTTGGGGATTTTTGGGAGTTTTCCGGCGACCTAGAGGTGGTGGCCGGCCTAAATGGAGAGGGAAGCTCCAAGGGATGAAGGAATGGCTTGGGGAAATGTTGGAGGGTGATTTGGGGGAGAAAACGGCTCAGGAGAATGAAAGAGGGATGAAAGAAATCGGGGTTGGGTTTTAAATAGGAAGAGCTAGCGGCTGGGCAAACCCTAGGTTTACGACAGCGATTAGTCGGTCAAAGAAGGGTTGTTGACCGACTAGTTTAACAACTAGTCGGTCGGTCGACCAACAGTGACCGACTAAATCCAAACAGCGAAAGTAGGGAAAAATCTGGGTAATGAATTAGTCGGTCTGTGAAGGCACGTCGACCGACTAGTTTGCAACCTAGTCGGTCGGTGAGTGTTCATGGACTGACTAACGATAAACAGTAACTCTAGTAAAATGTATCAAAGGAACTAGTCGGTCTGAGAGCAAGTTCTGACCGACTAGTTTCACATCTAGACGGTCGGTGGTTGTTCTTAGACCGACTAAAAGTAAACAGTAACTCCTGTACAATAGATTCAATGAACTAGTCGGTTCCAGTAGAGTTCCTGACCGACTAAATCTCAATCTAGTCGGTTGGTCCCCCTTCTTGAACCAACTAAAGTGCACTAAAAGTGCCGAATCGAAGCGCGAAGCTTCAGGAAGATTCCTACGGCTTCTAGGATCACTCTAACTCTAAAATTATGAGCGATTTGAAGTTCGTCAAGAGCGACTTACTCCAAGACTAACGATCTAAGGAAGAAGCTAGAAAATCACGACGAAACGATCGAAAATGAAAGCTACGGAGACGAAAACCACGCATGAGGAGAAAATCCACTAAAACATATATATATATAATATAGATAATCCGAATACATGAAAACCAGTCGTTACATCCTCCCCAACTTGAGAAAAATTCCGTCCTCAGAATTTCCCAACACTCACGTGTCCGGAAACAAAAGTGGGAAACGCTCTCGCATCTCATCCTCATTCTCCCAAGTAGACTCTCCTGGCGAGCCGTGTCACCACATCACCCTCACAAGATTGACAACCTTGTTCCGGAGTGACTTCTGACGCCTGTCCAAAATCTGCACTGGCTGCTGGTCATACGTCATATCAGGGCGAACGGTAATCTCCGAGAAATCCACAGCATGAGACGGATCGCTAATGTATCGACGAAGCTACGACACATGGAAAACATTGTGAACTCCCTCCAAAGACGGCAGCAAGGCCAAGCGGTAGGCTACCTCGCCAACGTTCTCCAGAATGTCAAACGGTCCAATGTATCGCGGGCTCAACTTCCTTCGCTTCCCAAAGCGAATCACACCACGATTCTGGGAAATCTTCAAGAACACATGGTCGCCCGGCTGAAACTCCAAAGGACGGCGTTAAGAATCTGCCCAATGCTTAAAACGGTCCTGAGCAATCCTCAACCACTCCCGAATGTTCCTGACAACATCCACGGCCTCCACAATCATCTCAGGTCCCAACAGCTCCCAATCACCAACGTCATCCCAACTCAACGGCGATCGACATTTCCTCCCATAAAGAGCGACGAAAGGCGCCATGCCAATACTCGCCTGAAAGCTGTTGTTGTAAGAGAACTCTACCAGATGTAGATGGTCCTCCCACGAACCCTTGAAATCCAACATGCACGCCCTCAGCATGTCCTCCAAGATCTGAATCATCCTCTCGGACTGGCCATCTGTCTGCAGATGGTACGCCGTGCTGAAACTCAGACGCATACCCAAACTCTTCTGTAAACTCTGCCAGAACTGAGATGTGAACCTCGTGTCTCTATCCGACACGATACTCATGGGGACTCCATGAAGTCACACGATCTCCTGCATGATTCACGTTACATCACTATCCAAACTAGGAAAAGGAAATAGAAACGGAGAGTAAAAGAATTTACCTCCATGTATCTCCTTGCTAGCGCCTCAGTGGACTGTCCCACTCGAAATGGAATAAAGTGCGCGGATTTGGTCAATCGATCTATGATCACCCAAATCGCGTCATTCTGCTTCGGACTCCGAGGTAGTCCAGTCACGAAATCCATAGTGATGTGTTGCCATTTCCACTCTGAAATCGGAAGCGGTTGTAGCAACCCTGCCGTACGCTGATGCTCCGCCTTTACCTGCTGGCAAACCAAGCACTTGGCTACACTCCGAGCCACGCTTCTCTTCATACCATGCCACCAAAAATTCAGACGAATATCCTTGTACATCTTGGTCCCACCAGGATTCACAGAATACGGCGAACTATGTGCCTCCACCAACAACTCCTCTCTAATATCCCCAGCTGGCACACACAACCTGGCTCCAAACCTCAGCGAGCCATCCTCGTGAATCAAAAAGTCAGTCCGCAGACCGGCTTCCACCTGCTCCCGAATCTTCACCAGCTTCGGATCTCCAGCCTGGCCAGCCTTGATCCGATCCACAATCGTCGACCAAATCTGCATAGTCATCAACGAAGAGGCCTCTCCAGGAAGAACGACCTCAACACCAGTCTCGCAAAAATCCTGCCGCAATCTCCACTGCAAGGTCAAAATCATCACCGCTGGAAGCCTACTCAGCGCATCAGGAACCACATTCACCTTGCCAGGGTGATACTGCAAATCAATCTCATAATCCTCCATGAGCTCCAACCATCGACGCTGTCGCATGTTGAGCTCCTTCTGAGTAAAAATATACTTCAAGCTTTTGTGATCGGTGAAGATCTTCACTTTCTCACTCAGCAGGAAGTGCCTCCAAATCTTGAGCGCAAACATAACAGCAGCCAACTCCAAATCGTGTGTCGGGTAATTCTTCTCATGAGTCTTGAGCTGACGCAAAGCTTAAGCCACAACATGCCCATGCTGATGCAACACACAACCGAGACCCTTGCCAGAAGCATCACAAAAGATCTCAAATCCACCGCTGCGATCAGGCACAACAAGAATAGGGGCAGTCGTCAATCTCTCCCTTAGCACGCCAAAAGCATTCTCACAATCACCCGACTAAACAAAAGGTACATCCTTCCCCGTCAATCTGGTCATCGGCTCGACGATACAGAAAAAGTCCTTAATGAAGCACCGATAGTAAACCAGCAAGCCTAAGGAAACTCCGGATCTCAGACGCTGACTGCGGAACAGGCCACTCTCTGATGGCCCTGATCTTCTCGGGATCCACTGAAATACCATCTCCAGTCACCACATGCCCGAGAAAAGCAACTCTGTCTAGCCAAAACTCACACTTCGAAAACTTAGCATACGACCGATGCTTCCTCAAAATCTCCAACACCGTCCTCAAGTGCGAGGCATGCTCCTTCTCCGACTTAGAATAGATCAGAATGTCATCAATAAAGATAACGACAAACTTATCCAAAAAGTCGTAGAAGATCAGATTCATCAGATTCATGAAAATTGGGGGTGCGTTGGTTACACCGAAAGGCATAACCAGAAACTCATAGTGTCCATACTTCATCCTGAATGCTGTCTTCGGAACATCTTCCTTCTTCACCTTCAGCTGATGATAACCACTCCTCAGATCCAACTTCGAAAACACCCTCGAACCTCCAAGCTGATCAAAAATATCATCGATGCAAGGCAACGGGTATTTATTCTTGATGGTCACCGCATTCAACTCCCGATAGTCCACGCACATGAGACGCGAACCATTCTTCTTCTTCACCAGCAGCACCGATGCTCCCCACGAAGACACACTAGGATTGATATAACCCTTCTGCAAAAGCTCATCCAGCTGCTTCCGCAATTCCTCCAACTCAGCGGGTGCCATACGATATGGCGCCTTTGAAATTGGTTGCGCTCCCGAAATAAGATCAATAGAAAATTCTAAAGCTCGATCAGGTGGCAATCTAGACATCTCCTCGGGGAAGACATCATCAAAGTCCCGCACAACCGCTGGCCTCTCCAGCTCCATCTGCTTAGCCACAATCTCCACCGGCCTGGCCCGAAATCTGACAGGACCAAGCGAACTGCTACCTCGGCTGAACTCAAATACTGGATGTCCGGGAATCTCGAACACCACCTTCTTCCTCTGACAGTCAATCGTAGCATAGAAGCTCGCAAGCCAATCCATCCCAAGGACCGCATCATAGTTGATGATGCCGTGGACAATGAAATCAGCGTAAATCTCATGTCCACAAACCACCAACGGGCAAGAATTGCAACCAAGATGCACCGAGACCACGCCATTCCCTGTAACGATATTCCAACTCTTGGAAAGAGGGGACGTCGACAAGGAATGCTTCTCCACGAAGCTCCGAGAAATAATGCACATCGATGCACCAGAGTCAAAGAGGACTCGTGCAAGAAATGTGCACATCAAAACCACACCTGATAAGCAATTTTAACAATCAACCCCTAGTCCAGCAGACAATCATGTTCAAGCAAACAACAAAATCTAACAATCAAAACTAGCTAGGAAAGTAACAGCTAGATTGAGGATTACCTGTGATAACCTCATCCACAGCCTCGCTCTCCACAGCGGTCATCAGAAAAGCCTGCCTCCTCGGTGGAAAATCCTGCTGAAAAGCCTGCCTCTGTGGAACAAGAGCTGCTCCACGTCCAGCAGGAACAGACGCTCTCTGCTGCAACGGCTGTGCTGCAACAGGTGCCTTCCAAGGCTGCTTCGACCTCGGACAATCCTTCATGGTATGGGTAGGATCTCCACAGACAACACACTGGCCCAGGAATCTCCTACACTGATCCTTGATATGCCCGATCTTGCCGCAGAAATGGCAAGTCTTCTGAATAGGCCCTCTTGGCCTCTTAAACTGAACTGGCTGGTTGGGCCTGAACCCCGGCCTGACCACAGCCCTGGTCTGCTCCACAGGCCTCTTCCCAGCACCAGAAACATGTCACCTCCTCTGGCTCAGGTTTAGCTCTTGCCTCCTTGCAGCGACCAGAACCTTCTGATAAGAGTCCAGATCAGAGGAAGACACAAAAATCTGAAGCTCCAA
This sequence comes from Scilla litardierei, assembly GCA_030789695.1. Taxonomy (NCBI): domain Eukaryota; kingdom Viridiplantae; phylum Streptophyta; class Magnoliopsida; order Asparagales; family Asparagaceae; genus Scilla; species Scilla litardierei. The sequence goes on from CM061130.1 coordinate 70,922,031, forward strand.
ATCAAGTCCCTGCAGGAACCTCTGAGCCCTCTCATCAGCTTCCTGCACCATCTTCGATGCGAACCGACTCAGTCTAGTGAACTCTTGGTGGTACTGGTCCACGGGCGAGCTCCCTTGCTTCAGCTCAATAAAGCGCTGCAGCATCTCCTTCCTAGCAGCCTTCGGAAAGAACTCCTCATCAACCCTGGACTTAAAGGTAGCCCAAGCTATCGGCTCCACCAGCATCTTCTCTTCCACATTCCACCAGTTCCGAGAATTATCCTTGAGCTGCCTCTTCGCCAAATCAACCCATCCAGCCGGGGTGATCTTGGCCATCTTCAAATTATCCTCAATGTTCCGAATCCACTCATCGGCAGCCAGAGGACCCTCAGACCCATCAAAATAAGCAGGACCCAGCTCCTGAAATTGCTTCGCTCCTGGCTCAGAGCGAGGGGCATCCTGGATTGCCTGACCAGCTCGAACAACTGGAGCATTCTGGACTTGCAGGAGCACGCCCTGCTGCACCTGCATCATCTGAAGCCTCATCCGCATCATCTTCCCATTGGTGGGATCCCGCTCAGGCTCCTCGTCATGAGGGGGCACGCTACCACCACCATGGGTAAATCGCCTTCCTGCCATCTAATGACATAGAAAACGAAGCAGATTAGACTCGTAGCTTATGACCCGGATGTCAAACTTAGTTTATTGGGCATTCTAATATTATTATCGTTATTCTGACAATTCGCAGCTATAGAAGAGGACCTGCATGGGCCACCAACAAAACCTGTCACGCCCCGCTTCCCTAAAATGGAGGCGAGACGTGAGAAGGTCCGCACAGACGTGAAGCTGTGAAGCCACACGCCTGATAAGCGTCAATAAATTAAATGCAGGTCCCTGTAACCACGAACAGAACAAAGATAATAACACAAGAGAGACAGAAATAAAATCTCAAATCTCGGAATTGTCCAACATTAAAAATTAAGTTCAACATCTAGAAAAGCCACCAGGCTAAAAGAAAGAGTCTAAAGGCCCAGAACAAAGCCAACAAAGACAAACATAAACAGAGTATAGGTGCTGCGCACCGACAACTACAGCAGTCTAAAACAAAAGGGAAAGCTCAACGAAGACACTAGGATTGGTCCCCAGTGTCCACGTACTCCTCAACGAACGCAGGTTCTGACTCAGCGTCAGCAAACACCACATCCTCCGCAGCACTCTCAGGCTCGGGATCTAACATGTGTCACCCAAAAAAGTAAAGGGGCACATGACAGCAAGTCTAAAAGACTTGGGCAAGGAAATTGAAAGGAAAGCACACTAACAACCTAGCAGTTATAGTATGATGCATGACATGGCAAGTATAGTATGGAGTGACGAGTAAAGGGAAGTGCAAGTAGCAAGTAGCAAGTATGTCGTGGGTAACAAGTTTTACAAGTAAAACACGGACAAGTACAAGTCTAGTGGTTCACGTCAAGTGATCACGTCAAGTAAACAAGTCAAGTAACCAAGTTGTGCACAGAGATTTCGTCTGCTGGCTAGAGTGGCTGATCGGGCCAACTCGTAAGCTCAGGTGACCGCTTATCCCTACACCTCCACGTGTATCGAGCCAGGGCATTACCCCGAACACAGAATGCTCGCTTCTAGATCACGAGCCAGGAAGTGTATTTAACACGTATGGCGTAGGGTTATGCCTGCAAAACAGGTGCCTAGCCGGAAACAAGTAGATCGGGCATTGGCTATCAACCAACTCACGTGGCCCGCTTCTGGAACACGAGCCATGAAATACAAGTATTGTAGCGTGTGCTACGAATGCGACATTCAACATGGATAGCCTGGATGACAATTATTTTGCGTACCGTTAATTAAAATTAAACATGACATGGTAGTACTTATGCAACATGACAAATGACGGGTCTAGCTTTGTTGTCAAGCTAGATCCTAAAATTGCGCCTAGGCGAGTATCATTTCGTCGCCTAGCCTCTTTTACGCCTACACAAGCAAATGGCCTAAGACATGGCCCAAAACCCTATGTGGCAAGTTTCACATGCCTAGCACCGAGGATGACGATCACGAAGGTTCGTCTCACGGACCCTAATCTACGGGGAAGTCGCTGTTATGGAGAAACAATCATCAAAACAACATTCATTTTCATTAGGGTTTCACAAAAACACAAATGGGTTATGAGAATATTAAGAGATCGATTTATTACCGAATCGTTAGCGGAAGAACGATGCCGAGCAAGCACGGCGACGGAAGAACGATCCGGGAACCTACGGTTCAGATCTGGAAATGGGGAGAAATTCTGGAGAAATGGGGTTTTGTGGATTTTTGGGGGTTTTCCGATGACCTAGAGGTGGTGGCCGGCCTAAATGGAGAGGGAAGCTCCAAGGGAGAAAGGAATGGCTTGGGGAAATGTTGGAGGGTGATTTGGGGGAGAAAACGGCTCCGGAGAATGAAAGAGGGATGAAAGAAATCGGGGGTGGGGTTTAAATAGGAAGAGCTGGCGGCTGGGCAAACCCTAGGTTTACGGCAGCGATTAGTCGGTCAAAGAAGGGTTGTTGACCGACTAGTTTAACAACTAGTCGGTCGGTCGACCAACTGTGACCGACTAAATCCAAACAGCGTAAGTAGGGAAAAATCTGGGTAATGAATTAGTCAGTCTGTGAATGCCCGTCGACCTACTAGTTTGCAACCTAGTCGGTCGGTGAGTGTTCATGGACCGACTAACGATAAACAGTAACTCTGGTAAAATGTATCAAAGGAACTAGTCGGTCTGAGAGCAAGTTCTGACCGACTAGTTTCACATCTAATCGGTCGGTGGTTGTTCTTAGACCGACTAAAAGTAAACAGTAACTCATGTACAATAGATTCAATGAACTAGTCGGTTCCCGTAGAGTTCCTGACCGACTAAATCTCAATCTAGTCGGTTGGTCCCCCTTCTTGAACCAACTAAAGTGCACTAAAAGTGCCGAATCGAAGCGCGAAGCTTCGGGAAGATTCATACGGCTTCTAGGATCACTCTAACTCTAAAATTATGAGCGATTTGAAGTTCGTCAAGAGCGACTTACTCCAAGACCAACGATCTAAGGAAGAAGCTAGAAAATCTCGACGAAACGATCGAAAATGAAAGCTACGGAGATGAAAACCACGCATGACGTCTGCCACGTTCCTCTCAAGTGCGAGGAAACGTGGGTGAGTGAAAATGGAAGAGGATGGGACCGAGGAGGTGGAAGAGGATGCGGCAGCACGCAATGAAGCTAACTCAGCCTCGAGATGGATGTGAGTAAAGGCAGCTCGAAGAAAGGAGGAGGAGGAGGTGATACGTACCGGAGAGGTGGCGACGGTGGTGATGGGGACAGAAGCCGGGATGACATGACTAGGTCCAGCCCCGGAATCTCCCCGTGATGCCGGGATATCCTGCATGCCTAAGTGGGCAGCAGGGGGAGGTGGTCTGGGTGCGCCCTGGGAAAGGAATGTAAGACGTAGCCCCCCAAGAAACCAGGATCGGTGGGAAATGTCCAGTCTGCCACTAGAACAATAGTCATGCGAGCGGGGTTGGGCAGAATGGTATAGGGAGCTGGGGGGTGTTCGTAATGGAAAGTGAAATGGCCATCGGGGCGGGGCTTGATCATGTGTATATGCCGCAGGACGTCAAGGTCTATACGTGAAGGTCCAGCGACAGTAGGTAAATCTCGGGGGATGACAATATTAAACTGGGGAGACGAAGCAATGATAGTGATAAGGCCCCCACAACAAAGCTTTCCCTTACCGGCGCGGCTAATCTTAAGAAGCTTGGTAACAAGCCAAGCACCGGCATGGATGGGAATGATATGGGCCCTAAAAGAAAACCTGTCATGCCCCGCTTCCCAAAGCAATGGAGGCGAGACGTGAGAAGGTCCGCACAGATGTGGAGCTGTGAAGCCACACGCCTGATAAGCATCAATAAAACATATGCAGGTCCCTGTAAGTGCAAACTGAACAACATTAATAATAACATGGTAAGGGAGACTGATAAAAGTTAACCAATCTCAGAATTTGTCCACAATACTATTCAACATCCAGAAAAGCCACCAGGCTAAAGGAAAGAGTCTAAAGGCCCAAAACATTGCCAACAAAAGACAACATAACAAAGTATTGGTGTCGCGCACCGAACAACTACAGCAGTCTAAAATAAAAGGGAAAGCTCAACGAAGACACTAGGACTGGTCCCCGGTGTCCACGTACTCCTCCTCAGCAAACGCGGGTCCTGACTCGGCGTCAGCAAACACCACGTCCTCTCCAACGAACTCTGGCTCAGGATCTAACATGTGTCACCTAAAAGAGAGAGGGGCACATGTCAGCAAGTCTAAAAGACATGGGCAAGGAAACTGAAAGTAAACTAACAACCTAACAGTTGAAGTAGGATGCAATGCCATGACATTTAAGTATGATGCAATAGTTAAAATGGACAAGAAGGGACAAGCATGCACGATGTAGCAAAAGCTACCAAATCACTAATTCACGAATCACTTATCACGATTTTCACTTATCACGAATCACTATTCACGATTTTCACTTTGTGCTCAGAGTTTCCGTCTTTTGGCTAGAGTGGCTGATCGGGCCAACTCCTAAGCTCAAGCGACCATTTAACCCTACCCCTCCACGTGTATCGAGCATTGGGATTAGCAACACACTAGCTCGCTTCTAGATCACGAGACAGGAAGTGTATTTGGCATAGGGGTGCACCTAGCCTCAAGTCACGATGTAGGAGTCAAAATCCTACTCGCCACAGCTTACATTTTAAAGTAGCGTGTGCTACACAAACACGATGAACAAGCAAGTATGCAATGAAATGAACAGGTATTCGCGTACCGTTAATTGAAATTAAACATGACATGCAAGCATGATGAAGGTGACGGATCTAGCTTCGTTGTCAAGCTAGATCAAGGGCATCTAGGCAGCTATCCTTTCACTGCCTAGTCTCTTTTACGCTAAAACAAGGAAATGGCCTAGAACATGGCCTAAAACCCTAAGTGGCAAGTTTCACTTGCCTAGCACCGAGGATAACGATCAACGAGGCACGTCACAAAATGTTAGCTACGGGGATGAGATCGCTGCCATGGCAAATCAATATTAGAACAACATCCAACCTAGTTTTATTAGGGTTTAACAAACATCACAAAACGGGTTATGAGAATATTAAAGGATCGATTCACTACCGTATTGGAGCGGAAGAACGATACCGAGCAAGCACGGCAACGAAAGAACGATCCGGAAAACTATGGCTCAGATCTGGAAATGGGGAGAAAATCTGGAGAAATGGGATTTTGTGGGGTTGTGGGGGTTTTCCGACGGCCTAGAGTAGATGGCCGGCCTAAATGGAGAGGGAGAGGGGCTCTTGAGGAAGGAGGAATGGCTAGAGGACGGTTGGGGAAGATCAGAGGTCAAGGGGAAAAGGAAATGGCCAAGAGAAGAGAAAGAAAGAAAAGAAACGAAGGAGGGTTTAAATAGGGAACAAGCCGGTGGCTGGGCAAACCCTAGGTTTACGACAGCAATTAGTCGGTCAAAGAAGAGTTGTTGAAGGACTAATTCGAGAACTAGTCGGTCGGTAGACCAACTGTGACCGACTAAAATCAAACAGTTACCCAGGTCGACAAAATGGTCAATGAATTAGTCGGTTAAAGAACAATGGCTGACCGACTAGTTTGCAACCTAGTCGGTCGGTGGTTGTTCTTGGACCGACTAATGATAAACAATAACTAAGGTAAAATTAATCGAAGGAACTAGTCGGTCTGAGAGCAAGTTCTGACCGACTAGTTTCACATCTAGTCGGTCGATGGTTGTTCTTAGACCGACTAAGAGTAAACAGTAACTTCTGAATTATTGATTCAATGAACTAGTCGGTTTGAGAAGAGTTGCCGACCGACTAGATCTCAATCTAGTCGGTTGGTTCCCCTTCTTGAACCAACTAAAGTGCACAAAAAGTGCCGAATTGAGGCGCGAAGCTTTGGGAAGATTTCTACGGCTTCTAAGATCAACCTATCTCTAAGATATGAGCGATTTGAAGTTCGTCATGAGTGACTTACTCCAAGATCAACGATTCTATTGAAGAAGCTAGAAAATCACAACGAAACGAACGAAAACAAAAGCTACGGAGACAAAAACCACACATAAGGAGAAAATCCAGCAAAACATAAATATCATATAGATAATCCAAATACATGAAAAACTAGTCATTACATCCTTACCAACTTAAGAAAAATTCCGTCCTTGGAATTTCCCAACACTCACGTGTCAGGGAACAAAAGTGGGTAACGCTCTCGCATCTCATCCTCATTCTCCCAAGTAGACTCTCTTGGCGAGCTGTATCGCCACATCACCCTCACAAGATTGACAACCTTGTTCCGGAGCGACTTCTGACGCCTGTCCAGAATCCGCACTAGCTGCTGGTCATACGTCATATCAGGGCGAACGGTAATCTCCGAGAAATCCACAGCATGAGATGGATCACTAATGTATCGACGAAGCTGTGACACATGGAAAACATTGTGAACTCCTTCCAAAGATGGCGGCAAGGCTAAGCAGTAGGCTACCTCGCCAACTCTCTCCAGAATGTCAAACGGTCCAATGTATCGCGGGCTCAACTTCCCTCGCTTACCAAAGCGAATCACTCCACGATTCGGAGAAATCTTCAAGAACACATGGTCGCCTGGCTGAAACTCCAAAGGACGGTGTTTAGCATCCGCCCAATGCTTAAAACGGTCCTGAGCAATCCTCAACCTCTCTCGAATGTTCCTGACAACATCCACAGCCTCCACAATCATCTCAGGTCCCAACAGCTCCCGATCACCAACGTCATCCCAACACAATGGCGATCGACATTTCCTCCCATACAGCGCGGCGAAAGGCGCCATGCCAATACTCGCCTGGAAGCTGTTGTTGTATGAAAACTCCACCAGATGTAGATGGTCCTCCCACGAACCCTTGAAATCCAACATGCACGCCCTCAGCATGTCCTCCAAGATCTGAATCGTCCTCTCGGTTTGGCCATCCGTCTGCGGATGGTATGTCGTGCTGAAATTCAGACGCGTACCCAAACTCTTCTGCAAACTCTGCCAGAACTGAGATGTGAACCTCGTGTCTCTGTCCGACACAATACTCACGGGGACTCCGTGAAGTCGTACGATCTCCTGCATGATTCACGTTACATCACTATCTATCTAGGAAAAGGAAATAGAAACGGAGAGTAAAGAATTTACCTACATGTATCTCCTCGCTAGCGCCTCAGTCGACTGTCCTACTCGGAATGGAATAAAGTGCGCGGATTTGGTCAATCGATCTACGATCACCCAAATCGCGTCATTCTGCTTCGGAATCTGAGGTAGTCCAGTCACGAAATCCATAGTGATGTGTTGTCACTTCCACTCCAGAATCGAAAGCGGTTGTAGCAACCCTGCCGTATGCTGATGCTCCGCCTTCACTTGCTGGCAAACCAAACACTTGGCTACACTCCGAGCCACACTCCTCTTCATACCATGCCACCAATAGTTCAGACGAAGATCCTTGTACATCTTGGTCCCCACCAGGATGCACTGCATACGGCGAACTGTGTGCCTCCACCAACAACTCCTCTCTGATATCCCCAGCTGGCACACACAACCTAGCTCCAAACCTCAGTGAGCCATCCTCATGAATCAAAAAGTCAGTCCACAGACCGGCTTCCACCTGCTCCCAAATCTTCACCAGCTTTGGATCTCCAGCCTGGCCAGCCTTGATCCGATCCACAATCGACGACTGAATCTACATACTCATCAACGAAAAAGCCTCTCCAGGAAGAACAATCTCAAATCCAGACTCGCAAAAATTCTGCTGCAATCTCCACTGCAATGTCAAAATCATCACCACTGGAACCTACTCAGTGCATCCGGGACCACATTCACCTTGCCATGGTAATACTGCAAATCAATCTCGTAATCCGCCATGAGCTCCAACCATCGATGATGTCACATATTGAGCTCCTTCTGAGTAAAAATATACTTCAAGCTTTTGTGATCGGTGAAGATCTTCACTTTCTCACTTAGCAGGAAGTGCCTCCAAATCTTGAGCGCAAACACGACAGCAGCCAACTCCAAGTCATGCGTCGGGTAATTCTTCTCATGAGTCTTGAGCTGACGCAAAGCATACGCCACAACATGCCCATGCTGATGCAACACACAACCGAGACCCTTGCCAGAAGCATCGCAAAAGATCTCAAATCCTCTGCTGCGATCAGGCACAACAACAATAGGGGCAGTCGTCAATCTCTCCCTCAGAACACCGAAAGCATTCTCACAATCACCTGACCAGACAAAAGGTACATCCTTCCACGTCAATCTGGTCATCGGCTCAGCAATACGAGAAAAGTCCTTAATGAAGCGCTGATAGTAATTAGCAAGCCCAAATAAACTCCGGATCTCAGACGCTGACTGCGAAACATGCCACTCCCGAATAGCCTTAATCTTCTCGGGATCCACTGAAATACCATCTCCAGTCACCACATGCCCGAGAAAAGCAACTCTGTCCGGCCAAAACTCGCACTTTGAAAACTTAGCATACAACCGATGCTTCCTTAAAATCTCCAACACCGTCCTCAAGTGCGAGGCATGCTCCTCCTCCGACTTAGAATAGATCAGAATGTCGTCAATAAAGATAACGACAAACTTGTCAAAAAAGTCGTAGAAAATCAGGTTCATCAAATTCATGAAAACTGCGGGAGCGTTGGTTACACCGAAAGGCATAACCACAAACTCGTAGTGTCCATACTTTGTCCTGAATGCTGTCTTTGGAACATCTTCCTTCTTCACCTTCAGCTGATGATAACCACTCCTCAGATCCAACTTCGAAAACACCCTCGATCCTCCAAGCTGATCAAAAATATCATCGATGCGAGGCAACGTGTATTTATTCTTGATGGTCACCGCATTCAGCTCCCGATAGTCCACACACATGCGACGCGAACCATCCTTCTTCTTCACCAGCAGCACCGGTGCTCCCCATGGAGACACACTAGGATTGACATAACCCTTCTGCAAAAGCTCATCCAGCTGCTTCCGTAATTCCTCCAACTCAGCAGGTGCCATACGATAGGGCGCCTTCGAAATCGGCTGCGCTCTCGGAATAAGATCAATCGAAAAATCGAGAGCTCGATCGGGTGGCAATCCAGACATCTCCTCGGGGAAGACGTCATCGAAGTCCCGCACAACAGCTGGCCTCTCCAGCTCCATCTGCATAGCCACAATCTCCACTGACCTGGCCCGAAATCTAACATGGCCAAGCGAACTGCTACCCCGGTTGAACTCAAATACTGGATGTCTGGGAATCTCGAACACCACCTTCTTCCTCCGACAGTCGATCGTAGCATAGAAGCTCGTAAGCCAATCCATCCCAAGGACCGCATCATAGTTTATGATGTCGTGGATAATGAAATCAGCGTAAAGCTCATATCCACAGACCACCAACGAGCAAGAATTGCAATCACGATGCACCGAGACCACGCCATTCCCTGTAACGATATTCCAACTCTTGGAAAGAGGGGACGTCGACAAGGAATGCTTCTCCACGAAGCTCCGAGAAATAATGCACATCGATTCACCTGAGTCAAAGAGGACTCGTGCAGGAAATGTACACACCAAAATCACACCTACAAACAGACTAACAATCAAGCCCTAGTCTAGCAAACAATCATGTACAAGCAAACAACATAATTTAACAAACAAAACTAGCTAGGAAAGGAACATCTAGATTGAGGATTACCGGTGATAACCTCATCCACAGCCTCGCTCTCCACAGTGGTCATCAGAAAAGCCTGCCTCCTCGGCAGAAAAGCCTGCTGAAAAGCCTGCCTCTGTGGAACAAGAGCTGCTCTACGTCCAGTAGGAACAGACGCTCTCTGCTGTAACGGCTGTGCTGCAACAGGTGCCCTCCAAGGCTGCTTGATACTCGGAGAATCATTCAGAGAATGTGAAGCATCACCATAGCCCAAACACTGACCCAAAAGCCTCCGGCATTGGACCTTCACATGACCCGGCTTGCCACAATGATTGCAAGTCTTCAGAACAGGCCCACCTGGCCTCTTAAACTGAGCTGGCTGGTGGGGCCTGAATCCAGGCCTAACCACCACTCTAGCCTGCTCTATAGGCCTCATCCCAGCTCCAGCAACATGTCCACTCCTCTGGCTCAGGTTCAGCTCCTGCCTCCTCGCAGCTACCAGAACCTTCTGATAAGATTCCAGATCAGAGGAAGACACAAAACTCTGAAGCTCCAAAGTAAGTCCCTGCAGGAACCTCTGAGCCCTCTCATCAGCATCCTGCACCATCTTCGGTGCGAACCGACTCAGCCTGGTGAACTCCTGGTGGTACTGGTCCACCGCCAAGCTCCCCTGCTTCAGATCAATAAAGCGCTGCATCATCTCCTTCCTAGCAGCCTTCGAAAATAACTCTTCATCAAACCTGGACTTAAAGGTAGCCCAAGCTATCGGATCCACCAGCATTTTCTCTTCCGCATCCCACCAGTTCCGAGCATTATCCTTGAGTTGCCTCTTCACCAGATCAACCCATCCATCCGGGCTGATCTTCGCCATCTTCAAATTATCCTCAATGTTCTGAATCCACTCATCGGCAGATAGGGGACCCTCAGACCCATCAAAATAAGCGGGACCCAGCTCCCAAAATTGCTTCGCTCCCGGCTCGAAGCGAGGGGCATCCTGGATTGCCTGAGCAGCTCGAGCAACTGGAGCATTCTGGACTTGCAGGAGCACGCCCTGCTGCACCTGCATCATCTGAAGCATCATCCGCATCATCTCCCCTTTGGTGGGTTCCCGCTCAGGCTCCTCATCATGAGGGGGCGCGCTACCACCACCACGGGTAAATCGCCTTCTTGCCATCTAATGACACAGAAAACGAAACAATTAGACTCATAGCTTATGACTCGGATGTCGAATTTTAGTTGTTGGACAATCTAATATTATTATCGTTGATCCGATAATTCACAGTTACAGAAAGCGGACCTGCATGGGCCACCAACAAAACCTGTCACGCCCCGCTTCCCAAAGCAATGGAGGCGAGACGTGAGAAGGTCCGCACAAATGTGGAGCTGTGAAGCCACACGCCTGATAAGCGTCAATAAAACATATGCAGGTCCCTGTAAGTGTAAACGGAACAACAATAATAATAACATGGTAAGGAAGACTGATAAAAGTTAACCAATCTCAGAATTTGTCCACAATAATATTCAACATCCAGAAAAGCCACCAGGCTAAAGGAAAGAGTCTAAAGGACCAAAACATGGCCAACAAAAGACAACATAACAAAGTATTGGTGCCGCGCACCCCGAACAACTACAACAGTCTAAAATAAAAGGGAAAGCTCAACGAAGACACTAGGACTGGTCCCCGGTGTCCACGTACTCCTCCTCAGCAAACGCGGGTCCTGACTCGGTGTAAGTAAACACCACGTCCTCTCCAACGAACTCTGGCTCAGGATCTAACATGTGTCACCTAAAAGAGAGAGGGGCACATGTCAGCAAGTCTAAAAGACATGGGCAAGGAAACTGAAAGTAAACTAACAACCTAACAGTTGAAGTAGGATGCAATGCCATGACATTTAAGTATGATGCAATAGTTAAAATGGACAAGAAGGGACAAGCATGCACGATGTAGCAAAAGCTACCAAATCACTAATTCACGAATCACTTATCAGGATTTTCACTTATCACGAATCACTATTCACGATTTTCACTTTGTGCTCAGAGTTTCCGTCTTTTGGCTAGAGTGGCTGATCGGGCCAACTCCTAAGCTCAAGCGACCATTTAACCCTACCCCTCCACATGTATCGAGCATTGGGATTAGCAACACACTCGCTCGCTTCTGGATCACTAGTCAGGAAGTGTATTTGGCATAGGGGTGCACCTAGACTCAAGTCACGATGTTGGAGTCAAAATCGTACTCGCCGCAGCTTATATTTTAAAGTAGCGTGTGCTATACAAACACGATGAACAAGCAAGTATGCAATGACATAAACATGTATTCGCGTACCGTTAATTGAAATTAAACATGACATGCAAGCATGATGAAGGTGAAGGATCTAGCTTCGTTGTCAAGCTAGATCAAGGGCGTCTAGGCAGCTATCCTTTCACTGCCTAGTCTCTTTTACGCTAAAACAAGGAAATGGCCTAGAACATGGCCTAAAACCCTAAGTGGCAAGTTTCACTTGCCTAGCACCGAGGATGACGATCAACGAGGCACGTCACAAAATGTTAGCTACGGGGATGAGATCGCTGCCATGGCAAATCAATATTAGAACAACATCCAACCTAGTTTTATTAGGGTTTAACAAACATCACAAAACAGGTTATGAGAATATTAAAGGATCGATTCACTACCGTATTGGAGCGGAAGAACGATACCGAGCAAGCACGGCAACGGAAGAACGATCCGGGAAACTATGGCTCAGATCTGGAAATGGGGAGAAAATCTGGAGAAATGGGATTTTGTGGGGTTTTGGGGGTTTTCCGGCGGCCTAGAGGAGATGGCCGGCCTAAATGGAGAGGGAGAGGGGCTCTTGAGGAAGGAGGAATGGCTAGAGGAAGGTTGGGGAAGATCAGAGGTCAAGGGGGAAAGGAAATGGCCAAGAGAAGAGAAAGAAAGAAAAGAAACGAAGGGGGGTTTAAATAGGAAACAAGCCGGCGGCTGGGCAAACACTAGGTTTACGACAGCATTTAGTCGGTCAAAGAAGAGTTGTTGACCGACTAGTTCGAGAACTAGTCGGTCGGTAGACCAACTGTGACCGACTAAAATCAAATAGTAACTCAAGTCGACAAAATGGTCAATGAATTAGTCGGTTAAAGAACAATGGCTGACCGACTAGTTTGCAACCTAGTCGGTCGGTGGTTGTTCTTGGACCGACTAACGATAAACAGTAACTTAGGTAAAATTAATCGAAGGAACTAGTCGGTCTGAGAGCAAGTTCTGACCGACTAGTTTCACATCTAGTCGGTCGGTGGTTATTCTTAGACCGACTAAGAGTAAACAGTAACTTCTGAATTATTAATTCAATGAACTAGTCTGTTTGAGAAGAGTTGCCGACCGACTAGATCTCAATCTAGTCGGTTGGTTCCCCTTCTTGAACCAACTAAAGTGCACAAAAAGTGCCGAATTGAAGCGCGAAGCTTCGGGAAGATTTCTATGGCTTCTAAGATCAACCTATCTCTAAGATATGAGCGATTTGAAGTTCATCATGAGTGACTTACTTCAAGATCAACGATTCTAAGGAAGAAGCTATAAAATGACAACGAAACGAACGAAAACGAAAGCTACGGAGACGAAAACCACACATAAGGTGAAAATCCACCAAAACATAAATATAATATAGATAATCCAAATACATAAAAAACCAGTCGTTACAAATACCGTCATCACCGCGAACAAAAGCAAAGGTCATGGCCCACAAAATGAAAAGATCAGGGATGGTCACAGTACTTGACTCATCCCTGGGCAAAACGTGCATGATATGATTCGGTGGGCCAGATGGAAGATGGGGTGAATGATGGAGGAGGCCTTGGCCTTACCTCGGGGATATTGATCGTGTAAGGTGAGGCGGAACCAAAATTGATCGACGTCGAATTCGGGGGATACCCATAGGGACGGATAGCGTGGTCCCCAAGGATGGGGAAACCAAAGATGTTATTAATTTCATTCAGGGTGGTGCGAATGGTTCTGTTACAGACACAAAAAATGACGATCGACCCCGACTCACAGACAAGGGTGGATAAAAATTCGAGTGTGTGGGAGGGGTAGGATACCGCGGTGGCGTTTAGGAAAGCTAACCAACCTAAATTGGCGAAGAGAGTCTCGACCTCGGTGAATACCCCGAGATCGATAAGCGTTTGGGTATGGTCAAATTTGGTCGATAGATGCCCCCATGGATCAAGTCTATGATAAAAATCTTTATGTTCTTGATTCCTAAAATGGAAGCCACGCGGGCTCATCAATGGGTCCTCAGCTGGGATGATAGGTTGGGGTTGGGGCTGGGGTTATGCAGACTGTGCAGGAGGATGGCGTGGGTGTGGTGGACGTGTGGTCTTGCGTCTCTTGCGAGATGACCCCTCCTCTCGAATAATACCTGTCACGACCCGCTTCCCTAAAATGGAGGCGAAACGTGAAAAGGTCCGCACGAGAGTGGAGCCGTGAAGCCCCAAACCCGATAAGCGTCAATAAAACATAAGCAGGTCCCTGTAACCACAACGGAACAACAATAATAATAAAAGGAGAGACAGAAAATAAAATTCTTATATCTCATAAATTGTCCAACATGAAAATAAGTCCAACATCCAGAAAAGCCACCAGGCTAAAAGAAAGAGTCTAAATGCCCAGAACAAGGCCAACGAAAGCAACAACATAACGAAGTACAGGTGCTACGTACCGACAACAAAACAACAGTCCCAGCAAAAGGAAAACACAACGAAGACACTAGGACTGGTCCCCAGTGTCCACGTACTCCCCGTCAAACACAAGCTCGGGCTCGGCGTCAGCAAACACCTCGTCCTCAACAAGGTACTCAGGCTCAGGATCTAACATGTGTCACCCAAAAGAGTAAAGGGGCACATGTCAGCAAGTCTAAAAGACTTGGGCAAGAAAACTGAAAGTAAGGCAACTATCAACCTAGCAGTTATAATATGCATGACATGGCATTTGTAACATGAGTGCACAATCAAGACATGGCAAGACAATTTGTACAAGAGAACAATTATCGGGACAAGACAAGAGTAGCCAAGCTACTAACAATCTCAATCAATTCACTATTCACGTTTCACGTTGTTTTGTAGATGTTTACGCCTTACAGCTGAACGGTTTCACATTCACGCTGATTGGCCGCTTAACAACTACCCCAAACCCAGAGTTTACGCCTTACCACTGCAGTTGCTGATCGGGCAGACTCCCAGTTGATTGGCCGCTTAACTCTTACCCCCAAATACCCACATGTAATCGAGCCAGGGTCCCCGCACACGAGCTCAGTAAATGAGCCGGGGTTCCCCCGCACAGGAGCTCGTATTCTATATCACGATTCATAAACAATTGGCGTAGGGGTGCACCTAGCCGGAAACAAGCAATTCGGGCATTGGCTATCAACCAACACATGGCCCGCTTCTGGAACACGAGCCAGGAACACAAGCATTGTAGCGAAGCTACACATTCACAGAAACACTTAAAGGATGCAATGACATGACAATTAATTTGCGTACCGTTAATGGAAAGTAAACATGACATGGTAATTGTGCAACATGATATATGTCGGAACTAGCTTCGTTGTCAAGCTAGTTCCCCAATTTGCGCCAAGGCGAGTATCATTTCGTCGCCTAGCCTCTTTTACGCCTAACAACAATCAAATGGCCTAAAACATGGCCTAAACCATAAGTGGCAAGTTTCACTTGCCTAGCACCTGGGATGACGATCACGAAGGTTCGTCTCGCGGATGCTAATCTACGGGGGAAATCGCTGTTATGGGGAAACAATCATCAAACAACATGAAATTTTATTAGGGTTTCATAAAAATACAAATAGGTTATGAAAACATCGATAGATCGATTTCTCACCGAGAGGAGGCAGAAGAAACACTCTGAAGAACCTAGGGATCAGATCTGGAAGCCAATGGAGAAGTTTGGAGAACTAGGGTTTTTGGGGGATTTTGGGGATTTGATGAGATTTTGGGGAAGATGAGAGGTAGAATGAGTTGATGGATGGTTTGGATGATGGATTTAGGGCTTGGAAAGAAGGAATAAGGGTTGGAGGTGGAAGGGGGCTCAATGGGGGATATTTTAGGGTTTTAGGTCGAGTGGAGGAAGAAGAAAACGTTTGGAGGGGTATTTATAGAGTTTGGTGGCGGCTAGGGCAAAACTAGGGTTTCCTGCACTGCTTAGTCGGTCAAAGAACAACTGTTGACCGACTAGTTTGAGATCTAGTCGGTCGGATGAACAACGCAGACCGACTAAGTGTAAACAGTAACTCCAGTCGAAAACCTGAACTAAGAGTTAGTCGGTCAAAGAACAACTACTGACCGACTAGTTTGACATCTAGTCGGTCGATGAACGTTCTTAGACCGACTAAGAGTAAACAGTAACTAGTGTCAAAAATAGTTGATGAGTTAGTCGGTTAAAGAAGCATTGCCGACCGACTAGTTTGCAACCTAGTCGGTCAACCAACGTTCTTAGACTGACTAACGATAAACAGTAACTCCTGAATAATTTAGAAAGCAAACTAGTCGGTCCAAGAAGGATTGCCGACCGACTGGATCGTCATCTAGTCGGTCGGTGGCCCTTCTTACACCGGCTAATTAGCACTAAAAGTTCCGATACGGAGCGCGGGGCCCCGGGATCGATTCCTAAGACTCCTAGGCTTGATCTAATAGTAAGATACGACCGTTATGAAGTCCGTCACGAATGACATACTTCAAAATCGACAATCCTAAGGAAGAAACGAGAAAACACGACGAATCGATCGAAAATGAAAGCTACGGAGACGAAAACCACACATGAGGAGAAAATCCACCAAAACATATATTATATTATAATAAATCCAGATACATGAAAACCAGTCGTTACATCCTCCCCAACTTAAGAAAAATTCCGTCCTCGGAATTTCCAAACACTCACGTGTCCGGAAACAAAAGTGGGAAATGCTCTCGCATCTCATCCTCATTCTCCCAAGTAGACTCTCCGGGCGAGCCGTGTCGCCACATCACCCTCCCAAGGTTGACAACCTTGTTCCGAAGTGACTTCTGACGCCTGTCCAGAATCTGCACTGGATGCTGGTCATACGTCATGTCGGGGCGAACAGTGATCTCTGAAAAATCCACAGCATGAGATGGATCGCTAATGTATCGATGAAGCTGCGACACATGGAAAACATCGTGAACTCCTTCCAAAGATGGCGGCAAGGCTAAGCGATAAGCTACCTCGCCAACTTTCTCCAGAATGTCAAACGGTCCAATGTATCGCGGGCTCAACTTCCCTCGCTTCCCAAAGCGAATCACACCACGATTCGGGGAAATCTTCAAGAACACATGGTCGCCCGGCTGAAACTCCAAAGGACAACGTTTAGCATCCGCCCAATGCTTAAAACGGTCCTGAGCAATCCTCAACCTCTCCCGAATATTCCTGACGATATCCACAGCCTCCACAATCATCTCAGGTCCCAACAACTCCCGATCACCAACGTCATCCCAACTCAATGGCGATCGACATTTTCTCCCATAAAGAGCGGCGAAAGGCGCCATGCCAATACTCGCCTGGAAGCTGTTATTGTAAGAGAACTCCACCAAATGCAGATGGTCCTCCCACGAACCCTTGAAATCCAACATGCACGCCCTCAGCATGTCTTCCAAAATCTGAATCGTCCTCTCGGACTGGCCATCCGTCTGCGGATGGTACGCCGTGCTGAAACTCAGACACGTACCCAAGCCCTTCTGCAAACTCTGCCAGAACTGAGATGTGAACCTCGTGTCCCTGTCCGACACGATACTCACGGGGTCTCCGTGAAGTCGCACAACCTCCTGCACTATTCACGTTACATCACTATCCAAACTAGGAAAAGGAAATAAAAACGGAGGGTAAAAGAATTTACCTCCATATATCTCCTCGCCAGCGCCTCAGTGGACTGTCCCACTCGGAACGGAATAAAGTGCGCGGATTTGGTCAATCGATCCACGATCACCCAAATCGCGTCATTCTGCTTCGGACTCCGACGTAGTCCAGTCACGAAATCCATAGTGATGTGTTGCCATTTCCACTCCGGAATCGGAAGCGGTTGTAGCAACCCGGCCGTACGCTGATGCTCCGCCTTCACTTGCTGGCAAACCAGACACTTGGCCACACTCCGAGCCACACTCCTCTTCATACCATGCCACCAATAATTCAGACGAAGATCCTGGTACATCTTGGTGCCACCAGGATGCACAGAATACGGCAAACTGTGTGCCTCCACCATCAACTCCTCTCTAATATCCCCAGCTGACACACACAGCCTGGCTCCAAACCTCACCGAGCCATCCTCGTGAATCAAAAAGTCAGTCCGCAGACCGGCTTCCACCTGCTCCCGAATCCTCACCAGCTTCGGATCCTCAGCCTGGCCAGCCTTAATCCGAACCACGATCGTTGACTGTACCTGCATGTACATCAACGAAGAAGCCTCCCCAGGAAGAACAATCTCCACGCCAGACTCGCAAAAATCCTGCTGCAATCTCCACTGCGAGGTCAAAATCATCACCGCTGGAAGCCTACTCAAAGCATCAGGGACCACATTCCCCTTGCCAGGATCAAACTGCAAATCAATCTCATAATCCGCCATAAGCTCCAACCATCGACGCTGTCGCATGTTGAGCTCCTTCTGAGTAAAAATATACTTCAAGCTTTTGTGATCGGTGAAAATCTTCACTTTCTCACTCAGCAAGAAGTGCCTCCAAATCTTAAGAGCAAACACAACGGCAGCCAACTCCAAATCATGCGTCGTGTAATTCTTCTCATGAACCTTAAGCTGACGAGACGCATACGCCACAACATGTCCGTGCTGATGCAACACACAACCGAGACCCTTGCCAGAAGCATCGCAAAAGATCTCAAATCCACCGCTGCAATCAGGCACAACAAGAATAGGGGCAGTCGTCAACCTCTCCTTCAGAACGCCAAAAGCACTCTCACAATCACCCGACCAAACAAAAGCAACATCCTTCCGCGTCAACCTGGTCATCGGCTCAGCAATACGGGAAAAGTCCTTAATGAATCGCCGATAGTAACCAGCGAGTCCAAGGAAACTCCGAATCTCAGACGCAGAAGATGGGACAGGCCACTCTCTGATGGCCCTAATCTTCTCAGGATCCACTGAAATACCATCTCCAGTCACCACATGCCCGAGAAAAGCAACTCTATCCAGCCAAAACTTGCACTTCGAAAACTTAGCATACAAATGATGCTTCCTCAAGATCTCCAATACCGTCCCTAAGTGCGAGGCATGCTCTTCCTCCGACTTCGAATAGATCAGAATGTCGTCAATAAAGATAACGACAAACTTATCCAAAAAGTCGTAGAAAATCAGGTTCATCAGATTCATGAAAACTGCGGGTGCGTTAGTTACGCCGAAAGGCATAACCACGAACTCATAGTGTCCATACTTCGTCCTGAACGCTGTCTTCGGAACATCATCCTTCTTCACCTTCAACTGATGGTAACCACTCCTCAAATCCAATTTAGAAAACACCCTCAAACCTCCGAGCTGATCAAAAATATCATCGATGCGAGGCAACAGGTATTTATTCTTAATGGTCACCGCATTCAACTCCCGATAGTCCACGCACATGCGACGCGAACCATCCTTATTCTTCACCAGCAACACCGGTGCTCCCCACGGAGACACACTAGGATTAATATAACCCTTCTGCAAAAGCTCATCCAGCTGCTTCCGCAATTCCTCCAACTCAGCGGGTGCCATACGATACGTCGCCTTCGAAATCGGCTGCGCACCTGGAATAAGATCGATAGAAAATTCTAAAGCTCGATCAGGTGGCAAACCAGACATCTCCTCGGGGAAGACGTCACCAAAATTACGCACCACAGCTGGCCACTCCAGCTCCATCTGCATAGCCACAACCTCCACCGGCCTGGACCGAAATCTGACAGGACCAAGCGAACTGCTACCACGACTGAACTCAAATACTGGATGTCTGGGAATCTCGAACACCACCTTCTTCCTCCGACAGTCAATCGTAGCATAGAAGCTCGCAAGCCAATCCATCCCAAGGACCGCATCGTAATTGATGATGTCGTGGACAATGAAATCAGCACAAAGCTCACGTCCACAAACCACCAACGGGCAAGAATTGCACCCACGATGCACCGAGACTACACCGTTCCCTGTGACGATATTCCAACTCTTAGGGAGAGAGGACGTCGACAAGGAATGCTTCTCCACGAAGCTCCGGGCCAAAATGCACATCGACGCACCAGAGTCAAAGAGGACTCGTGCAGGAAATGTGCAAACCAAAACCACACCTAGCAACCAATCTAACAATCAAATCCTATTCTAGTAACAAGCATGAGCAAGCAACCAACAAAATCAACAATCAAACTAAGGAAGAAAAATAGCTAGAATGAGCGTTACCTGTAATAACCTCATCCACGGCCATGCTCTCCTCCTCAGTCATCAGAAAGGCCTGCCCTCTCGGCGGAACATCCTGCCGAAAGGCCTGTCTCTGTGGAACAAGAGGCGCTCCACGTCCAACGGGCACAGGAGCTCGCTGCTGCAACGGCTGTGCTGCAATAGGAGCCCGCCAAGGCTGTTTTGACTTCGGACACTCCCTGATGGTGTGGGCAGGATCTCCGCAGACAATGCACTATCCTAGAAACCTCCTACACTGATCCCTGAGGTGTCCAGTCTTGCCGCAGAAATGACAAGTCTTCAGAATAGGCCCTCCTGGCCTCTTGAACTGTACCGGATGATTAGGCTTGAAACCAGGCCTAACCACCGCCCTGGCCTGCTCCACAGGCCTCTTCCCAGCACCAACAACAGACCCCCTCCTCTGACTCAGGTTCAGCTCCTGCCTCCTGGCAGCGACCAAAACCTTCTGATAAGAGTCCAGATCGGAGGAAGACACAAAACCCTGGAGCTCCAAAGCAAGTCCCTGCAGGAACCTCTGAGCCCTCTCATCAGCATCCTGCACCATCTTCGGTGCGAACCGACTCAGCCTAGTGAACTCCTGGTGGTACTGGTCCACCGTCAAGCTCCCTTGCTTCAGATCAATGAAGCGCTGCAGCATCTCCTTCTTCGCAGCATTCGGAATGAATTCCTCATCAAACCTGGACTTAAAGGTAGCCCAAGCTATCGGCTCCACCAACATCTTCTCTTCCGCATCCCACCAATTCCGAGCATTATCCTTGAGTTGCCTCTTCGCCAAATCAACCCATCCAGCCGGGGTGATCTTGGCCATCTTCAGATTATCCTCGATGTTCCGAATCCACTCATCGGCAGCCAGAGGACCCTCAGACCCATCAAAATATGCGGGACCCAGCTCCCGAAATTGCTTCGCTCCTGGCTCAGAGCGAGGGGCATCCGGAAGAGCCTGGGAAGCTCGAGCAAGTGGAGCATTCTGGACTTGCAGAAGCACACCCTGCTGCACTTGCATCATCTGCAGCATCTCACCGTTGGTGGGTTCCCGCTCAGTCTCCTCATCATGAGGGAGCGCCTCGCTGCCCACACCACGGGTGAAACGCCTTCCTGCCATCTAGTGACACAGAGAACGAATCAGATTAGACTCATAGCTTATGACTCGGACGTCGAACTTAGTTTATTGGACATTCTAATATTACTATCGCTATTCCGATAATCGCAGGTTCGAGACCTGCATGGGCCACCAACAAAACCTGTCACAACCCTCTTCCCTAAAATGGAGGCGAGACGTGAAAAGGTCCGCACGAGAGTGGAGCCGTGAAGCCCCAAACCCGATAAGCGTCAATAAAACATAAGCAGGTCCCTGTAACCACAACGGAGCAACAATAATAATAAAAGGAGAGACAGAAAATAAAATTCTCATATCTCATAAATTGTCCAACATGAAAATAAGTCCAACATCCAGAAAAGCCACCAGGCTAAAAGAAAGAGTCTAAATGCCCAGAACAAGGCCAACGAAAGCAACAACATAATGAAGTACAGGTGCTACGCACCGACAACAAAACAACAGTCTAAGCAAAAGGAAAACACAACGAAGAAACTCGGACTGGTCCCCAGTGTCCACGTACTCCCCGTCAAACACAAACTCGGGCTCGGCGTCAGCAAACACCTCGTCCTCAACAAGGTACTCAGGCTCATGATCTAACATGTGTCACCCAAAAGAGTAAAGGGGCACATGTCAGCAAGTCTAAAAGACTTGGGCAAGGAAACTGAAAGTAAGGCAACTAGCAACCTAGCAGTTATAATATGCATGACATGGCATTTGTAACATGAGTGCACAATCAAGACATGGCAAGACAATTTGTACAAGAGAACAATTATCGGGACAAGACAAGAGTAGCCAAGCTACTAACAATCTCAATCAATTCACTATTCACGTTTCACGTTGTTTTGTAGATGTTTACGCCTTACAGCTGAACGGTTTCACATTCACGCTGATTGGCCGCTTAACAACTACCCCAAACCCAGAGTTTACGCCTTACCACTGCAGTTGCTGATCGGGCAGACTCCCAGTTGATTGGCCGCTTAACTCTTACCCCAAATACCCACATGTAATCGAGCCAGGGTCCCCGCACACGAGCTCAGTAAATGAGCCGGGGTTGCCCCGCACAGGAGCTCGTATTCTATATCACGATTCATAAACAATTGGCATAGGGGTGCACCTAGCCAGAAACAAGCAATTCGGGCATTGGCTATCAACCAACACATGGCCCGCTTCTGGAACACGAGCCAGGAACACAAGCATTGTAGCGAAGCTACACATTCACAGAAACACTTAAAGGATGCAATGACATGACAATTAATTTGCGTACCGTTAATGGAAAGTAAACATGACATGGTAATTGTGCAACATGATATATGTCGGAACTAGCTTCGTTGTCAAGCTAGTTCCCCAATTTGTGCCAAGGCGAGTATCATTTCGTCGCCTAGCCTCTTTTACGCCTAACAACAAGCAAATGGCCTAAAACATGGCCTAAACCCTAAGTGGCAAGTTTCGCTTGCCTAGCACCGGGGATGACGATCACGAAGGTTCGTCTCGCGGATGCTAATCTACGGGAGAAATCGCTGTTATGGGGAAACAATCATCAAACAACATGAAATTTTATTAGGGTTTCATAAAAATACAAATATGTTATGAAAACATCGAGAGATCGATTTCTTACCAAGAGGAGGCGGAAGAAACACTCCGGAGAACCTAGGGATCAGATCTGGAAGCTAATGGAGAAGTTTGGAGAACTAGGGTTTTTGGGGGATTTTGGGTATTTGATGAGATTTTGGGGAAGATGAGAGGTAGAATGAGTTGATGGATGGTTTAGATGATGGATTTAGGGCTTGGAAAGAAGGAATAAGTGTTGGAGGTGGAAGGGGGCTCAATGGGGGAGATTTTAGGGTTTTAGGTCGAGTGGAAGAAGAAGAAAACATTTGGAGGGTTATTTATATAGTTTGGTGGCGGCTAGGGTAAAACTAGGGTTTCCTGCACTGCTTAGTCGGTCAAAGAACAACTGTTGACCGACTAGTTTGAGATCTAGTCGGTCGGATGAACTGAAGGGTCCTGCCAAAACAGAGTTAGGATCAATAATATGAAGTGTAGACTTACACTTGCGTACGCTGCACGGTAGTCTACGAACTTCGCCTTCGGATTCGCCACGACGGATCGAGTCTACTCACGAACGGAGTAAGGCTACTAAATCCACAATCTAAATCTCTATTTTAGATTAAGAACTTGGATGGAGGGAGAGGAAATATTTCTGCAGAGCTTCGCTATGAAGAAGATGCATGCATGAATTTCATGCAAAATGTGTAAGGAAAATGGCTACCCTTGGGTCTTATTTATAGCCCCCAAGGTAGTTATTTTAGGGTAAGTTGTTCCTTTGGAACAACTTAATTAAGGTGTACCATGATACATGGCACATTATAAGCTTAAGTTGTACCATATGCATGGTACAACATAAGCTTAAGATATTCCCCCTTTATTAGCCATATGTCGCATGCACTTATGCATATATAATGCGACTTTCCCGCTCATACAGAGATCCTCTCCGCAAGGGAACAGATTCCCTTTGCACATGACTTCGTGTGCGCGACGTTCGAGGTCCGTATTCCCTCGTACATCCCCCACAAGGGTGTACAAACGTCTTCCATATCCAACATCTCCCACTCACACTTGAGGGGATTGTAAGAGAACGTCTTTCCCTTAGTTCTTTCATCTATCATACCGAGAAATAGACCGTGCGACCGTCATGCGCGTAGAGTCTGTTGTTGTGCACTTGTTAGAGATACACAACGACCTCGAAGGTGCAAAGTTGAGTAGTTCAACGCATGCTTTACCCTAGATTATTTCTTCACATTTTCTTGTACTTTATATTCAACAATTGAATCCCATCTGGATTACAATTGGCTGGCCAGCTTTGAATCATTAAAGTCCAAATGCGAATATGAAATCAATCTTCCTCTTCTTGCAAACCTTTTGATCTTGACTTGATTCGCTTTTCTAACGTGCCCCGCCGAGCCGAATTACCATAGCCCATTAGTAACACGCTAAGATAGCGATCATCTCGTCAAATCTAAAGGAACCAATTGGAGTCCTTGAGGGTAAGAGTTAAGACCCATATGGCCTTTGAGTCTCACATAATAGCAAACACTATTGCTACTAACTCAGTGGTCGAAATGCATACGTGGTATGAACACGTATTACAACATCACTCCTTTCCCAGGGAGAGTATGTCTTAATGATGTTGTACGGATGAAAGATCAGACACCATAGTGCCTATCTTTTGAGTCCCCTTACTACTCAGGAAATATTCCCGGACTCTCATCCTGCATAAGACAGATAGGATTATAAAATCCAATGAGATCTTTTTATCCTTGTGATACAGATCTCAGATCTTTTGTAAGCATCCATATGATGCAGATCTTTCATTCGACTATCTTGTTAAAGTCATGACTCTAAATCATTCGTCTAATGATTTTGACTTTGAACTAGTCTCATCTCTATCTTATCCATCTGATAAGATAAGGCGGTTGCTCATGTGAGAGAGCCAACCTTAATCTGTCCGACATACACACAATTCAGCTGAGATTTCAAAAATGTACACAAACATTTCTTAAGAAATTCATATGCAATGTTGGAAAAAGAACTTATTCTTTTATTAATTTTGATCATTTCTTAGACATGGGAATATATATTTGGTACAACTCAGCCCATACGCAATCCTTGAGATGATAAGTGTTTATAAAACACATTTCTGGGGATCGCTTTCGTAAGCTGATCCTCTATCGTCTCATGCGTAGATATGTACCTTATGTCTACCTTCTTGGTTTTATCATATTCTTTTGCAAATCTGCAGTTCCTTTAAGATACTGCATTATCCTCTTAACCGCTTTCCAGTGTTCTTGCCCTGGGTTGGATTGGTAACAGCTTACCATTTCCAACGGCAAAACAGATGTCCGGTCTCGTACACACCATAGTGTACATAAGACTATCAACTGCACTTGAATATGGAACTTTTTCCATAATTTCCTTTTCCTTTTGGTTCTTTGGACACGATTCCAGATATAAGTTATCGCATATGCTTATATGAATATCAATGGACTTGCAGTCCTGCATATTAAATCGTTCTAGGACCTTCTTTATATAAGTCTCCTGTGAAAGAGAAAGAAGTTTCTTCGAACGATTCCTTGAAATCTTAATTCCAAGGATATATGCGGCTTTTCCTATGCCTTTCATCTCAAATACTGATGAAAGCCAAGCCTTGATACTCATTACAAAGCCCTTGTCATTTCTGGCTATTAAAATGTTATCTACATATAGATACATGATAATATACTTGCTTGTAATCCTCTTGATATATACTCAGTTATCTTCATCAAGCATGGAAAAAATCCATTTGATAAGACAACTTCTTGAAATCATATATACCATTGCCTCGAGGATTATTTAAGACCATATATGGACTTACGAAGTTTACAAACCTTATGTTGGTTTCCTTCTTTTACAAACCCTGTTGGTTGTTCCATATAGATCTCCTCGTCCAATTCTCCATTGAGAAAGGCAGTCTTTACATCCATCTGATGTAATTCGAGGTATAAGCAAGCTACCATTGCGAATCAAGGTAAAACGCACAACAGGTGAGAAGTTTTCTTTGTAGTCTATCCCTTCCTGTTGCGTAAAACCTTTCGCGACAAGGCGAGCTTTATATCTATCTATAGAGCCATCAGCCTTATGCTTGATCTCGAGAACCCATTTGTTCCCAATTGCTCTATGTCCTCTGGGTGAGTTAACTAAGTCCCAGACTTGGTTAACTTTTATGGATTTCAATTCCTTCTTCATCGCTTCCATCCATTTGTCTTTTGCAGGGCATGATGTGGCATATTTGAGATTCTTCAAGTCCTTGTTGACTCGAATTTAGATCAATTGTAATATCACTCCCACTTGAAATGTTGTTAGAATTGCTCCCACTTGGATCATTATTCCCGTATGGAATAGGATAATCGTCATTCGTATAATCCATTGGTGAAGGTTGAATTGCTCCCACTTGGATCATTATTCCCGTATGGAATAGGATAATCGTCATTCGTATAATCCATTGGTGAAGGTTGAAAAGTATTTTCGTTTTCACCAAGAATTCTCCCACTCGAATGAGGTAATCCTTCTTGATCACAAATCTCAAATAGAGATAAGTCCTGACTTATCTCGCCCTGTCTTGGAAACTCGTTTTCCAAGAAAGTGACATCCCTCGACTCAAACTCAATTAGCACACCATTGTCTTCCTGACTAACAAAAACATAACCTTTGGAGTTTAATGCGTATCGTTTAAAGATACATTTCCTTCCCCATGGCCCAAGTTTGCCATACTTATGGCAGGAAATATGTGCGTTGAATGCACAAACTCAAGGTAAAATGTTTAAGTTAGGAGACCTTTGGTTCCACAACTCATAAGGAGTGGAGCTAACTGATTTCGAGGGTACGCGGTTTAAAATGAAAACGGTTGTCAATAATGCATCACCCCAGAAGGTGATTGGCAAGTTAGCTTGCGCCATCATTGAACAGAACATTTTTCATTAAAGTCCTATACCTCCTTTCTGCAACACCAATTTGTTGAGGAGTATAAGGCATAGTTACTTGATGTACTATGCCTTTTTCATCACAAAGTTCCTTTAAACTTGTTGATTGATATTCACCGCCCCTATCGGTTCGCATTACCTTAATCTTGCGATCTAATTGATTCTCCACTAAACTCATATAGTTTTTAAAGCAGGTTTAGTGCTTTCACTTTTGTGGGATATCAAATAGATATTACCGAATCGGGTGAAATCATCAATTAAAAGTGATGAAATATGACTTCCCGCGTCTTGTCTTGACATTCATCGGACCATATATGTCCGAATGGATAAGCGGTAATGGAACCTTGGCCCTTGTGCCGGTTCCAAACGGCTTGCGACAAGATTTCCTTTCAAGGCAATGTTCGCAGGTCGACATTTCAACCTTTGAAACATTGGATAGAAGGCCACGTTTGGCAAGTCTATCCATACGCGTTGGTCCAATATGACCAAGCCTTGATTGCCAACAAATTATATTAGACTCATTAGTCAAAGAATTTGTCATAAGGAAATGAGAAATCATACATTGTACTTATTACAATGAATCCTTTAAATACATAACCCAGAACCAATAAAGGAATTATTACAAAAATAGGTCCATATTACAAACATGAAGGAACCAACCATTAACCAAGACCCAATAAATTGACCACAATTTTAATATTCCTTTGAATATATGGAATGAAGAGAACATCATGAAGTAGGATAGTGCGGCCGTTGTCCAAGACAAGCTTGCGAGTCCCAACGCCTTTCACTTCAACACGTGTGTTGTTTCCTACATTGATCCACTTCATTCCTTGAGTATCCGGTGATACTCCACGAAGGACCGTCTGTCCTTTGCTATGTGGTCGGTGGCACCTGAATCAATTATCCCAAAATGGATTAGATTCCACAAGAAATAGTGAACTAGAAACACATATGTAACTAGTATTACAAGTTACCTCGTCACTTCCACTCGTACACGAACGAGCATAGTGACCGAGCTTGTTGCACTTGAAGCACTTGATTCTTTTCAAGTCTTTCTTCTTGTGCCATTTCTTGTGTCCACCCTTATGTTTGGGTTCCTTGGTAGACTCAGGTTGCTTATTACGTTCATTAGAAGACTTCGAACGATCTTTACGTTTCTTTCCCCCGTGTGAGGAACTAGCAACCATGTGCACTTCTGCACCTGGCTTGGCAGCCGCAAGCCGCTCTTCCTCTAATTCGAGGTGCTTGGAAACATCGTTGAAGGTCTTGATGCTCTCATTATGAGTGAGATGCATCTTCATCTGATCCCACCCATTTGGTAGGGAACGTATGACTGCTTGGATTTGTTGCTCATCTGTGAGCACATGACCTGCGTCCTTTAACTCCGAGATAAGGTTCGCCATATGTCGCAGATGTTTCCCTATGGAATGATCTGGACGTTTCTTATATGTATCGAACTTTATAGTTAAGGCGCGAAGTTTGGACACCGATGTGCCACCGAACTTCTCCTCTAGCTTGGACCATATGTCCATAGCTAGGTCATGTTCTCGGAAGATGCACATTATGTCATCAGCCATACTGCTTAATAACGTAATGCGCGCTATCTTATTCTTCCGAGACCAAGCATCAAAAGCTTCCTTGTCTCTTCGGTGTTGGGCCGTAGTGCCCAACTCGGGTTCAATCATTACGTTCTTTAGAGTTTCGAGCACTTCTTGCTCCTCTAAAACGTATTGTATCTTAATGGACCAAAGTTTGTAATTATCGCCGTTGAGTTTTTTCACCTTTGTTTAACTCAGCGACGATATTCTTTGAAGCGGAAGACATTTTACTTTTAAAATGCTGCAAAAGACACAAAACCGAAGGTTCGATCAAAAACATTGCATAAAAAATTCTTAAAATATAACTCCCACTTGAAATGATAATAGAATATCCCATTTGGATAGTTCTAAAATTCAAATCCCACTTGGAATTATATTATATTTGATAAGTTACTTTCGAAAAATATTGAAGGTGTTGTTCTAGAATCGAAAAGGTCTCTATGATTCCAATCACCATCTAGAACAACTTTCAATATTCCCCCATCACTTATCAAACTATAGTACTCTTATAGTACTAGCAGCGGAAAATAAGTATTTGATAAGTTACTTTCGAAAAATATTGAAGATGTTACTCTAGAATCGGAAAGGTCACTATGTTTCCAATCACCATCTAGAGTAACTTTCAATATTTCTCCCTCACTTTATCAAATGTTAGTACTCTTATAGTACTTAGCAGCGGAAAAGCGTTTTTGAAAACGTATTTTTCAAAACGAATATAAAATACATTGGCTAATCTCCGTAGAGTAGAGCACAACGTCATAAGTTCATTGGCTAATCTCCGTAGAGTAGAGCACAATGACATGGCTAATCTCGCATGAAGTAGAGCATTACGGCTAATCTTCAAGGAGTAGAGCACAATTTCATAAGTACATTGGCTAATCTCCGAAGAGTAGAGCACAATGACTTGGCTAATCTCGCATGAAGTAGAGCACTATGGCTAATCTTCAAGGAGTAGAGCCCAAGTTAAAAACTTCATTCAAACGTTAGTCCCGTATGAACTAGTCGGCACTGTGGTTAGCCCCGTATGGGCTAATCGACACATTCGAGTTTGACCAATGCCTTTTGTCACCCCGTATGGGTCATTTGGCAAGTTTGCAATCGACCCAGACCATCTGTCGGATTGGTCGACCAAAAACACAAAATTGGTCGACCAATATTCGAACTGCAACTTCTCCCGGCCAGGGCCTCTGCCCTGGCCGGGGCTTGGCCAATGGCCGGCCAGGGCCTCTGCCTTGGCCGGCCAGGGGGCCTGCCCCCCTCGGCCAGGGCCGGCCAGGCCCTGGCCTCTGCCAGGGCCGGCCGGCCAGGCCACTGGCCGGGGCCAGGGCTCCTGCCCTGGCCTCGGCCAGGCCCTGGCCTGAGGCCAGGGCGCTGCCCTGGCCTCTTGCCAGGGCGGCCTGGCCGCTGGCCGGGGCCAGGGCTCCTGCCCTGGCCTCGGCCAGGCCCTGGCCTGAGGCCAGGGCGCCGGCCCTGGCCTCTGCAAGGGCCGGCAGGCCGGCCCTGGCCACTGCCAGGGCCGGCCTGGCCGGCAGGCCCTTGGCCAAGGCCGGCCACGGCCGGCCCGGCCTTGGCCGGCCACTGCCGGCCTGGCCATGGCCGGTCATGGCTTGGCCATGGCCGGCCATGGTCAAGGCCTTTCGGCGTTGGCCGGCCATGGCCCCTTTGGCCATGGCCGGCCACCCCCTTTGAATGGGGTTGCCGCACTTTCTCCTCCCCCTTGATGGGGTGGTCGCCGGTGGTTATTGGCCGTAGCCAACCCCCTCCGCATAAGGAGAGGGGGTGCATGGCCTTCATGGCCCATTTGGCCATGGTGCACATGCACCAAATTTTCATCTTACCCGATGGAAATAACTTCCATCATCTTCCTCGATGAAGCACCCGTTCGTCGATGAAGCACCCGTTCGTCGAGAATTTAGTTATTTTCTAATGGCCGTGTGCCAAAAATGAATAACTTACTACGTGAACGGTCGGTTCTTCCCGTCACGGAGAGTTCCTACCATATCCATAATGATAGGAGACCCTAACGTGAAAAGAACAACCGCTGCGTTCTCTTCGTCACGAAGCGTTCCTACTATATCCGTAATAGTAGGAGACCCATTCATGAAAAAGACAACGACTCGTTCGTAGTTTCGACGGGGCGATGGTTTGACCGGGGCGAACCCATATGGCTCTGATACCAATGAAGGGTCCTGCCAAAACAGAGTTAGGATCAATAATATGAAGTGTAGACTTACACTTGCGTACGATGCACGGTAGTCTACGAACTTCGCCTTCGGATTCGCCACGACGGATCGAGTCTACTCACGAACGGAGTAAGGCTACTAAATCCACAATCTAAATCTCTATTTTAGATTAAGAACTTGGATGGAGGGAGAGGAAATATTTCTGCAGAGCTTCGCTATGAAGAAGATGCATGCATGAATTTCATGCAAAATGTGTAAGGAAAATGGCTACCCTTGGGTCTTATTTATAGCCCCCAAGGTAGTTATTTTAGGGTAAGTTGTTCCTTTGGAACAACTTAATTAAGGTGTACCATGATACATGGCACATTATAAGCTTAAGTTGTACCATATGCATGGTACAACATAAGCTTAAGATATTCCCCCTTTATTAGCCATATGTCGCATGCACTTATGCATATATAATGCGACTTTCCCGCTCATACAGAGATCCTCTCCGCAAGGGAACAGATTCCCTTTGCACATGACTTCGTGTGCGCGACGTTCGAGGTCCGTATTCCCTCGTACATCCCCCACAAGGGTGTACAAACGTCTTCCATATCCAACATGAACAACGCAGACCGACTAAGTGTAAACAGTAACTCCAGTCGAAAACCTGAACTAAGAGTTAGTCGGTCAAAGAACAACTACTGACCGACTAGTTTGACATCTAGTCGGTCGATGAACGTTCTTAGACCGACTAAGAGTAAAAAGTAACTAGTGTCAAAAATAGTTGATGAGTTAGTCGGTTAAAGAAGCATTGCCGACCGACTAGTTTGCAACCTAGTCGGTCAACCAACGTTCTTAGACCGACTAACGATAAACAGTAACTCCTGAATAATTTAGAAAGCAAACTAGTCGGTCCAAGAAGGATTGCCGACCGACTGGATCGTCATCTAGTCGGTCGGTGGCCCTTCGTACACCGGTTAATTAGCACCAAAAGTTCCGATACGGAGCGCGGGGCCCCGGGATCGATTCCTAAGACTCCTAGGCTTGATCTAATAGTAAGATACGACCGTTATGAAGTCTGTCACGAATGACATACTTCAAAATCGACAATCCTAAGGAAGAAATGAGAAAACACGACGAATCGATCGAAAATGAAAGCTACGGAGACGAAAACCACACATGAGGAGAAAATCCACCAAAACATATATTATATTATAATAAATCCAGATACATGAAAACCAGTCGTTACAATACCCTTATCCTTATCTTTATCTTTGGCCATGTGAGTGAGTGTGTGTGTGAGTGAATGCAGGATATGGTGTGAGAGTGAATGCAGGATATGATGAGTGCACACAAACAGAGACAATCGAGCAATATAGTAAAACT
The DNA here is from genome assembly GCA_030789695.1 of Scilla litardierei. Lineage (NCBI taxonomy): Eukaryota > Viridiplantae > Streptophyta > Magnoliopsida > Asparagales > Asparagaceae > Scilla > Scilla litardierei. Next base: position 70,953,953 of record CM061130.1, read on the forward strand.
AGGGTAAAATTGGAAATGGAGCTAAGGAGCGGAGTTACCCAATAGAGATGACGATCATTGCTCGTAGATGACCCAACATAGCACAATGAGATGGGGTGTGAAGCCGCGGCGTTTATTTTCAGCAAATTTCGGAACGGGGGGAAGTGGGTGAAAACTAGGGTTTTTACGCGGGTAAAATCGAAGATGGAGAGAGGGAGATCGATAGAGGGAAGGAGATGGAGAGTGAAGGGATCGATCTAGGGGGATTTGTGGTCGGTTGAGGGGAGATCGAGGCCGGTTGGAGGAAGAAGAAGTCGAAACGGCGAGAGAGAATTGAAATCGGGCGAGAGGGGAAATGAACGGGTGATGGTGGATATTTATAGGGTTTAAGTCGAACCGATCGGGTGAAATCTCACCCGATCGGTTGACTTTTTGATCGAAAAAACTTGCTGAAAAGAGGCTACAGGCGACCGATCGGTTGAGAACTCAACCGATCGGTTGGCCGCTTCACAGTTTTTCCCCAGAATTTAGTATAGCTCACCCGGTCAGTCACACGACCACGCTTTGTATCAACCGATCAGTTGATTAAATCCCAATTTTTCCGAGACTTCAGCCGTTCCCAAACGGTCTACCACCCGGTCACGCTTTGCTTCACCCGACCGGTTCACTGGAGAGCAGATACGGGCCATTGTCTGATACGTCTCACCCGAACGGTTGAGTGGTCACCCGATCGGGTGCGGGCTTGTTTCCTGCAAAAATTCACAAATGGCCTAAGTCTCTCGATGGAAGTTCCCGCGGCTGGATTTATTTATCAAAATAAGAAAAAATAAAGCTGAAAATTATCCTAAAAACCAAGATGAAAGTTTAGAGCATGGGTTGCCTCCCATGAAGCGCTTTTGTTTAATGTCGTTTGCTCGACGCCCGTAGATGATATTCAAGGTGGACGGGGGTGATTCCCTAAGATTGGCATCGCTTCAGATTCAGAGTTGGTGGCCTATGGTGTCGTCGACGACGACAAGTAGACTTGCTCGACGACCCTCCCTCCGTTGATGGAATCCGGAGGCTTCTCCCTTATATTGGCGTCTACCGCCACTCTTTTCAAGATCCAGATCTCATCTCCGGTGAGCCCCATCGGCTCTTTCCCTTTCCTCCTCATCGGAGGAGCTTTTTGAAATTCGGGGGGATCGTATGCGACGCACCCGCTTTCCCAGCAACATCATCTTTCTTCTGACCGACATGTTCTTCTAAGTCCCCCAAGCTGTCGGGGGGATTCCTTAAAAGAATTTCCATGGCCCTGGCTTCCACAACTTTTTCTTCTTCTATGTCCAGCATATTACAACCTGGATCATCCAGGGGGTTGGGGTGCTTCATTGATACCGCCAAGTCAAACTCGACCTTTTCATTGACAACGTTAAGGTAAAGCTTTCCCTTCTTCACGTCTATTAGCACACCGGCGGTGGCCATGAAGGGTCGTCCAAGGATGATGGGTGTATGGGTGTCTTCAGGCATGTCCATCACCATGAAGTCCACTGGTACTTGCACTCCATTGGCATCAACAGGTCGGTCGTCTACTATTCCCACTGGGTATTTAACCGATCTATCGGCTAATTGAAGCGTCATACCCGTGGGCTCCAGGTCTCCCATCCCTATTCTCATGTACATCGAAAGGGGCATTAAACCGACGCTCGCTCCTAAATCCACCAGCGCCTGATGAATCTTTACTTCCCCTATTGAACAAGGGATGTAGAAACTTCCCGAGTCTTTTAGCTTGGGTGGATTTGCTCTCTGAATGAGAGCACTGCATTCTGCCGTTAGAACGACCTTTTCCTTACTGGACCCTCTTGTTACCAAATCCTTTAAAAATTTTGCGTAGGAGGGAATCATCTCAATAGCATCGAGGAACGGGATCTGCAAGCTCAGATCCTTGACATGGCAAAGAGTTTGCCATACTTTTCATCAATCTTGGCTTGGTCCAGTCGTTGTGGAAAAGGAACAACGGGCTTGAATACCCTCAAACTCCCTTCCTCTTCCTCCTTCTTCTCCTCTTCAGGGACTCCCTCCGGAGTCGCAGTCTTTGGCGACGAAGCACCGTTGTCATTTGCTTTTTTATTTGGTCGCTCCACGACCAACGGTGCTTCCGGTTCCTTGGCAGGCACTCTTATGGGGATTTGTGTTCCGCTTCTCAAGACGATAGCGGACACGTTCGCATACTCGTGTGTGAGTGCCAAAGTCTGGTTCGCCCCCCTCGGGTTCACTTCCGGTTGTGGCGGCAATTGATTTTGCGCCCTTGAAAGGTTCGACACATGTAACCCCAGCTGGGTTACTTGGTCAGTGAGAGCCCTCTGCCCCATTTCCAGCTTCAAATTTATCTTCTCCTAGTTCGTGATGTACTGAGTCAAGAGGGACTCAACCGGGGAGATGACCCGCTGCTGGCCAAAAGGCTGCTGCTGCTGCTGAATAGGCTGCTGGTTCTTCGGGGGATACTGATGCTGCTGCTGATATTGTTGTTGCTGATATTGTTGATGCATTGGCTGTTGATACTGCTCTTGCTAAGGCATAGGCGGCTGATATATCTGTTGCTGCTGCTGCTGAGGCGGCTTCTGATACGGTGCCCGGTAGCTAAGATTGTGGTGGTTCCGGTTGTTTGGAGAATAAACCGGATTCGAGCTCGTCCTAGGTGGATACGGTGCATTACTCGTAGGGTTGAAGAAAAGCACGCTCGTCTGATCCACTGGTGGTGAAATGTCACCACCCTTGAAGTCTCCAAGGACTTTAGCTTCCACCGGCGATACTTGTTGTGTGCCGGCACCGTCAGATCCTACCATGAGCACTGAGATCTGGGTCGACAGCAAATCAAATTTACTGGACAAGTTGTCAACATCGTCGACTCTATGAATTCCTCTAGATCTGGGTGTGGCAAGCTCGTCGCACCACCGCTCATTGTTCGATGCCATGTTTTCTAATATGTTCCCAGTATCTTCTTCACTTCTAGACCTGAAGGACCCCCCAGCTGCGGCATCCATTGAAGACTTAAGGTCATCCCTCAATCCGTTATACAACAGATTTATAATCTGCCACTTCGGAAGCTCGTGATGAGGGCACCTCCGCTACATTTCTTTATATCGCGTCCAAGCTTCATGCAAGGACTCGTGGCTGGCTTGAGAGAAGGAGGAGATCTCACTCCTCAGCTTCATGGTCTTCCCCGGAGGAAAGAACTTAGTCAGAAAAGCGTTTGAGAGCTTCTCCCAAGTGTTGAAGGTGTTAGGGTCCTTTCCCCTAAGCCACTGCTTGGCCTTATCCCGCAGAGAGAAGGGGAACAGCTTCAGTCAGATTGCTTCAATTGTGACACCATTAATCAAGAAGGTGTCACATTTCTCGAGGAAGGAGTCCAGATGCTCGATGGGGCTCTCCATGGGTGCCCCAGAGAATTGATGCTGCTGGATCCACGTCACTAAGGACGGCTTAAGCTTGAAGCTATGTGCCGTAATAGCAAGAGGTCGGATGGCAGAGGTGGACTTGATGGATGGCATCGAGTACTCCAGCAGGGATTTATGTGGTGGGGTATTCTCCCCCATGGCTTCGGACTCTTCTCTTCTTCTCTTCTCTGCGGACAAATGCCTTAGGGTGGCGTTTATCTCAGGATCAACAGGAATCAAGTCGTCAAGACTCCTTGTGTTCCTGTGCATTAAAAGCAACACACACCCGTGAAGCAAAAGTGGGATAGAAAGAGATAAAAATAGAAAATAAAAATAGGAAAATAAAAAACGGAAAACAAGAATGCGAAAATTATCGCAAGATAGGGATATGAGCTAGACTCAAGGGTTCAAATGGTCCTAAAATAACAAGCACGTTGCCTCCCCGGCAACGGCGCCATAAAGCATGACATCCCCGTGTTGTGTGCATGCAAGGTTTGCAAAAATATATGAATGGGGATCTGAGATTTAAATATTTATAACCGCAAGTGCACGGTGTTGTAGTGTGGCTTGGGGATCGAACACAGTGAGGCGTGGTTGTGCTTGTGTCAGAAAGGAACCGATTCACCTTATGGGTGAGCTAGCCCGAATCGAATGATGGGTTGTCACAAATTGTAGATACGAGGTTAAACAATAATAAAGGAAACCTAGGACTTCGGTTTCCACCATATCATGTGATTCTCGCTAATACGGCCGACGGATAGGATAACAACCGGAATTAGGGTTTAGTGGTGAGACGTTACCTCTAAGAGTGATACCAGCGTCCCATGGGCCCGATATTCCGGTCGGTGCCCAGGATGATACGGCGGAATACCCGGGTTCGGTCCGTGGGCATTCCCATGTCCATTAACACTGACCCACTCCGGGATCACTAAGCTCGCAACGATAACTCCCAACATCTCATCCTGCCGTTCCCACGTGCAAGGATTCAATGCCTACGCTAAGGGCGTGAGCTATGGCTAGGGAGTCAACCACCAAGTTTATTCCCCCTTGGCCCAACGGTCAAAGGCGGTCTTTTTCTCGCCGATGACAATGAAACACCCCGTGTAACCAATAGATTCCTAATCACTATCGATTTCCTAGTCCTATGGACGCATTAGGGAGGACCCACGAAGGGGTTTCCACCAAAATCCCAGATTGGGAAACTACTCACACATATTGGCTAAAAAGCAATCTAAATGAAAATCGACCGTTAAAAACATAATCAGTCGATTGAAATGCAATAGTAGCAATGCAATTAAGATAATATCAAATTTTGGTAAAGATCGGAACACTTACAAATAACTAGAAAATTACAGCCATCGCAAGAGAGAAAAACAGTAAAAAAATACAACAGCCTCGTTTCTGGAAACCTAGGATTTATATATATAGAAAACGACGTCACCCGATCGGTTGAAGAATCAACCGATCGGGTGACCTGCTTCGTTCTTCGGCAGCGCTCTTCGAAACTTCACCCGGTCAGGCGACACGGTCGGTTGACGGAAGCGGGTTGTCATTTGGATCTTGAGCTCATCAGGTGAACCGATCGATTGATAAATCAACCGATCATGTAACGGTCGCTTTCCGACCTTATGGATTTGCTGCGTGCACGTGCTTTGTCGTGCACGTATTTTATTTGGCTATTTCTGAACTCCGAAATGTGCGATGTGATATGCCGTTGTGATCGTTTGGGAGTGTGGAATTTTATAGTAATTTTTGGGAACGTCATTTCACGGCTCGTTTTCTCGCAAAACGACTTGGAATGATAGGGGCGTTTTAGTCTTTTGTCTTAAAACGCAGTTTCCGATTTTACGTAAATTCTTGGTAGGCGATACACACGATCAAGCTCTGTAGATCTGAGCGTCTCGTCTCCACGATCGCCCCTGAATTTTCGGTTTATTTTTTCGGACACCTGTAGCGAGAGATACCATCTGGATAAATCTTGACCGTTGATTTGCCCTAATCAAATTCAAATTTCAAATTGATTAGTCAAATTTGATTATTTCTCCCAAATATTAACATACGTTTCTTTCCAAATCTTCCCCTCTATTGTCCCCTAGACTTCCCCCAAATTGTACACCTACTATCTCTTACCCCCTCACACTTTTAACCCAAATCCTATTTCTTTATATCAAATCTATTATTATTTTAAACCCCCAATCCCTAGATTTCTTTCACGTGAACAAAGTTTGGGCTGTGAAAACATTTCGCAGCCGCCACCAACTCAACTCATAACCCCAAGCTTTCCTCTCTCTCTCTCCCCCTCGCGTCTTCCTCCCTCCCGATCGCCGCGCAACCCCCGACGCCGGCGGCCACTTCTCCGACCACCCGCAACCCCCGGCTCTCCCCTCCGCCGTCCTACCCCCGTCAGAGCTCTGCCTGCTCGCCGTGGCAGCCGTAGCGAGCCGCTGCCGCGAACACAGCCCCGCACGATGTCGCAGACCACCGGAGAAGCCGCCCGCCTCGCCTGCGTCGCTGCACCCCCCGACCGCGTTGGTCGACTGCCGTGCTGCCTTCCCGGATACCGGAGGAGTACCCAGGCCACCGGGTAGCATCCGACAGCGTCTTTCCGTGAGCAGCAGCAGCGACAGTTGCTGCTGCCCTCTTTTCTCGCCGCTGTGTGTGTTCCCGCTGTTTCCCGGTCACCGCCCATCGCCGCGCAGCCTCCTGCTCAGCCGCCACTGTTGCCGATTCAGCCGACGCCGCTGTTCTAAATGCCACAGCAGCATGCAGCGACCATGCACTGCGTTTCCGATCGCCGGTGCAGCTTCTTTTGAGCACCGCTCACGTTTTCTGACCACCCCTAGGCCGGGCAGCCCACGGCCGTGTTCTGGATACGTCGTATCAATGTTTTCGCCTTCGTTGCTTGCTGTTTTGGCCCCGAGGCTTTTGCTCCTCCTTACTCACTGTTCGAGACCCTCTGGACGTCGCTGACATCTGCTACGGGTCGCTACCGGGCTTGTCTCACAGTCCGTGTTTCCCGAAGTCACTAGACGTCTCCCAGACGTTACTTTGCTCGCTGTTTTTGCCGTCGGATATGTTCGCTGCCGGTATTTCGTTCGCTACCCAAAAAAGTCTCACTACGCTACCCGTAGACGAGACGCCGTAGGCGACACAGATCTTCTACCGTTCAGACGCTACGCCCATCTTACATTGAACACCGAAGAGGTTGGTCCCCCGAACTCATAGGAAACCCACACAGTAGCAAAACTGAACCCTAACTAAAATCGGACAACTCGAACTAAATTTACTTTTCTGCATCAGTAAAATGCTGCTCACTGTAGAAATCGACCATCGGACAACTTTTCTGTGCATATTGGGTAGTGGTCGATTTAGGATGAACGAAACACCAAAATGTGACGTTGACGAATAGGATAGCCCCGATAACCTAGAAACAAACACTAATAGGACCTGATGAAAAATCGCGACCTGACACTGTCGCCGTGACACTGTTTCAGACGGACTACCGAAGACGTGACGCCTAGACGAGACGCCCTGGACGGATGACACACTCGCCACCGCAGGCAAGTGTACTCACTTGCTATTTCGGCCGTACCTAGGCATTAGACTGTTAGAACTATTAAACTGTGAACAAAGAGAACCGGACATGAAATGATAGCGTCCGGGACGCCCCTGACGACTTAGACTTGACGACGAAGTCTGAGCGCAACAATAACAACTTTTGACACCGTAGGGTTACCTTGTGTGTGCGTGTGTGTGGACCCCTTAGAGTCAACAACAACTGCTACCATAGGTTTCATCTGCGTGTGCGTGTGTGTGGACACCCTAGAACAACTTTGCCCTTGCCATGTCATGCACATCTTGCACGTCGTGTCTTATGTAGCCTATGGGCAATGAGACGCTCACCTAGCAGAGTGGGTGATCTTTGTTACGGAACACCTACGGGAGGCTCGGCACCCACCTAGCAGAGTGAGTGTCCCAGCAGACCGAGAGGATAGAGACGCTCACCTAGCAGAGTGAGTGGTCATATACAGTAGTACGGTTTCACCTACAAGGCGTCCGTCGCTCACCTAGCAGAGTGAGAGATACGCTACTGATCGTGGGGATAGAGGCACTCACCTAGCAGAGTGAGTGGCCCTATATTGTCTTTTCTTGAGCACTCGGATTTGGGGTAGGGTTGAGCGTGCACACGGCAAGAGGGTCTAATCCCCCTCGAACCGTAAGGCGTGAACCCTTCGAGTCACACGTGTCTCGTCTTGTCTTGTCATGTCCTATCTTGCTTGTCTTGTCATGTCTTGTCACGAACCGTTTAGGTTAGTCCCGTAGTCGGTAGTAGACGCTACGAATACTGCTTGCTACGCTTTACTTTCATGCTGCGTTTACTTTCTTTCGTCACTCTGTTATAACCCCAGCATGCTAATCAAGCAGTAAACTGTTGTTTAATAGTTCGGTACACTTGCAGTAGAGTCTGACCCTTTTTGTAGACTTTACCTGACGTACAGTTCCTTTCTTTTGGGTGTTGTACGTCAGGTGTCGAGACAGAGTACGTTGAGGAGGCGGACCTGCCAGAGTACGTAGAGCCGGAGGACGTCGATCCTGAGTACATGCTCGAGGATGACCATAGATAGAGATCTTCACGTTGCTGATTCCGAGGTTTCACTACAGTTTAGTTGGGTGCGTAGCACCATTTACTTTCTGAATAGGTTGGGTGCTTGCACCATTAGTTTACTTCAGCTGTTTTGTAGCCGTGTTGGCTTTTGTTTAGACTCTCCGTACTTTTCTGGATATCAGTTGAATAAAATGAATGTATCTCTTTTAGTACTGTTGTTGTTTCGTACTAACATGCAGGGACATGTTCCTTCGTCTTGGAGTACCACACAGACGCTTATTGGGTCCGAGCTTCACAGCTCCGGCCTAAGCGGGCCTTGTCACGTTTCGCTTCCGTCGTTTTGGGAAGCGGGGCGTGACAGGTTTTAGTGGTGGCCCATGCAGGTCCTTTTCTGCAAAAAGTATGGAACGATAGAAGTATTAGCATTCATTTTTTTTTCTTTCTCCAGTAATATGTGCGAGTCTAAGTTGTGTTTTCCCTGTCGTTAGGATGGTGGGAGGACGTGAAGCTCGAGATGGACCATCAGCTGACGGGACCATGGATGGCCGAGTTGACGATTTACGCCAATTATTGGGCGTTATGAGGGAGATGATGGACGTTCAACATCAATTGTTTCAGCATTCCCACCGTGCTGCCCATGCTCCTCCAGTTGCACCGCCACCGCCTCCGCCTGCCCCTTGAGTTGCTCCGGGAGTGAAGCAGTTCAATGAGCTTCAGCCGAATACATTTTCTGGGAAGGAAGGGCCGTTGGCTGCTGATGAGTGGATTCTGAGTATTGAGGAGAAGCTGGTAGCTGCGAAGATTCCTGATGATACCCTAGTTGAGATAGCGAAGATGCAGCTGACCGAGAATGCTAGGAACTGGTGGCGCATTGAGGAGAGGCGCCTGCAGAAGCCAGTGGAGTGGAAGACTTTCTGATCGATGTTCAAGGAGAAGTACTTCACCAAAGCTGCTAGGAGGGAACTGTTGAGCAGATTTGTAGATATGAAGCATGGGGATATGACCGTCGACGAGTACGAGGCAGAGTTCGAGATGCTGAGCCGTTTTGCCCCACATATGGTGAGGAAGGAGGAGAAACGAGCTGATCGTTTTCGTCGGGATTGCGTCCGAAGATTCAGGCTTCTATGTCTTCGGCAGATTTCACGACCATGGGAGCGGTGCTGAATGCCACGAGGAACCATGAGACCATATCGCGTCTACATGATCCTTCTGATGATGGAGGAAAGCGACAGAAGGAGAAGCATAGGCCTTCTACTGGGTCTATAGTGGGACCAATTCAGTCAGTGCCTTTCAAGAGGCCAGGAGCACTTGCTCAGCATCAGATGAAGGGCCCATGCTTTTTCTGTGGCAATCCAGGGCATCATCAGAACACTTGCAGGAAGAAGCTGGGTTTGTGTCTGGTATGTGGAGCTGCCACACACGCCTTTATAGATTGCCCGAGGTATCGCCATACTGAGGGCGGAACACCGGCCCCACTGCAGAGTAGAGCACCTGCCCCTACCCAGAGAGGAGCTGTTGTCCGTGGAGCATATGTCATGACATCAGCGGATGGCGTCGTTGCAGGTAACTCCATAGTTTTAATCTTTAATATTATAGTTTAGCTTATTTTTGGCTGCTTGTGTATGTTTCAAAACTTTTTGTTCCTTTCAAATCAAACCTTTAATGTTTTGGGATTAGCCCACAAAGATCACAACCCACCTATCTTTCCTCATCCAATATCACAACTCCACACGTTTTTCCCAATGTTTTAAAATATGTCTTAGGCCTTAGACTTTCTTTTCCTTCCCTCTTCGGGAGTGTTATTTTTATTGTTATGATGTTGTTAGTACTAGATATTTTGTTATAGGGTTATGTTTACGGGTAGGCTCAGTGTGAGAAGAGATATGTTGTATCGGTGATTAGTTGGTTTTGAATAACAAGGATATTAGATCAGATTTCTTTGGATGAAAAGAATGAGGTGTCCAAGACTAATTAATGATACCAATGTGTAACGGACTCGATGGGGACTCTGGATGAATGAAATTATACACAGTGAGATGAGTACTTAATCGACCTTTTACTGGGACGAGTGGTAGATAGGAGTATCTATGGAGGTATATCATGATTTAGAGTGGTCATGAGAATAAGTAGAACATTTAAATCATCAAGACTTGATCATTAAGTTGACGTGAGAAGACATTGGAAGTAAGACAACATGTTGAGATAAATGGATAGTTAGGAAGACAGATTTTATAAGATTGGGAGATTAGATGATAGGGGTAAGGATAGTTGTGGTTCGATGGTTCATTGATTAAGGAAAATAGATTCATGAGTCGATAGGAGGGAGATACTTTAGGGACGAGATGATTGAACACTTGTAGGCGATGGCGTGGATCTATAATCAGGTGCTAGGGTGTGATTCTAGATGTAGCATTAGCCAGTGGAGAGACGAGCTGTGATGGATTATTTAAGGAATGTTGTTTGAATTTATAGGATTAGCGATCGTTATGTGTAGATATAGGAGTTGTAGGCAAAGTGTTTATACATATTATTACTATTAGTAAAAGTGATTCCGAGGACGGAATCATTTCTAAGGTGGGTAGAATGTAACGGTCGCTTAACGACCTTATGGATTTGCTGCGTGCACGTGCTTTGTCGTGCACGTATTTTATTTGGCTATTTCTGAACTCCAAAATGTGCGATGTGATATGCCGTTGTGATTGTTTGGGAGTATGGAATTTTATAGTAATTTTTGGGAACGTCATTTCACGGCTCGTTTTCTCGCAAAACGACTTGGAATGATAGGGGCGTTTTAGTCTTTTGTCTTAAAACGCAGTTTTCGATATTACGTAAATTCTTGGTAGGCGTTATGCACGATCAAGATCTGTAGATCTGAGCGTCTCGTCTCCACGATCGCCCCTGTATTTTCGGTTTATTTTTCGGACACCTGTAGCGAGACATACCACCCGGATAAATCTGGACCGTTGATTTGCCCTGATAAAATTCAAATTTCAAATTGATTAGTCAAATCTGATTATTTCTCCCAAATATTAACATACGTATCTTTCCAAATCTTCCCCTCTATTGTCCCCCTAGACTTCCCCCAAATTGTTCAATTACTATCTCTTACCCCCTCACACTTTTAACCCAAATCCTATTTCTTTATATCAAATCTATTATTATTTTAAACCCCCAAACCCTAGATTTCTTTCACGTGAACAAAGTTTGGGCTGTGAAAACATTTCGCAGCTGCCACCAACAAAACTCATAACCCCGAGCTCTCCTCACTCCCTCCCTCGCGTCTTCCTCCCTCCCGATCGCCACGCAACCCCCGATGCCGGCGGCCACTTCTCCGACCACCCACAACCCCCGGCTCTCCCCTCCGTCATCCTACCCCCGCCGGAGCTCCGCCTGCTCGCCGTGGCAGCCGCAGCGAGCCACTGCCGTGAACACAGCCCCGCACGATGTCGCAGACTGCCGGAAAAGCCGCCCCGCCTCGCCTGCGTCGCTGCACCCCCCGACCGCGTCGCTCGACCGCCGTGCTGCCTTCCCCGACGCCGGAGGAGTACCCAGGCCACCGGAGTAGCCTCCGACAGCGTCTGTCCACGAGCAGCAGCAACGACAGCTGCTGCTGCCCTATTTTCTCGCCGCAGCATTTGTTCCCGCTGTTTCCCGATCGCCGCCCATCGCCGTGCAGCCCCCCGCTCAGCCACTGCTGCAGTCGATTCAGCCACCGCCGCTATCGATTCAGCCACCGCCGCTGTTCTGAATGCTGCAGCAGCACGCAGTGACCACGCGCTGTGTTTCTGATCGCCGGTGCAGCTTCTTTTGAGCGCCGCTCGCGTTTTCCGACCACCCCTTGGCCAGGCAGCCCACACCCATATTCTGGCGATGTCGTATCGACGTTTTCACCTCCGTTGCTTGCTGTTTTGGCCCCGAGGCTTTTGCTGCTCCCTACTCACTGTTCGAGACCCTCTGGACATCGCTAACATCTGCTACGGGCCGCTACCGGGCTCGTCTCACTGTTCGTGTTTCCCGAAGTCACTAGACGTCTACCAGACATTACTTTGCTCGCTGTTTTTACTGTCGGACTGACCGTGCTCGCTGTCCGCACTTCGTTTGCTACCCAGACGAGTCTCACTACGCTACCCGTAGCTGAGACGCCGTAGGCGACGCAGATCTTCTACTGTTCAGACGCTACACCCATTCTACATCGAACACCGGAGAGGTTGGTCCCCCGAACTCATAGCAAACTCATAACGTAGCAAAACTGAACCCTAACTAAAATGCTGCTCACTATAGAAATCGACCCTCGTACAACTTTTCTGTGCATATAGGGTAGTGGTCGATTTAGGCTGAACGAAACACCAAAATGTGACGTTGACGAATAGGATAGCCCCGATAACCTAGAAACAAACCCTAATAGGAATTGATGAAAAATCGCGACCTGACCCCGTCGCCGTGACACTGTTTCAGACGGACTACCGCGGATGAGACGCCTGGATGAGACGCCCTGGACGGACGACACACTCGCCACCGCATGCAAGTGTACTCACTTGTTCTTTCGACCGTGCCTAGGCCTTAGACTGTTAGAACTATTAAACTGTGAACAAAGAGAACCGGACATGAAATGATAGCGTCCGGGACGCCCCTGACGACTTAGACTTGACGATGAAGTCTGAGCGCAACAACAACAACTTTTGACACCGTAGGGTTACCATATGTGTGCGTGTGTGTGGACCCCCTAGAATCAACAACAACTGCTACCATAGGTTTCATCTGTGTGTGCGTGTGTGTGGACACCCTAGAACAAATTTGCCCTTGCCATGTCATGAACATCTTGCACGTCGTATCTTATGTAGCCTATGGGCAATGTGACGCTCACCTAGCAGAGTGGGTGATCTTTGTTACGGAACACCTACGGGAGGCTCAGCAAAAACCTAGCAGAGTGAGTGTCCCAGCAAACCGAGATGATAGAGACTCTCACCTAGCAGAGTGAGTGGTCCTATACAGTAGTACGGTTTCACCTACGAGGCGTCCGTCGCTCACCTAGCAGAGTGAGAGATACGCTACTGATCGTGGGGATAGAGGCACTCACCTAGCAGAGTGAGTGGCCCTATATTGTCTTGTCTTGAGCACTCGGGTTTGGGGTAGGGTTGAGCGTGCGCACGGCAAGAGGGTCTGACCCCCCTCGAACCGTAAGGCGTGAACCCTTCGAGTCACACGTGTCTCGTCTTGTCTTGTCCTGTCCTGTCTTGCTTGTCTTGTCACGTCTTGTCACGACCTGTTTAGGTTAGTCCCGTAGTCGGTAGCAGACGCTACGACTACTGCTTGCTACGCTTTACTTTTCTGCTGCGTTTACTTTCTTTCGTCACTCTATTATAACCCCAGCATGCTAATCAACCAGTAAACTGTTGTTTAATAGTTCGGTACACTTGCAGTAGAGTCTGACCCTTTTTGTAGACTTTACCTGACGTACAGTTTCTTTCTTTTTAGGTGATGTACGTTAGGTGTCGAGACAGAGTACGTTGACGAGGTGGACCTGCCAGAGTACGTAGAGCCGGAGGACGTCAATCCTGAGTACGTGTCTGAGGAGGACCAGAGGTAGATATCTTCACGTTGCTGATTCAGAGGTTTCACTGCAGTTTAGTTGGGTGTGTAGCACCGTTTACTTTTTGTCTAGGTTGGGTGCTTGCACCATTAGTTTACTTCAGCTGTTTTGTAGCCTTGTTGGCTTTTGTTTAGACTCTCCGTACTTTTCTGGATATCAGTTGAATAAAATGAATGCATCTCTTTTAGTACTTTTGTTGTTCCGTACTAACCTGTAGGGACCTGTTCCTTCGTCTTGGAGTACCACACAGACGCTTATTGGGTCCGAGCTTCACAGCTCCGGCCTAAGCGGGCCTTGTCACGTTTCGCTTCCGTCGTTTTGGGAAGTGGGCCGTGACAGATCGGTTGGAAACGTCAACCAAAAGACAAAGACTTGCGACGTTTTGGCACGGTCAGTTGGCCGTCGGGTGAGCTCTCCGGGTCGTCCATTGGAGGAAACAGCTACGGATGAACCAATCGGGTGAAGATCACCCGATCGATTGGAATTCAGCTTCAATTTCCTGAGAAGTTTGTTGGGTAGAACCGGTCGTCGAACCGGTCGGTTGATTACTCACGTTGCTTCAGCTGCTGTCCGGGTGGTGCACGTGTGCATCACCCGATCGGTTGGCTGTGTCCAACCGATCAGGTGGGGGCTAAAAGATGGCGATCTTCGGTGTTAGACCCCCTGGATCATGCGTGACTCCTCCCGTTGCTCCGGGGACTTACGATATCTTCGTTATGTGTCCCCTATGCTGGCAAACTCCTGCAAACACACAAAAACACGAAAAAGTGAAAGAAAACAAGAAAACACGAGAAAGTGGAAACGAGACAACGGAAAATGATGGAAAAAAACAAAGAAGACGTGCGTGGATATATAGAATATACACACACGTTAGTTACCTTCGCAACCGGAGCCGAATCTGAGGGCTCAAGCTAATGTCGTGGTCTCTGTTACCGTGCGTCGAGGGCGGGCAACCGACGTTGTGATGGTGCCTGTCATAAACAAAGAACACGTTACAATCGAGGATGCCACTATTGGCGGTGATGATGAACAGGCTGCAAATGAGCCTACCATGAACAGAGAGAGGGCGGATTCACTTTCCACCATACCTACCGTCACACCGGCACCAAGGAAAGATGCAACTAGTTCCGGTAAGCCATCTCCTAAGAATGCCGCAAAGGATAAGGGAAGCCGACCCCCTTTGCCATATCCACAAAGGCTAGCTTTAGCTAAAATGGAGAAGAAGTATTCAAAGTTCACGGAACTTCTGAAGGGCATTCAGATCAACATCCCTTTTATGGATGCCATTACAGAATTTCCTATCTATGCAAAGTTTCTGAAGGACCTCATTACCGGGAAGCGGAAGCATGAGGAAATAAAGATTATGGAGGACTCTACCTCCATCATAAAGAACCATCTCCCAAGAAAACTACTGGATTTGGGAAGCTTCACAGTCCCATGCTCTATAGGAGGTACGCCTATCAACCGTGCTTTGATCGACTTGGGAGCGAGCATCAGGTTGATGCCACTCTGCATATTCGAAAGAATATATACCGGAAGTGAATTGGAGCCCACAAACATGTCCATACAGCTAGCGGATCACTCGATCACGTATCCGATAGGCATTGCTAGAGACATCATTCTGCAAATACCTCCAGGATTGTGTGTGTCGGTGGATTTTGTCATTATGAATATGACGAAAGGAGGGAGTTCCCAGCTCATACTTGTCCGTCTTTTCATGGCGACGGACGGCGTCCTTATAGATGTCCGTTAAGGGACCCTCTCAATGAATGTGGGTAATATCAAAGCCCAATTTCGGTTGCAAAAATCTATGAGGGAGCATGCCTGAGAAGAAGGAGCTAGTTATCTGGAACTCTTAGAAGATGATGCCATATGGGAGTATACCGCTGAGGGGGTCATGACGGACCCGATAAGAACAAGTGCTGATGACGATGGCGACCCCATTTATCACAAGGCAGTTGCTGCCTATCTTCGTGTGCTTGATGAGGAGCCCACTGACAACTCTTTGCACTACAAGAATCCGGAAGCCATCAGGCACGTAGCCGAGGAAAACCATGGAGAGGGAGCATGCCAAATACCGCCACGCAGTATCGTTGGCAAATATGATGCGCGCATCTCATACGTGCCAAATAACAATTGAAGAACTTGAGGGAGTCGAGATCATGACTCGAAATGAGCACTTATCGGGAGGCAACCCGATCTTTTATATCTTAGACCATCCTTTTCAATTTTTGTTTTTGCTTTATCTATCCAAGAAAACCAAATAAAAACATTTTTTTATTATTCCTAAAAAATGCAAAACCATATAAATCTGATAGTTTCTTCCTTTCTACAGGTTGAACATTAAGGGGAGCGAACAAATCGATGTTTTGAATGAAAGAGAGCTGGAAGGAGAGCAGCTGATAGAAGAGCAAGTTAAGGGAAAAGAGTCACGGATGACTCGGCCGAGCAGCTACGTACTCGGTTGAGTAGCGCAGGGCACATGGAGAGCAAAGGCAAATGTCGTTCAATCTACACGGCCCGAGCAGCATTTACTCTGTCGAGTAGTCCCTTACTCGATCGAGTATTCATCTGCTCGATCGAGCTGAGGAAGGCATAGGAAAACAGTGGGAAAATGACGTTCTGCCTACACGGCCCGAGTAGCC
Organism: Scilla litardierei; assembly: GCA_030789695.1. Classification (NCBI taxonomy): domain Eukaryota; kingdom Viridiplantae; phylum Streptophyta; class Magnoliopsida; order Asparagales; family Asparagaceae; genus Scilla; species Scilla litardierei. The sequence continues at coordinate 70,970,189 of CM061130.1, forward strand.
TCTACTTGGTCCGAGTAGACACCTACTCGATCGAGCAGCTACATACTCGACGGAGCAAAAGAGAAGATGGGAAACAACGGCAGCATGGTCTTCTGACTTGATCGAGTAGACCCTACTCGATTGCGTAGACGAGGGAGTGTTCTTAAACTTGTATTAATTTGTTGTCTGACTCGACTGAGCAATTACGCTGCTAGACCGAGTCGGGTTACCTTAAAAGCACTCGGGGCCCACTTCTGAACGAGTCGGGTTATTAAAACCCAAACCATCTTCCTTAAGCCCTAAGCCGACCTAAGCTCTTGCCCTAATTGACCCCCCTTCCACTCGTTCCTGTCCACTACCATCGTCGCAGTCACATTGCCCCTCTGCTCCGCCTACCGCGCCCCCACCAACCGATCGGTCCCCACTTCTCTCTCTCTCTCCGCCCTTTTTCGTTCTCTTTCTATCTTCCCATCCTAAAATTTTACCACCACACCCCCACCTCTACTCCCTTCTATCGCTTATTTTCCGCCCCAGCCACCTGACGTCCCCCGGCTTTGCGCATCAGATGTGTGCAATTGGGGGCGTGAGATTTAAATATTTGTAACTACAAGTGCACGGTGTTGTAGTGTGGCTTGGGGTTCGAACTCAGGGAGGCATGGTGTGCTTGTGTGAAGTAGGATCGGATTCACCCCATGGGCGAGCTAGCCCGAATCGGATGATAGGTTGTCACGAAAAATAGAATGCGAGGGATAAACAATATAAAGGGAAAACCCGGAACTTCGGTTTCCACCTTATCATGCGATTCTCACCGATACGGCCTACGGGTAGGATAGCGATCGGAATTAGGGTCTAATGGTGAGACGTTGCCTCTAAGAGTGACACCAGCGTCCCATGTGCCCGATATTCTGGTCGGTGCCCAGGATGATACGCCGGACTTCCCGGGTTCGGTCAGTGGGCATTCCCATGTCCATTAACACTGACCGACTCCGGGAGCACTAAGCTCGCAACAATAACTCCCAACATCTCATCATGCCGCTCCCGCGCACTAGGATTCGACGTCTACGCTAAGGGCGTGAGCTATGGCTAGGGAGTCAACCGCCAAGTTTATTCCCCCTTGGCCCAACGGTCAAAGGCGGTCTTTTTCCCGCCGATGACAATAAAACACCCCGCGTAACCGTTAGATTCCTAATCCATATCGATTTCCTAGTCCTATGGACGCATCGGGAAGAACCCATGAAGGGGTTTCCACCAAAATCCCAGATTTGGGAACTACTCACACATATTTACTAAAAAGCGATCTAAATAGAAATCGACCGTTAGAAACATGATCAGGCAATTGAAAAGCAGTAAGAGCAATGCTAATAACACTATATTAAAGTTTAACAAAGATCAGAAAACTTACAAATATCTGAAAAATTACAGCCGTCAAGAGAGAAAAAACAGCAAAAAATACCACTCCCGTTTCTGGAACACTTTGGGGTCATATATATAGAATACGATATCACCCGATCGGTTGAGAAGTCAACCGATCGGGTGACCTGCTTCGTTTCTACGGCAGTTCAGCACGGGACTTCACCCGGTCATATGGCACGGTCGGTTGAGGGTTGAGGCTGATCGGTTGGATCTTCGTGCCGTCGGGTGAACCGGTCGGTTGAGCTGTCCGTGTCTCGGCTTCGGAGAATCGGCTACAGGTGAACTGATCGGGTGAAGGTCACCCGATCGGTTGGCATTCAGCATCAAATTCTAGAGAGTTGGGGCGTTTGAACCGGACTCTGAACCGACCGGTTGACTTTTCGCCCGCTTCAGCTTGTGTCCGGGTGGTGCACGAGTGCATCACCCAATCGGTTGGAAGTGACCAACCGGTCGGGTGAGGGGGTGAAAGATGATATCTTCGTCGTTTGACCCCCTGGATCATGCGTGACTCCTCCCGTTGCTCCAGGGACTCATGATATCATCATTATATGTCCCCTACACCGGTAAACTCCTGTAAAATACAAAAAACACATAAAAGTGAAAGAAAACAAGAAAACACGAGAAAACGAATACAAGACGGCAGAAAACAACGGAAAAACACAAAAGAAAACGTGCGTGAATATATGAAATATAAACGCATGTAAAAATCCCCCAAGATAAACCCTTCCTCGTCCTCAAGGAAGACGAGTGAGAGTAGGAGCTCGGCGGGAGAAAATAGAGAGGAAGAGAGGAAAGGAGAAAACAGAAAATCCTAAATCGCCCGTCAGAGCCAGCAAAATCAAAAACACACACCAAGCTAACAAACGCCGAATCACACCACTAAACCGAGGAATACGAGTCCAGACAAGTGCCGTGGGCCCACGCCGTGAAGCGCGAGTGAGTGTGGTCGTGTGCTAGCAATCGGTGTCACTATCTACATTGTGCAATAAGCTCCATTTACACAAATCCAAGAAATGACCCAAATATCGATTCGTTTTAGAAATAGCGTAGAATATATGGCTCAAGCATGCAAGAGAATAGTATGAGAATAGAAATGCATCATGCATCATGGACTCCACAGCTAGGGGCTCGGACATCACCACACTATCACCTAGATAATAACTAGAATTCCCTATTCCAAGTGTTTTTGCAAGCGATGGGGGTTGAGATGTTGTGGAGTAGAACACTCGGTGCAAATTTTCGCCTTCCCTTTATTCTCGGTAAGTAGGAAAATATTCACACTCATATATATCATTTTTTGGATTTTGGATATATGTATTTTTTTTTGGCTTTTTGTCTATACAATTTTCACTTCTCTTTTTCTTTTTGGGTTTTTCTCAATTTTTTTTGAATTTTGTTGGATTTTTGGCTATATACATGTGTACTCTCCCAAGTGGGAGAACGGTACACGACGAGGGGATTTGCACCAAGTAAAACAAAAAAGAAATCGGATTCTAGACACTTGGGCAAGGGAGATATTTCACTAATCAGAGCGTAGGCTAAATGGGTTATCCTAGTCCTAACTGTGGAATCCCGATACATGCGAAATGAAGCATACGATATATATATTCATGCATACAGAAGCAGATAGGAGAAGCAAATACCGCATATTCAAATCGAAACATGATAATCTAGGGGTCATTCCTGGACAGGTATATAAAATAAAATCACAAAGTAGAAGCACACCAAACAGCTAGGCACGACACACGACTCACAAAAAGGCGAAGTGGACCCACGATGCATGAAATGCAAGAGGACTCGACTTCCTAGGGTTAGTGAATGTAATTATCGATGCCATGCTAGGCGTGTGTGATTTTGTGGAAATTCATCATAGGGTTCATCTCTAGGAGAAGGATATGAAGAAGAAGAAAAGAAAAAATAAAACCACGATGAAAAAGACTCAAAAACCAAAAAGAAAGACTCAAATGACGCAGAAAGTGCGACTCCCCCAAGCTGAAGTTTGCATTTCCCTCAATGCAAAAGAAGTGAATACGAGAGGGCAAAGAAAATGGGGGGGGGGCAGAATACGCACCGACACAAAAAGATAAGAAAGACAAGAAAACACACATACGAAATTGAAAATAATGAGAGATCACACCACACGACATATAAACAGAAAATAAAAGAAGTAAAAGGAAAATCACATGACACGACATAAAAATAGAAAAAAGAAGACAGAAAATGGCACGACTCAATAGATAAAACAAGCACACACAGAAAACATCACACGACGACACACAGAAAAAATTGACTTCCCCCAAGTTAGACATGACAATGTTAGGAAGATGATATGATCGTGAAAATGCAAAGATATACAAGGGGGGTCAATCGGAGTCGCTTTCGGTAGAATTGTAAGGAGATGGCGATGATGGTGGTGAATAATGGTAGAAGGAATCCTCCGAGGACGAAAGGGAGGGTGTGTGAATAGGAGAAGGAGGAGCAACAGGCACGACTACTGGAGGATCGGGATATATCGACGGATCGTGGTGAATGATGGTGGGACAGGGTGGACCGACACACGTGTGCCAATCGGGGGTATCCATGGTTGGGAAGTGAACGAGTGAAGCATACCATGGATCTGGGTAGAACTCCCAAGGTAGGTGAGTAAGTCGTAAGGGGAAACGCTCCGAGGATGAGGGTGGGAGGATGGCAAAAGGAGTGTAGGCAGGACTATAGAGGTAGGCTGCACGATCCTCCCCAAAAGGAGCGAGCATACCGATAGAGATCAAGTAGTCGCGATCGATACGGCTACGTCCCGGGACAATAGGGAGGTCAGGCGGCATCCTCAAGACAACCGACAATAAGAGTGACCACCCCCCCACAGCAGATAGAGCCAGAAGCTGTGCGGCTAACGGATAAGATCTCGTGGATGATTCAATGAGCGGTGTTTAAGGGTAAAGGGATATTGCCATGAATCCGGTCATGGGACATGGCATAGAGAAAGAGCAACTCATCCCTAGATACCGTGGATACATCTACGCGAGCGAAAATGGTGTTGGCAAGGAAGCAATGGGCGAAACGGTAGCAAGGGAGTATGATGTAGGAGGCAAGGGCTACCGCTGGAAAGGTGGTATATTGGGTGAATCTTTGTCAAGCGTCATCGGCCCGAAAGGGAGAAAAGATGTCAGATCGATCAAGAGTTAAGCATTCAACATGGCGATCGGGGTGAGGAAAGTATAGAATGTCATTAAGCGTGTCGAAGCTCATGAAAAAATCACAATTGAAGGCTCGGAAGGTGAAACCATGATCGGATACTTCAAGAGAACTAAGGAACTCAAGTGTGAGATTCTTGTGTGTATTGGCGTGGGTCCGCAGAAGATAATCTCAACCTATGAAGCAAAAAAGTGCACAGCCGCCCCTAAATAGTCCAAGAGATTGTAGGGTGGGGAAGTCAGCGAAAAGAGTAGGTCGCATTGGGTTATGAAGGAGGGCTTGCAAGCGATCAGATTGCTCTTCGGACGAAGGGTTTATGCCATGGAAAGATGGGAAAAAGGGACCGTGAAGGGGATATCTGCGTGATGACGAGGCTATTTCCTTTCCATTCCCAGACATGGTGACGGCGAGGGGAAAGATGATGGAGCGGGATATGGTGTCTATGAAGATGAAGAAGCAGATAAAGTGTGCAAACACAAATTCAAGACATTACATAAGATGAAATAAATGTGAAGAGTGGAAAGAGGTTACTCATCGACGTTGTAAGATCAAGGACCCGAAAGACCCCACGCAATATAAGGAAGCAATTTGGGAAGCCGTCGCTCGTTGATCCGACAAGAATTGAAATTTTCGAAAATTTGGGGGTTAGGGTTAGGGTTTGGATGTTTGATGAGAGAATGTTGTTGATTGCGAGGTGGCGAGGGTGGGGGAGTATGGGAATAAGTGGGGATGAAGATCTAGGGCAGTGGGGTGGATGGAGGAGGTCGATTCGACAGTTGGAGGGAGAGAGATCGTGCGAATCGAAGTTTGGGGGCCGGGTGGCGGAAATCGTGCGACATGGATATTTATAGGGGCGAAAATGAACCGATCGGGTGAGGATTCACTCGATCGGGTGGATAAGTATCGAAAATATTCCGGTGGACAACAGCTACAGGTGAACCGACCGGGTGAGTTTTCACCCGATTGATTGACCGCTTCTCAATTCTTCCCGCGAGTCTATAACTCTTCACCCGGTCGATCACCCGACAATGGCTTCACTCAACCGATCGGTTGGTATAACCCCTAAATTTCCCGAGAGTTCGGCCCTTCTCGCACGGTCTGGCACCCGGTCACGCGATTCTTCACCTGACCAGTTCGCAAGGAGAGCAGATACGGCCATCGTCTGATACGTCTCACCTGATCGGTTGAGTAGTCACCCGATCGGGTGAGGGCTTGTTTCCTGCAAAAATTCACGAATGGCCTAAGTTCCTCGACGGATGATCTCGCGACTGAAATTAATTGTTCAAATAGAAAAAATAAAGGAGATAAAAATCCTAAAAACGAAGACAAAAGTTTAGAGCATGGGTTGCCTCCCATGGAGCGCTTTTGTTTAACGTCGTTTGCTCGACGCCTCATACGGTAGTCATTTAGGATCCGGATGGTTTAAGGAAGAGTTGTCGGTCGTTGAGAGTCTGGCCGGAGAGAATGTTGGTTCTCCTACCGCATAGTGTTTAAGGAGTTGTCTGTTGACTTTGAATGGCTCATCTCTTTCCATTATCTCGATAGCCCCATGCGGGAAGACTTTGGTGACGGGGAAGGGTCCCGACCACCTTGACTTGAGCTTTCCAGGAAAGAGCTTCAGCTTTGAGTTGAACAGTAAAACTAAGTCTCCTTCCTTGAATTCCCTCTTCAGGATGCGCTTATCGTGCCACCGCTTCAGCTTCTCCTTGTAGATCCGGGCATTTTCATAAGCATTGAGCCGGATCTCGTCGAGCTCGTTAAGTTGTAACTGTCGGTGCCCTCCAACCTCCTTGGTGTCGAAGTTTAGGTTCTTGATTGCCCAAAATGCCTTATGTTCCAACTCCACTGGTAGATGGTACGCCTTCCTATAAACAAGACGGTATGGGCTTGTGCCGATCGGAGTTTTAAATGCCGTCCTGTAAGCCCAAAGCGTGTCAGGAAGTTTTGATGACCATTCCGTCCTAGAGTTGGCCACCGTCTTTTCTAGTATGCCATTGATTTCACGGTTAGAAATTTCTGCCTGGGTGCTAGTCTGCGGCTGGTAGGCACGCCTCACCCGGTGTTGTACCCCGTACTTTTTCAAGAGAGCCTCGAATTCCTTCTCTATAAAGTGGCTCCCTCCGTCACTGATCAGGACTCGAGGTACACCGAACCGCGGGAAGATGTTGTTTTTAAATAACTTGGCGACCACTCTGGAATCATTGGTTAGACTGGCTATCGCTTCAACCCACTTCGATACGTAGTCCACGGCTACCAAGATATACTGGTTCCCAGAAGAGGAAGGGAACGGTCCCATGAAGTCCACTCCCCACACATCGAAGATCTCTACCTCTAGGATGTAGTGCTGAGGCATCTCGTTCCGCTTGGAGATATTCCCTGTCCTTTGGCATTTGTCGCAGGCTTGGACATAAGCATGGGTGTCTTTGAAGAGGGTTGGCCAGTAGAATCCGCTTTGGAGAATTTTCGCAGTCGTCTTATAGGTGCTTGCATGCCCTCCACATTGCTGATCATGGCAATGAGATATTATGGAGGTCGCCTCAGTCTCAGGAATGCACCTTCGTATCACCCCATCGTTGCAGGTCTTGTACAAATGGGGGTCGTCCCAATAAAATTTTCGGACCTCATGGAAGAATTTCTTCTTTTGCTGATAGCTCACGTTGTGGGGGACGATGGCACAAGTCAGATAGTTTGCAATGTCGACGTACCAAAGGGTCCAGGCGGAAGAGACGGAGAAGAGGTGCTCGTCAGGGAGTGAATCATCAACCGGAGTAGCATTCAAATCGAGGGTAGGCATTCTGGATAGGTGATCGGCAACGACATTCTCCGCCCCCTTCTTGTCTTTGATTTCTGACCGGCACCCCGTTTACGGTATGGGCGCGGTGTCGTTTTACCACAAGTGCACGGTTAGTGTAGGGTGCGGGTTTATCGAACTCAGGGAGGTGGATGGCTTGAATGGCTACTAGCCTCGCCTAGGTCGTGTGCTAGCTACGCGGATAATGTGGGTGAAGTGCAGAAATAAAAGAAAGAAATGAAAATGACACAAAATGAATCCCCGCTAACACGGGCCAGAGCACTCATGGCACTTGGCATTTGACTTGAACCAGGGTGAGACATTGCCCCAAAAGGTGGTACCTAGCATCCATGGCCCGATATTCCGGTCGGTGCCAAGCACGCTAGGCCTACCCGGTTCCGGACGGTGGGCATTTCCATGTCCATTAACACCTTCCGCAACCGGGAGCATTAAGGCCACAATGATAACTCCCAACACTTCGTCCAAGCCGCTCCCGCGCGCTAGGACTCGATGTCTACACAAGGGGCGTGAGCGGTGGCTAGGGAGTGAACCGCCAAGTTTATTCCCCCTTGGCCCGACGGTCAGAGGCGGTCTTTCACCCGCCAATGACAATGAAACACCCCCGCGTAACCCTAATGGCCAAATAGGTCAAATGTGATTTCTAGCGATACATCGAAGCGGATATTGACAGGACAAGCACCGGACCCCAACCCCTAACACATCTAGTGTGTCGTCGTACGAATTAGACCCAGATCGCTAGAAATCCCCATTGACACATTTCATCGAACACGTGCCATGCAACCAAGTCTAATGTAAATTTCCAAGCATCAATCCTACCCTAACCCGTATTAGGGTTCATCAAAACTACTCAATGGTGAATAACATATAAACAAACAACACAAAAGACATATAAAATTTCACCATCAAGCAAAATAAACACAATACAAAACAATGGAGAAAAAGAGAAGAAAATACTTATCTTGAGTGAATCGTCAATCCAATACAAGACTTATTACAATAGAAAAGCTAATCTAACCTAATCTAAACTTACAAGAGAAAGGTGCAAAACGCCCTAGAAAAACTGAGAAGAACCCTCTCCAAGTCGTCCCCCAACTTCTATTTATAAACCCCCCAAAAAACCTTAACAGTTCGGGTCCAGAACTGTCAAAAAAGGCCCACCCGATCGGGTGGAAACTCACCCGATCGGGTGGAATAAACAGAGAGCTCAGATTCGCAGAAACAGATCTCACCCGGTCGGTTGACAAGTCAACCGATCGGGTGAAATGAAATTCCAGACTGCAGCCAGTTTCAGCACATATCTGCGCTTAGAAGATTCCAGAAAAATCTAGAAATATCGGATTTGGGCATGCGACCTATCGTTGGAAAGCTAACGACGATGCCGACGCTAGAAAAATAAGAGATCACCCAAAATCCTTCTGGAATGATAGCAGATCTTCAATGAATGAGCAGCGGTGCGCGAAAGGGGACGAAAAGGCCACCCGATCGGTTGAAATGTCAACCGATCGGGTGAGCAGCTTGGTGCTTCGGCCGTCGCCTTCGGCGAGCTTTCACCCGATCACATGAACCGGTCGGGTGAGTTCTTGAGTGACCGGTTGGATCTTGAAGCAGTCAGGTGAATCGATCGGTTCGGCGTCCGTGTCTTCAGCTCTTCATCTTCAGCTACAGATGAACCGATCAGGTGAGAGTCACCCGATCGGTTGGCATTTTGCTTGAGAAAACAGAGAATAGGCCCCCGCTGAACCGGTCTACGAACCGGTCGGGTGACTTCCTTATGAGCTGCGGCAGAGACCGGGTGGTGCACGCGTGCATCACCCGATCGGTTGGAGATGACCAACCGACCGGGTGAGGGGCTGAAAGATGAATTCTTCGACGTTTGACCCACTGGATCACGCGTGACTTCTCCCGTTGCTCCGGGGACTTGGGATATCATCGTTAAACGTCCCCTACATGGTCAATCCCCTGCGATCATGGATAAACAAAGAAAAGTGAAAGAAAACGAGAAAATACAAGAAAACGAATAAAAGACGGCGGAAAAACACGGAGAAACACAAAAGAAAACGTGCGTGAATATATGAAATATAAACGCACGTCAAAATCCCCCAAGCTGAACTCTTCCTCGTCCTCGAGGAAGACGAGTGAGAGTAGGAGCTCGGAAGGGAAAAATAGAGAGGAAGAAAGAAAAAGAGAACTCTGTATCCTAGATCGCCCGTCAGGGCCAACAAAATCAAAAACGATACACAAAGCAAGCAGACGCCAAATCATATCACTAAACCAAGGAATACGAGTCCAGACAAGTGCCATGGGCCCACGCGGTGAAGCGCGAGTGAGTGCGGTCGTGTGCTAGCAGACGGTGTCACTATCTACGATGTGCAATAAAGCTCCATATACACGTACCCAAAGAAAGACCCACATATCAATTCGATTCGAATAAAGCGGTGAATATACAGCTCAAGCATGCATGAGAATAGAGCAAGAATCGAAACATATCATGCGTCATGGACTCCACAACTAGGGTTAAGGAAATCACCACACTATAGCCTAGATAATAGCCAAAAAGTTCCTAAGCCAAGTGTTTTTGAAAACGATGGGGGTTGAGATGATGTGGAGTAGAACACTCGGTGCAAATTCTCGCCTTCCATTTATTCTCGGCAAGTAGGAAAAAATATTCACACGGGAATTTTTTTGGGTTTTGGGTATTTGTATTTTTTTTGGATTTTTGGATATACATATTTTTTTTTCTCTTTTCTTTTTTTGGGTTTTTCTTTTCTCTCTTTTTTTTTTGGATTTTTGGATATTGGGATATTTACATGTGTACTCTCCCAAGTGGGAGAACGGTACACGACGAGGGGATTTGCACCAAGTAAAACAAAAAAAGAAATCGGAATCTAAACACTTGGGCAAAGGAAACTACTCTCGCTAATTGGAGCATAGGCTAAATGGGTTATCCTAGTCCTTAGTTGTGGAATCCCGACACATGCGAAATGAAGTACACGATATATATATAGCATGCAGAAGCAGACAGGGAAAATAAATTCCGCATATTCAAATCGAAGCATGATAATCTAGGGGTCATCCAAGGGTAGGTATATAAAACAACATCACAAAGTAGAAGCACACTATAAGCTAGATACGACACACGACTCATATAAAAGCAAAGTGGACCCACGAAGCGTGAAATGCAAGAGGACTCGATAACCTAGGGTTAGTGAGTGTGATTATCGATGCCATGCTAGGTGTGTGTGATTTTGTGGCAATTCATCATATGGGGTCATCTCTAGGAGAGAGAGAAAGAACAAAAGATGAGAAGAAAAAGAAAAAACACGATGGAAAACGACTCAAAAACGAAGAAAAACGACACAAATGACGCACGAAGTGCGACTCCCCCAAGCTGAAACTTGCATTGCCCTCAATGTAATAATAGTTTATATGGGAGGGCAAATAAAATTGGTGGGGGTGCGCACCGACACAAAAGGTGAAAAACATGAAAAACATATGAACGAAACTAAAAAAAATAAAAAAAAAGAAACACTCAAATAAAAGATATAAAACACGACGTAAACAAACACACGACAACGACACGCGAAAACATGCACACAAAAGTCGATTTCCCCCAAGCTGAACATGACAATGCTAGCAAAATGATATGATCAATGTGATGCAGAAATATGCTAGGGGAAAATCGAAAAAGAAAGAAATCAGAATGCATGAGAGACAGTCTGCTCGTTCTCCTCGGAAGAGGATGTGGGGTGAAATGATAGAAGGGCACGACATGAAGGGTTATTAAGATGCAAAAGCAAATCCCAGATACGCTCCCCTCGCTAATGAGAGGAGACGAGATTATTCAAATATAAACAAGAAAGCGGTAAATTTTTACACTACTGGATTTAGATACACCTGAGCATAGGCGGATCCAAGATCTGGAGTGGGGCAGGTAGCTGCTCTAACTGCTCCTTCTGTGGCTCCGCCAGAAGCGCTGTGCCACGTGTGCCAATGGACCCAAGCAATGCACCTCCAAGCATCCCTCGTAGGTGTCCACCTGCGACCTGCAAAGGACGAGGTGCATTAGTCCATGGCAAAAAATCTTTCCCCAAAATAAAAGTATCCCAGAGATGATCGTCAAAATAAGATTGAAAAATAGTGAAAGTGTGACGAATACTCCCTGAGAATGGGTCGCTATCCTCTATACTAGCGACGACCAAATCCTCGCTCTCCATGAGAAGTGGCTCTCCAGGTGGTGACACACCGCAGTATATCTCAGGGGAAGTAGATCCTGTGTCCTGCGAGAGATATGGTATGTCAAATATATACGAGTCTAAAGAAATAGGAAGTGAAAAGCGAGACTCAAAAGTGGAGTGAGAGTGAGTATGAAAATCTCCCTGAATAGGGGCAATATGCTCAAGTAGATGCTCAGCCGCAGAAGAAGTGGAGAGCGACGGTAAAGGTAGATGTGACTCGGGCTCTATAGAGTGGACAATCGTATCCAAGCCCTCATGCACATCCTCCTCGACGATATGCTCATGCTCCACCATCTGCCCGATGTCCTGAATGACATCCTCGTGGTTGACCACAGACCAAGGAAGAAGCAGCAACAGAGATGACAGTGGAGGTGGATGTGGAGCGGACCACTCGTATGTGGTCGTGGTGTCCTCGTCCTCACGCACATCCTCCTCGCCGGTATGCATAATCTCTGTAAACTCCTCAGTGCTCTCATAGGACTCATATGGGGTATCCAAATAAAGACAAGAAGTCTCTCCCACAGATCCTATAGAAATCACCCCATCCTCACTATCATCATCAAAAAATGCTTCGTCATCCAAGTGGTAGTGATGGAAAAATGGGGTATCGGCTTGGGATGTGTCTATGGTGGCCGATGGCATGGTGGTCTCAATCATGAAAGTGGGTGTATCATCTCCTTCATCCCCTCTCCTCGGTGTCGGCTCGGTGATTGGTACCATTAAGTTTTGTAATATTTGGCCTTGGTTAAACATGGCACTTTCAAGGAGAGACACGAGGCTTGATTCTTCTTGTGTTTGTGGAGGGGTATAAGGTTGAGAAAATGGATGGGAGGTGTTTGGGCTAAGGTTGTGGGAAAATGTTTGGCCTTGGAGTGGGGGGAGGCTCTCAAGCGTAAACGGGCAATCATAATACACGTGCCCCGCCATCCCACAAGTCTCATAATCCACAACTGGATAAGGATTGCATCCTCCCATCTGAGCATCGAAATTTGATCTCCACATGATAATATCAAAGATACCTGGACAACAAAAATAAGAAAACTAGAGAGGAGCGTCAATAGTACAAGAGAATAACAAAAGGATAATATAATGGTGGGAGAAAAATTTCTTGGTTATTGAATATTTTTAAAAAAATAAGAAAAAAAGAAAAAGAAAATTTTTTTTGTTTTTTTTTGTTTTTATGCGTAGACTAACGAACCCAAGCTAAGCTAATATCAAACCGAACGCCTCCCCGGCAACGGCTCCAAAAACTTGACCGGCGCCCCGTTTACGGTATGGGCGCGGTGTCGTTTTACCGCAAGTGCACGGTTAGTGTAGGGTGCGGGTTTATCAAACTCAGGGAGGTGGATGGCTTGAATGGCTACTAGCCTCGCCTAGGTCGTGTGCTAGCTACGCGGATAATGTGGGTGAAGTGCAGAAATAAAAGAAAGAAATGAAAATGACACAAAATGAATCCCCGCTAACACGGGCTAGAGCACTCATGACACTTGGTATTTGACTTGACCCAGGGTGAGACATTGCCCCAAAAGGTGGTACCTAGCGTCCATGGCCCGATATTTCGGTCGGTGCCAAGCACGCTAGGCCTACCCGGTTCCGGACGGTGGGCATTCCCATGTCCATTAACACCTTCCGCAACCGGGAGCATTAAGGCCACAATGATAACTCCCAACACTTCGTCCAAGCCGCTCCCGCGCGCTAGGACTCGATGTCTACACAAGGGGCGTGATCGGTGGCTAGGGAGTCAACCGCCAAGTTTATTCCCCCTTGGCCCGACGGTCAGAGGCGGTCTTTCTCCCGCCAATGACAATGAAACACCCCCGCGTAACCCTAATGGCCAAATAGGTCAAATGTGATTTCTAGCGATACATCGAAGCGGATCTTGACAGGACAAGCACCGGACCCCAACCCCCAACACATCTAGTGTGTCTTCGTACGAATTGGACCCAGATCGCTAGAAATCCCCATTGACACATTTCATCGAACACGTGCCATGCAACCAAGTCTAATGTAAATTTCCAAGCATCAATCCTACCCTAACCCGTATTAGGGTTCATCAAAACTACTCAATGGTGAATAACATATAAACAAACAACACAAAAGACATATAAACTTTCACCATCAAGCAAAATAAACACAATACCAAACAATGGAGAAAAAGAGAAGAAAATACTTATCTTGAGTGAATCCTCAATCCAATACAAGACTTATTACAATAGAAAAGCTAATCTAACCTAATCTAAACTTACAAGAGAAAGGTGCAAAAAGCCCTAGAAAAACTGAGAAGAACCCTCTCCAAGTCGTCCCCCAACTTCTATTTATAAACCCCCCAAAAAACCTTAACAGTTCGGGTCCAGAACTGTCAAAAAAGGCCCACCCGATCGGGTGGAAACTCACCCGATCGGGTGGAATAAACAGAGAGCTCAGATTCGCAGAAACAGATCTCACCCGGTCGGTTGACAAGTCAACCGATCGGGTGAAATGAAATTCCAGACTGCAGCCAGTTTCAGCACATAGCTGCGCTTAGAAAATTCCAGAAAAATCTAGAAAAATCGGATTTGGGCATGCGACCTATCGTTGGAAAGCTAACGACGATGCAGATGCTAGAAAAATAAGAGATCACCCAAAATCCTTCTGGAATGATAGCAGATCTTCAATGAATGAGCAGCGGTGCGCGAAAGGGGACGAAAAGGCCACCCGATCGGTTGAAATGTCAACCGATCGGGTGAGCAGCTTGTTGCTTCGGCCGTCGCCTTCGGCGAGCTTTCACCCTATCACATGAACCGGTCGGGTGAGTTCTTGAGTGACCGGTTGGATCTTGGAGCAGTCGGGTGAATCGATCGGTTCGGCGTCCGTGTCTTCAGCTCTTCATCTTCAGCTACAGATGAACCGATCGGGTGAGAGTCACCCGTTCGGTTGGCATTTTGCTTGAGAAATCAAAGAATAGGCCCCCGCTGAACCGGTCTGTGAACCGGTCGGGTGACTTCCTTATGAGCTGCGGCAGAGACCGGGTGGTGCACGCGTGCATCACCCGATCGGTTGGAGATGACCAACCGACCGGGTGAGGGGCTGAAAGATGAATTCTTCGACGTTTGACCCACTGGATCACGCGTGACTTCTCCCGTTGCTCTGGGGACTTGGGATATCATCGTTAAACGTCCCCTACATGGTCAATCCCCTGCAATCATGGATAAACAAAGAAAAGTGAAAGAAAACGAGAAAATACAAGAAAACGAATAAAAGACGGCGGAAAAACACGGAGAAACACAAAAGAAAACGTGCGTGAATATATGAAATATAAACGCACGTCAATTTCCATGTCGAATTCCTGGAGGAGGAGAATCCATCTAATGAGCCGCGGCTTGGCCTCTTTCTTGCTCATTAGGTATTTGAGAGCGGCGTGATCAGTGTGCACGATCACCTTCGCCCCAACGAGATATTGCCGGAACTTGTCCATCGCGTAGATGACCGCTAGCAATTCCTTTTCCGTGGTTGTGCAATTTCTTTGGGCAACGTCAAGGGTCTTGCTCGTATAATATATCACATGCAAATTTTTATCCTTCCGCTGCCCCAAGATGGCTCCAACGACGTAATCACTAGCGTCGTACATTACTTCGAAGGGTAGATTCCAGTCCGGTGGCTGAATTACGGGCACGGAAATCAAGGCTTGCTTAAGAAGGCGAAATGCTTCCATGCACTCCTCGTTGAAGATGAAAGGTGCATCCTTCACCAGGAGTTGGGTCAGCGGTCTGGAAATCTTTGAGAAGTCTTTTATGAAGCGGAGGTAAAATCCCGCATGCCCTAAAAACCCACGAACTCCTCGAAGATTGAGTGGTAGTGGAAGCTTTTCAATCACCTCAACTTTTGCCTTATCAACCTCAATCACCCTCGAAGAAATGACATGTCCCAGCACAACTCCTTCTTGGACCATGAAATGGCAGTTCTCCCAATTCAGGACTAGACCCTTGTCTTGACATCTCTCCAAGACTTTAGTTAGATTGCTGAGGCATGAGTCAAACTCAGTTCCATAGACGGAAAAATCGTCCATGACGACCTCCATAATGTCCTGGGAGTAGTCGGAGAAGATAGCGGACATCAGTCTTTGGAATGTAGCTGGGGCATTGCAAAGCCCAAACGACATCCTTCTGTATGCATATATCCCAAATGGGCATGTGAAAGTAGTCTTCTCCTGGTCATCGCTATGGATATGGATTTGAAGGAATCCGGAGTAGCCGTCCATGAAACAGAAGTAGTTGTGCTTCGACAGCCTCTCTAGCATCTGACCAATGAATGGGAGAGGGTAGTGATCTTTTCTCGTGGCCTTGTTCAGCTTCCTATAGTCAATGCACATCTGGTACCCTGTGACGGTCCTAGTAGGTATGAGCTCGTTTTTCTCATTGCGAACCACCGTAATTCCTCCTTTCTTGGGTACGACGTGCACCGGGCTAACCCAGCAACTGTCGGAGATTGTGTATATGATACCGGCATGTAGAAGCCTAACAATCTCTTTTTTAACCACATCCATCATTATAGGGTTGAGTCTCCGCTACGGCTCAATTGACGAGGCCTGCTCATCCTCAAGAAGTATTCTATGGGAGCAGAGGCCCAAGCTAACTCCTTTCAAGTCTTTGATTGCATACCCAAAAATACCCTTAAAACTTTTCAAAACACCAAGAAGTTTGGTCATCTGGTCCTCAGGCAGCGAGGAGTTCACTATGACAGGAAGGGTCGAGTCCTTTCCCAAATATTCATACTGTAGTCCCGGGGCAACTCTTTCATCTCAACGTCCCGATGCATATTTCTCAAGCTGAGCATCCTCTAGCGAAAGGACTTCTTCGTGGGTCTCTTGAAAGCTAGCATCTGGACTTTCACTCTCAGCCGTGATTTCACAGGGCAAAGCCTCGTAAGACAATGAGGAGCCAATGGAGATTGGCTCTGGGTCTTTCTCAAGCTCATAATAATCATCCAGGAAGAAGGCTTCGACGTGGAAACAGATTTCGATAATCGATGACTCCCCACCTCTGCCTCCGGCTTCCTCATCTTCCCAGGGTCTGGGGGGCTCCAAAGAAGTTTGGAAGGGATGGGTTGATTCTTGTTCAAAGTGCTCGACTAGCTCTGTCCTGTAGTTCTCCTGACAAAACTCCTCATAGGTGAACAATACTCCCCCACTGAACTCGGAACTAGGTAGGTCGATACACGCCACTTCATCAGGAGAGAGGAGAGTTGTCGTCCCGGATGCAGCTGCACATCATGATACCTTCTCTGATTTTCCACAGCGGCAGACAGAAAGGTTAGAATACTCGAGGCATTTAGGGATCCTGTCAAACTTTGTGCCAAACAGCGGATGTGGTGCGAATGATCCCAGATATCTCCCAAAACTGCACACAACATCTTCGTCATGGAGCAGACAACCTATAAGAGAGGAGAGAAAATGATCTGCACAGATAGCAAACACGTCAAAAGCATCAGTTGTATGAACATGGAGGGGCGAGGAGTACCGATGGCAGCATGACGACTCGATTTATCAATTCTATACACCTAATATTTACAATATGTACAAGTAAAATCAAAAGGTGTAGAATGCGAAAATTATCGCGAGATAGAGATGTGAGCTAGACTCAAGGGTTCATGAAATCCTAAAATAACAAGCATGTTGCCTCCCCGGTAACATCGCCATAAAGCTTGACGTCCCCAGGATTTGCGCATCAGATGTGTGCAATTGGGGGCGTGAGATTTAAATATTTGTAACCGCAAGCGCACGGTGTTGTAGTGTGGCTTAGGGGTCGAACTCAGGACGGCGTGGTTGTGCTTGTGTCAAGTAGGATCGAATTCACCCCATGGGCTTGCTAGCCCGAATCGGATGATGGGTTGTCACGAAAATAGAATGCGAGGGATAAACAATATAAATGGAAAACCCGGGACTTCGGTTTCCACCCTATCGTACGATTCTCGCCGATATGGCCTACGGGTAGGATAGCGATCGGAATCAGGGTCTAATGGTGAGACTTTGCCTCTAAGAGTGATACCAGCGTCCCATGGGCCCGATATTCTGGTCGGTGCCCAGGATGATACGCCGGACTTCCCGGGTTCGGTCAGTGGGCATTCCCATGTCCATTAACACTGACCGACTCCGGGAGCACTAAGCTCGCAACGATAACTCCAAAGTCTCATCCTGCCGCTCCCGCGCGCTATGATTCGACGTCTATGCTAAGGACGTGAGCTATGGCTAGAGAGTCAACCGCCAAGTTTATTCCCCCTTGGCCCAACGGTCAAAGACGGTCTTTTTCCCGCCGATGACAATAAAACACCCCACGTAACCGTTAGATTCCTAATCCCTATCAATTTCCTAGTCCTATGGACGCATCGGGAAGAACCCACGAAGGGGTTTCCACCAAAATCCCAGATTTGAGAACTACTCACACATATTTACTAAAAAGCGATCTAAATAGAAATCGACCGTTAGAAACATGATCAGGCAATTGAAAAGTAGTAAGAGCAATGCTAATAACACTATATTAAAGTTTAACAAAGATAGGAAAACTTACAAATATATGAAAATTACAGCCGTCAAGAGAGAGAATAAATAGCAAAAAATAACCACTCCCACTTCTGGAAAACCTAGGGGTCCTATATATAGAATACGATATCACCCGATCGGTTGAGAAGTCAACCGATCGGGTGACCTACTTCGTTTCTTCGGCAGTTTAGCACGGGACTTCACCCGGTCATATGGCACGGTCGGTTGAGGGTTGAGGCTGATCGGTTGGATCTTCTTGCCGTCGGGTGAATCGGTCGGTTGAGCTATCTGTGTCTCGGCGTCGGAGAATCGGCTACAGGTGAACCGATCGGGTGAAGGTCACCCAATCAGTTGACATTCAGTATCAAATTCCAGATAGTTGGGGGCATTTGAACCGGACTCTGAACCGACCGGTTGACTTTCCGCCCGCTTCAGCTTGTGTCTGGGTGGTGCACGCGTGTATCACCCGTTCGGTTGGAAGTGACCAATCAGTCGGGTGAGGGGCTGAAAGATGCTATCTTCGTCATTTGACCCCCTGGATCACGCGTGACTCCTCCGGTTTATATGTCCACTACGCATGTAAACTCCTGCAAAATACAAAAAACCCGAAAAAGTGAAAGAAAACAAGAAAACACGAGAAAACGAATACAAGACAGCGGAAAACAATGGAAAAACACAAAAGAAAACGTGTGTGAATATATGAAATATAAACGCACGTCACCACCGTGCCCCATCTCAACCTACTCGACCGAGTACACTATACGCTCGGTCGAGTAACAACATCAAGTCCGACTCGATCGCACATAGCTTGTGCTCATTCGAGTTCCCACACACATATGCATACACCCATTCTTTTCGACTCACACTGATACTATTCTATCTTTCAATTTCAGGTGTCCCGTGCTTTCTGAGGAAATCTTGAATTCCAATCGATTGGGAGATCGCATCAGCTTAACGCCTCGACTCGCGCAGGATCACTCTATACTCATCCCGCCACTCGCCTCGGTAAACTCTTTCCACCGTAGACTTTACTTACCGATTACCATTCTTCACTTGCACGATGCCCCCACGGTAAACTAGACCTAGAAACGCCGACACCGGTGCACACATCTCTAGACCATCCCGACGCACCCGTCGAACAAGCTCACCCACACAAGACCATATTGTTGGCGTATCATCCGCCCCTGTGCCCCTTACAACTAACACTCCAACCCCTCCCGAGCGTCTGTATCTCAACGACTAGCAATGACGTTACCTTCCGCGACAATGACTAGGTCGACCAGTTTGTCGTCATGCTCCTACTCATAGGTCAGGGAGGCAGCACTACTCAATAGTCAGTCGAGCAGGACCTCCCTTTACTTCGCGACCTAGTTAGGCACTGGCGCTCCGATCCAGTCATCGAGCCACATCCAGCTTCCACCGTCTCTGGTCCACAGCAGGGGGACCCATCACCACCTTAAGAGGGTGGTGCCCCTGCTTGATGATGTCCCTCCACCACTTGTTGTCTTTCCCTTCTCTTTTATTGTGCCCATCTGTCTTTTCGGGGCCTTTTTCTAACACAGCTTGGGGGAGGACACACCATGCATCGTTCCATGTATTTGCATCATCCTTTTATCCTTGCATCATATCACTGTCTTTTTCATTTTGCATAGATTTCTGTTCCATTCACTTTTTATTTCCTTGCCCACCCACCCACCCTAGCATCATTTCCCGCATGCCAGCCTGCTCTCAGTAGTGAGGACACTGCTGCGTTTAGCTTGGGGGATGAGCGGTATCGCTTTACTTTTCATTTACTTTTCATTTTCTTTTATATTTTATTTCATTTTTCACCTTTTTATTTTACTTTTCCACCAATTTATTCACATTTTCATTTTTCCTCATTCAGCATCACGTTTTTCACTTTTTGCCACGCTTACATGCTTGTTACATTTTCTTACTTTCTCCGCTTTTCTCTCTTTTAGCTAGAATTGTTCTGCATGATGATACCTCTCACAGCCCTCAATAGCTACTCACGATGCTTATATATGTTGACATGCTATTTAGGGCAGTCTCAATTTTACTATTTATATGTTGGCATATTCTCTTGCTGATCTTTCTAATTTAATGCCTGATAAGAATTGAAATTGAATGCATGAAATAGTATTTAGTACGTCTTTTGTTGGGTAATGCACCTAGGTTCACGCATCATTAGAACATCTGGAGCAACCATTTGTTATCTTATTCACTTCTGTTTGCGTCCCTGATATCATTGTGCTTTATACCGCATGTTTTCAATATTCATTGAGATGAATGAAAATATCCATGCTAGCTATGAGTTTTAGTTAAAGTATTGTCCCATTGAATTGTTGTGCACCTCTGATGAGTGAACCGAGTGATATATTATTTTCCTTCTCCACATATCTTTATGATTCTCTACATATCATTTGGTTTCACCCCCTATAGCTACTTCTACCGTATCTACTTCCCTAAAATCCCAAAAGAAAAAAGACAGCTTCCAAATAAATAAAATAAAATAAAATTAAAAAATTATATGTGAAAAAGAGAAAAAGAAAAGAAAAGAGAAAAGAAGGAAAGAAAATTATTTCATATCCTTTTATTAGAAGCTACTACAAATACGTGGGAAAAAACAAAAATTTCCATATCCTATTCCTAGATGCGACGCCTCAAGCTAATCTTGCGGGGTGAACCATTTGATTATATGAGTGAGTATAACATTAGAGTGGAGATGGTGCACAATGGGGAGATTAGATAATGCTTGAAATTTACAAAATATTTTAGTTTTGGAGATTTTTCATGATTTGAAGTGAATATTTGAATGACGTGATCTCTTTCCATTCTCTATTGCATGTTGGTGTGATCTCTTTATGCTCCACTTGTATCTATTGATTGAAAATTCATTGCTAACTCTTTTTATACTAGACTCTACAGATTGCATGAAATTGATATGAGTTGATGGCATGATTTTAGAAGATCCCTACTTTTGCCTTTATTGCATGCTAGCCATATGATTAGTAAGACTTGAGGATACTATTAGCATGTGTTTTATTATTCGAAGCATCGTGATATATTGCTGAGGCTTGAGATCTGATTGGACATTTTAGCATCCCCATTCCATCTCTTATCTCTTTTATTTTCTTTTGTTTATCGCCCGACATACCTATTATTCGTCTTCCTCGAGGACGAGTAAGAGGTAAGCTTGGGGGATTTTGATGTGTCCATATTTTCTATCTTTTCATAGCATCATTCCATTGCATTTCATGTCATATCCACATCAAAATCCTACATTTTCTTACGATACTGCACTTCTAACGCCATATTCGAGTTTCATAGAGTTTTATGGATTTTCAGGGTTTTTGGAGCGATTCGGAGCCAGTTTTGGATATGGACACATCCAGCATGCCCGTGAGTCTGTTGGCAAGGCTATACAGGAGTTCGTCGAGGTTCAGAAGCATATAGGAGGAGTGGAGGAGAATCTGGCAGGAAAAAGGAGGCATTAGGGAAGTTTGCCAGGCGACTCGACCGAGGAGCACAATCTGCTTGGTCGAGCTGATATACAAGACCAGCAGAATGTGCATCCGACTCGACCGAGCAGAGTGGCGACTCGGCCCAAGTCGACCTATTTTTGGCCTGCACCTCATAGACATCCTGCTCGACCGAGCAGGACCTTCTCGACCGAGCCAGCGGACAACTCGACTGAGCAAGGCCTACTCGGGCTGAGTAGGAAGATCGACATTTTGGAAGGAGATCCGAACTACTGACAGCTCGGTCGAGTAGGCAGGCTGCTCGACCGGGGAGCCCGGACCCCTTCGCCCAAGCCAAGAGTAGTTAATGCGCCTGCTCGACCGAGCAGGCATCTACTCGACCGAGTCACTGACTCGGTTGACGACATGCGGATCCCAGACTCCAGAATTTCAGGTTATTTTCATGGGGATCCCACACGGATGTATATGGAGCGAATTTTTACTGACGTTTGGGGAGAGCTTTTCATTAGGTTTTTTTGAATTGAGCTTAGGGAGAGGAGATCGAAAACTATTGTAGATCTAGATCTAGGTTTTGAGAATTGAACTGTTTTTGGAGAAAGATTAAGTTTTTATTATTTCTTTTGTCTTGGAATCTGCGGGAATTCTTTGATCTCTATTGGCTATTGCTCTTTCTCATTCACGGTATGTAAGACCTTAATCACTAGCTTGATTTTATTGCTATGATGTTTTCTAGGTAGAAACTATGTTGTTATTTGTCGTAATCGCTATGTGTGAGTAGTTTTCCCTAGGGTTGATGGGTTAGCCCTAAGACTCTAGGAAAGAGATGTAGATCTGGATTTCTAAGTTGCATTGGAAATAAGGGGGATTATTTCGGTCGATCCATCCAAATTCCAAGGAGAACTCGTTCTGAGATTGATCTCGTCCGAGTGTACACCCGAAAAACGACTTGTAGTCTTACCGCAAGCGCACGGTGTAGCGGCGAGCGGGTATCGAACTCAGGGAGGACAAATGACCGTGTCTCTTTCCAATCACCTAGCTATCAAGAGAATCGAGAATAGTTTGGGGTATAACAATCACAATCGTTCAATTATTAATTAAAATATCAATTTAATAAAACGTCTAGGGATAGAGAATCCCCACTACGGACATTCTCGCATCCTCGTGATTCATAACTTTCATTGTTAATAAGCTTGAATATAGGTGAACTAGTCGCAACTTAATGTAGAACCAAGCTCACGCTCTCGCGCTATTGCCGGTCTATAGCAAACCTAGGATAGAGCCCACTCTCGTGCAAACCCTAGCCTAAGCCGCTAGCGTGAAGAACAACATCATTGTTCAATCGTGTCTCGAGTCCACTCTTGTCCAAACTCGAGCTACAACCTAGGTTATGATAGTTCCTATCCATCCAATCTCTTGCAAACGAATATTGGTATAGATTCACAATTAAAAATCCTAGCTTTGGTCCAATCTCTTACAAACCAAATCCAGAGAAATCCAATTGTCAATCTAAATCGAATTTCTAGGCCTTCCTATCAATTGGGATCCAATCTCTTGAAAATCCCAATCGATATGAATCCCTAGCTATTCGTAATTAATCAATCACAACCTAACCCTAATCAATTCTAGCAACAATTCCACAAATTCATCACAATTTAGAAATAGGGCCCGTAGGGTTCATCCCTACGCCCTAAGACGACGGCACTACTCACTTGACATCATGCAAATCTCAGAAAATTCAACAATAATCACGGCATAATTCATTGCAAAATAGAAATAATTCATAAAAATAGAGTTTTCAGTAGGAATAGACAAACCAATGTAGATGCCAATGATTTCCAGCTGATAATTCACCAAAGAGTAGCCCTCAAATCCCTAAAAGAAAGTCTAAAAATTAATTGTTCAAAATCTCTCTAAACTAGGGCAAAAATTGGGTTTAAATACCCTCTAAAATCACACAAAAAATCGTGCCAAAAATGCCCCTGCGCAGCCCAGAAATCGCAACCCTAGCAGCAGGCGGAGCGGTTCACTCGGCCGAGTGACTTGTCACTCGGCCGAGTGACTTGTCACTCGGCCGAGTGACAAACGCTGCAAAAATACAGTAACTTCGTATGTTTCAGGGTCTGTCTTTGGGGGATTGCTCGGCCGAGTAGACTTATCCATTCGGCCGAGTGGCTTTATCGTTCGGCCAAGTGGATCTTCGACAGGATCTCTGAGAATTACAGTAACTTCGGCCTTTCTCTGGACAATTTCCCTGTACCACTCGGGCGAGTGAGATTTCTCATTCGGCCTAGTAGGCTTTCTTCGTTCGGCCGAGTATACGCTAAAATTAACTCTGTGTGCGTATCCGTTCTGGTCGGCTGAGTGGGACTTCTTGTTCGGCCGAGTGGCTGTTCTGCTCGGCCGAGTGATGTGCTGAAATGCCTGTTTCTCTTCTTTTTGCCTCCTCGTCGCTCCTATTGATTTCCTTCTTCTTCGGCTCATCCTCCATCGCTGATAAACCTCAAATGACCCGTGGGTAACACTCCTAATCGCTTGCAAACCCTTTGATCTCAAAATCGCTCCAAATCGCTCCATATTTCCTGAAATACGACAAAAACAAGAAATAGTGAAAAGTATCGCAATATTGTCGAATAATCGTGAAAAACACGGAATGGGCGATCAAAACGGCATGCAAACATGCAGAAAAAAGGTATAAAATATGGAGTGATCAAAATCCCCAAGTTTACCTCTTACTCGTCCTCGAGGAAGATAATTTAAAGGCGAACCCGATGGGAAGATAATAAAAAGAAAAGACGGAAGAGATAGAAAATAAGGAAAGAAAGCAAAGAGAAAGGTGCTAGATCATTTTCTCAGGACGCGGGCTTTGCTTACTCATATAGCATACGGTGAATATAAAACTCATGCCAAAGATTTTTATCTCGATATCATGGTATAAAGATGCATTCAATATAGAAAACCCGAGAATAGCAGAATAATATGAAATATGGAATCATTCTAGAATTAACATCGTCTGAAGCATCTAAAGCGGTATACATACACATAGACCACACACTTTTCAATTGAATGCTTTCTATAAGGAGTATAAGAGATATCACACATCATGGATCAATAAGAATATAAAGGTATGGTTTTCATGAAATGCATGCTAAGTTTCAATTCCTGGATTTCGTAAAACTTTTAGTAATCTCACCGAGTATAGAAAATTACTTAGCTTAGGTTTTCATGCACAGTCAAGTAGTCACTCTCTCACACATCATTGGATCCTCTCCCCCAAGCTTATCTATAAGCATGGTGGCATAAATAAATCAATAAGTACATTCCCAATTTGTAACGACAGGTTTTTGTATGATTGGATTATCAGTGTGTTTTGCTTGCGAAGGTGTGTTCTCTCCTTGTGTGGTTTCCATTTGCATAGTTCTCGCTTTCATTCATCTCGTTGAGATTTCCTAGCTTTCGTTTTCATTCCTTTTCATGCGATCTTCTAGCTTCTTCCTTAGAATCATTGAACTCGGAGTAAGTCACTCGTGACGAGCTTCATATCGATCATATCTTAGAGTATAAATCGATCCTAGAAGCCATAGAAATCTTCCCGAAGCTTCGCGCTTCGAATCGGCACTTTTTGTGCATGTTAGTTGGTTCAAGAAGATCGACCGACCGACTAGATTCCAATTTAGTCGGTCAGGAAATCAACTGGAATCGACTAGTTCATTCAATCAATTATTCAGGAGTTACTGTTTACTCTTAGTCGGTCTAAGAACAACCATCGACCGACTAGATGCTAAACTAGTCGGTCAGGAATCCTTCTCAGACCGACTAACTCTCATTTCCATGATCTCTCTCAGAATTCAGCCTTTAGTCGGTCAATAAACACTCACCGACCGACTAGTTCTCAAACTAGTCGGTTGACAAGCCTTCACAGACCGACTAACTCATAGTCCAGTTTTCCTGAGCGAGCTACTGTTTACTCTTAGTCGGTCCATGTTGGACGACTGACCGACTAGATCCTCAACTAGTCAGTCACCAATCCTTCTTTGACCGACTAATCAGCCCAGGAAACCCTAGTTTGCCCTAGCCGCCACACGATTTTCTATATAAACCCCCAATCATTTTCTTCTCTTCCCTCTCTTCTCCTGAACCTCCTCCTTCCCCAAATCATCCCCCTTCATCCCCAAACCCTTCCTCCTTCATCCCAAGCTCATCCATCATCATCCAAACCCTCATTTCACATATCCTACCCCTCCTCAACCTCAAACTCTCATCAAATCCCCAAATCCCCCAAAAACCCTAGTTCTCCAATCTTCACCATCTATTCCAGATCTGATCCCTAGGTTCTCCGGAGTGTTTCTTCCGCCTCCTCTCGGTAAGAAATCGACCTCTTGATGTTTCCATAACCTATTTGTATTTTTATGAAACCCTAATGAATAAATGTTGTTTTGTTGCTTGTTTCCCCATAACAGCGATTTCCCCCGTAGATTAGCATCCGCGAGACGAACCTTTGTGATCGTCATCCCCGGTGCTAGGCAAGTGAAACTTGCCACTTAGGGTTTAGGCCATGTTTTGGGCCATTTGCTTGTTGTAGGCGTAAAAGAGACTAGGCGACGAAATGATACTCTCCTAGGCGCAAATTGGGGAACTAGCTTGACAACGAAGCTAGTTCCGACATCTAGCATGTTGCACAATTACCATGTCATGTTTACTTTCCATTAACGGTACGCAAATTAATTGTCATGTCATTGCATCCTTTAAGTATTTCTGTGAATGCGTAGCTTCGCTACAATGCTTGTGTTCCTGGCTCGTGTTCTAGAAGCGGGCCATGTGTTGGTTGATAGCCAATGCCCGAATTGCTTGTCTCCGGCTAGGTGCACCCCTACGCCAATTGTTTATGAATCATAATATAGAATACGAGCTCCTGTACGGGGCAACCCTGGCTCACTTGATGGGCTCATGTACAGGGACCCTGGCTCGATTACTTGACTGATAATTCCTGGCTCGTGACCAGAAGCGAGCATAATGAGTTGGAAACCCCAACGCTCGATATTGAATTGTGAAATAGGAAAACAAGCTACCGTGCGGGGCAACCCTGGCTCACTTGCTGGGCTCATGTACAGGGACCCTGGCTTGTTTACGTGTGGGATGGGGTAAGAGTGAAGCGGTCATTCAACTGGGAGTCTGTCCGATCAGCAACTGCAGTTGTAAGGCGTAAACTCTGGGTTTGGGGTAGTTGTTAAGCGGCCACTCAGCGTGAATGTGAAACCGTTCAGCTGTAAGGCGTAAACATCTATAAAACAACGTGAATAGTGAATTGATTGAGATTGTTAGTAGCTTGGCTACTCTTGTCTTGTCTTGTCCCGATAATTGTTCTCTTGTACAAATTGTCTTGCCATGTCTTGTTTGTACAATCATGTTATAACTGCCATGTCATGCATACTATAACTGCTAGGTTGCTAGTTTACCTTCCTTTCAGTTTCCTTGCTCAAGTCTTCTCAGACTTGCTGACATGTGCCCCTTTCTCTTTGGGTGTCGCATGTTAGTTGCCGAGCCAGAGCTTGTTGCAGAGGACGTTGTGTTTGCTGAGGAGGAGTCTAGTGGACACCGGTGACTTGTTGAGTTTCCCTTTATGTTTTAGGATTCATGTTAGTTGTCGGTGCGTGGCACCCTTGTATGTATGTTATACTTTGTTGGCCATGTTGGGCCTTAGACTCTTTTTCCTTTAGCCTGGCGGCTTTTCTGCGATATTGTAATTTGTTTATGGACATTTGGAGATTCAATAAAATGTCGTCTCATTTCCTTATTATCATTGTTGTTTCGTTTCGCTTTGCAAGGACTTGCCATAATAAGTGTTTTTATACGCTTATCAGACTTGGAGCTTCACAGCTTCAAGTTTGTGCGGACCTTCTCACGTCTCGCCTCCACATTTTTGGGAAGCGGGGCATGACAGGTTTTAGTGGTGGCCCATGCAGGTACATTTACAAATGCGAACTATCGGAACGACAATAATAATTATAGAATGTCCATTAAATAAATTAGAACATCCAAGTTATAAGCCCGGAGTCTAGGAATTTAGCGTTCCTATGCCTTAGGTGGCTAGTGGGCGTGTTAGAGCACCTGTCCCAGCTTGATAGGAAATCCATTAGGTCAGGACTATAGTGAGACTTAGTTAGAAGTTTGTGCTTGCTAGTTAGGGATCCTTGATTGTTAGTTAGACTCCATGCTAGTGATCGCTATGATAGTCTTAAGAGTTACCTTAGTGGTTCCTGTCTAGCCCTGACCATGATAGATTCCTAGGATTTCTTTAGCCGTTCGCTTGGGTTCATCGATTTCGGACCCAGCTGAACTCATTTCATCGCTGTCTAGCCCTAGAGAGTCATAGCGCTTAGTTCCAAAATCTTTGGTTGGTTGACCGTAGGAGTGTCCGTAGATTTTCCTAAGTCATAACCTAGGCATATTTATGTTTTGATCATCCGACCAAATCCCTTGGCCTTTAGTTAACCCAATGATTAGAACCCCACTGATTCAATCTTTCCTGGTCACTACACTTTGGTGTTACTGACCGTAGATCTTCATCATGGATTTCTTGCATTGCGATTTAGGTGCATGCCTCAAACAACCACATTCATTGCCCTCGATTCACATGATCCCCTCTTTACTATAATCGTTGATCCTTCGAATGTCCCCTTTGGCAAGGCTTAAGTTCTTTTAAAGTTATTTTCGATTTCCCTTATTAAAGTTTTCGTTAAGTTTAAATTTTGTTTTAAACCCGCTACGTATATACTTGAATTTCTCACTTTTCGATTGAGTCAAAATTCCTTGTAGATTTCGGAGTCTAATAGTTGTAATTATAATTTCTATCTCGTAACCATTTTCTTGTCTATATTTTCGCATTTCGGTTTAAAGACTCCAATACTATTTTGGAAGAATTCGATGTACCATTTTCTAACTATGAGATCCATTTTAATCGCATGACATACTTTAAAATCTTTTCCAAGCTAAATGGAATTTCGATTGTTATATGTATACTTATATCTCGTACTCTTTCATTGACTTAAATTAATTTTTGAAATTCGAAAGTTTTGACGAGATTTTGATTACTGTTTTATAATGTTTTACAGCCTATACCTTTCATACCTATCTGAATATCTTGTCCCTTTTCATAAATCGATTTAATCCTGAGCCGCAATTCTATTTTCCAAATTCGATTTATGAATTTTCCTTCTTATTTATGATATTCAAATGACTCGTCGCGCTCCCTTAATATACTTTTTAAAGTCACAGATGTTCACATGACCACCTCATTCCAATTATCCTTGATCTTTGAAATGTTTTCCGTTGCAAATCTTGATTCTTCCAAAGTTATGTTCGAATGCTTTCCTTATTTGAAGTTTCACTCAATTTAAATTTGTTCTAAACTTCTTTAAATATGTCTCCCTAAATTTCGATGGAGTTCAAAGTCGTTCTTGAATTTTGAAGACTTTTGGCCGTAATCTTAAAATTACTATCTTGTACTATTTTACTAACAATGTATCTTTTGCATTTCGATTTTTAAACTTTATTACTATCCTGATGGTTCGATATACCGTCCCTTTTTCCTAAATACAAAATTTATTTTAACCACTTATCGTGCATACCTTTAGGGGTATTTTTCCAAGACTGAATGAACTTCAACAAATTTTGTATATATCAATTATAGGTTCGTCGTACTCGTACTTCAAAAGTTTTTATACCAACACGTTCTTTTGGCGAACCCTTATTTCCCTAAAAGTATTTTCGATCTTCTTCTTTCGTTAAGTTTAAATTTGTTCGAAACACTTTTGATATATGTAAGGTTTCATGCTCCTTCGCCGACTTAAATTATTTATGTTTTTAAATATCGAAACTTGTGTTGAGATTTTTAGATTAGAAGTTTATAATATTTTTTGCATATACCTTCGTATCGATATAAATGTCTTGTCCCTTTTCATATACCAATTTCATTCTGAACCGTATTTCTATTTTCCTAACTCGATTCATAAATTGTTTTCTTACTTGTGCCATTAAAATTTTATTCGAAAACACCTCATGCTTACTCATAATAAACTTTTCAAGTCCCTTTGGACTTCGGCTTTTAGCAAGTCGATTTTATGCTCAACATTTTCCATATTTCAGATTTTCGTTTAAAAAAACAAATTACTATTTCGAAATCATTCCTGACTTAGACCCTTCATAAAACGGTATAAAAGTTTTAATACTAACTTGATGAGTTTAAATATACTTTTCTCTTTCCATGCTACTAAGATATTATCTTCCATTCACCATACACACTTTTAAGATGATTTCTAAAATGTGACTTCAATTATTTTTATATATCGGTACCACGTTCGTTTTGCTCGTACATTAAGATCTTGTATAAATCAATTTTGTTGGCAAATCCGGATTTCTCTAAAAGTATTTTTCGATATGGTTTATTTGGGATTTCTCTTCAGTTTTAAGATTTGGAAAACCTTTAGCATGCGCTTAGATTCTCCACACTATACTTGATTTGATTTCAATCTTCGAATCTCAAAACTTTTCCAAAATTTTTAGATTACTGCCGCATAACATTTCTGACCTATGTTTTAATGTTCGAGTAAATGATTTCCTTTTTCCTCACGATGATTTTATATAAGCCAATAAACCACTTTACCTCTTATTACGTATATTCGTCTCAAACTCGTTTTCAAACAACTTGTTTATCGACCTCTAAATAATTTTATACAAACGAGGACTCCGAATTTTTGAAGTACAACGGTTTTCGAATTCACGTATTTTAACTTATGTTGTTTACACTACCTTCTTTACGTATTCTTCAAGGGTATCATTGCATCTTTCTCTCCACCTAAACATTCACAGTCTTACCCTGATTCCCCTAACCAAATTTGGCTCCTTATCTTCGTCCTTGCTGAACCCATGTTTTTCGATCTTTCTATTCGTCATGATCTAGGTTCGGTTCTTTCCTTTTGTCTAGCCCATAGAGCTTGTCGTTGCCTGTGTCAACCTTGTTATAGTTTGGTGGGCCTATTAGTTAAGTGGTTATGTCGTCGTAGCGTTGATTTCGTGGTGTGTATATAGTGGTATGGGTGTTGGCATTTGTATGTTGTATGTAGGTAATTTTCTGCTTGAGTATGATGTGATATACGTATGATAGCAGATAGATAATTTTGATTGGTACCACTTGTTTTATGAGATGTCGTATGCATGTATATCAGGAGGTATACCCGACTATGGCATCTCTTAAACTTGTATGTAGTTGATGTGTTGATATGGTAATTATAAATGGATGGATATGGTGTGAAAATATGTGATACGTGGATGTGTATGCCTTGGAGTGGTATTGGTATGTGTATGGTTACTGTGTTACGCATATAAATGTCCTACTATGATTTGAGTCTCACTCAAGCTTGAGTGGGTATACTCTATGTACTTTGGTATAAATTGTATGTGGTGGTGGATAGTGATGGATGACGTATGAATGGTGCTTTGAGTTGTTTGTGCTTGGTTGTGTTACACACACAATTGTGGGTGGCTATACCAATATATGGTTATAGGACTATATGTGAGGTGAAAATATGGTGAAATATTTGCATGTACTTGAATGACTTAACAAATGTGAAATTATTTTCAAATAAGAGAGGCTTGGTTATTTTCTTATAGTAAGTAATAAGTGTTTATTGTTGTATAAATATATTGACTATATATTTGTGATTGAAATACGTGTATGAAATTGATTGACTATAATAAGTATGAGTGTACTATGTGCGTGAAAATATGTGTGTAGTGGTAGTAATATTGGATTTCTAGTGCATATATATAAGCACTCGAAATGAAAATACTTGGTTGAATTTATGATGTGAAATTGGTTGAGGGTAGTTACCAGAGCGACTATATGAATGTTAGAAAGTCCGAGGACGGACTTTATTCTAAGGTGGGTAGGATGTAACGACTGGTTTTTGTATGATTGGATTATCAGTGTGTTTTGCTTGCGATGGTGGGTTCTCTCCTTGTGTGGTTTCCATTTCCATAGTTCTCGCTTTCATTCATCTCGTTGAGATTTCCTAGCTTTCGTTTTCATTCCTTTTCATGTGATCTTCTAGCTTCTTCCTTAGAATCATTGAACTCGGAGTAAGTCACTCGTGACGAGCTTCATATCGATCATATCTTAGAGTATAAATCGATCCTAGAAGCCATAGAAATCTTCCCGAAGCTTCGCGCTTCGAATCGGCACTTTTCGTGCATGTTAGTTGGTTCAAGAAGATCGACCGACCGACTAGATTCCAATTTAGTCGGTCAGGAAATCAACTGGAACCGACTAGTTCATTCAATCAATTATTCAGGAGTTACTGTTTACTCTTAGTCGGTCTAAGAACAACCATCGACCGACTAGATGCTAAACTAGTCGGTCAGGAATCCTTCTCAGACCGACTAACTCTCATTTCCATGATCTCTCTCAGAATTCAGCCTTTAGTCGGTCAATGAACACTCACCGACCGACTAGTTCTCAAACTAGTCGGTTGACAAGCCTTCACAGACCGACTAACTCATAGTCCAGTTTTCCTGAGCGAGCTACTGTTTACTCTTAGTCGGTCCATGTTGGACGACTGACCGACTAGATCCTCAACTAGTCGGTCACCAATCCTTCTTTGACCGACTAATCAGCCCAGGAAACCCTAGTTTGCCCTAGCCGCCACACGATTTTCTATATAAACCCCCAATCGTTTTCTTCTCTTCCCTCTCTTCTCCTGAACCTCCTCCTTCCCCAAATCATCCCCCTTCATCCCCAAACCCTTCCTCCTTCATCCCAAGCTCATCCATCATCATCCAAACCCTCATTTCACATATCCTACCCCTCCTCAACCTCAAACCCTCATCAAATCCCCAAATCCCCCCAAAACCCCTAGTTCTCCAAACTTCACCATCTATTCCAGATCTGATCCCTAGGTTCTCCGGAGTGTTTCTTCCGCCTCCTCTCGGTAAGAAATCGACCTCTTGATGTTTCCATAACCTATTTGTATTTTTATGAAACCCTAATGAATAAATGTTGTTTTGTTGCTTGTTTCCCCATAACAGCGATTTCCCCCGTAGATTAGCATCCGCGAGACGAACCTTCGTGATCGTCATCCCCGGTGCTAGGCAAGTGAAACTTGCCACTTAGGGTTTAGGCCATGTTTTGGCCATTTGCTTGTTGTAGGCGTAAAAGAGACTAGGCGACGAAATGATACTCGCCTAGGCGCAAATTGGGGAACTAGCTTGACAACGAAGCTAGTTCCGACATCTAGCATGTTGCACAATTACCATGTCATGTTTACTTTCCATTAACGGTACGCAAATTAATTGTCATGTCATTGCATCCTTTAAGTATTTCTGTGAATGCGTAGCTTCGCTACAATGCTTGTGTTCCTGGCTCGTGTTCCAGAAGCGGGCCATGTGTTGGCTGATAGCCAATGCCCGAATTGCTTGTCTCCGGCTAGGTGCACCCCTACGCCAATTGTTTATGAATCATGATATAGAATACGAGCTCCTGTGCGGGGCAACCCTGGCTCACTTGCTGGGCTCATGTACAGGGACCCTGGCTTGATTACTTGACTGATAGTTCCTGGCTCGTGACCAGAAGCGAGCATAATGAGTTGGAAACCCCAACGCTCGATATTGAATTGTGAAATAGGAAAACAAGCTCCCGTGCAGGGCAACCCTGGCTCACTTGCTGGGCTCATGTACAGGGACCCTGGCTTGTTTACGTGTGGGATGGGGTAAGAGTTAAGCGGTCATTCAACTGGGAGTCTGCCCGATCAGCAACTGCAGTTGTAAGGCGTAAACTCTGGGTTTGGGGTAGTTGTTAAGCGGCCGCTCAGCGTGAATGTGAAACCGTTCAGCTGTAAGGCGTAAACATCTACAAAACAACGTGAATAGTGAATTGATTGAGATTGTTAGTAGCTTGGCTACTCTTGTCTTGTCTTGTCCCGATAATTGTTCTCTTGTACAAATTGTCTTGCCATGTCTTGTTTGTACACTCATGTTATAACTGCCATGTCATGCATACTATAACTGCTAGGTTGCTAGTTTACCTTCCTTTCAGTTTCCTTGCTCAAGTCTTCTCAGAATTGCTGACATGTGCCCCTTTCTCTTTGGGTGTC
Source organism: Scilla litardierei (assembly GCA_030789695.1). Lineage (NCBI taxonomy): Eukaryota > Viridiplantae > Streptophyta > Magnoliopsida > Asparagales > Asparagaceae > Scilla > Scilla litardierei. The sequence goes on from CM061130.1 coordinate 71,003,959, forward strand.
GCATGTTAGTTGCCGAGCCAGAGCTTGTTGCAGAGGACGTTGTGTTTGCTGAGGAGGAGTCTAGTGGACACCGGTGACTTGTTGAGTTTCCCTTTATGTTTTAGGATTTATGTTAGTTGTCGGTGTGTGGCACCCTTGTATGTATGTTATACTTTATTGGCCATGTTGGGCCTTAGACTCTTTTTCCTTTAGCCTGGTGGCTTTTCTGCGATATTGTAATTTGTTTATGGACATTTGGAGATTCAATAAAATGTCGTCTCATTTCCTTATTATCATTGTTGTTTCGTTTCGCTTTGCAAGGACTTGCCATAATAAGTGTTTTTATACGCTTATCAGACTTGGAGCTTCACAGCTTCAAGTTTGTGCGGACCTTCTCACGTCTCGCCTCCACATTTTTGGGAAGCGGGGCGTGACACAATTTTTGGAGCTACAATAAAAATATAAACAAAAGAGTGAAGAAAGAGAGAGAGTGTGTGATATGGGATCATGCATAAGCTTCTTTTCTCTTTTCTTTTCTTTTTCCACTTTTCATTTTTTTTCATTGCAAATATAGCACATATACATTTGAGATCCCAAATCAAAAGGCAGAAAGATATTCATGTATTTTTCTTTTTGAATTTGGGTTATTGGAGCATGGAATTTCATAGCGGGGGAAATGCCAATAATAGAATCGCTAAAGGGAGATTCACCAATGCATATAAGTATAAAAATAATGCTCAAGATATGTGGAGAAAGAAATAAAAGTAACACTCGGTTCTCTCTATAGGACGTGCACGACAACTTTCAGCAGAGTAATGTAAGCTATTCAGTTTAATCTCAGAAAGTAAACTAGTCCAGTTATATCAACCAACATACATTCATTCAACCAGAAAGTGAGGCATACAATTGTCATGCAATAAGAAGTGATATAAGAAAAGAAAGCAGCACTCCAGATATAAGCAATCAATGCGTGAAGCTTGGTGTGTTTTCTATGAAGAGTATACAGTAAAAATTATCAGACTCAGCTAATAAAAGAATTTCATCCATATTCATATATGAAGGTGTGGGTTACTATCTCAAATGCGTAGCAAGACATAGCACATGATATCTGAAATAAAAACTATGGCATGACAAAGTAATATGCATATAGAGATAAGCTAACACCACGTCATCATCATCACAGAAAATTCATCTGTAGCAAAAAGATGAAAGAAATAAGGATAAAAAGAAAATGAGAACTACTATGGTACAATGCATCACACTCAAGAAATAGAAAAAACGTGATGCATGATAAAAACAAAAAAGTGAGTGAAAAAGGGTGTAAGAACAAAGAAAAGGTGGCAAACTAAAAATAAAAGGTGACAAAAAAAATAAAAAGTGTGAGAACTCACTCCCCAAGCTAAAGTGCATAGTGTCCTCAATGTACGAAGTGTGGCACACCGAGAGGCAAAAAGTGGGTGGGGTGGGTGAGGATGCATGCATGATGGAAAAAAATGGAAGAAAATGATATGAGAATGCAGGTGATGCATGCAGAGATAAAAATAATGCAGACATGAGTGTCCCCAAAAAAAAGGTACTCCCTCTCTCCCAAAAAGATATACACAGGTAGGACCAAAATGTGAGCAGAACAGTGTGTGGAGGAGGGGTGCAAAATCAGCAGGCTCAAAAAAATATCCAACGTATCGACAGCAAAAATACGGAAGGCATCCAGTGTGTGCCTAAGGTGGTGGGGGTGCACCAGCACCGTCCTGTGGCGGAGGTGGTGGGCGAGGTGGCTGCTAGGTGGGTGTGGGTAGCAGAGGCAGACGCTGAAGAATCTGGTTCAGGCAAGCCTGAATACCAGGGAGCAATGCAACACGGGTCTGGACAGCAATAACAGTAGCGGAGAGAGCCCGAAGATCTTTTCTAAGTCCACTCACCGTCCCCTCAAGAGCACGTAGGTGCTGAACTAAGGTGTCGGGGGAAGGTGGAGCAGCAGGTCGAGCAGGGCGAACATGCGAAGAGTGTGGCTGTCTCGCTTGGCTACTGTAAAGAATGGGTGATACAGTGGGGTGGGCAGGTGGTGATGTGCTCGCTAAGTGTCGCTCAGCCTCTATATGAGGCTGAGACACGGGAGTGGTCGAAGAGGATGGAGCGGTAGCAGAAACAGTAGTGGTGGCTGACGATGAGGAGGGTAGAGATGTCAGTGACACAGACGTGGGGACAGACGTCACTACGCTCTCGGAAAATACAACGGCGGTGGAGACTGTGAGGTCGACAACAGGGGAGGTAGTGAAGGGTCCAGAAAATGACTCCCCAGGAGTCGAGAACAGAAATGAGGACATGGTCTCTACCGCAAAAGAAAAAGAAGGCTCGTCGCACTCAACTATCGTGGGGGGACGCTCGGGGCTGGCAGCAGAAATGGGGTCTATCGAAATGGGCACAGTGGTGGTGGTGGCGGTCTGGGTGGACTCAGCTGAAGTGCTCCCGACACCAGCAGAAGTGTGGACAAAGGTGTCAGGAGGAGCAGACGAAACAAGCGAGGGCTGAGGGATCACAGGGTCAAGTGGTGGAAGGAGGGGCTCCTGCTGAGCGCCCTCAGGCTCTAGCACGTACGCGGCGGGGAAGAGAAGATCCATCGGTGAAATCCAGTCAGTCCCTGCCTTCTCCTGAGGCCTGAGTACGTTCCCGGGCGTCTCTCCCTTGCCTTGGTCATCCTCTATATGAATTAACTCTCATTCTCCATCTCCTATCATCAAAAACAAAGCCTGTTGTCACGATTTTTATAGACACTGGGCTCTAAACACTAAGAAAAATCTAGAGTAAAAATGAAAATCAACTAAAAATGATATGAAACCATCGGGTTGCCTCCCGACAAGCGCTCATTTAAGGTCATGAGCTCGACCCCTTATGATTTTCATTTAGCGCGTGATATTGGGCGCATGTTAGATACGCCCGTCAAACTTGCCGGGAAGGCCACTTGGATTTGGTTGTTGATACTCGTGGGCTTTCCTCGGCATCCCCTCATCATGGGTAGGGTTGGGGGATAAGTCCACCAAGCTAGAGCTAGAATCAATCGTCTTCCTCACCGGTGACACCGATCTTCTATTCGGTGGAGATTTCCTCGATTTGTTGGCCGTTGAGAGCTTGCAAAGCCCCCTTATCCTCACGATATCAGCGTCATCTTTATCATCGGCCATAGAGCTATCCGGAGGGTCCTCCGCCTTTTCTTCAATGCTAGAAGTTTGGCCTTCTTCAAGGCCATCATCATGGAGAGCGCCAATAGAATGCGGAATGGCTTCTTTGATCACCTTGTCAAGGAGGTCCACATAATCCAATTCCTCTTGATAGGGCATATGCTTCATGGCTTTGGGAATATGGAACTCAACCTCGATGTTCCCGACATTCAAGGATAATGTACATTCTCTCACGTCGACTATAACGCCGGCGGTGGCTAAGAATGGGCGTCCAAGTATAAGTGAAGTGTCGCCCTCATCCTTGATGTCCATAATGACAAAGTCGCAAGGTAAGCATATCCCTCCCGAAACTTATAGCGGAATGTTCTCGGCTATCCCTACCGGCCTAGTCACCCGACCATCCGCAAGTTGTACTCTCATGTCGGTTGGCTTCAAGTCGGTCCCCGTATTTAATTTCCGAAACATGCTAAGGGGCATTAGGCTCACACTTGCTCCTAAGTCAACTAAGGCTTTTTGCAATGGGACTCCTCCAAGTGTGCATGGGATGTGAAAGCTTCTGGGATCCTTGAATTTAGCGGGCTCCTTTTCCTTCCGGGTGAACCAAGTTCCTTGTTCGACAAGCATTATTTTCTCCTTCCTTTTATTTCCCGATATTAAGTCCTTCAAGAACTTTACATACGACGGGAATTCCACTATAGCATCCAAGAAAGGTATGTTGAGGCTTACTCCCCTCAAATATTCAAGGAAATTGGCGAGCCTCTTCTCTATTTTGGCTCTCGCCAACCGTTGTGGAAATGGCACCGGCGGCATGTAGGTGCGCTCCAAATTAGGCTTCTTCATTTCAGAATTTCCTACTTCTTGCGGTTCTTTTGTGCTCTCCTCTTCAATAGCAGGCTCTTTCTCGTTTAAAATCTCTTCCACGGGCTCCTTAGTTTGGACCATGGTGGGAGTGGTATCCTTCCTGCCCCTAGTTGTGACCGCCACTACCGCATTTATGTGACCGGTATTGCTTCGTGGATTGGGCTCCGGTTGAGCCGGCCATTGTTGAGTATTTTTGTTTAGTAACGCAAGTTGCTCTCCAAGTTGCGCAATGACGGTATTTAGCGAATCTTGTTGCGCCGTCAACCTAGCATTGATTTTTCTTTGCTCCACCATGAATTCATGCACCCTAGCTTGGTGATCTGATCGTGGTTGAGCTTGTGGTGGGTTCGGAGCTTTCCAATCTTGGTTATAACCGGGTGGCCTAAACGGTCCCGCTTGTTGCCTAGGCTGGTAATTTTGTTGCAGTGGCCACCTTGGTTGGTTTTGAGGTTGTGGAGGTGGAGCCTAGCTTGAGTTTGTTGCGGTGGTTGTGGGTTTAGAGCCCCTTCATTGTTTGCATACGAAAATCCCGAATGGTTCCTTACGGCCGGGTTGGCCCAATAACCGGAGTTCCCCACAACATATTGCACTTGTGCCAAGGCTCCCTCTCCATGCTCTCCTTCTACGAACATAGCTTGAGATTGGTCTTGCCAATCACTCATATTGCTCACCGGCGTAGATGTGGAGGGAGCTCCATGTGGCTCGGTGATATACTTCTCCAATCTCTCAACTACCTTGTGGAGAGAGTCAAATTTATTTGAAAGCTCTGCTACGGCCTTGGCCTCATATATGCTCGTTGGCTTCAAGAAGGTAGAAGATTGCCCTCGCTTGTCGCCCCATTGTTGATTATTAGAGGCCATCTCCTCTAATAGGGCCGTAGCTTCATCCGGTGTTTTGGAAAGAATGGCTCCGTTGGTGGTTGCATCTATGATTTGCTTAGTGCCTGGTTGGAGTCCATTATAAAAACTGTGAACTACCTCCCATGCTTCTATGCTACGATGGGGGCATTGATGCTGCAGATCCTTAAAGCGCTCCCATGCCTCGTATAGGGTCTCCTGCGGTCCTTGATTGAAGGACATGATTGCACTTCTAATCTTCACCGTCTTGGATGACGGGTAGAATTTATCAACAAAAGCACTATCCAACTCATCCCAAGTAGTGAATATACCTTCCGCCTGCGTCCTCAACCAATATAAAGCTTTGTCTCTGAGGGTGAAGGGGAAGAGTCTTAAACGGATCGCATCGGCAAAAACACCCGGCATTTGAAAGGTGGCGCACTTGGACAAGAATAGCTGGAGGTGATAATGTGGATTCTCATGGGAGTTCCCATGGAATAGGTCTTGTTGCATTAAGACCACTAATCTCGTCTTGAGCTCAAAATTCTTATCCACTGCCAACTCCGGCATAGCGATGGAAGAGGTAGTGGAGGAAGTCTTAGGCCGAAGCCTATCTCTGCTGGATATAATCCTCGCCATACGTGCCGCTAGTCCCTCCAGTGTCTCCGGACAGTTCATACAATTATCCTCTATATTGAGCCTTTTCCGGCTCTGATCCTCCTCTCAGTACGCTCGATCTCCGGATTAAATATGATATCCTCTGGATCCGCTGTCGATCTCGTGTACATGCAAAGAAAAACAGAGTTTCGATGGAAATTTTAGCACGATAGAGGACTAAAAAGATAAAAATAATAAAACAAAAAGAATTTACTAAGTAAAGAGAATAAAACACTGTCCCCTCCTCGGCAACGGCGCCAAAAACTTGATCGCGTCCGTGTGTATACCTGAAAAACGACTTGTAGTCTTACCGCAAGCGCACGGTGTAGCGGAAAGCGGGTATCGAACTCAGGGAGGACAAATGACCGTGTCTCTTTCCAATCACCTAGCTATCAAGAGAATCGAGTATAGTTTGGGGTATAACAATCACAATCGTTCAATTATCAAGAGAAATATCAATTTAATAAAACGTCTAGGGATAAGGAATCCCCACTACGGACCTTCTCTCATCCTCATGATTCATAAGTTTCGTTGTTGCTAAGCTTGAATATATGTGAAATAGTCTCAACTTAATGTAGAACCAAGCTCACGCTCTCGCGCTATTGCTGGTCTATAACAAACCTAGGATAGAGCCCACTCTCGTGCAAACCCTAGCCTAAGCCGCTAGCGTGAAGAACGACATCATTGTTCAATCGTATCTCGAGTCCACTCTCGTCCAAACTCGAGCTACAACCTAGGTTATGATAGTTCCTATCCGTCCAATCTCTTGCAAACGAATATTGGTATAGATTCACAATTAAAAATCCTAGCTTTGGTCCAATCTCTTGCAAACCAAATCCAAAGAAATCCAATTGTCAATCTAAATCGAATTTCTAGGCCTTCCTATCAATTGGGATCCAATCTCTTGCAAATCCCAATCGATATGAATCCCTAGCTATTCGTAATTAATCAATCACAACCTAACCCTAATCAATTCTAGCAACAATTCCACAAATTCATCACAATTTAGAAATAGGGTTCGTAGGGCTCATCCCTATGCCCTAAGACGACGGTACTACTCATTAGACATCATGCAAATCTCAGAAAATTCAACAATAATCACGGCACAATTCATTGCAAAATAGAAATAATGCATAAAAATAAAGTGTTCAATAGGAATAGACAAACCAATGTAGATGCCAATGATTTCCAGCTGAGAATTCCCCAAAGAGTAGCCCTCAAATCCCTAAACAAAAGTCTAAAAATTAATTGTTCAAAAGCTCTCTAAACTAGGGCAAAAACTGGGTTTAAATACCCTCTAAAATCGCCCAAAAAATCGTGCCAAAAATGCCCCTGCGCAGCCCAGAAATCGCAACCCTAGCAGCAGGCGGAGCGGTTCACTCGGCCGAGTGACCTTGTCACTCGACCGAGTGACAAACACTGTAAAAATACAGTAACTTCGGATGTTTCAGGGTCTGTCTTCAGGGGATGGCTCGGCCGAGTAGACTTATCCATTCGGCCGAGTGGCTTTATCGTTCGGCTGAGTGGAGCTTCGACAGGATCTCTGAGAATTACAGTAACTTTGGCCTTTTTCTGGACAATTTCCCTGTACCACTCCGGCGAGTAAGATTTCTCATTCAGTCGAGTAGGCTTTCTTCATTTGGCCGAGTATACGCTGAAATTAACTCTGTATGCGTATCCATTGTGGTCGGCCGAGTGGGACTTCTTGTTCAACCGAGTGGCTATTCTGCTCGGCCGAGTGATGTTCTGAAATGCCTGTTTCTCTTCTTTTTGCCTCCTCATTGCTTCTATTGATTTCCTTCTTCTTTTGCTCATCCTCCATCGCTGATAAGCCCTCAAATGAGCCGTGGGTGACACTCCTAAGCGCTTGCAAACCCCTTGATCTCAAAATCGCTCCAAATCGCTGCATATTTCCTGAAATACGACAAAAACAAGAAATAGTGAAAAGTATCGCAATATTGTCGAATAATCGTGAAAAACGCGATATGGGCGATCAAAATGGCATGCAAACATGAAGAAAAAAGGTATAAAATATGGAGTGATCAGAGATCATGCCCACGGTCAGTGGAATTGATGAGCTTAAGGAGTATCTTTGGGATTTAAATAGGGAATTAGTGGATCCAACCAAGGCTCGTGATCATGCCCGGCTCGTGCCTTGAGGGGATCCACCGACGAACTATATCGCTACATTGACGGCAACCGCCATAGCGTTAATGAGAGCCACAGAAATACCTCGAAATTCTAACGCACGAGAGTGGTATGAGTTGAGAGATCAACCCCCTAAATCCAATGCAACGTAAAGATCCCAGTCTAACATCAACCTTTGACGGTCTTAGCGGTGATCCCTAAGGCCCTAGCTTCTTTTATTATTGTCACGCCCCGCTTCCCAAAACAGCGGAGGCAGAGCGTGACGAGGCCCGCTTAGGCCAGAGGTGAGGAGCACTGACCCAATAAGCGTCTGTGTGGTACCAAGACGAAGGTACAGGTCCCTGCATATTAGTACAGAACAATAAAAGTACAAGAAGGAAAGAACATCACAAATTTTATTCCAACATATCAAAGTACCAAGTCTCAACGCCCGAAGGGCTACAACAGTAGAAAAGTAAATCTAATGGTGTAAGCACCCAACCTAAACAAAGAAACATAAAAGGTGCTACGCACCCAACAAGAATAAAATCGCCTCTGGAAACTGCTACCAACAGTCTCTAGCTCTGATCCTCCTCAGGGGCGTACTCGGGATCAACGCTCTCTAGCTCCACGTCGGCTGGCAAGTCAGTCTCCTACACGTACTCTGGCTCAATCCTTGACGTACAGCACCAGAAGAAGGAACTGTACGTCAGGTAAGGTCTACAAGAAAAGATTAGACCAAACTACAAGTGTACCAATTACATACAACATTTTACTGGTTGATTAACATGCTGAGGTTCTTAACAACAGAAAGAAAACACAACAGACAAGTAAACAAGATAAGTAGTAGTCACAACGAGTGCTATGGACTACGGGACTAGCCTACAGGTGTCAAGACAAGACGGAACACGGGAAGCCAGACACGACAAGACAAGACAAGACACGAAAGGGTTCACGCCTGATCGGTTCGAGAGGGATCAATCCCTCTTACCGCTTGCATGCTCAACCCTACCCCATAACCCCAAGAATCGTGACAAGACATGGGATCACTTGCTCTAGCTTGACAAGTGCCCAATTGCTCTCTGAGCTGTGTATCGGTACATGGGATCACCTGCTCTAGCTTAACAGGTGCCCAATTGCCCATCGGGCTGTGAACTAGTACAAGGGATCACTCGCTCTGGCTTGGCGAGTGCCCTATTGCCCAGCGGGCTGTGCAGACGGAAAGGAACAAGACACTACAAAACAGGAAGGGTTATACTATGGTGTCCACAACTCACACACACGCATGTCAATCCTATGTTGTCAGAAATTGTTGTTGTTGGACTCAGATTTCGTTGTCAAATCTGAGCCATCAAGGGCGTCCCGGACGCTATCATTTCACGTCCGGTTCTCAAATTTCTAAATTGGCAATCCTAACAAGATGAAGGCCTAGACATGGCCATGAACGCAAGTGATACACTTGCCTGTGGTGGCGAGCGCGTCGTCTCCCTGGTACGCCTCGTCCAATCGTTTCGTCGACGGAAAAGGGTCTGAAAATCGTGACACGGCGACGGTGTCAGATCACGATTCATTAATCCCTATTAGGGTCGTGTCTAGATTATCGGGACTATCCTATTCAATTTAAAAATCACATTTTTAATATAATTAACCTAATCGACGATCTATCCTATGTGTACATGCATAATGTCCATTCGTCGATTTCTACGGTTTGTACAACGTTTTAAAGATCAGCGGAAAATAAATTTAGTTTGATTAGGTTTCTGATTTTAAATTATGGTTTGATCATCTATGGTGTGGGTTACTACGAATTTAGGGCACTAACCTGAAATTGACGATTGCACGAAGATTCGGCGTCGAATCTGGAAAGGTGGAAGCTTTGCGCCGTCTGGAAATTCCTAGGTCGCGGGTAGCGCAGCGAGGAATGTTGATCGCCGGTGGTGGTGAAGATTTCAGCGTCCCTCGGCGTAGTTGCTGCTGGATCTGAGACGAGAACTCCGTGCTAGGGCAAAAGAAAAGGGAAAAGAGAGAAGAGGGAGAGCTTTTGGGGAAGATGGAAGGCGCAAGGATGGGGGAAGGAGCAAGGGGAGGACGTGGGAGGTAGGGGAGTATGATTGGGGAAGAGGGAGACTGAAAATAATCAGAAGAAATGAAAGAGAAAGCCCCGTTTAAATAAGAAAACGAAACGGCGGCTAGCACAAAAATTAGGGTTTCGGGGTCAACTAGACGGTGAGAGAAGGGCGGTCGACCGACTAGTTTGGGAACTAGTCGGTCGGTCGTATAACTGTGACCGACTAAAACCCAAACCTTGAACAGGGTTGTTGAAAAATTTATAGAGTTAGTCGGTCTGTGAAGGCTCGTCGACCGACTAGTTTGCAACCTAGTCGGTCGGCCAGTGTTCATAGACCGACTAAAGGGTGAAAATGGTCAACAATATATTTGAAGGGTAGTCGGTCAGAGAAGGACACCTAACCGACTAGTTCGTCAACTAGTCGGTCGGTTTTCGTTCTTTGACCGACTAACGGTAAACAGTAACCTGATGCGAAAAAAATGATCTCTGTACTTAGTCTGTCTGCGAAGAGGTGTTGACCGACTAGTTCGAAAACTAGTCGGTCGGCGGTTGAACTTAGACCGACTAGGCGTAAACAGTAACTCAAGGAAAAAAAGCCTGACAAAAACTAGTCGGTCTATGAGGAGTTGTTGACCGACTAGATGGACATCTAGTCGGTCGGCTCCTCAACATGAACCGGCTAACTTGCACAGGAAGTCACCAAAATGAAACGGGAGCTTCGGGATGATCCTAATGAGTTCCAAGAGTGATCCTATACTAAGATGTGAGCGCGGAGAAGTAAAGAAAGAAGACGAACAATTGCATATAGATATAAATAATATTTATCATACAAAAACCAGTCGTTACATCCTACCCACCTTAAGAAAATTCCGCCCTCGGACTTTCTTTCAGAATAGGTGAGGGTAACGCACTCTCAACTCATCCTCTCTCTCCCACGTGGACTCTCCAGGCGATCCGTGATGCCACATCACTCTCACCAGGTCGACTACCTTATTTCTCAACTGCTTCTGTCGACGGTCCATAATCTGCACTGGCTGCTGGTCATAGGTCAAGTCCGGACGGACCGTGATCTCCGAGAAATCCACCGTGTGCGACGGATCACTGACATACCGACGTAACTGAGATACGTGGAAAACGTCGTGAACTCCCACCAAGGATGGTGGTATAGCAAGGCGGTAGGCCACTGCTCCCACACGCTCCAGCACATCGAAAGGTCCGATGTACCTCGGGCTCAGCTTCCCCTTCTTCCCGAAACGAATAACTACGCGGTTCGGAGAAATCTTCAGGAAGATGTGCTCTCCAGGCTGAAACTCCAAAGGTCTCCTCTTGGCATCCGCCCAATGCTTAAAGTGATCCTGCGCAACTCTGAGCTTCTCCCTGATGTCTCTCACGACCTCCACAGCTTCAAAAATCATCTCTGGACCCAACAGCTCCTGATCTCCAACGTCATCCCAGCTCAGTGGCGATCGACATTTACTCCCATATAAGGCAACAAACGGCGCCATGCCAATGCTCGCCTGGTAGCTGTTGTTATAAGAAAACTCCACCAAATGGAGATGATCCTCCCAAGATCCCTTCCAATCGAGTGTGCAAGCTCGCAGCATATCCTCAAGAATCTGAATAGTCCTCTCGGACTGGCCGTCGGTCTGCGGGTGGTACGTCGTGCTGAAACGCAGACTCGTACCCAAATGCTCCTGCAGACTTCTCCAGAACTGAGATGTGAACCTCGTATCTCTGTCAAACACGATGCTCACGGGGACCCCATGCAAGCGTACAATCTCCTCTAGATACTTCCTCGCCAAAGCTTCCGTAGACTGGCCCACTCGGAAAGGAATGAAATGCGCAGACTTAGTCAACCGATCTACGATCACCCAGACTGCGTCGTTCTGTTTCGGGGTCCGAGGCAAACCAGTCACGAAATCCATCGTAATATGCTGCCACTTCCACTCCGGAATAGGAAGCGGTTGCAGCAACCCAGCAGTACGATGGTGCTCGGCCTTCACCTGCTGGCATATCAAACACTTGGCAACGCTCCGTGCCACACTCCTCTTCATGCCAATCCACCAGTAATTCTGTCTGAGGTCCTTATACATCTTGGTGCCACCAGGATGTATAGAATAAGGAGAGCTATGAGCCTCACTCAAAAGGTCCTCCCGAACATCACCTGCAGGTACGCAGAGTCTGCTGCCGTACCGCAGTGAACCATCCTCATGAATCACGAACTCCGTACGCAGCCCAGCTTCAACCTGCCTTCTGATCCTCTGCAACTTTGGATCCCCCGCCTGTGCTGCCTTGATCCGATCCACGATCGTGGACTGAATCTGCAAATTCACGAAAGTATGAACCACACCAGGTAGGACAACCTCCAAATCCATCTCCTTCAGCTCCTGCTGAATCCTCCAGTCAGCAGTATACACCATAGCCGTGGGAAGTCTACTCAAAGCGTCCGGCACAACGTTCACCTTCCCCGGATGATACTGCAAATCTATCTCGTAGTCAGCCATGAGCTCCAACCATCGTCTCTGACGCATGTTGAGCTCCTTCTGCGTGAATATGTACTTCAAGCTCTTATGATCTGTAAAAATCTTCACACATTCACCCAGTAAGAAATGCCTCCAAATCTTCAGTGCGAAGATCACTGCTGCCAACTCCAGATCGTGCGTCGGGTAATTCTTCTCATGAGTCCTCAATTGACGAGAAGCATACGCGACCACGTGGCCATGCTGATGCAAAACACATCCCATGCCCTTCCCCGAGGCATCACAATAAACTTCAAAGCCTCCGCTCCGATCCGGTACCGTCAAAACTGGTGCCGTGGTCAACCTTGCCTTCAAGATACTGAAAGCCTCCTCACAAGCATCAGACCACAGAAACTCCTCATCCTTCCTTGTCAGCTTTGTCATCGGCTCCGCAATCCTCGAGAAATCTTTAATGAACCGCCGATAATAGCCTGCTAGGCCAAGAAAACTCCTGATGTCGGATGCTGACGCGGGGTCAGCCAATCTCTGACTGCTCTGACCTTCCCCGGATCCACAGATATGCCATCACCTGACACCACGTGTCCCAGGAACGCGACTCTGTCCAGCCAGAACTCGCACTTGCTATACTTGGCATACAATTTGTGTCGCCTCAGCGTCTCCAGCACTGTCCTCAGATGACAGCTGTGCTCCTCCTCAGACTTCGAATAAATGAGAATGTCATCAATGAAGATGACAACAAACTTGTCCAGGAAGTCGTAGAATATTAAATTCATCAAATTCATGAACACAGCCGGAGCATTGGTCACGACAAACGGCATGACCACGAACTCATAATGTCCGTACTTTGTCCGGAAAGCCGTCTTCTGAACATCGTCCTTCTTTACCTTCAACTGGTGGTATCCACTCCTCAAGTCCAACTTCGAGAAGACTCTCGAACCTCCAAGCTGGTCAAAGATATCATCGATGCGCGGCATCGGATACTTATTCTTCACGGTGACAGCATTCAACCATCTATAATCCACGCACATCCTGCGGGACCCATCCTTTTTCTTCACAAGCAAAACAGGTGCACCCCATGGTGACACACTAGGGTGGATGAAACCCTTCTGCAACAACTCATCCAACTGTTTCCGTAGCTCCTCAAGCTCTGCAGGAGCCATCCGATACGGCGCCTTCGATATCGGCTGCGCACCCGGTATCAGATCGATACCGAACTTCAAAGCTCGGTCGGGTGGCAGACCCGAGATATCCTCCGGAAAGACGTCATCAAAGTCTCTGACAACCGCTGGTCGGTCAATCTCCGTCTCCATCTGCAACGCTGCCATCACCGGCACCTCCGGCTTGGCCCGAAATCTGATGGGCCCAAGCGACTCGTCTCGGCTTCGGAATTCGAACTCCGGATGACCTGGAATTCGGAAAACCACTCTCTTGCTATGACAATCGATCGATGCATGGAAATCTCCCAACCAATCGATGCCGAGGACGACATCGAAATGTGGTAGATCGTGGACGATGAAATACACATATAGCTCATGTCCACTAACCACTAAAGGAATCGACCGACATCCCTGATTCACCGTCACTACTCCGTTCCCAGTAGTGATGTCCCAACACTTAGGAAGTGTATGGGTGGGAATGGAGTGCCTTGTTATAAACCCCCGGGATAAGATGCACATAGATGCACCGGAGTCAAACAAGGCCAAAGCGGGGTGAGAAAACACAAGAATGGTGCCTAAGAAAACAAGGGTCCAAGGTCAAACACTACTCTAACAATCAGACAGACAAACACACTAATATGACTAGCAACACCATATAATTATGAAATGGAGAGACTATGTCAAGATGTTACCTGCAATCACTCCATCCAGCTCCTCGGTCTCCACAGCAGTCATAGTATAGGCCGGCATCGGAGGCTGCGCTGCTCGCTGGTACATCTGCCTCTGTGGCACCAAGGGTGGTCCACGAATGGCAGGTCCTCTCTGAACCGGAGCAGGTGCCCTCATCTGCAACGGGGCTGGCGCTCCCACAATAGCAGTGCGGGCTCTAGGACAGTCCTTCGCAGCATGCGAAGCATCTCCACAAAGTAGGCACAGTCCCAGCTTCCTCCGACAATTGGTCTGAACATGTCCGGGCTTGCTGCAGAAATGGCACGGACCCTTGCTCTGCTGCTGCACTGGTGCTCCAGGCCTCTTAAACGGCACAGTCTGGACTGGCCTCATCGCCGGCCTAGCAGGTGGCCGGTACTGCTCCATGGGGCATTTCCCCTTATCAGCTGGCGGGTCTGGTAGGAGAGCTATGAGCTCATGATTCTTTGCAGCATCAAGCACCTCCCTCATAGTCGAGAAACTCGCCGAAGACATCGAAGCCTGAATCCTCGGACGCAGTCCCTGACGAAAGCGATCAGCTCGCTTCTCCTCCTTCTTCACCATGTGCGGGGCAAAACGGCTCAGCATCTCAAACTCGGCTTCATACTCCTCGACGGTCATATTTTCCTGCTTCAGGTCTATAAACTTGCTCAGCAGCTCCCTCCTAGCAGACTTGGTGAAATACTTATCCTTGAACATAGACCTGAAGGTCTTCCATCCCACTGGCTTCTCAAGACGCCTCTCCTCGATGCGCCACCAGTTCCTCGCATTCTCCGTCAGTTGCATCTTTGCTATCTCCACACGGGTATCATCAGGAATCTTCGCAGCAACCTGTTGGATCCTGTGGATGGAAAACAACACTAGAAGGGGGGGGGTTGAATAGTGTTGTATAAAGATAAAACTTTTTCGTTCTTTAATCAATCAACACAAAAACAAATCCTTCTAATGTTGCCTCTGAAACCAAGTAGAGTGATCTACGCTTGGTTCTTAATCAACAATATAATTTAGAGTGCACAGCGAAAATTCACAGCAGGTAGTCGACTCCTTATGAGCAGTAGTCGACTCCCAGAGTATAAGTTAGAACAAATAAAATTACAGATGCAAATCTCAGCGTATAGAAATAGGATTGATATTTGTTGAAGATAGAATAAATGCAAAGATAATCAAACACAGAAAATGCAAGCACAAAGACAAGGATTTTTATCCTGGTTCCCCACAACCCTGGGTACGTCCAGTCCCCGACCAATCCGGTACGAGATTTCCACTATCTGCCTTGGCAAATACACGCACCTAACTTCACTCGTTAGGATTTCCAACGACCTAGCCTTGACCAGGATTTCCGAACACAACGCCTAGACTTGTCTAGGGTTATACCCTTGCCTCACAAACCGAGGACTTTCCAAATGGCAACAACTAGACTTGTCTAGTGTTCCAACAAATAGCACAATGAGAAATTTGTTCAATACTCTACAATAAATGATAGAGATTGAAAATACACCCGATTCTATAGCCAATCAAAATATAGACAATTGTGCAGTGGCTCAATAGAATAATAGTAGGCTAGATCACACAAAGATACGAGATAAGTTCTTTGTGATCTAGAGCTTTTTCAAAAATCCTTCAAATAGAATTTAAAGAGAAATAATAGAGAGGATTTTGAAAAACAACTTAGCCAATAAAATAATAATATGATCTTCAAAAGAATTGGAAAATATTGCAAGATCAAACAAAACTGAAATTAAAATTGGCTAGAGAAAAAAATGAGAGAGCTTTGATTTACGAGAGCTTTTGCAAATTTTGATTTTCAATAATCTTGTATGTTTCACAAAAGAATTAAGCTCTATTTATAGGGAAAAAAAACTGGGATTTGAAATTTGAATTTCGTTTGACTTTTGTCCCAAAAATTTCGGAGTAAATCACTCAAAAGAATTTAAAATTCAAATTCAAAACGTTTGAAAATTTCCAGCAGGTAGTCGACTCCCTCTATAGGTAGTCGACTCCCAGAGGAGTCTAGGAAATTTTCATCCCTGAGAAGTAGTCGACTCCCTACTTTTGGTAGTCGACTCCCAGAGGAGTTTTTCCTGTTGTTCTAGTCAAAAGTTGTAGTTAGCTCCAGGGAGCGTGGAGTTTCACTACGAGAATTATGAAGTGACTAGAAAAAATCTTTTGAAAACTATTTTAAAGATAGTAAAAAATATTTCGAAATCTTTTGTGTGTGTGTGTGTTGTCTATTTGATATGGCTTTGACAAATATCCTAAAAGACACGACACACTCACACTAGACTCAGAACATGTCTTCGGCAGTATAGTCAACTTGATGAAGTGAAGATGAGCTTCTTCTTTGAGCTTCTTGCTTTGTTTGAGCTTGAGCTTCATCACTTAAGTTTAGCCATGTTCGTCTTTGTCGTGGAGCGTTGATGCGTGCTTCTTGGAGTATTAGTAGAGCTTCACGAAATCTGTATACTTAAAGTGTAGTGTAGTTAGTATACTAAGCATTCATTTGGTGTGCTCATCATCAAAATTACTTAGGGGTGGAATTCAATTTCCATCACTCTCCCCCTTTTTGATGATGACACCCAAATGCAAAATTTTGAAGGAATACATGAATATGAATAAAATTTCAAGTATACTTACTCCCCCTGCTTTGATGCGGTTCTCCCCCTGCATCGAAGCTATTTCACATATTCACATTTTTGCATTATAACATTTTTCTCCCCCTTGTCATCAACAAAAAAAAATACAATAAAACAGTAATTTCTATGGATCAATTAAGAATTCAATTTCATATGCCTGCAATGAAGATGTTAGTTCATAGAACAACTAAGTTTAGCATAGCATATAGCTTCATAGAAACTAGCATCACACAATAAGAGTTATTACAAACCATAATTTAAGAGAACATTGTTTTTGAAACGAAAGAAACCATTGTTTTTGAAGTAGAAGTGCATAAAACTAAGGGTGACCGCTGTTCCTTTTCAGTTCCTTGATTTCTTCAAGGATCATAACAAGCGTTTCCTCAGTCATCTTCTTGCTTTGCACTACGATTTCCTTGAGGTCATCCACCTTTTGGTTGAGATCTTCAAATCCTTTCTCCTGTGAGATCTTCAATTTTCCAATCTTTTTCAGGAGCATCTCCTGAAGTTCAAGAATGTAAGCAGTAATTTCTTCTTCTTCCTCGTCGCTTCCTTTTTCTTCTTCTTCACTTTCTTCATCAGAATCTGCAATTACAACCTTCTTACCTCGCCTTGAGGATGATGAACCTCCTTCGGTAGCGATTTGCTCTTCAGGGACGTTCTCATCAAGGTCATGATGGAGGTTCATTCTCCCAAGAGCATGAACATCAAAAACACGAGCAGGTTCTAGAATGGTTGTTTCATGATCCAAAGGCACGTTAAAGCTAATGAATAGAATGGTCAGATAGTGCCCATGAGAAAGTGTGGAGGAAGGTCTGTCAGATGAAGCTGAAAGTAGGATGGAGTCCATGATGACTTTAGCCCAATTCACACGAATGTTACCAAGAATGGCATAGATGCATTTAGCTTGTTTTTCAGAAAGGATAGCATGACTTCCAGATTTTTGAGTAATGTTATATGACAGAATATTAGCTAAGATTCTCGCCGGATAGCGAAGATGGCTACAAGGAAGTTTGGTCTGAAAGTGTTTACCAGGCAGATACATTCTTTCTAGGATATTTTCGTCAGTCATCTCAATTTTCTCAAGGATCATGCCGGAGTATGGGATTCCTAAGGCTTCACCTAGGGATTTTACAGTTATTGCAAGTTTGGTATCGAGAACTTTAGTAATGAAACGACTTTTTACGAGATCATAATCCATGTTTGCATAAAAGAGATGAATAAGCCTAGGATAACACATATACACATTTTCTGAGGAGAACAAATTTGCTAAGTTCTGGAAATCTAGCAGACTGTCAATACCGTAATTGATAACATCATTGAGTTTGACAAATCTTTCATGCAAGATAGGTTTCTTAGACACTTTAACAAAATGTTCATAGGTAGTTGATTTGAAGAGATATGGTAGAATGATTTCCTTTTCAGAATCAACATTAGGAGTAGCAATCTTTCTCTTCTTAGGAAAAGCTCCTTTGAAAGGCATCTAGATAGAGTAAAACAACAACAAAAAATATTTTACACTACTAGATAACCATGAAAAATGAAGTAGTAAAGTTCATGAAAGTAAAAAATTTTACCTTGGGTAAATTTGAAGGAAGATGAAAAAGAAATTACTCCAAAAAAATCCAAGTCTTCAAGATGAAAACACAAGAGAGGAGAGGGGAAAAGGAGGTAGTCGGCTACCTCTAGGGTTTTCTTGGGGTTTTGATTGAAGAGATGAAGAGATGAGGAGAATTAGGAGCCATTAGATCTAGATTTGGGTGGCTAGGATGGGTCTTAGACTTTAGTGGGTAAGTTGTCTTAACGGATCTTGACCCAACCACTCAAATAGAACCCAATAGGAGTTAGTCAAAAAAAATGTAACCCAGAAATTTACGCGCTGGTAGTCGACTCCCTCCTGTAGGTAGTCGACTCCCTCCTGGGTAGAGTCGTTTTCTCATCCCGGAGAAAAAAGTTTGGTCCAGGTTGAGCGAACTCTTTTAACAAAAAATATTTTAAGCAATAAAACACAATTATGCATACAATTTTAACTTATTTCAACTCATTTTAAATAATTATATAAATATATAAAAAATTTATTCCGATTCAGCCGTTTGACTTCCTGAACTTTCTTCATTGTCTTCCTCCTTTTTAGAGCACCTGAAAGATAAGCGTTTTATGGTACTCTTTTGATTTTGAGTCTGAGGAGTTAGTCTTTAGGAAACCAAACCCAATATGGTTTAGTTCCTTCATGAACAATATACTTATAATTTCTATTAAAATGAATCTGTTGAACAAAGTTAGTAGCGTACCTTTCTTTTTCCTGATCAGATAATTTTCTTGGTACCCAGATGCTTAAAACATTATCATTAGCATGATGCATCCTAGTGTGCTTAACCCGTTTCTTGGTATGATGAGAGTCATAGCCAAGTCCGGTTTTGCTAGATGATAATTTTTGATTATCTATTATATTATCTAGCTTCCCTTTTCCTTTATTGAAGTTCTCAATAATTTTCATCGTAGCGTCGTATTTATTTTTGACGGTTACGAGAAGATTATTTAGACTTTCAACCTTTTCATTTACTAGCAGAATATCCTTTTGTAAAAGATCATTTTTCTCTTTAAGAAGGCTATTTTCTTTAACAACTTCTTCCTTTTCTTTAGTCTCTCTTTTAGCAATTCTAAGTGTTTTTCTATGTTCTTTAATGAGCTTTTCATGCATTTTGCATAGCTCTTTATATGCTCCCCTATAGTCCAAGTCTTCATCATCGCTTGATGATGACTCATTGTCGCTAGATGAATCATGATGCGAGCTTACCTTGGAGGATGTAGATGACATGAAACACATGTGTGCTGTCTCTCTTCTTTCATCATTATCTTCGTCTGAGGATTCGTCGGATGAGGAATCGTCGCTTTGATCGAAGGCTGCATAGGCTTCTTTCTTTGGTCGTCTAAACTTGCTTCTTGTATTGTTTCGTCTTTCATTATTCTCTTTGTTCTTCCCTCGATCTCTGGAATCACGGTTGTTTCTTTCCAATGGACAATCTCTCTTGACATGTCCTGGTTTATTACAACCAAAACAGATAATACCGTTAGTGGGTCTAAAAGATCGTTTTCCATACTTACTTGTGATGAACTCTTTAAAGTTCTTTGAGATGAACGCGATGTGATCTTCTTTGTCCGTATAATCGGAATCTTCTTCTTGAGCTTTGAATGCAAGATTTTTCTTCTTTGGTTTTTCTTCGATCTTCTTGTCTTCTTCAAGCTCGATCTCATATGCCATGAGATTTCCCATCAGTTCTTCGATGGTGAGATCCTTCACATTGTGAGCTTCTCGAATGGCCGTGGTCTTTCCTTTCCATTCGGGACGGAGTGATCTTAGTATCTTCATTACCTGTTCATACTCGGAAAGTTTCTTTCCTAGTCCTGTAAGCTCATTTGTAATGTTAGTAAAACGAGTATTCACATCGGTGATACTCTCTCCTTCTTCCATTTTAAAAGTTTCGAATTTTGAATGTAATACATTTATACGAGATTCTTTTACCTTTTCTGTACCTTCGTGACTTACCTGAAGAGTGTGCCAAATTTGATGTGCTGTCTCACATTGGGAGACTCGATTGAACTCATTTCCTGTAACAGCGTAAAACAAGGCATTCATTGCTTTTGCATTGAGATTAGCTTTCTTCTTATCATCGATGGACCATTTTCCAAACTCAACGTCGGTGGGTGCAATGTACGGGACTTTGGTGATAGTCCATGCTTCTATGTCTAATGACTCTAGGTGAGTCTTCATTCGGATCTTCCAGCTGGCGTAGTTGGTTCCGTTGAATAGAGGTGGTCGCATAGTGTTTAGTCCTTCGGAGTGAAAAGAGGTTGACGCCATCACTATTTGTAGACTTGCTCTGATACCAAGTGTTGGATCATGTGGATGGCACACAACACTAGAAGGGGGGGTTGAATAGTGTTGTATAAAGATAAAACTTTTTCGTTCTTTAATCAATCAACACAAAAACAAATCCTTCTAATGTTGCCTAAGAAACCAAGTAGAGCGATCTACGCTTGGTTCTTAATCAACAATATAATTTAGAGTGCACAGCGAAAATTCACAGCAGGTAGTCGACTCCTTATGAGCAATAGTCGACTCCCAGAGTATAAGTTAGAACAAATAAAATTACAGATGCAAATCTCAGCGTATAGAAATAGGATTGATATTTGCTGAAGATAGAATAAATGCAAAGATAATCAAACACAGAAAATGCAAGCACAAAGACAAGGATTTTTATCCTGGTTCCCCACAACCCTGGGTACGTCCAGTCCCCGACCAATCCGGTACGAGATTTCCACTATCTGCCTTGGCAAATACACGCACCTAACTTCACTCGTTAGGATTTCCAACGACCTAGCCTTGACCAGGATTTCCGAACACAACGCCTAGACTTGTCTAGGGTTATACCCTTGCCTCACAAACCGAGGACTTTCCAAATGGCAACAACTAGACTTGTCTAGTGTTCCAACAAATAGCACAATGAGAAATTTGTTCAATACTCTACAATAAATGATAGAGATTGAAAATACACCCGATTCTATAGCCAATCAAAATATAGACAATTGTGCAGTGGCTCAATAGATTAATAGTAGGCTAGATCACACAAAGATACGAGATAAGTTCTTTGTGATCTAGAGCTTTTTCAAAAATCCTTCAAATAGAATTTAAAGAGAAATAATAGAGAGGATTTTGAAAAACAACTTAGCCAATAAAATAATAATATGATCTTCAAAAGAATTGGAAAATATTGCAAGATCAAACAAAACAGAAATTAAAATTGGCTAGAGAAAAAAATGAGAGAGCTTTGATTTACGAGAGCTTTTGCAAATTTTGATTTTCAATAATCTTGTATGTTTCACAAAAGAATTAAGCTCTATTTATAGGGAAAAAAAACTGGGATTTGAAATTTGAATTTCGTTTGACTTTTGTCCCAAAAATTTCGGAGTAAATCACTCAAAAGAATTTAAAATTCAAATTCAAAACGTTTGAAAATTTCCAGCAGGTAGTCGACTCCCTCTATAGGTAGTCGACTCCCAGAGGAGTCTAGGAAATTTTCATCCCTGAGAAGTAGTCGACTCCCTACTTTTGGTAGTCGACTCCCAGAGGAGTTTTTCCTGTTGTTCTAGTCAAAAGTTGTAGTTAGCTCCAGGGAGCGTGGAGTTTCACTACGAGAATTATGAAGTGACTAGAAAAAATCTTTTGAAAACTATTTTAAAGATAGTAAAAAATATTTCGAAATCTTTTGTGTGTGTGTGTGTTGTCTATTTGATATGGCTTTGACAAATATCCTAAAAGACACGACACACTCACACTAGACTCAGAACATGTCTTCGGCAGTATAGTCAACTTGATGAAGTGAAGATGAGCTTCTTCTTTGAGCTTCTTGCTTTGTTTGAGCTTGAGCTTCATCACTTAAGTTTAGCCATGTTCGTCTTTGTCGTGGAGCGTTGATGCGTGCTTCTTGGAGTATTAGTAGAGCTTCACGAAATCTGTATACTTAAAGTGTAGTGTAGTTAGTATACTAAGCATTCATTTGGTGTGCTCATCATCAAAATTACTTAGGGGTGGAATTCAATTTCCATCACAACCAACATCTCCTCAGTGCTCTGGATCCACTCATCGGCACCCAGAGGTCCTTCCTTCCCAGAGAAGGTCTTCGGCTGTAGCTCGTTGAACTGCTTCACTCCTGGAGCAGCTCGCGGTGCAGGCGGAGGTGGAGGTGGGGCAACAGGTGGAGCCTGGGCAGCACGCTGAGACTGTTGAACCAGCTGATGCTGAACATCCAGCATCTCCCTCATCACACCCAGAAACTGTCGGAACTCTCCGCCCTGGTCCTCCGAGACTCCATCGCCTAAGTTTCCCGATCGGGTGACGCGTCGTCCAGCCATCCTATTGACAGAGAGATGAAGGTTAGACTCATACAATGTTTGAATATCAAAAGTGAATGTCCTTACTCTTACTGTTCTGTACTTGCAGAAAGATGGGACGTGGACCTGCATGGGCCACCACTAAAACCTGTCACGCCCCGCTTCCCAAAACAGCGGAGGCGGAGCGTGACGAGGCCCGCTTAGGCCAGAGCTGAGGAGCACTGACCCAATAAGCGTTTGTGTGGTACCAAGACGAAGGTACAGGTCCCTGCATATTAGTACAGAACAATAAAAGTACAAGAAGGAAAGAACATCACAAATTTTATTCCAACATATCAAAGTACCAAGTCTCAACGCCCGAAGGGCTACAACAGCAGAAAAGTAAATCTAATGGTATAAGCACCCAACCTAAACAAAGAAACATAAAAGGTGCTACGCACCCAACAAGAATAAAATCGCCTCTGGAAACTGCTACCAACAGTCTCTAGCTCTGATCCTCCTCAGGGTCGTACTCGGGATCAACGCTCTCTAGCTCCACGTCGGCTGGCAAGTCAGTCTCCTACACGTACTCTGGCTCAATCCCTGACGTACAGCACCAGAAGAAGGAACTGTACGTCATGTAAGGTCTACAAGAAAAGATTAGACCAAACTACAAGTGTACCAATTACATACAACATTTTACTGGTTGATTAACATGCTGAGGTTCTTAACAACAGAAAGAAAACACAACAGACAAGTAAACAAGATAAGTAGTAGTCACAGCGAGTGCTATGGACTACGGGACTAGCCTACAGGTGTCAAGACAAGACGGAACACGGGAAGCCAGACACGACAAGACAAGACAAGACACGAAAGGGTTCACGCCTAATCGGTTCGAGGGGGATCAATCCCTCTTGCCGCTTGCATGCTCAACCCTACCCCATAACCCCAAGAATCGTGACAAGACATGGGATCACTTGCTCTAGCTTGACAAGTGCCCAATTGCTCTCTGAGCTGTGTATCGGTACATGGGATCACCTGCTCTAGCTTAACAGGTGCCCAATTGCCCAGCAGGCTGTGAACTAGTACAAGGGATCACTCGCTCTGGCTTGGCGAGTGCCCTATTGCCCAGCGGGCTGTGCAGACGGAAAGGAACAAGACACTACAAAACAGGAAGGGTTATACTATGGTGTCCACAACTCACACACACGCATGTCAATCCTATGTTGTCAGAAATTGTTGTTGTTGGACTCAGATTTCGTTGTCAAATCTGAGCCATCAAGGGCGTCCCGGACGCTATCATTTCACGTCCGGTTCTCAAATTTCTAAATTGGCAATCCTAACAAGATGAAGGCCTAGACATGGCCATGAACGCAAGTGATACACTTGCCTGTGGTGGCGAGCGCGTCGTCTCCCTGGTACGCCTCGTCCAATCGTTTCGTCGGCGGAAAAGGGTCTGAAAATCGTGACACGGCGACGGTGTCAGATCACGATTCATTAATCCCTATTAGGGTCGTGTCTAGATTATCGGGACTATCCTATTCAATTTAAAAATCACATTTTTAATATAATTAACCTAATCGACGATCTATCCTATGTGTACATGCATAATGTCCATTCGTCGATTTCTACGGTTTGTACAACGTTTTAAAGATCAGCGGAAAATAAATTTAGTTTGATTAGGTTTCTGATTTTAAATTATGGTTTGATCATCTATGGTGTGGGTTACTACGAATTTAGGGCACTAACCTGAAATTGACGATTGCACGAAGATTCGGCGTCGAATCTGGAAAGGTGGAAGCTTTGCGCCGTCCGGAAATTCCTATGCCGCGGGTAGCGCAGCGAGGAATGTTGATCGCCGGTGGTGGTGAAGATTTCAGTGTCCCTCGGCGTAGTTGCTGCTGTATCTGAGACGAGAACTCCGTGCTAGGGCAAAAGAAAAGGGAAAAGAGAGAAGAGGGAGAGCTTTTGGGGAAGATGGAAGGCGCAAGGATATAGGAAGGAGCAAGGGGAGGACGTGGGAGGTAGGGGAGTATGATTGGGGAAGAGGGAGACAGAAAAAAATCAGAAGAAATGAAAGAGAAATCCCCGTTTAAATAAGAAAGCGAAACGGCGGCTAGCACAAAAATTAGGGTTTCGGGGTCAACTAGTCGGTCAGAGAAGGGCGGTCGACCGACTAGTTTGGGAACTAGTCGGTCGGTCGTATAACTGTGACCGACTAAAACCCAAACCGTGAACAGGGTTGTTGAAAAATTTATAGAGTTAGTCGGTCTGTGAAGGCTCGTCGATCGACTAGTTTGCAACCTAATCGGTCGGCCAGTGTTCATAGACCGACTAAAGGGTGAAAATGGTCAACAATATATTGAAGGGTAGTCGGTCAGAGAAGGACACCTAACCGACTAGTTCGTCAACTAGTCGGTCGGTTTTCGTTCTTTGACCGACTAACGGTAAACAGTAACCTGATGCGAAAAAAATGATCTCTGTACTTAGTCGGTCTGCGAAGAGGTGTTGACCGACTAGTTCGAAAACTAGTCGGTCGGCGGTTGAACTTAGACCGACTAAGCGTAAACAGTAACTCAAGGAAAAATAGCCTGAAAAAAACTAGTCGGTCTATGAGGAGTTGTTGACCGACTAGATGGACATCTAGTCGGTCGGCTCCTCAACGTGAACCGGCTAACTTGCACAGGAAGTCGCCAAAATTAAACGGGAGCTTCGGGATGATCCTAATGAGTTCCAAGAGTGATCCTATACTAAGATGTGAGCGCGGAGAAGTAAAGAAAGAAGACGAACAATTACATATAGATATAAATAATATTTATCATACAAAAACCAGCCGTTACAATTATCGAACCGAAAGCAACATCACAACCAATATTTCCAAACCGACTTCTATCTCATTCTGAGATTTAAAGATAATCCGAGACTCCCAATACACCGTCACTGTCCCTGTGGGATTCGACAATCTTATATACTATATTTTGACACCGTCGCTTGCGAATAGAGCCTAGAGTCAACACCTAGGAACTTTATTGCGCCCGACGATTGTGACACCGCTAGGATGGATCTTAGGTGTGAGTTCGGGGTGCGTCACCTATCCTTCCTCTCAGAGCCGTGACCTCACTGCCTATAAGCTTGCCGTCGACGAGACGAAGCTATCGTCGTCTTCAACATTCTACTTGGTGCCGAAAAGAAGAGTATATTGACAGCAACCATCTCCTTGCCGTGAACGTCTACTTCGCTGCTGCCTCGTCTCAAATGATGTGAGAACTACTCCCAAGCACAGGAGATCGTGCAAGTAATATCTTGGTGAGTCCAGGTATCGAATCCACGGGACAACTGACCTGCAAAACTACGATCGTCAATCTGAAAAGAGTAATAATACGATGTTAGCCAACCACCTATCAAACACGAAGATATAGGATCAAGAGTATCAAATAGCAAAAGAAAATGATATTTACGGTGACTTGGAGAGGGATACAAGTATGGGGATCATGTGTTGGGTTTGATTTCGTTAGGGTGTGTGCAACCAATGATTATCAACACCTTTTCTATAACTCAACGTTTCGTCCGGTCAGGGCACAAGAACGTCGGAAAGTATGGCGATCGAGCATATAGAAACGTGCCAAAGAATTATACAATTAAAATAGGGCGAAAAGATATAGAAATCAATAATCACGACACCCTAACTACGTCAACACCGACACATATGAAGTTGATGTGCTACGGTTGTGAGTTCATTAGGAGTTAATAATCGCTGAAATATCATGTCTTTCATATAACTCAACGCTTCACCCGGTCAAGGCGTGAAGGCGTCGGAAGATGAATCGATACAAACTAGTCAAAATAGCCGTATACATATCACTAGCACCATTGATTTCATTAAACGATAAACGCAACAATAAGTTCAGATTAGTGAAAATGAGTTGGCTAGCCTTGTCAGGGCCTAGCCATATGGGGTGTAAACAATATCGACAATAAGCAAATACCCAACAAATACGTTGTAGAAATCAATGTTACGAGCAATTTTGACATGATAATAGGGCTAAAGACATGAAATTTAGCGAATAAATACTCCTAACTACATCACAACCATAGCACAAGGAGATTAGCCACGCATGGTGTAAAGAAAATCAGATTTCATAGCCAAATACATCGTTTTAATAGCCAAAATACAATGAAATACACCAAATACGGGGTATAAGTTCAAGAATTTATCACCAAATCTCCACTTTAGAACCCAAAACTCCCTGGAAAGTAGAAGAATAGCCTCTGGGATTTTTGAGAATTTTCCCCTGGAGAAATACGCACAGTAGCCGCTCCAAAAGTCCCAAAATACGCCAGAATACGCCCCAAAACCCTAGAATACGCTTAAATAATAGGCATTGCGGGTTTGGGGCACTTAACGGGTGCAAAACCGCACCCATTATCAATTTTTAACCCGATCCGCAGTCGGATCAAATCTCGACCGCTCATCGCATGCGGGATCGCGCCTCCGCTCGCCACGTAGCGCTTTAAGATTCGTGCGCTGCTAAATCCGAATTCGCATCGGCGTTCGTCTGGATCGTTAGATCAGCATCCGATGGTCGATAAAAGCCCACGTCGCCCGCTCGTCAGCCTTCGCAGCGGACCATTGGATCAGCATCGGACGGTCGATAAAGGCCCACGTCGCCCGCTTTTTAATTCTCGAGCGCCACTGATGCGGGCCGTTGGATCGAGATCCAACGGCCATCGATTTGCCGCGTCGTCCGGTTGCTCAGCGTCGTTGGATTGAAGCGGGGACGGCCTGATCGACGCCACGTGTGCGCCAAGATTCGTGCAAACTTATTTTAATTCCAATAAATGGTATTCTGCATTCAAAAATTCATAGAAATTAGCACAGATCTCAGAAAAGTACAAATAAATAGTCGTTGGAATCGTGAGATCGAGACGATGCTAGGAAAAATATAAAAATGCAGAAATACACAATCAAATTCACATTTTGTGCACAAATAGAGTAATTTCTCTAATAAATGATGATGAGAAAAATACGAATGTATTAGAGATAAATTAAGCATCATATGGGCACAAAATAGGACTAATAAGGGGGTTAAATTGCAATATTCACTCCGAATCACACCCCCCAACTAGCGTTTTGCTAGTCCCTAGCAAAAAGAGCGATAAATACGGATGATCAATAAAAAATAATTCTACCAATCGCTTATGGCGTGGCTCAATAATACACTTTTCAGCATGATCTTCACCATCAATATACACATCCATAAACAAAATCAATCACATGATATTTTCTCAAATTTAGTATGAATAAATAAATAACATACAAGCATCATTTTGCGCAAGCGAAAGTATAACACGTCGTTTTTCTCTAGCTTTCTTGTTTCCAAGGAATTGGCATCTCAAAAAGATCGTTCAAATCATGGGTATTGAAGTTGCTCAGTGTACTCACCATTTCTTTTTTTTATTAGTTCCACGTAACGCGCATCAAGCAACATTCGCAGAAAAATGTATAACTTGGATCGCTCCATCAAATGAGTGAGTTTCTTGTCAATGGCTCCCAAATCAGACGATAATAGGGCATTAGGCCAAAAAGGACCCCTCGGAATGTACTACTCGAGCCAACCAAGTTATTTATTAGTGACATACTTCATTCATTCATTTCATTCATTTTTCCTTCATTTTTTCTTCTCTCTTCTTCATCTTTTTCTCTTTTTTATTTGTAAGCAACTCAACACCCATTCTTTGAATATAAACAACAATAACAAAGGCCAAATTCCTCTTCAACTTGAAGACTTTTCAAAAAAAATCGCGTATACTCAAGCTTTTTCACCACATTAGCATGCATGAAATAAATTCAAACTATTTCGAGATATTAATCATGGCAATTGAAAATTTTTCATGAATAGCATATTAACGGTAATTCATGAAGGAAAAAAATTAATTCAAGCCATAAACGATTTTTAGAACTCCGTTAATGCATAATCATCCGCATTTGAGGAATAAAAGGGAGATATAAATGATGAGATTTGGTGGTTCATTCTTTCCTTATGCCATGTTGTAGAAAAAAAAATCCTAAGGTCTCATACACACCCCCCAACTAAAGATGGACATTGTCCTCAATGTTGAAAGGGGTACGAGTTTATTCAAGCAAGCAACCTAGAAAGCATATAAAATTCTACGCTACTGGAAAGAACACACCGTGTTCAAATGGCGGATCCTGAATCTTTAATGGTGGAGGAAGTTGTTCAATTTGTTCCTTGCGCTCCTCGGCGAGTATACTTCCTCCAAGGGCTAAATTGGACTCCAGCAACGTAACTCCCAGCATCTCTATAATCTGGTCACCTGTATCCTGCAAGAGATGAGTCACGTCAATCCAATTTATTTTAAAATTCTTCGCCATAAACACATTCCATATATAGTCATCAAAATAGGTGAAGTAAAATAGAGCATGGTGATGACAACTCCCTGAAAAATGTGCACTACGCTCGGTATGATGCTCAGTCAATGTGGAGAGGGGTAGATGATTTTGGGAGAAAACTGGGGAAGGGAATGGTTCGGGCTCCATAGAGATATTCTTTAAACCAATGTCCCTAGTCGTCTCCTCCTCCTGTTCATCCAAAATTGCTCGCTCATCCTCTACTTTGCACACACTTCCTGCCATGTCAATGCTTTCATTCGTGACTTCATCGTGACATGGCTCGCTCGATATACCTGCAATAGAAGATGAAATCAAATTAGATTTTGGAAATTGAATTTCAAACGAATTATTTTCTTCTACGCAAGTGGAAATCAGCTTAAGGTTTTCAATAGATTGCTGAATCTGCCGACTCCGAGCGAGGAATTTCTCTCGGAATTGCTGGGATGTGGCCTCCTGTGTCTGAATAAGCAATTGAACTTCCTCTTTCACATGTTGTAAAGGTACGTCTACACTTTGCTCTCCTTGATCAAGGCTTGAAGGCTCCGTTGAATCGCACTCTGAAGTCTCTTTCGTGATTTCATCATCCTCTTCTAGAGACTCCATGTAATTCCACGCCTCTGTCGGCGTCATGACTCCCAAGAATTCCTGCAGCTGTGGTCGTAGTCCACCTAGGAAGGACTCCATAAGTTCTTTCTTCGTAAACCCATGCTGCGGATAGCTCGATATTATGTCTGTGAACCTCCTCCAGGCCTGAAAGAAAGTTTCATAATCAGTCTGATTAAAACCAACGATCTTGAGCTTCTCCATCCTATGTTTGTGTGCCTTATAATATTCTGCATCATACAAATTGTTCGTGCAATAGAATTTCATGTATTCCATATACTCCATTCTTTAAAGAGAAAACAAAAAATAAAATTAAAAAAATCGTAGACTATAAGATGGAAGGATCTCACCGAATGTTCCTCCAAACAAACTGAAATCGTAGCTTACAAGTACTGTTGTCCCCGGCAACGGCGCCAAAAACTTGCCTCGTCTCAAATGATGTGAGAACTACTCCCAAGCGCAGGAGATCGTGCAAGTAATATCCTGGTGAGTCCAGGTATCGAATCCGCGGGACAACTGACCTGCAAAACTACGATCGTCAATCTGAAAAGAGTAATAATATGATGTTAGCTAACCACCTATCAAACACGAAGATATAGGATCAAGAGTATCAAATAGCAAAAGAAAACGATATTTACGGTGACTTGGAGAGGGATACAAGTATGGGGATCATGTGTTGGGTTTGATTTCGTTAGGGTGTGTGCAACCAATGATTATCAACACTGTTTCTGCTATTTTTCGCAGAACACATTAATAGTATGGAGGGTGCGTGGTCAACGCGGTCAAAGAGGGGACGCGCGGGACCCCCCGAGTTGTCGTGGCTGTCGCTCGAGACGGAGATGACTGGTGGGGTCGACCGACGGCGCGTTCGCTCGAGCGGAAAGGCGCGGCTCCGTTCTTTGGCGGGCCGAGGGGTAGCCTCGGCGAGATGACAGCCACCGGGATCGGTTGAAGGCAGAGTCGCTCGCAGCGGGGCGCGTGGATCCTCGCGTCGGCTCGGCGAGGGGTAGCCTCGGCAGAGCGACGTCCTCGGGACGGAGGAGACGAACGAGGTCGGGGACGAGGGCGCTCGGCTCCGGCTGGAAGGATGCCGAGGGGTAGCCTCGGCGTCGCTGGAACTCCTGGACCTGAATAGACGAGAGAGCTCGTCAGGGGGGTCGGACCTTGGTTCCGACCGAAGCCCCTCTGATGCCAAAGTCAGATCTGGCCTGATAAGTGCTCGGTGGGATCGAGTATGGCTCGCGGAGAGACCGATACTCGAGTCCTCAGGCCGAGCTTTGGAGGAGAAATATTCAAGGTGGAAGAAGGTGTAAGATGGGAGTATGAGGTACCTCCGTTGTAGGTGGTGAAGATCCGGCCCCCTTGGATGATGCCCCACCCTCCCCTCATATAGGTGGCTCATCCTAATAATGTGCCATGATGTGACATCATGGCCATCATTCATGGGGACGTGCAAATGTGGGAAGCTTTGACCCCCACTAATTGCGCCCATCTTGATGAGGAGATGAAAGTCTTAAAGGTGGCCATGATGGCTGGAGTGATGGACTCGGGCGGTTGCCATATTCGGCGGGCCTTGATGGCTGGAAAGTGATGGCCATTTAAGTCGGACCATTAAGCCGAGCCATTAAGCCGAGCCATGATGGCTATAGAGTGAAGACCATTTAAGTCGGGCCATTAAGCCGAGCCATTTAAGCCGAGCCATGATGGCTAGAGAGAGATGGCCTTGGATGGTTGCCATATTTGGCGAGCCATGGAGGTGGCTGCCATAATTGGCGGATCATGATGATACTGGGCGGTTGTCATACTTGGCGAAGGCTTCCTCGATTTGGGCCCCGATTTTCCTCCACTACAGAAGTGGGCAGCCTTTTGGGCCTTCATCTTGGGCGGATAAGCGCGGCCCGCACGTGAGATCTCTGGGGCCGGGGCCCAAGGCCGTAGCAGGCCAGTTGACCGGTCGTCGTTAACTTGGCTCTTCCGGGCCCGGTCAAAATAGCCGTAACAATTGCCCCCATCTTCCGAGCTCTACCATTGTTAAGGTTGAGGTCGGGAGATGTAGTATAAGGGGGGAGAAGATGCTCTTTCTTTTTTCTTTTCGAAGGAGATTCGTTCGGTGGCGAGGGGAGTTGCCCCTCGGCTTACGGCCGACGAAGGAGATTCGTTCGGTGGCGAGGGGAGTTGCCCCTCGGCTTACGGCCGACGAAGGAGTTTCGTTCGGTGGCGAGGGGAGTTGCCCCTCGGCTTACGGCCGACGAAGGAGATTCATTCAGCGGAAGGAGTTGCCTCCAGCACTGAGATTGAGCTCGTTCGTTCGGTTGCGAGGGGAGTTGCCCCTCGGCTTACGGCCGACGAAGGAGATCCGCTCGGTGGCGAGGGGAGTTGCCCCTCGGCTTACGGCCGACGAAGGAGATCCGCTCGGTGGCGAGGTGAGTTGCCCCTCGGCTTACGACCGGCAAAGGAGATCCGCCCGGTGGCGAGGGGAGTTGCCCCTCAGCTTACAGCTGACGAAGGAGATCCGCTCGGTGGCGAGGTGAGTTGCCCTCGGCTTACGGCCGGCAAAGGAGATCCGCCTGATGGCGA
The DNA here is from genome assembly GCA_030789695.1 of Scilla litardierei. Taxonomy (NCBI): domain Eukaryota; kingdom Viridiplantae; phylum Streptophyta; class Magnoliopsida; order Asparagales; family Asparagaceae; genus Scilla; species Scilla litardierei. The sequence goes on from CM061130.1 coordinate 71,036,104, forward strand.
GGGGAGTTGCCCCTCGGCTTACGGCCGGTGAAGGAGATCCGCCCGGTGGCGAGGGGAGTTGCCCCTCGGCTTACGGCCGGCGAAGGAGATCCGCTCGGTGGCGAGGTGAGTTGCCCCTCGGCTCACGGCCGGCGAAAAGGGTGAGGACCTTGTGAAGCCTTTCGAAGATTCCATGGTGGCGCTCTGCCATTGCTTCGTCCAGATCGGTGGATGCAGGAGTTGTTCGGTAAGCGGGGACCCAGCAGCACGGTCGGAGGAGCGATCTGGGTGCTTGAACTCAGACGGGAGTGCTTTGGCCAGATCGGCTTGGCCAGGATGAGGATGACTTTGAGACAAGGTGGCTCGGAGGCTTGGAAGGGTGGTCCGACTCGTCTGGACCAGTCGGCCTCCTCTGGGGTCGGCCTCGGTCTCTGCCTGAACTGGTCGGCCTCGATCGGAGGAGCTGCTTGGTTGCTCGAACTCAGACGGTGGTGCTTCGGCCGAACGGCTCGGCCACGGTCAGAGGAGCGGTCTGGATGCTCGACTGGTTCAACAGCTCCGTCGCAGTGGGGATAACTTTGTAAGCTTGACGAGGTGGCTTGGCGTTGAAACTCAGATACTTGGCAAGGCGGTCGGACTTGTCTGGTCGGCCTCCTCCTGGGTTGGTTAAACTGGTGTGGTCGGCCTCCTCTTGGATGGGTCGGCCTCATCTAGGCACAGCTCCAGTTCCATTTCTAACTTCAGCTCCAGCTTTTGTCTGTATCGTATCTCCAGCTCCAGCTCCGGCTCCTGCTCCTGCTCCGGCTCCAGCTCCGGCTCTGGCTCCGGCTCCAGCTTTTGTCTGGATCCTAGCTTCTGCTCCAGCTCCTGCTCTCGCTCCGGCTCCCGCTTTTGTCCGTTTGGCGGTACGACCAAGGTAGCTCGGCAAGGGCGGCACAGTGATGGGAGCACAGCCCATGTGTTTGGCGATGGCAGCACGGTGTTGGTATGGCGGACGTCGAGACAATGGCCAGAGATGGTGGTAGGGCCATCGATGAAGGCCGAGTCGGGGCTAAGCCCGACGCCTACGAGGGTCGTCGGTGCTGTCTCTTGTCTGAACTCGATCGAGATCTCATTCTCCTTGGCGACCTTGCCGGGCCACTTGCAGCCCCGCGTCTTCCTGGCCCGTCCCCGGATCTAGACGCACTCCTTGCGCCTCTCCCTCAAGTTGGCCAAGGCCACAATGCCGGTCGCCGTGTGCTCCGGCGTTGTCACGACCATGGCAGCCTTATCTACAAGCTTTTTGTGAGACATTTGTTGAAACCGGAGGATGTGGCTTTTTATGACCACCTCGCAAGAAGTTTAAGAGAGGAGAATTGTTAGGGAAGCTCTTGTAGTTGTCTGAAAGCACACAATTAATTAGCAAGGGGGAAGAGGACAGTTTGACCTTTTTGCTGGGTCGGCTTCGGCCTCGGCCTGGACTGGTCAGCCTCGTCCTCGGCCTGAACTGGTCGGCCTCATCTGGGGTCGGCCTCGGCCTCGTCCTGGACTGGTCGGCCTCCTCAGGGGTCGGCCTCAGCCTCGGCCTGGACTAGTCAGCCTTGGCCTCTGCCTGAACTGGTCGGCCTCGTCTGGGGTCGGCCTCGGCCTGGACTGGTCGGCCTCGGCCTCGGCCTGGACTGGTCGGCCTCCTCAGGGGTCGGCCTCGGCCTCGGCCTGGACTGGTCAGCCTAGGCCTCGGCCTGAACTGGTCGGCCTCGTCTGGGGTCGGCCTCGGCCTGGACTGGTCGGCCTTGGCCTCGTCCTGGACTGGTCGGCCTCCTCAGGGGTCGGCCTCGGCCTGGACTGGCCGGCCACCTCTGGGGTCGGCCTCGGCCTGAACTGGTCGGCCTCCTCAGGGGTCGGCCTCGGCCTCGGCCTGAACTGGTCAGCCTTGGCCTCGGCCTGGACTGGTCGGCCTCCTCAGGGGTCGGCCTCGGCCTCAGCCTGCACTGGTCAGCCTCCTTTTGGCGATGAGACGGTCACGAACATTAGGATGCATGTTGAGGTGCAAATGTCGGAGCGACGTTTGGCTTCTTTGAGGAGAGGCGGGCTCAACGAGCGATACGTCGAACATTGCTCCTCTCCCGACCTTGATCCTACCGATGTCGAGCTTGAGGCGGTGAAGACCCTTCTGGCGGTCCCTGCAGAGGACCGGAGAATCGATGTTCTCTTCGACAATCTTAGCTTACGGAAGCTTTGGATCGATAGACGGGAGTTTTAGGTCGACAACTCAGCCAGCAGTGCGTCTCGGATAGAAGCTTCCGTCTTAACAAGGTGCCCTCCAAGCAGCCCTGGTCACCAAATCTAACAACATCAGTATGCCTTAGAGTAGCCTTTGGTCAAAAGAACATGACGTGATCGGGTCGATGATTCCTGCTATTGCCACTATTCTGTCGCTTGGCCTTTGAAAGCGACTGTGACACCGAGATCGGGCAATAGGTCTTGATGCCGCTTCGGGTTGATCGGGTCATCATGTCGAGGAAGAGCCATTCGGCGTGTCAGCCACGTCTCCATCGAAGACGTCGGCCTGACATCCGAGTTAGGCGAAACTGGGTTCGACCACATGAAGGCCGATGCGAATAAGCTATAGGTCAGGCGGGCTCCATTGGGCGAGCTCCGAGAGGAGGACTCGATCTGAGGAGTGCTCGGCTGATCGGACACCACCGTCAACTGATCAAGACCCAGTCTGAAGCGAGCCTGGCCGATCATACGTCTCCGGCTCTGATGTCTCCGGCTAGGGTCACCGTCAGCAAGAATTCTTTCCTGGATGTCGTGCCCCCACCACTTCGGCCCTGAGGTCGTGCTTCAGCCCGGAGCAACGAAGCAAGCTGAGCCAGAGCGGAGGAAGGGGAGGATGAAGTTGGTGATGCCGATCTCCATAGTGACACCGACGGGGAAGAAGCTTGGCCCGACGCCGAGGTTGGAACCGCGCACCTGGTGAAGTTCTGTGCGTGCTGGGGGGCGTAGAATGCCAGTTTGGCAAGTCATAGTTATTTCATTTGAGCCTGTTTTGTCGAGGATGACGACGTTTGCAAGGGAGTCACCGCCGTGTTGTTGAAACTTAGACCAAGGAGGCTCTGTTCACCGAACATCATTCAGATACTCGGTCTCGATCTCGGAGAAATCAGCTTCGAGCCTGGAGGCTTGGACTATGGAAGGTCAGCCTCAACCTTGAATGCTCAAGTTCGGATCGACACCCGGTTGCTGCAGAGCCACATCAAACCTCAGGGGTCGAGCTTTGTCGGATTCAACACCACATCGGTCGAACGCAAGTTCAGAGGGTTGGGGTTCGTCGACTCGGAGGATGGCCGGAGAAGTCGTCTTTGACCCGGAGGATGGTCGTAGGCGTACTCTTCGACAACAAGGGGGTCGCATGCCCCTGGGTTGATGCTCATTCCCTTTTGGTGGATCGGACGGTCGATTTTCTCGACGATGAGTTTCGCCTGACTCACCCCGCTCAGGTGAAGGGATTCAATTTGAGGGGAGAGGAGAGTGCCAGCAAGATGATCATCACCCCCACCCAATTGAATGTCCCTTTCAAATCAATTGAATGTTAGATTCAATTCGGGCTGGCATTTGGCAGCAAATTCCTGGCACTTCAAACCAATTGAATGTCAGATTCAATTTAGCATGACATTTGGTAGCAGCTTCATGGCATTCTAAGCCGAAATTCTATGGAATATAGGCAAGATCCGAGGTCTCCGGAGCTAATCGTGGATCTGGGGTTTTCTTCACCGCCGCAATCAGCTTGGCGTGATTGCGCCTTAATTTGAAGATGACCTGGCAGGCACAACACGGGATCCTCACGCTGTTGAGGCGGGTCACCTCGCCGTGGACGTTGACGAGGTGGAGGCATGACCCTCACGGCTTCGAGTAGCAGTTGACGGAGAGCCTCTCCAACATGACTGCCGAGCTGTAGGCCTGTTCGCTTTGGTAAACATAAAGTGGAAGAGAGGCCGATCAAACACTGTCGTATTTGTCGATGATACGTTAGCTTAATCAAATATAATAATCCTTCTTAAAAATAGAGAAAGAGATGGTAGAACGAGCCAACGTTCGTGTGTATATTGACGTAGGTGCTGACTCGTTCCCACAGACGGCGCCAAATGTTTCTGCTATTTTTCGCAGAACACATTAATAGTATGGAGGGTGCGTGGTCAACGCGGTCAAAGAGGGGACGCGCGGGACCCCCCGAGTTGTCGTGGCTGTCGCTCGAGACGGAGATGACTGGTGGGGTCGACCGACGGCGCGTTCGCTCGAGCATAAAGGCGCGGCTCCATTCTTTGGCGGGCCGAGGGGTAGCCTCGGCGAGATGACAACCACCGGGATCGGTTGAAGGCAGAGTCGCTCGCAGCGGGGCGCGCGGATCCTCGCGTCGGCTCGGCGAGGGGTAGCCTCGGCAGAGCGACGTCCTCGGGACGGAGGAGACGAACGAGGTCGGGGACGAGGGCGCTCGGCTCCGGCTGGAAGGATGCCGAGGGGTAGCCTCGGCATCGCTGGAACTCCTGGACCTGAATAGACGAGAGAGCTCGTCAGGGGGGTCGGACCTTGGTTCCGACCGAAGCCCCTCCGATGCCAAAGTCAGATCTGGCCTGATAAGTGCTCGGTGGGATCGAGTATGGCTCGTGGAGAGACCGATACTCGAGTCCTCGGGCCGAGCTTTGGCGGAGAAATATTCAAGGTGGAAGAAGGTGTAAGATGGGAGTATGAGGTACCTCCGTTGTAGGTGGTGAAGATCCGGCCCCCTTGGATGATGCCCCACCCTCCCCTCATATAGGTGGCTCATCCTAATAATGTGCCATGATGTGACATCATGGCCATCATTCATGGGGACGTGCAAATGTGGGAAGCTTTGACCCCCACTAATTGCGCCCATCTTGATGAGGAGATGAAAGTCTTAAAGGTGGCCATGATGGCTGGAGTGATGGACTCGGGCGGTTGCCATATTCGGCGGGCCTTGATGGCTGGAAAGTGATGGCCATTTAAGTCAGGCCATTAAGCCGAGCCATTAAGCCGAGCCATGATGGCTATAGAGTGAAGACCATTTAAGTCGGGCCATTAAGCCGAGCCATTTAAGCCGAGCCATGATGGCTAGAGAGAGATGGCCTTGGACGGTTGCCATATTTGGCGAGCCATGGAGGTGGCTGCCATAATTGGCGGATCATGATGATACTGGGCGGTTGTCATACTTGGCGAAGGCTTCCTCGATTTGGGCCCCGATTTTCCTCCACTACAGAAGTGGGCAGCCTTTTGGGCCTTCATCTTGGGCGGATAAGCGCGGCCCGCCCGTGAGATCTCTGGGGCCGGGGCCCAAGGCCGTAGCAGGCCAGTTGACCGGTCGTCGTTGACTTGGCTCTTCCGGGCCCGGTCAAAATAGCCGTAACAAACACCTTTTCTATAACTCAACGTTTCGTCCGGTCAGGGCACGAGAACGTCGGAAAGTATGGCGATCGAGCATATAGAAACGTGCCAAAGAATTATACAATTAAAATAGGGCGAAAAGATATAGAAATCAATAATCACGACACCCTAACTACGTCAACACCGACACATATGAAGTGGATGTGCTACGGTTGTGAGTTCATTAGGAGTTAATAATCGCTGAAATATCATGTCTTTCATATAACTCAACGCTTCACCCGGTCAAGGCGTGAAGGCGTCGGAAGATGAATCGATACAAACTAGTCAAAATAGCCGTATACGTATCACTAGCAACATTGATTTCATTAAACGATAAACGCAACAATAAGTTCAGATTAGTGAACATGAGTTGGCTAGCCTTGTCAGGGCCTAGCCATATGGGGTGTAAACAATATCGACAATAAGCAAATACCCAACAAGTACGTTGTAGAAATCAATGTTACGAGCAATTTTGACGTGATAATAGGGCTAAAGACATGAAATTTAGCGAATAAATACTCCTAACTACATCACAATCATAGCACAAGGAGATTAGCCACGCATGGTGTAAAGAAAATCAGATTTCATAGCCAAATACATCGTTTTAATAGCCAAAATACAATGAAATACACCAAATACGGGGTATAAGTTCAAGAATTTATCACCAAATCTCCACTTTAGAACCCAAAACTCCCTGGAAAGTAGAAGAATAGCCTCTGGGATTTTTGAGAATTTTCCCCTGGAGAAATACGCATAGTAGCCTCTCCAAAAGTCCCAAAATACGCCAGAATACGCCCCAAAACCCTAGAATACGCTTAAATAATAGGCATTGCGGGTTTGGGGCGCTTAACGGGTGCAAAACCGCACCCATTATCAATTTTTAACCCGATCCGCAGTCATATCAAATCTCTACCGCTCATCGCATGCGGGATCGCGCCTCCGCTCGCCACGTAGCGCTTTAAGATTCGTGCGCTGCTAAATCCGAATTCGCATCGTGGTTCGTCTGGACCGTTAGATCAGCATCCGACGGTCGATAAAAGCCCACGCCGCCCGCTCGTCAGCCTTCGCAGCGGACCATTGGATCAGCATCGGACGGTCGATAAAGGCCCACGTCGCCCACTTTTTAATTCTCGAGCGCCGCTGATGCGGGCCTTTGGATCGAGATCCAACGGCCATCGATTTGTCGCGTCGTCTGGTTGCTCAGCGTCGTTGGATTGAAGCGGTGACGGCCTGATCGACGCCACGTGTGCGCCAAGATTCGTGCAAACTTATTTTAATTCCAATAAATGGTATTCTGCATTCAAAAATTCATAGAAATTAGCACAGATCTCAGAAAAATACAAATAAATAGTCGTTGGAATCGTGAGATCGAGACGATGCTAGGAAAAATATAAAAATGCAGAAATACACAATCAAATTCACGTTTTGTGCACAAATAGAGTAATTTCTCTAATAAATGATGATGAGAAAAATACTAATGTATTATAGATAAATTAAGCATCATATGGGCACAAAATATGACTAATAAGGGGGTTAAATTGCAATATTCACTCCGAATCAGCTGCCATGGTTCTTCTTCATCGACATCTCATTGTGCTACCGACGTCGACATCCTTCGACTTCATCAAGGATACGATGTCTTCGACAAGCTGTCGTTGCAACTTCATTTCGTTGCCGTGGTGTACTTCCTCTACCACTGCCGAGCCATTCATCATGCTACTGTAGAGAGCCCCACCTCCTTGTCGTGAAGAGAACACTAGCCGCCACCGTGAGGTTGAAGACGAACAGCTTGCATGCCACTCATCATCTTGCCGAGGTTTCAATCATCGTGATCTCTATGCTGGCATTGTCTTCCTCATAACTATGCCAAAGTTCACGTTACTGTGTAGACCACATGTCCTAGCCATCGTGAAGGGTAGTTGCTGTCGACATCCTCTGTGCCGTACTGAGAAGCTGAAGACGAAGCCCCACGCTACTCTCCTTGCTGTGCTCTCAAAGGACGCTGCTGATTTCTACATCCACTGCATGCCCTAGAATCATTACATGTCGAGAGAGGAAATCAAAAGATTTCCTTGCTGATGTGGCATCAAGGAGTCACATGCAGAGGAGTTTTTCTCAGTTATTGTGCACACAGACTGACTCAAATTTAAGTTTGTACTAGAATTTCTATACACACAGACCTATTTGTGCACTCAACTTCAAAGGGCAACAGATTGAGATCCAGAAGTCAGATCGAGCCACCGTTTGCGTCAGACTGAAGCTGACGTCGTGCTGAACGATAAAGACAACACACCATCACAATCTGAGCATTTCTGAACCCTTTACTTTATCCTTATATTTGTGATTGTGTGCAGATCTCTGTAGGGGAAACCTTACCGCTATTTGTGACTATTTTGGGACTAGTCTGGTTGGGGCTAGACAAGAGGGTTTTGACGTGTTGTCGCAGCGAAGATACGAATTTACTAGGTTGATAGTGTTCTGCACTTTATTGAGTGTGGTACAGTCTAGTTGGGGAGTTGGAGCTTCGACCCCATTGTAGATGTACAAAAGGAACTTATTAATGCTAGTATTTGCTTGGGGGCTGGAGTAGGTCGTTGCTGCGATCGAACCAGGGTAACTCTGTTGTGTACTCTGTGTTTGCATTTTATTTACCCTGCTTGTGTGTTTAAATGCGTGTGATTTCTCGTGGGTTGCACGAGATTATTTAATTAGCCTATTCACTCCCCAGACTAGGATCCAAATCCAACAAGTGTTATCAGAGCAGATTTTAGGATCTAGCCTAGGATTGACCATGAATTCCATTTATAGTGCTTTTACCGAGAGTCAGTCCATATCACATCCCCCTAGATTTAATGGAGTATATTATGCTAATTGGAAAAAATCGAATGAGAATCTACTTAATTTCTATTGATTATAAAGCTTCGCAAATTGTTGAAAAAGGTTATAAACCACCAGTCATTAAAATTGAAAATACTGAAATGCTTAAACCTGATGATAAATGTGATGATAATAATTGGAGACTTTATTCTCTTAATGCTAAAGCTATGAATGCTCTTATTTTTTCATTAGATAAATCTGAATTCAATCGTATCTTACATTGTCTAACTATGCACGAAATATGGCATACATTGGAGGTGACGTACAAGGGAACATCTCAGGTGAAAGAGTCTAGACTTGCACTTCTGAGCACAGAGTGCGATGGATTTCATATGCTACCATCCGAGACCATATCAGAGATGTTTTCGAGGTTCACCAATATCGTCTACAAGTCTAGCTCGCTCAGTAAGCCATATTCTAGCCTTGAACAGGTGAGGAAGATATTAAGACCACTGCTGTCACGCCCCGCTTCCCTAAAATGGAGGCGAGACGTGAAAAGGTCCGCACGAGAGTGGAGCTGTGAAGCCCCAAACCCGATAAGCGTCAGTAAAACATAAGCAGGTCCCTATAACCACAAACAGAACAACAATAATAACACAAGGAGCGACAGAAATAAAATCTCAAATCTCAGAATTTGTCCAACATGAAAATTAAGTTCAACATCCAGAAAAGCCACCAGGCTAAAAGAAAGAGTCTAAAGGCCCAGAACAAGGCCAACATAAGGAACAACGTAACAAAGCATAGGTGCTACGCACTGACATCAAAACAGCAGTCTAAACAAAAAAGGAAAGCTCAACGAAGACACTAGGACTGGTCCCCAGTGTCCACGTACTCCTCACCAAACACAGGCTCGGGCTCGGCGTCAGCAAACACCCCGTCCTCTACAATGTACTCAGGCTCAGGATCTAACATGTGTCACCCAAAAGAGTAAAGGGGCACATGTCAGCAAGTCTCAAAGACTTGGGCAAGGAAACTAAAAGTAAAACAAACTAACAACCTAGCAGTTATAGTATGCATGACATGGTAGTTATAACATGAGTGCACAAGTAAGACATGGTGAACATTAAGTACAAGAGAACAATTTATCGGGACAAGTTAAGAGTAGCCAAGCTACTAACAATCTCAATCTTTTCACTAGTCACGTTTCAAGTTGTTTGTAGATGTTTACTCCTTACAGCTGAACGGTTTGGCATTCACGCTGATTGGCCGCTTAACACTACCCCAGAACCAAGAGTTTACGCCTTACAACTGCAGTTGCTGATCGGGCAGACTCCCAGTTGAATGGCCGCTTAACTCTTACCCTAATACCCACATGTAAACGAGCCAGGGTCCCTGCACACGAGCTCAGTAAATGAGCCAGGGTTGCCCCGCACAAGAGCTCGTTTCCTGGATCACAACCAGGAGCGTATTTCATTTGGCATAGGGGTGCACCCAGCCTCAATCAGTTCACAAGGTGTAGCAGAGCTACGCAATCACGGGAACACTTAAAGAATGCAATGACATGACAATTAATTTGCGTACCGTTAATGGAAATTAAACATGACATGGTAGTTGTGCAACATGATAAATGTCGGTTCTAGCTTCGTTGTTAAGCTAGTTCCTACAATTGCGCCTAGGCGAGTATCATTTCGTCGCCTAGTCTCTTTTACGCCTACAACAAGCAAATGGCCTAAGACATGGCCCAAAACCCTAAGTGGCAAGTTTCACTTACCTAGCACCGAGGATGACGATCACGAAGGTTCGTCTCACGGACGCTAATCTACGGGGAAGTCGCTGTTATGGAGAAACAATCATCAAAACAACATTCATTTCATTAGGGTTTCACAAAAACACAAATGGGTTATGAGGATATTAAGAGATCGAGTTATTACCGTATCGGAAGCGGAAGAACGATGCCGAGCAAGCACGACAACGGAAGAAACGCTCCGGGGAACCTAGGGTTCAGATCTAGAATGGATGGGGAAAATCTGGAGAAATGGGGTTTTGGGGGATTTTGGGGGTTGGAGATGACATAGGGCATGGTGGTTGGTCAAAATGGAGAGGGGGAGAAGCTCTTGATGAAGGAGGAAGGCTAGAGGAAGGTTGGGGAAGATCAGAGGTCAAGGGGGAAGGAAAGAAGCCAGGAGAAGAGAAAGAAAGAAAAGAAACGAAGTGGGGTATTTATAGAATATGACTTGGCGGCTGCCCAGAAATTAGGGTTTCGACACTGATTAGTCGGTCAAAGAAGGTTGGCTGACCGACTAGTTTAGCAACTAGTCGGTCGGTCGATTAACTGTGACAGACTAACACCAAGCTGCGAAAGTAGGGAAAAACATGTGTAATTAATTAGTCGGTCTGTGAAGTCCCGTCGACCGACTAGTTTGCAACCTAGTCGGTCGGTGAGTGTTCATGGACCGACTAACGGTAAACAGTAACTTAGGTGAAATCTACTGACAGAAACTAGTCGGTCTGAGAGCAAGTTCTGACCGACTAGTTTCACATCTAGTCGGTCGGTGATTGTTCTTAGAGCGACTAAACGTGAACAGTAACTCCTGAGAAATTAACAAAGCCAACTAGTCGGTCCATGTAGGTTTACCGACCGACTAAATCGTCATCTAGTCGGTCGGTTCCCCTTCTTGTACCGGCTAACGTGCACAAAAAGTTCCGAAATGGAGCGCGAAGCTCCGGGATCGATTCCTAAGACTTCGAGGCTTGATCTAACAATAAGATATGACCGATATGAAGCCCGTCACGAATGACTTACTCCAAAATCGACGATTCTAAATAAGAAGCTAGAAAATCACGACGAAACGATCGAAAATGAAAGCTACGGAGACGAAAACCACACATGAGGAGAAAATACACCAAAACATATAATATATAATATAATAATCCAAATACATGAAAACCAGTCGTTACATCCTCCCCATCGTAAGATAAATTCCGTCCTCGGAATTTCCCAACACTCACGTGTCCGGGAACAAAAGTGGGTAGCACTCTCACATCTCATCCTCATTCTCCCAAGTAGACTCTCCAGGCGAGCCGCGTCGCCACATCACCCTCACAAGATTGACAACCTTGTTCCGGAGTGACTTCTGACGCTTGTCCAGAATCTGCACTGGCTGCTGGTTATACGTCATATCAGGGCAAACGGTAATCTCCGAGAAATCCACAGCATGAGACGGATCGCTAATGTATCGACGAAGTTGCGACACATGGAAAACATTGTGAACTCCCTCCAAAGATGGCGGAAAGTCTAAGCGATAAGCTACCTCGCCAACTTTCTCCAGAATGTCAAACGGTCCAATGTATCACGGGCTCAACTTCCCTCGCTTCCCAAAGTGAATCACACCACGATTCGGGGAAATCCTCAGAAACACATGGTCGCCCGGCTAAAACTCCAAAGGACGTCGTTTAGCATCCGCCCAATGCTTAAAACGGTCCTGAGCAATCCTCAACCTCTCCCGAATATTCCTGACGATATCCACGGCCTCCACAATCATCTCAGGTCCCAACAGCTCACGATCACCAACGTCATCCCAACTCAATGGCGATCGACATTTCCTCCCATAAAGAGCGGCGAATGGCGCCATGCCAATACTCGCCTGGAAGTTGTTGTTGTAGGAAAACTCTACCAGATGTAGATGGTCCTCCCACGAACCCTTGAAATCCAACATGCACGCCCTCAGCATGTCCTCCAAGATCTGAATCGTCCTCTCGGACTGGCCATCTGTCTGCGGATGGTACGTCGTGCTGAAACTCAGACGCGTACCCAAACTCTTCTGCAAACTCTGCCAGAACTGGGATGTGAACCTCGTGTCTCTGTTCGACACGATACTCACGGGGACTCTGTGAAGTCGTACGACCTCGTGCACGATTCACGTTACATCACTATCTAAACTAGGAAAAGGAAATAAAAACGGAGAGTAAAAGAATTTACCTCCATATATCTCCTCGCTAGCGCCTCAGTGGACTGTCCCACTCGGAACGGAATAAAGTGCGCGGATTTGGTCAATCGATCTACGATCACCCAAATCACGTCATTCTGCTTCGGACTCCGAGGTAGTCCAGTCACGAAATCCATAGTGATGTGTTGCCATTTCCACTCCGGAATCGGAAGCGGTTGTAGCAACCCTGCCGTATGCTGATGCTCCGCTTTTACCTGGTGGCAAACCAAGCACTTGGCCACACTCCGAGCCACGCTCCTCTTCCTGCCATGCCACCAATAGTTCAGACGAAGATCCTGATACATCTTGGTCCCACCAGGATGTATAGAATACGGCGAACTGTGTGCCTATACCATCAACTCCTCTCTAATATCCCCAGCTGGCATACACAACCTGGCTCCAAACCTCAGCGAGCCATCCTCATGAATCAAAAAGTCAGTCCGCAGACCTGCTTCCACCTGCTCCCGAATCTTCACCAGCTTTGGATCCTCAGCCTGGCCAGCCTTGATCCGATCCACAATCGTCGACTGTATCTGCATACACATCAATGAAGAAGCCTCCCCAGGAAGGACAATCTCCACACCAGACTCGCAAAAATCCTGCTGCAATCTCCACTGCGAAGTCAAAATCATTACTGCTGGAAGCCTACTCAGCGCATCAGGAACCACATTCACCTTTCCAGGGTGATACTGCAAATCAATCTCATAATCCGCCATGAGCTCGAACCATTGACGCTGTCGCATGTTGAGCTCCTTCTGAGTAAAAATATACTTCAAGTTTTTGTGATCGGTGAAGATCTTCACTTTCTCACTCAGCAAGAAGTGCCTCCAAATCTTAAGGGCAAACACAACAGCAGCCAACTCCAAATCATGCGTCGGGTAATTCTTCTCATGAACCTTGAGCTGACGAGATGCATACGCCACAACGTGCCCGTGCTGATGCAACACACAACCGAGACCATTGACAGAAGCATCGCAAAAGATCTCAAATCCACCGCTGCGATCAGGCACAACAAGAATAGGGGCAGTCGTCAACCTCTCCCTCAGAACACCAAAAGCATTCTCACAATCACCCGACCAAACAAAAGATACATCCTTCAGCGTCAATCTGGTCATCGGCTCGGTAATACGGGAAAAGTCCTTAATAAAGCGCCGATAGTAACCAGCAAGTCCAAGAAAACTCCAAATCTCAGACGCTGACTACGGAACATGCCACTCCCTGATGGCCCTGATCTTCTCGGGATCCACTGAAATACCATCTCCAGTCACCACATGCCCGAGAAAAGCAACTCTGTCCAGCCAAAACTCGCACTTCAAAAACTTAGCATACAGCCGATGCTTCCTCAAACTCTCCAACACCGTCCTCAAGTGCGAGGCATGCTCCTCCTCCGAATTTGAATAGATCAGAATGTCGTCAATAAAGATAACGACAAACTTATCGAAAAAGTCATAGAAAATCAGGTTCATCAGATTCGTGAAAACTACGGGTGCATTGGTTACACCGAAAGGCATAACCACAAACTCGTAGTGTCCATACTTCGTCCTGAATGCTGTCTTCGGAACATCATCCTTCTTCACCTTCAGCTGATGATAACCACTCCTCAGATCCAACTTCGAAAACACCTTCGAACCTCCAAGCTGATCAAACATATCATCGATGCGAGGCAACGGGTATTTATTCTTGATGGTCACCGCATTAAACTCCCGATAGTCCACGCACATGCGACGCAAACCATCCTTCTTCTTCACTAGCAGCACCGGTGCTCCCCACGGGGACACACTAGGGTTGATATAACCCTTCTGCAAAAGCTCATCCAGCTACTTCCGCAATTCCTCCAACTCAGCGGGTGCCATACGATACGGCGCCTTCGAAATCAGCCGCGCTCTCAGAAAAAGATCAATAGAAAATTCTAAAGCTCGATCAGGTGGCAAACCAGACATCTCCCCGGGGAAGACGTCATCAAAGTCCCGCACAACCGCTGGCCTCTCCAGCTCCATCTGCATAGCCACAATCTCCACCGGCTTGGCCCGAAATCTGACAGGACCAAGCGAGTTGCTACCTCGGCTGAACTCAAATACTGGATGTCCGGGAATCTCGAACACCACCTTCTTCCTCCGACAGTCGATCGTAGCATAGAAGCTCGCAAGCCAGTCCATCCCAAGGACCACATCATAGTTGATGATGTCGTGGACAATGAAATCAGCGTAAAGCTCATGTCCGCAGACCACCAACGAGCAAGAATTGCAACCAAGATGCACCGAGACCATGCCATTCCCTATAACGATATTCTAACTCTTGGAAAGAGGTGACGTCGACAAGGAATGCTTCTCCACGAAGCTCCGAGAAATAATGCACATCGATGCACCTGAGTCAAAGAGGACTCGTGCAGGAAATGTGCACACCTAAGCCACACCTAACAAGCAATTAACAATCAAACCCTAGTCTAGCAAACAATCATGTTCAAGCAAACAACATAATCTAACAATCAAAATTAGCTAGAAAAGTAACAGCTAGATTGAGGATTACCTGCGATAACCTCATCCACAGCCTCGCTCTCCACAGCGGTCATCAAAAAAGCCTGCCTCCTCGACGGAAAAGCCTGCTAAAAAGCCTGCCTCTGTGGAACAAGAGCTGCTCCACGTCCAGCAGGAACAGACGCTCGCTGCTGCAACGGCTGTGCTGCAACAGGTGCCCTCCGCAGCTGATTCGCATGCCGACAATCCTTCGCGACATGAGAAGCATCACCACAAACCAAACACTGGCCCAGAAACTTCCTACACTGATCCTTGATGTGGCCAGGCTTGCCGCAGAAATGGCAAGTCTTCTGAATAGGCCCTCCTGGCCTTTTGAACTGAGCTGGCTGATTAGGCTTGAAACCAGGCCTAACCACCGCTCTGGCCTGCTCCATAGGCCTCTTCCCAGCACCAGAAACATGTCCTCTCATCTGACTCAGGTTCAGCTCCTGCCTCCTCGCAGAGACCAGAACCTTCTGATAAGAGTCCAGATCAGAGGAAGACACAAAACTCTGAAGCTCCAAAGCAAGTCCATACAGGAACCTCTGAGCCCTCTCATCAGCATCCTGCACCATCTTCGGTGCGAACCGACTCAGCCTAGTGAACTCTTGGTGGTACAGGTCCACCGTCAAGCTCCCTTGCTTCAGATCAATAAAGCGCTGCAGCATCTCCTTCCTAGCAGCCTTCGGGAAGAACTCCTCATCAAACCTGGACTTAAAGGTAGCCTAAGCTATCGGCTCCGCCAGCATCTTCTCTTCAGCATCCCACCAGTTCCGAGCATTATCCTTGAGTTGCCTCTTCGCCAAATCAACCCATCCAGCCAGGGTGATCTTGGCTATCTTCATGTTATCCTTAATGTTCCGAATCCACTCATCGGCAGCCAGAGGGCCCTCAGACCCATCAAAATATGCAGGACCCAGCTCCCGAAATTGCTTCGCTCCCGGCTCGGAGCGAGGGGCATCCGGAAGTGCCCGGTCAGCTCGAGCAAGTGGAGCATTCTAGACTTGCAGGAGCACGCCCTGCTGCACCTGCATCATCTGAAGCATCATCCGCATCATCTCTCCATTGGCGGGTTCCCGCTCAGGCTCCTCGTCATGAGGGGGTGCACCACTACCTCCACCACGGGTGAATCGCCTTCCTGCCATCTAATGACACAGAAAAGGAAGCAGATTAGACTCATAGCTTATGACTCGGAAGTCGAACTTAGTTTATTGGACATTCTAATATTATTATCGTCATTCCGATAATCGCAGTTACAGAAGGGACCTGCATGGGCCACCAACAAAACCTGTCACGCCCCGCTTCCCTAAAATGGAGGCGAGACGTGAAAATGTCCGCACGAGAGTGGAGCTGTGAAGCCCCAAACCCGATAAGCGTCAGTAAAATATAAGCAGGTCCCTGTAACCACAAACGGAACAACAATAATAACACAAGGAGCGACAGAAATAAAATCTCAAATCTCAGAATTTTTCCAACATGAAAATTAAGTTCAACATCCAGAAAAGCCACCAGGCTAAAAGAAAGAGTCTAAAGTCCCAGAACAAGGCCAACAAAAGGAACAACGTAACAAAGCATAGGTGCTACACACCGACAACAAAACAGCAGTCTAAACATAAAGGGAAAGCTCAACGAAGACACTAGGACTGGTCCCTAGTGTCCATGTACTCCTCGCCAAACACAGGCTCGGGCTCGGCGTCAGCAAACACCCCGTCCTCTACAATGTACTCAGGCTCAGGATCTAACATGTGTCACCCAAAAGAGTAAAGGGGCACATGTCAGCAAGTCTAAAAGACTTGGGCAAGGAAACTGAAAGTAAAGCAAACTAACAACCTAGCAGTTATAGTATGCATGACATGGCAGTTATAACATGAGTGCACAAGTAAGACATGGTGAACATTAAGTACAAGAGAAAAATTTCTCGGGACAAGTCAAGAGTAGCCAAGCTACTAACAATCTCAATCTTTTCACTAGTCACGTTTCAAGTTGTTTGTAGATGTTTACGCCTTACAGCTGAACGGTTTGGCATTCACGCTGATTGGTCGCTTAACACTACCCCAGAACCCAGAGTTTACGCCTTACAACTGCAGTTGCTTATCGGACAGACTCCCAGTTGAATGGCCGCTTAACTCTTACCCCAATACCCACATGTAAACGAGCCAGGGTCCCTGCACACGAGCTCAATAAATGAGCCAGGGTTGCCACGCACAAGAGCTCGTTTCCTGGATCACAACCAGAAGCGTATTTCATTTGGCATATGGGTGCACCCAGCCTCAATCATTTCACAAGGTGTAGCAGAGCTACTCAATCACGGGAACACTTAAAGAATGCAATGACATGACAATTAATTTGCGTACCGTTAATGGAAATTAAACATGACATGGTAGTTGTGCAACATGATAAATGTCGGTTCTAGCTTCGTTGTTAAGCTAGTTCCTACAATTGCGCCTAGGCGAGTATCATTTCGTCGCCTAGTCTCTTTTACGCCTACAACAAGCAAATGGCCTAAGACATGGCCCAAAACCCTAAGTGGCAAGTTTCACTTACCTAGCACCGAGGATGACGATCACGAAGGTTCGTCTCACGGACGCTAATCTACGGGGAAGTCGCTGTTATGGAGAAACAATCATCAAAACAACATTCATTTCATTAGGGTTTCACAAAAACACAAATGGGTTATGAGGATATTAAGAGATCGAGTTATTACCGTATCGGAAGCGGAAGAACGATGCCGAGCAAGCACGACAACGGAAGAAACGCTCCGGGGAACCTAGGGTTCAGATCTAGAATGGATGGGGAAAATCTGGAGAAATGGGGTTTTGGGGGATTTTGGGGGTTGGAGATGACATAGGGCATGGTGGTTGGTCAAAATGGAGAGGGGGAGAAGCTCTTGATGAAGGAGGAAGGCTAGAGGAAGGTTGGGGAAGATCAGAGGTCAAGGGGGAAGGAAAGAAGCCAGGAGAAGAGAAAGAAAGAAAAGAAACGAAGTGGGGTATTTATAGAATACGACTTGGCGGCTGCCCAGAAATTAGGGTTTCGACACTGATTAGTCGGTCAAAGAAGGTTGGCTGACCGACTAGTTTAGCAACTAGTCGGTCGGTCGATTAACTGTGACCGACTAACACCAAGCTGCGAAAGTAGGGAAAACCCTGGGTAATGAATTAGTCGGTCTGTGAAGTCCCGTCGACCGACTAGTTTGCAACCTAGTCGGTCGGTGAGTGTTCATGGACCAACTAACGGTAAACAGTAACTTAGGTGAAATCTACTGACAGAAACTAGTCGGTCTGATAGCAAGTTCTGACCGACTAGTTTCATATCTAGTCGGTCGGTGATTGTTCTTAGACCGACTAAACGTGAACAGTAACTCCTGAGAAATTAACAAAGCCAACTAGTCGGTCCATGTAGGTTTGTCGACCGACTAAATCGTCATCTAGTCGGTCGGTTCCCCTTCTTGTACCGGCTAACGTGCACAAAAAGTTCCGAAATGGAGCGCGAAGCTCCGGTATCGATTCCTAAGACTCCTAGGCTTGATCTAACAATAAGATATGACCGATATGAAGCCCGTCACGAATGACTTACTCCAAAATCGACGATTCTAAAGAAGAAGCTAGAAAATCACGACGAAACGATCGAAAATGAAAGCTACGGAGACGAAAACCACATATGAGGAGAAAATCCACCAAAACATATAATATATAATATAATAATCCAAATACATGAAAACCAGTCGTTACAACTGCCTAGCTCTTTCAGGCCTAAAGTCACCGCCATCCAAAAAGCAAAAGATTTATCACAGATGAGGGTGGAGGACTTGATAGGTAACTTAATGTCCCATGAGCTTGAATTGCAAAAGATTGACGAAAGAGAGAAACCTGAAGAGAAAGAACAAGCTTCAAAGCCACTTGCTCTGAAAGCTAGCGAAGATGAAGAAGAAGATGATGAGATAGCGCTAATGGTTAGAAATTTTAGAAAGTACGTCAAAACTCCTCAAGGAAGATCAAAAATGCATAGAAGGTTCATTCGCTCTAACACTTTTAATTATGATAAAAATTCTTCTGAACAAGATTCTGCTAATAGAGTTGAATGCTTCAAATGCAGGAAAAAGGGAACTTCGCAAAGCAATGCAGACAAGAGACTGCTCAGGTTGCTAAAGATAAAGGAAAAGCCAAGATGCTAACTTGGGAAATGGACATCGAAGTTGAGGATGAGGATAAAGATGTGGTAGCCCACTCTGCTGTCGTCTACTTAATGGCAAAGAGCGATGAGGTAAATTCCTTCACTAAAGCTGAATTGTTAGATGTTTGTAAAGGAATGCAAAATGAGATTAATGAGCTAGAACTCACGTTGAATGACTATAGGGATGCTAGCTTTAAATTACAAAAATAAAACTGTGACATTTCAAATGAAGTGGATATTCTTAAAAAGAAACTTGTTGCATGTAACGCTATAATTGTATCACTGGAAAAGGAAAAGGCTAGCATGCCTGAAAAAGCTACGTGTCTTTCTTGTCCTTCCTTATTGAATAATATTAGCATGCTTAAGCAGGATTTGATTAAGCGCGAAACTGAAAAAGACTATGTGATTAAAAAGCTTAATGATAAATTGTGCGTGTTGAATAACGAGCTTAAAAGGAAAATGGATGAATTTAAAAAGAAGGATAGGAAAACAAGAGAGCTTTTATAAGTAAAGGTACTTTTCTTGTGGATGAGAATAAATTATTAAAATCCAAAGTTTCTATTCTAGAATTGTCATTAAGAAAATTTTCAATTGGTAAACATTCGTTGGATACCATACTTGAAAATCAATTATATGGCAATAATAGAAGAGGACTTGGATTTGGCTTTAAAAATGTTGAAAAGCACAAATTTAAGAAATTCCACAATGTGCCCTCTATTGTGAAAAATATGCATGCAACGTGCTTTACTTGTGATAGTGTTGGTCACACATCCTATTATTGTAAATTTAGGAACACGAACTTAAAGTTCTAACAAGTGTGGGTTCCTAAAGCTTTGATGACTAACACTATTGAACCTTGTTGGATTCCAAGGTCACATTTAACACCTTTCATATAGGTGAGGTGGAGATTTGGCGAGGAGCAATTGAAAGTTTCATTCTTTGGCTCCCTAGTCAAATGGCGATGCGAAGGTATATCATTTCCCTCTTTGCACTCATTGCATACCTTCATAGTTTTGTGTGTGTGCTTGATTTAATTTTTGTTTGTGGGCTTGTTTGCTTGTTTTTGATTTTGATTTAGTTCATTATAAAAGAAAAAAAAATGAAAAACCAAAATTCATTTAAAACATGGTGCTTAATGAATATTTCTTTATGAATCTTTATAAGTGGTATTATTGAATTTTCATTCATATCCTTTGTAGAAATCATTGTATTATTGTTATAGCTACATGTGCATGTTAAAATCTACTTAGTAGCCATGACATGCTCCATGAAAAGATTCATTTGACTTCTACACCTACATACTCACTTCCACGAATATTAAACTCGTTGTACATTTGGAGATTCTTTTTATGAATTTTGGAAATTGAACGTAGGATGAATAAAAACTGAATAATCTAAGGGATATGATGTGTATTGCCATGAATAAAAATTGAGCATGAAAAGAAATGAATATGAAAAAAAAATTACATGAAAATTGCTCCGTATGTAAAATGGATACAATTCATGGCAAGTACACTACCCACGAGTATCCAACATATGCTTTATGGGTAATCTTTAGCGTTGGTGTATTTTAATCGTCAAGCTATGCCAACCTCATATCTAAGAGTCCTTATAGGCTATGTTTTTTGGGTTTGGTATCTTGAACTCATTTTTAATGAGGTGGAAAAAAGAAATCCTAATGATATTCATGTTAATTGGAAAGTGTGGATTGGTTTTGGTTGATGTTCTAAATTGAATCTCCCTTTGTACTTCATTGTTTATATTATTACACTTACACATTGGTGGTAAAGTCTAAATTATGATTTTCTTTGAACTTGAATTGCCTACTTTATGGAAAATGACATGCAAAGTGATGGCTTTAACCAATAATATTTTATTTTTGCATGTGATATTTGATAACTTCATTATTACGCTTTTGATGATAACAAATGGGGAGAAAAGAAAGATTTGGTATGTTTGGTATTATTTGTTGAAGGGGTAGCATGCACTAGAAATATATGTTCAAGGGGGAGCTTGGAAAAAGGGGGAACCATGCCTTTCATTGCTACATTGTTGTGCCTGATTTGTAATGCTTGAATGTCTTATTATGTACATATTATTGTGTACATCATATTGCATTACATCCTGCATCACCCTTCACACACACATTTATTGTTGCTCACATCTTTTATGGGTTTGTCATCATCAAAAGGGGGAGATTGTTGGATGCAACGATCTAGGATCTCTAGTTTGATGATAACAAACCAACGTGAAGCTATTAACGTGTGTGCTAAGTGTGTTTCAGGAATGGCAAAGTCGTAGTTCTAAGCGTTGGAAAAATTAATAATCGTATAGCAATTTGGAGAGAGAGAGAAAGTGTTGTGTACAAAGCAAGGTGGACTAGGTCCAACATGGAGAGAGATGGATTCAAATCCTACATCAATTCTAATTTCAATTGAGATGAGACCAAATCCCATTCATATCCCTAATGAGTTACAAATTCCTTGATTCTAAGGATCTCATCTTAATTGGATTATCGCATCCATCCACATGTCCCTAGCCCTAGCCGACCTCTCCTAGCTTCTAGCCTAGTTGGACCTAGTCAATTGAACTCTAGCCGTCCCCATGTGCCTCATGACCTCATCCTAGTGTTTATACAAACCCTAGTATCCTCTTTAATGTAAGGACCCAGGCTATGGGAAAAACACTAAAAGGGGGGGTTGAATAGTGTTTATGCAGTTTAAAAAGATAGTTACACCAATTTAAAAAGCTAACCAACAAAATAATGCAGAATATAAATTAAACACAAAAATGAAACAAATGCAAACGCAACGCAATGATGTTTCGAGGGTTCGGATTACCCTAAAGTCACTTCCCGACTTGTTCCCGGTAATCCTACGTCCTTCCACCCGGTTAACAACCGGATACTCAAGTTAGAACCCTAACTTGAGGTTTCCTTAAAACCCACTTGTAGAAACCCTACAAGTGAAATCGAAATACAATCGATTGACATTGACTCCTACAACTTGGGAGCAAGCAAACCACTCTCACAACCCGAGAGTAAATTCAAATAACGAAAGTTATGAAATATGAAAGCAACACTTACATTAACCTATGCCTTCAAGTAGAACTTGAAGGAGAAGTGTGTTGTGTGTTGAAAGACTCTCTTGGAAGAGAGGAAAGCCCTTGCTCTTGACTACACCAAATGCCTAGAAGATGTCTCTTTGATTCTAGGTTGGAGAGCAAGAGATTGAAGATTGGAATTCTTAGGGCTTTAGGGTTTTTGAGAGCTTTGATCTTGAGAGATTTAGCAAAATGAAACTTGGAAGAAAATGAGTAACCTCTCAATGGAACAGTAGATGCTCCTTATATAGGTTTCTCAAAACCCTATAAACGAATTTAGCAAAACTGCTTTGAAATCAGTGAGAAAACTCTCAACAGATAGAATCTGAGCACGCAACAGTCGACTGTTGAGAAATCCACAGTCGACTGTTGCACAGTCAGATAGGGTAGGTGAGAATTCATAACGGTAACTTACCACGTGGACAGTCGAATGATGAGCCTTAGACAGTCGACTGTTAAATCAATAGACGACTGTAAATCCTACTACAGGCGACTGGCCAAAAGATGGGTAAGTTCAAGAATTCTGGAAAACATATGTGATAACAGGACAGACGACTGATGAGGAGACGACAGTCGACTGTTAATCAGAACAGGCGACTGTAATTCCCTTTACAGACGACTGTCAAAACCCTGAGATTTTCCAGAGAGTTGAGTCAATAAATTGGCTCACAGATAGACGACTGATGCAGCATTGACAATCGACTGGTCCATTGGACAGTCGACTGTAAATTCAGCATTAGTCGACTGGCCATAAAAGACAGATCAATAGATTTTGGGCAAAAGACAGACATGCGACTGATTTACAAAACACAGTCGACTGTCACTAGGACAGGCACCTGTGAATCGTTCCTGAGTCACCTATGGGAATTAAAACAGAGAAACCCAAAACTATACTATAAAAGTTTGTGCATAACAGGCGACTGTAGAACATAACACAGTCGACTGTTTTTGAGACAGACGACTGTAAAACGTTCACCAGTCGACTGTTATAAACAATACATGCACAATCAGTCAAGAAATGAATTGGAGTCTAAGGACGATTGATCTAATGATGTCCTAAGACTGAAATGGAGATGTGTGTGTGCTCCAACAATGTTCTACTTATAAGCTACATACTAGAAGAGATACAAGAAATTTACATTGACGAATTCTCTCTTCTATCCAACGCATGAGCTTGAAGTCTTCTAGGAGCTTCAATCACTATCTACGATCATCCAATCCATTTCATTTGCCTTTAATGATCTTTGAGTGTCATCCATTGCAAGTAGATTTTCATAATTAGCTTATGCAATGGATTAACTGCAAAATAGGGGATTAGTCATAAGAATTTATATTTGCTCATCATTAATACCAAGTAGGAAGAAGTCCAATACTAAACATTCTCCTCCTTTTTTATGATGACAAACAAACATAAACAGAAAGATAAATAATTGTGCTTAATGAAAACTTACTCCCCCTACATAGATGCCAATCAAGTTAGTCAACAAATATTAGGGCATCTATATATCAATTGAAGCAAATGAGTAAGATTTGCAAGAATGAAATGATTTCAAGATTCATGAAATCTAGGATTTAAAAATCCCTATTCATTGTATCTTACTCCCCCTGAATATAAGGCAACTTCAATCTTAGATTCAAGTGTCATTAGTACATATTTAGCACATTCATTATGAATCTATATGTTTATTTCTCTCCCCCTATGGCATTATCCAAAATGTGGGAGTAAATAACAACAATCGTGCTAAATACAAACTATCAACAATCAGAGAGTTGAAAGATATATAAAACTAAAACTCATAAACCCACATCATAAATTTGAGATATAGGAAGAGAATATATCATCTCAAAATACATCGCATCACATATATCATGTATAATCCAATATCAAAATTTGAGATATATGAAGAGAATATATCGTCTCAAAATACATCACATCACATATATCATGTAAAATCCAATATCAAGTCCAATATTGTCTCAAAAACACGTCAGAAGAGAATATGTCATTCATGGAGACAATATCACAAACATCACACAGATATGATAAACAATTATACAATGTGTGAAACATAAGGTGAAACTGCAATATCATATATATATATATATATATATATATATAGAGCAAAAAATGTACCTAAGAACGTGCGTAGGTAGAATTACCTGCGCACGCCCCC
This sequence comes from Scilla litardierei, assembly GCA_030789695.1. Lineage (NCBI taxonomy): Eukaryota > Viridiplantae > Streptophyta > Magnoliopsida > Asparagales > Asparagaceae > Scilla > Scilla litardierei. The sequence continues at coordinate 71,060,269 of CM061130.1, forward strand.
TCTGTTCGGTGTTTATAAGTATTTTTTTTTGAATTTTTTTTTTTGCAGTAGCTAGATATACTTGTTATGAAGCTCCCCACAAAATTTCAGGTCAATCCGACACCGTTTGAGCCTCCGTTCATCGATTTCAAAAACGTTGCGCAAAACTGTCCAAATTCTGGACAGTTTTGCGCAACGTTTTTGAAATCGATGAACGGAGGCTCAAACGGTGTCGGATTGACCTGAAATTTTGTGAGGAGCTTCATAACAAGTATATCTAGCTACTGAAAAAAAAAATTTCAAAAAAAAATATTTAGAAACCCCGAACAGAGGGGGCGTGCGCAGGTAATTCTACCTGCGCACGTTCTTAGGCACATTTGCCCCATATATATATATATCTATATCTATATCTATATTATAAAAGAGGGATGTTATCAAGAGAAATTGGATAAGAGATATCTATATTATAAAAGAGGGATGTTATCAAGATAAATTGGACAAGTGATATTGGACAAGAGAAATTGGATAAGAGATATCTTTATTATAAAAGAGGGATGTTATCAAGAGAAATTGTATAAGAGATATTGGAACAGAGAAATTGGATAAGAGATATCTATATTATAAAAGATGGATGTTATCAAGGGAAATTGTATAAGAGATATTGGAACAGAGAAACTGGATAAGAGATATCTATATTATAAAAGAGGGTTGTTATCAAGAGAAATTGGATAAGAGATATTGGACAAGAGAAATTGGATAAGAGATATCTATATTATAAGAGAGGGATGTTATCAAGAAAAATTGGACAAGTGATATTGGACAAGAGAAATTGGATAAGAGATATCTTTATTATAAAAGAGGGATGTTATCAAGAGAAATTGGATAAGAGATATTGGAAAAGAGAAATTGGATAAGAGATATCTTTATTATAAAAGAGGGATGTTATCAAGAGAAATTGGATAAGAGAAATTGGATAAGAGATATCTATATTATAAGAGAGGGATGTTATCAAGATAAATTGGACAAGTGATATTGGACAAGAGAAATTGGATAAGAGATATCTTTATTATAAAAGAGGGATGTTATCAAGATAAATTGGACAAGTGATATTGGACAAGAGAAATTGGATAAGAGATATCTTTATTATAAAAGAGGGATGTTATCAAGAGATATTGGACAAGAGAAATTGGATAAGAGATATCTATATTATAAGAGAGGGATGTTATCAAGATAAATTGGACAAGTGATATTGGACAAGAGAAATTGGATAAGAGATATCTTTATTATAAAAGAGGGATGTTATCAAGAGAAATTGGATAAGAGATATTGGAAAAGAGAAATTGGATAAGAGATATCTTTATTATAAAAGAGGGATGTTATCAAGAGATATTGGACAAGAGAAATTGGATAAGAGATATCTATATTATAAGAGAGGGATGTTATCAAGATAAATTGGACAAGTGATATTGGACAAGAGAAATTGGATAAGAGATATCTTTATTATAAAAGAGGGATGTTATCAAGAGAAATTGGATAAGAGATATTGGAAAAGAGAAATTGGATAAGACATATCTTTATTATAAAAGATGGATGTTATCAAGGGAAATTGTATAAGAGATATTGGAACAGAGAAATTGGATAAGAGATATCTATATTATAAAAGAGGGTTGTTATCAAGAGAAATTGGATAAGAGATATTGGACAAGAGAAATTGGATAAGAGATATCTATATTATAAGAGAGGGATGTTATCAAGAGAAATTGGATAAGAGATATCTATATTATAACAGAGGGATGTTATCAAGAGAAATTGGATAAGAGATATTGGAAAAGAGAAATTGGATAAGAGATATCTATATTATAAAATAGGGATGTTATCAAGAGAAATTGGATAAGAGATATTGGAAAAGAGAAATTGGATAAGAGATATCTATATTATAAAAGAGGGATGTTATCAAGAGAAATTGGATAAGAGATATTGGAAAAGAGAAATTGGATAAGAGATATCTATATTATAAAAGAAGGATGTTATCAAGAGGAATTGGATAAGAGATATTGGACAAGAGAAATTGGATAAGAGATATCTATATTATAAGAGAGGGATGTTATCAAGAGAAATTGGATAAGAGATATCTATATTATAAAAGAGGGATGTTATCAAGAGAAATTGGATAAGAGATATTGGAAAAGAGAAATTGGATAAGAGATATCTATATTATAAAAGAGGGATGTTATCAAGAGAAATTGGATAAGAGATATTGGACATGAGAAATTGGATAATTGATATCTATATTATAAAAGAGGGGTGTAATCAAGAGAAATTGGATTAAAGATATTGGACAAGATAAATTGGATAAGAGATATCTATATTCTAAAAGAGGGATGTTATCAAGAGAAATTGAATAAGAGATATTGGACTATAGAAATTGGATAAGAGTGATGTTATCAAGAGAAATTGGATAAGGGATATCTATATTACAAACGAAAGATGTTATCAAGAGAAATTGGATAAGAGATATTGGACAAGAGAAATTGGATAAGGGATATCTATTATATAAAAGATGGATGTTATCAAGAGAAATTGATAAGAGAATTTGGACATGAGAAATTGGATAAGAGAATTTGGATATCTATTATATAAAACAGGGAAATTGAATAAGAAAAAATATAAGAGATGAGATTTTGAGGGATAAAAGAGGAGGTGGGGAATTTTGCACATACAACCCCGGTTTTTGTATTTTTGCCTATGGACCCTCCCCCCACACACACCCACACTTTTTATTCTCACCCCTTCCGGCCATTTTTTTTCAGTTCTATGAAGATTTTGAATCTTATCCTACTAGGACAAAGCTTTGTCCTACGTGGCAAGTTTGTCCTAGGTGGTAATGACAATTTTTGGGGGAGTTAAATTTTGGGGGAAAACTTAAATTTGGGGGGAAATTTGAAATTTTGTGGAAAAACTTGAAATTTGGGTGAACTTGAAATTTGTGGGGGAGAAAAACTCAGCCATTAAATAAACCGTGCCCTATGGGCATGGGTAATGACTAGTATATCTATATTATAAAACATGGATGTTATCATGGGTTATTGGATAAGAGTTTTTGGATAAGATAAATTGGTTATGAGATAATGGATAAGAGAATTTGGATAAGGGATAAGAGAATTTGGTTGATTGGGTAATACATTTTGTTGTTTTATGATTTTCTATAAGAGAATTTGAATATGAGAAATTGGTTTTTGAATTTTGTGTAAGGGTTGGGATTTAATCTTGATGATGAATGAATGGTTGAGATAGGAAAACTTGAATTTTGGGGGGAAATTTGTTTAGAGGGGGAAAACCAAAAAATTTGAAAAAGCTAACTTTATCTCTCCGCAACAAAATGCTCAGTCTCATCTTTTCCCAAAACAAACACAGCTCGTGATCTGAAGGGACCGGCTTCGGCAACGGGCACTCTCTTTTCTCTTTTGCAGGGAAAGAAGAAGTTGGTTCTCTCTCCCACTTCTATTCGAGGATATCTGCCTCCGACGAGAACGACGGCAGGGAAGTCGGAGATGCAATTACGAAGAAGGAGGAGGAGTTCTTGACGCTGTTCGATTTCGAGCTTGAGAAATTCAATGGAGGTACTTTCCTTCTCATTGTGCCCTAGCTCGCAACCCCCTCTCTCTTGCAAAGAACCCTCGCTAGCCCCTCTCAGTTTCCCGACCCTAGGGTTTCACAGTTATTCTCTTTTTACCTTCTCGCAGAAACCCCAATTCCACAGGATTCCTTTTTTTGGTGAAATTCGGGTTTTGGATAATTTTGATATGTGAACTAGACCATAAAATTGGGGCTTGCTTCGTATAGATTTTGATATTTGAACTATTGATTTGTGTGTTTTTTGATCGGTGGTGAACAATTTGTCAATCTTTGAAAAAGTTGCATAAAGTCTGCTCATTTTGGAGATTTGAATCTCAACAATAATACGGGAATCTCAACAAGAATACGTTTTGCCTATCTTGCATATTTATTATATGCACATTTTAAATCATTTTTGTTAATCATTTGCATATTTTGGTAATTGGAGATGCTCATTTCTTGCTGATGCTCATTGGAGATGCTCATTTGCAGAGTTTTTTCATTTTTTTTGAATGAAGAATGGTTTGTATGATATGTTGAAGAAGAAGGTGGAGGATGTGAAGCTGATCGCCACCAGGCTCGAGCGTGAGGAGATGGAGCGTTTGCTACAAAAAATTGCAGAATTTTTTATTATTTTCAAATGAAGAATGTTAATTGATTATTTTTGGTTTGCAGGGTATATTGGAGAAGAATATGGAGGATGCGATGCCGATCACCACCAGGCTTGAGCTTGAGGACACAGAGCTTTTGATAATTTGCAGCATCTTTTGCTTCAAAAAATTACAACCACTTTGATCATAGCAGATGATGAGCTTACAATATTTGTAGTTATTTTTAAAAACAAAATGCATAATTTAGAAATGATGCGGGAAAATTTAGAAACTATGGTTTCTTTGATGAACTCTTTACATCAGAATATGGTGAGTATCTCGATATCATGGTTTTTAACTTTGATTTGATTTTGGATCCGATTTGATCAGATGCATTTGTTTTCTCTTTTATTGTTACGGTCTTTGGATTAGACACGGGATCCTTGAAGAAGAAGGTGGAGAATGTGATGCCGATCGCCACGGGGCTCGAGCATAAGGAGATCGAGGCCGAGCTCGAGGTTCAATTCTTGCAATTTTCTTAGTTACTAATTAGCAGCATATTTTGCTACATATACTTGCATCATATTTATTTGTATGGTCATCGAAGATGGAAAACTCAAATTTTTGTAGTGAGTGGGGGTTTTGAGAGTGACCATAAGACCTTCAGTGGGTTTAGTGTTGGTAAACCTCTATTCCTATTGTTTTGTCAAGCATGTGTAAGATACAAAACAGAAGCGACTGTTTTATTCTATAAATTTATTTCCTAACACAGTGCGACGAGGCCATCAGTTAAGAAGTGCTTGGATGGCCTGGGATATAAAAGATCATATTGATGATATATTTTCCACTTTTTTGTTACAGATGGTCTCCACCCTTGCAGTTGACCATTCAGGATCAAGAGTCCTTTTCAGAAGCTATGATTATAATGTCCGTATGTATGACTTTCAAGGCATGACTTCTAAGTTGCAATCCTTCAGATTCAGTGCATTATGCATTGTGTCGGTAACATCATATCTCCTTTCTTACAATTTAAATCTTTTGATGTTAGAATTGTTTTTTTTGTCTTCTGAACTCTTTTTTAGGTTTGATGTTAGAAAGGATGACATTGGGTATGTATTGGCAATGATGCATGTGCAGAAATTAGATGTGAGGATATATTTATCACTTTAAGTTTTGTCATAGAAATATAGTATTGTACAAGGCTTTCATTGTTTTAATGCATGGTTGCCTGGGGCATACATGGAAATTATATACCCATATAGATAGTTCTGTTGTATTAACAGCATCCATCGCAAAAACCACTACAACCAAAATTATATACACATTCTAATAAAATTTATCATCCAAATTTTGTTTTACGGCATCAAATTTTGTAGTATGTGCTGAACTAACAAAGTACAAGTAAAATGATGACATATAACCCAAATATTCAGATTCTTTAATATGTGTATCATTTGGTTTAGTTTGAAAAATATTTTGTTGAGGCATTAGGGATCATGACCATGGAATGATGTAATTTCCCGTTCGAATTTTAATATGGAGGAGGAGGTGTTTTGCAGAATTCGAACGGGATGGAGGTCTGGACATATTAATTCTGTAATTACATGAACTGGAAATTCAGAGTAGGTGTTTTGTTGTCTGGACATTAAATGAATCTGGACAACTGATTTTAATGTCGTTCAGGATTATGTTTTTAAGTTCGAAAGAGGGTTTATGTTTAGGTAATTTCTAGATTCATGTAATTTGCCAAGATGAATATGGTGTCATAAGGATACTAATTGACATATATTGAGAGAGTTATGTCATAACTCATTCCTTATTCCAAGTTACAGGACATATATAAGATGGATACTATTTTCCTTATTCCATATCCATATTCCAATTAAATAGGATATTCATCTTGGCCTTATCCTTACATGAACTTGGCACCAATTGTGAGAGCTTGTGCATTATCCTTACATGACAAAGTTCCTGGCTATGTAATACTATTTAACAAGTTCTTGGATATTCTATTTAATTGTTAAATAACCAATTTGTTTGGAATAAGGATATGTCACCAATAAGGATTACATTGTCCTTAAATTCTATTTAATTGTACCAAATAAGGATATGGCACCAATAAGTGCCTGGAGAGTTTTTGAAATGCCTGGATATTCATATTCAACACGTTCCTGGCTATGTAAATCCTTTTCATAGCTATATAATTGGAATAGAATTTATAGGACAAACTCTCCATATCCTTACAAAACAAACTCTCCATATCCTTACAGAACAAACCCTCCTTTTAGGACCAACTCACCTTTAGGATTACATAGCAGGTATGCATTTGCATCTCTTACTGTATATTTATTTTGTGTGCAAAAATTTCCCTTTATTTTGCGTGCATTTTTTTTATTTTTTTATTCGTGTAGGCTCACCGGAAGGAAAAATATTCGGTGTAGTTTATCGTGCTTTGAACATTTCTCCTCTATACGTGTATAAGAGAATATTTTCAGGGAGGGTTCATTCTCAAAGCAAGAGCTGTACATTTTTATTAATCCATTTTTGAATCTCTTACTAATAAAAACGGATTTTCACATTTACTTTTTAATCACTCACTCTCATCCTCTTCCTTTTGGTTTCTATTTCTGATCTTTTGGAGTTTTTTTTGGGGGGGGTTGCTCTTTTTTGGGTTTGGGCCTCTCTTTCTCTTTATCTTTTGATTTCTTTTTTGGGGTTGTGTTGCCTTTTGTTTTGCAGTTCGTTTCAAGGATTTTTGTGGGTCATTTTGTTTTTGTTTTTGTGGTGATAATTCATAAAGAGAAGACAAAGATGATAGAAAATAAAGGCTAGAGGTGGAGGAGCAGTCATTTTGTTGATCTTATGTACTTTGATGTGGTTAACTTTGATCCTATGTATTATTTTAAGGCAAGCGATAGTTTTTTGCCGGTAACTAGGTTTTGTTCTTGGTAGATTAGCAACAAGTTATGTATTTTTTCTGTAGTTTTATTTTGAGGTAGACGAGCACAAATTCAAGGCAGTCATTTTGTTGATATTTTAATCATGACCGGATTAAGGCAAGTGATGGTTTTCTTTAGAGAAAGCAAGCTCATTCTGTTGGCAAACATGTTTACTATTGGGATTGGATGGATCGATAAGTAAAATGTAAAATTGCTCAAGTCCTTTCAATTTTGAGTAAGGTGGGATCTGTTAACTTCTAAAAAGAATTACTTTCTGTTGTTTTAAAGTTACTCTAATTTGTATTTTGCGATTAAATTGTTCATCGATGAAAATGATTAAAGTTTGGTTATTTTATAACAATCCTAGCGTTTCTTGATATTTATTGCCTTTAAATGGAAAAATGTGGTTTTACAGAACATATCCCAATCATCGTTGTTGTTGTTTTTGATTTTTTTTGCAGAAAGAAATTTGGAGAGGTGCATATCCTTTGTCTCGAGGTCATATTCCTTGATCTTTCACTTAGATTCGATTTTATCTATAGATTTTCGTAAAATGTTGATTATATATGTTTTACCCTTAGATTACCATTGGATTCTAGCTGTTTGATTACTATGCTGCCGCTTCATAGCGCGATTGCTTCTTCTCGACTGAGATCTGTATTATCTTCGAACTCTCAGAGCTGAGCTGGGTACCTCACGATTTGATCATGTTCTCTACTTTCTATTTTTTGTATCTCTTTTTTATAAGAGTTGATTCGATGGTGGGAACAGACATCATATTTGAATTCGCTGCAATTGGATTTTCCTATTTAGGTTTAGGGAAAAGTTCAATATTTTCAATGTGTGTTAAGCTAATTGAAATAGCATTTAAAGTTGGAAATTTTTTCGAATTCACATTGGACTGTCAAATGCTCTAAAATATGAAAACCTTTTGGATTGCTTTTTTACAAATACCTTTTCTTTAAGGTTGTCCGGTGCCTCTGGGAAAAAGGAAAATGTGAGAACGCTAGATGGATCTTTTGTAAAACAGTGGGGGTGGCGGCATGTGCAGAGAGAGCAACGAGCTGCAAATCCCTTGAGAAAGTCCCCAATACAATCATGATGCATTCAATCTTCTCTATCTCACGTGCGCTCTGATATTTTCTAAACGATTTTGATTTCGGTTCTTTTTTGGGCTAATTTTTGGATCTAATGGTGTCTGGGGTTTTCGTTTTTGTTGTTGTTTTGACATTTTTTTAGAAAGATGGCTAATAGTGGGGGAGCATGTGCAAAGAGTGCAATGAGCTGCAAATCCCTTGAGAACTTCTCCACTACAATAAGGTCTTTACCATGTTTTAAAACCCTTACATCTTAACATGTGGCTCCATTGTGTTAGTTTCTGAAATTGGAGGACATAAGCATTTCTTATCATGGTTCATGTCATAACTTTTTAGGCATATATATCAATCTTTCATGGATTAGTGAATGATTGAATACAGTATAGGGGATGCAAAATTTGCTTTTGATTAATACATATTCCAAACGTTGCTTTTGATTACATAGAAACATTATCCAATGTAAGGGTCTTAGGTTGCTTCAAATTTTTTTCATTTTTAATGGTTAAACTGAAGAGGACACATAATCCCCTCTCAGAGCGTAAAAGCTAGAACCATGCCTATGCCAATATAATAGTGATATGATAACAGATATCAATTTATTGCTGGGCTAAATTAAAGGGAAAGGATAACAAATACTTCACTTCAAAAAAATATTGATTAAAATGGAGATTATTGATCTTAATTAAGTCCCCATCAATTATGCCAATGACAATATAATAGTGAGAAGACATGAGCATGATAGATGGTCCAAGACGTAAAAAAGCGAGATTGATAGACGTGGCAACAGAAAACTTCCATCAAGTTAATATTACTTGAGCCACTCTCTCTAATTTGCTATTCAACAAAGCATGTGCACCGAAACCACTTGAATAAAATAATTACCTCCAGCAAAAAATAATGAATTTATATGAGAAGATGTCAGTTATATAACCATACATTTTGTAAAATGCATCCTGCAAAATGAATTTGTCTGAATACCTTATGATATATGAATTTATGGTGTTCAAACATATTTTGCATGATCCAAACTGAAGTTATTTTTGAGGGGTTTATGGATGGGCTGTAAATTTAATTCTGAATTACACAACATTCTCAAATTTTATATCTGACAGATACAAAAAATTTCTGAAATTCCAATAGTCATTTGGAAACTACACTATTAGTGTCATATTATTTTCCTGACATTTTGACTACTTTCAATATAAAAAGGAGGAAAGTTCCACATTCTTTTCTGGATGCTTGGAGGGCCTATCGAATTGCTTATTTTCAGCCCAATCCTATGGAACATGTGATTCACTGTAAGTCTGCAAGTAATTTTTGCTTCTCAATGAGCATTTAAGTTTCCTTTCTGTTGAGACCCCAGTTTCCTTACAGTTATCTCTTCATAACACAGAGTGATCTTCCAAAAATTGGGTCTAATTATTCTCCTCGAAAGAAGTCTTCAAGCTTCACTTCCACTGATTCAGTCAAGTTGCATCATGAAATATCCAATGAACATATACAGACACATGATTGGTTCAAGGGTCATGCTCCCATAGAAGCTCCACTACTAGCAAATTATTCTGATATCTCCACTTCTAATATGTCAGAAGTGAGAATGAAAGAGTCATCTCCCTTGGATGTCCCAGCTTCTACATTGAACATCATGAATGATGTAAGTTGATGTGTTCAATTCCTAACCTGTGGCCTTGATTTCAATTGTAAAGTGTTTGCCGAAACGTTGATTTATTATTTTGTTTAGGAGCTAGACTCTATTGGAAAAGGAAGTTATGATCAAGGTATTGCATCACCGCCGCTTTTTAAGTGTACAATTTGGTCTCTGTTTTGTTATGATGACTTGAATGTGGTACTTTCTTCTAATAGAATCACACATGAATATGTAATTTCAAGGACTTATGTTGGGGGATGAGAATGGATTACAGTGTTTGGTATGTTCTCGGTAGTGAATGGATTACAGTGTTTGGGAGACTTATGAGATTTTAAGTAACAAATAATGCCATATGTGTTATCTATGAATCATCTAATAAGGAAATAAGCTTGACCTATTCTAAATGCTTTGTTTCTTAATGCCATAATAAAGCCAAGTTTTCACAAATTATCTGCTACCGGATGATGGTCGATGAAGCATGGGTGGCGATTCAGAAGGAGTAGGACGTTGGTATGTGTTTGTGTCGAGGGGATGCAACAACAGGCGAGGGTGTTGTCGTTGGTAAGCCCCATATCATTGGACAAGTTGGGTGGCGAACATATTAATAATATCGTACATGTAGAAGGAATGGAGGTGAAGATGAACCGGAGGAAGATGGTGGCAGATGGAGCAGTAGAAACAGTGTTGGAGAAGAGGAGAATGATCAAGAATTGAGAGCCCGTCCTGAAGAAAGTAGGTATATTTAATTATTAATTATGATTTCTTTTTTTGAGAGCAACTGAGAATTCATTTGATTTCCTCAGCCCTTTTGTTGTTTGTGTGAAAAAGCTTACATGATGGGAGCTTAAGGAGAGCTAATCAACTGAGGGGAAAATAAAAATATGGAGGGAAAGCTCCTTCAAGACATTAGTCATCTCTCTCACCACTCCCTCAGCCCACGGCTCAGAAACCAAGTGCATAGTTTCATTTCAGATCATCAACGCATGATTTTTTGGCGCTCTAAAAATTTTTATATCACTTCCTGATATTAGAAATCAAAGGAGTTTTTAATTTTCATCCCCGTCTTCCGTCAATTTTTCATTAATTTCTACATGTAACAATCTCTTGGTACAAACCCCAATTCTTAGATTTTTGCTATTCTCTTAATTTTCTGATAAAAATCTGATTTTTGTTTCTCTGTTTTCCTTTATTATTCTTCCAATTTCAGCATTTCATTCTTCTTCTCCAACTGGCCAAGCTAGCAGTCGAGAATCAGAACAATATTGAAACCAAGCAGAAACAATTCATGGTAAAATCTTAGTATCATCATTCATTAATCTCTCAGTACAAAAACCAAGTCTTAGATATTCGCTATTCTATTAATTTTTTGATAAAAATCTCATCTTGATTTCTCCATATTCCTCTGTTCTTACTGCAAGTTTCAGTGTTTCTTTCTTCTTCCCCAACTGGCCATGCTGGCTATCAAGAATCAAAACAATATTGGAACCTAGCAGAGGAAAGTCAAGGTAAAGTTTCAATTTCATCATTCATTCATGTATTCATTCATTTTGATCTCATGCCAATATTTTTAAGTTACCTCTTTCTCATTGATTATTCGGCTCCGAGTCACTGCACCTTTTTATCTCCTCTCTCTGTCTGCCCAAAATTCTAGATCCATTTACATGTTTTTGTGAATTGGGCTTGCTTAGAAAAAAATTAAGTTGGATCATTTTGTTTGTTTCTGAGTTTTTATGCATTTTAGGTATGTCTCCAAAATAAATCTTGGTGATGTTTCAAATCCTAAGATTTTTAGCTTGAAAAGGTCTGATCTTTGCATGAATTTAGGATTGATGGCAAGGTTTAACCAATAAAAAGAATAAAGGTAACATAAAAAATAAAGGTTGCTCATTGTATGGTCTGAATTCTTTTTGTATTATCAAACTTGGCTTGCTCATAAAAAAATATAGATCCTTCTGTTTGTTTCTAAGTTTTTTTGTATTTTGGGTAGTGCTTCAAAAGCAATCTAGGTGAAGTTTCAAATCCTTCATTGATCTTTAGCTTGAAATGGTCTGATCTTTGCTTGAATTTAGGATTGCTTTCAAGGTTTAACCCATAAAAAGAATACAGGTAACATAAAAATAAAGGTTGCTCATTGTATGGTTAGAATTCTTTTTGTATTATCAAACTTGGCTACCGAGAAAAAATTAATTTGGATCCTTCTGTTTGTTTCTATGTTTTTATGTATTCTGGGTCGTGCTCCAAAAGCAATCTTGGTGCTGTTTCAAAAACCTCATAGATTTTTAGCTTGAAAAGGGTCTGATCTTTGCTTGAATTTTGGATTGCTTTCAAGGTTTAAACAATAAAAAGAAGAATGCTAACATAAAAATAAAGGTTGGTTATTGTATGGTCAAAATTCTTTTTGTATAATCAAACTTGGTCTAAAGCAGGGATGCTGATCAATATGGAACGAGATCAGAATTCTTTTTGTATTATCAAACTTGGTTTATAGCAGAAGAAAGTCATGGTAACGCCTGATTATTGTTTCTTTAAAAAAATGAAATGTCGGTCTAATGGTTAGCAGAATGGGATGCAACCTAGATTTTAGGCCGCCATGGCTGAAGCCTCTCATAAGGGCGAATTTCTTAATCCCTTGCGACATCCACGATGATTCCATCAAGAGCAGATGCAACATGTACTGCTTGGACTGTACAGGGAGCACTCGATGTACCTATTGTCTCCGACATCACAAAACTCATCATGTTATTCAGGTTGCTTTCTTTCTTTCTCATTTTCTGCATAGTTAAAGAGTTTTTGTTGGATTTTAAAAATTGATGGGCATCTTCTGGTTCTTGGTTTAGATTTGGAGGTTGGCCTACCACAATATGATTTGGGGTCTCCAAGGTGTTAAAATTCATCGAATCTCACACGTTCAGACCTACATTATCAACGATGTCAAGATCGTGTTCCTTAATGAAAGGCCACAACCTAGCCCAGGCAAAGGCGTTACCAACAACTGTGAGATTTGCTGCCAAAGTTTCCTCTATTTGTTCCTATTCTGTCCTCTGGGATGCAAGTTCCACAATGCTAATTTGTGTTTAGGCATTGAGCTATTTGTTATTGACTTTTTTAGCATTGTTGTGAAGCTTGCAAGGATTACATTTCTTTGTTGCCTATTTGTTAGTTCTGGGTACTAATTGGTATAATACCACGTACTGTTCTATTTTCAACATTGGTTACAAGACCACTTTCACCAGTGATCCATCCATTGACCCGATGTGCACGGTAAAAAGTCAGGGCAATTGGTGCTAGGGAGATGAATCGTCTACAAACGTTAATACTTTTGTAAACGTTAATACTATTCTTGCCAATTTCTAATTCTAACATTTTTCTTTTTTCATGTTCTCCTTTCCTTATTATCAGTGACGTTGGTCTATGTGACCATTTAATGGAATCGAGGATATGGTTGTCTTTCTATATCAACTATACTGATGTATATGCATAACTTATAGTCTCAAAAACTTGCTTGGAGAATTTTGGTAATAGAGTGTCATTATAACCTTTAGATGTTTTTCAAAATGAATATTTTGTTGTAAATTACAATTCTATGCTCCTAATTTTGAGTAAATATTTGCAATTTTACTGCTTATTATTGCTTTAATACAAGCTATTATTTTTTGTAAACTGAAGTCACGGAGACAAACTTGGTCCCTTCTTGCTTCATTTCACAGATTTTTAGTTTAAAATGAAATTGAAGATCACCATGTGTAGATTATTGCTCTTTCTGGAGTTTGTTCTTGCATCATTTCATGGATTTTTTTTAGACTCAAACTGATGATCACCATGTGCGGATTAAATCCATGAGTTTATTGTTGACATCCTCTTTAGGAAATGGTGACAATGGAATAGTAGCCACATGCAAGCATGATAGGATGTTAAAAAGAGACCAGATTGATTGTTGATTTATACAAGTGTGAATATATTTAACAAGTATGGGACTGTTCCCATGCATGCCAGTATTCACATTAGTATATTGAGGATTACTTTTAGCTGTAGTGCAAAATAATCCTTTTCTTCCATTATGATTCATTGAGCAAGAGTCTTCCAGAGCTCCAGATCAAACCCTTGACTCTAATCATTTGTACATTTTGTCGAGTTTAACCTAGCAATATGCTGAACATCAACAATTCCCATTTTACACTGATTTCCTTAAAAATGCTCTCTGAAACTATATATTGTCTGATCATGTGAAAATGTGGTGGCCTTCTAACCTTGCTCGGTATTCTTTAATTTTTTAAACTTCGAGAATGTTGTTGCTAATGTTACTATTTTTAGACAAAGTGATTGAATGAATTTTTCGAATAATATTTGATTTCTATAATGCAGAGCTTATCAGGAGAAAGATGTGAACTCTAAAGGGCCGAGAATTATGAAACTGTTCATGATTTTCTTTGCTGGGTGATGTATCTACTATGTATTCCCAGTTTACCTCTTCCTGATCCTAACCTTCTTCTCATGGATCTGCTCGTCATGGCTCACAACATCACAGCCCAACAGATTGGCTATCATTTGTAAAGAACAGGCAGTTGCAACTAGAATTTTTAGAGAACTGACAGAATTTGTAGAGAATTTGTAATGAACTGACAGTTATACGAGTGCTGCCGTAACCAATGTGTACCATTTGATATATGAAAATTGTAGAGAATTTGTTAATCTTTTGTTATGGTTAAATTAATATTTTGTTCTGTTTATGTATTATATATCTGGATGTGAAATCTGTTTGGTAATGTTAATTATATCAGATGGAAATTGATTGTGAAAGCACTAGCAAACCATGCTGAGAAAGCTATTTGAAAGCTGTTTGACAGCATGTCTTGGACAATTTGATATGTTTGGCATTATTTTAGCACAATATGTTATAGTTATTAGCATAATATGTTAATTTCATGTGTGTTAATCTCGCTCGGAGGTTGAAGATAGTTTTTTCCCATGTTTGAAACTCAATAAGCTGGTGCATGAAGTTATTTGTTGGTTCTTTATTTGTTGAGTTCATCCATAGAAGGAAAATATTTGGGTAGAAGACTATGAACATGACATTTCAGCAATATGTCACCATATTCAAAGAACTTTTGTTTCATATACACAGGAAAACATTTGTTCTCTATAGATATTTTATGAACTTCTGGCGTTTGACTTCTTCTGCGAGAACTCAAGGCATGATCAAATATATCCACACCCTCAAGATTGCCACCATAAAGAGAAGCTATTGTCTAAGTCTCAACATTTGTACGATCCCTAGGTCCTTCTGAATCCTTCTTAAGCTTTAGTATGAGTAAACCTTAAATGAAAAAATCCATACAGAATCTTTAAATGGCTATTGATGCAATCCATATTCTATCCTGGTGTCAAAGTTTAACATTTGCTCAGATGAAGTAGCATTAACGATGTATGTGATACAAAGAGATGCAACAGACCAGAATAGGAAATATATGTAAAATGAATATTGTAAGAACCAGGTTCCATAATATGAGACTGCACAAAGATAAACATATAAGAACTACCTCAGCTAATATGTGGGTTGACTTTCACATTGGTCATTAATCACCAACAAACATAAAGGCATACTGCATTTTATTTCGTTGCAACTAGAGCATTGTACCATTCTAAACATGTATTAAATAAAATTTATCAGGCCATAGTTTTATGCTGCTTATGAATGTAGTTATCAATTGTCAAAATTTCTAAGTTAATCAGTTTTTTTGTAGTGTAATATTTAAATGAACAGTGCCTTAGGGCACAGGTTAAATCGGGAGAAAACTAAATTTTGGAGGCACTAATGTTTTTGGGGGAAATAAATTTTCTGGGAGAAGCGAATTTTGAGGGAACTAATTTTTTTGAGGGAACTAATAATAATCATTGTGCTTTAAATTTTGGGGAAACCAACAATGCGAGGGGGAATTCTTAAATGAACCGTGCCCTATGGGCACGGGTATATACTAGTGTATATATATATAAGCGATATCACAAGAGTACAAGACAGATTAACATCACCATATCCATCAACAAAAAGATGAACATACATCATGATCAAAAAAAATACTACATTATGATCATCAAAAAATACATCATCATATATCATCATACATCATCACAACAGAAAATCTAACCATCATACAAACACTGAAGAACCACTCAACCCAACCAAAACAGACCAAAAACAATCTAGGTCTCTGGGTGAGTGACCAAAAAGAACCAGCTGCAACATCAATCAATGTGAATGACAGTGGGGTCCGAGGGACAACCAGAAGAACGGAACATCAGCCTGGCAGAGCGTCGAGTAGGATTAGCAGGAGTCTTCCTCTTGGAAGACGACGCACCTCTGGCAGAGGTTTCCGTATGAGCAAGAATGGGGGCTGGACAATGGGGGTCTGGACCTCAGAAGGCACATGCACAAAGCCTGGAGGAGGAGGAACACCAACAGGGGCAGTATCCTCAGATTTAGAAAACAAAGCCTTAAGCTCGGCAGGAATGGGAAATCCATGAAGCATGAAAGATTTGTACTGAAGCTCAAGAAGAAGATTGAGATTCTCATCCATAGTGGCAGCAAGCTTCTCGAGAGAAGTGACACGGTCACACAATCTACCGAGAAGAAAATCCTCAAGGGGTACTGACGGAGGAGTACGAGGAGGATGATCAGCCGGCTGAGAAGTGTGTTTAGCAACATTCTCCTGGGGAACAGGGTCACTAACAGTGATATGCAAGAATTCCCCAGACGAGGGAGGCGAAGAGGGTACCGGATCAGTGGGTTGAGGAGAGGGTACCTAATCATCAAGGAAGTCAAAAGATCCCTTAGTAAATAGATGACCAGAAGGATCCATGAACTCGATTGAAAGAAAACTAGGTCACGAGACAATGAGAGAACCACTCGAAGAATCAAACCAAAATAAAGAGGGCAAACGAGGCAATCGAAGTCTGAGCGGCGCACTAGACAAACGTGTTGAGTATTGGACTTCTCCCTACTTGGTGTTAATGATGAGCAAACATAAATACTTGTGACTAATCCCCTATTTTGCAGTTAATCCATTTCCTAAGCTAATTATGAAGATCTACTTGCAATGGATGACACTCAAAGATCATTGAAAGCAAATGAAATGGATTGGATGATTGTAGGATGATTGAAGCTACATGAAGACTTCAAGCTCATGCGTTGGATAGAAGAAATTATTCGTCAATGTAAATTTCTTATATCTCTTATAGTATGTATCTTAGAATTAGAACATTGTTGGAGCACACACACAATGTCATTTCAGTCTTAGGACATCATTTGTTCAATCATCCTTAGACTCCAATTCATTTCTTTATTGATTGTGCTTGTAATGTTTATAACAGTCGACTGCTAAACATTTTACAGTCGCCTGTCTAAAAAACAGTCGCCTGTGTTTTGTTCTACAGTCACCTGTTATGCACAAACTTTTACAATCTAGTTCTGGGCTACTCTGTTTTAATTCCTACATGCGACTCATGAACGATTCACAGGCGCCTGTCCAAGTGACAGTTGACTGTGTTTTGTAAATCAGTCGCATGTCTGTCTTTTACCCAAAATCTTTTGGTCGGTCTTTAATGGCCAGTCGACTAATGTTGAATTTACAGTCAACTATCCAATGGACCAGTCGACTGTCAATGCTGCAACAGTCGTCTGTCTGTGAGCCAATTTGTTGACTCAGCTCTCTAGAAAATCTCAGTGTTTTGACATTCGTTTGTAGAAGGAATTACAGTCGCCTGTTTTGATTTACAGTCGACTCTTATCTCCTCGTCAGTCGTCCTGTTCTCCCAGATGTTTTCCAGACTTCTTCAACGTACCCATCTTCGACCAGTCGCCTGTAGTAGGCTTTACAGTCGCCTGTTGGTTTAATAGTCGACTGTCTATGCTTCATCAGTCGACTGTCCACGTGGTAAGTTACCGTTATGAATTCTCACCTACCCTATCTGACTATGCAGCAGTCGACTGTGGTTTTCTCAACAGTCGACTGTCGCAAGCGCAGATTCTATCCGTTGAGAGTTTTCTCACAGATTCCAAAGGGGTTTTTGCTAATTCTGTTTGTAGGGTTTGAGAAACCAATATAAGGAGCTTCTACTGTTCCATTGAGAGTCTCTTAACCAAGTTGAATCAAGTCTCTCTCTCATTCATTCAAGCTCAAATCTCTTAAATCCAAAATCCCTAAGAGTTCCTATCTTTGATCTCTTGCTCTCCAACCTAGAACCAGAGCGACATCTTCTAGCCATTTGGTGCAGTCAAGAGAAAGGGCTTTCCTCTCTTCCAAGAGAGTTCTTCAACAAACAACACACTTCTCCTTCAAGTTTGACCGACGCCCCCGCGTTCATTTGCGGTATGGGCGCGGTGTCGGTTTACCGCAAGTGTACGGTTAGTGTAGGGTGCAGGAATATCGAACTCAGGGAGGCGAGGTTGTGCTTGGGTCAGGTAGGACCTAAATCACCCCGAGGGACGAGCTAGCCCGAATCGGTAAATGGTTGTCACGGAAAGAAATGAAGGGTATGAACAACAAGAAAGAAAACCCGGGACTTTGGTTTCCAACCCGACGAGAGACTCTCTCCGATACGGCCTACGGGTATGGATAGCGATCGGGATTAGGGTCTAATGGTGAGACGTTGCCTCTGAAAGTGGTACCGGTGTCCCATGGGCACGATATTCCGGTCGGTGCCTAGGATGATACACCGGACTTTCCGGATTCGATCAGTGGGCACTCCCGTGTCCATTAACACTGATCGATCCCAGGAGCACTAAGCCCGCAACGATAACTCCCAACGTCTCATCCTGCCGCTCCCGCGTGCTAGGATTCGACGTCTACGCTATGGGTGTGAGCTATGGCTAGGGAGTCAACCGCCAAGTTTATTCCCCCTTGGCCCAACGGTCAAAGGCGGTCTTTTCCCACCGATGACAATGAAACACCCCGCGTAACCGTTAGATTCCTAATCCCTATCGATTTCCTAACCCTATGGACGCATCGGGAAGAGCCCCCGAAGGGGTTTCCACCAAAATCCCAGATTTGGGAACTACTCACAAAAATCCATGAAAAAGCGATCTAAACAAAAATTAACCGTTGGAATCATAATCGGACAATTGCAATGCGGAAGTAATAGAGTAGATAAGAAAATACTAAAATTTGAGAAAGATATGAAAACTTACAAAAGAGAAACAATTACAGCCGTCACAATGTGAGGAAACAGTAAAAAACTAGCAGCTCCCCGTTTCTGGAACCCTAGGGGTTCTATTTATAGACTCTCGCATCAACCGATCGGTTGACAAGTCAACCGATCGGTTGATCCGTTACAAAATAATAACAGAAAACGGCGAGCTTTCACCCGATCACATGAACCGGTCGGGTGAGTTCTTGAGTGACCGGTTGGATCTTGGAGCCGTCGGGTGAAGCGATCGGTTTGGTGCCCGTGTCTTCAGCTCTTCATCTCCAGCTACAGATGAACCGATCGGGTGAGAGTCACCCGATCGGTAGGCATTTTGCTCGAGAAAACAGAGAACAGGCCCCCGCTGAACCGGTCTGCGAACCGGTCGGGTGACTTCCATGTGAGCTCCGGCTGAGACCGGGTGGTGCACGCGTGCATCACCCGATCGGTTGGAGATGACCAACCGACCGGGTGAGGGGCTGAAAGATGAATTCTTCGACGTTTGACCCCCTGGATCACGCGTGACTTCTCCTGTTGCTCTGGGGACTTGGGATATCATCGTTAAACGTCCCCTACGTGGTCAATCCCCTGCAATCATGGATAAACAAAGAAAAGTGAAAGAAAACGAGAAAATACAAGAAAAAAAATAAAAGACGGCGAAAAAACACGGAGAAACACAAAAGAAAACGTGTGTGAATATATGAAATATAAACGCACGTCAAAATCCCCCAAGCTGAACTCTTCCTCGTCCTCGAGGAAGACGAGTGAGAGTAGGAGCTCGGAAGGGAAAAATAGAGAGGAAGAAAGAAAAAGAAAACTCTAAATCCTAGATCGTCCATCAGAGCCACCAAAATCAAAAACGACACACCAAGCAAGCAAACGCCAAATCACACCACTAAACCTAGGAAAACGAGTCCAAATAAGTGTCGTGGGCCCATGCGGTGAAGCGCGAGTGAGTGTGGTCGTGTGCTAGCAAATGGTGTCGCTTTCTACAATGTGCTATGAGGCTCGATATACACATATCCAAGACATGACCCAAATATCGATTCGAATTGAATTAAGCGGCGAATATAAGTTCAAGCATGCATGAGAAGAGTAAGAATAGAAGCGTATCATGCATCGGGGACTCCACAACTAGGGTTAAGGAAATCACGCCACTATAGCCTAGATACTAGCTAAAAAGTTCCTAAGCCAAGTGTTTTCGATAACGATGGGGGTTGAGATGATGTGGAGTAGAACACTCGGTGCAAATTCTCGCCTTCCCTTTATTCTCGGTAAGTAGGAAAAAATATTCACACGGAAATTTTTTTGGGTTTTGGGCATTTGTATTTTTTTTGGGCTTTTTGGCTATACAAAATTTTTCTTTTTCTCTCTTTTTGGGTTTTTCTTTTCCTTTTTTCTATTTTTTTTGGATTTTTGGGTTTTTAGCTATACACATGTGCACTCTCCCAAGTGGGAGAACGGTACACGACGAGGGGATTTGCACCAAGTAAAACAAAAAAGAAGTCGAAATCTAAACACTCGGGCAAAGGAAACTATTCTCGCTAAATAGAGCATAGGCTAAATGGGTTATCCTAGTCCTTAGTTGTGGAATCCCGACGCATGCGAATTGAAATATACGATATAAATATAGCATGCATATAGTAGAAACAAATACCGCATATTCAAATCGAAGCATGATAATCTAGGGGTCATTCTTGGACATGTATATAAAGTAAAATCACAAAGCAGAAGCACACCAAATAGATAGGCACGACGCACGACTCACAAGAAAGCTAAGTGGACCCACAATGCGTGAAATGCAAGAGGACTCGAAATCCTAGGGTTAGTGAGTGTGATTATCGATGCAATGCTAGGTGTGTGTGACTTTGTGGCGATTCATCATAGGATTCATCTCTAGGAGAAAGAGCTAAAAAAGAAGAAAATAAAAAAATAAAAACACGATGAAAACGACACAAAAAAACGAAAAAGAAGGACTCAAACGACGCACACAGTGCGACTCCCCCAAGCTGAAGTTTGCATTGCCCTCAATGCAATATGAGTGAGTACGGGAGGACAATGAAAATGGGGGGGAATACGTACTGACACAAAAAGAAATGAAAACGAGGAAAACACATAGATGAAAATGAAAAAGAAAGAAAGATCAAAATCAAAATCAAACAACACGAAAATAAAAATAAAACCACACGACACGACACTCAAAAAGTGAAAAACAAGCACACACACAAAAATGAGAAAAACAAACAAAACACGACAGCACACCAAAATAGACGTCCCCAAGCTAGACCAGACAGTGCTAGCGAAATGATGTGATCAATAAAATGCGGAGATATGCAAGGGGGAGTCAATAACAAATAAGGTGAAATCAGAAGGCGACACGCGAATGGTCCCCCCCTCCGACAGAGACAAAGCAGGGCCCCGAAAAGACAGATGTGCACAAATATGGGGGGGCAAAAGGGGGAAAGAAAGATCAAGCAGGGGCACCACCCTCTGGAGGTGGTGACGGGGGCCTGCGCTGTGGACCAGGGGTCGTGGGGGATGGAATGTGGAGCTCGGAGAGGTCTGGTGGGTCTTCACGGATGTGGCGAATGAAGCTTTGAAGAAAGGGGAGGTCTCGGTCAACGAACTCCTCGGTTATCCGACCACCCTGCCCAGATAGGAGGATCATGGCCGTGAATCGATCGGCTTGGTCTTGATCGGGGGTAGGTGGGTTGGAGGTGGTGGGCTGAGCGGGGGGCTATGCGCGACGAGCGCGACGGGTGGGCCTAGGGTTCGAAGAGCTGGCGTCGGTGGGTTTAACACGGCGGGGAGGCATTGTGCGGGTGTCGTGCGTGTGTGTGAGTATGCAAAAGTACAATGAATCAAAACAGACACGAAACACGACCAACGAGCAAATGGAATATTTGGGGTAAAGATAAAAAACGAGCAAAGGAGCGAGTTTACCCAAATGAGATGAAAATCGTTGCTCGTAGACGCTCCGATTCTACGCGATAGGAGCACGCTGTGGAGCCGCGGCGATTTCTTCAACAAGTTTCGATGTTGGGGAGAATGGGTGAAAGTTAGGGTTTTGTGTGTGTGATTGATCGAGGAGAATGGAGAGAAATCGATGGTGGACGGGTAGGGAGATGGCGGGGAAAGACGATCGAGGTTGATTTTGGGGAAGAAAGAAGGCAGGCGCATGAGAGGAGTCGAAACGGTGGTTCCGGATTCAAAAATGCCGAGTGTGGATCGAATGGGCAGTCGGGGATATTTATAGGGTTTTAAGTCGAACCGATCAGGTGACTTGTCACCCGATCGGTTGACGGTTAGGTCCAAATTTCTTTTCGAAGAATTGCTACAGGCGAACCGATCGGTTGACTTGTCAACCGATCGGTTGGCCGCTCCACTCATTTTCCCGAGAACTTAGGGCTGCTCACCCGGTCGCATCAACCGATCGGGTTCGAACTCAACCGATTGGTTGATATTCCCCAAAAATTTCCGAGAGTTCTCCCCAGCTCACCCGGTCTGTCACCCGGTCTCTTCATTCCTCAACCGATCGGGTCATTTGGGGACAGATCTCGACATGTATCTGATACATCCCAACCGATCGGGTGAGTCATCAACCGATCGGTTGGGGCTGTGTTTCCTGCAAAAACCAACAGATTTGTCTAAGTCCCCGAACGGATGTTCTCGCTGTTGATTTTATTTATAAAAATAGATAAAATAAAGTCAAAAATAACGCTAAAAATTGGGGAAAAAGTTTAGAACATGAGTTGCCTCCCATGAAGCGCACTTGTTTAACGTCGTTGGCTCGACGCCCGCAAGAGATGTTCACGGTGGTTGATACGGGTGATGCCCGAAGTTCGGCATCTCTTCTTCATTGGAGCTGAAGGCCTTTGGAGTAGTCAGCGGCTGGAGAAATATTTGCTCGACTACCCTCTCCTTGTTCTTGGGATCCGGGGGCTTTTCTTTCGTATTGGCTCTTCCCGCCATCTTCTTTAGGATCCGGACCTCGTCTTTAGTGAGGTCCATGGGCTCTTTCCCCGTTCTCCTCGCAGGAGGAGCCTTGGGAAACCCGGGAGGGGTTGTTCTTGCTGCACTCGCTTTTCCAGCAGCTTCTTTATTCTTGGGGCCGTCTCCATCATCTGAATCACCCAAGTCATCGGGGGGGTTTCTTAAGAGAATCTCCCAGGAGCTCTCCTCAGCAGCTTTTACTTCTTCTATCTCCAGCGAATTACACCGATGGTCATCTGGGGGATCGGGGTACTTCATGGACAACCCCATATCAAACTCAACTTTTTCTCCGCTGACGTTTAAAGAGAGTTTTCCGTTCTTCACATCTATTAAAATGCCAGCAGTGGCCATGAAAGGCCGTCCCAGGATGATGGGGGTGTGTGCGTCTTCAGGCATGTCCATGACTACAAAGTCCACTGGCACATGCACCCCTCTTACATTAACGGGGAGGTCATCCACAATCCCCACCGGATATTTGACCGACCGGTCAGCTAGTTGTAGGGTCATACCGGTGGGCTCCAAATCACCCATTCCTATCCTTCTATACATCGACAAGGGCATCAAACTTACACTCGCTCCGAGATCGACGAGTGCACGATGAATCTTTACTGCCCCGATCGTGCAAGGAATTGAGAAGCTCACAGGGTCCTTGAGTTTCGGTGGATTTACCCTCTGGATGAGAGCGCTACATTCTGCCGTCAACACTACTTTCTCCTTTCTAGACCCTCTCGTCACCAAATCTTTCAGGAATTTTGCATAGGAGGGGATTGTTTCGATTGCTTCTAGGAAGGGGATTTGCAGGCTTAGGTCCTTAACCATGGCGAAGAACTTGCCATATTTTTCATCAATTTTGGCCTGAGCTAACCGTTGTGGAAATGGCACAACGGGTTTGAACACTTTCGGGCTCCCTTCCTCCTTCTTCTTCTCTTCTTCAGAGACTCCCTCCAGAGTCATAGGATTTGATGACGAAGCACCGGCGTCATTTGATTTTTCGATCGGTCTCTCAACGACCAATGGTGCTTCCGGTTTGCTAGGGGGCACTCTAGTAGGAATTTGTGTCCCGCTTCTCAGAACGATAGCGGACACATTTGCATGCTCGTGCACGAGTGCCGATGTTTGGGTTGCTCCCCTCGGGTTCACCTCCGGTTGTGGCGGTAATTGGTTTTGTGACCTTGAAAGGTTCGCCACTTGTAACCCCAGCTGGGTTACTTGGTCCGTGAGGGTCCGCTGACCCATTTCGAGCTTTTGATTGATCTTCTCCTGGTTGGTAATATATTGAGTCAAGAGAGACTCAACCGGAGAGACGTCCCTCTGTTGGCCATACTGCTGCTGCTGCTGGATTGGCTGCTGATTCCTGGGGGCATAAAATTGTTGCTGAGGTTGTTGCTGAAATGGTTGCTGCTAAAATGGTTGCTGTTGAACCTGGCTCTGCTGTGGCCTAGCCGGCTGATATGTTTGTTGCTGCGGCTGCTGAGGCAGCGAGGGCTGAAATGGTGGCCGGTAACTGAAGTTTGGGTGGTTCCGATTGTTTGGAGAGTAGACCGGGTTGGAATTGGTCCTTGGCGGATACGGCGCATTTCCCGTGGGGTTGTAACATAGTGCGCTCGCCTGATCCAACGGTGGTGAGATGTCACCACCGTCGAATTCCCCAAAGAATTCGGATTCTACCGCTGAAATTTGCTGTGTACCGGCCCCACCGGCTCCTACCATTAGTGCGGAGATCTGGGTCGAAAGCAAGTCGAACTTGCTTGAAAGTTTGTCGACGTCCTCGACTCTGTGTATACCCCCCGATCTTGGTGTGGCTCTCTCGTCACACCACCGCTCATTGTTGGATGCCATATTTTCCAGAATATGTCCGGCATCTTCCTCGCTCCTAGACATGAAGGAACCCCCAGCCGCGGCGTCCATAGAAGATTTCAGGTCATCCCTCAACCCATTGTAGAACAGATTAATAATCTGCCACTTCAGAAGCTCATGGTGAGGGCATCTTCTTTGCATTTCTTTATATCTCGTCCAAGCTTCATGCAAGGACTCGTGGCTGGCCTGGGAGAAGGAGGAGATCTCACTCCTCAACTTCATGGTCTTCCCCGGAGGAAAGAACTTCGTCAGAAAAGCATTGGAGAGCTACTCCCAGGTGTTGAAAGTGTTGGGGTCCTTCCCCCTTAGCCATAGCTGGGCTTTGTCTCGCAAAGAGAAGGGGAACAGCTTCAGACGGATAGCCTCTGTCATGACACCATTAATCCGGAAGGTGTCACATTTCTCCAAGAAGGAGTCTAGGTGCTCGATCGGGCTCTCCATGGGTGCACCCGCAAACTGGTCCTGCTGGATCCATGTCACTAAAGACGGCTTTAGCTCAAAGCTTTGGGCCGCAATAGCTGGAGAACGGATGTCGGAAGTGGACTCGATAGATGGCATCGAGTACTCCAACAGAGACTTGTAAGGTGGGGTGTTCTCCTCCATGGATTCGGGATCTTCTCTTCTTCGCTTCTCGGTGGCCAACCGCCTAAGGGTGGCGTTAATCTCTGGATCGAGGGGAATCAAGTCGTCAAGACTCCTTGAACTCCTGCGCATGAAAAACAACAAACACCCGTGAAGCGACAAGTGGGAAAGAAACAGATAAAATAAGAAATAAAAATAAGAAAAATAAAAAGGAAAAAGGAGAATGCGAAAATTATCGCGAGGTAGGGATGAGAGCTAGACACGAGGGTTCAAGAGATCCTAAAATAACAAGCACGTTGCCTCCCCGGCAATGGCGCCATAAACTTGACCGGCGCCCCTGCGTTCGTTTGCGGTATGGGCGCGGTGTCGGTTTACCGCAAGTGCACGGTTAGTGTAGGGTGCGGGAATATCGAACTCAGGGAGGCGAGGTTGTGCTTGGGTCAGGTAGGACCTAAATCACCCTGAGGGGCGAGCTAGCCCGAATCGGTAAATGGTTGTCACTGAAAGAAATGAAGGGTATGAACAACAAGAAAGAAAACCCGGGACTTTGGTTTCCAACCCGACGAGAGACTCTCTCCGATACGGCCTACGGGTATGGATAACGATCGGGATTAGGGTCTAATGGTGAGACGTTGCCTCTGAAAGTGGTACCGGCGTCCCATGGGCCCGATATTCCGGTCGGTGCCCAGGATGATACACCGGACTTCCCGGATTCGATCAGTGGGCACTCCCGTGTCCATTAACACTGATTGATCCCGGGAGCACTAAGCCCGCAACGATAACTCCCAACATCTCATCCTGCCGCTCCCGCGTGCTAGGATTCGACGTCTACGCTATGGGTGTGAGCTATGGCTAGGGAGTCAACTGCCAAGTTTATTCCCCCTTGGCCCAACGGTCAAAGGCGGTCTTTTTCCCGCCGATGACAATGAAACACCCCGTGTAACTGTTAGATTCCTAATCCCTATCGATTTCCTAACCCAATGGACGCATCGGGAAGAGCCCCCGAAGGGGTTTCCACCAAAATCCCAGATTTGGGAACTACTCACAAAAATCCATGAAAAAGCGATCTAAACAAAAATTAACCGTTGGAATCATAATCGGACAATTGCAATGCGGAAGTAATAGAGTAGATAAGACAATACTAAAATTTGAGAAAGATCTGAAAACTTACAAAAGAGTAACAATTACAGCCGTCACAATGTGAGGAAACAGTAAAAAACTAGCAGCTCCCCGTTTCTGGACCCCTAGGGGTTCTATTTATAGACTCTCGCATCAACCGATCGGTTGACAAGTCAACCGATCGGTTGATCCGTTACAAAATAATAACAGAAAACGGCGAGCTTTCACTCGATCACATGAACCGGTCGGG
Source organism: Scilla litardierei (assembly GCA_030789695.1). NCBI lineage: Eukaryota > Viridiplantae > Streptophyta > Magnoliopsida > Asparagales > Asparagaceae > Scilla > Scilla litardierei. Next base: position 71,087,115 of record CM061130.1, read on the forward strand.
TGAGTTCTTGAGTGACCGGTTGGATCTTGGAGCCGTCGGGTGAAGCGATCGGTTTGGAGCCCGTGTCTTCAGCTCTTCATCTTCAGCTACAGATGAACCGATCGGGTGAGAGTCACCCGATCGGTTGGCATTTTGCTCGAGAAAACAGAGAACAGGCCCCCGCTGAACCGGTCTGCGAACCGGTCGGGTGACTTCCATGTGAGCTCTGGCTGAGACCGGGTGGTGCACGCGTGCATCACCCGATCGGTTGGAGATGACCAACCGACCGGGTGAGGGGCTGAAAGATGAATTCTTCGACGTTTGACCCCCTGGATCACACGTGACTTCTCCCGTTGCTCCGGGGACTTGGGATATCATCGTTAAACGTCCCATACGTGGTCAATCCCTTGCAATCATGGATAAACAAAGAAAAGTGAAAGAAATCGAGAAAATACAAGAAAACGAATAAAAGACGACGGAAAAACACGGAGAAACACAAAAGAAAACGTGCGTGAATATATGAAATATAAACGCACGTCAAAGTTCTACTTCAAGGCATAGGTGATTGTAAGTGTTGCTTTCATATTTCATAACTTTCGTTATTTGAATTTGCTCTCGGGTTGTGAGAGTGGTTTGCTTGCTCCCAAGTTGTCGGAGTCAAGGACAATCGACTGTATTTCGATTTCACTTGTAGGGTCGCTACAAGTGGGTTTTTAAGGAAACCTCAAGTTAGGGATCTAACTTGAGTATCCGGTTGTTAACCGGGTGGAAGGGACGTAGGATTACCGGGAACAAGTCAGGAAGTGACTTGGGTAATCCGAACCATTGAAACATCCTTGCGTCTGCATTTGTTTCACTTTGGGTTCAATTTTAATTCCGCGCTATTTTGTTGTGTAGAATTTAAATTGGTATAACTATCTTTTTAAATTGCATAAACACTATTCAACCTCCCTTCTAGTGTTTTCCCTATAGCCAGGGTTCTTACAATTAGTATTAGAGCACAAGGTTATAGCTATGGCATCTAACAACAACAACGTTCCTCCGTCGCCTTCATACAACAATCACTATCGTGATGGAGCTTCCACACTTTTTGAAGGTCAATCAACGGTGTGTCCTCCACGTTTCAATGTCACAAACTTTGGCTATTGAAAATGTCGGATGGAGACGTTCCTAAGGAGTGCTTCACTTTGGAGAACCCTCCACAAGGAATACGTCGATCCCACCAAAGAGGATTTTGAAAAATGGACGACTTCCGAGAAATCCACCGAAGTCAACAACGCAAAAGCAATGAACGCTCTTCACTGTGCGTTGGACCCGAATGAGTTCAACAAGATATGCACATGTAAGAGTGCATATCAAATTTGGAACCATCTCGTCGTTACCCATGAGGAAACGAACAAGGTAAAACTTTCCAAACTCTATATTGCCGTGCAAAACTTCGATATGTTTCATATGCAGGAAAATAAAAACCTAGCATCGATGTACGTACGTTTTACCGACATCACCAATGAATTGGAAGCTCTTGGCCAAACTTATACCGAACCAGAAAAGGTAAGGAAGATCATAATGGGAATGACCTCCAAATGGGAAAGAAGAGCTATCGCCATCAAGGAGGTCAACGACTTGAAGACCTACACAGTTGTGAATCTTATCGGGACTCTCATGTCTTATGAAGGAAGACAGGAGAACCGATTAAAGATTCGAGCTATGATGAATCCTTCGGAGGCCAATAAGAAAGCTTTGGCATTCAACACCAATTCCTCATCCTCTGATAGTGAAGGTTTAGAAGATGAGATGGATTTGGGTGAAATGGCCCAAATTGCGAAGAAGTTCCAACGCTTCTTCCGCAAAGGTAAATTTTCCTCTAACAAAAGATTTGAGTCTACTAATAATACTTCCTCTCTTTGCTTTAAGTGTAATAAGCCAGGACACATCAAGAAGGATTGCCCAATGCTAAGAAACAAAGAGAAGTGGAAGGCTCCGAAGTACCACAAGTCCGACATGAACAAGAGAGACAAGAAGAAAGGACTCGTCGGTACATTTGATGACTCAAGTGGAGACTCATCAAGTGATTCCGATGATGAGAAGGGTAAAAGGGCCCACATGTGCTTCATGGCCCGAGAAGATACACTCTCCGATGAGAGTGATTCCGACATGGATGAAACCGAGGTAACAATGGATGAATTACGTATTGCTAATGAAGAATTATTTGCTAAGTATCAATCTCTAATGCTTAGATATACTAGCTTAAAGAAATTGAATGTTAGCAATCCATCCATTCCATGCATTATCAACAATGCCACCATTGTTGATACTTTAACTCTAGATAAAGAAAATTTAGCTTCTCAAAATGTCACTTTGAGAGATGAGGTGAACAACCTCAAATCTCAACTAGATCAAACACATCCTAAGGATAATAGTAATCTAGTTACATGACACACACAATTGGGTTTAGAGAATGATTCTCTTAAAACCCTAGTGCACGAGCTCAAAGCACGGGTGTCCACCTTGGATACCAACATTTCTTCTCTTAAGGAGAAATATGAGCTCATGTCCTTCTGTATTGTGAGATTCAATAAGGGAAAAGGACAATTGGACGATTTGCTTGTAAACCAATTTTCGGCTACACATCGTGTTGGTCTTGGTTTTGTAAATGCAAAAGCATCTAATGATCGCACCTCCTATAGTGGTGTCACTATAGACTTTGTGAGGCTATCATCCGGTGCATCCACAAGTGGTGTCAAAGACACTACATGTAGCAAACCTACCAAGAAAGTCACCACTTCACCATCTCTTCCTTTTGGCATGAAATACACTAAGGGTGGAAACCAAAAGAGAAGCCATGGTTACATATACACCAACCTTCATCCACGTAGGAAATCTCCTACTTCACAAGTGGATACTCATGACACTTTTATACTCCACACCCACGGACACGTACAAATCCACACATGAGAAATACTCATGTACATGCTCCTATACATCGATATGCTCATACGCATCATTCTTACATGTATGCACAACCTCCACATGTCATGCATGACCCATTTGTTTCATACAACATGCATGTTCCCAAGCATACATATCATTCTCGTATGTCAATGCATATCCACCACCACATTCTTATGCTAGAAGCCATGTTCCTAAGAAGCATGCACCACATAGAAATCTAACAAGTATGCATGCAACTAGGAAAAGGACTCCTAAAATTTACACCATTTGGGGTCCTAAGAACACTAGCTTAAAAGATAGGAATGCATATGTTGATTCCTATTTTCATGATGTTATTAAGAATAACAATTATGTTGGGAAGCGGAAGTCCACTTGGACTTGTCTTCCAAAGGGCTAATCCCCTTGGACCCAACAAACATTGGGTACCATGAGCTTATGGTATATTATGTAGGTACCCAAGAGAAAGAAAAAGAGCAATAAAGGTCATATTAGCTCTAAAAAGAAAGGATGGATTCTCGATAGTGGTTGCTCCAAACATATGATGAGAGATCCCTCATTGCTCTCCGAAGTGATTAGCATCAAGGATGGTGCAACGGTCACTTTTGGAGGTAATCAAAAGGGAACCATCATTGGAGTTGGTATTGTCGGTAACCCTTCCAAACCCTTAATTACTAATGTATTTCTTGTTAGTGGTTTATGTCACAATCTCATTTCCATAAGTCAACTTTGTGACAAAGGTTACAAGGTTAACTTTGGAGAAGGATTGTGTAAAATTGTTGATTGTAATTCACAAGTTTTATTTACCGGTATTAGGCGTAAAAATATTTATTATTTGAGCTTGCCTAAAACCGTAGAACATTACTTAGTTGCTAATACAAGTGAACAACTATTATGGCATCGCCGTTTTGGTCATGTTCATTTTAAGAACTTATATAAGTTAGCTAAGCATGAACTAGTCAAATGCTTTCCAAAAATTGCTTTTAGTAAGAAAAACTTTTGTGATTCGTGTCAAAGAGGTAAACTTAGTAAATCATCTTTTAAGCTTAAAGAAGGCATTACTTCTAAGAGGCCCCTAGAACTTCTTCATCTAGATTTGTTTGGGCCAACTAGAACCGCTTCTTTAGGCAATGCTCATTATGGATTAGTTGTCGTTGACGACTTCTCTAGATTTACTTGGGTTTCATTCTTAACTAATAAGAATTAAGTTTTATGAATAGTTTACCATATTTGCAAAGAAGATTCAGAATCTCTTAGGATCCACCATTATCACTACCCGTAGTGATCATGGAGGAGAATTTGAGAATGAGTCTTTTACAAAGTTTTGTGATGACATCTGAATAACTCACAATTTTTCCTTTCCTCGGGCACCACCACAAAATGGTGTTGTAGAGAGAAAGAATAGGACTCTTATTGAGTATGCTCGCACCATGCTCCATGATAGTCATCTTGGACAACAATTTTAGGTAGAAGCAGTGCACACGGCATGTTATATGCTCAATAGGATCCTAGTGAGACCCCGAACGAACAAAACTTGTTTTGAGTTATTTTATGACAAAAAGCCTCAAGTGAAATATTTTCGAGTCTTTGGTTCAAAATGTTTTATCAAGAACACTTTTGCTAACTTAGTTAAATTTGAGCCAAGATCCGATGAAGGAATTTTTGTTGGATATTCCACACGTAGCAAAGCCAACCGGATATACAACAAAACTTCTTCAACGATCGAGGAATCTCTACACGTATCATTTTATGAAGATTTTGATTTTTATCATGTTGATGATGATAGTGTAGATGCTATTTGTGATTCTCTTAGTAATGTTAAGATTAATGATTCGATTATTGAGACTAACACTGCTAATGAGATTGTTGAAGATGTTCCAAGTGATGCATGAATACCCAAAGCTTACCCAACCGTTCGCAACCATCCACATAACCAAATAATTGGAGATATTGGTGTAGGTGTTCGAACGAGGTCAAGAATTGAAGAATTCTCTCATTGCGCAGTTGTCTCTACCATTGAGCCAAAGAACATCCATGAAGCTTGTGAGGATAGCTCTTGGATAGTGGCAATGAAAGAAGAACTCATGCAATTCGAGAGAAATGAAGTTTGGGAGCTCGTTCCTCTTTCAAGTGGTCATCAAGTTATTGGGACCAAATGGATCTTCAAGAACAAGACTGATGAGAATGAGGTAATCACAAGGAACAAAGCAAGGTTAGTAGCTCAAGGGTACCGGCAAGAGGAAGGTATCGATTTCGAAGAATCCTTTGCCCCCGTAGCTAGATTTAGAAGCTATTAGATTGCTTTTATATTTTTCATCTCATAAGAATTTTAAACTATTTCAAATAGATGTTAAAAGTGCATTTTTAAATGGGATTGTCAATGAAGAAGTATATGTTTCTCAACCTCCCGGTTTCATTCATGAAAAATTTCCAAACCATGTTTTCAAACTTAAGAAAGCATTTTATGGGTTGAGACAAGCTCCTAGAGCTTGGTATGATCGACTCAAGACCTTTCTTTTGGATTTAGGTTTTAAAATGGGAGAAGTTGATTCAACACTTTTCATTAAAGATTATGAAAATGACATCCTCTTGATTCAAGTGTACGTAGACAATATAATATTTGGTTCTACTAACTTTAATCTTTGTCAAGAATTTTCTAAGTCTATGAAGGATGAATTCGAGATGAGCCACATGGGAGAGCTCAATTACTTCCTTGGACTGCAAATTTGACAAATGAAGGATAGAACTTTCATACATCAAATAAAGTACACATGGGATCTTATTAAGCGATTCGGGATGGAATCGTCTTCAAGCAAAAGGACTTTCATGAATACGACAACCCATCTACACAAGGATGAGAAATGAAAAGATGTAGATGTTCGTCTATATCGAGGTATGATCTGTAGCTTACTTTATTTAACCGCTAGTAGGGCCGATATCATGTTTTCTGTATGCTTGTGTGCTAGATATCAAGCTAGACCTAAGGAGTCAAACATGAATGCGGTTAAACGAATATTTCGTTATCTCAATCAGTCACTATATTATGGGTTACTTTACCCTAAATCTAGCACATATGAGTTAATCTCATATAGTGATTCCGACTTTGCCGGATGCAAATCCGATAGGAAAAGTACTAGTGGCACTTGCCATTTTCTAGGAAATCCTTAGTTTCTTGGTTTTCCCAGAAACAGAACTCGGTATCATTGTCCACGACTGAAGCGGAATATATTGTCACGGGTCTTGCATGTGCACAAGTCCTTTGGATGAGACACACTCTTAGTGACTATGGTGTCAATTGTGATACTTGCCCTATCATGGTTGTTAACCAAAGTTCAATATGTCTTTCCAAGAACCCGGTGCATCACTCCCGTACCAAACACATAGATGTGAGACACCATTTTATCAATTATCATGTAACTAAGAAGGACATCATCTTAGAGTACATTGAAACCCAAAATCAAATTGCCGACATCTTCACAAAACCTCATCAAGAAGATTCATTTGTGAGGTTGCGTGGAGAATTTGGAATTATGTGTGAATCTGAAATTTTGGAGCTCAACATACATGTTATAACACTTTTCGAGCTCATATCATCATGTCGTCTCTCTTCATTTGTTATTTCATATATGTGTCTTGAGAAAGGCAATTGAGACTTCTGTGATTACATGAGTTTTTCAGATTGTTTTAAGAGATTTGTTGTATCAACGATTTATAATTTGATGTTGATTTTATGATGAGTTTATGTTTAGAGTATAGGTCCTATGGTGAGTGTTCATATCCTCTGGATTTTTATCTCATTGTGCATTTTTGGACCAGGACAGACGACTGTCTTTCCTTCAACAGTCGACTGCCCTACTCTGTCTTCTCTGTCAGAAACTTGTATCTTTCGCACAGACGACTGATGAAAATTTTACAGTCGACTGTTCGATCAACATGCGATTGCATTTTAGTCATCAGGCGCCTGTCATTTCTGTCATATTTCGTCAGTAGTCTCTGTCTTTTTCATCAATGTTATTGATTCTCAGTCAGTCGACTGATGCGTATAATGCAGTCGACTGTCTACCGGACAGGCGACTGTATGTTACTCAACAATCGACCGTCTGTCATCCTAAGCTTATTTCTTATCACTTCAGCCAGTCGACTGACTTTTGTTCATCAGTCAATTGTCTCCTATTGTGGCGGTTCACTGCTTCGATCTGAGCCGTCGATTCTTTGATCCAACGGCCTAGATTAATTCGCCCCATCCTTATAATCATCGAGACAGTTCATTTCGACCCACATTTTATATATCCTCCGATTGAAAATGTTCGTCTTCCCACTTCGAACCCACAGGCGATCGCTTCTCCGATGCTCTTCGTCCCCGTTGTCTTGTCGTTTGTCGAGTGCGCCGCTCGGACTTCGATTCCCCAGTTTGTCATCTTTTTGGATCGATTCTTCGTGTGTTTCTCTCATCGCCATGTGACCTAGTTTTTCTGTCGATCGGGTTCATGAATCCCTCTGATCATCTATTTCCTAATGAATCTTTCGATTTCCTTGATGATCTGGTACTAATGTGCGTTTATATTTCATATATTCTTGCACATCTTCTTTTGTGTTTTTCCGTTATTTTTCGCCGTCTCGTATCCGTTTTCTCGTATTTTCTTGTTTTCTTTCACCTCTCCGTGTTTTTACGTGTTTGCAGAAGTTTGCTAGAGTAGGGGACATATAACGACGATATCATGAGTCCCCGGAGCAACGGGAGGATTCACGCGTGATCCAGGGGGTCAAACGACGAAGATCGCCATCTTTCAGCCCTCCACCCGACCGATTGGATAGGCCAACCGATCGGTTGATGCACGCGTGCACGACCCGATCAGCCGCTGAAGCAACGAAAGTGTCAACCAACCGGGTCGCTGACTGGTTCAACCCGACTGTTCTCTCTGGAAATTGGAGCTGAAACTCAATCGATCGGGTGATCTTCACCCGATCGGTTCACTTGTAGCCGTTTCCCCGAAGAAGTTGATCTAGAGAGCTCACCTGACGTCCGGCTGACCATGCCTTCATGTCGCAAGTCTCTGTCTTTTTTGGCAACAATTCAAACCGATCGGTTGATTTATCAACCGATCGGTTCACCCGATGAGCTCAAGATCCAAACGACGAGCAGCTTCCATCAACCGACCGTGTCGCCTGACCGGGTGAAATGCTAAGATTGCTACCAAAGTTCGCAGCAGGTCTCCTGATCGGGTGATGTCGTTTTCTATAAATAGAGACCCTAGGTTTCCAGAAAATGGGAGTTGTTATTTTTTTGCTGTTTTTCTCTCTTGTGATGGTTGTAATTTTTTAGTTATTTTTAAGTCTTCTGATCTTTACCAAACTTTCATATTATCTTAATTGCATTACTACTATCGCATTTCTATTGCCCGATTATGTTTTTAACGGTCGATTTTCATTTAGATTGCTTTTTAGTAAATATGTGTGAGTAGTTCCCAAATCTGGGATTTTGGTGGAAACCCCTTCGTGGGTTCTCCCCGATGCGTCCATAGGACTAGTTAATCGATAGGGATTAGGAATCTATCGATTATGCGGGGTGTCTCATTATCATCAGCAGGAAAAAGACCGCCTTTGACCGTTGGGCCAAGGGGGAATAAACATGGCGGTTGACTCCCTAGCCATAGCTCACGCCCATAGCATAAACATCGAATCCTAGCGCGCGGGAGCGGCAGGACGAGATGTTGGGAGTTATCGTTGCGAGCTTAGTGCTCCCGGAGTCGGTCAATGTTAATGAACATGGGAATGCCCACTGATCGAACCCGGGTAGTCCGGCGTATTATCTTGGGCACCGACCGGAATATCAAGCCCATGGGACGCTGGTATCACTCTTAGAGGCAACGTCTCACCAATGGACCCTAATTCCGATCGTTATCCTACCCGTAGGCCGTATTGGTGAGAATCACACGATAGGGTGGAAACCGAAGTCCCGGGTTTCCCTTTATATTGTTTATCCGTCGCATTCTATTTTCGTGACAACCAATCTACCGATTCGGGCTAGCTCACCCAAGGGGTGAACCCGGTACTTTCTGACACAAGCACAACCACGCCTCCCTGAGTTCGACCCCCCAAGTCACACTACAACACCGTGCGCTTGCGGTTATAAATATTTAAATCTCACGCCCCCAATCATATATATTGCACATCTGACACGCACTATGCGGGGGACGTCAAGCTTTATGGCGCCGTTGCCGGGGAGGCAACGTGCTTGTTATTTTAGGATCTCATGAACCCTTGAGTCTAGCTCACATCCCTATCTCGCGATAATTTTCGCATGCTTCTTTTTTCATTTTTATTTTATTTTCTTATTTTTATTTTCTATTTTATCTGTTTCTTTCCCACTTTTCGCTTCACGGGTGTTTGTTGCTTTTAATGCGCAGGAACACAAGGAGTCTTGACTACTTGATTCCTGTTGATCCTGAGATAAACGCCACCCTAAGGCATAGGGCCACAGAAAAACGAAGAAGAGAAGAGCCCGAAGACATGGGGAGAACACCCCACCTCACAAGTCCCTACTGGAGTACTCGATGCCATCCATCGAGTCCACCTCTGCCATCCGTCCTCCTGCTATTACGGCACAAAGCTTCAAGCTTAAGCCGTCTTTGGTGACGTGGATCTAGCAGGATCAATTCTCGGGGGCACCCATGGAGAGCCCCATCGAACATTTGGACTCCTTCTTGGAGAAATGTGACACCTTCCGGATAAATGGTGTCACAACTGAGGCGATCCATCTGAAGCTATTCCCCTTCTCTCTGAGAGATAAGGCCAAGCTGTGTCTTAGGGGGAAGGACCCAAATACGTTCAACACTTGGGAGAAGCTTTCAAACGCTTTTCTGACGAAGTTCTTTCCTCCGGGGAAGACCATGAAGCTGAGGAGTGAGATCTCCTCCTTCTCCCAAGCCAGCCACGAGTCCTTGCATGAAGCTTGGACGAGATATAAGGAAATGCAGTGAAGATGCCCTAATCATGAGCTTTCGAAATGGCAGATAATTAATCTGTTCTACAACGGAATGAGGGATGATTTAAAATCTTCAATGGACGTCGTAGCTGGGGGGTCCTTCATGTCCAGGAGTGAAGAATATACCGGACAAATTCTAGAAAATATGGCATCAAACAATGAGCGGTGGTGTGACGAGAGAGCAATGGTCGCGCCCCGGATACACACCCGGGACGAGACTCGCTAGTCTTACTGCAAGAGCATGGTGTAGCGGTGAGCGGGTATCGAACACGAGGAGGGCAAACGACAGTGTCTTCTTCAATTCACCTGGCTAAAAGAACAGTCGAGAAATGTTCGCAATAAAGCGGTCACAGTCGTTCAATTGTATAAAAGAAATATCAAATTAATAAAAACACCTAGGGGTAGGGAATCCCCGCTACAAACCGTATCTCGTCATTGTGATTCATAGGTTTCACAATTGCTAGACTTGAAATTCAGGTGAACTAGTTGCAACTAAATGTAGAACCAAGCTCACGCTCTCGCGCTATTGCCGGTCTATAGCAAACCTAGGGTAGGGTCCAATCTCTTGCAAACCCTAACCTAGGCAAGCTAGCGTGAAGAACAACATCATCGTTCAATCGTATCTCGAGCCCACTCTCGTGCAAACTCGAGCTACGACCTAGGTTGGGATAGTTCCTACCCGTCCAATCTCTTGCAAACGGGTATTAGTATAGAATTGCAATCGAAAACCCTAGTTTCGGTATAATCTCTTGCAAACCGATTCCAGAGAAATCCAATTGTAACCCAATTCGAATTTCTAGGGCTTCCTATCGAGTTGGGATCCAATCTCTTGCAAATCCCAATCGGTATGAATCCTTAGCTATTCGTATTAAATCAATCCCAAACTAACCCTAATCAATTCTAGCAATAATTTCACCAATTCATCACAAATTAGAAATAGGGTTCGTAGGGTTCATCCCTACGCCCTAAGACGATAAAACTACTCACAATTCATAATGTAATTCAATGGAAATTCAGTAATAAAAACAATAGAATTCATTGCAATATTCAATTTATCAATAAAAATGAGGTTTTTGATAGAGAGAGAGAGAGATAAACCAATGAAGTTTCAATAGCATCCAACAAAGTAACACTTTTATCCCTCCCCTAAAAGCTCAATCTAATCTCCTAAAAAGTAATCTAAAAAGGGCTGCAAAAAGTTATGAAAAAGCTCTCTAAACTAGGTTAAAAACTGGGGTTAAATACCCCCCAAAATCGCCCAAAAAACTGTGACAAAATTGCCCCTGCGTCGCCTGAAAATCGCAATTTACGCTACAGGCAGCGCGGCTCACTCGGCCGAGTGACAAATGTCATTCGGCCGAGCGACAAACCCTGACAAATTCCAGTAACTTCGGACTTTTGGGGGTCGGCTCCTCGGGAGTCACTTGGCCGAGTGACTTTCTTTGCTTCGGCCGAGGGGACTTCTTCACTCGGCCGAGTCGGAACTCGGGAGCTGACTGACAGATTACAGTAAGTCTGTGATTTTTCTTGCTGTTGTCTTGATGCCACTCGGTCGAGTGGTGTCTCCATGGTTCGGCCGAGTGGGATGGCGATGGTCGGGCGAGTGCACGCTGATACTCAGTCTGCTGCGTGTCCGATCTGGCCGGCCGAGCGGGCTTTCGATGGTCGGCCGAGTGACTCCTTCACTCGGCCGGGTGACATGCTGAAAACACCCAATCTTCGTATTTTTGCTCCCTCGTCGCTCCTACGACGTTCTTTCTTCCTCCACTCCTCTCCAATCACGGAATTCCCCTCAAAAGAGTCACGGGTGACACTCCGGAGTGGGTGCATCTCGGAATCACTCCAAATCGCTCCGAATCTACTGAAATTCGACAAAAACAAGAAATCGTGAAAAACATCGCAACATTGCCGAAAAATCGTGAAAAACGCGATTCGAGCGATCAAAATGGCATGTAAACATGCAGAAAAAAGGCGCAAAATATGGAGTGATCAAAATCCCCCAGGCTTAACTCTTACTCGTCCTCGAGGAAGATGAGTAAAAAGCGAACCCGGTGGATAAAGAAAATAGAAACGATGGAAAGGTGGAAAATGAAAAACAAAAAACAAAATAGAAAACGAAGAAGGAAGCTGCTAGATCATTTTTCTCTGGATGTGGGTTTCGCTTACTCATATAGCACGCAACGAATATAAAACACATGTCAAAGATTTGTATCTCGATATCATAGTATAATGGTGCATTTGAAATAGAAAACCCAAGAATATCAATATAGCATGAAAAATGGAATAATTCTAGAATTAGCATCGTCTGAAGCATCTAAAGCGGTATACAAAATCGTAGATCACACACTTTTCAATTGAATGCTTTCTATAAGGAGTATAGAGATATCACACAATAGAGTAGTAAGAATTGAAAAGTGTGGTTTTCATGAAATGAATGCTAAGCATAGATTTCTGGATTTCGTGAAACTTTAGCGATCTCACCGAGTATAAAATATTAGTTAGCCTAGGTTGTCATGCGCCGTCAAGTAGTCACTCTCTTACACATCATAGGATCCTCTCCCCAAGCTTATCCATAAGCGTGATGGCATAAACAAAACTATATTTACATCACCGTTTCTTTTGAAACTCCAAAAGTCAAAGAAAATAAAAAAAAAGCGAAAAAGGGAAGAAAGAGAGAAATGGTATGAGATGGGATCGTTTTCGAATTTCTTTTCTCTTTTCTTTTCTTCTTCTCAAATCTTTTTCTTTTTCTGTTTTTTTTTTCTTTTTTTTCTTTTTTTCTTTTTTTTCAAGTGATATATATACACAAATGATCCCAAATCAAAAGAGAAGGATATACAAGTATTATTTTTCTTTTTGGTTTGGGGAATTTGGAGCATGGGATATAATAACGGGGGATGCCATTAATAGAATTGCTAAGGGGAGATTCACCAATGAATTTAAAATAGAGAAATAATGTTCAAGATATGTGGACAAAGAAATAAATGTATCTCTCGGTTCACTCTATAGGACGTGCATGACAACTTCGGCAGGGTAATTTAATCTACTCAGTTTAATCTCAAAAACTAAACTAATCCAGATTTATCAATGCTAGCAAACATTCAATCAACCTGAAGTGAAGCGTTCAAATCATGCAATAAGAAGTGATATGAGAAAAGAAAGCAGTACTCCAGATATAAGCATCAATGCGTGAATCTTGGTGTGTTTTCTACTATAGCATACATATGAATCATCAGACATCAGCTAATAATAGAATTTCATCCATTTTCATACGAAAAAAGAAGTGGGTTACTATTTCCAAATGCAAAGCAGAACATAGCATATGATATCAGAAACAAAAGCTATGACATGACAAAATTAGCATGCATATAGAGAAAAAGCTAACACCACGTCATCGTCATCACAGAAAAATCATCTCTAGCAAAAGATGAAAGAAATAAGGATAAAGGAAAACGGAACTATTTACAATGCAGCACACAAAGAAACTAAGAAAAATGTGATGCATGGTTAAAAAAAATGAAAAAGTGATGAAAAATGGGTGCAAAAGCGGAAAAACGTGCAAAAAACTAAAAATAAAGGTGATGAAAGCAAAAAGTGTGATAACCCACTCCCCCAAGCTAAAGTGCACAGTGTCCTCAATGTGCAAAGTGTGGCACACCAAGAGACGTGAAATGGGTGGGGTGGGTGAGGATGCATGCATGATAAAAAGAAAGAAAAAATAAACTGAAAATATGATGCGGATGTGATGCATGCAAAGATCAGAGTGATGCAGATATGTGTCACCAAAAATACACTCCCTCTCTCCCAAAAGATATAAAATGATGTGAGCAAGATAGGGACAAAAATAGTGCGGGGAGGAGGGGGGAAAATATATCGACAGGACCAGCAGAGAATGGGCAGCATAACGACAAAAAAGATCAATGGCATCAAGGGTGTGCCTAAGCTGGTGGTGCTGCACCATCTCCGTCCTGTAGCGGAGGTGGTGGTGGAGGTGGTGTTCGAGGTGTCGGCTGGGTGGGTGGGTGTAGTGGAGGGAGTCGCGCCAGGATCTGATTCAGGCAAGCCTGAATATCAGGAAGCATGGCGACGCGGGTCTCCACAGAACTGACCGTGGCAGAGAGAGCCCTAAAATCGCCTCTGAGTCCACTCACCGCCCCCTCGAGAGCACGGAGGCTCTGAACTAGAATGTCAGGGGGTGGTGGAGCAGGGGGACGAACAGGTCTAGGCTGTGAAGGACGGGGCTGTCGGACACGGGCAGTGTAAGTAATCGGCCCAGCAGGAAAGTACGGGATGGGGGCTTTGCTCACTAGTGGATTCCCAGCCTCAGTGTGAGGCTGGGTCGTAGGCTGGGACAAGGAGGCAGCATCAGCAGTGGTGGAATATAAAATCGACGACGAGGCAGCAAGAGAGGTCGGTGACACAGGTGTGAGGACAGACGTCACGATACTCTCGGATAGAACAGCTGCAATGGAGACAGAAGGGTCGACCACTGAGGTGGAAGTGTAAGGACCAAAAGGTGACACCCCTGCGGACAGCAAGCTGGATAGGGTCTGCACAACAGCAGGGAAGGAAGGCTCGTCGCTCTCAAGGATAATGGGTGGACACTCGGGAAGAAGTGAGGAAATAGGCACGACCGAGATTGGCACATCAGTAGTAGGGGTGGTGGTAGACGTGGTGGGCGTGGTGGACAACTCAGCAAGGGTACTCCAGACACTGGTAGAAGTGTGGACAGAAGTGTCAGGAGGTGCAGAAAGTGCATGCTCAGGCTGAGGGATCACGGGGTCGACGGGAGCAGGAGGTGCCTGCTCAGCGCCCTCAGCCTCAAGTACGTAGGTAGCTGGGATGAGGAGATCCATCACTGGGATCCAATCCTCGTGGGCCGGTCCTATATGTGTCCAAGCGGGGCTCGGGAGGATCATGTAATCGACACTATAAGGACCGTGCAACCACACCCAGTGCCGCTGGCCGTGAGGACAAAGTATCTTCATCCGGGCCATAACGTCTATCGATAGTGCAGTGGGGCCCGGGGCTTGTCGAAGGTCAGCAGGTAGGTCCACGCCGGTCATCAGGGCTAGCAGAGTAACCAGATCGCCGTAGCAAATAGGTGAGTGAGCGCCCACCGAAATGATGATGCGGTCTAAGAACCAGCTAACAATACCAATCTCAATGGCGGGGACCAGGTCGTCGCTACCCCTATCCAGAACTCTGGGGCGAGTCATCACGTAGAGCATGTAGAGCTCAGGCGTAGACATCGTCCAAGGCTCGTACCTCGCTAGGAAGGTGGTCGCCATGAGGCTCTGTGCTATGCGGAGGTAGGGGTGCAGGATGGCTAAGGCCTTGGCCCTACTAGGGTCAAAGCCATGGTGGGAGCCCGTGATACGTGTCCAGAACTTGGAAGTGTCAAACGACGGCGGTGGGATGTGAGTGGGGGTATAGGCTCGGTTGGGGACGAGGACATCGGGCCACTGGAAGAATGCACGAAGCATGGCGAGAGTGACCTCGCACTCTCGATCCATCAGGCGGAATGTGCACCCTCCAGGGGTCCGAGCTATCGAGCTAAGAACCTCAAGTGTCAGACGGACATAGGTGTCCGCCGACACAGACAAGAAGTCACACCAACCCACGTTGTCATACAACGTGAGCATCCCCTCTAGCACCCCTATGCGGTCAAGGTCTGCTAAGTGTGCAAACCTAGAGGGCACTATAGAGCGCTGAGCGATACGCTCAAATCGGACGCGATGTGCGTCGTCTCTGAACGTGATCCCCAGCGGCCCGACAGCGAGAGCCGATGGTAGGACAGGATTGGCAGGGATGGGCTGTGCGTGGATGGGATCGACGGGAAGCGGCTGTGTGGGTGGAGGTAGACTAGGTGGAGGGGAGTCCACCCTAGCGTGAGAGGGACCGGCATCATCGGTCCTCTTCTGCTTGGAAGATGCTCCCCGCGTGTGTGGCCTAGTACGGGGTGGCATGTGTGCCGCGAGTGCTCACCCA
Source organism: Scilla litardierei (assembly GCA_030789695.1). Taxonomy (NCBI): domain Eukaryota; kingdom Viridiplantae; phylum Streptophyta; class Magnoliopsida; order Asparagales; family Asparagaceae; genus Scilla; species Scilla litardierei. The sequence continues at coordinate 71,103,019 of CM061130.1, forward strand.
ACAAAAATACAATGCGACGTGCTCAATAAAAGGAACGAGTGTACCTGAACACGTTGCGAGAGAAAATCAGCAAGTGCGTGCGAAGAGCGCCGCCTCCGCGAAGCGAAAAGTGCGTCCTGGAGCTCTCCAAAGCTCCCCCAAGATAGCCTGCAAATCAAACAACGATATCAGCGGATAATATTCAAAATACATGAGGGAGATGATGTATAATAGATAAATAAAGAAGTTAATTTGGGTTGGGGCTCAATGGGCGTACGGATCGTAAAAAATGGGAGAAAATGGAGCTAAGGGGTAAAATTGGGGTTGTAGGCGGTCGGCCGGCGGCGAGGGTACTCGCCAGAGGTCAGGGCGTCGGCGGTGGGATGATCGCCGGTGGTGGTCGGGTGAGTGGGGCTGGTGGCGAGGCGATTCGGGTGAGGGGGGCAGCGATCACGGGCGAGGGGAGACGAACGGTCGCTGGGCTCAGGCAGAAATTGGGAATAATTGAGTTGAAATTCGCGCCGAGCCTGGAGCGATATATATAGGGGCAGTTACGACTCGGTCGAGTGACTATGTTACTCGGCCGAATGACGTAACGTAAAAAAAATTAAATTTCTCCCCGCCACTTACGACTCGGCTGAGTGGCTATGTTCACTCGACCGAAGGGAGAAAACTCCTTCGGCTGAGTGGCATAAGCTACTCGGCAATTTTTAGGCTAGGAGGGTATCCGTTTCCCTCGGTCGAGTGACTAAACGTACTCGGCTGAGTGGCAGTTAATACGAAATGCACAAAAAATATAGAGAGTTGGTTCCTCAGACTTCCCTGGTTGGTTTCCCACTCGACCGAATGGGGTCCTTTGCTCGGCCGAGTCGCATATGATACTCGGCCGAGTGGCATGCTGTTTTCTGCTTCGGGGCTCCGTTTTCGCTCTACTGTCTGTTTTTCTTCCTCCAGTTGGTTTCTTCCTCCTCCCAAGGCCTGAGCGCATCCCTGGAGCGATCTTCCTTGCCTCTATCTTCCACCATATGAGAGATCTCCTTTTCTCCTCTCATATCATAGAAATTAAGACCCGTTGTCACGATTTTTATGGGCAAAAAGAGTCAAAACTCTAATAAAGTCTAAAATAAAAATAAAAACCGAATAAAAATAATACAAAAACCATCGAGTTGCCTCCTGACAAGTGCTCGTTTAAGGTCTTGAGCTCGACCCCTTTGGATTTTCAATTAATGCGTGATGTTGGGTGCATATGAGATGCACCCGTCAAACTTACCGGGAAGACCGCTCGGATTTGGATCGTGGATCGTGGCGGTGTGTGGCCTTCCTCAGTGCCCCTTCATCATGAGCAATGTTGGGGGATGGCTCCCCCAAGCTTGAGCTTGTTCCGGTCCTTGGCTTCGCCGGTGACACCGATCTTCGAATCGGTGGAGCTTTCTTCGGATTCTTCAATGCCGAGAGCTTGCAAAGCTCCCGTATTCTTGCGACATCAGCATCGCCATCATCATTCACCGTGGAGCGATTGGGAGAGTCCTCCATCTTCTCTTCTTTGACCAAATCTTGGCCTTCTTCGAAGCCGTTATCATGGAGTGCACTGATTGAGTAGGGATAGCCTCTTCTATAACCTCGTCAAGGAGGTCCAAGTAATCTAGCTCCTCATGATACGGCATGTTCTTCATAGCCTTTGGTATATGGAGCTCGACTTCAATGTTACCGACATTCAAGGTAAGAGTCCCTTCCCGCACATCGACGATTACACCGGCGGTGGCAAGGAATGGGCGTACAAGTATGAGCGATGTGTCACCCTCCTCCTTGATGTCCATGATCACAAAATTACAAGGCAAGCAAATGCCTCCCGAAACTTGGAGTGGGATATTCTCCGTGATCCCAACCGGCCTTGTAATCCGACCGTCCGTGAGTTGAATCCTCATGTCGGTTGGCTTTAAATCCATGTCGGTATTCAACTTCCGGAACATGGTGAAAGGTATGAGGCTCACACTAGCGCCCAAATCAACCAATACTTTTTGTAAGGGGATGCCTCCGAGTGTGCAAGGAATCCGGAAACTCCCGGGATCTTTAAATTTGGCGGGCTCCTTCTCCTACATAGTATACCAAGTTCCTTGTTCCATGAGCATGATCTTCTCCTTCCTTTTCCTTCCCGTAATCAAGTCCTTTAAGAACTTCGCGTAGGACCGTATTTCCACTATGGCATCAAGGAAAGGAATATTGAGGCTCACCCCTCTCAAGTATTCGAGGAACTTGCCTAGCCTCTTCTCGATCTTGGCTCTAGCTAGCCATTGAGGGAAAGGCACCGGTGGCATGAATCGGCGCTCATCAATAGGTTCCTCCACTCTAAATTTTGCTCCTTCTTGCGGCTCCTTCTCTTTTTCCACCTCAATTACCGGCTCGCTCTCTTCTAGAATCTCCACCACGGGTTACTTGACTTGAGTCATGGGGGGAGTGGTATCCTTCCCACCTCTTGTTGAAAACCGCAACCACCGCATTGATATGGCCGGTGTTGCCCCGTGGATTTGGCTCGGGTTGAGCCGGCAATTGTTTGTTGTTTCTATTGAGCAATGCAAGTTGCTCCCCAATTTAAGCGACGACGGTGGTAAGTGAATCTTGCACCGCCTTTAACGTTGCGTTGATCTTTCTCTACTCCGCCATAAACTCATCCACCTTAGCTTCAAAATCAGAACGTGGTTGAGCTTGCGGAGGGTTGGGATTTCTCCAACCTTGATTATACCCGGGTGGCCTATAAGGTCCCACTTGTTGCCTAGGTGGGAAGTTTTGTTGCGATGGCCCCCTTGGTTGATAATTCGGTTGTGGTGGTGGAGCCCAAGCTTGAGGAGGTTGTTGAGGCGGGGGGTTCAAGGCACCATCATTATTAGTATAAGAAAAACCCGGATGGTTTCTAGCGGCCGGGTTGGCCCAATATCCAGATTCCCGCGACATACTGAATTTGCTCCAAAGCTCCTTCTCCATGCTCTCCTCCTACATACATGGCTTGGGATTGGTCTTGCCAATCACTCATATGGTTTATCGGTGCGGATGTAGTAGGGGCTCCTTGCGGCTCGGTAATGTATTTATCCAACCTCTCCACTACCTTGTGGAGAGAGTCAAATTTGCTAGCAAGCTCCGCCACGGCCTTGGCCTCATAAATACTCGTGGGCTTCAAGGAGGATGAAGAATGTCCTCGCTCATCGCCCCGCTGTTGGTTGTTGGAGGCCATCTCCTCTAGCAAGGCCGTAGCTTCATCGGGGGTCTTTGACAAAATGGCTCCATTGGCGGTAGCATCAATAATCTGTTTTGTGCCCAGTTGGAGTCCATTGTAGAAACTGTGGACAAGCTCCCAATCCTCTATGCTGTGGTGAGGGCATTGATGTTGCAAGTCCTTGAAGCACTCCCACGCCTCATAGAGAGTCTCCTGCGGTCCTTGCTTGAAGGACATGAGTGCACTTCTTATCTTCACCGTCTTGGAGGGCGGGTAAAATTTGTCGACGAAGGCACTCGCCAATTCATCCCAAGTGGTGAAGATTCCCTCAGCTTGCATCCTTAACCAATATAAGGCCTTGTCCTTGAGTGTGAAGGGGAAGAGGCGCAGTCTGATAGCATCTATGGAGACGCCTGGCATTTGGAAGGTGGCACATTTTGATAGGAAGAGCTGGATGTGGTAATGAGGGTTCTCATGGGAATTCCCATGAAAAGGGTCTTGCTGCATCAGAACTACCAATCCGGTCTTCAATTCGAAATTTTTGTCGGCCGCCAACTCCGGCATAGCTATGGACGAGGTCGTGGAAGAAGTCTTAGGCCGAAGCCTATCTCTAATGGAAATGATCCTCGCCATTCGCGTCACCAATTCATCGGGTGTCTCAGGATGGGTCATAAAATTCCCTTCCGTATCGGGTCTCTTCTCCGCTCGGATCCTCCTCAATGTATGCTCGATCTCTGGATCATGTATTATTTCTTCGGGGTTCGTCGTGGATCTCGTGTACATGCAAGGGAAAACAGAGTTTCAAAGAAATAGTTAGCACAAAGGAAGGGTAAAATAAAAATAGAAATAATAGAACAAAAAGGAAAAATAGCTAGGTAGGTAGACTCAAACACTATCTCCTCCCCGGCAACGGCGCCAAAAACTTGGTCGCGCCCCAGATACACACCCGGGATGAGACTCGCTAGTCTTACCGCAAGCGCACGGTGTAGCGGCGAGCGGGTATCGAACACGAGGAGGGCAAATGACAGTGTCTTCTTCAATTCACCTGGCTATAAGAACAGTCGAGAAATGTTCACAATAAAGCGGTCACAGTCGTTCAATTGTTTAAAGGAAATATCAAATTAATAAAAATGCCTAGGGTTATGGAATCCCCGCTACAAACCGTATCTCGTCATTATGATTCGTAGGTTTCACAATTGCTAGACTTGAAATTCAGGTGAACTAGTTGCAACTAAATGTAGAACCAAGCTCATGCTCTCGCGCTATTGTCGGTCTATAGAAAACCTAGGGTAGGGTCCAATCTCTTGCAAACCCTAACCTAGGAAAGCTAGAGTGAAGAACAACATCATCGTTCTATCGTATCTCGAGTCCACTCTCGTGCAAACTCGATCTACGACCTAGGTTGGGATAGTTCTTACCCGTCCAATCTCTTGCAAACGGGTATTGGTATAGAATTGCAATTGAAAACCCTAGTTTCGGTCCAATCTCTTGCAAACCGATTCCAGAGAAATCCAATTGTAAACCAATTCAAATTTCTAGGGCTTCCTATCGAGTTGGGATCCAATCTCTTGCAAATCCCAATCGGTATGAATCCCTAGCTATTCGTATTAAATCAATCCCAAACAAACCCTAATTAATTCTAGCAATAATTTCACCAATTCATCACAAATTAGAAATAGGGTTCGTAGGGTTCATCCCTACGCCCTAAGACGATAAAACTACTCACAATTCATAATGTAATTCAATGGAAATTCAGTAATAAAAACAATAGAATTCATTGCAATATTCAATATATCAATAAAAATGAGGTTTTTGATAGAGAGAGAGAGAGAGACCAATGAAGTTTCAATAGCATCAAACAAAATAACACTTTTATCTCTCCCCTAAAAGCTCAATCTAATCTCCTAAAAAGTAATCTAAAAAGGGCTGCAAAAAGTTCTGAAAAAGCTCTCTAAACTAGGTTTAAAACTGGGGTTAAATACCCCCCAAAATCGCCCAAAAAACTGTGACAAAATTGCCCCTGCGCATCCTGAAATCGCAATTTATGCTACAGGCAGCGCGGCTCACTCGGCCGAGTGACAAATGTCATTCGGGCGTGTGACAAACCCTGACAAATTCCAGTAACTTCGGACTTTTGGGGGTCGGCTCCTCGGGAGTCACTCGGCAGAGTGACTTTCTTTGCTTCGACCGAGGGGACTTCTTCACTCGGCCGAGTCAGAACTCGGGAGCTGACTGACAGATTACAGTAAGTCTGGGATTTTTCTTACTGTCGTCTTGATGCCACTCGAACGAGTGGTGTCTCCGTGGTTCGGCCGAGTGGGATGGCGATGGTCGGCCGAGTGCACGCTGATACTCAGTCTGCTGCCTGTCCGATCCGGCCGGTCGAGCGGGCTTTCGATGGTCGGCCGAGTGACTCATTCACTCGACCGAGTGACATGCTGAAAATGCCCAATCTTCGTATTTTTTCTCCCTTGTCGCTCCTACGACGTTCTTTCTTCCTCCACTCCTCTCCAATCGCGGAATTCCCCTCAAAAGAGTCGCGGGTGACACTCCGGAGTGGGTGCATCTTGGAATCACTCCAAATCGCTCCGAATCTCCTGAAATTCGACAAAAACAAGAAATCGTGAAAAGCATCGCAACATTGCCGAAAAATCGTGAAAAACGCGATTCGAGCGATCAAAATGGCATGCAAACATGCATTCAAAAGGCGTAAAATATGGAGTGATCAAGCAACACCTAGATCTGGGGGTATCTACAGGGTCGAGGACATCGACAAATTATCCAGCAAGTTTGACTTGCTGTCGACCAAGATCTCCGCATTGATGGTAGGAGCCGGTGGTGCCGGTACACAACATATTGCGGCGGTGGAAGCTGAAGTCTTTGGAGAAATCTACTGTGGTGACATCTCACCACCGTTGGACCAAGCGAGCGCACTTTTCTACAATCCTACTGGAAATGCGCCGTATCCACCACGGACTAGCTCCAACCAGGCCTACTCTTCAAACAACCGGAACCACCCCAACCTTAGTTACCGGGCACCGTATCAGCAGCCTCCTCATCAGCAACAGCAGCAGCCAATATATCAGCCGGCTAGGCCCCAGCAGCAGCAGCAGTTTCAGCAGCAACAGCCTCCACAATGTATCAGAAATATGCTCCCAGGAATCAATAACCCATTCAGCAGCAGCAGCAATATGACCAACAGAGGGCCATCTCTCCGGTTGAGTCCCTTTTGACTCAATATATTACCAACCAGGAGAAGATAAATTTGAAGCTGGAAATGGGGCACCGGGCTCTCACGGACCAAGTAACCCAGCTGGGGTTACAAGTGGCAAACCTTTAATGGTCGCAAAGCCTATTGCCGCCACAACCAGAGGTGAACCCGAGGGGAGCAAACCAAACTTTGGCACTCACGCACGAGCATGCGAATGTATCCGCTATCGTGTTGAGGAGCGGAACACAAATCCCCACAAGCGTGCCCCTAAAGGAACCTGAAGCACCATTGGTCGTAGAGTGACCACTTGAAATAGCCAAAGACAACGGTGCTTCGTCGCCAAAGCCAACGACTCCGGAGGGAATCCCTGAAGAGGAGAAGAAGAAAAACAAGGAAGGCGGCCTCAAAGTGTTCAAGCCCGTTATGCCTTTTCCACAACGACTAGCCCAAGCCAAGATAGACGAAAAGTATGGCAAATTCATTGCCATGGTCAAGGATCTAAGCTTGCAAATCCCCATCCTTGAAGCTATCGAGACGATTCCCTCATACCCAAAGTTTCTAAAGGTTTTGGTGACAAAAGGGCCGAGAAAGGAGAAAGTCGTATTGACGGCGGAATGCAGCGCTCTCATTCAGAGAGAAAATCTGCCTAAGCTTAAAGACCCGGGGAGCGTCTCTATCCCTTGCGTGATCGGGGAGGTAAAGATCCATCGTGCGCTCATCGATCTTGGAGCGAGCGTCAGTTTGATGCCCCTGTCACTGTATAAGGAGGGTAGGGATGGGCGATTTGGAGCCCAACGATATGACCCTACAGCTTGCAGACCGTTCGGTCAAATATCTGGTAGGGGTTGTAAATGACATCCCTGTCAACATAAGTGGGGTGCATGTGCGAGTGGACTTCGTCGTCATGGACATGCCTGAAGATGCGCACACCCCCATCATCCTTGGACGGCCTTTCATGGCCACTGCCGGCATTTTAATAGATGTGAAGAATGGGAAGCTTTCCCTTAACATCGGCAACAAAAAAGTCGAATTCGACTTGGGGTTGTCAATGAAGCATCCCAACCCCCCGGATGACCCAAGATGCAATGTGCTGGAGTTAGAAGAAGAGAGAGTTGTGGAAGCAAGCGCCTGGGAAATTCTTTCAAGAAATCCCCCCGATAGATCAGGGGACCTCGAAGAACATGACGGCCCGAAGAATGATGATGTTGCTAGAAAAGCGGATGCAGCACATACGATCCCTCCCGGATTTTAGAAAGCTCCTCCGACGAGGCGGAAAGGGAAAGAGCCCATGGGGCTCACCCGTGACGAGATCCGAATCCTGAAAAGAGTGGCGGTAGACGCCAACATAAGGAAGAAGCCCCCGGATCCCGTCGACAAAGGGAGGGTCGTCGATCAAGTTTTCTTGTCGCCACCAACGACACCAAAGGGCGCCAAATCTGAAGCTGAAGCAATGCTGACCTTAGGGCATCACCACCGTCTGCCTTGAGTATCGTCTACGGGGGTCGAGCAAATGACGTTAAACAAAAGCGCTTCATGGGAGGCAACCCATGCTGTAAACTTTTATCGTCATTTTTAGGATTTTTATTACCTTTATTTTCTCTATTTTAATAATTAAATTCAGCCGCGGGATCATCCGTCGAGAAACTTAGGCCATTCGTGAATTTTTGCAGGAAACAAGCTCTCAACCGATCGGGTGACCACTCAACCGATCGGGTGAGACGTATCAGACGATGGCCGTATCTGCTCTCCTTGCAAACCGGTCGGGTGAAGCTAAGCATGACTGGGTGGCAGACCGTGTGAGCTGAGCAGAAGTCTCGGGAATTTTAGGAATTGATTAACCGATCGGTTGATGCGAAGCGTGGTCGGGTGACAGACCGGGTGAGCTGTACTAAACTTTCGGGAAAAATTTTGAAGCGACCAAATGATCGGATGAGTTGTCACCCGATCGGTTCGCCTGTAGCCTCTTTTCAGCAAAAATTTTGACCTAATTGTCAACCGATCGGGTGAAGACCCACCCGATTGGTTCGACTTAAACCCTATATAAACCCAGCGCCCCCACCTGTTCATCTCCCTCGCCCGATCTCGTTTCTCTCTCACCGTTTCAAATTCCTCTCCCTCGCCCGACCTCTTTTCTCCCTCAACCGGTCACACAACCCTCTCAATCGATCCATCCCCTCTCTTTTTCCATCTCTCCATCGATCTCTCTCCCTTTCCCTTCGATTTAACCCGCATCAAAGCCCTAATTTTCGCCCATTCCCCCCCCTTTTCGAAATTTGCTGAAAGGAGTTGCCGCGGCTTCGCACTTCATCCCGTTGCGTTGCGTTGGGACCTCTACGAACCAGGATCTTTATCTCGCTTGGGTAACTTCGCTCCTTAGCTTAATTTCATATTTTTCCCTAGAATTTTGATTTGCTCAATTACTTGTGTTAGTGTGCATTCATCGCATTTCGCATTCACTCTCACACACGCACTCTCATATGGCCTGGGACCAAGATAAGGGTAAGAGTATCATGCGAGAGGAGAGGTCGTCTCGCAAGAGACGTAAGACCACACGTCCACCACACACACGCCCTCCTCCCGCATAGCCTACACAGCCCCAACCCCAACCCCAACCTGTCGTCCCAGTTGAGGACCCACTAATGGGCCTACATGGCCACCGCTTTAGGAACTAGGAGCAAAAGAATTTCTATCATAGACTTGATGCTCGGGGGCATCTTGTTGGATATGGATGACGTTTGTACACCCTTGTAGGGGATGTACGAGGGAATACGGACCTCGAACGTCGCATACACAAAGTCGTGTGCAAAGGGAATCTATTCCCTTGCGGAGAGGATCTCTAGATTAGTGGGAAAGTTGCATTATATGTGCATAAGTGCATGCGACATATGGCTAATAAAGGGGGAATATCTTAAGCTTATGTTGTACCATGCATATGGTACAACTTAAGCTTATAATGTGCCATGTATGATGGTACACTTTAGTTAAATTGTTCCAAAGGAATAATTACTCCTAAAATAACTACCTTGGGGGCTATAAATAAGACCCAATGCTTAGCCATTTCCTTACACTTTTGCATGGTATTCTTGCCTTGCATTTCATTCTAGCGAAGCTCTGCCGAAATCCTTCCTCTCTCTTTATCCAAGTTCTTAATCTAAAAGTAGAGATTTAGATTGTGGATTTAGTAGCCTTACTCCATTCGTGAGAAGACTCGATCCGTCGTGGCGAATCCGAAGGCGAAGTTCCGAGACTACCGTGCCGCATACGCAAGTGTAAGTCTTAACTTCATTTATCGATCCTAACTCTATTTTGACAGGATCCTACATTGGTATCAGAGCCATACGGGTTCGCCCCGTCAAACCGCCGCCCCGTCGAAACTATGAACGAGTCGTTGTCTTTTTCACGAATGGGTATCCTACCATTACGGATATGGTAGGAACGCTTCGTGACAGAGAGAACGCAGCGGTTGTTCTTTTCACATTAGGGTCTTCTGTCATTACGGATATGGTAGGAACTCTCCGTGACAGGAAGAACCGACCGTTCATATCGTCAAAATCGCTCTCTTCATGGATGCTGAGTCTCCATTCATAGGGAATGGGCGCTCAATTCATGTGGAGCGCGTAGTTTACGAATTTTTTGAAGAGAGTTATTTTTTGGCACACGGCCACTGGAGGACAACTACTTCCTCGACGAACGGGTGCTTCACCGGAGAAGAAGGTGGTAGTTATTTCCATCGGGGTAGATGAATTTTGGTGCATGTGCACCATGGACAAATGGGCTATGAAGGCCATGCACCCCCCCCATGCGGAGGGGATTGGCTATGGCTAATAACCACCACGGCAACCCCCTCCAGTGGGGGTGTGCGGCCACCCCACACAAGGGGAGGCCGGCCATGGCCGGCCATGGCCAAAATGGCCTTGGCCATGACCGGCCATAGCCAAGCCATGGCCGGCCATGGCCAGGCCGGCAGTGGCCGGCCCCGGCCAGGGCTGGGGGGCTCTGGCCGTGGCCAAGGCCAGGCCAGGGCTGGGGGGCCCTGGCCGGCCTCGGCCAAGGCCAGGGGCCGGCCTGGCCGGCCCTGGCCATCCTCGGCCAGGGCAGAGGCCCTGGCCGAGGGGTCAGGACCCCTGGCCGGCCAGGGCAGAGGCCCTGGCCGGCCAATCATGGCCACTGGCCGGTCAAGGCACAGGCCCTGGCCGGCCGGGAGGGCGCAAATCCATACGGGGATTTTTGGTCGACCAATCTGGGTATTTTGGTCGACCAATCCGGTAAAAGGCCTTGGTCGAACACGACAGTCGTCTGCTCTTATTTTATAAAGTTTTTTCTTGGGCCCTACTCCTTGAAGATTAGCCATAGTGCTCTACTTCATGCGAGATTAGCCATGTCATTGTGCTCTACTCTACGGAGATTAGCCAATGTACTTATGACGTTGTGCTCTCCTTTACGGAGATTAGCCAATGTATTTCAAATTTTTTGAAAAAGAGGTTTTCAAATAGGTAATGTCCCGTCCTTAATCGGGATAGCGTAATTTAGAATTCCAAGTCCTACCACGATACGGCCATGGTTATCTAACCCATGGGTTTGTAGAACAGGTCTCGTGGCTTGGCAATTGTTGCGCTAAAATTCTTTGCGCAAACTCTCACCTATTCCATTTTGAAAGATATGTTTTTCAAAAGTATTTTTTCCGCTGCTGGTACCATACGGGTATCATTTCTGATTTCGTTTTACATGAGATAAGTAAGAGGGATACTTTGAAAGTTACTTCTGGATGGTAGTTGGGAACGTAGTGAACTTCTCGATTCTAGAGTAACATTTCAGCTTATCCAAAGAACTTATCAAGTGTTTAAGAATCGAAACTTTATGCATAGAATTTTGATCGTGTTTTTCATTTTCTTTGCAGTTTTTTTGATTCGAATATGTCTACCGCTTCTAAGAACATTATCGCCGAGCTCAACAAAGGTGAGAAGCTTAACGGCGACAATTATAAACTTTGGTCAATAAAAATCCAATATGTTTTGGAGGAGCAAGATGTGCTTGAAACACTCCAAAACATAATGAAAGAACCTGAGTTGGGCAATACGGCCCAACACAAGAGGGACCGGGAAGCTTATGAGACTTGGTCTCGAAAGAACAAAATAGCACGTATTACGTTATTGTCCGCAATGGACAATGACATAATGCGTCTATTTCGGGAATTCAACCTAGCCAAAGACATATGGTCTGGGCTAGAAATAAAGTTTGGTGGAACTTCAGTCACCAAACTCCACTCCTTAAATATTCAATTTGATTCGTACAAAATGCGGCGAGATCACTCTATGAAAAAGCATCTCCGCCACATGGCGAATCTTATAGCTGAATTGAAGGATGCAAGTCTTACGCTGTCTGACGAACAGCAGATCCAAGCAGTCATTCGTTCACTCCCAGATAGCTGGGATAACATGAAAATGCACCTCACTCATAATGAATGCATTAAAACTTTAAGCGATGTATCCAAACACCTCGAACTCGAGGAAGAGCGGATTCAAGCCGCAAAACCTAGTGCCGAGGTGCACATGGCCGCTAGTTCCTCACATGGAGGAAAGAAACGGAAGGATAAACGCTTAAGGTTTGTGAACGAACGAAAGCAAGAACCGGAACCCTCAAAGAAGACTAAGAACAAAAAGTGGCAAAAGAATGTGCACTCAAAGAAGAAAAACTTGAAGAAGATCAAGTGCTTTAAGTGCAACAAGTACGGTCACTTCGCCCGTACGTGTACGGATGGAAGTGATAAGGTAACTTGTAGGGCTAGTTACATATGTGTTTCTAGTTCCATGTTTCTTGCTGAATCTAACTATTTTTGGTTGATTGATTCAGGGGCCACAGACCACGTTGCGAAGGACAGAAGGTTCTTCGTAGAGTATCGAAGGATAACTCAAGGAACAAAGTGGATATACGTCGCCAACAACACTCGTGTTGAAGACAAGGGCGTCGGAACATGCAAGCTAGTTCTCGACAACGGCCGGACTCTATTATTGCACGACGTCCTCTTTGCTCCAGATATTAGAAGGAATATCGTATCCGTGGTCATGTTAATGTCTTTAGGTTATGAATGGAGGTTCTATGAACAAAATGTTGACCTTGTTTGTAATAGTTCTTTAGTTGGGTCGGGTAATGTTTGTAATGGATTGATTGTTTTAAACACTATGTGTGATGATTCTTCTTCTATTAATGAAAGTTTCCATTTGACAAATGCTTCTAATTCTGAATCTGAGATCATTTGTTGGCATACAAGACTTGGTCACATTGGACCAACTAGAATGGATAGACTTGCCAAAAGTGGCTTGCTATCTAATGTTTCAAAAGTTGAAATGTCAACTTGCGAACATTGTCTTGCAGGGAAAACTTATCGTAAGCCGTTTGGAACTGGCACAAGGGACGAAGTTCCATTACAGCTTATCCATTCGGACATTTGCGGTCCAATGAATGTTAAGACAAGACGTGGGAAGTCCTATTTCATCACCTTCATTGATGACTTCACCCGTTTCGGTCACATTTATTTGATTTCTCACAAACATGAAGCTTTATCTTGCTTCAAAAACTATATGAGTTTAGTGGAAAATCAACTAGATCGCAATATAAAGGTCTTGCGAACCGATCGGGGTGGAGAATATCAATCAACGAGTTTTAAGGAACTCTGTGATGAAAAAGGCATAGTTCATCAAATAACTATGCCTTATACTCCGCAACAAAACGGTGTTGCGGAAAGAAGAAATAGGACATTGATGGAAATGGTCCGATCAATGATGTCTCAGGCAAATTTGCCCATCACCCTTTGGGGTGATGCATTATTGACGGCAGCATTCATCTTAAACCGTGTACCCTCGAAGTCGGTAAGTTCTACTCCTTATGAGTTGTGGAACAATAGAACTCCAGACTTAAGCATTCTAAAACCTTGGGGTTGTGCCTCTTATGCACATTTATCCGCTCACAAATATGGCAAACTTGGGCCACGTGGGAGGAAGTGTATCTTCATTCGATACGCTGAAAACTCCAAAGGATATGTTTTCGTCGGTCAAGAGGACAATGGGGGTCTAATAGAATTCGAATCGAGGAATATTGTCTTCTTGGAAAACGAGTTTCCAAGACAGGGTGAGATAAGTCAAGACTTATCCTTGTTTGAGACTTGGGATCAAGAAGGATCGGAACGTTCGAGTGGGAGAATTCTTGGTGAAGAGGAAAATGACCCTCATACTTCACCTATGGATGATACGAACGATACCAATCCTATTCCGAGTGGGAGTGATGTTATTCCAAGTGGGAGTGATGTCATTCCAAGTGGGAGTGATCAAACTCAAGCAAGACGTAGTAATCAAACGAGGCTAACACCTCTGAGATTTGAGGATGAATTTCCTCAAACATTTACGACATTACTACAAGATGATGACGAACCTGCAAATTTCAAACAGGCCGTCACATGCCCTGCTAAAGTTAAATGGATAGCGGCGATGGAAGAAGAACTTCAATCCATGAAAACAAACCAAGTCTGGGACTTGGTTGATTTACCTAAGGGACGTAGAGCCATTGGGAACAAGTGGGTTCTCAAAATAAAGCATAAGGCTGATGGCTCCATCGAGAAATATAAAGCTCGCCTTGTTACGAAAGGTTTCACGTAACAGGAAGGAATAGACTACGAAGAGACTTTCTCTCCTGTCGTGCGTTTTACCTCCATTCGCTTAATTCTGGCAATGGTGGCTTGTTTGGACCTCGAGTTACATCAGATGGATGTAAAGACTGCTTTTCTTAACGGAGAACTTGATGAGGAGATCTACATGGAACAACCAAACGGGTTCGTACAAGAAGAAAACAAACATAAGGTTTGTAAACTTCGTAAATCCATATATGGTCTTAAACAATCCTCAAGGCAGTGGTATATGCGCTTTCAAGAAGTCGTTTTGTCGTATGGTTTCTCCATGCTCGACGAAGACAACTGCGTATACATTAAGAGGATTAAGAACAAGTATGTAATTATGTCTCTTTATGTAGATGACATACTTATAGAAGGAAATGATAAGCGTCTTATCATGGATATCAAAGCTTGGCTTTCATCCGTCTTTGAAATGAAAGACATGGGTGAAGCTGCATATATCCTTGGGGTTAAGATCTCAAGGAATCGTTCCAAGAAACTTCTTTCTCTCTCTCAAGAGACATATATAAAGAAAGTTTTAGAACGGTTTAATATGCAGGACTGCAAGCCAGTTGATACTCCAATAAGCAAAGGCGAGGGTCTATGTTTGGAAATGTGTCCCAAAGATCCAAAAGAAAAGAAAGCTATGGAAAAGGTTCCATACTCCAGTGTTGTCGGGAGTCTGATGTACGCCATGATGTGTACCAGACCGGACATTTGCTATGCTGTTGGTATGGTAAGACGTTACCAATCCAACCCAGAATAGGTACACTGGAAAGCGGTGAAGAGGATATTAAAGTACCTCAAAGGGACTGCGGACTATGCGTTGTGCTATCAAGGCAATACCTTGAGACTCGAAGGCAATACCGATGCTGATTGGGCAGGTGATCTCGACGAGCGAAGATCTACCTCAGGCTTTGTTTTCTTGCTCGGGAATGGTGCAATATCCTGGAGCAGCAAGAAGCAAGCCTGTATCGCCCTATCAACCATGGAAGCCGAATTTGTAGCATTCAGCATGGCGGTCCAAGAAGCTGTTTGGCTTAGGAAATTCTTAGACAGGCTGACGGATGTCACTGACTCGAGCACTGTTCCTATATACAGTGATAGTCAAGCTTCGATTGCCTACGTCAAAGATCCTAAATTTCATTGTAAGACCAAACACATTGATATTCGATTCAAGTTTGCGAAGGACTATGACAAACGGAAGGAAGTAGACATAGGATACATATCCACGCATAAGATGATAGCGGATCCCCTTACTAAGGCGATCCCCAGAGATGTGTTCTTCAAACACTTATCATCTATGGGAATGCGTAGGTGCTGAGCCGTATCATGTAATATTTCCCATGTCTATAGAAGATCAAAGTTTAATAAAAAGAAGAAGTTCTTTTTATATATTGCATACAAGTTTCTTACAAATGATTTTATACATTTGTGTTTAAGTCTCAGCTATTTTATTGTGTGTATGTCGGACAGATTAAGGTTGGCTCTCTCACATGAGCAACCGCCTTGTCTTATCAGATGGATAAGATAGAGATGAGACTAGTTTAAAGTCAAAATCATTAGACAAATGATTTAGAGTCGTGACTTAAACAAGATAGTCGAATGAAAGATCTGCATCATATGGATGCTTACAAAAGATCTGAGATCTGTATCACAAGGATATTTAAAAAAGATCTCATAGGATTTTATAAATCCTATCTGTCTTATGCAGGATGAGAGTCCGGGAATATTTCATGGGTAGTAAGGGGACTCAAAAGATAGGCACTGTGGTGTCTGATCTTTCATCCGTACAACATCATTAAGACATACTCTCCCTGGGAAAGGAGGATGTTGTAATACGTGTTCATACCACGTATGCATTTCGACCACTGAGTTAGTAGCAATAGAGTTTGCTATTATGTGAGACTCAAAGGCCATATGGGTCTTAACTCTTACCCACAAGGACTCCAATTGGTTCCTTTAGATTTGACGAGATGATCGCTATCTTAGCGTGTTGCTAATGGGCTATGATAATTCGGCTCGGCGGGGCACGTTAGAAAAGCGAATCAAGTCAAGCTCAGAAGGTTCGCAAGCAGAGGAAGATTGATTTCATATTCGCATTTGGACTTTAATGATTCAAAGCTGGCCAGCCAATTGTGATCCAGATGGGATTCAATTGTTGAATATAAAGTATAAGAAATGTGAAGAAATAATCTCGGGTAAAGCATGCGTTGAACTACTCAACTTTGCACCTTCGAGGTCGTTGTGTATCTCTAACAAGTGCACAACAACAAACTCTACGCGCATGACGGTCGCACGGTCTATTTCTCGGTATGATAGATGAAAGAACTAAGAGAAAGACGTTCTCTTACAATCCCCTCAAGTGTGAGTGGGAGATGTTGGATATGGATGACGTTTGTACACCCTTGTAGGGGATGTACGAGGGAATACGGACCTCGAACGTCGCGTACACGAAGTCGTGTGCAAAGGGAATCTGTTCCCTTGCGGAGAGGATCTCTAGATTAGTGGGAAAGTCGCATTATATGTGCATAAGTGCATGCGAAATATGGCTAATAAAGGGGGAATATCTTAAGCTTATGTTGTACCATGCATATGGTACAACTTAAGCTTATAATGTGCCATGTATGATGGTACACTTTAGTTAAATTATTCCAAAGGAACAATTACTCCTAAAATAACTACCTTGGGGGCTATAAATAAGACCCAAGGCTTAGCCATTTCCTTACACTTTTGCATGGTATTCTTGCCTTGCATTTCATTCTAGCGAAGCTCTGCCGAAATCCTTCCTCTCTCTTTATCCAAGTTCTTAATCTAAAAGTAGAGATTTAGATTGTGGATTTAGTAGCCTTACTCCGTTCTTGAGAAGACTCGATCCGTCGTGGCGAATTCGAAGGCGAAGTTCCGAGACTACCGTGCCGCATACGCAAGCGTAAGTCTTAACTTCATATATCGATCCTAACTCTGTTTTGACAGGATCCTACACATCTATCGACCAAATTTGCCCACACTCAATCGCTTATCGATCTCGGTGTATTCACCGAGGTCGAGGCCCTCTTCACAAATTTAGGTTGGTTAGCTTTCCTGAATGCTAGCGCCGTGTCCTACCCCGCACTCACACTCGAATTTTTATCCACACTTGTCTGTAAGTCGGGGTCGTCGTCATATTTCAGGTCCATAATAGAACCATTCGCACCCACCTAGATATCATCAATGACATATTTGGTTTCCCTATCCTTGGGGACGGCGCTATCTGCCCCTCTGGGTATCCCCCGAATTTAACGTCGATCAGTTTTGGTTCCGCCTCACCCTTCACCCTGACTATCCCCGAGGTAAGGTGTAACAACTGGTTTTCATGTATCTGGATTATTTATATTATATATATGTTTTGGTGGATTTTCTCGTTATGCGTGGTTTTCGTCTCCGTATCTTTCACTTTCGATCGTTTCGTCGTGATTTTCTAGCTTCTTCCTTAGAATCGTCGATTTCGGAGTAAGTCATTCGTGACGGGCTTTATATCGGTCATATCTTATTTTTAGATCAAGCCTAGGAGTCTTAGGAATCGATCTCGGAGCTTCGCACTCCATTTCGGAACTTTCTGTGCACGTTAGCCGGTACAAGAAGGGGAACCGACCGAATAGATGACGATTTAGTCGGTCGGCAAACCTTCATGGACCGACTAGTGGGCTTGATAATTATTCAGGAGTTACTGTTTATCGTTAGTCGGTCTAAGAACATTTGTCGACCGACTAGGTTGCAAACTAGTCGGTCAGAAATCGTTCTTTAACCGACTAGCTCAATGATCATTTTTGATACCAAGTACTATTCATTCTTAGTCGGTCTAAGAACGTTCGTCGACCGACTAGATGAGAAACTAGTCGGTCAGTAGTTGTTCTTTGACCGACTAAATCTAAATCTTATTTTTTGTCAGGAGTTACAGTTTACACTTAGTCGGTCTGCGTTGGTTAACTGACTGAATAGTTCCCAAACTAGTCGGTCAGAGATTGCTCTTTGACCGACTAATCAGTGTCGAAACCCTAATTTCTGGGCGGCCGCCAGGTCGTTTTCTATTTAAACCCCACTTCGTTTATTTTCTTTCTTTCTCTTCTCCTGGCCTCTTTCCTTCCCCCTTGACCTCTGATCCTCCCCAACCTTCCTCTAGCTATTCCCCTTCATCAAGAGCCCATCTCCCCTCCATTTAGGCCGGGCACCACCTCTAGGTCACCGGAAACCCCCCAAAATCCCACTATCTCCAGATTTCCCCTTCCATTCTAGATCTGAACCGTAGGTTTCCCGGATCGTTTCTTCTGTCGCCGTGCTTGCTCGGCATCGTTCTTCCGCTAGCGATTCGGTAATAACTCGATCCTATAGAGTTCTCTTAACCCATTTGTGTTTTTGTAAAAACCTAATAAAAACTAGGTTGGATATTGTTCTAATATTGTTTTGCCATGGCAGCGATCTCATCTCCGTAGTTAGCATTTGTGTGACGGCCTCGTTGATCGTCATCCTCGGTGCTAGGCAAGTGAAACTTGCCACTTAGGGTTTTGGGCCATGTCTTATGCCATTTGTTTGTTGTAGGCATAAAAGAGACTAAGCGACGAAATGATACTCGCCTAGGCGCAATTTCAGGAACTAGCTTGACTACGAAGCTAGATCCGACATTTATCATGTTGCACAACTACCATGTCATGTTTAATTTCAATTAACGGTACGAGAATTAATTGTCATGTCATTGCATTCTTTAAGTGTTCCCGTGATTGCGTAGCTCCGCTACACCTTGTGAAATGATTGAGGCTAGGCACCTGCTTTTAGCGGGCACAACCCTACGACAAATTGTGAACCTGAAAACAAGCTCTTGTGCGGGGCAACCCTGGCTCATTTACTGAGCATCGTGTACAGGGACCCTGGCTTGTTTACATGTGGGAGGGGTAAGGGTTAAGCGGCCATTCAACTGGGAGTATGCCCGATCAGTAACTTCAGTTGTAAGGCGTAAACTCTGGGTTCTGGGGTAGTGTTAAGCGGCCAATCAGTGTGAATGTCCAACAGTTCAGCTGTAAGGCGTAAACATCTACAAACAACTTGAAACGTGACTAGTGAAAAGATTGAGATTGTTAGTAGCTTGGCTACTCTTGACATGCCCTGAAAATTGTTCTCTTGTACTTATTGTTTCACCATGTCTTACTTATGCACTCATACCATAACTGCCATGTCATGCATACTATAACTGCTAGATTGTTAGTTTACCTTCCTTTTCAGTTTCCTTGCCCAAGTCTTTTAGACTTGCTGACATGTGCCCTTTTACTCTTTTGGGTGTCACATATTAGATCCTGAGCCTGAGTTCGTTGTTAAGGACGAGGTGTTTGCGGACGCCGAGCCCGAGCCTGTGTTTGACGAGGACTTCGTGGACACGGGCGATCAGTCGTAGAGACTGTTTGTGTTGTTGGTTAGACTGTTTAGTTGTCGGTGCGTGTCACCAATACTCTGTTTATGTTTGTCTTTGTGTGGCCTTGTTCTGGACGTTTAGACTCTTTCTTTTAGCCTGGTGGCTTCTCTAGATGTTGAACTTATTTTTAATGTTGGACAAATTCTGAGATTTAAGATTTTATTTCTGTCTCTCCTTGTGTTATTACTGTTGTTCCGTTTGTGGTTACAGGGACCTGTTTATGTTTTATTGACACTTATCGGGTTTGGGGATTCACAGCTCCACTCCCGTGCAGACCATTTCACGTCTCGCCTCCATTTTAGGGAAGCGGGGCGTGACAGGTTTTGTTGGTGGCCCATGCAGGTCTCTCTTCTGTAACTGTGATTATCAGAATAACGATAATAATATTAGAATGTCCAATAAACTAAGTTTGACATCCAAGTCATAAGCTACGAGTCTAATTTGTTTCATTTTCTGTGTCATTAGATGGCAGGAAGGCGATTCCCCCGTGGTGGTGGTAGTGGTGCGCCCCCTCATGACGAGGAGCCTGATCGGAGGGATGATGCGGATGATGCTTCAGATGATGCAGGTGCAGCAGGGCGTGCTCCTGCAAGTCCAGAATGCTTTAGTTGTTCGAGCTGGTCGGGCAATCCAGGATGCCCCTCGCTCCGAGCCGAGAGCGACACAATTTCGGGAGCTGGGTCCTGCTTATTTTGATGGGTCCGAGGGTCCTCTAGCTGTCGATGAGTGGATTCGGAACATAGAGGATAATTTGAAGATGGCGAAGATCGGCCCGGCTGGATGGGTTGATTTGGCGAAGAGGCAACTCAAGGATAATGCTCAGAACTGGTGGGATGCGGAAGAGAAGATGCTGGTGGAGCCGATAGCTTGGGCTACCTTTAAGTCCAGGTTTGATGAGGAGTTCTTTCCGAAGGCTGCTAGGAAGGAGATGCTGCAGCGTTTTATTGATCTGAAGCAAGGGAGCTTGACGGTGGACCTGTACCACCAAGAGTTCACTAGGCTGAGTCGGTTCGCACCGAAGATTGTGCAGGATGCTGATGAGAGGGCTCAGAGGTTCCTCCAGGGGATTGCTTTGGAGCTTCAGATTTTTGTGTCTTCCTCTGATCTGGACTCTTATCAGAAGGTTCTGGTCGCTACGAGGAGGCAGGAGCTGAACCTGAGCCAGAGGAGGGGACATGTTTCTGGTGCTGGGAAGAGGCCTGTGGAGCAGGCCAGGATGGTGGTTAGGCCTGGTTTCAAGCCTAATCATCCGGTGTAGTTCAAGAGGCCAGGAGGGCCTAATCAGTAGACTTGCCATTTCTGCGGCAAGCCTGTCTACATCAAGGATCAGTGTAGGAAATTTCTGGGCCAGTGTTTGGTTTGTGGTGATGCTTCTCATGTCGCGAAGGATTGTCGGCATGCGAATCAGCTGCGGAGGGCACCTGTCACAGCACAGCCGTTGCAACAGAGAGTGCATGTTCCTGCCGGTCGTGGAGCAGCGCTTGTCCCTCAGAGGCAGGCTTTTCAGCAGGCTTTTCCACCGAGGAGGCAGGCTTTTCTGATGACCGCTGTGGAGAGCGAGGCCGTGGATGAGGTTATCGCAGGTAATCCTCAATCTGGCTGTTCCTTTCTTATTTGGTTTTGATTGTTAGATTATGTTGTTTGCTTGAACATGATTGTTTGCTAGACTAGGGTTTGATTGTTAAATTTCTTGTTAGGTGTGGTTTTGGTGTGCACATTTCTTGCACGAGTTCTCTTTGACTCTGGTGCGTCGATGTGCATTATTTCTCGGAGCTTCGTGGTGAAGCATTCCTTGTCGACGTCCCCTCTTTCCAAGAGTTAGAATATCGTCACAGGAATTGGCGTGGTCTCGGTGCATCTTGGTTGCAATTCTTGCTCGTTAGTGGTTTGTGGACATGAGCTTTACGCTGATTTCATTGTCCACGACATCATCAACTATGATGCGGTCCTTGGGATGGATTGGCTTGCGAGCTTCTATGCTACGATCGACTATCGGAGGAAGAAGGTGGTGTTCGAGATTCCCGGACATCCTGTCTTTGAGTTCAGCCGAGGTAGCAGTTCGCTTGGTCCTGTCAGATTTCGGGCCAGGCCGGTGGAGGTTGTGGCTATGCAGATGGAGTTAGAGAGGCCAGCTGTGGTGCGAGATTTTGATGACGTCTTCCCCGAGGAGATGTCTGGACTGCCGCCCGATCGAGCTTTATAATTTTCTATTGATCTTATCCCGGGAGCGCAGCCCATTTCGAAGGCACCATATAGTATCGCGCCAGCAGAGTTGGAAGAGTTGCATAGGCAGTTGGATGAGCTTATGCAGAAGGGTTATATCAACCCTAGTGTGTCTTCGTGGGGGGCACCGGTCTTACTGGTGAAGAAGAAGGATGGTTCGCGTCGCATGTGCGTGGACTATCGGGAACTAAATGCGGTGACCATCAAGAATAAATACCCGTTGCCTCGCATCGATGATATTTTTGATCAGCTTGGAGGTTCGAGGGTATTTTCGAAGTTGGATCTGAGGAGTGGTTATCATCAGCTGAAGGTGAAGAAGGAAGATGTTTCGAAGACAGCGTTCAGGATGAAGTATGGACACTACGAGTTTGTGGTTATGCCTTTCGGCATAACCAACGCACTCGCAGTTTTCATGAATCTGATGAACCTGATTTTTGACGACTTTTTAGACAAGTTTGTCGTTATCTTTATTGATGATATTCTGATCTATTCGAAGTCGGAGGAAGAGCATGCCTCGCACTTGAGGACGTTGTTGGAGATTTTGAGGAAGCATCGGTTGTATGCTAAGTTTTCGAAGTGCGAGTTTTGGCTAGACAAGGTTGCTTTTCTCGGGCATGTGGTGACAGGAGATGGTATTTCAGTGGATCCCGAGAAGATCAGGGCCATCAGAGAGTGGCATGTTCCGCAGTCAGCATCTGAGATCAGGAGTTTCCTGGGGCTTGCTGGTTATTATCGGAGTTTCATTAAGGACTTTTCCAGTATTGCTGAGCCGATGACCAGATTGATGCGGAAGGATGTACCTTTTGTTTGGTCGGGTGATTGTGAGAATGCCTTTGGTGTTCCGAGGGAGAGATTGACGACTGCCCCTATTCTTGTTGTGCCTGATCGCAGCGGTGGGTTCGAGATCTTTTGCGATGCTTCTGGCAAGGGTCTCAGTTGTGTGTTGCATCAGTACGGGTATGTTGTGGCGTATGCTTCACGTCAGCTCAAGACTCATGAGAAGAATTACCCGACGCACGATTTGGAGTTGGCTGCCGTCGTGTTCGCGCTCAAGATTTGGAGGCACTTCCTGCTGAGTGAGAAAGTGAAGATCTTCACCGATCACAAAAGCTTGAAGTATATTTTCACTCAGAAGGAGCTCAACATGCGACAACGTTGATGGTTGGAGCTCATGGCGGATTATGAGATTGATTTGCAGTATCACCCTAGTAAGGTGAATGTGGTTCCTGATGCGCTGAGTAGGCTTCCAGCAGTGATGGTTTTGACTTCGCAGTGGAGATTACATCAGGATTTTTGTGAGTTTGTTATTGAGGTCATTCTTCCTGGGGACGCCTCTTCATTGATGAGTATGCAGATTCAGTCGACGATCGTGGATCGGATCAAGGCTGGCCAGGCTGAGGATCCAAAGCTGGTGAAGATTTGGGAGCAGGTAGAAGCCGGTCTGCAGACTGACTTTTTGATTCCTGAGGATGGCTCGCTGAGGTTTGGAGCCAGGTTGTGTGTGCCAGCTGGGGATATTAGAGAGGAGTTGATGGTGGAGGCACACAGTTCTCCATATTCTGTGCATCCTGGTGGGACCAAGATGTACAAGGATCTTCGTCTGAACTATTGGTGGCATGGTATGAAGAGGAGTGTGGCTCGGAGTGTAGCCAAGTGCTTGGTTTGCCAGCAGGTAAAGGCGGAGCATCAGCATACGGCAGGGTTGCAACAACCGCTTCCGATTCCGGAGTGGAAATGACAACACATCACTATGGATTTTGTGACTGGACTACCTCGGAGTCCGAAGCAGAATGACGCGATTTGGGTGATCGTAGATCGATTGACCAAATCGGCGTACTTTATTCTGTTCCGAGTGGGACAGTCCACTGAGGCACTAGCGAGGAGAAATATGGAGGTAAATTCTTTTACTCTCCGTTTCTATTTCCTTTTCCTAGTTTGGATAGTGATGTAACGTGAATCATGCAGGAGATTGTACGACTTCACGGAGTCCCCGTAAGTATCGTGTCGGACAGAGACACGAGGTTCACATCTCAGTTCTGGCAGAGTTTGCAGAAGAGTTTGGGTACGCGTCTGAGTTTCAGCACGGCGTACCATTCACAGATGGATGGCCAGTCCGAGAGGACGATTCAGATCTTGGAGGACATGCTGAGGGCGTGCATGTTGGATTTCAAGGGTTCGTGGGAGGACCATCTACATCTGGTAGAGTTTTCCTACAACAATAGCTTCCAGACGAGTATTGGCATGGCGCCTTTTGCCGCGCTGTATGGGAAGAAATGTCGATCGCCATTGAGTTGGGATGACGTTGGTGATCGGGAGCTGTTGGGACCTGAGATGATTGTGGAGGCCGTGGATGTTGTCATGAACATTTGGGAGAGGTTGAGGATTCCTCAGGACCGTTTTAAGCATTGGGCTGATGATAAACATCGTCCTTTGGCGTTTCAGCCTGGGGATCATGTGTTTCTGAGGATTTCCCCGAATCGTGGAGTGATTCGCTTTGGGAAGCGAGGGATGTTGAGCCCGCGATACATTGGACCGTTTGACATTCTGGAGAGAGTTGGCGAGGTAGCCTACCGCTTGGCCTTGCCGCCATCTTTGGAAGGAGTTCACAATGTTTTCCATGTGTCGCAGCTTCGTCGATACATTAGCGACCCATCTCATGCTGTGGATTTCTCGGAGATTACCGTTCACCCTGATATGACGTATGACCAGCAGCCTGTGCAGATTCTGGACAGGCATCAGAAGTCACTTCGGAACAAGGTGGTCAATCTTGTGAGGGTGATGTGGCGACATGGCTCGCCAGGAGAGTCTACTTGGGAGAACGAGGATGAGATGCGAGAGTGTTTCCCACTTTTGTTCCCGGACACGTGAGTGTTGGGATTTTCCGAGGGAGGAATTTTTCTTAAGTTGGGGAGGATGTAACGGCTGGTTTTCATGTATCTGGATTATTTATATTATATATATTTTTTGGTGGATTTTCTCCTTATGCGTGGTTTTCGTCTCCGTAGCTTTCACTTTCGATCGTTTCGTCGTGATTTTCTAGCTTCTTCCTTAGAATCGTCGATTTCGGAGTAAGTCATTCGTGACAGGCTTCATATCGGTCATATCGTATTGTTAGATCAAGCCTAGGAGTCTTAGGAATCGATCCCGGAGCTTCGCGCTCCATTTCGGAACTTTCTGTGCACGTTAGCCGGTACAAGAAGGGGAACCGACCGACTAGATGACGATTTAGTCGGTCGGCAAACCTTCATGGACCGACTAGTGGGCTTGATAATTATTCAGGAGTTACTGTTTATCGTTAGTCGGTCTAAGAACATTTGTCGACCGACGAGGTTGCAAACTAGTCTGTCAGAAATCGTTCTTTAACCGACTAGCTCAATGATCATTTTTGATACCAAGTACTATTCATTCTTAGTCGGTCTAAGAACGTTCGTCGACCGACTAGATAAGAAACTAGTCGGTCAGTAGTTGTTATTTGACCGACTAAATCTAAATCCTATTTTTCGTCAGGAGTTACTGTTTACACTTAGTCGGTCTGCGTTGGTCAACCGACCGACTAGTTCCCAAACTAGTCGGTCAGAGATTGCTCTTTGACCGACTAATCAGTGTCGAAACCCTAATTTCTGGGCGGCCTCCAGGTCTTTTCTATTTAAACCCCACTTCGTTTCTTTTCCTTCTTTCTCTTCTCCTGGCCTCTTTCCTTCCCCCTTGACCTCTGATCCTCCCCAACCTTCCTCTAGCTCTTCCCCTTCATCAAGAGCCCATGTCCCCTCCATTTAGGCCGGCCACCACCTCTAGGTCACCGGAAAACCCCCAAAACCCCCAAAATCCCATTTTCTCCAGATTTCCCCATCCATTCCAGATCTGAACCATAGGTTCCCCGGATCGTTTCTTCCGTCGACGTGCTTGCTCGGCATCGTTCTTCCGCTAGCGATTCGGTAATAACTATATACTATAGAGTTCTCTTAACCCATTTGTGTTTTTGTAAAACCCTAATAAAAACTAGGTTGGATGTTGTTCTAATATTGTTTTGCCATGGCAGCGATCTCATCTCCGTAGTTAGCATTTGTGTGACGGCCTCGTTGATCGTCATCCTCGGTGCTAGGCAAGTGAAACTTGCCACTTAGGGTTTTGGGCCATGTCTTAGGCCATTTGTTTGTTGTAGGCGTAAAAGAGACTAGGCGATGAAATGATACTCGCCTAGGCGCAATTTCAGGAACTAGCTTGACAACGAAGCTAGATCCGACATTTATCATGTTGCACAACTACCATGTTATGTTTAATTTCAATTAACGGTACGCGAATTAATTGTCATGTCATTGCATTCTGTAAGTGTTCCCGTGATTACGTAGCTCCACTACACCTTGTGAAATGATTGAGGCTAGGCACCTGCTTTTAGCGGGCACAACCCTACGCCAAATTGTGAACCTGAAAACAAGCTCTTGTGCGGGGCAACCCTGGCTCATTTACTGAGCATCGTGTACAGGGACCCTGGCTTGTTACATGTGGGAGGGGTAAGGGTTAAGCGGCCATTCAACTGGGAGTATGCCCAATCAGCAACTTCAGTTGTAAGGCGTAAACTCTGGGTTCTGGGGTAGTGTTAAGCGGCCAATCAGTGTGAATGTCCAACAGTTCAGCTGTAAGGCGTAAACATCTACAAACAATTTGAAACGTGACCAGTGAAAAGATTGAGATTGTTAGTAGCTTGGCTACTCTTGACATGCCCTGAAAATTGTTCTCTTGTACTTATTGTTTCACCATGTCTTACTTGTGCACTCATACCATAACTGCCATGTCATGCATACTATAACTGCTAGGTTGTTAGTTTACCTTCCTTTTCAGTTTCCTTGCCCAAGTCTTTTAGACTTGCTGACATGTGCCCCTTTACTCTTTTGGGTGTCACATGTTAGATCCTGAGCCTGAGTTCGTTGTTGAGGACGAGGTGTTTGCGGACGCCGAGCCCGAGCCTGTGTTTGACAAGGACTTCGTGGACACGGGCGATCAGTCGTAGAGACTGTTTGTGTTGTTGTTTAGACTGTTTAGTTGTCGGTGCGTGGTAACAATACTCTGTTTATGTTTGTCTTTGTCTGGCCTTGTTCTGGGCCTTTAGACTCTTTCTTTTAGCCTGGTGGCTTTTCTGGATGTTGAACTTATTTTTAATGTTGGACAAATTCTGAGATTTGAGATTTTATTTTTGTCTCTCCTTGTGTTATTATTCTTGTTCCGTTTGTGGTTACAGGGACATGCTTATGTTTTATTGACGCTTATCGGGTTTGGGGCTTCACAGCTCCACTCCAGTGCGGACCTTTTCACGTCTCGCCTCCGTTTTAGGGAAGCGGGGTGTGACATAAGGCCAAGGCCTCCTCCATCATTCACCCCATCTTCCGTCTGGCCCACCGAATTATTTCTTCCACGTTTTTCCCCAGGGATGAGTCAAGTACCGTGACCATCCCTGATCTCTTCATTCTTTGGGCCATGACCTTTCCCTTCGTTCGGGGTGATAACGGGATTTATTTTAGGG
The DNA here is from genome assembly GCA_030789695.1 of Scilla litardierei. Taxonomy (NCBI): domain Eukaryota; kingdom Viridiplantae; phylum Streptophyta; class Magnoliopsida; order Asparagales; family Asparagaceae; genus Scilla; species Scilla litardierei. The sequence goes on from CM061130.1 coordinate 71,130,261, forward strand.
CCCCCACCGTTCCCGTCCATGTCGGTGCTTGGCTTGTTTCCAAGCTTCTGGAGATTAGCCGTGCCGGCAAGGGCATGCTTTGTTGTGGGGGCCTTATCACGATCATAGCTTCTGCTCCCTGATTTAACATTGTCATCCCCGAGATCTTCCCTCTGCCGCGGGACCCTCACATCTATATCTTGACGTCCTACGGCACATTCACATGATTAAGCCCCGACCCGATGGCCGCTTCACCCTCCATTACAGACACTTTCCATTACGGACACCTTCCATTACGGAAACCCCCCATCTCCCTATACCATTCTGCCCAACCCCGCTCGCATGACTATTGCTTTGGCGGCAGATTGGACATCTCCTCCCGATCCCGATTTTATGGAGGGGCTCCGTCTTCCATTCCTTCCCCAGGGCGCTCCGAGACCACCTTCCCCTGTCGCCCACTTAGGCGTGCAGGGTATCCCTGCATCCCGGGGAGATTCCGGGGCTGGCCCTAGTCATGCCATCCCGGCTTCTGTCCTGATCACCACCATCGCCACCACTCCAGTCCATACTACCTCCTCCTCCTCCTTTCGTCGAGCCACTTTCGCTCGTCTCGCTCTCGAGACTGAGCTAGCTTCGCTTCGCGCTGTCGTTTTGTCCTCCACCCCCTCAGACCCATCCCCTTCGATTTTCTCTTACCCACGTTTCCTCGCACTTGAGAGAAACGTGGCCGCCATCCTCCACCTTCTCACTCACATCCATAGACCACCACCACCCACACCACACCCATCACCACCAACTTCACCACCTCGATGATCGTCACCTCCCCCATCACATTCATCACCTCCACCATCACCCCCTAGGCGACCTTCCCCTCATATCACCACTTCCATTCCCCCCCCACCTCATCTACTCCCACCATTTCCATTCCCTCCACTTCACCTCCGCTCACGACCCCCTCCATTGCCTCATATATATATACGCGCCGCAAGAAATTGCAGGTGCGTTCGCGATCACTTCCCCCACCATCCTCACCTCCACCATCTACCACCGCGTTGGTCACCATTTCACTCCCACTCACCGTCGTCACTTCCACTCCACCCATCGTCCACACTTCCTCCACACCCACCGATCCATCACCTCGACCACTTTCTCCACTCCTCCGCACACCAGTCACCTCACCCACCCATACCGCATCCCCCACTTCTTCCACCGAGGAGGACGAGGATGATTCCTCTCCTGCTTTTTGATTCCTTCTTCTTTTCTGACCTCCCCCTTGCATATCTCTACATTTTCACAATCAAATCTTATCGCTAGCATTGTCATGATTAGCTTGGGGGAAGTCATTTTTTCTGTGTGATGTCATGTGTTGTTTTATTTGTGTGCTTGTTACATTTGTTGTGTCATGTGATTTTCTATTTTTATTCTTCTGTTTATATATGTTGTGTCATGTGATCTTTATTTTTATTCTTATTTTCAGTTTTGTATGTGTTTCTTTCTTGTTTTTCTTGTCTTTTTGTGTCGGTGCGTACCCCCCATATTCATTGCCCTCCCGTATTTACTCTTATTGTATTGATGGCAATGCAAGTTTCAGCTTGGGTCATTTGTCTCTTTTTCTTCGTTTTTGAGTCGTTTTCATCGTGTTTTTATTTTTTATTTTCTTCTTTTTATCTCTTTCTCCTAGAGATGAACCCTATGATGAATTGCCACAAAAATCACGCACACACGTGGCATGGCTTCGATAATCACATTCACTAACCCTAGGAATTCGAGTCCTCTTGCATTTCATGCATCGTGGGTCCATTTTGCTTTTTTGTGAGTCGTGTGTCGTGCCTAGACGTTTGGTGTGCTTCTACTTTGTGATTGTGTTTTATATACCTGGCCAGGAATGAGCCCTAGATTATATCATGCTTCGATTTGAATATGCGGTATTTTCATATCTTATCTGCTTCTGTATGCATGAATATACACATCATATGCTTCATTTCGCATGTGTCGAGATTCCACATTAGGACTAGGATAACGCATTTTAGCCTATGCTCTGATTAGCGAAATTTCTCCCTTGCCCAAGTGTTTAGAATCGGACTTCTTTTTTACTTTACTTGGTGCAAATCCCCTCGTCGTGTACCGTTCTCCCACTTGGGAGAATACACACGTGTATATACCCAAAAATCCAAAAATCCAAAAAAGAAAAAAAAAAGGAGAAAAACCTAAAAAAAAGAGAAAAGAGAAAAGAAAGAAAAAAATACATATGTATATCCAAAACCCAAGAAAAGATGTGTGCGAATATTTCCCTACTTATCAAGAATAAAGGGCAGGCGAGAATTTTCACCGAGTGTTCTACTCCACATCATCTAAACCCCCGTTGCTTTCGAGAACACTTGGAATAGGGAATTTCTACCTATTATCTAGGCGATAGTGTGGTGATGTCCGAGTCTGTAACGGCCGCTTTCCGACCTTATGAGATTTTCTGCGTGCACGTACTTTACCATGCACGTATTTTATTTGGCTATTTCTGGTTTCCAAATTGTGCGATGTGACATGTCGTTGTGACCGTTGGGAATGTAAAATTTTATTGTAATATTTGGAAACGTCTTTTCACGGCTCGTTTTCTCGCAAAACGACTTTGAACGATCGGGGCGTTTTAGTCAATTGACTCAAAACGCCGCTTCCAATTTTACGTAAATTTTTGGTAAGTGTTACGCATGATCGGGCTCCGTAGATCTGTGCATCTCGTCTCCACGATCGTCCCGGTATTTTCGGATTATTTTTCTGACGTCCGGTTTGAGAGATATCGCACGATTAAATCTCGACCGTCGATTTCCCAATCAATTCAAAATATGAATTATTAGCCAAATCTGGCTAAATCTCTACTCAATCTGTCTTAACTTCTTTACTAAACTGTTTCATTAAATCCCCATAGACTCACCCCAGAATGTACACCCCTTTGACTCTCAATCTTTCCCCTTTCTTCTATTAATCCTATTGTTAGTTATCAATTTTAATATTTTAAAAACCCCAAAACCTATCTAACCCTAAACCTAATCACGATTTGACCTAGGAATACGAAGATAAGGAAATCATTTACTCGAACATTAAAACATAGGTCAGAAATGTTATGCGGTAGCAATCTAAAAATTTTGGAAAAGTTTTGAGATTTGAAGATTGAAATCAGATCAAGTATAGTGTGGAGAATTTAAGCGCATGCTAAAGGTTTTCCAAATCTTAAAACTGAAGAGAAATCCCAAATAAACCATATCGAAAATACTTTTGGAGAAATCCGGATTTGCCAACAAAAATTGATTTATACAAGATCTTAATGTACGAGCAAAACGAACGTGGTACCGATATATAAAAATAATTGAAGTCATATTTTAGAAATTATCTTAAAAGTGTGTATGGTGAATGGAAAGATAATATCTTAGTAGTATTGAAAGAGAAAAGGATATTTAAACTCATCAAGTTAGTATTAAAACTTTTAAACTGTTTTATGAAGGGTCTAAGTCAGGAATGATTTTGAAATAGTAATAATTTTTTTTATTACAAAAATCTGAAATATGGAAAATGTTGAGCATAAAATCGACTTGCTCAAAGCCAAAGTCCAAAGGGACTTGAAAAGTTTATTAAGAGTAAGCACGAGGTGTTTTCGAATAAAATTTTAATGGCACAAGTAAGAAAAGAAATTATGAATCGAGTTAGGAAAATAGAAATACGGTTCAGAATGAAATTGGCATATGAAAAGGGACAAGACATTTATATGCTGAAAATATTATAAACTTCTAATCTAAAAATCTCAACACAAGTTTCGATATTTAAAAACATAAATAATTTAAGTCGGCGAAGGAGCATGAAACCTCACATATATCAAAAGTGTTTCGAACAAATTTAAACTTAAGGAAAGAAGAAGATCGAAGATACTTTTTAGGGAAATAAGGATTCGCCAAAAGAACGTGTTGGTATATAAACTTTTGAAGTACGAGTACGAAGAACATATATTTGATACAAAAATTAGTTGAAGTCCATTCAGTTTTGGAAAAATACCCCTAAAGGTATGTAAGATAAGTGGTTAAAATAAATTTTTGTAGTTAGGAAAAAGGACGGTATATCGAACCATCAGGATAGTAATAAAGTTTAAAAAATCGAAATGTGAAAGATACATTGTTAGAAAAATAGTACAAGATAGTAATTTTAAAATTACGACCAAAAGTCTTCAAAATTCAAGAACGACTTTTAACTCCATCGAAATTTAGGGAGACATATTTAAAGAAGTTTAGAAAAAAATTTAAATTGAGTGAAACTTCAAATAAGGAAAGCATTCGAAAATAACTTTGGAAGAATCAAGATTTGCAACGGAAAACATTTGAAAGATCAAGGATAATTGTAATGAGGTGGTCATGTGAATTGAGGACACGGGAAGTGGTTATGGAAACGTAATTTTTCCAAAAATCTGTAGTCGGGAAAATGTTTGAACATAACTTTGATTTTGTTGAAAGATGAAATCATCTGTGACTTGAAAAGTATATTAAGGGAGCGCGACGAGTCATTTGAATAGCATAAATAAGAAAGGAAAATTCATAAATCGAATTTGGAAAATAGAATTGCGGCTCAGAATTAAATCGATTTATGAAAAGGGACAAGATATTCAAATAGGTATGAAAGGTATAGGCTGTAAAACATTATAAAACAGTAATCAAAATCTCGTCAAAACTTTCGAATTTCAAAAATTAATTTAAGTCCACAAAAGAGTACGAGATATAAGTATACATATAACAATTGAAATTCCATTTAGCTTGGAAATGATTTTAAAGTATGTATGCCATGCGATTAAAATGGATCTCATAGTTAGAAAATGGTATATCGAATTTTCCAAAATAGTATTGGAGTCTTTAAACCGAAATGCGAAAATATAGACAAGAAAATGGTTACGAGATAGCAATTATAATTACAACCATTAGACTCCGAAATCGACAAGGAATTTGACTCAATCGAAAAGTGAGAAATTTTAAGTATATACGTAGCGGGTTTAAAACAAAATATAAACTTAACGAAAACTTTAATAAGGTAAATCGAAAATAACTTTAAAAGAAATTAAGCCTTGCGAATGGGGACCTTCGAAGGATCAACGATTATCGAAACGTGGTGGTCATGGGAATCGAGGCAAGGGATTTGGTCGGATGATCAAAACATAAATACGCCTAGGTTATGACTTAGGAAAATCTACGGAAACTCCTACGGTCAACCAACTAAAGATTATGGAACTAAGCGCTAAGACTTCCCTAAGGGCTAGACAGCGATGAAATGAGTTCAGCTTGGTCCGAAATCGATGAACCCAAGCGAGAGACCAAAGAATTCTAGAAGTCTACCCTAGTCAAAGCTAGACAGGAACCACTAAGGTAACTCCTACGACGACCAAATCAACTACTAGCGGGGAGTCTAACTAACAATCAGGGGCCTCTAACTAGCAAGCACGGACGTCTAACTAAGTCTTCCTACCACCTAGTGACATAGGAAAACTACTAGACTCAAGGCTTATAAATTGGCTGTTCTAATTTATTTAATGGACATTCCATAATTATTATCATTGTTCCGATAGTTCACATTTGCAAATGGACCTGCATGGACCACCAATAAAACCAGTCACACCCCGCTTCCCAAAAATGTGGAGGCGAGACGTGAGAAGGTCCGCACAAACTTGAAGCTGTGAAGCTCCAAGTCTGATAAGCGTAAAAAACACTTATTATGGCAGGTCCTTGCAAAGAGAAACGAAACAACGATGATAATAAGGAAATGAGACGACATTTTCTTGAATCTCCAAATGTCCATAAACAAATTACAATATCACAGAAAAGCCACCAGGCTAAAGGAAAAAGCGTCTAAGGCCCAACATGGCCAACAAGGTATAACAAACATACAAAGGTGCCACGCACCAACAACTAACAGCAAACCTAAACAAAGAAGTGAACACGAGCGGTCTTCAAGACAGGCCCATGGTGTTCACTCACCTCCACAGCAAACATCAGCATCAGCAACACCATATCCCCTGCAACAAAGCTTTGGCTCTGGGTCTAACATGTGACACCCAAAAGAGAGAGGGGCACATGTCAGCAAGTCTGGAAAGACTTGTGCAAGGAAACGGAAAGAAAGGTAAACTAGCAACCTAGCAGTTATAGTATGATGCATGACATGGCAAATATAGCATGGAAGTGACAAGTAAAGGGAAGTACAAGTAGCACGTAGCAAGTATGGCATGGATAACAAGTTTTGCAAGTTTAAACACGGACAAGTACAAGTCAAGTAAATCACGTCAAATGAACACATCAAGTAACAAGTGGTAGTTGTGACATGTATTGTCAAGTAACAAGTACAAGGGATCACCCACATATGGATGCCCTATTGCCCGCAGGCTGTAGTCATATACAAGGGATCACTCAGAGAGTGCCCTATTGCCCGCAGGCTGTGTTCACGCATCAAGTACAAGGGATCACTCAACGAGTGCCCTATTGCCCGCAGGCTGTGTTGAGCTCGTCTTCTGGAACACGAGCCAGAAAGTGTATTTAACAAGTATGGTGTAGGGGTGCACCTAGCCGGAACAAGTAGCACTAGTATGTAGCGATGCTACGCAATCACGATGAGTATTCAAGTATGCAATGGCATGAGCAGATATTCACGTACCGTTAATTGAAATTAGACATGACAGGCAAAATGCAATGGCATGAACAATATTCGAGTACCGTTTATTTAAATTACACATGGCAGTTAAAGATTCATGGATGACATGAACATTTAATACGCGTACCGTTTATTGAAATTAAACGTGACAGGTGAAATGCAATGACATGAACATATTCGCGTACCGTTAATTTAAATTAAACATGACAGTTAAAATGCAATAGCAGTTAAGGATGCATGGATGACATGAACAGTTAATACGCGTACCGTTTATTGAAATTAAACGTGACAGGCGAAATGCAATGACATGAACATATTCGCGTACCGTTAATTTAAATTAAACATGACAGTTAAAGTGCAATAACAGTTAAGGATGCATGGATGACATGAACAGTTAATACGCGTACCGTTAAGGAAAGTAAACGTGACATACAAGCATGATGAAGGTGACGGACCAAGCTTCGTTGTCAAGCTAGGTCAATGGCGTCTAGACGGCTATCCTTTCACCGTCTAGTCTCTTTTACGCTAAAGCAAGGAAATGGCCTAAGACATGGCCCAAATCAAGAGATGCAAGTTTCACTTGCCTCACGCCAAGGAAGATGATCAACGAGGCACGCCACAAAAGTTATCTACGGAGAGGAAATCGCTGCCACGGAGAAACAATCATCAAACAACATCCACCTAGTTTATTATTAGGGTTTCAATAAAATCACAAGGAGAGTTATGAGAAAACAAAAGGATCGAACCGTACCGTATAGAAGCGGAAGATCGATGCCGAGCAAGCACGGCAACGGAAGAACGATCCGGGGAAACCTAGGGTTCAGATCTGGAAATGGATGGAGAAGTTTGGAGAATAGGGTTTTGGGGGATTTTGGGGGTTTGATGAGATTTTGAGGAAGATGAGAGGTAGAATGTGTTAAGGGAGAGTTTGGATGATGGATTTTGGGCTTGGGATGAAGGAATAAGGGTTTGAGGTAGTAGGGGGCTCAATGGGGGAGAAACTAGGGTTTTGGGTCGTGAGGAAGGAGAAGAAAACGTTTGGGAGGGGTTTAAATAGGAAGGGCTGGCGGCTGCCCAGAAATTAGGGTTTTGGCACTGATTAGTCGGTCAGAGAACAACCACTGACCGACTAGTTTGGGAACTAGTCGGTCGGTTGACCAACGCAGACCGACTAAGTCCAAACAGTAACTCCTCTACAGAAATAGGATTTAGATTTAGTCGGTCAAAGAACAACTACTGACCGACTAGTTTCTCATCTAGTCGGTCGACGAACGTTCTTAGACCGACTAAGAATGAACAGTACTCGACTGCACAGAAGAACTAAGAATTAGTCGGTCTGAGTACAAAACTTAACCGACTAGTTTAACAACTAGTCGGTCGAAAGATGAACTTAGACCGACTAAACAGAAACAGTAACTTAAGTAAAATTAATCCAAGGAACTAGTCGGTTTGAGTAGAGTTACCGAACGACTAGATCTCAATCTAGTCGGTTGGTTTCCCTTCTCGAACCAACTAAGATGCATTAAAAGTGCCGATTCGAATCGCAGAGCTTCGTGAAGATTCCTATGGCTTCTAAGATCACTCTAACTCTAAGATATGAGCGATTTGAAGCTCGTCACGAATGACTTACTCCGAAATCGACGATCGAAGGAAGAAGCTAGAAAATCACGACGAAACGATCGAAATTGAAAGCTATGGCGACGAAAACCACACATCCAAGGAGAAAATCCACCAAGCATATATTTTAATATAGATAATCCAATTACACGAAAACCAGTCGTTACAGGAAGATACGACACGAAATGTATTGAGGACACAGCGATTGTTGATTTGTGAAGGTATTATATGATAGACAAAGTTTTCGTCTTGGATTGGTGATCGACTAGAACATCATTTTAGCGATTGATTAATATTGGGAAGAGATTGAGAAAATTTAAAGATGTTATGGAGCGATGATGTTTAGTAGAGTGGTAGGGTAAGAGAAGGTGATTATTATTCTCTTATGAGGACTTGGAGTTGGGAATTTAACAGCAGTGATGGATCTATGGTTGAGTTTTAGGATGTGAGACTAGTCGTGGCATTATCCAGTGAAAAGATGGGCTATGATGGATTAGTTGAGGAACAATGTTGAAGTTATAGGATTAGAGATCATTGTGGGGAAGATGAGAGTTATAGGCTTAAGTATTTATGGATTTTATTAATTAGTCTTACTATGAGTGATTCCTAGGGCGGAATCATTTCTATGGTGGGTAGAATGTAACGGTCGCTTTCCGACCTTATGAGATTTTCTGCGTGCACGTACTTTACCATGCACATATTTTATTTGGCTATTTCTGGTTTCCAAATTATGCGATGTGACATGTCGTTGTGACCATTGGGAATGTAAAATTTTATTGTAATATTTGGAAACGTCTTTTCACGGCTCGTTTTTGTAGGAATATGATGCCCTCGAGGCCATTTATTCCTGTGTGAATAGCACAAGCATCTTGTTCGAAATAACAGTAAGCTGTTTGGTAATAGTTTATCTAAGTTATATTGTAATGTAGTTAACATTAGATATCAACTTAGGTAAAGTCCTGAAACTTTATGCAAGGTCAAACGGGTATCGAGATGAGTATCTCGATCATGGAGAAACGTTTGACCGTCTGTAGCATAAGTCTGAAATGGTTCGTGGTCGTAGATGTTTTGAGACAAGGATATCGAAACATCAGATAGACCATTGTGTCTTAGTCTTCACCGTCTAGCGGTGGCGATGATCTCATGATCGCTTGACTTGGCGAAGTCGAAGACGAGACACAGGTGCTCATTAGAATGAGTTCACTGAACGATCCACTAGAGTTATCATATGGTTATATTGACCAATCTGTCAGTGATAACTCTGAGTGATGATAGGATAGTTGGTCTTTTGACTTGAGGTCATTTTGACGGACCTGTGCGTGAACGGTGCCACTTAGATCAACTGACCTAGCTTCGAGGCAAGGCCTGTCGAAAGGTCTTTTGAATGGGTGTCACTTGAAACGTACGAGGCGAGTAATGACCAAGAGAGGATTCGTCTCTCCCGGTCAATGGGAGTTAGTGTCGTAGAGTTAGTTCGGTCTTTAGTAAAAACTCTGCGCAGAGTATGTTGGAAGAAGTCCAACATTTATTGACCAAAGATCGATAGAAACTAACCGGAGTCAAGTTATTGGGGTTGACAGTTTAACCATACCCCAGACTTGATCTACACGACACAATTTAGACGAAGAGACTATAACTGCAGAATTCATCACGGAAACAGTCAGGTGGTCCCGACAATACTCATGTCAATGAGTTAACCACATAATGATGATTCCTGAAGCAGGGACGGCAACCACTGCTCGTGGTCACTGCCGTATAGGGCTTCGAGCCCAACCTGTTGTAAGGGTCAGGCTGTAGGGTCTCACACAGAGTGCAACGCTTCGTCTAGTAATAGGTAGAAATTAGTTAGGGAGAATATTTTGCATTTTTGATGCAAGGGATGAAACAATTGCATTTGATGCAATATGGTAATTTAAGCTTAGATAGGGACTATTTTGCATTTGATGCAAAGGCGATTAAATGTGTATTAAATTGTTTAATACAATATTTAATAATATAAATGCAAAGAAAAGTTCACGGGTAAGACGGGAATGTCCCGGTCTAGACCCAGGTTCGAACGGCGTCCAAATCGGACACCAAACGCAAAAGTTATGGCCAAAACAATAAAAGCCCATGTAGACATCAGCCCAAGAGGCAGATGGGCCAGACAGCAAAAAAGCGGGCGCATTTGCGCCCGTAGTCTTCACGGGCGGGGCCCGCCCGCAATCATGCGGGCGGGGTAAATGCGCCGCAGTCTTCACGGGCGGGGCCCCGCCCCGCCCCACAGTGCACGCAGGGCGCGTGTTGTGCACGCGCCCAGCGCGTGCACTGTGCGCGCGCTGAGGCGCGTGCAGCGCACGCGCCTCGAGGCGCGTGTGCTGCACGCGGCTTGATGGTGGTGGCGCCACACGCTGCCTAGGGCAGCGTGTATTTTGTGACGGCTGCAGTTTTGTGTTTTGGGTGTGTTTGGGCTGATGTTTGAACACTCAATTGGAGGGTCAAACGAACTCCGATTGACGAACGGTTTTTTCCTATGCGTTCACCGTTGAACGCTTGTCGTATTGATAGGTTGTATCAATCCAGAAGCTCAACGGTGAGTGAGTTAAAATTCACGGAAGTTTGCACTTTGTGAAGTGCAAACTAACTTGATTTTAAATTAACTCATTGTTTAGTCCCACATCGGATTTTGAGAAAAGGGGAGAGTCCGCCGCCTATATAAATAGGGGTCTCCCCCCTTCCTCAAAACTTGTCCCAAGCTCTAGATCTGAGCGGCTCTCGTAAATGTTGGAGCACGCTCGGATCTAAGCTTAAATTAATATTTCTCTTCTCCCTAAATTTCTTCCTTACTCCTGTGGGCTCTAGCAAAGCCACAAAGGAGTTCGGATTCTGGATCTGAAATCTTGGCGGAGGTTTCACTCGCATGAAACTTTCTTCGGCGCGTGGTTGGCTCGGCGGCACGGGGATTGATCGCCTCGGGATGCGGAGTGGTTCGAGGAGCGGTTCGGGGAGCGGTTCAAGGAGCGGCTCGGCGTGGGACGGGAGCAGCTCGGAAGACGGCGCGGAACATCTCGCCTGCTCCAGGGCTGAGATTCTGGGTATGTGGTTAAAGTATTTTTAGCATTAGTTTAGTTTAATCGCAGTAGGCTAGATCCTTCTTGGGATGGTCAGATCCATCCCAAGTCGGCATAGATCTTTGCATAGGGTCTTGGACCTTAGGGCTAAGTTAAAATTGTTTTAACTGCATGTTAATTTAGATTAACTAGTTTTTCTTCCGCTGCAAATGATTTTTGTGTCTATGTTCCATCCGACTTAGGACGGGACTAGAGTTTTTGTGCCCTAAGGGACCGCCAATTCCCAACAGTTTTCTCACAAAACGACTTTGAACGATAGGGGCGTTTTAGTCAATTGGCTCAAAACGCCGCTTCCAATTTTACGTAAATTTTTGGTAAGTGTTACGCACGATCGGGCTCCGTAGATCTGTGCATCTCGTCTCCACGATCGTCCCGGTATTTTCGGATTATTTTTCTGACGTCCGGTTTGTGAGATATCGCATGATTAAATCTCGACCGTCGATTTCCCAATCAATTCAAAATACGAATTATTAGCCAAATCTGGCTAAATCTCTACTTAATCTGTCTTAACTTCTTTACTAAACTGTTTCATTAAATCCCCATAGACTTACCCCAGAATGTACACCCCTTTGACTCTCAATCATTCCCCTTTCTTCTATTAATCCTATTGTTAGTTATCACTTTTAATATTTTAAAAACTCCAAAACCTATCTAACCCTAAACCTAATCACGATTTGACCTAGGCTGAACTAGCCGCCGCCCCCCCCCCCCCCCTTCAATTTTCCCTCTTCTCTCTCTCCGATCTCTCTCTCCTCGCGGCTCCCCTCTCAGCCGCCAGCCCCCGCCTCCTTGGCCGCCCCTCAGCGCCGACCTCCCCCTCTGATCCACGCGCCGACCCCACCGCAGCAGATTCCGCAGATTTCCTCCGCCACGATCCGCTCGCCCCCGTCGCGATTCGCGCCGCCGCATGCTCCTCTCCCCTCTCTGCCGCCCTCACGGCTACCCCCGCCGGCCGTCTTCCCCGCGCAGACCCGATCACCGGCGTCCCGACCCCGTTCGCCGCCGCCTCCCTTCAGGCCGCCGCCCCACTCCTTTTTCCGACCGCCTCGCCTGATCAAGAGCCCCGCCTGCGGTTTCCTTGCACTGTGAGCAACACAACAGCAACCGTTGCTATTGCTCCTTTTCGATCGTCGCCCTGCAGTCAGGCACCACCCCGTGGCATCCTAGCTCCGGCCGCCGTGCTGCACTGCCTCGTCACCTGGACACCACCCTCCTCCGGTCTACCCGTTGCTGCCTTAGAAGAGACCACCTGCAAGTGAAGGCAACCAAGGTAAGAGGTTAAGGATTGGCTTGTTTCTATTATGGCTAGGGTTTTAATCTGTTAACCTTTAATAAAATGATGTTGATTAGATCATCTTAGGTTTGTTTTGTTTGGGGTTGATATCATAATTAGTTGGTGTTATTAATCGCATGCTAGATATGACCCAGCATGCTTTTCTATTACTAAAGCCAACATTGTTGTTGATGAACTGTTAGTTGATGATGTTAAAAATTGGTTGATGTTTGGGTGTTAAATGTTAAGATGAGATAGATCATGTTGGAGTTCAATATAGTGTTTGGTTTTAATGGAAGGAGTGCTATTTTGTTTGCATATGGTCGGTACTGGGAGGGTAGATGTATGTATATATTTTATCAAGAAAACTTGTTATTTACTGCACACCATGCTTAAAACTGTCAGGAATATATATATATATATGTTATTATAGGTCAGTTTACAAAATCTTAGTTCTTTATTCATAGCATATGTTAGGCTGTATATGTTAATGTGTAAGTCTGAAATATTAACAATATATTTTATATAGTTTGGTATAGGTTAATTAGTCGTTACAGAAGTTAATTAGTTATCTCCTGTTTGATATCATACCTATTGATACAGAGATCCTAACGCCTCCCACTCAATGTCTGTACCCGTCTCGCTACGCCAACCGCGGCCGAGGAAATTACAGACGACGTCGATACATCGCCGTTCGAACCCGACGTCAGATCCCGCTCGATCGTTATTTCAGGTCAGTCACCTAACTTGTAGAAACCCACACTGTAGCTAATCAAACCCTAACTAAAAAAACTGGACAACTCAAACAAAATTTATGTTTTCGCACCAGTAAAATGTTGACACTGTAGAAAAATCGGCCATCGGACAATTTTCTGTGCACATAGGGTACTGGTCGATTTAGGTTGATAAAACATCAAAATTGTGACTTTGACGAATAGGATAGCCCCGATAACCTAGAAACAAACCCTAATAGGACTTGATGAAAATCGCGACCTGACACCGTCGCCGTAATTGTTTCAGACGGACTACCGCGGACGCGACGACTGGACGAGACGCCCCGGACGGACGACACACTCACCACCGCAGGCAAGTGTACCCACTTGCATTTTTGACCATGTCTTGGTCTTAAATTGTTAGAACTGTTAGACTGTGAGTGTTTAGATCTGGACGTGAAATGATAGCGTCTGGGTCACCCTGACGACTTAGACTTGACGACGAAGTCTAAGTCCGACGAACAACAACTTGTGACACCTTAGGATTATCTTGTGCGTGCGTGTGTGTGGACACCCTAGAATAACTCTCCCGTACATTGGTCGTGTCTTGTCCCTGTTACACAAAAAGCCTTCGGGCGTTTCAGATGCTCTCCTTGCGGGAGTGATCTCCGTGATACAAAAATCCTTCAGGCATTTCAGATGCTCTCCTTGCGGGAGTGATCTCCGTGATACAAAAATCCTTCGGGCGTTTCAGATGCTCTCCTTGCGGGAGTGAACTCCGTGATACAAAAAGCCTTCGGGCGTTTCAGATGCTCTCCTTGCGGAAGTGATCTCCGTGCTACAAAAAGCCTTCGGACGTTTCAGATGATCTCCTTGCGCGAGTGATCTCCGTGACACAAAAAGCCTGCGGGCGTTTCCGGTGCTTCCCTAGCGGAAGTGATCTCTGCACTTCTTGTCATGAGTTCTGGGGTTTGGGGTAGGGTTGAGCGTGCGCACGGGGAGAGGGTCTGATCCCCCTCAACCCGTAAGGCGTGAACCCTTCGTGTCGTGTCGTGACGTGTCGTGTCCTACTTGTCTTGTCTGTCTTCGTCTTGTCCTGACACCTTTAGGTTAGTCCCGTAGTCGGTAGCACACGCTACGACTACTGCCTGCTACGCTTTACTTTCCTGCTACGTTACTTCTTTTGTTACTCAGTTATAACCCCAGTATGCTAATCAACCAGTAAATCGTTGCCTAAAAGTTGATACACTTCCAGTAGAGTCTAACCCTTTTTGTAGACTTTACCTGACGTACAGTTCCTTTCTTTTGGGGTGCTGTACGTCAGGTGTTCAGCCAGAGTTCGTGGACGAGGCAGACTCACTGGAGTACGAGGAGCCGAGGACGTCGACCCAGGGCACGTGCTTGACGAGGACCAGACCTAGAGGTCTTTTTAGTCATCACTTTCAGAGGTTAATGCTTTTAGGTTTGCTCTTAAATCTTTTGTTGCCACGCTTAGGCTTCTTTTTTAGACTTTGTACTCGTTGGATATTATATCTCTAATTTAATGAATGCAACTTCTTTCTGTACTTTCTGTTGTTTCGAACTATATTAATGCAAGAACCTGAAACTTTTTAAATGGCACCCCTACAGATGCTTATTGGGTCCGAGCTTCTCAGCTCTGGCCTAAGCGGGTCTTAGTCACGCTTCGCCTACGTATTTTTGGGAAGCGGGGCATGACAGAGTCCCTAGATGTGGAGTCCTTGACACATGATGCGTTTCTATTCTCATCCTCTTCTCGTGTATGCTTGAGCTATATGTTCATCGCTATTTCTGAATCGAATCGATATTTGGGTCATTTCTTGGATTTGTGTATATGGAGCTTATAACACAATGTAGATAGCGACACCGTCTACTAGCACACGACCACACTCACTCGTGCTTCACCGCGTGGGCCCACGTCACTTGTCTGGACTCGTATTCCCTAGTTTAGTGATGTGATTTGGCGTTTACTTGGTTGGTGTGTCGTTTTTGATTTTGTTGGCCCTGACGGGCGATTTAGGATTTAGAATTCTCTTTTTCTCTCTTTCTCTCTATCTTCTCCCTCCGAGCTCCTACTCTCACTCGTCTTCCTCGAGGACGAGGAAGGGTTCAGCTTGGGGGATTTTGACGTGCGTTTATATTTCATATATTCACGCACGTCTTCTTTTGTGTTTTTCCGTTATTTTCTATCGTCTCGTATCCGTTTTCTCGTATTTTCTTGTTTTCTTTCACTTCTCCGTGGTTTTACATGTTTTCAGGAGTTTGCCAGTGTAGGGGACATATAACGACGATATCATGAGTCCCCGGAGCAACGGGAGGAGTCACGCGTGATCCATGGGGTCAAACGACGAAGATCGCCATCTTTTAGCCCTCCACCCGATCGGTTGGATAGGCCAACCGATCTGGTGATGCACGCGTGCACGACCCGGTCAGTCGCTGAAGCAACAAAAGTGTCAACCGACCGGGTCACCGACCGGTTCAACCCGACTGTTCTCTCTGGAAATTGGAGCTGAAACTCAACCGATCGGGTGATCTTCACCCGATCGGTTCACCTGTAGCCGTTTCCTTGAAGAAGATGACCCGGAGAGCTCACTCGATCGTCGGCTGACCGTGCCTTCATGTCGCAAGTCTCTGTCTTTTTGAGCAACAATTCCAACCGATCGGTTGATTTATCAACCGATCGGTTCACCCGATGAGCTCAAGATCCAAACGACGAGCAGCTTTCATCAACCGATCGTGTCGCCTGACCGGGTGAAATGCTGAAGATTGCTGCCGAAGTTCGTAGCAGGTCACCCGATTCGGTGATTCTTCACCTGATCGGGTGATGTCATTTTCTATAAATAGAGACCCTAGGTTTTCAGAAAATGGAAGTTGTTATTTTTTTGCTGTTTTTCTCTCTTGTGACGGCTGTAATTTTCTAGTTATTTGTTAGTCTTATGATCTTTACCAAACTTTGATATTATCTTAATTGCATTACTACTATTGCATTTCTATTGCCCGATTATGTTTTTAACGGTCGATTTTCATTTAGATTGCTTTTTAGTAAATATGTGTGAGTAGTTCCCAAATCTGTGATTTTGGTGGAAACACCTTTGTGGGTTCTCCCCGATGTGTCCATAGGACGAGGAAATCGATAGGGATTAGGAATCTATCGGTTACGCGGGGTGTCTCATTGTCATCGGTGGGAAAAAGACCGCCTTTGACCGTTGGGCCAAGGGGGAATAAACTTGACGGTTGACTCCCTACCCATAGCTCACGCCCTTAGCGTAGAGATCGAATCCTAGCGCGCGGGAGCGGCAGGACGAGATGTTGGGAGTTATCGTTGCGAGCTTAGTGCTCCCGGAGTCGGTCAGTTTTAATGGACATGGGAATGCCCACTGATCGAACCCGGGTAGTCCGGCGTATCATCCTGGGCACCGACCGGAATATCGGGCCCATGGGACGCTGGTATCACTCTTATAGGCAACGTCTCACCATCGGACCCTAATTCCGATCGTTATCCTACCCATAGGCTAGTCAGCCCCCGGATATACACCCGGAGAACGATTGTAGTCTTACCGCAAGCGCACGGTCAAGTGGCGAGCGGGTATCGAACTCAGGGAGGGACAATGACAGTGTCTTGTTCTAATCACCTAGCTATCAACAATGGTTGAGAATAATTTGGGGTAAAACTGTCACAATCGTTCGTATATCGATAGAAATATCAATGAAATAAAACGCCTAGGGAAAGGGAATCCCCGCTACGAACCGTATCTCGTCGTTGTGATTCATAGGTTACATCATTGCTAGACTTGAATTTTAGGTGAACTAGTCGCAACTAAAAGTAGAACCAAGCTCATGCTCTCGCGCTATTGCCGGTCTATATCAAACCTAGGTTAGGGCCCAATCTCTTGCAAACCCTAACCTAAGCCGCTAGCGTGAAGAACGACATCATCGTCCAATCGCATCTCGAGCCCACTCTCGTGCCAACTCGAGCTACGACCTAGGTTGAGATAGTTCCTACCCGTCCAATCTCTTGCAAACGGTTATTTGTATAGAAATACGATTAAAACCCCTAGCCTTGGTCCAATCTCTTGCAAACCAATTCTAGAAAATTCCAATCGTAAACCTAAATCGAATCTCTAGGGCTTCCTACCAATTGGGATCCAATCTCTTGTAAATCCCAATGAATATGAGTCCCTAGCTATTCGTAATAAATCAATCCCAACCTAACCCTAATCAATTCTAGCAAGAATTTCACCAATTCATCACAATTCAGAAATAGGGTTCATAGGGTTCATCCCTATGCCCAAGGACAATAGAACTACTGACTAATCATCATGCAATTCATAAGAAATTCAATAGAAAATTCAGAAAAATTCATTGCAATAGAGAAATTATCAATAAAAATAGAGTTTTTGACAAGAAAGGAGATAAACCAATGAGAATCCAATAGCATCCAAAAAAATCCCCTTTCTAATCTCTCAAAAAGCCTAAATCTAATTAACTAAAAGGCTCATTAAAAAGGCTGCAAAAAGTATCAAAAAGTTCTCTCTAACTAGGGCAAAAACTGGGTTTTAATACCCCTCCAAATCGCCCAGAAATTCGTGACAAAAATGCCCTTGCGCAGCCCAGAAATCACAGTTTACGCAGCTGGCGGGGCGGCTCACTCGGCCGAGTGACAAATGTCACTCGGCCAAGTGACAAACCCTGTAAAATTCCAGTAAGTCGGGACTTTTCGTGGGTCTGTCTTGGGGAGTGACTCGGCCGAGTGGATTTACTCACTCGGCTGAGGGGCAACTCTTGCTCGGCCGAGTCGGAGTCGTCAAAAGACTGTAATTTTACAGTAAGTCGGCCGTTTTTGAAGTGTCTTTTCTCATGTCACTCAGGCGAGGAGATTTCCATGCTCGGCCGAGTGGAATATCGTCGCTCGGCCGAGTGCACGCCTATTTTCTTCTGTTGATGCGTGTCCGGTCTGGTCGGCCGAGTGGTCTTCTTGCTCGGCCGAGTGGGTAGTTCACTCGGCCGAGTGAGATGCTGCAAAGGCCCAATCTTCGTCTTTTCGCTTCCTCGTCGCTCATACGACGTTCCTTCTTCTTCCACTTGTCTTCCATCACCGAGTAACCCTCAAAAGAGCCTCGGGTGACACTCTGGAGTGGGTGCAAATCCTCTTGATCTCAAAATCACTCCGAATCGCTCCATATCTCCTGAAATACGACAAAAACAAGAAATCGTGAAAAGCATCGCAATATTGTCGAATAATCGTGAAAAACGTGATATGAGAGATCAAAGCGGCATGCAAACATGCAGAAAAAAGGGTGTAAAATACGGAGCGATCAAAATCCCACGAGCTTACCTCTTACTCGTCCTCGAGGAAGATGAGTAAAAAGTAAACCCGACGGGCAAAATAATGGAAAAGAAGGAAAATAAAAATAAAAATAGAATAGAATAGAAAGCGAATAAGGGGGGGTACTAGATCATTTTTCTCAGGACGTGGGTTTTGCTTACTCATATAGCATACATCGAATATAAAACACACGTCAAAGACTTTTATTTCGATATCATAGTATAATGATGCATTCGAAATAGAAAACCCCAAAATATCAATATAGCATGAAACATGGAATCATTCTAGGATTAACATCGTCTGAAGCATCTAAAGTGGTATGCATAACAATAGATCACACACTTTTCAATTGATTGCTTTCTATAAGGAGTATAAGAGATATCACACGATATGGAATAGTAAGAATAGAAAAGCATGGTTTTCATGAAATGAATGCTAAGTGTCGATTTCTGGATTTCGTGAAACTTTAGCAATCTCACCGAGTATAGAAGATTACTTAGCCTAGGTTGTCTTGCACCGTCAAGTAGTCACTCTCTCACACATCATTGGGTCCTCTCCCCCAAGCTTATCAATAAGCGTGGTGGCATAAACAAATCAATATGTACATTCCCCATTTCTTTTGATCCTCCAAAAAAATAAAAATAAAACAAAAGAGGGAAGAATGAGAGAAAGAGTATGAGATGGGATCGTTATGAACTTCTTTTCTCTTTTTCTTTTCTTTTTCTCCATTTTTTCTCTATTTTTTTTTTGAAATAACATATATACATAAGCGATCCCAAATCAAAAGAGAGAAGGATATACAAGTATATATTTTTTTCTTTTTGATTTTGGGGATTTGGAGCATGAAAATTAATAGCGGTGGAAATGCCGATAATAGACTTGCTAGGGGGAGATTCACCAATGAATTTTAAATAGAGAAATGATGCTCAAGATATTTGGAGAAAGAAATAAATGTATCGCTCGGTTCACTCTATAGGACGTGCATGACAACTTTCAGAAGAGTAATATAATCTACTCAGTTTGATCTCAAAAAGTAAACTAGTCCAGATATATCACCCTAGCAAACATTCAATCAACCTGAAAGTGAAGTGTACAATTCATGCAATAAGAAGTGACATGAGAGAGGAAAGCAGTACTCCAACTATAAGCAAACAATGCGAGAAGCTTGGTGTGTTTTCTATGATAAGCATACATATGAATCATCAGACATCAGCTAATAACAGAATTTCATCCATATCCATACAGGAAAAGAGTGGGTTACTATTTCAAAATGCAAAGTAGGACATAGCATATGATATCTGAAACAAAAGCTATGTGACCGACGCCCCGTTTACGGTTTGGGCGCGGTGTCGTTTTACCGCAAGTGCACGGTTAGTGTAGGGTGCAGATTTATCGAACTCGGGGAGGTGGATGGCTTGAATGGCAACTAGCCTCGCCTAGGTTGTGTGCTAGCTACACGGATGATATGTGTGGAAGTGTAGAAAAAAAAAGAAAGAAATGAAAAAGACACGAAATGAATCCCCGCTAACACGGGCTAGAGCACTCATGACACTTGGCATTTGACTTGACCCAGGGTGAGACATTGCCCCAAAAGGTGGTACCAAGCGTCCATGGCCCGATATTCCGATCGGTGCCAAGTACGCTATGCCTACCCGGTTCCAGACGGTGGGCATTCCAATGTCCATTAACACCTTCCGCAACCAGGAGAATTAAGGCCACAATGATAACTCCCAACACTTCGTCCAAGCCGTTCCCACGGGCGAGGACTCAATGTCTACACTAGGGGTGTGAGCTATGGCTAGGGAGTCAACCACCAAGTTTATTTCCCCTTGGCCCGACGGTCAGAGGCGGCCTTTCTGTGACGGCCACTTTTCGACTGTACGTATTTTAGCGCGCATTGTCGTTTCGTGTGTGTCTTTTTAGTTTTTGGCTTTATTGTTATTTTTTTCCTTCGTAGCTCAGACGCGTGACCGGACCCCGTTTCTATGATCCTCTCGGAGGCGCGATTGCCCGGGTACCTCCGTTGTAATTTTTGGACGTCCTTGGACTTACCTACTTATCTCTTTGCAATTTATATATATATATGTATTTTTATTAAAAAAAATTGGAAATTTAAAGTGCTGTGCGTTAGTTTTATAACCAAATTATTATAAACTGATACCATTAAACCATGACTCTAAATAACAATTTTTGTCAGTTCGTTTTCAAAATAGGAACCAGAGAATCAAATGTTTTTAAAGAACAAATCTGTTGAGAAAAAAAAATCTCTGGTCTGTTAATAAAATCTAATATTTTTAATAATATATCCTAACTATCTTCCCCAAATCCCGTACCCCACAACCCCACAACCCCACTAGCTCACATGTCAAACACATCCCCCAAGTTATCTCCCTACACCTACTCTATATAGAGAACTGGGATAACAACCTAGACCTAGGTCTAAGAGAGACAGCCGCCACTCTCTAAATTTTTTTGCAAACCCTGAAATAATACGGGCCGCATCCCTTCATCTCATCAACCAAACCTTCTCTTCTCCCCCCTCCTCTCTCTTTATTCTCCGGCCAACTCGATCCCGTCACCGGCGGCCTCCCCTCTCGACGCCCTCGCAGCCATCACAGGCCGCACGCCTGCAGCGCCCTCTCCGGCCAATGACGGACCACCGTGGTCATTCCCTTGCATCCCAAGGATCCTCCGGCGTCGGATGCCACCCCACCTCTCCTCCGATCCGAATGCATCACCTCCAACCACCGACAACCTCTTACTCCGGCCATCCTCCGCCCGAAACACCCCATTCTCTCTCCCTCCTTTGAAGAAACGCCCGACAGCCTTGCTTCGGCCATGATGACCGCCGGCCATCTTCAAACCTAGCTGCCGCTGCATGGAACCCGAATCTCCCTTACCCTCGATGCTGCCATTCGTAGAAACCCACACGGAGGGTTATCTTCGCCGTCAATGTAAGTTGTGTTATTTTCTTGGCTGCACCAAATTGTTAACCACTGGATGTATCTTCTTCTTTGCCCAAAGGACTTGCTACTAAAATAGAACTATGTTTTATGAGCTAGCTCAGCTCATTGAGTTATAACAAAATAATCATTAAGAGTAGGGAAATGTGGAGTTCTCTACTATTACTACCAGTGACGTGAAAGATCAGAGCAGGATTAATATTTCAATGACAAGAGATTCATATGTATTACATTATAGTGGGTTGATGATGTAAGCAGTAAACTTCATATATGAACATTATGTTTAGTTGGGTTATGAACCGTACCATGAACAGTATCCTATAACGTTGATAAACTTATAGGTTGTTAGTAGTAGCAGTACTTTACAACTTTTTATATGATAATTTTAGCACTAAGTTTTTGTATGGCAGAAATGTTAATATATAACTTAGCTTACCCATTAGCTAGTAACATACATGTTAGTTAAAAATATTTTAGTGTTTTAATGTTAGCAAATAGACCAATACTTAGCTTTCGTTAATACCTATAAGTTAGTGTGTAAACAGACTTTTATAACGGGATATTTAATATTAAATCATTGGTTAAATTATCTTAATTTGATCTAAATGACACAGATAGTTATGTACACCCCAGTACTACCGCCTGGATCCCGACGTTCTCTTGCATGTTGCCACTCGTCGACGTCCCCTAGCTCGTTGTCGTAGCCGCTCAGACCCGAAGTCAGATCTCGCTTGATCGTTTTTCCAGGTTAGTCTCTTAACTCGTAGAAAAACTCACACCGTAGATAACCGAAACCTAATTAAAAATCAGCAACTTAATATAATTAAATTTACTTTACGCTCTTTAAAACGTTGTCCACCGTAGAAAATCGACGAACGAACTGAATTTCTGTGCACATAGGATAGACGTCGATCTAGGCCGAAAAATCATCAAAAAAAACGTGACTTTGACGATTAGGGTAGTCCCGACAACCTAGAAACAAAAACCTAAATAGGATTATTGAAAAATACGACCTGACACCGTCGTCGTGACCTGTTTCAGACAGACTACCGCGGACGCGACGACTGGACGAGACGCCCCGGACTAACGACACACTCGCCATCACAGGCAAATGTACCCACTTGCATTTTTGACCGTGCCTTGGTCTAAAATTGTTAGAACTGTTAGACTGTGGGTGTATAGAGCCGGACGTAAAATGATAGCGTCCAGGTTGCCCTGACGACTTAGACTTGACGACGAAGTCTAAGCCCGACAAACAACAACTTTGACACCGTAGGATTATCTTGTGCATGCGTACGTGTGGACACCCTAGAATAACATCTCCCGTACACTGGTCATGTCATGTCACTGTTACACAAAAGCCTTCGGGCGTTTCAGATGCTTTCGAGCGGAAGTGATCTCTGTGATACAAAAAGCCTTCGGGCGTTTCAGATGCTCTCCTTGCGGGAGTGATCTCCGTGATACAAAAAGCCTGCGGGCGTTTCAGGTGCTTCCCTAGCGGAAGTGATCTCTGTACTTCTTGTCCTGAGTTCTGGGGTTTGGGGTAGGGTTGAGCGTGCGCACGGGAAGAGGGTCTGATCCCCCTCAACCAGTAAGGCATGAACCCTTCGTGTCTCACGTGTCGTGTCGTGTCCGTTTTGTCTTGTCTAGTTCCGTCTTGTCCTGTCACCTTTAGGATAGTCCTGTAGTCGGTAGCACACGCTACAACTACTATTTGCTACTCTTTTACTTTCCTGCTTCGTTACTTCTTTTGCTACTCTGTTATAACCCCAGCATGCTAATCAACCAGTAAAACATTGTTTAATAGTTCAGTACACTTGCAGTAGAGTCTGAATTTCTTTGTAGACTTTACCTGACGTACAGTTCCTTTCTTTGGTGTTGTACGTTAGGTGTCGAGCCGGAGTACGACGACCAGACAGAGCTACCCGAGGACGGCGACCCGGAGGACATACCTGACGAAGATCAGACTTAGAGGTCTCATCTACCGCGGACGTTCAGAGGTTACTACTTTTAGCTTCTCTCTTTCGGTAGTTGTTGCCATGCCTAGGCTTCCCTCTTTTTAGACTTTTGTGCTCGCTGGATATTAACTCTTTATATTAATGAATGCAACGTTCTTTCTGTACTTCCTGTTGTTTCGAACTTTATAAATGCATGAACCTGAAAATTTTAAAATGGTACCCCTACAGACGCTTATTGGGCCCGGGCTTCACAGCTCCGGCCCAAGCGGGCCTTAGTCACGCTTCGCCTCCGTATTTTGGGGAAGCGGGGCGTGACAGGTTTTAGTGGTGGCCCAAGCAGGTCATGCAAAAGTTCGGAACAATGAGAGTACCGCATTCATTTAATATCCATGTACAAGTCTAAATTAGGTTTACCCAGTCTTAGATGGTAGGAAGACTTAGGTAGACGTCCCAGTTGGATAGTCAGACACCTTAATTTTGATCACTCCGTATTTTGCACCTTTTTCCGCATGTTTGCATGCCATTTAGATCGCTCAAATCGTGTTTTTCATGTTTATTCGGCAATATTGCGATGCTTTTCACGATTTGTTGTTTTTGTCGTATTTCAGGAGATTTGGAGCGATTTGGAGTGATTCTGATATGCACCCAATCCGGAGTGTCACCGACGACTCTCTTGGGGGGTATTTTACTATTGGAGAGGAGTGGAATGAGAAAGAACGTCATTTGAGCGACGAGGAGGCGAAAATATGAAGTTTGGTTGCTTTGAGCACTTCACTCGGCCGAGTGAAGGAGTCACTCAGCCGACCATAGGAAGCCCACTCGGCCGGCTAGATCGGACACGCAACAGAGCAATATCAGCGTGCACTCGGCCGAGCATCACCATGCCACTCGGCCGAGCACCGAGTCACCCATCGCCCGAGTGGAGCCAAGACGACGGCAACAAAAAATGCCAAACTCTCTGTTTTTTCGTCTGTACAGGCCCGATGACTGAGTCGGTCGAGTGGAGAAAGACGGTCCGCCCGAGTGACAAACGACGTCCGCCCGAGTGGCTAAAGGCCGTCCGCCCGAGAGACCTCTGAGGAGACGACCCCCGAGACCCCCAACTCTCTGTTTCTGTACAGGGTTCGTCACTCGGCCGAGTGACATTTATCACTCGGCCGAGTGAGCCGCACTGCCTGAAGCGTAAACTACGGATTTGAGGCTGCGCAGGGGCATTTTCGTCAGGGTTTTTTGGGCAATTTTGGGGGGTATTTAACCCCAGTTTTTAACCTAGTTTAGAGAGTCTTTTTCCAGAACTTTTGTAGCCTTTTAGATTAACTTTTTAGGGATTAGATTGAGTTTTTAGAGAGGAGAGAAAAATGATTTTTTGTTGGATGCTATCTTGTTCTTCATTGGTTTGTATCTCTCTCCCTCAAAAACTCCATTTTTATTGATTTGTTGAATATTGCTATGAATTCCATTCATTTTACTTGTGAATTTCTATTGCATTCTATTATGAATTTTGAGTAGTTCATCGTCTTAGGGCGTAAGGATGAACCCTACAAGCCCAATTTCGAAATTGTGATGAATTGGTGAAACTATTGCTAGGATTGATTAGGGTCAGTTTGGGATTGCTATAAAACGAATAGCTAGGGATTCATACCGATTGGGATTTGCAAGATATTGGATCCCAATTCGATAGGAAGCCCTAGATATTCGAATTGGGTTGCAATTGAATTTCTCTGGAATCGGTTTGCAAGAGATTGGACCGAAACTAGGGTTTTCGATTGCAACTCTATACCGATACCCGTTTGCAAGAGATTGGACGGGTAGGAACTATCCCAACCTAGGTCGTAGCTCGAGTTTGCACGAGATTGGGCTTGAGATACGATTGAACGATGATGTTGTTCTTCACGCTACCTTGCCTAGGTTAGGGTTTGCAATAGATTGGACCCTACCCTAGGTTGGCTATAGACCGGCAATAGCGCGAGAGCGTGAGCTTGGTTCCACATTTAGTTGCAACTAGTTCACCCAAGTTTCAAGTCTAGCAATTGTGAAACCCACGAATCACAATGATGAGATACGGCAAGTAGCGGTGATTCCCTATCCCCTAAGAGTCTTTATTAATTTGTTATTCCTTTATTACATTTGAACGACTGTGACCGCATATTTGCGAACATTTCCCGACTTTTCCTATAGCCAGGTGACCGAAGAAGACACTGTTATTAGGCCTCCCTGTGTTCGATACCCGCTCGCCGCTACACCGTGCGCTTGCGGTAAGACTACAATCGTCGTCGCTCCGGGACGTGTATCCGGGGTGCGATCAAGTTTTTGGCGCCGTTGCCAGGGACAGCATTTTGACGGAGTTAGATTTGGATCACCCGGTTATTTCTCTTCAATTTCTTTCTTTATTTCTTCATTCTTTTCTAACTCTGTTTACAACCCCATTTTGCAAGCCCTCCCGAAATTTTCCACGAGATCTTAACAGGTAAAATGGGGGATGCAATTCCAATTACTGAGTCTGACCAGGGAGATGATGAATCTTTTGCGAAGCTCCTCAAGGAACTTATTGATGAGGTCTACGCTACCGGAGCTTTTGCTATTAATATCGAGGACCCCGTCGAACAACGGTTTGCTAGCTTCGTGATGGATCAAATCTCCCCGGATGGGACTGTTGGGGGCGATATCAGAGTTGATGTGAGGGACGACAAGATATATTTTGAAGGCGATAGAGCATGTGTCGAAGAGTACTACACTCCCGAGGAACACTTCGAACAGACCGATATTCAGGGAGATACACTCTATGACCCCCACTCTTGCATTTATGAATCTGCTGACGCATTTCTTGATCTCAGGAATGAACCGGAGCAAGGTGGTGGTCCTATCGATGCAAGCGCGGAATCGAAGAGCGTCTATTCCGATGCACCGTCCTCACTAGGAAGCGAATCAGAGCCTCCACTTGAGAGTGAGCTAAATTCAGATGTTGAAGGAGAGGCCAAATTCACAAAAGATGACGAAGCCAAGGGTACGGCACCCTTTGAGGTAGAGCTTAAACAATTACCGCCGAATCTAAGATATGCTTTCCTGGGTAATAAATTGACCTTCCCGGTGATTGTTAATGCCCACCTTGGCCAAGATCAACTTGAAAAGCTATTAGAAGTCCTTAGGGATCACAAGGATGTTCTCAGCTACACTATCTCTGATCTTAAGGGAATAAGCCCTAGGCTATGCACGCATAGGATCCACTTGGAAAACACTGAAGCCACTTCCATTGAGCCTCAAAGGCAGTTGAACCCGAACATGAAAGAGGTGGTTAAAAAGGAAATCCTAAAATTGCTCGAGGCCGGAATTATCTACCCTATCTCTGACAGTAGATGGGTTAGCCCTGTTCATGTCGTCCCCAAGAAAGGGGGAATGACCGTTATAAAAAATGATAAAGGAGAGCCCATTTCTACACGCACTGTCACGGGATGGCGAATGTGCATTGATTATATGAAATTAAATAAAGCCACCCGAAAAGACCATTACCCTTTGCCCTTCATTGATCAAATGCTTGAACGCCTAGCTAAACATAAATACTTTTGTTATTTGGATGGGTATTCGGGGTTTTTCCAAATCCCTTTGCACGAAGATGACCAAGAAAAGACCACTTTCACTTGTCCCTATGGTACATATGCCTACCGTAGGATGCCCTTTGGTCTTTGTAATTCTCCCGCCACCTTTCAGAGATGTATGCCATCCATTTTTTCCGATTACATTGAAAATATCATGGAAGTCTTTATGGATGATTTTTCGATTTATGGAAGCGAGTTTGATTCTTGTTTGGCTAATCTTACTAAAGTTCTTAAAAGGTGCCAACAAAATAATCTAACTCTAAATTGGGAGAAGTGTCACTTCATGGTAACGGAAGGTATAATTCTTGGGCACATTGTCTCCTCGAGAGGAATTGAGGTAGATAAGGCAAAGATTGAGGTAATTGAGAAACTCCCTCCTCCTATTAATGTCAATGGCATTAGAGGCTTTCTTGGTCATGCGGGGTTTTATCGCCGCTTTATCAAGGATTTCGCCTTGATTGCCCGACCTCTTACTTCCTTGCTCGCTAAAGATGCTCCGTTTGTTTTTTCAGGTGAATGCTTGCAAGCCTTCAATACATTGAAGGAAGCACTAATTTCTGCGCCCATCATACAACCACCGGATTGGAGCCTTCCCTTTGAACTCATGTGCGATGCAAGTGACCAAGCCATTGGAGCGGTGTTAGGACAAAGGACAGACAGAAAGCTTCATGCAATATTCTATGCAAGCAAGACATTGGATGACGCACAGAAAAATTACACGACTACGGAGAAAGAGCTTCTAGCGGTCGTGTATTCCATTGAAAAGTTCCGCTCCTACCTCCTTGGATCCAAGGTAATTGTCCACACCGACCATGCGGCATTAAAGTACCTTCTAAACAAGAAAGAAGCCAAACCTAGGTTGATTAGGTGGATACTTCTATTGCAAGAGTTTGATTTGGAAATCAGAGATAAGAAGGGTACGGACAACATTGTGGCGGACCATCTGGCTAGACTAATTCGTGACAATGAGGACGAGAGTTTGCCCATTGATGACTCCTTTGTCGATGAGAGGCTATACGCCATAAGGCCCGGGGAAGTTCCTTGGTATGCGGACTATGTCAATTATCTGGCTTGTGGGATTAAACCATGCGGGATGCCCACACAGCAAAAGAGGAGATTCATGCATGAGGTCCGTAGCTATTTCTGGGAAGACCCGTACCTCTTTAAGATGTGCAAGGATGGGGTTATCCGGAGATATATCTCTAAGGAGGAGGCCACCTCCATAATCTTGCATTGCCATGGTATGCCATGCGGGGGACATCACACCGCTTCTAAGACTACCGCTAAGATATTGCAAAGTGGATTCTTTTGGCCAACCATGTTCAGAGACACGCATGACTTCGTCAAGGCGTGCGGTAGATGCCAACGGACCGGGAATATTTCGAAACGAAATGAGATGCCAATGAAGCCCATTCTAGAGATTGAGCTCTTTGATTGTTGGGGAGTGGACTTCATGGGACCATTTCCGTCAAGCAACGGTAACAAGTATATCTTGTTGGCCGTGGACTACATCTCCAAATGGGTAGAAGCCATTGCCACCCCTACCAATGACGCAAGGGTTGTCTCAAAGTTTTTCAAGCAGAATATTTTCCCGTGCTTTGGGGTGCCCCGTACTTTGATAAGCGACGGGGGAAGCCACTTTATTGAAAACAAATTTGAGGCTATGGTGAAAAAGTACGGGGTAAACCATAGAATCGGCATGGCCTACCACCCTCAGACGAGCGGACAAGTGGAAGTCTCAAATAGAGAAATCAAGCAAATTCTTGAAAAGACTGTAGATCGATCTAGAAAAGATTGGTCCATGAAGTTAAACGATGCTCTATGGGCATATCGCACGGCTTTTCGCACCCCTATTGGCACCACACCGTTCCGACTTGTTTATGGGAAAGCTTGTCACCTACCGGTAGAGCTGGAGCACCGCGCGTATTGGGCCATCAAGACCCTCAATTATGACTATAAGAGTGTGGCAGTGAGGAAACTCTTGGACATCAATGAGCTTGACGAAATTAGAAGAGATGACTACGAGAGCTCAAGAATTTACAAAGAGAGGACCAAGATTCTCCATGACGCCCGCATAACTGTCACGAACTTCAAGGTCGGAGACAAGGTCTTTCTATATAATTCCCCACTCCGACTATTCCCCGGGAAGTTGAGGTCACGGTGGTCCGGGCCTTTCACTATCAAGCGCATACAACCGGGAGGAGCATTTGAATTGGAAGGGAAAGACGGAGCCACTTTCAAGGTGAATGGGCAACGTCTAACGCATTATTCCGAAGGAGTCCCTATGGGCGAGGTAAATAGAATATATCTACTCAAGGGATGGCCGGACGACCTTTCATACCTCCTTGATGAGGTCATTGAAGAGGCGATACCCCACTCCATCGGTGCACCCCACGAAGATAGCTTCGAAGAAGGCCTAGATTTGGCCGAGGAAGAGAAGATGGAGCACTCCCCCGATATCTCCATGGCAATTGATGATGGTGACGCTGATGTCGCAAGAATACGAGATCTCTGCAAGCTCTCAAAGTTGAGGACTCCGAAGAAAGCTCCATCGATACGAAGATCGGTGTCACCGGTAAAGAGGAAGACCGGAGCAAGCTCTAGCTTGGGGGAGCCACCCCCCAACATTGCCCATGACGAAGGGGTGCTGAGGAAGACCACATCACACCACCATGATCCAAATCCGAGTGGTCTTCCAAGCAAGTTCGACGGGCGCATCTCGTATGCACCCAACATCAAGCGTTAATTGAAAATCAAAAGGGGTCGAGCTCAAGACCATAAACGAGCGCTTGTCGTGAGGCAACCCGACGGTTATCGCAATTTTTCTATTTTGGTTTTTATTTTTGTTTTGGACTTTATTAGTGTTTTTGAGTTGTTTGCCCGAAAAAATTTGACAACGGGTCCTATTTTCTTTGACAGGAGAGGAGAACGGGATATCTATCATATGTAGGATGACTAAGGCAAAGAGGAGCGCTCCATGGACGTGCTCGAGGCTTAGGAGAATGAAGAAATCAAATGGAGAAAGAAAAAACAGAGATTAGAGCCAAAACGGAGCATCACAGCAGAAAACAGGGCCTCACCCGGTCGAGTACCATATCCACTCGGCCGAGCAACCAACGTCGTCTGCCCGAGTGGTGCACCAACGAGGGAAGTCTGCTACACCCAACTCTCTGTTCTTTTTTTGATTTCAGTATAAATTGCCACTCGGCCGAGTATATATCTTCACTCGGCCGAGTGAAACTGATACGCTCGTAGGGAGAGAATTTCCGAGTAGTTTGTGCCACTCGGTCGAATGGACTTTTTCCACTCGGCCGATGGTGGCAAAGCCACTCGGCCAAGTCGTATGAGGGGAGGAGTTTTTAAAATTATTTTTCGTTACGATCACTAGGCCGAGTGACACCGTCACTCGGCCGAGTCGTAACCTCTCCTATATAAGGCGCAGCGGGTCGGCACGGAATTCGAAACGCCAAAATCCCAAATCACCCGAACCCCGTGCGACCGCTGCTCCCTCGTCCGCTGTGACCTCGCACTTGCCCGACCTCTGCGCTCATCGGTCCGACCGCCATGCCACCGCCGACCGACGTCGACCGCCGACCACCCTCACCGCCGGCGACTCCCTCACCGCCGGCCGACCTCCGGTAACCCCAATTTCGCACGTTTTCTCCATTTTCTCCTATTTTTTATGATCCGTGCGCCTATCAAGCACCTACCTCAAATTAATTTCATTATCTATCTATTATACCCCTAACCCCCCATGTATTTCGAATTTTACACGCTGATATCGCTGTTTGATGTGTAGGCTATCTTGGGGAGCTTAGGGGAGCCTAAGGGAGCTTCCAGGGCGCGCTTTTGGCTTAATGGAGGCGGCGTCTTCGCACGCATCCGCTGTTTTGCTCTCACGGCGTGTTCAGGTACCTTCGTTCTATTATTTTTGACACGCCGCATTTTATATTCGTTGGGTGATCACTCGGGGCACACATGCCGCCCCGTACACGGCCACGCACTAGGAGAGCTTCCGCCAAGCGGAAGCGGCCGGATGAGCCCGGCCCCTCCCACGATATGGAGGACTCTCCTCCACCTACACCACCTCACCCCACACAGCCACAGCCTGCCGATCCTGTCCACCCACAGCCACTTCCAGCAGAGCCCATCCACCCACAGCCACCACCGGCTCCTATCGTCGGGCCGCTGGGTATTACGTTCCGAGACGACACACATCGTGTCGCCTTTGAGCGTATCTCCCAGCGCTCGATAGTGCCCTCTAGGTTTGCACACCTTGCTGACCTAGACCGCCTGGGGGTACTTGAGGGGTTGCTCACGTTGTACGACAACGTGGGTTGGCAAGATTTTCTTTCCGTGTCGGCGGACACTTACGTCCGTCTGACACTCGAGGTGCTCAGCTTGATCGCCAGGACCCCTGAGGGGTGCTTCTTTAGACTGATGGATCGAGAGTGTCAGATCACTCTCGATATGCTTAGGGCATTCTTTCAGTGGCCCGCTGTCCCCACACCCGACCGAGCCTACGCCCCCACACACATCCCTCCCCCATCCTTCGATTCACACGCCTTCTGGGCCAGGATCACAGGTTTACCTCAGGCCTTTGACCCTAGTAGGGCCAAGGCCTCGGCCATAGTCCACCCCTGCCTCCGCATAGCACAGCGCCTTATGGCGACCACCTTTCTGGCGAGGTACGAGCATGGGACGATGTCGACGCCTGAGCTCTATATGCTCTACGCGATGACTCGCCCCAGAGTTCTTGATAGGGATGGTGTCACGATGGTCCCCGCCGTTGAGATTGATGTCGCTAGCTGGTTTTTGGACCGCATCATCGTATCGGTGGGCACTCGCTCCCCGATATGTTGCGATGGCCTGATCACCTTGCTAGCTCTGATGACCGGCGAGGACCTGTCGGCCGACCTGCGTCGACCTTCGGGCCCTACTTCACTTTCGATAGACGTCATGGCCCGGATGAAGATGCTTCGTCCGCACGGCCAGCGGCACTGGGTATGGTTGCACGGTCTGTTCGGTGCTGACTACATGATCCTTCCGAGCCCCGCTCGGACACCCATAGGACAAGCACATGAGGACTGGCTTCCGACGATGGATCTCCTGATCCCCGCCGCCTACGTGCTAGAGGCCGAGGGAGCTGAGCCTGCACCACCTGCACACCCTGCACCGCCAGCTGATCCTGTGTTCCCTCAGCCTGAGCCTGCACTTTCTGCCGCTCCCGACACTTCTGTCTCCACTTCTGCCAGTGTTGGGAGTACACTTGCTGAGCCCACCACCACCACTGCTGTGCCCCTGTCGGTCGAGCCACTCACCTATCTATTACCCGAGCTTCCACCCACCATACTTGAGAGCGACGAGCCTTCCTTCACTTCCGTCGTGGAGACCCTATCCACTTTGATCTCCACTGGGGTTTCACCTTTTCGACCCCACACTTCCTCCCCAGCGGTTGACCTCTCTGTCTCTACGGTAGCCGTCCAATCTGAGAGTGTCGTGACGTCTA
Source organism: Scilla litardierei (assembly GCA_030789695.1). Taxonomy (NCBI): domain Eukaryota; kingdom Viridiplantae; phylum Streptophyta; class Magnoliopsida; order Asparagales; family Asparagaceae; genus Scilla; species Scilla litardierei. Next base: position 71,162,986 of record CM061130.1, read on the forward strand.
TTCCCACGTCTGTGTCACTGACCTCTCTCGCTGCCTCGTCACCGATTTTGTCTTCCACTCCCACTGCTGCTGCTTCCACCTCACACCAGCTTGCGTCCCAGCCTTGCACTGAGGCTGGGCATCCACTAGTGGGCACAGTACCCTTTCGACCCATGCCTGCTATCCCGATCACCTACACTGCACGTATAAGATAGCCCCGACCTGCTCAGCCTAGACCTGTCCGCCCCTCCGCTCCACCACCCCCTGACGCCTTAGTTCAGAGCGTTCACGCTCTTGAGGGGGCGATGAGTGGACTGCGGGGCGATTTTAGGGCTCTGTCTTCCACAGTCACCGCCATGCAGCACCGCCTCGAGCTACTTCCCGGCATTCACTTTTGCCTGACCCAGATCCTCGAGCGACTGCCACGACCACCATCCACCCAGCAGTCTGTTTCCCAGCCGCCACCACCCCCACCTCCGCCTCAGGACGGAGATGACGCAGCACCACCAGCTTAGGCACACCCTTGATGCCATCGATATTTTTTTGTCGTTATGCTGCCCATTCTCTGCTTGGTCCTGAGGAGTCTTTACCCACCCCCCTCCTAGCACTATTTTTGCCCACATTTTGATCATATCATTCTATATCCTTTTCGGGAGTGAGGGAGAGTCTTTTTGGTGACACACACATATCCACATCACTCTTATCCTTGCATGCATCACATTCACATCATATTTTTCATCTTGTTGTTTTTATTTCTTTTTCTCATGCATGCATACCCACCCCATCCACCCATTACACTTCTCTCGGTGTGCCACACTTCGCAAATTGAGGACACTGTGCACTTTAGCTTGGGGGAGTGAGTTCTCACACTTTTTGCTTTTGTCACCTTTATTTTTAGTTTTTTCACGTTGTTCCACTTTTTCACTCATTTTTCATCTCTTTTTTCATTTTTACCATGCATCACGTTTTTCTTATTTTTCTTGTGTGTTGCATTGTAAATAGTTTTATTTTCGTTTATCTTTATTCCTTTCATCTTTTGCTAGAGATGACCTTTCTGTGATGATGATGACGTGGTGTTAACTTTTCTCTATATGCATGCTATGTTTGTCATGTCATAGCTCTTTTTATTTCTGATATCATATGCTATGTTCTGTTTTGCATTTAGAAATAGTAACCCACTCTCTTTTGATGTATGAAAATGGATGAAATTCTATTATTAGCTGATGTCTGATGATTCATATGTATGCTATCGTAGAAAACACACCAAGATTCACGGATTGATGCTTATATCTGGAGTACTGATTTCCTTTCTCACATCACTTCTATTTGCATGACTTGTACTATTCACTTCGGGTTGATTGAAATGTTTGCTAGCTTTGATAAATCTGGATTAGTTTACTTTTTGAGATTAAACTGAGTAGATTATATTACCCTGCTGGAGTTGTCATGCACGTCGTATGGAGTGAACTGAGAGATACATTTATTTCTTTCTCCACATATCTTGAACATTATTTCTCTATTTTAAATTCATTGGTGAATCTCCCCCTTAGCGATTCTATCTTTGGCATTCCCCCGTTATTAAAATCACATGATCCAAATTCCCCAAAATCCAAAGAAAATATACTTGTATATCCTTCTCTTTGATTTGGGATCATTGTGTATATATGCTATTCAAAAAAAAGAGAAAAAAGAAAAAAAAGAAAAAGATTTGAGAATAAAAAAAAGAAAAGAGAAAAGTAGTTCGAAAACGATCCCATCTCATACACTTTGTCTCTTTCTTCCCTCTTTTGTTTTTATTTTGGACTTTTGGAGCTTCATAAAAATGGGGATGTAAATATCCTTTTATATATGCCACCACGCTTATAGATAAGCTTGGGGGAGAGAATCCAATGATGTCTGAGAGAGTGACTACCTGACGGTGCATGACAACCTAGGCTAAGTAATATTCTATACTCGGTAAGATTGCTAAAGTTTTACGAAGTCCAGAAATCTACGCTTAGCATTCATTTCATGAAAACCACACTTTTTCTATTCTTTCTACTCTGACGTTTGATATCTCTTATAATCCTTATAGAAAGCATTCAATTGAAAAGTGTGTGATCTACGATGTTGTATACCGCTTTAGATGCTTCAGACGATGTTAATCTTAGAATTATTCCATTTTTCATGCTATATTGATATTCTTGGGTTTTCTATTTCAAATGCACCATTATACTATGATATCAAAATAAAAGTCTTTGACATGTGTTTTATATTCGATGCATGCTATATGAGTAAGCAAAACCCACGTCCTGAGAAAATGATCTAGCCACTTCCCTCTTCGTTTTCTATTTCGTTTTTCGTTTTCCGCTTTCCTCCTTTCCGTCATTTTCTTTATCTTCATCTACCGGGTTCGCTTTTTACTTATCTTCCTCGAGGCCGAGTAAAAGGTAAGCTTGGGGGATTTTGATCACTCCGTATTTTGCACCTTTTTTCTGCATGTTTGCATGCCATTTAGATCGCTCAAATCGTGTTTTTCACGTTTATTCGACAACATTGCGATGCTTTTCACGATTTGTTGTTTTTGTCGTATTTCAGGAGATTTGGAGCGATTTGGAGTGATTCTGAGATGCACCCACTCCGGAGTGTCACCGACGACTCTCTTGGGGGGTATTTTGCTATTGGAGAGGAGCGGAAGGAGAAAGAACGTCGTAAGAGTGACGAGGAGACGAAAATATGAAGTTTGGGTGCTTTGAGCACTTCACTCGGCCGAGTGAAGGAGTCACTCGGCCGACCATAGGAAGCCCGCTCGTTCGGCCAGATCGGACACGCAACAGAGCAATATCAGCGTGCACTCGGCCGAGCATCACCATGCCACTCGGCCGAGCACCGAGTCACCCATTGCCTGATTGGAGCCAAGACGACGGCAACAAAAAATGCCAAACTCTCTGTTTTTTCGTCTGTACAGGCCCGATGACTGACTCGGCCGAGTGGAGAAAGACGGTCCGCCCGAGTGACAACCGACGTCCGCCCGAGTGGCTAAAGGCCGTCCGCCCGAGTGACCTCCGAGGAGACGACCCCCGAGACCCCCAACTCTCTGTTTCTGTACAGGGTTCGTCACTCGGCCGAGTGACATTTATCACTCAGCCGAGTGAGCCTTGCTGCCTGAAGCGTAAACTGCGGATTTGAGACTGCGCAGGGGCATTTTCGTCAGGGTTTTTTGGGTGATTTTGGGGGGTATTTAACCCCAGTTTTTAACCTAGTTTAGAGAGTCTTTTTCCAGAACTTTTGCAGCCTTTTATATTAACTTTTTAGGGATTAGATTGAGTTTTTAGAGCGGAGAGAAAAGTGATTTTTTTGTTGGATGCTATCTTGTTCTTCATTGGTTTGTATCTCTCTCCCTCAAAAACTCCATTTTTATTGATTTGTTGAATATTGCTATGAATTCCATTCATTTTACTTGTGAATTTCTATTGCATTATATTATGAATTATGAGTAGTTCATCGTCTTAGGGCGTAGGGATGAACCCTACGAGCCCAATTTCGAAATTGTGATGAATTGGTGAAACTATTGCTAGGATTGATTAGGGTTAGTTTGGGATTGCTATAAAACGAATAGCCAGGGATTCATACCGATTGGGATTTGCAAGAGATTGGATCCCAATTCGATAGGAAGCCCTAGATATTCGAATTGGGCTGCAATTGAATTTCTCCGGAATCGGTTTGCAAGAGATTGGACCGAAACTAGGGTTTTCGATTGCAACTCTATACCGATACCCGTTTGCAAGAGATTGGACGGGTAGGAACTATCCCAACCTAGGTCGTAGCTCGAGTTTGCAAGAGAGTGGGCTCGAGATACGATTGAACGATGATGTTGTTCTTCACGCTAGCTTGCCTCGGTTAGAGTTTGCAAGAGATTGGACCCTACCCTAGGTTGGCTATAGACCGGCAATAGCGCGAGAGCGTGAGCTTGGTTCCACATTTAGTTGCATCTAGTTCACCCAAGTTTCAAGTCTAGCAATTGTGAAACCCACGAATCACAATGATGAGATACGACAAGTAGCGGGGATTCCCTATCCCCTAAGCGTCTTTATTAATTTGTTATTCCTTTATTACATTTGAACGACTGTGACCGCATATTTGCGAACATTTCCCGACTTTTCCTATAGCCATGTGACCGAAGAAGACACTGTTATTCGGCCTCCCTGTGTTCGATACCCGCTCGCCGTTACACCGTGCGCTTGCGGTAAGACTATGATCGTCGCCGCTCTGGGACGTGTATCCGGGGTGCGATCAGTTAAGATTTAGTCATCCTCGTCCTAAGATACCTTAGTAGCCCACACTTGACCCTGACCGTGTTAGATTTCTAGAGCCCTTGTTTTAGTCGTTCGCTCGGGTCTATCAACTTCGAGCCCAGCAGAACTAACCTTGATTCTCTTAGGAACCTTTCCCATTAGATCCTGGTTACAGTCTAGCTCATTAGGAAATCTTAGTGCCGAGCTCTCCTGACCTTTAGACGACCCGATAATTAGAATCCCTGACTTCTAGTGTCTTCCTGATCATTACCCTTTCGTGTTATCGACCGTAGAGTTCCATCGTAGCTTCGTGAATCGTATCCTAGGTGTATCCATCATGCGATCTTTTTATTTTCTCCCAATTCACGTAATCGTTCCTGACGAGTATCGTTGATTCTTCGAGTCTTTTCCTCTGCCCAGTCTGCTTCCTCTAAAAGTATTTTCGAAATTCCTTATTAAGTCCATCGCTCAGCTTCATTTCTTTGAAACCTTCTTGAAATTTTTCTTTGTTACTATCTCGTACTTATTTTCAAATCGGTATCTTTCATATTTTCGGTTTTAAAACCTTGTTAACATTTTGATAATTCAATTTATACTTTTTCTAGACTACAAAATCTATTTCTAACCACTTACCGTACATACTTTTAGAATATTTTCTAAACTAGAGGGAACTCCAATTTTTTTTATTATTATATCAGTTCTATGTTCTTCGTGATCACATTTCAAAATCTTTGTGTAAACCTATCTTCATTTGCAAAACAATCGTTTCTCACCCTACCCTTCTTTCCTTCGTCTCACTCTTTTTCAGAATTGTAATTTTCTACCATCTGCTCGTTTTTCTCTACCTAATTTTTGTAAGTATAAAAATATAAGATACCGTATTTCACACGTGATCTTTCTTTATTTTTATTTGGAGCAATATCTTAGTTCCACCCAACCAGTCATCTCCTTATCCTCGCCTTATCCAAACTCGCTTCTTCCGATCTTGTTTCATTTCGCTTTTGGTTCCGGTCCCTTTCTATCATATAGACATGGTGTTTGTAGTTGTCTATGCCATCTAGTTTAGTAGTGGGCCCTTGTTTTTTTGTTTTAATGTCGTCGTGGTGCATGTATATAGGTAGAGTGTTCGGACCTGTATGAGTATGCTATCCTTAGGATATTAATGACTGCCTCGGTGTCATGTGTGTATACTCAGCGTGGTCCGTGAGATACATATGGAAGTTGTATGAGTGATGGTATTCATATATGTGTGGATAGCGTCATAGCGGGTAGCCCTTAGACTTAGACTTCCATATTATAGTACGTCTTATCTTCGGCGGTATATGATTGTATCAAAACATGTGCGTCTTTTAAACCCAATCCTTAAAGTTTTGAAACTAGCACACAAGATCACGACCCCTTATTCTCCCTCAACCATTATCACCACTCCACACATTTTTACCCACATGTTTTAATATATATATATATATATATATATATATATATATCTATTCTATATTTGATGAAGATTTTGAATTTTGTCCCAGTAGGATAAGTGACTAGGACAAAGGGGCTATGACTAGGATAAGGGCTTGATGACTATGATTTTGTTTGGGATTTTTATGTGTTTTGAGGGAAATTTGAATTTTGTTTGTGTTTTTGTATGTGTTGTGAGGGAAATTGGAAAATTGTTGGCAGGTGATAGCACGTTTTTGGAGAGAAACTTTTTGGTCACATCACTTGGTTGCAGCCTTGCAGGTGATATCACATTGCTGGAGGGAAATTAAAGGCTTGAAACAAAATTTTTTTGGGGGAAAAACTCTGCCGCCCACAACCCATCTCCCTTTTCTCAGCTACTCGATCCGTTCATCTCTCTTTTCACTCGAGCACCAACCCATCTCCCTCTAGAATTCTAAATACCAGGCCTTGGCAGCTGCTTCTTATTTTCTCTCTTCTATCTACCTCAAGTGCATCAGACACTCCTCTCCGATCTCCATCTAGCCGCAAGGTTCACGGTTCATTGCCTGAACAACCACCAATCGGACCCCAAATCGCGTCATCTAGGTAAGTTTCTCATTTCTTGAATTTTTGTGTCAAAGATTTTGCATTTTTTCTGTTGGAGTCCAAATTTTGGAACCACAATAGAAACTTTTTTGATACGATCTGTACCCAATATTTTTTTTGTACCCAAATCAGATCTACGAGCTTGAGCGATGTGTTGGAGAGGTTGGGCCCTCTGGATCAGATCTCTCCATGAATGCTATGTGTTTATTGGTTTTGTGTTGGTTGATGTTCTTTATTGGTTTTGTGTTCTGTTGGTGAGTGCTAGGTGTTTGATTAAATGCTTGAACGATTTGTATGTTCTTATAGTATTTTTTTTCTTTTCAGTTTTGAATTTTATTGTTCTTTGATTTAAAAATAACATCTTCAACTTCTTAACCTCCTTCTTCTGGGTCTATTGGGCATGGCCTCACAGCATCACATCCAACAAAGTGATTGGCGCATCCACGGCCAACAACATCATGGTTCTGGCTTCCACAGGCTCGGCATTGGTGCATCCACTCTAGATTACCACAATAAAGAAAGCATTTTCCAAGTGGAAGAACACTCCAGTCACTTCTCTGCAACAAATCATGTTCAAGCTCCAAGAGCTCATTCGAATAGATATGGTATTCTTTATTTTTTGTCAAAAACTATGTATAAAATCTTTAGTACATTGTTATCAATTAGTAATAGCTTTTATGTATTTTTGTATTTATTTTTTAGGATAAGCTTGCCATGAATAACACAAAACTGGGAAAGACACTTAAAAGATGCTCACAGTAATGTTTTCTATGGCTTATGTTAGTTGAAGAATTTAGATGCTTCGAAGTAAAATTCTTTTGTCATATGATTTTTTGGGATAAAGCTAAGCATTGATCAATTATACAATTGATGGATACATTTGAATGTGGTTGCAAGCAAAGAATTCGATATCAGTTATTGCTTGACAGGTTTAATAATGCAAAATTTCTAATTTTTTTGTTCGGTTTCTTGAATCTTTGGTAGGTTTGTGATGTGGAATCGATGGGGTTGGACGAATGATGTCGTGAGGAGACTGGGGGTTGAGATGCGGCAGATCTACGATATTGTCAATGTATTGGAGAGTGTTGCGGTCAGAACTTGCTTATTGATTCTTAAATATATTGATCTCAAATTTTTGTGAGTTTTGTGAGTTATATTGATTCTTAAAGATTTAATTGTAATTGTGGCAACTTTTTTCAGGTTTACCACGAACATCCAAGAATCGGTTCTCTTGGATATGGCTTTCTGGGGGTATCAAAGGCATTCTTTACATGTGGTATCCTATACTATTCACACTTTGGTTTATCAACATTACGATTCTTTCTCTTGATGTTGGTATCAATTAATTGTATAGTTACTTATCAGTGTGTTTCATTATTAATTCCCTAATTATCTCTAAGCCATCACCTGTGAATAGATATTATGTATTTTATGTTATCATCTATTTTGTGCCCTTTGAAGCTCTGTTGCTCAAGTCATCCTTCCTTCCCAACAAATACCAAAGTATGCATGGTACAGTTTATTGACTTCATTTCTTTGTAGTTTTAGTTCTGAGTTTCTTACATTCATCTATTTGTATGTATGTGGAGAAATGCAAGTTTCCCAATGATGGTTCTTCAGTAAAATCTTTGATATATGTTGGAAGGTATCGACATTATGCCATTAAAAGAGTGGTAAAATCACTTTATGTTCTTTGCAAAAGTTTATGAAACTCAATAACATAATTTTGTCTACATATAATCGGATATGTTACATGACCAATAACTGCTATCTCTCTTCTTGAATTGTTTAAAATATTGCAGTTTCAGTATCAAACGAGGCATACATTTTCTTTTCCTGGAGCTTAAGGGAGGGCACAACAATCATCCGCAAATGTAGCCACTGGAACAAACACCAAAATACAGAAAACAAGATGCCTGGCCTAATGCATCTCTGAATGACAACCTAACTCAACTACTTAATTTTTTGGGCGCGAATGGTTTTTGAAAACGGTATTAAGCTGAAGGTGCTCAGAAGACTGGGTTCTACCATCCCATTTGATTGACAGATTCTTTTTGCATGGACTGCCGGAGTTTAGCGGATTTCAACTCTCAATGAAGCATGAGGTTGGAAGGATCAAACCACAGTGCAGGACATGGATTTGGCTGTCCTGGCAAGCCTTACAGGCTGTAAATTTGTCTTTCTTGGAGACCTCAAGGTATCGTCAACTTCCACGATTAATATCATGCAGCTTAATGCATATGTGTTTGCATACTATATAACCAAGCCGAAGCATACAACTACTATATAAAACCATTCAAGCATGCATTGATCCACCATAATGTGTGTGCATATCATGATACAAAACGTTTGGAATTTAGATTTCACAAAAACAAAAAGGAATTTAATTATCAGCATTGTTGAACGCTTGCAAATGTCCAAAAGTATAAACAGCATTATTGATTCATCCGCATGGGTTTGAAAGAATACCACCTGCACCATGGGGAACTCATGTATCTTTCTTATTTTCTCTTTTGCTATGTAATATGCAAGTTCTTGATTAATCATCAGGTTTTCTTTTGGAGACTGATTCTCTTTTGAATCAATTTTCTTTGATGTTATAAAGAATGATTCATGACATGTTATTGTTCTGTTGCCTCATCTTGAATTGTTTAAAATATTGCAGTTTCAGTATCAAACGAGGCATACATTTTCTTTTTCCTGGAGCTTAAGGGATGGCACACCAATCATCCATAGATGTAGCCATTGGAACAAACACCAAAAGACAGAAAAGAAGATGCCTGGCCTGATGTAGCCATGCGATGATGCTTATTTACAGGCAATCATGGTGATCATAGGTGGAAGATTTATGGTGTAGTTTTGTCATTCCCCCATTTGCAGTAGGATGTGCACTACATTTGGTGGTTCATTTTGTTGGTTTGGTCCATACGGTTGGATGGGCACTCCGGTGATATCCTGCTGCGGTCACATACGGTAGGATGGGCACTCTTCGATCCATACTATACTGCATTTTTTCTTCATGTGGTGGAACTGAGGGTGGTGATGCTGAAGACTCACACGACAAGCTTTAAATGAGGAAGTAGAGGTGGAAAGAGTAGGAAGCAACTGAAGGAGGTGGCAGTTAGGGAGTGGGGAGAAGAGAGAGAGGGAGATTGATTTCTATTTTTGTAGGTGTTTTGTATTTGATTCTGATAATAATGTATCACTTTAAGCTGGTGTTATTATAATGTAATGTGCGGATACAATTGATGGTTCCAGAGATTAAGCTTATGATATGCATTAGTTTTGTTGATCTTATTGATATGCAAACACAATAAGGAACTTGATTTGAAATGTGGCCTGCTATTAAATTTGCGTACATGAAGTTTGAAAGATGGATGACTGTGGCATGCTAGAAGTCTGAAAGTCTGCAAATGATGTGGCTTGCTTTTAGATTTGAAATATGTGGCTTTGCACCTATTCAGATTTGAAAGCAGACCTTTCAAATATGTGGCTTGCTTTCAAATTCTGTGGTTTGAAAGGCTGCAAAGTCTGAAAGCCTGCTACTAAGTTTGGCATATACTTGAAGTCTGAAAGCATGGAAATTCTGTCCAAACATAGGTATACTTGAAGTCTGAAAGACACGACCATCTTTAGTAGCATCCATCTCAGATTCTCCCATAGTGAAAAGGAACGGACAAAACAATCAGGTTAACACTTAACAGTCATTCATGTTTCTCCAACAAAAATCCCATTTTTAAAAATATTTTTTTATTTTACCCGCTGCCTGTTTGTGACTCTTCACTCACTGTTTCAGGCAGGTTACTCCAAGATGTTAATTCAAAATCAAAAACTGCATCATTAAAGGTCGTATGATGATTCACAAAACATCGATATCTTGCACTGGTCGAAGATGAGGCATCCATGCTTAAGATGACTTCACCGTAGCAGAATTGATGATGTCCACGAACTCCAGCTTCAAAAAAGCTTCGCCAATAAGAAAACCGTCAATATCTGGCTGGCCTGCTATTAAATTTGGACAGAAAATCCCACATTTACAGAAGGATATAGATCAACAGAAAAAATTCAAATGGCTGACAAACATGATAGGTGTAGAACGAGAAATGAAATGAACTTGAAATAAAATCCTACATACTTTAGTCTTTTGTTTCTTAAAGTTGATATTTTATTTGAGTCCATACATAATTTGCCATTTCAATATTCAAATAGTAACACATTATTTTGAAGCTGAAGGCACCCGCGCCAAAGGCCCCCGCTATAATTATTTGCGCTAATTTGTTGTTCCGCGCCGAAGGCATCCGCGCCGATTTTTTTGTTCCACACCGAAGGCGCCTGCGTCGAATTTGTTGTTCCGCGCCGAAGGTGTCCCCTCTGAAGGCGGCCGTGCCGCTAAATATTTTTATGCTAATTTGTTGTTTTTTAAAATTTTGTTTGTGGAAATAATTTCTTGGAGAACAATGATTTTGCGTGTGAAAATCTTAAATGAAGCGTGCCCGCGGGCACGGGTTATGACTAGTATATATATATATGTCATTGGCCTTAAGTTTTCTTTCTCTTCTCTCTTCTTTCTCTCTTCGAAATGTTATGTTTGTTGTTATATTATTTGGACTAGCTATTATTATTATACGGTCTTGTGTGCGGGTAGGTATAGTGTGTGGTGAGATATGTAATAGCGATGATTTATTGGTTTTGGGACACAAAGGTATGAGATTAGAATCATTTAGATGAAAAGAATTAGGTGTCCACGACTTATTAATGATACCAATGTGTGACAGACCCAAAGGAGAATTCTGGTGGGACGAAATTATATACATGAGAGTGAGAACTTATCGGACCTGAAACTTGGATGAGTGGTAGATAGGAGTAGCTATGAGGTATAATATGAGTTAGGGTGATCATGAGAATGAGTAGAACATTTAAAGCATCAAGATTTGACTATAGGTTGGGATGAGAAGACATTGAAAATAACCCGACGTGTTGGGATGAATGGATAGTAATGATTACAGATTTTATATGATTGGGAGATTAGATGATAGGGTTAAGGATAGATGAAGTTTGATGGTTCATTGATTATGGAGGATAACTTTATGAGAAAATATGACGGAGAATGTATTGGGGGAGAAATGATTCGATGACTGGTAGATGATGATGTGGACCAATAGTCAGGTGTTAGGATGTGATTCTAGTTGTAGCATTAGCCAGTGGAGAGACGAGTTATGATGAATTATTGAGAAACGTTATTTGAAGTTATAGGATTAGAGACCATTATGTGGGATATGTGAGTTGTAAGCCTAGGTATGTATAGATATTAATATTATAAGTATAAGCGATTCCGAGGGCGGAATCACTTTTAAGGTGGGTATAATGTAACTGCCATTTTTTGACTGTACGTATTTTAGCGCGCATTGTCGTTTCGTGTGTCTTTTTAGTTTTTGGCTTTATTGTTATTTTTTTTCCTTCGTAGCTCAGACGCATGACCGGACCCCATTTCTATGATCCTCTCGGAGGCGCGATCGCCCCGGTACCTCCGTTGTAATTTTTGGACGTCCTTGGACTTACCTACTTATCTCATTGTAATTTATATATATATATATATATATGTATTTTTATAAAAAAAATTGGAAATTTAAAGTTCTGTGCGTTAGTTTTATAACCAAATTATTATAAACTGATACCATTAAACCATGACTCTAAATAACAATTTTTGTCAGTTCGTTTTCAAAATAGGAACCAGAGAATCAAATGTTTTTAAAGAACAAATCCTTTGAGGAAAAAAATCTCTGGTCTGTTAATAAAATCTAATATTTTTAATAATATATACTAACTATCTTCCCCAAATCCCGTACCCCACAACCCCACAATCCCACTAGCTCACATGTCAAACCCATCCCCCAAGTTATCTCCCTACACCTACTCTATATAGAGAACTGGGATAACAACCTAGACCTGGGTCTAAGAGAGACAGCCGCCACTCCTTAAATTTTTTTGCAACCCCTTAAACAATACGGGCCGCATCCCTTCATCTCATCAACCAAACCTTCTCTTCTCCCCCCTCCTCTCTCTTTCTTCTCCGGCCAACTCGATCCCTGTAGGATTTTCTGGGACCCTTAAGGCACAAAAACTCTAGTCACGTCCTAAGTCGGACGGAACATAGACAGAAATGCAGCGGAAAATTTTTTATGTTAATCTAATTAACATGCAACCCTAAGGAACCAGACCCTATTAGCCAGGATCTCTGCCAACTTGGGGTGGATCTGACCACCCCAAGAGGGATCTAACTACTGCGAATAATTAAATGAAAAACTTAAACACATACCCGGAATCTCAGCCCTGGGGCATGCGAGATGTTCCGCACCGTCTTCCGAGCTGCTCCCGTCCCACGCCGAGCCGCTCCTTGAACCGCTCCCCGAACTGCTCCTCGAACCGCTCCGCATCCCGAGGCGATCAATCCCATGTCGTCGAGCCAACCACGCGCCGAAGAAAGTTTCACGCGAGTGAGTGAAACCTCCGCCTAGATTTCGGATCTGAATCCGAACTCCTTTGCGGCTTTGCTAGAGCCCTCAGGAGCAAAGCAGAAATTTATAGGGAGAGGAGAAATATTAATTTAGCTTAGATCCGAGCGTGCTCCAACATTTATGAGAGCCGCTCAGATCTAGAGCTTGGGACGAGTTTTGAGGAGGAGAGCAGACCCCTATTTATATAGGCGGCGGACTCTCCCCTTTTCTCAAAATCCGATGTGGGACTAATAATTGAGAGTTAATTAAATCAAGTTAGTTTGCCTTTCACAAAGTGCAAACTTCCGTGAATTTTAACTCACTCACTGTTGAGCTTCATGATTGATACAACCTATCAATTCGAAGGGTGTTCAATGGTGAACGCATAGGAAAAAACGGCTCGTCAATCCGAGTCCGTTTGACCCTTCAAACAATTGTCCAAAGTTAGCCAAAAGTCATGCTTCTCTTAGAAACGTAGCCGTCAAGAAAATCCCAGGTTTCAAAAAACCCTAACCAGAAAATTCGGGCTTGTTGGGCCTCCATTTTCGCTGGTTTCAGCCCAACAATTTAGGCTGACTTGTTTTGGCTATAACTTGTGCATTTGGACTCCGTTTTTGACGCGGTTTGAACCTGCGTTTAGAGCGGGACGATCCCGTCATCTATGTAACCTTTTCAACACGTTTATTTAATTAAATATAGTCTTAAACAATTTAAGATACATTTAATCTCTTTTGCATCATATGCAAATTAGTCCCTATCTAGGCTTAAATTATCATTTGCCTCAAATACAAATGATCCGAGGGCATATTCCTCTACATCTCCCACTTGCACTCAGGATCATTTATCCCGAATGCATGAGATGATTGCAAACATCTTTTGCAATATTTTATCCCTTGCATCAAATGCAAATTATTCTCCCTAACTAATTTCTACCTATTACTAGACGAAGGTCGTACTCTGTGTGGGACCCTACAGCCTGACCCTTACAACAGGTTGGGCTCGAAGCCCTATACGACAGTGACCACGAGCAATGGTTGCCGTCCCTGCTTCAGGAATCATCATTATGTGGTTGACTCATTGACATGAGTATTGTCGGGACCACCCTGACTGTTTCTGTGATGAGTTTCGCAGTTATAGTCTCTTCGTCTAAACTATGTTGTGTAAATCAAGTCTAGGGTACGGTCAAAATGTCAACCCCAATAACTTGACTCCGGTTAGTTTCTATCGATCTTTTAGTCAAAAATGTTGGACTTCTTCCAACATACTCTGGCCAGAGTTTTTACTAAAGACCGAACTAACCCTACGACACTAACTCCCATTGACCGGGAGCGACGAATCCTCTCTTGGTCATTACTCTCCTTATACGCTTCAAGTGTCACCCAATCAAAGACCTTTCGACAGGCCTTGCCTCGAAGCTAGGTCATTTGATCTAAGTGGCACCGTTCACGCACAGGTTCGTCAAAATGACCTCAAGTCAAAAGACCAACTAGCCTATCATCACTCAGAGTTATTATTGACAGATTGGTCAATGTAACCATATGATAACTCTTGTGGATCGTTCAGTGAACTCATTCTCTAATGAGCACATGTGTCTCGTCTCTGACTTTGCCAAGTCAAGCGATCATGAGATCATCACCACCGCTGAATGGTGAAGACTAAGACACAATGGTCTATCCGATGTTTCGATATCCTTGTCTCGAAACATCTACGACCACAAACCCTTTTAGACTTATGCTACAGACGGTCAAACATTTCTCCATGATCGAGATACTCATCTCGATACCTGTTTGACCTTGCATAAAATCTCAGGACTTTACCTAAGTTAATATCTAATGTTAACTACATTATAACATAACTTAGATAAATTATTACCAAACAGCTTACTGTTATTTCAAACAAGATGTTTGTGCTATTCACACACAGAGATAGATTGCCTCGAAGGTATCTTCTCTCAACATCTCCCACTTGCACTCAGGCCCATTTATCTCGGTATCTAATACCATTTTTACACATAAGTTTTCCCAACTTCATGTGGTAGAGCCTTCGTGAGTGGATCTGCTAAAACCGTCTACCCTATAGACTTAAGGGGTTTCTATGTTCATGTTAGACCAACCATTTGAATCTCATTCAAATAATTCATTTGGTCTTTCGGAATCCATAATAATTTTATTTCCTTGGATCTCATCCAGTTCATCGTACCTTACGATAATCATTTAAATTTGTTACTGGTCATTTCAAATGGCTCATATTTATTTCTGATAAAGTATCAAACTCTTTTGATCACTTTGTCAAAAATATATGTTCCATCCCTTTGATGCCTCGCATGTAATTTATATGCTCCCACTGACCTTGAAAACCTTCTGGTTAATTCATATAAGTTGGTCCGTCTAAATCATATTTAGAAAAACGAACTTATAAGTGAATGTCCCAATTTTCATGGTCAACTTTGAGCGTTTTACATCGAGCTTGGTCCGAGTAGATCTGTGCACATCTGCTGGCGAGAAAATTTCAACATAATCCGTTTTATAGGAATTAGGATGAAAACCGTTCTCGACTAACATGATTACACTTCACTATTTTCCTTTCTGCACAAATCTTTCAACTTAAAGATTTACTTGTAGAAAGTGGGGAAACCTTTTCCTTGGGCACGTAAGCTAAATTCCAAAATTTATTTACGCACACGGACCTATTCTGATTGCATCAAATTTTTAAATCGGAGTTACTATTCCGAATTTTCATCCTAGAAGTTGGCTAAGTCATCATCAATTATGATGTCTAACTCGACTCTTCGTCTTACGAGATTCGAGTAATTATACAACTTCTTAATGATTGATTTTATGAATATCTTATTGATAATTTCCTCACAGAACATTATCAAAACCTAGGCATTACTATCTGGGACTTAACCCAGAAGGAGGACTCAACTCAGTGTCACTTGTTATGGATCGCACCAAGTCTAACTTAGTGTGATTCATACCTTTAACAAACCGATGTGTTAACAGACTTGACCTGAGAGAAAATCACATTTTCTATTAATTACGCAAGATTTAATGTAGCTAAGTATTTGACCATTTGATCTAATCGAATCACTTTAAATACTTTAGTCATTTCGTTCTTTATTTTATCAGACTAGTGTTTCATCAAGAACACGTGTCTTAATAAAATATACGAATAACTTATTTTGGTTAATCTAGACTCGGGTACATCAGTATGTACCAGACTGAGTTCGACAACTCATTCTCCCACTGTCTTACAGATGGGTTTCGGCCATTTTATCTAAGAGGATAAGACTCACAAGTGTCCGTAGACTTCATAATACGAGAGGTCAGACCCCTCTTTATGTGACTTGTGAAACTTAGTCTCTCGATACGGCCTAGTCTATCTTGCCATATAAGTTTGCTACTATCTTGTGTATTTATATATATTAACATTTAATACATATATTATCATTATACAATTTACTCATTGCTTCAAAAGCAATGTGACGACATTCGTCAAAATGTGTTAAACTTTTGTATAACAATAATCATGAAATCGTGACCTTAGAGTATGTCACATTTTTATTTCCTCCTACTTATGCCTTTACTAATGATAAATTAAACTATTTAACTCGATTGACTTTTCGGTGTGCCTTCTTCCTTTTCTAAATCACATTTAGATATTTAAATGGCCCAACATAAATGAATAGCTATGCAAGCGACTCATGTATCCAAACGCTTGAGAGTTGCAATCTTGAGTGTAGCTCAAGAAGTTGCTTGTCTCAAGATCCGGTTGGGATACATAGTCTTGCACCACTCCTGCACTCGTATTCGACTCAAACGGTTTGATCGAATTCTCGAACTTTGCGGATCAGAATTGTTTGTCCATACAACCTTGAGGGTAGCTCGACAAGTTGTAGGGAGAAACATACTTCGAATATCCTATATGTTCAAGCTGCCTCATATAGAGACGAGTGACATATTGCGTGAATTTATTTGTTGGACCCAGAAATTAATGAAATCATATTTCTTAAGTCTGTTCTTTAGAAGGTCATTTTAATGTCAACGAGAGTATAGTTTAATCTTATCAATTAGAATTTAACTTGATATTCAATTAATCAACCTATTTGACCAATTAACTAATTCCATTATATTTTGATTCCTTCGGTAAACATAGTCTTGCCCTAGTTTAACATATGTTCAATATTAAATATAGGTAGAATGGCTTTTATCTATCTACATCCTCCCACTATTTTTACGATCGTTTCAAAGCTTAATAACGAACGATTTAATCGAATTAAAATATTTAAAATTTAGTGAAAGAGGGATCCAATCATCCTGAACCTCACAACCTTGAGGAGACTCAACAAGTTGATTGGTTCCATGATTGGTAGACTAACTCTTAGTCAATCACATCACATGTGACTCCCTATCGTTATTTTACCCACAGTCACTTATGATCTTGAGGAGACTCAACAAATCATAATAACTGGTCTAGTCAGACCCTTGATTTCATGTCCAGATTTGACTTAGATCGATGCTCGAGGAGACCCGACGTATCGATTTTGGTCAAGTCTAGACTACATCACATGTATGTTGGAGTTTGTTCCTTAAAGATAAACAAGTCATAGCTTGAGGAGACTCAACAACTATAATTGTCTTCTTTGAGTTACCAAGCTCCAAAATCAAGGAGGGATACGAATTAATCTTTAATAAGATATATAACGCATTGACTAGATATAGTCCAGGGTGTCATACAATCATGATTCGTGACATTGCGGTCCAGCGGAACACAGCCAGTGAATTGACTAAGCCAGGATCACTACCCCTTAGACTAGTAAGGGTTGATCCAGAACTCTTAGCCAAGCACATTGACTGGATCATGGTCCATTGAATGAAGCTTGTCATTTTTGTATGTGTGCCATAAACTAAACAGCTTTTATTAACAACTAATTAATCCTATCAACTAGTTGCATCCTTAAATTCAAAATTTTAGGATTTGTTTAATAACTTTTATTAAGTTCTTATCAACTATAAGGTTCACGTGCTTTCCTAATCTTTATTAGGATTTTAATAAATAATTAACCAACGCTAAAAGCGAAGTCCTTTAATGATTTAATAATAACAATTAAAAAAATCATTAAAAGGACTACCCTAATCAGGAATTAGGTCTTGAAGTATTGTTAATGTTTTATTAAAACATAGCATGTCATTAAAATTCAATTAATAAATTTTAATCATTACTTAATGGCTAACCTAAAGGGTTGTCTTGTGTTATCAAATAAGGGACAAGAAGACATATCCATTAAAAATTTACACTAATTTTATCGCATAAAAATTGTATAACTATTTAACAATTAAATAGACTAAAGTTTATCGCATAAACAATTTTAGCATGCATACTTAAATTTAACATTTAAATTTAAAATTACGATTTTTAAAACATTTTATTTTATCTCATAAAGTAAAAGCTTGTTTAAAAAATCATAACATTTGCATGCTACTTTAAAATATTTATCGCATAAAAATTTTAAACTTTTAAAATCAGTTTTTAAAAATATCTTATAAATTTAAAACATCATTTAAAAAATTCCTTGTTTAAAATTTATCACATAAAATTTTAAACAACATTTTAAACTTATTGCATAAAGTTTTAAAGCTTTAAAACAATTTTAAAATTTATCACATAAATTAAAAACTTCCATTTTAAAAATTTCATGTTTAAAATTTATCATATAAAATTTTTAAACAAAAAAAATTTAAATTTATCGCATAAATTTAA
The DNA here is from genome assembly GCA_030789695.1 of Scilla litardierei. NCBI lineage: Eukaryota > Viridiplantae > Streptophyta > Magnoliopsida > Asparagales > Asparagaceae > Scilla > Scilla litardierei. The sequence continues at coordinate 71,181,536 of CM061130.1, forward strand.
AGAAAACATTTTTCTGTAAAAGCATTCAAATAATAAATTCGCAGTCCTAGATCAGCATACAGAGATGGCTCTGATACCAATGCAGTATTTTCTGGGACCCTTAGGGCACAAAAACTCTAGTCCAGTCCTAAGTCGGACGGAAAATAGACAGAAATGCAGCGGAAAAATTTTTATGTTAATCTAATTAACATGCAACCCTAAGGAACCAGACCCTATTAGCCAGGATCTCTGCCAACTTGGGGTGGATCTGACCACCCCAAGAGGGATCTAACTACTGCCAATAATTAAATGAAAAACTTAAACACATACCCGGAATCTCAGCCCTGGGGCAGGCGAGATGTTCCGCACTGTCTTCCGAGCTGCTCCCGTCCCACGCCGAGCCGCTCCTTGAACCGCTCCCCGAACTGCTCCTCGAACTGTTCCGCATCCCGAGGCGATCAATCCCATGTCGCCGAGCCAACCACGCGCCGAAGAAAGTTTTACGCGAGTGAAACCTCCGCCTAGATTTCGGATCTGAATCCGAACTCCTTTGCGGCTTTGCTAGAGCCCTCAGGAGTAAGGCAGAAATTTATAGGGAGAGGAGAAATATTAATTTAGCTTAGATCCGAGCATGCTCCAACATTTACGAGAGCCGCTCAGATCTAGAGCTTGGGACGAGTTTTGAGGAGGAGAGCAGACCCCTATTTATATAGGCGGCAAACTCTCCACTTTTCTCAAAATCCAATGTGGGACTAATAATTGAGAGTTAATTAAATCAAGTTAGTTTGCCTTTCACAAAGTGCAAACTTCCGTTAATTTTAACACACTCACTGTTGAGCTTCATGATTGATACAACCTATCAATTCGAAGGGCGTTCAATGGTGAACGCATAGGAAAAAACGGCTCGTCAATCCGAGTCCGTTTGACCCTTCAAACAATTGTCCAAAGTTAGTCAAAAGTCATGCTTCTCTTAGAAACGTAGCCGTCAAGAAAATTCCAGGTTTCAAAAAACCCTAACCAGAAAATTCGGGCTTGGTGGGCCTCCATTTTCGCTGGTTTCAGCCCAACAATTTAGGCTGACTTGTTTTGGCTATAACTTGTGCATTTGGACTCCGTTTTTGACGCGGTTTGAACCTGCGTTTAGAGCGGGACGATCCCGACATCTAGGTAACCTTTTCAACACGTTTATTTAATTAAATATAGTCTTAAACAATTTAAGATACATTTAATCTCTTTTGCATCATATGCAAATTAGTCCATATCTAGGCTTAAATTATCATTTGCCTCAAATACAAATGATCCGAGGGCATATTCCTCTACAATCCCGTCACCGGCGGCGTCCCCTCTCGACGCCCTCGCAGCCATCACAGGCCGCACGCCTGCATCGCCCTCTCCGGCCAATGACAGACCACCGTGGTCCTTCCATTGCCTTCCAAGGATCCTCCGGCACCGGATGCCACCCCACCACTCCTCCGATCCGAATGCATCTCCTCCAACCACCGACAACCTCTTACTCCGGCCATCCTCCGCCCGAAACACCCCATTCTCTTTCCCTCCTTTGAAGAAATGCCCGACAGCCTTGCTCCGGCCATCTTCAACCCTAACTGCCGCTGCACGGAACCCGAATCTCCCTCGCCCTCGATGCTGCCATTCGTCGAAACCCACACGGAGGGTTATCTTCGTCGTCAACGTAAGTTGTGTTATTTTCTTGGCTGCACCAAATTGTTAACCACTGGATGTATCTTCTTCTTTGCCCAAAGGACTTGATACTAAAATAGAACTATGTTTTATGAGCTAGCTCAACTCATTGAGTTATAACAAAATAATCATTAAGAGTAGGGAAATGTGGAGGTCTCTACTATCACTACCAGTGACGTGAAAGATCAGAGCAGGATTAATATTTCAATGACAAGAGATTCATATGTATTACATTATAGTGGGTTGATGATGTAAGCAGTAAACTTCATATATGAACATTATGTTTAGTTGGGTTATGAACCGTACTATGAACAGTATCCTATGACGTTAATAAACTTATAGGTTGTTAGTAGTAGCAGTACTTTACAACTTTTTATATGATAATTTTAGCACTAAGTTTTTGTATGGCAGAAATGTTAACATATAACTTAGCTTACCCATTAGCTAGTAACATACATGTTAGTTAAAAATATTTTAGTGTTTTAATGTTAGCAATTAGACCAATACTTAGCTTTCGTTAATACCTATAAGTTAGTGTGTAAACAGACTTTTATAACGGGATATTTAATATTAAATCATTGGTTAAATTATCTTAATTTGATCTAAATGACGCAGATAGTTATGTACGCCCCAGTGCTTCCGTCTGGATCCCGACGTTCTCTTGCATGTTGCCATTCGCCGACATCCCCTAGCTCGTTGCCGTAGCCGCTCAGACCCGACGTCAGATCTCGCTTGATCGTTATTCCAGGTTAGTCTCTTAACTCGTAGAAAAACCCACACTGTAGATAACCGAAACCTAATTAAAAATCCGCAACTTAATATAATTAAATTTACTTTACGCTCTTTAAAACGTTGTCCACCATAGAAAATTGACGAACGAATTGAATTTCTGTGCACATAGGATAGACGTCGATCTAGGCCGAAAAATCATCAAAAAAAACGTGACCTTGACGATTAGGGTAGTCCCGACAACCTAGAAACAAAAACCTAAATAGGATTATTGAAAAACGCGACCTGACACCGTCGTCGTGACCTGTTTCAGACATACAACCGCGGACGCGACGACTGGACGAGACACCCCGGACCGACGACACACTCGCCATCACAGGCAAGTGTACCCACTTGCATTTTTGACCGTCCCTTGGGCTAAAATTGTTAGAAATATTAGACTGTGAGTGTATAGAGCCGGGCGTGAAATGATAGCGTCCGGGTCGCCCTGACGACTTAGACTTGACACGAAGTCTAAGCCCGACAAACAACAACTTTGACTCCGTAGGATTATCTTGTGCGTGCGTACGTGTGGACACCCTAGAATAACATCTCCCGTACACTGGTCGTGTCATGTCACTGTTACACAAAAGCCTTCGGGCATTTCAGATGCTTCCCGAGCGGAAGTGCTCTCCGTGATACAAAAAGCCTTCGGGCATTTCAGATGCTCTCCTTGCGGGAGTGATCTACGTGATACAAAAAGCCTGCGGGCGTTTCAGGTGTTTCCCTAGCGGAAGTGATCTCTGTACTTCTTGTCCTGAGTTCTGGGTTTGGGGTAGGGTTGAGTGTGCGCACGGGGAGAGGGTCTGATCCCCCTCAACCTGTAAGGCGTGAACTCTTCGTGTCTCACGTGTCGTGTCCTGTCAGTTTTGTCTTGTCTAGTTCCGTCTTGTCCTGTCACCTTTAGGATAGTCCCGTAGTCGGTAGCATACGCTACGACTACTGTTTGCTACGCTTTTACTTTCCTGCTACGTTACTTCTTTTGCTACTCTGTTATAACCCCAGCATGCTAATCAACCAGTAAAATGTTGTTTAATAGTTCAGTACACTTGCAGTAGAGTCTGACTTTCTTTGTGGACTTTACCTGACGTACAGTTCCTTTCTTTGGTGTTGTACGTCAGGTGTCGAGCCGGAGTACGACGACCAGACAGAGCTACCCGAGGACATCGACCCGGAGGACGTACCTGACGAGGATCAGACTTAGAGGTCTCATCTACCGTGGACGTTCAGAGGTTACTACTTTTAGCTTCTCTCTTTCGGTAGTTGTTGCCATGCCTAGGCTTCCCTCTTTTTAGACTTTTGTACTCGCTGGATATTAACTCTTTATATTAATGAATGCAACGTTCTTTCTGTACTTCCTGTTGTTTCGAACTTTATAAATGCAAGAACCTGAAAATTTTAAAATGGTACCCCTACAGACGCTTATTGGGCACGGGCTTCACAGCTCCGGCCCAAGCGGGCCATAATCACGCTTCGCCTCTGTATTTTTGGGAAGCGGGGCGTGACACTTTCTCCCGCCAATGACAATGAAACACCCCCGCGTAACCCTAATGGCCAAATAGGTCGAATGTGATTTCTAGCAATACATCGAATCGGATCTTGACTGGACAAGACACCGGACCCCAATCCCCAACACAACTAGTGTGTTGCCGTACGAATTGGACTCAGATTGCTAGAAATCCCAATTAACACATTTCATCGAACACATGACATGCAACCATGCCAAATGTAAATTTCCAAGCATCAATCCTACCCTAACCCGTATTAGGGTTCATCAAACACTACTTGATGGTGAAGAACATGATAGAAAGCAATAATAATGACAAACAAACATTCACCATCAAGCAACAAAGAAAATAACACAATACAATAGAAAATGAGAGAAGAAAATACTTAGCTTGCAATTGAGTCTTCAATCCATTACAAGATTTATTAGAAGATAAAACCTAATCTAACCTAATCTAAAACTCCCAAGAAAGGGGAGGAAAACTACTCAAAAAATAGTGGAAGAACTCCCCCAAGTCGTGCCCCAAACTCAAATATATAACCCCTCAAAAACCCCACTGGTTCGGGTCCAGAACTATCAAAACCGGCCCACCCGATCGTGTGGAAGTTCACCCGATCGGGTGGACAGAAACAGAGACTCAAAACGGCAGAAAATGATCTCACCCGGTCGGGTGGAAACTCACTCGATCGGGTGAAATGAAAATTCAGACTGCTGTCAATTTCAGCACACAGCTGCGCTCTGAAAATTCCAGAAAAATGTAGAAAAATCGGATTTGGGCATGCGACCTATCGTTGGAAAGCTAACGACGATGCCAATGCTAGAAAAATAAGAGATCAACCAAAATACCTCTGGAAGGATAGAATATCTTCAATGAGTGCATCAGCAGCGTACAAAAGCGGAAGAAAAGGCCACCCGATCGGTTGAAACATCAACCGATCGGGTGAGCCGCTTGTTGCTTTGGCCATCGGGCTTCAGGAGCTTCAACCGGTTACTAAGGAGAGCGGGTGGAGCCGTCGGTTCGATATTTGAGGCGATGCGGCTACAGATGAACCGATCGGGTGAGATGTCACCAGATCGGTTGGAATTCAGCTCCAAATTCCCGAGAATTGGGGCGTTTGAACCGGTCACTGAACCAACCGGGTGACTTCTTGGCCGCTCCAACTTGTGTCCGGGTGGTGCACGCGTGCATCACCTGATCGGTTGGAAGTGACCAACCGGCTGGGTGAGGGGCTAAAAGATGCGATCTTCGTCATTTGACCCCCTGGATCACGCGTGACTCCTCCTGTTGCTCTAGGGACTCATGATATCGTCGTTTTATGTCCCCTACACCGGTAAATTCCTGCAAAATACCAAAAACACGAAAAATTGAAAGAAAACAATGAAACACGAGAAAACGAATACAAGACGGCGGTAAATAACGGAAAAACACGGGAGAAAACGTGCGCAAATATATGAAATATAAACGCACGTCACTATGCCGTGACAAAATAGCATGCATATGTAGATAAGCTAACACCACGTCATCATCATCACAGAAAAATCATCTCTAGCAAAAGATGAAAGAAAGCAATGATAAAAGAAAAAAAGAACTATATACAATGCAGCATACTCAAAAGAGAAAAAAAAAACATGATGCATGATTAAATAACGAAAAAGTGACGAAAATAAGTGCAAAAGTGGAAAGAAAACGTGAGAAATCAAAAATAAAGGGTGGCAAAAAAATGAAAAAGTGTGAGAACCCACTCCCCCAAGCTGAAGTGTACAGTGTCCTCAATGTGCAAAGTGTGGCACACCAAGAGACGTGAGATGGGTAGGGAGGGTGAGGATGCATGCATGATGAAAAAGAAAGAAAATGAAAAATAAAATAAAATGCGAATGAATGCAATGCATGCAAAGATCAGGATGTCGCAGATATAAGTGTCCCCAAAAAGGTCTCTCCCTCACTCCCAAAAAGGTATATAAATATATGATTATGAAGGCAACAAAATAATAGGTGGAGGATGGGGGGCAAAAATCAATCACCAGGCCCAGGAACAAACGGGCAGCAAAACGACAAAAAATATCAGAGGCATCAAGAGTGTGCCTAAGCTGGTGGTGGCGCTGCACCATCACCGTCCTGTGGCGGAGGTGGTGGCGGAGGTGGTGGTCGTGGTATCTGCTGGGTTGGTGGGTGTAGTGGAGGCAGGCGGGCCAGAATCTGATTCAGGCAAGCCTGAATATCGGGAAGCATGGCGACGCGGGACTGCACAGAACTGACCGTGGCAGAGAGAGCCCTAAAGTCTCCTCGAAGTCCACTAACAGCCCCCTCTAGAGCAAGAATGCTCTGAACTAGAGTGTCAGGGGGTGGTGGAGCAGAGGGACGCACTGGTCGAACAGGTGAGGCGCGGGGCTGTCTCTGGCGGGAAGCGTATAGGATGGGGCCAGCAGGGTAGTGTGGAAGGGGTGCTGTGCTCGGTAAGTGATGCCCAGCCTCGGTGTGAGGCTGGGACGCAGGCTGGGTCGAAGCGGCGGCAGCAACAGCAGCAGAAGTGGAAGGCAAAATGGGCGACGAGGCAGCTGGAGAGGTCAGTGACACAGAAGTGGGGACAAAAGTCACAACACTCTCGGTGAAGACAGTGGTAGTGGGGTCAGAAGGGCCAACGGTCGGGGTGGCCGTGGACAAAAGTGAGGTCAGGACCGCCACTGCAGCGGTAAAGGAGGTCTCGCCGGTCTCTAAAATGGTGGTGGGACGATCGGGGCTAAGAGAATTGATAGGCTCGACGGACATAGGCTCAGCGGCGGTGGTGGTGGTGGTGGACGGCACAGCAAAGGCACTCCCGACACTGACAGAAGTGTGGACAGAAGTGTCAGGAGGTGCAGATAGTGCAGGTGCAGGCTGAGGGATCGCGGGGTCAACAGGAGGTTCAGGGGGTGGTGGAGGCCGACGCCGGTGAGGTGGAGAGGCGGCCGGTGGTCGGCGTGGGGAGGGACGACGATCAACGGCAAGAGTGGCTCGATTCGACCGAACGTCCGCGGGATGCGAAGCAGCGGCCGAGAGGAAAGCGAGCGACGGTTCGATATGGGAAATTTGGGTTTTTAGAAATTCGTGCCCGCCGCTGAACTTATATAGAAATTGTTACGACTCGACCGAGTGGAAATGTCACTGGACCGAGTGCGTAAACGAAAAATTTCGAAAAAAATCTCCTCCCCACTTACAACTCGGCCGAGTGGCTTTGCTTCACTCGGCCAAAGGGAGAAACTCCACTCGGCCGAGTGGCTCTGCCACTCGGCAATTTTTAGGCTAGGAGGGTATCTGTTTCACTCGGCCGAGTGACAAGTCACTCGTCTGAGTGGCAATTAAAACTAAAACTTACAGAAATTAACAGAGAGTTAGTCTGCAGAAACTTCCCTGATTGGTGCTCCACTCGACCGAGTGGAGTATTTGCTCGGTCGAGTGGCATATGCTACTCGACCGAGTGACGTGTTGTTTTCTGCATCTGCACTCCATTTTCGCTCTGGTTTCTGTTTTTCTTCCTCCAGTCTGTTTCTTCCTCCTCCTAAGGCCTAAACGCGTTCCTGGAGCGCTCTTCCTTGCCTCGATCATCCTCCATATGATTGATCTCCCTTTCTCCTTCTCCTGTCATAAAAAATAGGACCCATTGTCACGATTTTCATGGACAAACGACTCTAAAAACTAACGAAAGGCTAAACCAAAAATGAAAATCAAATAAAAACAACGCAAAAACCAGCGGGTTGCCTCTCGACAAGCGCTCGTTTAAGGTCATGAGCTCGACCCCTTTAGATATTCGTTTAGCTCGCGATATTGGGCGCATATGAGATGCACCCGTCAAACTTGTCGGGAAGGCCGCTTGGGTTCGAATCATGATGTTCATCGGTCTTCCTCGACGCCTCCCCATCATGGGCAATGTTGGGGGATAAGTCCCCCAAGCTAGAGCTTGTTCCTATCTTCTTCTTGGCCGGTGACACCGATCTTCCTTTCGGTGGAGCTTTCTTCAGATTCTTGGCCTTTGAGAGCTTGCAAAGCTCTCGTATTCTTGCAACATCAGCGTCGCCTTCATCACCATCCGTGGAGCTATCTGGCGGGTCCTCCAATTTCTCTTCTTCACCCGAAGCTTGGCCTTCTTCGAAGCCATCGTCGTGGAGAGCACCAATAGAGTGGGGGATTGCTTCTTCAATCACTTCATCGAGGAGATCCACATAATCTAACTCCTCATGATATGGCATATGTTTCATGGCCCAGGGTATGTGAAGCTCGACTTCTATGTTCCCGACATTCAAGGATAGAGTTCCTTCACACACATCGACGATAACGTCGGCGGTTGCGATGAACGGGCATCCAAGTATGAGCGAAGTGTCGCCCTCTTCCTTGATGTCCATTATGATAAAATCACAAGGCAAGCATATACCTCCCGATACTTGGAGTGGAATATTCTTTGCGATCCCTACCGGCCTAGTAATCCGACCGTCCGCAAGTTGAATCCTCATGTCGATCGGTTTCAAGTCGGTACCCGTGTTCAATCTCCGGAACATACTAAGGAGCATAAGGCTCACACTATCACCCAAGTCTACTAGAGCTTTTTGCAAAGGGACGCCTCCTACTGTGCAAGGGATGCGGAAACTCCCGGGATCCTTTAATTTCGCCGGCTCCTTCTCCTTCCGGGTAAACTAAGTTCCTTGCTCCGCAAGCATGATTTTTTCCTTCCTTTTCTTTCCTGAAATCAAATCCTTCAAGAACTTCGTGTAAGACGGGATCTCAACAATTGCATCTAGGACAGGAATATTGCGGCTTACTCCCCTCAAGTATTCTAGGAACTTAGCGAGCCTTTTCTCCATCTTGGCTCTAGCTAGCCGTTAT